>CM038669.1:596769448-598052105 GCA_021605145.1 Aegilops bicornis
ACACCTCCGATTCATCCCGATGAATGGGACACGACTCAACTTTAAGCGATGTGCAGGCATGACAAACAAGCATGAATGAGTAGGCACAACATGGCTCAATAACTCCTACTCATGCTAGTGGGTTTCATCTGTTCTTTGTGCAATGACAGGTCATCTTTGAGGAGGATAAAGGAGTTACATTACCGCGGCAAATGTGAGATGAATCGTTGTTGTCCCTAATCTCTGATAAAGAGAGGCGGGGAGGCGAGAGTGGGATTATATCGAAATGAACATGGGGGTTTGCTTTTGTCACTTACGAGATAATATAGTTGCTTCATCGGTGTCATCGAACTCATAAATGGAATTAAATGCGTCTCTTTGAGAGGGACAAACACCGACAGCGAGAAGGAACACAATCAATGCAATGCAACAATATGATGCATGAGTGTGACGTAGCAATATGCTGTAATTTGAGCTAATGCAGCTAGCAACAAGTTAAATGAAGTTGGTTTGAATCCACAGGTTCAAATTCAAACTTCATATGTGAAACTTTAAATGCCATTTTATATGATTTGGCCTAAACATCAGCCCTAAGTTGCTCTATCATGCATGAAAATGGTAAAATGCAGGATGGATAGATTGGATTTTTAAGTCATTTTCATATAAAATTTATTTCGTTTGATTATTCTGGTTGAATTTCTATGATTTTTAGAAGTTTATACTATTTGCTGAATTTCTAAACCTTTTCTGATTTAAATTAATTCGAAGGAAAGCGTTTCTGCGTCGGCCCTTCGATCCAATCTTGACGTCAGCTGGTCAATAAGGCGGTCGAGGTCAAATATGATAAATGGGACCCACATGTCAACTGCTCATGGCACTAACTAATCATGATTAAGCGCCCCTAATCTAATGTGACCACGTCGGCAACCCTTAGGGGTTAATCGTAGGCGACACCTGGTGTTGTCGCAGCTGGCAAATTAATGGCACTAGAAGACTGCCGGCGTCGCGTCTTTGAGAGCACCGGGGAAGCCCTCGCTCGCCCCTATCCGGAAGGTGCAATGGTGGCGTGTGAGGCCGTGGTCGATGGCCATGACCAGCAAGTGTGGCCGGCCGAGCAGGGGTTAGCCTGGAGGGGCTGCGGCACTGCAGTGGGAGGTCACGGAGTGATGGATTTGTCTTGCTTTGGGGAGCCAGAGCACGTTAGCAGGCTTGGGCCAGCAGGCGACAGCAGTTAATGGTCGTGGCGTCATGGCTTGTGTGAGCTTGGGAGCCCCTAGCAGGAAGTAGCTACGACCACGTGTATCAACGAGGGAAATGAGGGGAAAGGTAGCCACGGCTCCACGGTGGTTATTGGGGAGGACGGTAGGTGATGAATCGTCGATGAAGTCCGGCGAGCAGAATCACGGTGGTGTGGCAGCGAGCTCGAGGCTGACGTTGGCAAGGAGGTGCCATGATCGCGTGCTTGAGTAGAGAGGTCGAGGGAATGGCAGGGGAACCTCACTGGATATGGTGGTTGTTGGTAATGGCGGCGGTGGCTCACCGAAGCTATGATGGCCCTACTCGTGGCAACCCGGCGCCGGGGGCGGCTTGGGGCGAGAGAAAAGTGAAGCGAAGAGGATGGCCTTCGTCTGCACAGACGAGCGAAGAAGTCGCCAGCGTCGTCGGCGATGTCTCGAGAAGCGAACCAGGACGGCTGCTACATTGGCGGTGATAGCCTTGCTGACGTCAACTTTACACGCGCCTACAATCTGCTGGCTCGGTGGAGAAGATGATTGGCGAGGATGGGCTGCCTGAGAAGTGGGCCGCCTAAAATGGAGCTGCGGTAAGTTAGGTGGGTTCTTTCTCTCTCCGTCTTTCTACTTTTGTTTACATTTTCCTAGTTTACTGCTGTTTTATAGTTTTGAGCTTGAGGAAAAATACCAAAACATTTTCTAAAATCTGAAAATATTCATTTGGACACTTCTTTGAATTATTTGATGGGCCCAAAAATAGTTCGACATTATTTGAACATTTAAATTATTTATAAGTATTTAAATGCCCCAAAGTCAAATACAATAAGATTTAATTCAAAAATCGAGAATGGCCCTGAGAAATATGTGCATCATTTTTGGCAGAGGTTTTTCACCTTTATCCAAAAATCATGAACTTTTCTAAAAGGGCATTTAGGTTCCGTGAAAAATATTTTTATTGAACCTAGTTGAATTCATTTGGTTGCTAGGGTTTGGTCATCCCCATTTCAAAGATTCAAAATTAAACATGATGCAACACATGACTAAGCTAGCCGGAGCATACCAGAACTAGGGATGCGACAACTCCCACCCCCACTAAACAAAGAATCTCGGTCCGAAAGGATTCAATACATGAGGTAATGAAGACAAAGGGACTGACAAGCTAGCACAAACTTCTTGATCCATTTGCCTTCTCGGAGATGATGAGTCATTGCCTCATCTTCTTGGTCTCGGCAAATCTTTGCTTTGAGAACTTCATCCAACCACGACCTTAATGAGAGAAAGAAAGGAAAGCTCTAAAGAGTCGATCTTCTCCAAGATGTCCCGAGGCAACTCACGATCAACTCACGGGAGGAGACATAGCAACATTTCTCGAGGTTGAGACACAAAACACACATCAAAAGGGTGATGGAAAAGAAACATATGTGAAAGGTTTAATTTGGTAGGCAACAATTCCATGCTGGAGTAGGATGGAACATGGTTTCAAAGTAGCGAGGAGATAATTGTATGCATTGATTTCATGAGACTTGGAGCACCTTGGGGAGGTGACTCATAGAATTAATACCTTAAGTGGCAAAAAGAATTGCATTTATTGAGATAGAGATCATTGAGATTCTCTATACCACCCTAAGGCAAATCTTGACGATGTTCGATCGAAGGAGTCAAGAAGAATGACATACTTTCGGACGAGAATGAATGATGTGGATAACCTTGTTGAAGACAAAGCAATGGATGATTTTCTTATCTTCGAGGAAATGGATGGGACCGAATTAGGACCCACTTTTGAACATGAACACTGAATAACAATTGCTGAGGAAAAGGGCAATCCAAGGAAAGCTGGTACAATGGCGGTGCAAAATTTGCTGAGAACAAAATCACATTTAACTGATGTTCTAACCATCATATCTGCACTTTGAGATTCAGTGTGCGGTTAATAACGAGAGTTCTTCCGGACTCAACATGTCTGCAAGAAAGTTTGCAACACAATTCAACCGAGATGATGTTCCAAGATTCTCCAAGAGATTGAACTCGATAACAAGCTCAAAACATGAGTTGGTTCTGCTACAACATGTGAATGTGTTGTCAAAGAGACAAGCATGAACACATAGTGAGTCTTATAATAGAAAAACGCTACCGAGTTCGGAGGAAGGGGGAACCATCATCGAGGGATAAGCGAAGTCCTAGCATAAGTCATGATTCTTAAGAAGGAACTTCTTCACCTTGAGCAAATCAATCGGTTGGCTTGGCGTGCTAGGAGACACACGCATATGGAGTGGAGGTAATTAATCTACCAAACCATAGAATACTTCGCATGCGTATGCATGACTGATTTGGGATGATTCGGGAGAAACAAAACAAACCTTTCTCAAATTCATGGCGCTAACTTACACCTAATGCACGTGAACTTGGAAAGGTGCTTCTTTCATCCCAAGCATAAAGCTTCATGAGGCGGAACACGAAGAGCATTGCTTAACACAAAGTTTCCAACACTAGAGTTGATATTCAACATGAGTCATGGGGAGACAAAGATCTTCTGTTGTTGGGCTCAGCGGCAACTCATCGAAATTTCCATATCTTTGGACTTCCACCATCATTTTTGAACACGGTGATAGCATTGATCCAGACCAAAAGATGCTAATGGTGTATGCTCGAGGGATCAACCAGGTAAGACAGACGCCTTACAAACATCGTTAGTTACGATTTGACTTGACAATAGCCCATACTCAAGTCAAAGTTTGTGACAAGGCAATAGATCAACAATGATCACGAGGACCAATCAATGGAGATATCATCTTTTCTTCAACAGCACACACACCTCACCGGGAAGATATCCCTTGAGAGATGAACTAAGTTAAGCAAAGCTTTATCTTCCAACTCTCCAAGTTGTTGTCTAAGCTCAACCAACTAGCTCGGAGATATCCAACACAGTTCTTGGAGAATGGGTGGTTTGAGAGAAAACCAATATGATCACCGAACTCAACATAGCGGTCGGTGACAACTGGTAACACTTCAAGAAGATTTTTAGGAAACATCCACGAACCACCGATATGTTATTAAGCTACGTGACAACAATCTTGCTTTTGAGGGGCAAGACGATATGATCAAGGGCGAAGTTGTCACAATCCTAACTCCTTGGTGCGATGAAATGCTTGCTTGGAAATATGGACTAAATGTACGATCAATCTTAGGATGATGATTCAATATCCGACGCGCTAAGATGAGAGTATTGTCCTAACTACCAGCCCAGTGAAGTTGCTAGGAGTATTGAGTTCACATCCACGATTCACTTGGCGGCACTCGTACGCTGCCTGTGACAACGGAACGAGGAATGAATAAGGATGGCGAGAAGTATCACTACGTCAAGAATTCACGAGAGATGGAATTGCAAATTCTCATGACAATCCCGGCGTAAAGAGGTAACACTCCAAGGAAGGTGGAGCAGAACAAAATTTGGATTTGGCATTTTGATGCTGTCGGAACACAACTCACTGACCCAATCCTAGATATGGATGAGGTCTTTGGAGTTTGTTTCTCCTGGTCATTTCGGAATAGAATGGCTCGGCCGGGACCACAAGAGTAATAGGCATCGATATTAAGCGAATGCACGCATACTCTTGACTATCAATTGATAGGCCGAGGGTCGGGAAAACAACTAAAATGGGACAACTTAAAAACATATGATTTTTTCAAGGGGTTGTGGATGCATAGATTAGTATGTCAAGCCCGAAGCTCAACATTTCTTAGGATAACCCATGCATTAAGGTAGAGGCGGCATAATCACAATTATGAATGGAGAACTCCTCAAAGAGTACTCGATTGTGGTATTTTGGTTCCAAGAATTTCTGCCTTAATGGTTCATGGTTATTTGGAAGGAAAATACCACGGACCTCGAGGACTATCATAAAGTTACTAATAACCTAAGGGAACTAGCAACACTATCAACATGAAGTAAGTAGGGTGAATCTGGGGTTCCAAGAACCCAGAAATAGGATACCTGCATACTAAGTGGCATCACGCAGGATGCTTTAGAGGAATAATGACCAAAATCATCACTTATTTGGGAACACAAAAACATGGCCATATTGCCGGTTGATCCTCTAAGATGCCTGGGGTCATAATACTAGTTCCAACATATATGTCAAGGCAAGGAGTACCTCAACGGATGATTAGTGTGCTTATACGACCAAAAGGACATCGGGAATGTAAAGAAAGGATTTGCAAATGCATCAGACTGTTTTAGAAACCTGGGATGACTCAGACAGCATAACGGCTGTAAATGCTCAAAATAGATTTGAGACATCATGCAAAATGGTGGCATAACCACTTAACATCACAATATCAAGGTTCGAGACCAACTATGAACACACGGAGAGTAGTAGGAGGTGAGCTGAGGCTTAAATCGGTTCGATCCTATAAGTCTGATTAGTAACCGTGATCACGATAGATGAGCGAGAAGCCTAGTTCTTCATCCGTAGAAAAGAAGAGGATGACTTAGATCAGAAGGGCATAAGGTAAAGGAGTTATAAGAGCTTTACGTTCCCTTCCACAATCAATTCCCTTATATAACTAAAGCATTTCTAGACTCAACTTCGACCAGTTTGGCTTGGTAAACCTCTGAGCAGATCAGGCTCGATACCAAAGCTATCGGGACCCGATTCCAAGTCACATCAATCTGGCCGGTAACACCTCCTTATCACTTTGCGGCCTCCATGCGGTATTCCACAGTAGCCTTACCATGGCAGGACCGTTTACTTCTTTGGCTCACGTATATGATAGTGTCGCTAGCATCCATATATGAGAGAACCGGGCCGACTTGACTGATCAAGTGAACCAAAGTGGCACTAACTTACGGGGACGAGGCATACATGAATCAACATGTCGAGCATGTCGGTCGGCGTGCGAATCAGGCTATAACCTTTGGGCTAACAGGACTCAGGGAACCCGGGTGCTTGCAGAAGCTGAGCAGGACTCAGGATATCACCGTGACATTTCCCGAAGGAGACGAGACATAGGAACGAAGTGAATCACATGCAAACCGGTCAAGTGTTAGGAGGCAGTAGTCTTTGGGCTAAGCAGGACTCCGGTGAACTTAGGGCTGTAGCGGACTACTATGGCTCATGGAAGCACAAGACTACATTTCCCCCTAAGAGAGGCTACCAAGGATAAAAACTAGGTTGTCGGATCCCACACATACCAAGCATTTCAATCATACACACAATATGCTCAATATGTGCAAATACAACATAGCATCACAACAAGACTCTCTACGACTCAAAGTATTTATTCATTAGGCTCAGGGCGAGGTGGCCCAAACATGGGTCTCATGACCCAACATACTGAGCATACAAGCAACAAGCACTAGCGGAAGCTTAACATATGCGAGAATCTGGAGACATCTACAAATGAAAAAGGCTGAGAAGCACGACTATCTACCAGATCTGCCGAGGCACAAGATCGTGAAGCAGGGTAACAAGCTAGCATGTCGAGAAGTCCACAGCAGAACTACTAGCTAGGTAGCGTCTCTCGCAAAACATAAATAAGCAAATGTGAGTACAAATGTACTCAGCCAAGAGTTACATCGAACTAACTACATGCCATCATTATCAACAAAGGGGTGGTGGAGTTTGGTTGCGAGAGAGCAAGCTTTGACTCGGTGGCTATCCTAAACTACATTTGCAAGTAACTCTTTTTAGGTAGGCGCACCACGAGTCCACATATTCACCATATCAATACACCACTATGGATCCTCTCCCGTCTCTCTCACGAGAACGCCATCCATAGCACTCACGCTTATCTTGCGCATTTAGGTATCCACTTTCACTTGTCTATGGTATACTGCGAGCAACCAAGAAGTCCTTTACGCGGACACGGCTATTGAGATAGATCATATTAACCTGGAGGGGTGTACTTCTTCTGCGCTCTCACCACTTACCGCCATGTACACCTCATGTATCTCGGCAACCTTCAAGCGGAAGGCTTTGGCGAGAGTCATCCGCGACTGACTAATCACACAAGTCTCGTCTAGGTTTATCGCCTATTCGGGTTCCATCCGCAAGGAGATCCGGCGGGGTGTCGCTCACGGCCCCCAAGCTTGATGTGCGGGGGTTCCCAAGCCCCACCTCGACGGGTGGTTCTCGCTTAGTACACCATGCCACGGTGCCTAGGGCTGTCCCAAGCCCACACATCAGGTGCCACTTGGTAGACTACTAACACTACCTACAAATACGAGAAACTAGATTTGCAACTCTGGGCCAGAGATCAAGTTGATTAATAAGTCGAGAGAGCTTGGGCGCCGGAGCCCAATGTGTGGTAGTAATTGTTCATGGATCACAAACCACGAACTTCGAGTTCACGAGGGCGGCTGCAATGAGACAACCCACCATGTACTCCTACATGGCCTCTCACGCTACCTTTACCGTCGTGTTCACACACTTAGCTCTCAACGATGAGAGACATGTTCACACACCTCCGATTCATCCCGATGAATCAGACTGACTCAACTTTAAGCGATAGCAGGCATGAGAAACAAGCATGAATGAGTAGGCACAACAGGGCTCAAACAACTCCTACTCATGCTGAGTGGGTTTCATCTATTTCTTTGTGGGATGACCAGGTCATGCACCAAAGGATAAAGGGTTCGACTACTTGACCAAGTAATAGATGAATCGTTGTTGTCCTAATGCATTAAAAGAAGCGGGGAGGCGAGAGAGGAAGTGGGATTATCTGGAGGAATGAACAAGGGGTTTTGCTTGCTTGTCACTTGAAGATAATATAGTTCTTCATTGGTGTCATCGAACTTATATTAAATTTACATGCGTCCAAGCGAGAGGGACAAACACGACAACGAGAGAAGGAACACAATCAATGCAATGCAACAATATGATGCATGAGTGTGACATGGCAATATGCTGTAATTTGAGCTAATGCAACTAGCAACAAGTTAAATGAAGTTGGTTTGAACCCTAGGTTCAAATTCAAACTTCATATGTGAAGCTTTAAATGCCATTTATATGATTTGGCCTAAACATCAGCCCTAAGTTACTCTATCATGCATGAAAATTATGCAGATGAATAGATTGGATTTTTCTGATCATTTTCATATATAATTTATTTCATTTGGATTCACGGTTGAATTTCTATGATTTTTAGAAGTTTATACTATTTTCTGAATTTCTAAACCTTTTCTGATTTAAATTAATTCCAGAAACATTTACTGCGTCAGCACTTGGTCATGCTGACGTCAGCTGGTCAACAGGGCAGGTCAAGGTCAAATATGACCGTGGGAACCACATGTCGGCTGCTGAGGGGCACTAAATAATCATGATTAGCGCCTAATCTAATGGCCAGCCACGTCGGCGGCGCCTTGAGGTTAGTCGCCGGCGACACCTGAATTGTGGCCTTCGCCGGAGTGGCGCTAGAGGCTATGGCGTGCCTGCTGGCGCCACCGAGAAACCCTCGCTCGCCCCCATCCGGAGGTGCACGCAGCTGGTAGGCGGGGAGGCAGGAGTGCGGCAGCGCGACCACTTAGGCGGCCGAACCGCAGGTTAACTGGAGAGGCTGCGGTGCCGCAGTAGGAGGTCGCGGGTGATGGTTGGCTTCTTTGAGGAGCTTGAGCACGTTAACGAGCTTCCGGGCCAGCGACAATGATTAATGTGTCATGGCCGTGGCGAGCTTCGGGAGCCTTCTTGGAGGCGGTAGCTTCAACGTATCCGAGAAGCAGAGGAAAGGTACTTACGGCTCATGGTGGATTCGGCGGGAGGCTCGGTAGGCTCGGGGAGGACGGTAGGTGGTGAATCGTCGATGAAGTCCGGCGGCGAATCTGTGATGTGAGCTCGGCGGTGACGTTTGAGGCACTTTCAGCGGATTGCGTGCTTCAGCCGAGAGGTCGAGGCGCGGGGAACCTCCACGGATATGGTGGTTCGGCGGTGGTGAGTAGCTGCGAGAAGCTGCGGTGCTTTGCTCGTGGCGGCTTGACGCCGGGGAGAAGCGGGGCGAGGAAAAGTGGCGAGAGGATGGCTTTCGTCACGGTGGCCGAGCCCGAAGTTACGCGTCGTCGATGTGTCTCGAGGAGGCAGCCAGGCGGTTCTTTGCGTGGCCTGTGATGGTAGCGCATGCTTGAGCACAGCATACATCTCTTTGGCAGTGGAGAAGATGATTGGCGGAGTGGGCTTTGCCTGAAGCGGGCCGGCTAAATGGGCTTCTTGATAAGTTAGGTGGGTTTCTTTCTCTCTCAGTCTTTCTACTTTTGTTTTACATTTTCTAGTTTTCTGCTTTGTAGTTTTGAGCTTAGGAAAAAATACCAAAAGCATTTTTCTAAAATCCTGAAAATATTCATGGACACTTGCTTTGAATTATTTGGGTGGCCCAAAAATAGTTCAGCATTATTTGAACATTTAAATTATTTATAGTATTTAAATGCCCAAAGTCAAATACAATAAGATTTAATTCAAAAAGTCGAGAATGGCCTAGAAATATGTGCATCATTTTTTGGCGGAGGTTTTCACCTTTATCCAAAAAATCATGAACTTTTCTAAAGGGCATTTGGGTTCATTGAAAATATTTTTACTGAACCTAGTTGAATTCATTTGGTGCTAGGGTTTGGTCATCCCCATTTCAAGATTCAAAAATTAAACATGATGCAACACATGACTAGCTAGCCAGAGCATGCGAACTAGGGATGCTGACACATTTATTGTACTCATAGACCCGAGAATGGTCTTGTACTACATATCTTGTATTTTTGCTTGGGTTTACGTATCAAGTTGGTGCCTCATCCTTCGGCTACAAGGAGGCCGCTTTTAGGGAAAACTAGTACCCGAAAATCCGGTCCTAACAAACTTGGTATCAGAGCCAGGCTGACCATTGGCTAATCCTATCTTAGCCAGGTCGAAAAACTTAGGTTAACCTAACCTCGGCCAAGCTTCTCGTGTAAGATAGCCACACAGTGAGCCTGACACCTTTTTGACGGTCGGTGCCCAACATATCAACCTAGCACATCGATCACAGCGCCAATGGTGGCGCCTAAAATGTCTCATTACATGGCGTGCGAAGGAAGACTTAAATCCCCTTTTTTCTATAAAAGAGCACGCTAGCCTCAACCAGGACAACACGGCCTCTACCCCAAGCCGAGCTATAATGCACGGCCCCATTGTTCACAATGAGACCACAGCCACCAACCTTGGAGGTTTTGTGGCCGTACTAGCAAACCTCACTTAGTGCCTTTGCATTAGTAGAGCCCCGAGAATATGTTGTGTACCAAGGGTTCATGGCGGTGAGAGCCGTCAATTCTGAGCCCTTTGTGCACGTCTATGGTAGGGGTCTATCACGGGAAGCGCCCATCTCTGAGTTCACCGGAAGGACAACTTCCTTTGAGCCACAAGAGTTCAACTCCGGCACTTGTGGCGAGTTAACTATCGCTCCTTCTACTACTACCCCAGCCATTAGCGGGTATGGTAGACCACCCAGGTTGCCAGCGGAGATCACGAGGCGGATCTGCATTATTGCATCTTGTGCACTATGTAAGTGCACTAGAGGAGCTGTTCGATCGAGATCACTTTCTGGATCTGATCGCGGCTCGAGGAGAACTGGTTGGCGAACCCGGCAAGAAGGGAAGATGAGCCCGATGCCGACAACCCGGTCGTGCTGTTGGGACAACCGATCGAGTCCACGAGGTCTGCCCCAGCCATCGACCATGTGCTTTGATGACCCGAAGTGCCCGTCGCCTTTTGGGAACACGCTCAACGGGATTGTGGCCAACAATCGCGATAGTCATCATCAGCTACCCGACCCGCCAGTTCCTCAACCACCTGCAGCTAACCCAGACGGTGAAACCCGTGGAGAAGCCTCGGCGACCTCAAGGCAAGCCCGCTTGGATATAAGCGAAGCGAGACTAAGTCACTCGAGTAGTACCCGAGTCTTAGTATGCCCCGCCTATGTAATTGTGTGGTCATGTATCACCATATTGGGATGCTTGTCGTCCCTATTTTAAATTTAGCCATGCATAAGTGCGTTGGTGTGCGGCTGCATTTTTAATTCGGCCGGAGCTACCAAGAACCAACCCGGCGACACCCACGGTAACAAGTCACTTTTTGTGAGATGTGTGTATCTGTGGCTTTGACCCCGACCCATGAGGGCGAGAACCGACAAACTAGTGCCCGTCACATGATAAATAACCCAGCCGGATGCTATATAAAAGGCCACCTCGTGATCTTGCCAAGCACCTCTCACCTTGTGCACCACCCTCACAACCATTTCTTGCCATGCAGAGAGCCCTAGTATTTATCACGAGAACCCGGATGCAACCCGGGTAGTTTTGTTAAAATATTGTGGGACTTTACTGCGGTACCATGGGTTCTACCCAACCACCCAGTCTGAGCTGCTCAAATAGAATCACCTCCTCCACCTCGAAATATTGGGCAGTGGTGCACATCCCTCCGTAAACTCAAACCAAGACCCAGCGGAAGTCTCCTTACGTGGGAAATCTATGCTTGACTCCACAAATGGCCATAGAAGCGGCTTGCACCATGAAGCTTGTTAGCCTCGATTAGCGGTACCCTATGCCCGGTGAGCGAGGGTATTATTACTTTCGAGCCGTGCATCACCCAGATAACATCTTTTCCGGTGGGCGAATTGAGAGAGACCGATCTTGGCCAACCTTGTCGATATGTCGCCGGCTCAAAACGTTTGACCCAATGAGTAATGGGTTATCTCCAGTCTCGCTAATTTACTTCCTCAGATCGCCATCGGCAGACCACTGAGGCCCGACCAGGAGAGATGCATTCATCGACTGGTCAATCCGCTTCCCCCGATAGAAGAGGAGTGTGTCCTAGTACCAAAGAGGTTTTCTCGGGACCCCGTCCGATTACCGTTTTTCATTATAGACATCTTTGCTATGTTTATTATTGCAACATTTATTTATGTGTTGTAACTTATGCGTGGTATCCTAAATTTGTGCGATGAATTAAAATTTTAATTTCAATCGTTGTGAGTGGTCTTTACTGCGGTAAATTTTGATTAACTGTTTTCACTCGAAATAAATTTTGAAGTGAGATTTTTTTCCCTGAGTTGTCATGAAATATATCTCTTCACGACATAGATTTTTTATTCACGCAGCATCACGGCAGACTCACAACGCAACCACTTTCGACCTACGTGCACAAATTGCTAATGCTGCGTACACATAGCCGCACCCTAACTAACCACCTACGAAGGAGAGGTTAGTAGGTAATCACTTTCGGGTATAAGTTGCCTCCGGCCTGCGACAGCAGTTAGTGCGGAGCACCATGCTAAATCCTCATGATCACCGCCATCGCGGAGAACTAACACTGCGGCGGCGAAGCATCGCGGCGATCATCGAGAATCATCGCACGGGGAGCTACGGAGAACCCCAGCAATGCCGCCAGCCCTCTGCACACCAGGATCATGTCCAGTCCGGCACCGCCCCCGCCATTAGAGCCTCGTCTCGAGCTTCTGTAAGCATAAATGGAGGAGAAGGAAGGAGAAGGAGAAGCGAGGCCAGGTGTGAGGAAGAAGAGGAGCACCTCGACCATTTTATAGCTTCGAGATCGGTGTCACGGTGGGCGAAGTCCACCAGCGCCGCTAAATCGCCCGATCGCCCGGTGTTGAGGCGAATCCATAGCGATGCGGCAGCATGCTGGCCCGCGAGAATGAGTGCATGCTGCAAGCGACAGCTAACGCCGCGCACTACCGCATGATCACGGCCTAGATGCCCTCTGGCGCTAGGCGTGCGCCCGGTGGAGAAAGCCTTGAGGAAGCGGCGGAGAGAGAGGAAGAAGAGAGAACTAGAGGAAGAAGAAGAGGCGTGACGGTGGACCCGGGTCCACCTATCGACTGAGAGAGCAACCTTTGTGCCCTCGAATGCGACCAGCGTATTTTAAATTTAGAATTTATTCTAAAATTTACGGTAACCAACGTAGAAATCCTTGTTTTTCCCCAAATAGTGGATTTCTCCATGTGGCGCTTCAAGTGTCCCACTGTAGTTTTACACCACTTATTGCCTTCTCACTTTGTAGCCGCATTTTTATTGCGTAAGTAAAGTGGTTATTTTTTTGAAATGGTAAAAGTAATATTTTCAAAACAGCTTTTAGAAAATCTCGAGGACGAGATTTTTCTTAAGGGGGTTAGTGTTGTGACACCCAAAAATTTGGACAGGATTTGATTACAATTTTTTTTGCCAGGAATTTTAATTTTTAATTTTTTGGATTTTCTTTGATTTCAGAAACAGTCTTTTCTTTGATATTGTGGAGTTTTTACCCCAAGTGAAAACTTTCCTAATATATTGTTGGACTTGTTTATCTTCCCAAGACCTTTTATTTTTGATCGATTGGGATTATTTTGAATTTACCTTTCCTGAACCTTATTTCTGTGAAAATAAATTTTCTTAAGTTTCAGAGCTCAATTTGCACTATAACCCTTTGATAGATTTATTTAAAATTTTCACCAAAATTTGGGATGTCATGTGAGGTTTCTAAATCACTTTTATGCAAAAATATCTTTCATTCATTGGATATTTTGAGCTCTACACCAATTTTTCAAATCTGGTCCAGTGGGCAATTTTGCCTTTGACCCTATTTAAATATTTCTTTAAAGCTTCCACCAAAATTATGGGATGTTAGTAGTAACATATAATTTAACTTTATGCAAAAACCCATTGAGGTTCCTTGAAAAATTTGAGTGAATCAACCTCATCTTCATTCTGGCCCAGTTGGGTGTTTTCTACTGCATCCCTCATTATTTTTGCTCCTAGTGACCATGGGTTTTCTCACCTTGTAGTACACCATACCAAACTCACGAAGTCCGGGAGATTGGGCCCATTGGAAGATTTTGGTCCATAAAATGATGCCCTTAACTACATCCAGAATTAGTTTTCTTAAAATCTTGCACTAACAAATTTCTAGTTTTGCCAAACTAACTTTACCACCCTCGTTATCATCCAAAGAGACTATGATCTGGAGATTTTGGCCACCCCAAGAGTTGCCTAGATGCCATTGGCATTGTCAAACACCTTGAGTGCATGGACGGTTTGGGCATGATTTTGTCTTTACCTTTGTGAACTTGCACCTCTGGACAAACTAGCATGTCCACTAAGCTCCTAGATGGCCTTAACCTAAACCTGTTAAACCCCAGCCTCTCCCTCGCCCTCTAGCACATCTTGGCATTTCGGCAAACACATAGCGTCTCGTGCCTTTGGCGCGCCAGTGTCGTTTGCGATACTGCGCCGAAACCCATTGCGTCGTGCCCTTGGCCCTTGCTGCGCCTCTGAGCCACGCCCGCCCTCGTCCACCGTCGGAACCCTCAAGCCAGCCCACAGAGCCCTCTGGCGCCGCCGTCCCGGGTCGGCCATGGCGGCTAACGGCAGCCTGACAGCGGCCCCTACCGTGGGCGGTGCTGCCCTGACCACACCGGTAGCGCGGCTTCGCTCGTGGAACAGCCGAGCTCATCCATGATCTTAATGCGCTAGCACCCATCTCCATGCGTCGCCACGGCCAGCTCTGAGAATGGCGGTCCATCGGCGACCTTATCCTGACATGAGGAACCGACATGGCTGCGCTATTTAAGGAGCCCAGAGCTCGTCCGGTCCCTCAAGCAACCTCACCACCACTTCTCTAGAGCCCCCCATAGCAGAAATCTGACGGGAGAAGTTCATCTTCCTCAAGCTGTGACAGAGTTCAGCCGCCGCCACGTTCGGTGAAATCCGGCCAAAAGCGAGGGCCCCAAACCCCTCCAGTGCTTCCATCCTCCTCCCACTGGATCGTCTTGAGCCGCCCAAACCCTCAGCCATGATGGAAGCCACCATAGCCCAAACCCCAATGGTGCCGAAGCCATCTCCATGGTGGCTACTTGGCCAGCCCCCTCCACCCCACCAACCTAGCGACTACCGGGAGGACCACCCTGAACTGGCGGATCCATCCCTGCCCTCGGATGCCCTCGAGGAGCCGTCGTTCGCCGGCGAAGATCGCCGGAGCTCCGCCTCCGTTTGGCCAAAGGAGAGGGAAGGCAGGAGATGGTGGTCAAGCGACGGTGGGCCCCGTGGACCTTGTCGGTGACCCACTGGCGTCCACGCTGGAATAAGTGAAGGCGTAAACCCAGTCGCCTTGACGTGTTTAGTTTTCGAATCGTTTTTCTTTTTACATTTTTATTAAAAAATAGAATTTGACTGAAACTTTGTTGACTATAACTTTTTAATTATAACTCCAAATGAGTTGATTCTTCTTACTACCTTCCTTAAATTTTGTCTAGTTTATTTTAGTATTTATTTGAAAAAATTCAGACAACTTTTTGTACTGTTTTGAAACTATGGGTTAATTTGAATATTTTCAAAATAGGATTTTGAAGAAGCAGAAAACTTTCAAAAGTTTTAGGATGCACCCTGCCTCGACACAACTTGAAGGCAAGCATTCTAAATCCTGGAATAATATGGTGTGTGTGTTATTTGACACGGTTACAACACCACCTCGACACGGAGAATCCGTTATTTTATGTGATGATATGTTCATACTCATGAGTACATATTGATGATTTCATGATATTGCGACTTGATATGTTTGTGTTAGTAGTCACCGTCATATCCTTTCATGCATACCGGAAGGAATCCGGAAAGCCCCTGTCTTGGGTAGACACGGGCTTGTCTCTAGTCCTCTGTCGAGCGGTTGTGTATGCAGATGCGGCATGATGAGGTATGACGAGTGGTGATTCTATCTGTTGGTTGAAAATATATTTGTTATGCTAATCTTGCAGGGAATACTTAAACCTCCTGAGTCGACCATAGATCGAGTCTTGTTCCGGTAACCCCCATACTTGTTTCGTGCTACCACTTGTCCCTGCCGTAGGTAGGGTACGGTTCAGTAAGTTTTCAACCCCTTTCCTAGCACACACCGTACAGAGAGTCCATGGTGGAAGATATCGGGTGCATCCGGTAGGCATGCCACCTGGTCCGGGGGCATGGGTGTTTAGGTTGTGGCGAAGGGTAGCTCCCTAGTTTCTTGTGAGGTATAAATTTTGTTATCCCATGCTACTCGAGGTTGTAGCCTCCCACTTAGAGTTTAAACAGCGGGTGTAAGTGGGTGATTCAGGACACACCGGTAAGTTAGGCTGGTGTGTGCGGGTCAGGTGTGTTTTCGAATGAAAGACTGTAGCCGGAATTGGTCCCGATGGGCTAAAGGAATCCGTCACTCGTGGGTAAAGAGTACACCCTCTGCAGAGGTTAAATCTATTCGAATAGCCGTGTCCATGGTTAAGGACTACGATGCAGGATGGGTCAAGTGTCGGTCTTGAGTGTCGGTCTTTGAAGGAAAAACTACTAAGCGGAACATTGAATATGACTGTGATATATGATGATTATGATTATTATTATTGTGGACTAACCATTGGTATAATGAGTATCCTTGGGGCCGGTTCTACCTCCTGGATATTCAAGTGATTTATTCTTATATAAGCCCTTTATGTGGTGTCGCTCGGGGCCCTTCCATTGTAACATGCTTATTATTTCAATTACTTATAAGCCCTTTATGTGGCGTCGCTCAAGCCTTGTTGTGGCATGCTTGTTATTTATTCACTTTATAAGCCCTTTAGGCGGTGTCGCTCGAGCCTTGCATTGTGGCATGCTTGTTATTTCAATTACTTATAAGCCCTTTATGTGGCGTCGCTCGAACGCCTTGTAGCATGCTTGTTATTTATTCACTTTATAAGCCCTTTAGGCGGTGTCGCTCGAGCCTTGCGTGTAGCATGCTTATTATTTATTCACTTTATAAGCCCTTTAGGCGGTGTCGCTCGAACGGCAAGCGATTAGCATGCTTGTTTCTATTCTCGGTTGTTTACTCATGTTCTATATGAATAACTTGCTTGCGTACATCATAAATTTTATTTAGTGAATAATGTAGTGAGCATGGCATATTTCAGAACATGATCATTATTTGTTATATTATGCCCGTGTTCATGATGATTGCGAGTACATTCAAAAGTACTCACAGGCTTGTCCCTGGCTATTGTCTTGGGGAGAAGCGTTGCGATGACAGCCCCGGAACCTACGCAAATGGATATAGCAGCCTCGCGAAGATAGGAACTATCCTGGTCATTTGTTCACATGGGAAATGGAGTCCCATAGGCAGCGGATGATCCATAAGCTGCTTCCGCCATCAACGCTAGAAACCATTTGTTGTACTCATAGACCAGAATGGTCTTGTACTACATATCTTGTATTTTTGCTTGGAGTTTACGTATCAAGTTGGTGCCTCATCAGCTAACAGTAATCCTGGAGCTGGTAAGCACAAGGGCCGCTTTTGGGAAAATTAGTACCCCAAATATCCGGTCCTGACACTCTCCCGGCGGAGTTGGGGCTCCTGAGCACCCTCTCCAACAGGTAGGCCGAGACGACCTTGATGGGTTGACCTTGGAAGTAGTGTTGCAGCTTGCACGAGGCCAGAGGAGGCGTGAGGAGGAGCTTCGAGGATGTGGTACCGTGCCCTCGCATCCTGCAACACCGTCTTTGGCAAAATACCACGCAGGGTGCTTTCGATGAGGCGGGTGCATTGGCCAGGCTCGCGGCTCCCGAAGGTTAGGCGCTTTCTTGAGGTGACAAGCCCAGTACCTGGTCGACCATTGTGGCTTCCGCAAGCCCAAGTGCGCCGTCTTGTTGAGCCTGGTCCTCTGCTGGAGTAGCCCCAGCTCACGCATATCCCTCTGGGTATTGCGCCGCTCCGGTTGAGGAAGCGGCTTGGCGCGACACATCCTTGGCTCGGCGCTCCTCCTGGACCGCCACGAGCTCTTGTTGGCCGGAGTAAGGGGTGGCGGCAAGGTACAACACGGGCAACGCTTGAGAGGTCGGGGCCCCACCATTCTGGGAGGGCTGGTCGGTATCGCTTGAGGTCTTGAAAGCAGCTTGGTCGGCCTCCGGAGTCCACTCTAATGGGCCCTACTTCTTCATCAGCTTCAAGAATGGCAGGGCGCTCTCTCCCAGCTTGGAGATGAAACGTCCCAGCACGATCACGCGACCGGCGAGTTTCTGCATTTCCTTGAGGGTTTGTGGTGGACTCATGTCTTCTATTGCCTTGACCTTTTCCGGGTTTGCCTCGATCCCTCTGTGGGACACGAGGAAACCCAGCAACTTGCCGGAAGGGACGCCAAACACGCATTTCTCCGGGTTAAGCCACAGGTCTACTGGCGCGAGCTTCGAAGAGTCTCCTCAGGTCTTGAATCAAGGTTCTCGCCTCTCGAGACTTCACCACAATGTCGTCGATGTAGGCCCGGCATTCCTCGGTTGTCGGCCCGGTAGCGATGTGCATCAACCGTTGAAAGGTCGGCGCTTTTGCATTCTGTGATCGAATGACATGCAAGTGTAGCGATATACCCGCCGCAGGGTCAGGAAATCTGTCTTCTCGGCGTCTTCTACCGCCATCTTGATCTGGTGGTAGCACGAGAACGCATCCGAGGGGAAGCCTGGCGGATCACACTCGGCGGTGGAGTCGATGATCACAGTCGATGCGTGGAAGCGGGAGGCGGATCTTGAGGGCGAGCCTTGTTGAGGTTGGTGAAGTCCACATACATGCGCTCCTTTCCGCCTTTCTTGGGCAGCTGTGACGGGTTTGCCAACCATTGAGTGCAGGACCTCGTGAATGACTCCGGCTGCCTCCGGCTTGGGTTTCTTGGACGATGAAGGTCTGCTTCTCCGTGGGCTGTCACGCGCATATACGCTTCCTGCAGCGTCACGTGAGGCACACCTTCAAGTGATGCTCAATTACTCCTCTTGGGACCCCTACCAGCTGATCGGGCTCCCAGGCGAATACTTTGTTGTTTGCGCGCAAGAACCTTACCAGCGCCTCTTCTTGGTCGGGGTCGTGGTTGGCGCCTATGGTGAAGGCGGCCCCTGACGACCCGTCTTCCTCGACCGGCACCTGCTTGGTTTCTGCCCAGTCTTGAGTGAACAACTGCTTCTTCTTGGTTGGTGTGGCCGCCTTATCTTCAGAGGTGCTCGCATCGGCCGGATGCACTACCGCAGCGGCCTTGAGGGCAAGCTTGAGTGCCGCCATAGCCTCCTTAGTATCCCCCACTATGGTGAGGACGTCCTTGCTCCCAAGCATCTTCATGAGGTTGTAGGCCGGATGGATCGATGCCATGAACTGGCGAGGCGGGGTACCCAGGATAGCGTTATGCAGGGAGGCTGATGTGGGCGGCGTCGAAGTCGATCAGCTCGGTCGGTAGTTATCATGGTCTTAGAAGGTCACGGGAAAACGGATCTGCCCTAGGGGGCTGGAAGAGCCGCCCGATGTAGGAGAAGGGCATGCTGGGGTGGAGCCGCTCGAGCGGTACGTTGAGGAGGCTAAAGGCCTCCACCGAGAGCACGTTGAGGCCGGCGCCGCCGTCGATGAGGGTCTTGGTGATGGCTACGTGGCAGATGGTGGGCGTGCAAAGCATCGGGAGCATGCCCGAGCCGACGGTGGCGACAGGGTGATCTTTCAAATTGAAGGTCAGGTCGGCCTTGGGGGCCACCCACCCCGGAGGAGCTCCCTGCCGCACGGAAGCGGCGCTGATCTGGCGAAAGAACGGCTTGGCGTGGTGGTCAAAGGGTGGCGCTTGCGAGCCGCCGAGGAGGGCCGCGACCGCGTGGGGCAACGGTGCCATGAAGCGTGCGGCGAAGAGGCCGCACAGCTCCTCCCAAGACGCCACCATGGATCCGGGGAGGTTGAGCACCCAGGCGCGCGACACGCTAGTGAGAGCCATGGGAAGCCAGTTGGCCATGACCTTATCGTCGCCCCCGGCCTGAAGGACGGCCTCCTCGTACACCAACAGGAAAGCCACCGGGTCCGATCTTGGCCGTCGTAGCCGGTGGCAACTCAACGAACTTGGGCCGCCACTACACCTGCCGTAAGCGAGGCCAAACTCGAGCCTGGCCCCATCATTGGCACCGATCGCCGGGGCGGCAGCGGCGCCTGCCATGGGGGTGAAGCGGCGGCAGTGGAGCCTTGATTGACGGAAGAAACTACGGTGCACCTACAGCGCCAAATGTCGGATTTCGGATTCGGCAAAACCCTTGAGAGTTCGAACAACTGGGGTGTGCATGAAGATCTCTCCCTACCTAATCACGCCCTCAACCTGCCCGCGATCTCAAAGCCTAGGTCTCTGAACTCATAACACAAGAGACACAAGATTTATACTTGGTTAAGACCATCGTTGTGGTGTAATAGCCTACTCGGTGTGATTTAGTGGATTGCCTCTTGAAATTTGAGGATGAGCAGTACAAGGGAAGAACAGCCTCGGAGGAGAGGTGTTCTTGTTCTTAGTGAACTTGTTTAGGTGAGGATGGATCCGAATCATTTCAGGCTGAGTTGCCTCCTACTGTGGTGGCTAGTCCTATTTATAGAGGCCCTGGTCCTCTCCCCAAATATTGAGCGGGAAGGGATCCAACAACGGCCAGTTTAAAGAGGGACCACTAGTATAAGCTATCCTGACTAAAGGTGGTCTACACCTGCCAAAAGCTCTGGTGGTGATGCCGTCTTGGGCTCCATGGTGACCTCCATCCTGCCGTCCGGCTGGTCTTGATCTCGTTGAACCGATATGGAAACCTTTGCCTGATGCCTCGGTACTCATCGCCTGTGCTTGCCTCCTTAGCACCAAAGAGGAAGCAAGGACCTTTATGCATGCTAAGCGCCACTTTGGCCTTGATAAATGCGTGGCTTACATCATTGGAACCTCGCGAGGTTCGCCTTGCCTTGATCTCTCCGCCCCTCGCGAGCCAGCCTGGTGAAGCCACTCCTGAGGAGGTCTTGCATCGTCCCCCTCACGAGGCTTGGCCCCTCGCATGGGTCTTGGGCGTTTGCTGGTGAAGGCGGGTTGTACTGGGCCGCAAGTGGAGCCACGCCGTGGGCCACAGGCAGGCAAGTCTGGGGACCTCCGTTCCTAGAATGCCGACAGGCCCTGCCGGTTGTCTTGTACTTGGCCGACAGGCCGCGCCTGCCGCTTGCGGGTCCTGCTGGCTGCTTGTTACTATAGCCGTGCCTCTAATGATTCTTGCTTTGCCGGGGAAGGCATGGCTACAGTCTCGCCGCCTGGCGGGCGTTCACTGTAGCCATTCCCCATCTCTTCTGGTTAATGGCACACAAACTCCTAGGAAGGGGGAGGGCAGCCTTCTAGGCGCCGTCTTCCCCCCGGCCGGCTGGCCAGGCTTGCCGCCTCCTAGCTTCTCGCTGGCAGGTAGGGCCCGCTGATAACCCACAAGTATAGGGGATCGCAACAGTTTCCGAGGGTAGAGTATTCAACCCAAATTTATTGATTCGACACAAGGGGAGCCAAAGAATATTCTCAAGTATTAGCAGTTGAGTTGTCTATTCAACCATGCCTGGATAACTTAATATCTGCAGCTAAGTATTTAGTAGAAAAGTGATACGATAATAAGCGATATGATGGCAAAAATGTGATGGCAGTTTTGGATTTGTAATGATTGTAAAAGTAGCAACGGAAAAGTAAATAAGTGAAGACCAATATGCGAAAAGGTTGTAGGCATTGGACCGGTGATGGAGAATTATGTCGGATGCAATTCCTCATGTAATAGATATAACATAGGGTGACAGAACAAGTACCAATTCATCAATGTAATGTAGGCATGTATTCGAATATAGTCATACGTGCTTATGGAAAAGAACTTGCATGCCATCTTTTGTCCTACCCTCCCGTGGGCGAGGTCCTATTGGAAACTATGGGATATTAACGCCTCCTTTTAATAGAGTGCAGACAAAGCATTAACACTTAGTGAATACATGAACTCCACAAACTACGGTCATCACGGTAATGGCCCGATTATTGTCACTTCGGGTTAACGGGTCATAACACATAATAGGTGACTATAGACTGCATAAGATAGGATCAAGAACTCACATATATTCATGAAAACATAATAGGTTCAGATCTGAAATCATGGCCCTCGGGCCCTAGTGACAAGCATTAAGTATAGGAAAGTCATAGCAACATCAATCTCAGAACATAGTGGATACTAGGGATCAAACCCTAACAAAACTAACTCGATTACATGGTAAATATCATCCAACCCATCACCGTCCAGCAAGCCTACGATGGAATTACTCATGCACGGCGGTGAGCATCATGAAATTGGTGATGGAGGAAGGTTGATGATGACGATGGCGACAGATTCCCCTCTCCGGAGCCCGAGGAACTCAGACTAGCCCTCCAGAGAGAGATTAGGGCTTGGCAATGGCTCCTTATCGTAAAACGTGATGAATCCATCTCTCTGCTTTTTTCTCCCGAGCGTTGAATATATAGAGTTGGAGTGGAGGTCGGTGGAGCACCAGGGGGCCCCTGAGAGGCAGGCGCCAGGTAGGCACACCCCACACCCTCGTGGACAGGGTGTGGGCCCCCTGGCCTTGATTCTTTCACCAGTATTTTCTATTAATTCCAAAAAATTTCTCCATGAAGTTTCAGGTCATTCCGAGAACTTTTATTTCTGCACAAAAATAAAACCCATGGCAATTCTGTTGAAAACAGCGTCAGTCCGGGTTAGTCCCATTCAAATCATGCAAGTTAGAGTCCAAAACAAGGGCAAAAGTGTATGGAAAAGCAGATACAAGGGAGACGTATCAACTCCCCAAAGCTTAAACCTTTGCTTGTCCTCAAGCAATTCAGTTGATAAACTGAAAGTGATAAAGAAAAACTTTTACAAACTCGGTTTGCTCTTGTTGTTGCAAATATATGTAAGGCCAACATTCAAGTTTTCAGCAAAGATTATGAACTAACCATATTCACAATAACATTTAGGTCTCTTGTTTACTCATATCAATGGCATAATCAACTAGCGAGCAATTTAACATATAAAGGATGCAGGACTGCGCCCAACTAGCGGCTGTGGCCACGTCTCCTTTTTTGTCGAGCGCTCTCTTTCCCCTTTTCCTCTCCCTCGTGCTCTCCTTTCCTCGCCGCCGCCACTCCATCCTAGCCGCCTCCTCTCCTCGTCGAACCAGCCGCCTCCTCCCCATCTTCACACGCAACCTCCTCTCCCTAAAGCCCCGCCTCCTTCCACCCTGACTTCGCCTCTTCGGGGGGCGGGATGCAGTGGCCGTGGTGATGGCAGATGGGGCGACAATGGCGGTGCTCCTCCTCTCCCATGGCGGTCGGCAGCGCTCTGGCCGTGGAGGCCTGCTCCTCATGCTCCTCTGATATGCCTCTTCGCCCCTGCCAAGGGCATGGCGGTGAGGGCAAAGGCGCTGTCGTTCTCCCCCCTCAGCGAGCAGTCCGTCATGTCGTCGACGCCGTCCTCTCCTACCAACGTCTGGATCCTCCTCCCCCTTCCCTCATGGCAGCGCCTGGATCCTCCTCCCTCCTCCCTTCCATGGCGGCACCCGGACCTGCCGCATATTCCTCATCGTCAGTCCGAGGGGGAGGAGTGGCAGCAGGCATACGTGCCTCATCCGTGTCGCGTGGTGGCCCAGATGCATCCGCCCCGTGCTCTGCCGATGCCTGTCTCACCCGTCTACGGCCGAAGGAGGGGAGGACTGGATGCCAACTGATCTGGAGGAAGAAGCGGACACCCGGACGAAATCGACGGCGAGATGCTAGGTGACATCCCTGGATAGGCTTCGTGGTGGAGGGCACGACCTCATTGCTTTGGGTGCATGATGAGGCACTTTCGAGGGTAGGGTCGCTTCAGTAGCAGTGCCCGTCGTGTGTCCCAGCGGGGCAATTGATGCAGCTGCAGCAGACCGGCAAGTTTGGCTGATTTCAACATTCAAGGTGTGCTTCGCCCAATCCTTCTTCCCCTCCCTCTCTTTCTGCAACTCTAGAAGCTTGTGCAATGTGCTCTGCTTCCATCTCTTTTTTTTGTTAAATGAATCTCAGAGAGCATGGTCTTTATGCTAGCATTCTTTGTCGAGGACCTCACCTTCCTATTGAATTGCTTATGTTTGTACAGCATGGATTTTTCAAAATTAGTTGCTTACATTGTGAAGAATTCTTTTAACTTTTAGTTGAAAAAGAATGCGCGGTGTTAAGAGTTCTTTGTGATGTTGCATGATGTTCTGATTTTGAACTTGAACGCTAACTGAATTTTGCAGTGCAAACTGAAATTTTCAAATTAACTGATTAACTAAAGTTTATGGATTTCTCGAAAAGGTAAAGCACTGCCTCAGTATTTCTGTATTAGAGGGTGCCCCTGTTGTTTCTTGGTATCATTACTAGCAAGTGTCATATGAGGTGTGTGTGCCTTGCACTGCCATCATGATTCATGAGGTGTGTGTTTACCTTTGTTTCAAGAAGGTAAACCACACAAAGAAATCTATGTATCATAAAAAAAAAGTGGATGTGCATGTGTCTTTTAGGGTTGATGGATTGATTGATCACCACACAAAGTAAGTAGCTTGGGGTAAGAATGATGTTGGACTACTAAAATCAAAGAAACTATTCCATGAATTTGTCCTTTGGAATGGCTTGTAAAATGGTGCAGTGCCATCTTGTCTCTAGAACAACTTATAAATGGTGTGCAGAAGTTTCTTAGTTCTTGTGATGCACCCCATTTTTAGAAATTGAAACTACTCCAGTGTCCAGTGTTAGCTAAGAGCTAAGATGAGTACAAGAATTTTCTGTAGAGATTGTTGCAAGGAGACATCTCTGTCCAGTGTTAGCAAAATTTTATTGGTCTCGACATTGGTCTATCTATGCATTGGTCTCACATCTTATTGTCAGAACATTTGAGTACTCTCCAAATATGCATACACGGCATATTTTCAGTGATAGTCTGAAAATATGCATACACTGCATATTTTCAATGATAGTCTGAAAATATGCATACACTGTACATTAGCATATTGAAAACATTCAGGTTTTAGTATAACTGAATTTCCTGTTACATACACTCTGCGCTTCTTCTTTAGCTGAATTTTGTGTTACATACACTCTGCATACCTTTAACTGAATTTATTTTTCAAGTTTTGTACATCATCTTCTTGAAAACATTCAGTTATTGACAAATCATCACATTACAATCGACAAATCATGCATGCAAAAATCTGACCAAGTGTAAAAGCTCGTCAAAGCTCTCATTCCTTGTTATGTTATAAACTGAATGCCAAGATAGATTCCTCAATGTACACATTGTTTCACTTTCCGACCTTTGAAATCTGTATATTTTAGATAAAGTAGCATTTGCCAATAGAAGTCATGGTTGGATCAACATATTTTTCCCTTTGAACCTTGGCATATTTAGAGCTTTCTATATATTTTAGATTTTCTTTCAGTGAGTTTGTTTGAGGATGTGTCTTACTTAATGCGGTAAATTATCATAACCATGGAATGACACATCTTGATCTCAGCACTGGAGAATGTTCATGTAAGGGCCGATACACAAGCATGTCTACTTAGCCATATGGATCTGGATTTAGAGGACAAATTTATGCACCAGCTTTGAGTTCCATGACGTTAGCCGACTATGTGGAACCCACTGATTCATAGTGATGTATTTTCTTCTTGAGAGAGAGGACTGTGCAATCGGAAGTACAATATGTGATCATCAAGTGTAAGAGATGGCAAGAATATGTGGTATGTATTTCGATCTGCGTATTAATGAAATGTATTGACCATTCATGCTGCTATAATAAGCTCGATGATTTCCTATGGAAGCAGAAAAACACTTGAGAAGCATCTTAGTTTTTATGTCTTTGAGATTTTAGAGGCTATTATGGACATTGATTTCCTTTATGCTAGAGATCTTTGGTAACAAATCTACATCGGAACATACTTTGGTTTAATTCTTGGTTAGCACTTATACATTCTTTGCATTGAAAGAACTCATTTTTTTCAAAAATACAAGATAAAAAATATTGCAGTCTTAATTGGCGCAGTTTGGCCCTTTCATCACTTGGTATATAGTATTTTGTAGATACACCAGCAATGAATTTTCTTAGATACATTACAAATGATGAATTAGGGCCTTGCCCCATTTGGTGTATTTTGTTACTATCAATATTCTGACTATGCTATTGGCGATAGTTGAGCTGGAGAATACAGATCTTGGTGGCGACAACGTCGACTTCGGTGAGATGGCTAGTGGACCAAGGACCAATCCTGCATCTTCTTTATAATATGAAGTAATGTCGATGTGTGATGTTAACATCATGGCAACTCCCCTCTCCCATGCTTAGACACCCCAGTGCAAGCAGACTGTTCCAAATAGATGGTCAAGTGCACTACATATCTTTGAGGGTTTGAAACTGGTAGCTAAGATCAGAAGAAGCAATAAATACACAGATTATTCACGGCACTTTGGGTTCAGATAATTTTATTTGTTATTTGGTCGCTTTGGCTATGTGGAAATGATAAGATTTTTAACGATAAAAATACTTCTCTTATGTAGGTTATCTCTGAGTTGTATGGATGCAGCTCCGTTTATGGTCATCTCTATAACTTGTGGAGTATTGGGACCTGTTTACGGAGGTGTGTACACGATTGGAGAGCCTGACGAGGATACTTTTAACTAACATGGATGACCGCATGATCTTGGATTGGTCCTCCTCGCTTTAGGCATTATACAAACTCTTTGATTAAGTGTATTTCGCCTTTTCTGTTTTTTTGGAGCGTGGACTTGGTTATGGCTATGTGCATCTCAATTATGGAGAGGCGGGTGTAATGCTTAAGTACTTTAAGTAATAAGCGTCTTTTATGAAAAAATAGTCATATTTGTTTTGTTTATCCATATACAACATCATATACGAGTTCATCATCTTACGATCTTTGGAAGAGGATGCACTATAAGTTATAAAGCAAGAAAGTAAAACATGGATTTCATTTACTTGACGGAAGATCATGGCCATGATATCTTGCTACGTGCGGACTAAAAGTTCAACAAATGATCACGAGCTTAGTGTCTGCCGTTTATGATGCCAATTTTGGAGATCTGTGTCCCGTTTTTGGAAAAATATTTTGTTCAACTACATACTAATACAGGAAGTTTTCCCATTCTTTTTTCCTTTTCCATTTGGGTAAGGCCTATATATATAGTGTTACCTTAGTGGCAAATTTGTATGGTATTTTTATTGCTTCTTTGTTGGATCACGGATCACATTCAGAATATCAATTTGTAGCCTAGCTTCCAACACTTGCTTACAATGTCTTTCTCTTTGTGACCAGTCATACGTGATGGAAAAGCGTTAATATTCAACAAAAGTGCTTCCGGATGCTACTAGCGAGATAGCTTGGCCTTCGGTAGCAGCTTACTCAACACACAAGGCAAGGACCTCGAGGCAAGTGTTTAATTCTATCCATTGAGTACCAACTAAATAATGAACTTGCAAAGACATTAATATCCATCTATGTCTATGAAACTAGATGAGGCGAAGATTGGTTGGCGACGAACCTCTTAAATACATGGAAGCCTCTTACAACAAAGTGTTGCAAGACATCAACTATGATAAGTTGCAGTTGGTTCAACAAAAAGTAAATCTCTGGAACACGAGCTGAAAGAAAAAGATGGAATCATAGACTATTTAAGCAGCAGTTGGTGGATGATGTCTATGGAAGGCATTTACCTTTTGCCAATTACAACCCTTGAAACACACCCACCATGAAGAGCAGCTTAGATGATGAGGTCATTTTGACACGGCTGATACAGGCTCTACGATCTAAATACTACATACCTTAGTTACCATAAGCTGGGTGACCAAAGCTATCTATATGACGCATGTCTGTCTATCAGCTAATCTCATCCCTTTCTTTTGGCCTATGTTCTTATTTGACAAAGCTGAAGTAGGCACATCCAGATTGGTTCTCTGGATGGTGAGGTTAGATAAATTGACCACTATTTCTATTTAAATTCTCCTGTACACAATATTCACAAGTTCATGTATTAAGTACATTTTATTGTGTCACTTGTGTTTACTCCTTTTTTAATGCAAGTTCTGACTACTCGGAGTTCCTAATTGCAGACTCAACTATCTTGACCTACCGATGATCTAATTTGTGGCATTAATTATTACCTTAAGAAAATATTTGCATTTAATTTCCTTTATATATAGGGGTATAAGTTCTTACCAAATGTACTCAAATATCGATTCTTGAAAAAATGCAAATATTTTCAACATGAACATGGTTTTAAGCGGGTCTTTGCGCCATTTAGGCATAGCTAGTCATCTAGTAATAATAAATCTCGGATGACAACACTTTCTCAAAACAATCATGATATGATATAACAAGATGGTATCTCGCTAGCCCTTTTGAGACGCAAAACATAAATGCAGAGCACCTATGAAGATCAAGGGTGACTAAACATTATAATTCATGGTAAAAGAGATCCAGTCATAGTCAGACCCAATATAAATTAATACTAATGGATGCAAATGACAGTGGTGCTCTCCAGCTGGTGCTTTTTAATAAGAGGGTGATGACTCAACATAAAAGTAAATAGATAGGCCCTTCATAGAGGATAGCACGGATTTGTAGAGGTGCGAGCTCGATTTTTTGAAATAGAGGCAAATAATATTTTGAGAGGCATACTTTCATTGTCAACATAACAACCGAGAGATCTCGATATCTTCCATGCTACACACATTATAGGCGGTTCCCAAACAGAATGGTAAAGTTTATACTCCCCCACCACCAATAAGCATCAATCCATGGATGGCTCGAAACAACGAGTGCCTCCAACTAGCGACAGCCCTGGGGGAGTTTCGTTTGCAATTATTTTGATTTTATTTGCTTAGAGCATGGAATTGGGCATCCCAGTGACCAGCCATTTTCTCGTGAGTGAGGAGCGGAGTCCACTCCTCTTGAGAATAACCTGCCTAGCATGGAAGAATCTGAGACAACCCTAGTTGATACATGAGCTATTCGAGCATGAAAAATAGAATTTCATTTGAAGGTTTAGAGTTTGGCACATACAAATTTACTTGGAACGGTAGGTAGATACCGCATATAGGAAGGTATAGTGGACTCGTATGGAATAACTTTGGGGTTTATGGAAGTGGATGCACAAGCAGTATTCCGCTTAGTACAAGTGAAGGCTAGAAAAAAGGCGGGAAGCGACCAACTAGAGGCGACAACAGTCATGAACATGCATTAAAATTAATAAACATTGAGTGCAAGCTTGAGTAGGATATAATCCACCATGAACATAAATATCGTGGAGGCTATGTTGATTTTGTTTCAACTACATGCGTGAACATGTGCCAAGTCAAGTCACTTTCGAATCGTTCAAAGGAGTATACCACCCCATCATACCACATCATAACCATTTTAATAGCATGTTGGCGCATAAGGTAAACCATTATAAACTCCTAGCTAATTAAGCATGGCATAAGCAACTATAATCTCTAATTTTCATTGTAAACATGTTCATTCATAATAGGCGAATCAGGAGCGATGAACTAATCATATTTACAAAAACAAGAGAGGTCGAGTTCATACCAGGTTTTCTTATCTCAATCAGTCCATCTTATATACGTCATTATTGCCTTTCACTTGCACGACCGAACGATGTGTATAATAATAATAGTGCATGTGCATTGGACTAAGCTGGAATCTGCAAGCATCTGACACACAGGAGAAGACAAGATAATATGGGCTCTTCTTAAATAAACAATAATGCATATAAGAGCCACTTCAACATTTTCATTATGGTCTTCTCCTCTCGACCCCCAAAGAAAAGAAAAGAAATAAAACTATTTACACAGGAAAGCTCCCAACAAGCAAAAGAAGAACGAGAAATATTTTTGGGTTTTCTTTTAATTAATACTACTACAAGCATGGAAAGTAAACTAGCTAAAAGCTAAAACTAAATTTTTTTGTTTTTTCTTATGGTTTTTCAAACACACAAGAAGAAAGCATAAAAAGGGAAAATAAACTAACATGGATAGTACAATGAAAAAGTATGAGCACCGACAAACTAGCATCAGTGTGTGAACATAAATGTAATGTCGGTGAGAAATACGTACTCCCCCAAGCTTAGGCTTTTGGCATAAGTTGGTCTATGGCCACGGCTGGCCTGGCAGATATCCAAAGTTATAGTTGGGGTCGTACTGAGATGGAGCCTCGGGTTGGATCAAGTTGTGGCTCCGGCTCTTGCTCTATAGCTGGTGTGGGGTTCTGGTAGGCATGGAATGCCTCCGGCGGAACAAGTTACTTGCCTGAAGATAAGTCAAACAAAGAAGGAGCAGGCAAAGTAATAGTCTCAGGGTGATTTTTATCAAATATCAGTCTATAGTTAATCATCTTTTTCTTATTCTTAACAATAAAATTATGTGCTACCAGACTCTTATAGTCTAGAAAATAGGAGGCAGCAACTTTTCTTCTTTCTCATAATGCCTAATAGGTATGTTGAAGTGTGCAGCAAAGGCGGCGAAGATACCTCCCAAGATGGGACCCTTCATATGGTTCAGATTTAAACGCTTGGAAACAATAGCGCCTAGACTAAAAGTGTTATCACGAAAAAAAGGCATGGCACAAAATAACAATATCAAGGGCACTAAGGTTTCCACAGTTTCCGCGACCAATTAAACATCTACTAGCAAATATCGAAAATGCATGAAGCTGGAAAACGTATGCTAGTAATTCTTGCATCGGAAACTTTCCTTGTTTCCCCTATAGCAATCATATCAACAAACCCTTCCACATAATTACGATGTGGTTCCTCTATGCTGCCCGTAGAGGGTATCTTACAGACCCGGCAGAAATCAAAAAGGGACATCACCTTATGTTCATCATATAAATAAAATTCCACTGAAGGTGGTGATCTCCTAGCATGGAAATGAAAATTTTGCACGCAAATATTAGTCGATAATAGATACTCTTGGCGATGCGTGGAGGAAGTCGGCGAGGCCGCATTCTCAGCCCAAGAATAAAATCTTCATGAATACGGATGCTGTTAAGAACTCATCACAAGGCCATTCACAGGGCCGAACTTCCGTGGTGCGAGGGAGATTATATTTGGGCCTCTTATCCTCTTCACTTTGTTTATCCTTTGAGCTACGACTCGACAAGCCCCTCAATAATCTCTTCATCATTTTGAAGAACAATCCCCAAAGCAGTTTTGTGAGTGGAGCTTTGAGCAAGGAGGTCAAAATCGCATAACAAAAGCAGGCTAGAACTTCGTGCTTGAGCCGGTTGGTGATTTTTTTGGGAGGAAGAAGGAGTGTGTGGTGGCTGGAATAAGTGGAGGGGCGCCTAGGGGGTGGGCCCGCCCTGCACCCTCATGGCCAGGTGGCTGCCCCCTCTGGTGTGTTCTCGGTGCCAAATATCCTCAAATATTCTAGAAAAAAAATCATATTTCATTTTCGGGGCATTTGGAGAACTTTTTTTTTCGGGGTATTTTTTATTGCAAGGATAATTCAGAAAACAAACAAACAGAAAAATACTATTTTTGCTTTATTTATTCTAAATAATAGAAAGTAAAAGGAGGTTACATAAGGTTGTGCTTTCTAACTTCATCCATCTCATGCTCATCAAAAGGAATCCACTAACAAGGTTGATCAAGTCTTGTTAACAAACTCATTCCGAATAACATGGAACCGGAGAAATTTCGAATAAAACTAGGTTACCTCAACGGGGATATGCCCATCCCCAACAATAAGAATATCATATTTCTTCTTGACAGTAGGTAGAGGAAATTCAAAACCTCCAATAATAATCAATTGAATTTTTCCAATAGAATTGATACTATGGACTTGAGGTTGTTTACTCGGAAAGTGTACCGTATGCTCATTTCCATTAACATGAAAAGTGACATGGCCTTTAGTGCAATCAATAACAGCCCCTGCAGTATTCAAAAAGGGTCTACCAAGGATAATCGACATACTATCGTCCTCGGGAATATCAAGAATAACAAAGTCTGTTAAAATAGTAACGTTTGCAACCACAACAGGCACATCCTCACAAATACCGACAGGTATAGCGGTTGATTAATCGGCCATTTGCAAAGATATTTCAGTAGGGTGTCAACTTATTCAAATCAATTCTACGATATAAAGAGAGAGGCATAACACTAACACCGGCTCCAAGATCACATAAAGCAGTTCTAACATAGTTTCTTTTAATGGAGCATGGTATAGTTGGTACTCCTGGATCTCCTAGTTTCTTAGGTATTCCACCCTTAAAAGTATAATTAGCAAGCATGGTGGAAATTTCAGCTTCCGGTATCTTTCTCTTACTTGTAACAATATCTTTCATATACTTAGCATAAGGATTCATTTTAAGCATATCAGTAAAACACATACGGAAGAAGATAGGTCTAATCATTTCAGCAAAGCGCTCAAAATCCTCATCATCCTTTTTCTTGGATGGTTTAGGAGGAAAAGGCATGGGTTTCTGAACCCATGGTTCTCTTTCTTTACCGTGCTTCCTAGCAACAAAGTCTCTCTTATCAGAATGTTGATTTTATGATTATGGGTTATCAAGATCAGCAATGAGGTTCAATCTCTACATCATTTTCATTACTAGGTTGAGCATCAACATGGACATCATCATTAATATTATCACTAGGTTCATGTTCGTCACCAGATTGTGTTTCTGCATCAGGAATAGAAATATCATGGGGATTCTCATGTGTGTCTACAACAGGTTCACTAGAAGCATGCAAAGTCCTATCATTTTCTTTTCTTCTTTTTAGAAGTACTAGGTGCATCAACATTAGTTCTCACGGGAATCCTGCTCAATTCTCTTAGGATGACCCTCGGGATACAAAGGTTCCTGAGTCATTTTACCCCCTCTAGTCATAACTCTAACAACATTATCATTCCTCTTATTATTTAATTCATTGAGAAAATCATTCTGAGCTTTAAGCACTTGTTCTACTTGAGTGGTAACCATAGAAGCATGTTTACTAATGAGTTTAAGTTCACCTTCAACTCTAGACATATAATCACTCAAGTGTTCCATCATATAAGCATTATGTTTCAATTGTCTACCAACATAAGCATTGAAGTTTTCTTGTTCAACAATAAAATTATCAAACTCATCTAAGCATTGGCTAGCAGACTTATAACGAGGGATATCACCTTCATCAAATCTATAGAGAGAATTTATCTTTACTACCTGTGTCAGGTTATCAAGACCATGTATTTCTTTAACAGGCGGCAAATTAAGACCATGTATTTCTTCAATAGGAGGTAAATTCTTAACATCTTCAGCTTTAGTACGTTTTTCTTTCATAGATTTCTTTGCCTCTTGCATATCTTGGGTGAGAAATAGAATACCCCTCTTCTTCGGAGTTGGCTTAGGAGTTGGTTCAGGAAGTGTCCAATTATGTTCATTAGTCAACATATTATTCAATAGCAATTCAGCTTGATCAACTATTCTTTCCCTGAAAACACAACCATCACAACTATCCAGGTGGTCTCTAGAAGCATTGATTAGTTCATTATAAAAGATATCAAGTATTTCATTTTTCTTGAGAGGGTGAAGAGGCAAAGCATTAAGTAATTGGAGAAGCCTCCCCCAAGCTTGTGGGAGACTCTCTTATTCAATTTGCACAAAATTATATATTTCCCTTAAGGCAACTTGTTTCTTATGAGTGGTGAAATATTTAGCAGAGAAGTAATAAATCATATCCTGGGGACTACGCACACAACCAGGATCAAGAGAACCATATCTTAGCATCACCATTTAATGAGAATGGAAATAATTTAAGGATATAGTAGTAGCGAGTTTTCTCATCATTAGTGAATAGGGTGGCTATATCATTTAATTTAGTAAGATGTGCCACAATAGTTTCAGATTCATAGCCATAAAAAGGATCAGATTCAACCAACGCAATTATCTCAGTATCAACAGAGAAATCATAATCCTTATCAGTAACGAAGATAGGTGAAGTAGCAAAAGCAGGGACATATTTCATTCTAGCATTCATAGTTTTTTCTTTCAGCTTAGCTAATAATTTCTTAAGATCACTCCTATCATTGCAAGAAAGAAATTCTCTAGCAGATTCTTCATCCATAACATAACCCTCAGACACAACATGCAATTCATCTCTAGGGGGAGAGTCTTCATCATCACTTTCATCAATAGTACGAGTTTCAATAATTTCATTCTCTCTAGCCCTAGCAAGTTGTTCATCAAAAAATTCATCTAGTGGCACAGTAGTATCAAGCATAGAAGTAGTTTCATCATAATTATCATGCATAGCAGAAGTGGCATCAACAATAAGATGCGACATATCAGAATTAATAGAAGAAGTAGGTTTAGGTGTCGCAAGCTTACTCAAAACAGAAGGTGAATCAAGAGAAGAGCTAGATGGCAGTTCCTTACCTCCCCTCGTAGTTGAGGGAAAAATCTTAGTTCTTTCGTCTTTCAAGTTCCTCATAGTGACCAGCAGATATAAATCCCAAGTGACTCAAATAATAGAGCTATGCTCCCCAGCAATGTCGCCAGAAAATAGTCTTAATAACCCACAAATATAGGGGATACATAGCAGTTTTCGAGGGTAGAGTATTCAACCCAACTTTATTGATTCGACACAAGGGGAGCCAAAGAATATTCTCAAGTATTAGCAGTTTGGTTGTCAATTCAACCACTCTTTGGATAACTTAATATCTGCAACAAAGTATTTAGTAGCAAAGTAGTATGATAATAAGCGATATGATGGCAAAAGTAACAATAGCAGTTTTGGTTTTGTAGTGGTATATGATGTAGCGGAAAAGTAAATAAGCGAAGACTAATATGTGAAAAGCTCGTAGGCATTGGATCGGTGATGGAGAATTATGTCGGATGAAATTCCTCATGTAATAGTTATAACATAGGGTGACACAGAACTAGCTCCAATTCATCAATGTAATGTAGGCATGTATTCCGAATATAGTCATACGTGGGTATGGAAAAGAACTTGCATGACATCTTTTGTCCTACCCTCCGTGGCAGCGGGTCCTATTGAAACTAAGGGATATTAAGGCCTCCTTTTAATAGAGTACCGAGCAAGCATTAACACTCACTAGTAGAAAAAGGGTCAAATCTGAGACACATTAGCCCGGTTTGCATTTGAGCCGGCACTAATGTGTCCATTAGTGCGGTTCAAATGGCTAAGCGGAGGAGATCTTTAGTACGGTTCGTGCCACGAACCGGTACTAAAGGTGCTGGCCGGGCACCAGCATCTTTAGTACCGATTCGTGGCACAAACCGATAGTAAAGAGGTTGTGGCAGGCTATTTTTAGTCCCACCTCGCTCCCCTAGCAAGATTTTTACCACCTTAAATATGTTACTTCTCAATCTATCACAAGCATTTGGTCTTCATTGAACTCTATGTGTAGCATCTGTGGCTGCAATAGGAGTCTTCGCCGGTTCTTAAATCGGGGTAGATTCCTATTGACAATTTAGATCCTATACAAATAGATCATTCATGATCAATGTATTTTTATGTATTTCTTTGTAGCAGTAGCGCGTTTTGGCTGAAAGGCGCTGATCAATGTATTTTTTCTGTGTTCGGATGCACAATTCAAATATGTTACTTCTCAAACTATCACAAGCATTTGGTCTTCATTGAACTCCAGACTTTTTTTTTGAGCCGGCATTATGCAACATTCAAAGCGACGTCATCAATTTCCAACATGTTCTCACATCATTTGCTATTTTTCAGTCATTTACCAATTTGTTTAGAGAGCTAAATGACCGTGAAACAGTAAATCACAACAAAATGAACTCTGAAAATGTTGAAACTTGGCATGGTATCATCATTTCACCCGCATGGCATGTGCGAAAGAGTAGAGAGGGTCACGGCAAAAACTGGGCGCACTTCGTGTACAAACTGGATAATCTCTTTTGGAGTATCAGGGTTTCAGACGAGAACTCATCTGTTACATGGGCACATCATTTTTTTAAACTTATTTGAACTCGAGACTTTTTTGAGCCGGCATTATGCAGCATTCGAAGCGACGTCATCAATTTGTTTAGAGAGCTAAATGACCGTGAAATTGAAAATCACTCCAAAATGAAGCATTATGCAACATTCGAAGCAACTAAAGCAAACATATTCACAAAGAAACTAAATACAGCAAAAAACTACTCAGAAATAAATAGAAGAAAAAAATAAAGCAGAAAAGAAAAAACTATGTAAAAATTACACAAAAATAAATAGAAGAAAATAAATATTACAGAAAATAAAAAAACTATATAAAAAATAGTTGGGGCGCTGCCCGGTGGGCCTGCCAGACCTAGGGTGTGCAAATTCAGGCCGAGAAGGACCGGCAGGCTCACTGGGCAGCGCGTCCTAGTTAGGCCCAGAAGCCTGCTATATAGAGGAGTTCGAAAGAGCAGCCGCAGCTGGGTTTATAAACCAGTGCGGCTGCCCTTCGCTCGGCGAGGTGGGACTAAACATAGTGCACATCGGGTGGCCGCGCACGACCTTTAGTACTGGTTGGTGGCTCCAACCGGTACTAATGGGTTGTCCTTTAGTACCGGTTGGTGCCACCAACCGGTACTAAAGGCCCTCGTTTCCCGCCACTTGGCCTGGCCAAAATTGGCCTTTAGTACCGGTTGGTGGCTCCAACCGGTACTAAAGGCCCCTCCTATATATATGGCACTTACGAAAAATCAGTTCCATCGACCACTTCTTCTCCACTTCTCGCGCGGCATCTATCGCCGCCGCCGCCGTGCCGTCGCCCCCTCCGCCCTCGATCGCCGCCCCCGTCTCCCGTCGTCGCCGTCCCGCCGCCCTCGCCGTCCCGTCGTCGCCGCCGCCGCCCGTCATAAATCGTCCCCGCTGCCCTCGCCGCCCATGTGATATGCACGCGCCGTCCGCGCCCTTGACCCGCTCGTACCCACACACACACATACACACACACATACACACACACACTACACACACATGTACGTACACACATACACACACAATACTATACACACACACATTTTTTTTACTTATTTTCTGTTTTCTATTGTTTAGATTAATGTTAGATGAATTTTGTAGATAAGAATGTTAGAATGTCAATGTTAGATGAATTAGAACTTATTTATTTTTAGTAAGAAAATTTAGGTATATAAGAATATTTGAACTAGTTGAATTAATATAACTAGTTTATTTTTAGTAAATGCTTAGTTGAACCAGTTGAATTAATAGAACTAGTTTATTTTTAGTAAGAAAATTTAGGTATTTGAGATTATTTGAACTAGTTGAATTAATATAACTAGTTTATTTTTAGCAAATGCTTAGTTGAACTAGTTGAATTAATAGAACTAGTTTATTTTAGTAATAAAATTTAGGTATATGAGATTATTTGAACTAGTTGAATTAATATAACTAGTTTATTTTAGTAAATGCTTAGTTGAACTAGTTGAATTAATAGAACTAGTTTATTTTTGTAAGAAAATTTAGGTATATGAGTATATTTGAACTAGTTGAATTAATATAACTAGTTTATTTTAGTAAATGCTTAGTTGAACTAGTTGAATTAATAGAACTAGTTTATTTTAGTAAGAAAATTTAGGTATATGAGATTATTTGAACTAGTTGAATTAATATAACTAGTTTATTTTTAGTAAATGCTTAGTTGAACTAGTTGAATTAATAGAACTAGTTTATTTTTAGTAAGAAAATTTAGGTATATGAGATTTGATGATATAATGAAAATTTAGGTATATGAGATTTTAAAAGAACTAGTTTATTTTTGTAAGAAAATTAATTGAACAAGTTTATTTGAATTGGTTGAATTAACAGAACTAGTTGAATTAATAGAAGTAGTTGAATTAGTTGAGTTAATAGAATTAGTAATTGTTTAATGTTTCACCTATATGAACATAGGAAATGTCGTCTGACGACGAAAAAGATTTCATTATGTGCGAATACTGTGAAGACCAATAGCGGCTGTACCACAGAAATTTCCTTGTTGATGATAGGTGATTCAGCATCACGCTGGATGAGACCTTCGAATTCGATACAGTAAGTCACATTGACAAGTCTTTTTTCGTAATTAAGCATGACTTATATATATGCTTCATTTGCTTCAACTTATAATTTTTAATTTTCACTATTTTACTAGCGCATCCCACCGCCATGCAACAATTTACATCTTGGATAAGATAGGTTTCAATGCTATGGAAACTGTGGACGTAAAGAGAGTTTACCTGAAAATTGAGCATGGTTATACTTTCAACGTCAAAGTATACAATGCAGACACGTACACCTATTTTGAATGCAAAACTTGGCAAGCACTATGCAAGGCTTATGCATTTGAGCCTGATATGGTTATCACCTTTGATATTCGTCCGGAAGATGATATTGAAGGTAATAGAGACATCTGGGTCGATGTGCACACGCCTCCAGTTCTACCATTATGTGAGTTCTTCTCAACCATATTTATGTCTTTGATATTGTTTATTCAAAAATAGTTGACAACTAATTTCTATTGACAGCTTATTTCCATTCAAGCAAACATGTCCGGTGGCTTGGTAGACATGACCTACTCTTGTCCGGAGCTGAACTAAACTGCGAGGATATAAGTCATTATGTTTCATGGCTTGAGGATCTTCATACTGTCAAGATAAATTTTCTTCCTGCACTTAGAAATGTTAGTGCTCAAAACATGCGACCAATAGTGATTGTATTAAACTACGGTCACATCTATTTAGGAATGATGGTAAGATTTTTACTATTTGTTCTCAGTGCATCTTTTGCATACATAATTTTTTTTTGATAAACTTTCATTTCTAAGTATATTAATTAATTACTATACGATGTTCTTCGACAGGGACTCCTGATGACAGTTGTGCCTCAGGGGATTGAGACTAAAGGTGGCATGCCAATTGTTAGCTTACGGCCAAGATATCCTACATTGCACATGAGTGCATTCAGGATTTCTAGAAGCAATGAATGCTTAATAGTGAAAGATTGGAGGAAAATTGTTAACGATCGCAGAGAAGTACTAGGGGCAGCAATGAGAAGCGCAGCCCATGATTAGGAGATAGGTTCATCTGCATGCTCCAGTATGATGAATCAGGAGAGCTATACATGTTCTATGCTATTTTACCTGAGAAAGAGCAGTAGGAGTGATTTAGCTAGTTCATGCTCTTAGTACTTGTCCTCTCATGTCGCGTGTTCTTCGTCCTGAACTTAATCTCAAAGAGTGATTTGCTTTTGTGGTGTTATGAACGCTTATAATATGAACGCTTTTGTGGTGATTAGATAGCGGTAATAACTATGATGATTAAATTGTGATAATGACGACTATGATGATTTTTAGCTAGCTAGTATGCTGATGTTGATGATATGATGCAAGAGTTTTTATATTAATATGATGATGATGAGTTATTATATCATTTAATGAAAGAAACCGCAGATTAGTTTCAGCTAGATGGATCCTAGCTAAGTGATCAAGTATATGCCATATCCATATTATCTAATTAATTAGGTGATCAAGTATAATATGGATATGGCATATACTTGATCACTTAGCTATAGGATCGATCCACATGCATGCATCCAGTCGAAACTAATCTGCGGTAATTTCACCTAATGATTTAACAACTCATTATAATGTAAAACAATCACTAAATTAAATGGAAAACACAAAATTAAAGTAAAAAACACCCAAACATTTAGTACCGGTTGGTGTTACCAACCGGCACTAAAGCCCTACACGCACCCGGGGTTGGCTCGTGCCACGTGGTGGCACTTTAACGCCGGTTCGGGACGAACCGGTACTAACGGGGGGGGGGGGACCTTTAGTCCCCACTCTTTAGTGCCGGTTGCCGAACCGACACTAAAGGCCGTTACGAACCGGCGCTAAAGCCCGGTTCTGCACTAGTGACTTAGTGAATATATGAACTCCTCAAACTACGGTCATCACCGGTAATTGGCCCGATTATTGTCACTTCAGGGTTAACGGATCATAACACATAATAGGTGACTATAGACTTGCAAGATAGGATCAAGAACTCACATATATTCACAAAAACATAATAGGTTCAGATCTGAAATCATGGCACTCGGGCCCTAGTGACAAGCATTAAGCATAACAAAGTCATAGCAACATCAATCTCAGAACATAGTGGATACTAGGGATCAAACCCTAACAAAACTAACTCGATTACATGGTAAATCTCATCCAACCCATCACCGTCCAGTAAGCCTACGATGGAATTACTCACACACGGCAGTGAGCATCATGAAATTGGTGATGGAGGAAGGTTGATGATGACGATGGCGACGGATTCCCCTCTTCGGAGCCCCGAAAGGACTCCAGATCAGCCCTCCTGAGAGAGATTGGGGCTTGGCGGCGGCTCCATATCGTAAAACGTGATGAATCCTTCTCTCTGATTTTTTTTCTCCCCAAACATGAATATATAGAGTTGGAGTTGAGGTCGGTGGAGCACCAGGGGGCACGAGGCAGGGGGTGCGGCCAGGGGGGTAGGCGCTCCCCCCACCCTCGTGGATAGGGTGTGTGCCCCCTGGCCTTGATTCTTCCGCCAGTATTTTTTATTAATTCCAAAAATATTCTCCGTGAAGTTTCAGGTCATTTCGAGAACTTTTATTTCTGCACAAAAATAACACCATGGCAATTCTGCTGAAAACAGCGCCAGTCCATGTTAGTTCCATTAAAATCATGCAAGTTAGAGTCCAAAACAAGGGCAAAAGTGTTTGGAAAAGTAGATATGACGGAGACGTATCACCCGCCGCCTGTGGGTCGTACCGACAACCCGTCGTGGGGAATGGCCCTTCTGACTTGACTGGTGTCACGGGCGGAGGGGCCACAGTGCCGCGCCGCGCAGGAGATCTCCGGTTGGTACGGCGCACTGTGGCCACGACCCGCCCTGGATTCGGGGTGGCAGACTTCGCTATAGCCACGCCTCGTCTCGTCATGCCCAAGAGGGCACAGACTTTGAGGGCGCTTGGGGCCGCCTTCTAGGAGACGGCCTCTCTGGAGGCCGCCTGCTAGAAGGCGGCCTGCTTCATGGCCGTCTTCTGGGGTCTGCCGCCTTCTGGCAGCCAACTGCTTGGACCAGCCAGCTTCAAGAAGGCGGCGGTCACGCATGGTAGTTTGAGGGGCGCAGCTGGCCCCGATGTCTTGAAATGCCATGGGGGGCAGATGAGGCTACCCATGGCCAATAACTCCGACACACTAATTAAAACAATAAAACCACATCTAAACAGAGGCTAGAAGAATTATTTATTACTAAACAGGAACAAAAAGTAAAGAACAAAAATAAAATTGGGTTGCCTCCCAACAAGCGCTATCGTTTAACGCCCCTAGCTAGGCATGATGATTTCAATGATGCTCACATAAAAGATAAGAATCAAAACATAAAGAGAGCATCATGAACAATATGACTAGCACATTTAAGCCTAACCCACTTCCTATGCATAGGGATTTTGTGAGCAAAAAACTTATGGGAGCAATAATGAACTAGCTTAGGAAGGCAAAACAAGCATAGCTTCAAGATTTTCAACACATAGAGAGGGAACTTGATATTGTTGCAATTCCTACAAGCATATGTTCCTCCCTCAGAATAATTTTCAGTAGCATCATGAATGAATTGAACAATATAACTGACAGATAAAGCATTCTTTTCATGATCTACAAGCATAGAAATTTTATTACTCTCCACATAAGCAAAATTATTCTCATTCGGAATAGTGGGAGTATCATAAGAAACTCGAATACTATAAATTGTTTCCACATTAAAAGAGTAATGTTCAGAAAAGGGTAATCATAATCATGACAAGTTTTATAAATATAATCATCACTACTTTTTATAGCATAAGTGTCATCACAATCATCATAACTAGCAACTTTGTTATCATCATAATCAATTGAAACCTCTTCCAAGATAGTGGAATCATTACTAAATAAAGTCATGACCTATCCAAATCCACTTTCATCAATATAATCGTCATAAATAGGAGGCATGCTATCATCATAATAAATTTGCATATCAAAACTTGGGAGGTTAAAAATATCATCTTCATAAAACATAGCATCCCCAAGCTTGGGACAAACATTAATTGCAGGAAATAAATTTTCAAACATGTCATTCTCATCAAACATAGCATCCACAAGCTTGGGCCTTTTCATATCATAAGCATAATCACTCTCATCATTAACAGTATGGATAGCACCAATGATAGTATAGTAATTATCACCATCATAATGAGTAATAGAAGCAACATCTTTTGGGAGGGATACCTTTTTACCTTTGCTTCCTCGTCTTTTCTTTTCCTTCTTCGCATCATGTGTGGGTTTAATCCTCTTTTTTGAGCTCCTTATTAATGAGATTGGTTGAATAGAAAGCTCCTCCTCGTTACCTGATTCATCTTAAGAAAGAATAGGAGGATATTGGGAAATCTCTTCCCTTTCATTAGTATTCTCTTCATCTTCTATTTGTTTTCTTGCCTTTATGTAATTGGCAATATAAGGATTTTCAATGCAAGTCACCGCACAATACATATAAATTTCCTCTAGATCAAAATCAAGAACTTTATCAAGGACAAATTCTGGCATATCCTTATTTATACGTTTCATTTCTTCATAACCCACAAGCAAACTAAGTTCATTATGATGCGCAAGGGAAATCAAGTCATCACAATTTTTGGACACGATACGATCATGAAACAATTTGCATTGGGTATTTAAATGATCACGTTCATTGCAAAGTCCACAAGGATGGCAAATAAATTCTAGATTTTCAGCACAAGCATCTAGCCTTTCTTGCAACCATTTACTTTCTAAGTACTTATGCCTCTTGCAAAATCTGTCTTCCCTATTTGGTGTGTACTTGCAAACTCTATGCACTCCACAAAAATTGACATACTTATAAGAAACATTTTCATCATGACTAGTGTAATCATCTTTAGTACTATGGATATTCAAAGAGTTCATACTTATAACATTGAAATCATGCTCATCATTCATAGATTTGGTGCCAAACATTCTAATGCATTCTTCTTCTAACACTTTGGCACAATTTTCCTTCCCATCATTTTCACGAAAGACATTAAAAAGATGAAGCATATGAGGTACCCTTAATTCCATGTTTTGTAGTTTTATTTTATAGACTAAACTAGTGATAAAACAAGAAGCAAAAAGATTTGATTGCAAGATCTAAAGATATACCTTCAAGCACTCACCTCCCCTGCAACGGCGCCAGAAACTGCTTGATGTCTACTACACAACCTTCTTCTTGTAGGCGTTGTTGGGCCTCCAAGTGCAGAGGTTTGTAGGACAGTAGCAAATTTCCCTCAAGTGGACGACCTAAGGCTTATCAATCCGTGGGAGGCGTAGGATGAAGATGGTCTCTCTCAAACAACCCTGAAACCAAATAACAAAGAGTCTCTTGTGTATCCAACACACCCAATACAATGGTAAATTGTATAGGTGCACTAGTTCGGCGAAGAGATGGTGATACAAGTGCAATATGGATGGTAGATATAGGTTTTTGTAATATGAAAATATAAAAACAGCAAGGTATCAAGTAATAAAAGTGAGTGTAAACAGTATTGCAATGCGTTGAAACAAGGCCTAGGGTTCATACTTTCACTAGTGCAAGTTCTCTCAACAATAATAACATAATTGGATCATATAACTATCCCTCAACATGCAACAAAGAGTCACTCCAAAGTCACTAGTAGCGGAGAACAAACGAAGAGATTATTGTAGGGTATGAAACCACATCAAAGTTATTCTTTCTGATCGATCTATTCAAGAGTCCGTAGTAAAATAACACGAAGCTATTCTTTCCGTTCGATCTATCCTAGAGTTCGTACTAGAATAACACCTTAAGACACATATCAACAAAAACCCTAATGTCACCTAGATACTCCAATGTCACCTCAAGTATCTGTGGGTATGATTATACGATATGGATCACACAATCTCATATTCATCTATTCAACCAACACAAAGAACTTCAAAGAGTGCCCCAAAGTTTCTACCGAAGAGTCGACACGAAAACGTGTGCCAACCCCTATGCATAAGTTCACAAGGTCACCGAACCCGCAAGTTGATCAGCAAAACATACATCAAGTGAATCACGTGATATCCCATTGTCACCACAGATAAGCACATGCAAGACATACATCAAGTGTTCTCAAATCCTTAAAGACTCGATCCGATAAGATAACTTCAAAGGGAAAACAATCCATTACAAGAGAGTAGAGGGGGAGAACCATCATAAGATCCAACTATAATAGCAAAGCTTGCGAGACATCAAGATCATGCCAAATCAAGAACACGAGAGAGAGAGAGAGCGAGAGAGAGAGAGATCAAACACATAGCTACCAGTACATACCCTCAGCCCCGAGGGTGAACTACTCCCTCCTCGTCATGGAGAGCACCGGGATGATGAAGATGGCCACCGGTGAGGGTTCCCCCCTCCGACAGGGTGCCGGAACAGGGTCCCGATTGGTTTTTGGTGGCTATAGAGGCTTGCAGCGGTGGAACTCCCGATCTAGGTTATGTTCTAGAGGTTTCTGTATATAAGAGGTTTTGGCATCGGGAACAAGTCAGGGGGGTCCCCAAGGCGGCCACGAGGCAGGGGGCGCGCCCAGGGGGTAGGGCGCACCCCCCAACCTCGTGGTGGCCTTGGGACTCTTCTGGCCTATCTCCGATGCTCCGTGGGCTTCTTTTGGTCCAAAAACAATCTCCATTGAATTTCAGGTCAATTGGACTCCGTTTGGTTTTCCTTTTCTACAAAACTCAAAAACAAGGAAAAAACATAAATTGGCACTGGGCTCTAGGTTGATAGGTTAGTCCCAAAAATCATATAAATGCATATAAAACGTACTATATGGATAATATAATAGCATGGAACAATCAAAAATTATAGATACGTTGGAGACGTATTAGTAGCCCATGAAGATACATTCACAATCAAGAAGTGCCACATGGATCATACTTGTGGAGCTTGTGGAGAGAGTACAAAGGTTACTGTAGAATGGGTTGCAGAAGCTGTGGAGGACACAGTTAGATCAAATGTAAAGGCTGATGTAGAGACAGTTCTCAAACATACTAAGAAGAAGTTTGGGGTGCATGTACCTAGGAGTTTGGCATATAGGGGAAGACTGATGGTTGTTGATGTTGTGCAAGGTGATCATAGAAAGCAGTATCTGAGGTTGAGGGACTACCTACAATGTGTGCTTGACACAAACCCTGGAAGTAGGTGCATAGTGACAACTTTTGAGGATCCTTTGAACCCAGCCCCCACACCAAGGTTCAAGTACATGTTCTACTGCCTCCAGGCATCAAAAGAAGGATTTCTTGCTGGTTCTAGGCCTTTCATAGGTAAATTGCAATGATGTAGCCCTGTCTGAAATGTAAGCTAGTTATGCAATTTGGCACTAACTATCTCTGTTTATGCAGGACTTGATGGTTGCTTCATCAAGTTATCCACATGCCAGCAGATATTGGTAGCAACTGGTAGAGATGGGAACAACAATGTGTTCCCAATTGCTTTTGGGGTGGTTGGCAAAGAGGATGGGCCTAGCTGAACATGGTTTCTAAACCAACTTAGAGCCTGCATTGGCACCAGCAACTAGTTTGGGAACTACACCATCATGTCTGACATGCAGAAGGTATTTTCTCTGACTCTGTATTATTCTTATGTACATAGCCATGCTGCTATAGTTATCTTATTACTAGATTATGTAATCAAACAACAGGGCCTTCCCAAAGCAATTAATGAAGTATTTCCTCAATCCCCACAAAGATATTGCCTTAGACACATATATGCCAACTTCCAACAAAGACGCTTCAGCAGCGTAAGAACTTAAGAAATGGGTTGACAAAGCTAGCTATTCTTTCACTGAACATGGTCACAAAGAAGGAATGGCAGGTTTGAAACCAGCATGTGAACCAGCCTACATGTGGTTGAATGGCATCCCTAAGGAATGTTGGGCTAGATATGCAATGGATCATGTGTGCAAGACTGACTTGGTTGTGAACAACCTTAGTGAGGTTTTCAACAAAATGATTCTAGATGTTAGGTCCAAACCAATTAAGACCATGTTTGAAGGGTTGAGGACCAAACTAATGGTTAAGTACCAGGGCATCAGAGAGAAAACAGAGAGCTGTAGGTGGGAAATAACCCCACATTACATGGAGAAGCTTGAAGAGAGCAAGAAGTGGGCTAAATACTGTGAAGCAAACATGGCTGGTCCCAATATCCGGCAAGTAACTAGTGGAGAGAACACGTATTGTGCGAAGCTTGATGAAGGGAGCTGCTCTTGCAAGAGATGGGACATGACTGGATCACCTTGCCACCATGCAATTTCTGCAATGCAGAAGATAAAAGTGCACCCAGAAGATTACGTGCATCCATTATTTAAGAAGCCAATGTACAAGGCTGCATACCAGCACATCATCTACCCTGTCCCTGGTCCTGAATTTTGGCCCAACACCAACACACCTGACATAGAACCACCAGTTTTTAGGGAGAAGAAAGGCAAGAAGCAGACAGCCAGGATGAAGGGCGAATTTGAAGTGCCAGCTCCAAAGGATACATCAAGGATGGACACAATAACATCCAGTAACTATGGGAAGCAAGGCCAGAGGTGGACAATTTGTGAAGACAGACTCAAGGCCAAGTTTATGACCAGGAAGAACAATCACCAGGTAACTAGTCCAATTCATCTTTGAAATTCTGCTACTCTTTTGTAATGCATTCATCTGTTTAGTTGCTACTTGTTTTGAATTGTAGGAAAACAGGGCATCCTACCCAGCTACTTCAGCACCACCCAGGTCACCTCCAGCTAGGGCCACATCATCAGGTCCTGCTCCAACTTCAGATCCTGCTCCAGCTTCAGCAAATGTTGCTCCAGCTTAAGCAAATGCAGCTCCAGTTAGGGGCAGACAACCATCAACAGCTTCAACAAGGGCAACCAAATCTCGTACCGCAGTCTCAACAGCTGGATTAAGAAAGAGAAAGAACCCAACACCTGCTTCAGCACCAACTAACAACACCAGGTCAAGTGCATCATATCCAGCAAAGAACACCAGATCAAGAGTTGCAAGAGGTTTCAATGCTCCAAGGTGTGACGCCCTCGATTCAATAGTACACTAATGATACACGCAAATGTGTACGTTCAAGATCAAGGACTCACGGGAAGATATCACAACACAACTCTAGACACAAAATAAAATAATACAAGCTTCATATTACAAGCCATAGGCCTCGAGGGCTCGAATACATAAGCTCAAAAACACAAGAGTCAGCGGAAGCAACAATATCTGAGTACAGACATGAGTTAGACAAGTTTGCCTTAAGAAGTCTAGAACAAAAGCAACAACAATCGAAAAGGCAAGGCCTCCTGCCTGGGAGCCTCCTAACTACTCCTGGTCGTCGGCAGTCTCCATGTAGTAGAAGGCATCAGCGGTGGCATCTGGCTGCTGGGCTCCGACATCTGGTTGCATCAACCGGAAAGAAGAAGAAAGGAGAAAAAGGGGGAGCAAAGCAACCGTGAGTACTCATCCAAAGTACTCGCAAGCAAGGATCTATAGTACATATGCAACATTATCAAAGGAAGGCTGTATATGTGGACTGGGCTGCAGAAAGGCTAGACTAAAAAGAAGGCCTAGTCCTACCAAAGACTATCATCTTCTGGAAACCATCATCTTGCAGCAAACAGGAGGGAGTAGAGTAGCATAAAGTAAAGTAGTAGTAGTGTTATCAACCTCGGCTAGAGATCCTTTCTCGACTCCCTGCGACAAAGAAATCCCAGAGCCATACTATCCATTTCTCATCACAATCCAATTCTCATCACAAGTATCCAGTTCTAGTTGTATCGATCGGGATACAACTCCAAGTGTCCGTTATCAGAGGACAGGCTATCGATAGTTGTTTTCTTCCTGCAAGGGTGCGCCAACTTACCCACCACGCCGCTTAACTCGCCGGACACACTTTCCTGGGTCATGCCCGGCCTCGGCCAAACAATACGCCGCAACCCGACCTAGGCTTAATAGAGAGGTCAGCACGCCGGACTAAACCTATGCTCCCAGGCGTCATGGGCCATCTCCCCGGGAACTCCTGCATGTTGCAAGGGCGGCAGAAAGCAGACCTAGCCTCCCTTATACAAGAGCTGGCGTTCCAGTCCAATCCGGCGTGCGCCGCTCAGTCGCTGACGTCTATTAAGCTTCGGCTGATGTGTACGACACAAAACGCCCATACTATGCCCACGTGATGGTTAGTGCGATCAGGCCAGAGGCCCCTTGGATCAAGTATCCAAATCGTAGTGGATTAGGAGCGCGCGGTAACTAGTAGAGACTCACGAAAGATGTGAACCCGTTGCCCCGTCTCGAGGACTTGCGGCAAGGGCTAGGAATGCCCTGCCACACCTCGTAATTATCTCACGGGCACCCTCCAGGTCAACCCGACTCCACATCACTCGCAATTAAGCTCGCGCGGGTACCCCTCAGGGTCGACCCGTCTTTAGTAACATGGTTCAGTGTAAAGCCATAGTAATCATAGTAACTGTGTGTCTAAACATCAAGGGGAAAACCCGAGGAATCACACCTGGTGAATTCCACTCGATGTAATCATGAAGGTGAACGTAGGAGGAACCAGCCCCGAGGTTCACACTTGAGGGGTTGCACGACAGAGATATCGGAAGTGGTTAAAGCAGAATCACCCTCGATGACCACGACCGAATAGCTACACTACAGGGTTAACATCAGAAGTGTTGCAGTGGTCTCACCCTCGGCACTCGATAATAACCCAGTAGTGTCGAGCAACTATGGGGAAAGTGATGTGCGGTGCCGGGGCCTGGTCTTCGATCCCGTTGATCGGGTCTTGAATGATGAAGCGGGAGCAACAAGGACAAGGTGGGGGTCACTAATGGATCACTAACCAACCAATACTAAGCAGTTTAGGATAAGCAGGTAAGGTACAACAACAGATATAAAAGCAGGCTATGCATCAGAATAGGAGCAATCAATAACAGTAGCAAAATCTCATGCAAGCATGAGAGAAAGGAATGGGCGATATCGGGATGATCAAAGGGGGGGGCTTGCCTAGTTGCTCTAGCAAGGAGGGTTCATCGTCGACGTAGTCGATCACAGGGGCGGCATTGGTCTCGGGGTCTACCGGAGTGAAGAGGGGGAAGAAATAATAAATATAGAGCAAACAAGGCATCACAAAGTATAACATGGCAATATGATTTGTCAGGTGTGACTTATTGTATGGCTACACGATAAAGGTGAAGGGGGAATTCAATCGGGAATGTTTTCCCGGTTCCGGACCTGTGTCAAACTGATGACCGGAGGGGGAATGTTCCATGTTTAGATAGTTAGAGGCATTTGACAGATGAACGGACCACATATTCAAATTCACTGGTTTTTTCTGAGCAACTTTCATGTAGAAAACATTTTCATCCGAGTTACAGATTATTTTATATGATTTTTCTAAGTTTTAAACATTTTCTAAAATTATTTGATTTAATAGAATTATACAGAAAAAGAGAAAAGACGTCAGCATGACGTGAGGACGACGTCAGCAGCTAGTTGGTCGGCTGACCAGGTCAAACCTGACCTATGGGTCCAGTGGGACCCACATGTCAGCCTCTGTTAGCTTAACTGTGAATTAACTTAAACTAACTAAGATAATTAGGTGTGTGGGCCCCATATGTCAGTGAGTGATTAGGCTAGCTAATTTCTTTTATTTAAAAAACATTTGTTAAACCAATTAACAAAGGAGGGCCCACATGTCAGTGGCTGGGGCTGCCAGTCAAGACGTTGACTGGTCAACCTGGCCAAGACGCTGGCTGGGTCAATCAGTCAGGGCCCTGAGACCCACCGGTCGACAACCTGTGGTGGGGCCCAACGAGCCACGTCAACGCGTCGGCGCCGGAGAGAGAGCTCGGCGTGAAAAACCGCGATGGCGCCAGAGTCGAGTCATCGGAAATGCGCTAGGGGGCACCATTTGGCACGCGGTTAGGTTCTTTTGAACGGGCTCTCGCCCGCGCATCGATTTGTTGCGGCAGTTTGGCCGAAAACAGCCGGAGACGGCGATGGCTAGCGGCAGAGCGGACGCCGGAGTTCGTCCGTTGGTGTTTATGGTGACACAGGGAAAGTTAGGCGATGCGGGGAGCGGCGTTGTGCTCCTACGAGCTCCAGGAGCCCGACTACGAGCTCGTACGCGAGCTCGGGCCACGGTGGCCACGACGGTGAAGTGATCAGGGACAGCGAGCTCACGGCAACGGCGACAGGCTAGCTAGGGAGAACCACGCGGTGCGAGGAGAAGAATGAAGGGAGGGATGAGCTCACTGAGCGGCTAGGAAAAGCCTGCGACAGCATAGGAGCGCAGAGGTGGCCGGAGAGGATGAAGATTGACGGCGACCGAGGCGGAAGGGGGCGAGGTGGATCCGGCGCTGTGGTGCCTCCCGGCTCCAACGGCGGGCACCAATCGACGTGGAGGATGATGGCGGACGCCAACGGCATGTCGGCGACGCGGGGCGATCATGGTGGCCGCGGGATCGACGCGGCGACAGCAGCGGGCGCGTTCGGCTGCGGGAGAGAGAGAAGCGAGCGATCAAGAGAGAGCGAGGAGGAGGGGGATCTGATGTGGGTTAGGGTTTGGGCGAGAGAGAGAGAGAGAGAGAGAGAGCATCGGGGGGATGTTCTTATCCACCCGCGGCGCAACAGTGCGCGGGGGCGAGTGCCTCACGGCCATGGCAGCCCGACCTTCTCCTGTTGCAGGAGGAGGACGAAAGGCTGGGGCAGGTGGGCTGGGCTGGCACTATTGCACAGCTGGGCCAACTGCACAGTGCAGCCTGGTCTTTTCTTTTCCTTTTTTTTATAATTCTGCTTTTCTTTTACAGAAAGGGGTTTTGTAATATTTAGGGTGCCAAAATGATTTTTGTAAAATATGGGAATTGTCCACATAAATACAATGCAATTTTTGGCACAGCCACAAAAAGTTTCGAAGAAGTTTGAATTAGATGGAATTTGCAAAAAACATGGAAAAGCAATTAATTTGCTGAGTTGGCACTTGTTTTAATTTTCTATAGTCCATCTTAGCTTGGAGGTGATGTTGTTTTACTGAACAATCATTTGTTATGGAATTTTTACTAAATGATGGACTATTTTGCAGCAACTTTGGTGCAACTTCAAAATTCACTTGCAAATTGAATTTGATTCCAAAGTGGAATTTCAAATGAGATTTGAATGAAGGGTGATTAAGCACTATTTGAAAAAATGATTAGCTTAATCACAGAGGGTTACTGTAGCATGACACTAGGGGTGTTACAAATCTCCTCCACTACAAGAAATCTTGTCCCGAGATTTAAGAGCTGGAGTAAGGGAAAAGACTCGGGAAGGACAGAGCTCAACACAAGATAGGTATGCGAGGACTATGTTAGTGAACGTGGCATTGAGGCATCTCTCGAGTTGAAATTCAAGAAAGTCATCGAGAGCAAGGTGAGGTGCAATAAGGATCTTCAACCTGGTAGACAATCGTTTGTTGCCTAAAACAAGGGGTGAAAGGGGTTCAGAGTAATGGTAATAAGTATTGCGTCTGATACCAGAATAGATCGCCTCTCAGAAGACGGCTCGGGATTTTCATATGAATCCAAGCGTAAGAAATAACCTTAGAAAAAAGGTGTACAGGAGAGTCAGGTTTCGATCTTGTGGAACTGTGGGTTATGGGCCCACCATGTGGGTTAATAGCAGGAAGGCGCTAACATCTTGAATGGTCATGATAGCAAGGCAGGTCAGAGGATAGCCTATCATTTATGTTGGCAACAAAGTTTGGTACCAAGGGCGTGGGACGAAGAGAACCATTTTCATGCTCGTAAGATGAGGTGGACCAATAGGCAAAGTTCTTCTCCATCGATGGTTACTGGAATGTCAACAACATTAGTAACAGGGTCGTACTGACCGAATTGTACCTCGAGGTGTTTTCATAAGCATGGAATTATTTCTGCTTATATCATCCAGATCATAAGAAAGGTCAAACCAACCAATGGAAAGGAAAAATGATTAATTGATTATTCAAATTAATGAATGGGAAGGAAAATGTGTTTACACACAAAAATTGGGAGTATTTCCTTCCCAGGGAAAAAGCGGAGCAGGAAATACATGACAGGACAGCAAGTTCAAAAGCATTTAGATAATGGGGCGAGGGAAGAATCATGATATTACCCATACAACGGTGTTTGGATAATAGATCGAGAAACATTTAGCATAGTGCTTTGAATGCTCTTGTTGATGATCGGAGTACCGCCGTCATGCTTCGGGATAGCATCGACATGGTCATCATGTAAAGACCAGACTTTGGATTCAAAAAGGATCCATCATAAACAACTTATAAATTAAGTCGTATAATTTTAGCAAGAAAAATGATGAGGACAGGGCCCACGGGCTCAGTAACAATTTATCAAGGGGGAAAGGATGATATTTCTCATCATGAATTCGATTGATAATCTGGAAGAGCTCAGAATATTGATGATGATCACGACATATTTGTCGAGAGGTCTCATTAAGATGTAATCGATCGATGATGGCATCAAGTCAAAGAAATGAGGAAGCGAAAGGTTATTGGAACCATGGGTACGACACAAACTCGAAGTCAAGCTTGTTGTTCAAGGCAAAATGATATGACGAGGAATATCAACGTAAGCTTAGCTCATCGTCGAAAATTGTGCTCCGGAAAGGACCTAGTAGCACAGTTAAAATTTAGCATGATAATGATATAACCGATCAGGCTACGAATGACTTGAAAGATTATTAAACTAGTAAGCAACAAAAATTACTTAGAGTTGCTGAATCGAAGTGCGAAATCGATTTACTTATCGGTGTTCTCGGTTGAGAAACCTAGAACCCATGAAGTGACAAAGACAGGGTAAGGTAGTACTCAATCAAAAGTTCATAAGATGTAGTGCAATGGCATGATATCCTCGAGATACCAGGGGTAATACTCGAAGGTAGATCATAATAGAGGTTGGGTAGGCGTATTGACCTGCAGAAGACAAGTGATTTAACTTGTCCAAGAAATGGGACCAAAGAAGAACAATCATGGTCGGAACCACGGTTGCGAAGGATCAATTCACCGATACCAAATGATATTATATCAAGGAAATAGTTATTATTACCAGAAGCTTACATGATAAGTTCCACATGGTGTCCATGGGCATGAACACCAAGTTCATGGTCGACTCCCACTTCTTCAATGCATAACCTTTCATTCACTCCTCATTTTCGAAGAAATTGTAGTGTAGAAGATTTATCTGGTGAAGTACCAGAAGAGTTAGACTCGTGAGAACTCTCGGGTTCATACGGATTACAGATGGCATAATTTCAACCCATCGGGGCATTTTTACGAATCTATACAACCATCAACCAAGCAAAAGATACGAGTTTGAAAGCAGAGTATCGAAGTCAAAGCAGATGATACAATTTACCGAAGGTATTATGTATCAGGGAAAAACTCACAAGATTTTGGATGTGAAGGACCTTTGTCCGGATAACAACCCAGCAATGGATCTGGCGATTCATGATAGAGTTGATGTGATTATCGGTAAACAATCAAAATGAAGAAGGCAATGCAAAGGCATCGGCTTATAGAAATGTCTGAATGATTCGATGCTTGGGTACAAAGGAATTATGATTTCGGGACGAAGGATCAGAAGCAGAGACTCTGATCAAAAGATGAATAGGTTGAATAGACTTAGAGGTGCACCCGATCAAATCTGGATTGGGCAAGAACCAGCTCATATCTAGAAGGATGTCCGAGCTTGAGAGAAAATTTCCAAGGATTAATTGATGATTGCGAGTATTCGCACACACGCTGAATCCATAGGAACATAATGTCAATCACAAACAATTTTAAAGAATATTGCTAGACATATGGAATTAATCTTAATGCAAGCAGTCAAGGAGAATCAAGAGCAATAAGATGCAGAGGATTTTGAAAGATCAGATAGCATTTTCACGTATTTTGGAAAGCATATGAACAACTGGGGATGAACGAACCTTGGTTAAGTGAATTATCTGCAATGCAAAAGAAGCTGCAAAGCAGAAGGCACAAAGGATTCTCGAAACAACGGAGAGTACTAGGGGTATCTTGTAACAACAGGAACAACTGAGGAAGAATGTACAAGCGGCAAGGATGTTATTCATGGGGATTATCGATGGTCAGGAACTACAAAGCAGTGGGCACAGGGTCTCAAGAAACATCGAGGAGTATCTGCAGAATCTTCTCGCGAAGCAAGCGATCATCTGTAGTGAAGGGGCTCTCCGGGAGGAAGTGGTTATGAGATCCTAGAGTCAGAGTTAGTAAAATCTTTAACCTGAATAGACGAGAGATCAGAGTCCCAGAGTATAGACGAGGAATAAAAAGATCCTAATACCACCCAATGGCGACGTGGGCCCGTAAGTAACACCGCCAATGTTAGTAAAAGTTTTTCAGTGACTAGACTCAACTTCGGCCAAGGAGTTGGAAAGGGGGCTACCTACAGGCAGTCGGCTCTGATACCAACTTCTGGCGCCCTCGATTCAATCATACACGCAAATATGTACGATCAAGAACAAGGACTCACGGGAAGATATGACAACACAATTCTAGACACAAAATAAAATAATACAAGATTTATATTACAAGCCATGGGTCTCGAGGGCTCGAATACATAAGCTCGAAAACACAAGAGTCACCGTAAGCAACAATATCTGAGTACAGACATGAGTTAGACAAGTTTGCCTTAAGAAGGCTAGAACAAAAGCAACAACGATCAAAAAGGCAAGGCCTCCTGCCTGGGAGCCTCCTAACTACTCCTGGTCGTCGGCGGTCTCCACGTAGTAGAAGGCATCAGCGGTGGCATTTGGCTCCTGGGCTCCGACATCAGGTTGCATCAACCGGAAAGAAGAAGAAAGGGGAAAAGGGGGGAGCAAAGCAACCGTGAGTACTCATCCAAAGTACTCGCAAGCAAGGATCTACACTACATATGCAACATTATCAAAGGGAGGCTGTATATGTGGACTGGGTTGTAGAAAGGCCAGAATAGCAAGAAGGCCTAGTCCTATCGAAGACTATCATCTTCTGGAAACCATCATCTTGTAGCAAACAGGAGGGAGTAGAGTAGCATAAAGTAAAGTTGTTGTAGTGTTATCAACCTCGGGCAGAGATCCTTTCTCGACTCCCTGCGAGAAAGAAATCCCAGAGCCGTACTATCCATTTCTCATCACAATCCAATTCTCATCACAAGTATCCAGTTCTAGTTGTATCGATCGGGATACAACTCCAAGTGTCCGTTACCGTAGGACAGCCTATCCATAGTTGTTTTGTTTCTCGCAGGGGTGGGCCAACTTACCCACCACGCTCGCTTAACTCCGGCCGAACACACTTTCCTGGGTCATGTCCGGCCTCGGCCAAACAATACGCCGCAACCCAACCTAGGGTTAATAGAGAGGTCAGCATGCTGGACTAAACCTATGCCCCCAGGGGTCATGGGCCATCTCGCCAAGAACTCCTGCACGTTGCGAGGGCGGCCGGAAGCAGACCTAGCCTCCCTTATACAAGAGCAGGCGTTTCAGTCCAATCCGGCGCACGCTACTTAGTTGCTGACGTCTATTAAGCTTCAGCTGATGTGTACGACGCAGAACGCCCATACTATGCCCACGTGATGGTTAGTGCTATCAGGCCGGAGGCCCCTTGGATCAAATATCCAAATCTTAGTGGATTAGGAGCGCGCGGTAACAAGAAGAGACTCACGAAAGATGTGACCCCGTTTCCCTGTCTCGAGGACTTGCGGCAAGGGCTAGGAATGCCCGGCCACGCCTCGTAATTATCTCGCAAGCACCCTCCAGGTCAACCCAACTCCACATCACTCGCAATTAATTAAGCTCACGCGGGTACCCCTCAGGGTCGAATTCGCCTTTAGTAACATGGTTCAGTGTAAAGCCATAGTAATCATATTAACTGTGTGTCTAAACATCAAGGGGAAATTCTGAGGAATCACTCCCGATGAATTCCACTCGATGTAATCATCAAGGTGAACGTAAGAGGAACCACCCCCGAGGTACACACTTGAGGGGTTGCACGACAGAGATATCGGAAGTGGTTAAGGCGGAATCACCCTCGATGACTATGACCGAATAGCTACACTAAAGGGTTAACATCAGAAGTGCTGTAGAGGTCTCACCCTCGGCACTCGATAGTAACCCAGTAGTGTCGAGCAACTAAGGGGAAAGTGATGTGCGGTGCCGAGGCCAGGTCTTCAATCCTGTTGATCGAGTCTTAAATGATGAAGCAGGGGCAACAAGGACAAGGTGGGGGTCACTAATGGATCACTAACCAACCTATACTAAGCTTTTAGGATAAGGTGTAAGGTATAACAGCAGAATACAAAGCAGGCTATGCATCAGAATAGGAGCAATCAATAACAGTAGCAAAATCTAATGCAATCATGAGAGAAAGGAATGGGCGATATCAGGATGATCAAAGGGGGGCTTGCCTGGTTGCTCTGGCAAGGAGGGGTCGTCGTCGACGTAGTCGATCATAGGGGCGGCATAGGTCTCGGGGTCTACCGGAGAGAAGAGTGAGAAGAAACAATAAATATGGAGCAAACAAGGCATCACAAAGTATAACATGGCAATATGATGGGCCGGGTGTGACCTAACGTATGGCTACACGATAAAGGTGAAGGGGGAATTCAGCAGGAATGTTTTCACGGTTGGGACCTATGTCGAGACGGATGATGACCGGAGTGGGAATGTTCCATGTTCAGGTAGTTAGAGGCATCTGACAGATGAACGGACCATATATTCAGATTCATTGGATTTTCCTGAGCAACTTTCATGTAGAAAACATTTTCATCCGAGTTACGGATTATTTTATATGATTTTTCTAAGTTTTAAACATTTTCTGAAAGTATTTAATTTAATAGAATTATACAGAAAAAGAGAAAAGATGTCAGCATGACGCGAGGACAACGTCAGCAGCTAGCTGGTCGGCTGACCGGGTCAAACCTGACCTGTGGGTCCAGTGGGACCCACATGGCAGCCTCTGTTAGCTTAACTATCGATTAACTTAATCTAACTAAGATAATTAGGGGCGTGGGCCCCATATGTCAGTGAGTGATTAGGCTAACTAATTTCTTTTATTGAAAAACACGTCTGTCAAACCAATTAACAGAGGAGGGCCCACATGTCAGTGGCTGGGGTTGCCCCAAGACGCTGACCGGGTCAACCCGATCCAACGGGCTCACAGGACCCACTGGTCAGCAACCCAAGGGCGGGGCCCATGGAGCCACGTCGGCGTCGGCGCAGGAGAGAGCTCCGGGGACCAAAACCGCAGCGGCGCGTCGCCGGAGTCGTCGGAAACGCGCTAGGGGGCACCATTTGGCACGCGGTTAGGTTCTTTCGAACGGGCTCGCCGCCAGATCGATCTGTCGCGGGCGGTTTGGCCGGAAATGGCCGGAGGCAGCGATGGCTAGCGCGAAGCGGACGCCGGAGTTCGGCCGTTGGTGTCTACGGTGACGCAGGGCAAGTTAGGTGATGCGGGGAGTGGCGTTGTGCTCCTACGAGCTCCAGGATCCCGACTATGAGCTCGGGTGTGAGCTCGGGCCACGGTGGCCACGACGGTGAGGTGATCTGCGGTGGCGAGCTCACGGCAACGACGACGAGCTAGTTAGGGAGAACCACACGGTGCGAGGAGAAGAATGGAGGGAGGGAGGAGCTCGCCGAGCGGCTACGAAAAGCCTGCGACACCTTAGGACCGCAAAGGTGGCCGGAGAGGATGAAGATTGACGGCGACCAAGGCGGAAGGGGGCGAGGTGGATCCGGCGTTGTGGTGCCTCCTGGCTCCAACGTCGGGCACCAATCGACGTGGAGGACAACGGCGGACGCCTACGGCATGTCGGCGGTGCGGGGCGATGACGGTGGCTGCAGGATCGACACGGCGACGGTGGCGAGCGCGTTCGGCTGCGGGAGAGAGAGAAGCGAGCGAGCGAGGAGGAGGGGGATCTGTTGTGGGTTAGGGTTTGGGCGAGAGAGAGAGAGAGAGAGAGAAAGAGAGAGAGAGCGTCGGGGGGATGTTCTTATCCACCCGCGGCGCAGCAGTGCACGGGGGCGGGTGCCCCGCGGCCATGGCAGCTCGGCCTTCTCCTGTTGCAGGAGGATGACGAAAGGCTGGGGCAGGTGGGCTGGGCTGGCACTGTTGCGTGACTGGGCCAAGTGAACAGTGCAGCCTAGTCTATTCTTTTCGTTTTTTTTATAATTCTACTTTTCTTTTACAGAAAGGGGTTTTGTAATATTTAGGGTGCCAAAATGATTTTTGTAAAATATGGGAATTGTCCACATAAATACAATGCAATTTTTGGCACAGCCACAAAAAGTTTGGAAGAAGTTTGAATTAGATGGAATTTGCAAAAACATGGAAAAGCAATTAATTTGCTGAGTTGGCACTTGTTTTAATTTGCTATAGTCCATCTTAGCTTGGACGTGATGTTGTTTCTTGAACAATCATTTGTTATGGAAATTTTACTAAATAATGGACTATTTTGCAGCAACTTTTGTGCAACTTCAAAATTCACTTGCAAATTGAATTTGATTCCAAAGTGGAATTTCAAATGAGATTTGAATGAAGGGTGATTAAGCACTGTTTGAAAAAATGATTAGCTTAATCACAGAGGGTTCTTGTAGCATGACACTGGGGGTGCTACACAAGGGCAGCATCAACATCAGGTCAAGCTAATGTTGGTTCTAAGAGGAAGAGGAAGGCCCCAAGCAAATTTGCTTTGTACTTCTGACCAGTGGCAACCACTGAATATGTTGCACTAAATTCTGCTTTATGCCTTGAACTATGCTTGTTAGCATGCTTGCTATCAGTGTTAGTTGAAGTGAACTCTGTTTTGATTTGAACAAGTTATGTGGTGTGTGATTCATCTGCTTGGAACAACGGTTAGCTCTTGTCCAGCTCTATTTTAATTTGATATGACCTAAGTTATGAATTGTTTCTTATGTTCATCATTGTAATGTAGATCAATTGATTTATTTTGTTCACAATTGTTTGATATGATTAGGTCACTTGGCCACTTTGGAGGGCAACTTGTCGACCAACCCTAAAGTGGCCAAATTTGGTCACTTAGGGGGGCAACTTGTCGACCAACCCTCAAGTTGCCAAATTTGGTCACTTAGGGGGCAACTTGTCGACCAACCCTCAAGTTGCCAAATTTGGTCACTTAGGGGGCAACTTGTCGACCAACCCTAAAATGGCAAAATATGGCCACTTTGGGGGGAAACTTGTCGACCAACCCTCAAGTGGCCAAATTTGGTCACTTAGGGGGGCAACTTGTCGACCAACCCTAGAATGGCCAAATATGGCCACTTAGGGGGGAAACTTGTCGACCAACCCTAGAATGACAAAATATGGCCACTTAGGGGGGCAACTTGTCGACCAACCCTAGAATGGCCAAATTTGGCCACTTTGGGGGGCAACTTGTCGACCAACCCTAGAATGGCAAAATATGGCCACTTTGGGGGACAACTTGTCGACCAACCCTTAAGTAGCCAAATTTGGTCACTTAGGGGAGCAACTTGTCGACCAACCCAAGAATGGCTAAATATGGCCACTTTGGGGGGCAAATTGTCGACCAACCCTAGAATGGCCAAATATGGCCACTTTGGGGGGCAACTTGTCGACCAACCCTAGAATGGCAAAATATGGCCACTTTGGGGGGCAACTTGTCGACCAACCCTAGAATGGCCAAATTTGGTCACTTAGGGTAGCAACTTGTCGACCAACCGTAGAATGGCAAAATATGGCCACTTAGGGAGACAACTTGTCGACCAACCTTAGAATGGCCAACTATGGCCACTTTGGGGGGCAACTTGTCGACCAACCCTAGAATGGCCAAATATGGCCACTTTGGGGGGCAACTTGTCGACCAACCCTAGAATGGCCAAATATGGCCACTTTGGGGGGCAACTTGTCGGCCAACCCTAGAATGGCCAAATATGGCCACTTTGGGGGGCAAATTGTCGACCAACCCTAGAATGGCCAAATTTGGTCACTTAGGGGGGCAGCTTGTCGACCAACCCTAGAATGGAAAAATATGGCCACTTAGGGTGTGTTTGGTTGCATTCTCATCTCAGCATAGTTGTTCCGTCTTTGTGCATGCTCATCTCAACACTCCTCTTCATGCATGCTCCTAGTGTATTTGTGTTGAGCTAGTGTGGACTCATGCACCCTTCATACACTCTACCAAACACACAAAAGTGGGTCGAGAAGGGAACTTTTACTCTCATGCACCCTTCATGCACCCTACCAAACACACCCTTAGGGGGGCAACTTGTCGACCAGCCCTCGAGTGGCCAAATCTGGTCACTTAGGGGGGCAACTTGTCGACCAACCCTAGAATGGCCAAATATGGCCACTTATGGGGGCAACTTGTCGACCAACCCTAGAATGGCCAAATATGGCCACTTTGGGGGGCAACTTGTCGACCAACCCTAGAGGGGCCAAATTTGGCCACTTTGGGTGCCTACTTGTCGAACAAACACTAAAGTGGCCAAAATTGGACCAAACCCTAACATATCTAACCTTAAACATCAAGATTTGGCCATCTAGGGACCAAACCCTAAAAGATCACAACTAAAACATCAAGATTTGGCCATCTCAAACCAGAACATATCTAACCTAAAACATGAAGATTTGGCCATCTAGGGACCAAACCCTAACAGATCAGAACTAAAACATCAAAGATTTGCAACTTTGACCAAACCAGAACATATCTAACCTTGAACATCAAGATCACCTGATCAAATCATTCATACACACAAATATAGATAAAACATTCACTCATAAATTGCATGATAGACAGATTGATTCATCACATAGATAGATCATTCAACATTTTCTTTCAACATCTTCATGCATTGCATCATAGACAACTTGATTCATCACATACATAGCTGATTCAACATTATTCTTACACCAACTTCAAACATCACATAGATAGGAACACAGCAACATCACAGCAGCATCATGGGTACATAATCCTAGTCCACCTCTGCCTAGTGACCTGAAATGGATGGAAGTTTCCCCTCCTCCTTGCCCAGTAGATGATATCATCATCACTAGGGTTGTGTGCTGTGTGTCCTTGTGGTTGCGTGCTGCAAGGATCATCTCAGCAAGCTGCCTTCTCACCCTCCTTCTTGCATCTCTGCGCCTGGCTCCCCTGGGCACCTCTTCTTCTCCATCTATGACCTCTCCAGGATCCATTTCTCCACAGGCTTCTAGGGTTTCTCTGGCGGTGGGGGGTGGAGAAGGGTGAGGGGGATTGATTATGTTTCGCCAAGGGGTGGGTTTTATAGACTAGTCTTGGTTGGTGGTAGGTAGGCACAGAGTAATAAACCAGCCCAGTTTAGGCCCACAGTGTGTACATAATGGTTTTAGGCGAAAAGTAAACTAATACATGATTGCTAGTTTCAGGAAACAAACTAAAGAAATAAAATAGTTCTTCACTTCATTACATAAGATAGATATGTTCCTAATAGTACAATAACATAAGCCAGACTTGGCAAAGGTTCTGAACGACTACCACCACTCCAGTTACCATAACTTAAACAGTTCATATAGGACTGCACAAAATATACTCCTACCATCATCTTGCAAAGTCCTGTTATATGTGTAGGCCACCTTACTTACTTAACCACCATTGTCCAAATCTTCAAGCCTCTAGTATGGCCTTGATTTTCTCAAACTTTTCCTTGCTCCCATGGCCAGCATTCAGCAGATTAGCAACTACTTTCTCAAGCTCTTTCTTCTATTGTCCACTAAGATCCCTGTCCACCTTTATCTCTTTCATAGCCTTCCCGGTGTTCCGAATTATGTCTGCCTGGTCCTGAAGGATACACTTATGTTCTTTTGCTAGCGTTAGCCTCTCCATATTCATCTCCATCTCAAGTTCTTCCTTCTTCTTCTCATACATCACAGCATCCATTGCTTTTTGGTAGTGAATCTTGCCAACACCATCCTCGCCATCAAACATCTTGCTAAGATCATCAACCATTTTATGATACTTAGTGCAGAGATGATCATAGTCCTTCTTCAACTTGGCAACCTCATCCTCATATGCATGCTTGTCTTGAATCCTTCCAAGGTTTTGCTCATGGAACATTTCCCACAGCTTGATGAGGCAGTTCTTAAGTGCATCAGGCCAGGCAGGATCAACCCACTGAACTACACCACAATTCACACCTCCTTGTAGTTTCATCAGACAACACATACTTCAGAAAATGCATAAATTCAGTTCTAACTTCAATTCAAAAAGGGTATTGCTAGACAAGGAGGAGATGTAACCATAAATTGAGTACTAAATTCAGTTCAAACAGAGTTAATGTAAACATTCAAAAATATATGCAAGTCAATACAACATAACAAAAACCAACACTTCACATAACTCAATCACTTACTTTACGCAAACTTAAAACACCTACACATTAAAGAATCCACCGAGCATAACTGAATCCACTAGGCATAACTGATAACCAAAAAGCTTAAATGAATCACTGAATTCATATATCAAGTACAAAACCACTCTCTGCAAATAAGAACACCGACTTCAGATAACAATGAGCTACTGATTTACTAAATTACTCACCTAAACAGGGCATCCATAGAACCCCCTCCCAGTGTTAGCACCTTCAAAAGCAACACACTTCCTAGGCTTCATATGGTGCAGGCAACTTCCTCCATGGGAGCACCACACCAGAGTGGCTCAGGGATGGTGTCAGGTGTGCCTTACATGCAGTACAAGGTAGATCAGAACCAATGCATCAAATAGTTCCATTTGAGTCAAGCTTTGCCTTGCTCAACGTCAGATGTACAAGGTAGATCATATCAGACATCACATTGCCATCCATAGCCTAGAGCAAAACTAACAGTTAACCAAACCAAACAAATCCATCCGTACCTATCTGCAGCTCATCAACCCAGATCGATTCAACCCTAAACCTAACCCTAGATAGTGACATAGAGGAGGAGGAAGAGGCTTACAAAGTACTCCATGTCCATCAGGTTGCCCCCATGCTGTCGTCGTCGAAGCTCTCATCCCCATCAGTCCAAGAAGAAATCCTGGCCAGCGATGAGGAAGGGAGGTGGTCGGAGACGATGGCGAGCTCGGGCAGGGGAAATAGAGCGAGGGGGGAGTGGAGAGAGAGAGTGAGTGAGTGCGAGGAAGATAGAGTGAGGGCCGGATCCGTCTTGACCTGGTCGGGACGGCTCGTGCGCCCTAACGACCGTCAACCGCGCGTCGTGAGCCCTGTGGCCGACAAAACCCTGATGGGCGGGCCCCACATGTCATAACCCCACTTAAAACGTAATCGCTCGCCACTTGGGTTTTTGGAACAGCCCACCACTTTTGTGGTAGTTTTTTGGAAAATTAAAAAAAGCGGTAGTTTTTTGGAACGATAGCCTGTAATGTGGTAGTTTTTTGCTATTCACTCGATTGATTAGGAAGGGGTGCCTGTCTCTGCATGGTTGCGAGCAGCAGAAGGTGGATTTATCTGCTTTCATAAAAAACATGTAAGTCAGACACAGGCACACAGCACGTCCCCCCTCCCGCTGCCGTCGGATGAGTCCGCCGGGCGAAGCCCGCGTTGGAGGACGGTGGCGGCGGGGATCACCACGCGCTGGGCGGCCTAGGTTGTCGGCGTGAGCCCGTGGTGGTGGGATTCTCGTCCTCAGCGTCTCCGGCCAGCGTGGCGGCTGCCCGACGCAGCGTCCTCGTCCTCTCACAGGTGATGGTTGCCAGCTGCTCATGGCTGCCTCGACGTGACGGCGTCCCGAGGATTCAGATCTGGCCGTGGCAGGCTCGGCCAATCTGGCCCGTTAGCTTTGGCCGGCGGTGAGGTTGGTGGTCGTGCGTGGTGATGGCGCCGCCGCCGCGCAAGTGGTCCTTGGGCCAGTGGGTTTGCATGCTGGTGGCGCTGGGGTTCCCCCATCCTTGTCCCGCAGCGTGAGGGTACGGAGGTAGGGTTGCTCCGGGCGAAAGCCGAGGGCGCGGTGTCTACGGATGTCGCTCTCCTCCTAGGGGCCGTTGTGGAGTTCTCCGACCTCCTCCGCTCTCAGGTCACTTTCTTCAGGTGAAAGCCCAGGAGCTGCGACGTAGGACCAGAAGATGGCGTGATACGTCGCTTCCCCTCCTGAGGGCGTTGTCTTGAAGATCGTGATTCCCTACGTGCTATCCCGTAGCCGATTTGCACGACATCACGGCAGGTGGCCGGCGATGCACCCAGAGGTGGAGCGGTGTTTCCTCCTCTGCATCAAAGACGACGGATCTCGGCGACGTGGCGCAGCGGAGACTCGGCGCCCGATGCGTGTAGATGGACTCGCACAGGAGGAGGTGGTTGTCTGACGTCATGGTGGCGTCGATGGCAGAGTGGCCTGACAAGGTAGAAGCCTCAATATCTGCTCTAAAGACGGACCTGTGGAAGATGGCGGCGATGACACATGTGAGTCGTCGACCGATTGTGTCCCAGACCCAGTATGTGGCTCGGTTGGGGCTTCCGGCTTTTGATGATAGGTTTAGGTGAGTGATCTGGGTATTTGGCCCAGCTAGCATCCCTTCATCATATGGATAGGAGTAGTGGCATATGTTGCCAAGATGGCGGATTCAGGCATATTGTTGTAATACTTTATAAGGTCCTCGACAATAATCAATAAAGTGACCGCATGCATCTCCCAGATGCAGAGGCCGGAGGTCATCCTCCTTTTGTAAAAAAAGACACAGGGACACAGCAAACAAGACTTGGCTGAAAAGTCGTCGGGCCCTCAAGGAAAAATATTAGCGGGCCGTGCGACCGAGCCTGATCCGGCAAACGGCTGTCGCCGCGAACAGCAATTAATGACGCAGGCCCACTTTCTTTTCTCCCTCTGTACAACACAAATACGGGATAGAATACAGCTCGTGGCTCGGATCCTAATGTATCTGGACGACGCTGATTTCGGGATCAGCTGAGACCGGGCTCAGAAGAGAATTTTCGAGTTCGATGTTCCCTCTCTCTCTCTACTCTCTCACCCATTGCTCTGACATTTGTCTGCTCTGGAAGACAGAGCAGCGCTGGCCTCATATGCATTGGAGAACAAACTTGATCTTGAGATTTGTATCTTTAGTTCTTTAATTTACTTATAATTATCACCCTGACATGTTATAGTCACTGATGTCTCTGCCCACTTACAGGAACTGTATGATCTTCATGTTATTTATGGCATCAACCATAATATGTCTGCCTTGTGTACTGCATGGATGCTGACAAAGCAATTTCATATTCCATCACATTCATGTTAATTTTCTGGCAAGTCCAAGAGATGGAAATCCAAAACTCTTCTATATATACTCATGAGATGCAAATCCCGTAGATCGACCTTGTGAAGAAATACTACACAATCGAGTTGACATGAGGTAAGGTGCAGGCTTTGGATTTTCGATAAGAAATTTTGTAAGGCAACTCTAGGGCCAACATAACTGATGGTATAGTGAAATACATCTACTAATGAAATCTACCTATTATATGGCAGGATCCATGAATGCTAACCACCAGCACGCTGGAAGAAGATTCCCTGCTTCCTAATTTCGTGGCCGCTGGCTCAGCCTTTGTTGCTCTTGGCAATTGGTTATCATGTCAGCACTTCACAATTAGGATGATGCATTCCCGTGCTTATCTTAGCTTGGTGCTTATTCTGTACTATTTCATTCAACTGGAGAGATGTGTTTCTAGCCCCTGTTCTAAATCTCTCTAATTTTTGGGTGTAAGTGGGCATGTATCTGTTAAAATATTCATTGGGGAAAAATGACACACACTTAGGAATTTAGTTTAGTTAGATTTTTCCAAGTTTAGTTTTATTAAATAGAAGTGTTCATATCCTCATATCTCATTTTCTATAACTTTAAAAATTGAAATTCATGGGGTAGCTGTGGTGCAGCCAACCAAAGAAATGGATGCTGCCAGCGCCACAAGGAAATATAATTATGTCATTATTGTTGGCATAATGTGGTTGGTGTAGCCAGTAAATCATGAAAGGCATTGGGCACTCAGATTCAATATTGACAATCAGATAAGATTTCGTTGATGCACTATATATGTATATGTTACATGTCCATTTGTACATATGGTATTTCCCTCGATTACCGACTAATAGACGTTTATGTTTGTGCAAAATTTACATGCTTCATGGATTCATATATTTATTGTACAAATAGACGGGCGCGGCAACACGCGCCATCAGTAATCTAGTATAAGTGAAATATGTGCATGTACAACTCCATCAAGCTTACTATTTGTTGCATGTACAACTTGATATGTTGACAAACATTAGTTTCATAGGAAGATGTTGCTAAATAATAATCCTTCTAGGGTTCAAAGTTCACATGCGAGATAACTCTTATGTGTACGTAAAGAATTGAGAAACAGTATAACTTACCTACCTACGAGCCTCCACAACGTTTAGAGCGTCTCAACCATCGGATCCTTCCAAGGTACGTTGTAGATCAACTCGGTCGTCCTTGGGTGGTTCACGCGCAGCGGAAGCCGTTTCGCGGGCCGCTGCTCCGCAGAGCGAGCGCCCGTTTCTGTCCGTAATCGGGTCAGGAAGGCCCATATTCAGTCGAAGCACACTCGCATGGGCCAGGCTATGTGTTGGTAGCGCTATCCCTTCTCCCCGCGATGCCGCCGTCGTTAGGGTCCCCGGTCCGTGATGCGCCATCGTTACTTCCCCGCGATGCGCCGCCGCCTTCCTCCGTCCCGCCGGCGAGCTTCCTCTGCGCATCTGCCTCTGCGTATATGCCCTTCACTCGCCTCTATTCTTCCACCGCAGGCCCCTTCTTATTGTTCTTAATCTCCGGTCTTGCTGCGTACCTCCACGACGGTTGCGGCGGCCGCCCTCGATGGCAGCGTCCATTACCGGTTGTCCTCCTCCTGCATACACCTCCATGGCCTTGCAGCTGTAGCGTGCGTTCCTGTCAATTCCACAAGTAAGGCTGAAACTGATGCGTGACTATCCTTATAAAGTTCCACTGTCCACCTCCGGTGTTTTGTTACTTCTTGGTGATAGTGGAGAGCAGTGTCGACAGCTGAGCCAAAAATTGTACCTTCACGGCGCCGAAGGATTTGGCTTTCCTAGCTCACCCTCCCCGTCCATAGTGAGGCGTCGTGGAGTCTGCTTCACATCCAAGAGACCACCATGATCACCAAATTACGCATCGCCTCTACACATTCCTCTACCTCTCCTGATTTCTTACCAATTCTTAAACTATGTTGCTTGACCTTTTTACCAATTTGTAAGACATGTTGGCAATGTGAAGAATTGTGAGTGAATGACTGAATGTCTACAGGGTCGTCCGAGCCAGTGAGTGATGCAGTGGTGGCAGCGGTGAAGGGGTTGTTGCCAGCGGTGGCGTCAATCTGATCAGCCTGAGCTCCTTGGTCAGAACATCAGGTTTAGTTACCAGCAATTGGCAGCACTCCACTTCTGCAACGACTCCAACGGCAGTAAGCCATGGACCATTGTTCTGATGTTTTTTTTCCTTTTTTTGGTAATCACCCTGTTCCACTAAACTAACATGAGGAAAATATTTGTATCATCTATATAAGAGTTCGTTTCAGGGGACTCCAAGGATGAGGAGGACATCATAGGCTGGCGCATCGTTGTCTCCATCAACAAAGACACGTCCAAGCTCCCTACCTAAGTTTCCCGTCACCTACTTATTATTCGGAATGTACTACTCAATTAAATCAGTGAACTTCAAAACTTTCTTGATTAATTGTTGTCTTATGGTCTGTCAGACTGATGCTAACTTTGTTTTCGGAAACTACAGATAACCTGGTGCAAGCACTCATTTCCCTTCACAAATCATGCGAGAGATCCAGAAGGTAATACACAACTAATTTAATACCAAAATCCAACGGTTTCATGTGAAACTTCTGCAAAATACGATTAATTTTGCAACCAGATGCCATTATTTGTAGTGCCAATTTTTTGGTATAAGCAGGATTATGATGTTTGACAGATTCTGAAACCCCAATGTTTTTGGAAAGAAAAACCTTACTGGAGTGCACAATACCGATTTACAGATGCTGGTGTAGATGATACAATCACACATGATGGAGCAACCATTGGGTGGATGCTGGAATTTGACGATCTGGCAGTGAAGGTGATGCTCTGTTGCATCTCGCGGATGCCGGTATATGCCATTAATTAATTTTGTAACTTAGTAATTTACTATTGTTAGTGATGTGAAAAGACCACATGTAGTTGAACCTTTTCAAAGATGCTACGTATTGTTGATTTATCTTACACCATGTGGATGATACAAAGCCGTCCTACTTTGGCATAGAAGAAGGAAGATATTGCGGCTCTCACAATTTTCATGTATTGATCGAGTTATCTCAGTTTTCCTCAGCTAATCTTGATGATTCTACCTTTTCATCTTAGGATGAATGGGCGCGGCAATGCGCGCCTTTATGTTCTAGTATAACATATATCCACCCCTCAAATCCCATACTCCACAGAAGTTGCCCTCACTTGCAGTTGCAAGCAAATGGCCATTAGGGGAGATGCTGACTCCTACGACAGGTTTCACATGTCCAACGAGGGTACAGTATCATCTTCCTGATCTTTAATCCCAAACTTGGGCATTTGCGTCAAACCCACAAAATGGAGCCAAAGAACCATCTGGGTGAAATCTAACACCATAGAAACTTCTGGGTAGAAGCTCAGATCCAGTGTTAATGTCCCACAATCTCGAGGTCTTGTTACGATACATATTCCTAGATGCCTACTATTCCAAGGACGCTAAATTTTCCTAAATCCTAGATCAATATGGCAATGTTCCCTATCCCTCTTAAATCCCAGCATTTGCGATATGGTGATATTGAGAAGGTGGCCATATGAAGAAGACCCCGCGACAACTGGGTAGATATATATCGAGCTAAGATTGAAGCTATTACATCCCTAGCTCTATCGACTTAATTAATTGGAGGTTGGTGTAGTGGGTGCATAATAATTATTTACACAGCCTAAATCAAGACCATACTGTTAGAAATAGATGCCCAACGCCGCATGCGTACATGTATGTCTGTACATGCGCTTCTTTATGTTCGTACGGATCCGTACCAGCACGTCCTTGTAATTACCGCCTCAAAGGCGACTATACAAAGGGTATATATCCCCAAATCCTTTGATCAATAAACAGAGTTTGATTGGATCTGTCGTTTCTTTTAAACACGTCTCCTGGGAAACGATTCCATCGGGCGCGACTCCTGGCAACATCATCTTCCATGGCCACTGTTGGAACTAATCGAGAGGCAAATCGAGAGAGACAACAATGAATCGAACTGTTCTTTATTGATGATGATTGTACACTTATATACATAGGGAACAGACGCCTCGGGGGGATGCGACCGCTCGTAGAGGCGCCGTTCCAGGAATAGCCGTGACGGTTCGCTGGAGTCGTGGAACCGTACGTGATGTGTAGGAAGCGGGGATTATCCCATAATAACCGCCAAGGTTATTTATTTTAACACTCCCCCTAATCACCGCTTGATATAAGAATTCATCATTTTGATTAAGTCTCCTCCAAAAACTCTGTGGGAAAAATATGAGTAGTGTATGATATATTGCGAAAACTCCTGCAAACCCAGTGGGAAAAATAAGGAGAAAATGTTGCAACATACAATGGTTGTCATCTCCATTAACTCAATATGTAAGAACCATAGAGTTTGGAGAACAATAAACATGTCGTTATACTTTCCTAAAAACCCCAGTGGGGAAAACTAAAAAGTATGACATGTGATCTCATGTTGATATTACCTCATGAAAAACCTTTATGAGAACAAGTATAGTAAACTCATGAAGGAAAAAAGTATAATATGATGCATTGAACAGGAACAACTTAGGAAGATACTCCCCCTGATTCTTGCAAATTCCAAAGCCGTCACATACCAATTCCATTAACATGTTTCGTAATGTAAAAGTTGGTAGAGACTTGGTGAACAAATCACTTGCATGATTTGACTTGCAAGATATGCAATATAAAGATATTGCTTATTAGTAACATGTTTGCATCCGGGCAACACAAGAACATTATCTTTGAGATAATGGTTGGTGGAGGTAGCCATGGGGTCTGTTTTGAATAATCTTCATGAGAGGGCTAACACACCTAGTAGGAACACTAAATTTGTCTATGATCTGACATAGTGGGGATCTGATCGATGTATCCAATGATATCGGTATTCACATTTCTGTGAAACTGAAAAACCAGGACAAGATGTTTGATGCCTTGAAGACATCGAAAGATATTCTTGAGTACCAACCAATTGTCTTTGGTGGATCCGATGGCATTATGGAACGTTGAGTCCCAATATCTCATTTCCATCATCTCTTGGTCTAAATAGGTCTTTCTCTGCGTCTAGAGAATGAACTACCATGACAGTTATGGATGGATAAGATTTGTCCACAATGAATTTCTCCAATATATTATGGATATAGACAACACAGTATACCATATTGTATGAATGAAGGTGCTCAATTTGTAGTAACAAGCGGTACTTTGGTTTACCAAAATCCTTCATTTTAAACTCCGTCATTTAGATGATTACATGTGTCATCATTGCAGACACACAAACATGGATAATCATCATTGTATGAGTAATTCTTGTGTATAAGGATCTCACTACGTTAGTTGTACCATATGTACTGACAACTGACAATAATAAGTCGTATGGTGACTTACTGAGTTTGCACAATAAGTCGTATGGTGACTTCATCGAGTAAATGGCAATGGCGGTCCGAGAACTTGCGCTGCGGGTGCACTTAAGTCACAGTACTTGCAAACCGGAAAAACCCGTCATAGAACTTGCATTGCGGATGCAGATAGGTCACATATGCCATCTGAACCGGCCAGCTGCACTATTTTCGAGAAAAACCCCGTCAAAGAACTTGCATTGCAGGTGCAGATAGGTCACATTTCAAATTTTTCGTTCCTGGACATTTTCTTAAATTCACGAATCACAAATATTTTTTAATGTATCGTTCGAGAACATTTTTTTAAAGTCATGAATCACAAATAATTTTTTTAAATGTTCACAACTTAAAAAAATGCTCGTGAATCACAAATATTTGTCAAATTTATCATTCACGAACATTTTTAAACTAGTGAACAAATAGTTTTCAAATTAATCGTCCATGAACATTTTCAAATTTATCGTTTGCAAACATTTTCAAAATTTTGATTCGTGGACTTTTATTAAAAGTCACGAATCACAAATACTTTTAATCAATATAAGTTGCCCTCACTTGCAGTTGCAAGCAAATGGCCATTAGGGGAGATGCTGACTCCTACGACAGGTTTCACATGTCCAACGAGGGTACAGTATCATCTTCCTGATCTTTAATCCCAAACTTGGGCATTTGCGTCAAACCCACAAAATGGAGCCAAAGAACCATCTGGGTGAAATCTAACACCATAGAAACTTCTGGGTAGAAGTTCAGATCCAGTGTTAATGTCCCACAATCTCGAGGTCTTGTTACGATACATATTCCTAGATGCCTACTATTCCAAGGACGCTCCATTTTCCTAACTCCTAGATCAATATGGAAATGTTCCCGATCCCTCTTAAATCCTGGCACTTGCGATATGGTGATATTGAGAAGGTGGCCATATGAAGAAGACCCCGCGTCAACTGGTTAGATATATATCGAGCTAACATTGAAGCTATTACATCCCTAGCTCTATCGACTTAATTAATTGGAGGTTGGTGTAGTGGGTGCATAATAATTATTTACACGGCCTAAATCAAGACCATACTGTTGGAAATAGATGCCCAACGCCGTACGTACATGTATGTCCGTACATGCGCTTCTTTATGTTCGTACGGATCCGTACCAGGACGTCCTTGTAATTACCGCCTCAAAGGCGACTATACAAAGGGTATATATACCCAAATCCTTTGATCAATAAACTGAGTTTGATTGGATCTGTCGTTTCTTTTAAACACGTCTCTTGGGGGAACGATTCCATCGGCGCGACTCCTGGCTACATCATCTTCCATGGCCACTGTTGGAACTAATCGAGAGGAAAATCGAGAGAGACAACAATGAATCGAACTGTTCTTTATTGATGATGATTGTACACTTATATACATAGGGAACAGACGCATCGGAGGGATGCGACCGCTCGTAGAGGCGCCGTTCCAGGAATAGCCGTGACGGTTCGCTGGAGTCGTGGAACCGTACGTGATGTGTAGGAAGCGGGGATTATCCCGTAATAACCGCCAAGGTTATTTATTTTAACACTCCCCCTAATCACCGCTTGATATAAGAATTCATCATTTTGATTATGTCTCCTCCAAAAACTCTGTGGGAAAAATATGAGTAGTAGTGTATCATATATTGCGAAAACTCCTGCAAACCCAGTGGGAAAAATAAGGAGAAAATGTTGCAACATACAGTGGTTGTCATCTCCGTTAACTCAATATGTAAGAACCATAGAGTTTGGAGAACAATAAACATGTCGTTATACTTTCCTAAAACCCCAGTGGGGAAAACTAAAAGTATGACATGTGATCTCATGTTGATATTACATCATTAAAAACCTTTATGAGAACAAGTATAGTAAACTCATGAAGGAAAAAAGTACAATATGATGCATTGAACAGGAACAACTTAGGAAGATACTTCCCCTGATTCTTGCAAATTCCAAAGCCGTCACATACCAATTCCATTAACATGTTTCTGTAATGTAAATGTTGGTAGAGACTTGGTGAACAAATCACTTGCATGATTTGACTTGCAAGATATGCAATATAAAGATATTGCTTATTAGTAACATGTTTGCATCCGGGCAACACAAGAACATTATCTTTGAGATAATGGTTGGTGGATGTAGCCATGGGGTCTGTTTTGAAGACTCTTCATGAGAGGGCTAACACACCTAGTAGGAACACTAAATTTGTCTATGATCTGACATAGTGGGGATCTGATCGATGTATCCAATGATATCGGTATTCACATTTCTGTGAAACTGAAAAACTAGGACAAGATGTTTGATGCCTTGGAGATATCGAAAGATATTCTTGAGTACCAACCAATTGTGTTTGGTGGATCCGATGGTATTATGGAACGTTGAGTCCCAATATCTCATTTCCATAATCTCTTGGTCTAAATAGTTCTTTCTCTGCGTCTAGAGAATGAACTATCACGAGTGTTATGGATGGATAAGATTTGTCCACGATGAATTTCTCCAATATATTATGGATATAGACAACACAGTATACCATAATGTATGAATGAAGGTGCTCAATTTGTAGTAACAAGCGGTACTTTGGTTTACCAAAATCCTTCATTTTAAACTCCGTCATTTAGATGATTACATGTGTCATCATTGCAGACATATAAACATGGATAATCATCATTGTATGAGTAATCCTCGTGTATAAGGATCTCACTATGTTAGTTGTACCATATGTACTGACAACTGACAATAATAAGTCGTATGGTGACTTACTGAGTTTACACAATAAGTCGTATGGTGACTTACTGAGTAAATGGCACTGGCGGTCCGAGAACTTGCGCTGCGGGTGCACTTAAGTCACAGTACTTGCAAATCGGAAAAACCCGTCATAGAACTTGCATTGCGGGTGCAGATAGGTCACATATGCCATCTGAACCGGCCAGCTGCACTATTTTTGAGAAAAACCCGTCACAGAACTTGCGTTGCGGGTGCAGATAGGTCACATTTCAAATTTTCCGTTCCTGGACATTTTCTTAAATTCACGAATCACAAATATTTTTTAATGTATCGTTCGAGAACATTTTTTTAAAGTCATGAATCACAAAAAAAAAAATTAAATGTTCACAACTTAAAAAAATGCTCGTGAATCACAAATATTTGTCAAATTTATCATTCGCGAACATTTTTTAAACTAGTGAACAAATAGTTTTCAAATTAATCGTTCATGAACATTTTCAAATTTATCGTTTGCAAACATTTTCAAAATTTTGATTCGTGGACATTTATTAAAAGTCACGAATCACAAATACTTTTAATCAATATAAGTTGCCCTCACTTGCAGTTGCAAGCAAATGGCCATTAGGGAGATGCTGACTCCTATGATAGGTTTCACATGTCCAACGAGGGTACAGTATCATCTTCCTGATCTTTAATCCCAAACTTGGGCATTTGCGTCAAACCCACAAAATGGAGCTAAAGAACCATCTGGGTGAAATCTAACACCATAGAAACTTCTGGGTAGAAGTTCAGATCCAGTGTTAATGTCCCACAATCTCGAGGTCTTGTTACGATACATATTCCTAGATGCCTACTATTCCAAGGACGCTCCATTTTCCTAACTCCTAGATCAATATGGCAATGTTCCCGATCCCTCTAAAATCCCGGCATTTGCGATATGGTGATATTGAGAAGGTGGCCATATGAAGAAGACCCCGCGACAACTGGGTAGATATATATCGAGCTAAGATTGAAGCTATTACATCCCTAGCTCTATCGACTTAATTAATTGGAGGTTGGTGTAGTGGGTGCATAATAATTATTTACACAGCCTAAATCAAGACCATACTGTTAGAAATAGATGCCCAACGCCGTACGTTCATGTATGTCCGTACATGCGCTTCTTATGTTCGTACGGATCCGTACCAGCACGTCCTTGTAATTACCGCCTCAAAGGCGACTATACAAAGGGTATATATACCCAAATCCTTTGATCAATAAACAGAGTTTGATTGGATCTATCGTTTCTTTTAAACACGTCTCCTGGGGGAACGGTTCCATCGGCGCGACTCCTGGCTACATCATCTTCAATGGCCACTGTTGGAACTAATCGAGAGGCAAATCGAGAGAGACAACAATGAATCGAACTGTTCTTTATTGATGATGATTGTACACTTATATACATAGGGAACATACGCCTCGGAGGGATGCGACCGCTCGTAGAGGCGCCGTTCCAGGAATAGCCGTTACGGTTCGCTGGAGTCGTGGAACCGTACGTGATGTGTAGGAAGCGGGGATTATCCCGTAATAACCGCCAAGGTTATTTATTTTAACACTCCCCTTAATCACCGCTTGATATAAGAATTCATCATTTTGATTAAGTCTCCTCCAAAAACTCTGTGGGAAAAATATGAGGAGTAGTGTATGATATATTGCGAAAACTCCGGCAAACCCAGTGGGAAAAATAAGGAGAAAATGTTGCAACATATAGTGGTTGTCATCTCCGTTAACTCAATATGTAAGAACCATAGAGTTTGGAGAAAAATAAACATGTCGTTATACTTTCCTAAAAACCCCTGTGGGGAAAACTAAAAGTATGACATGTGATCTCATGTTGATATTACCTCATTAGAAACCTTCATGAGAACAAGTATAGTAAACTCATGAAGGAAAAAAGTATAATATGATGCATTGAACAGGAACAACTTAGGAAGATACTCCCCCTGATTCTTACAAATTCCAAAGCCGTCACATACCAATTCCATTAACATGTTTCTGTAATGTAAAAGTTGGTAGAGACTTGGTGAACAAATCACTTGCATGATTTGACTTGCAAGATATGCAATATAAAGATATTGCTTATTAGTAACATGTTTGCATCCGGGCAACACAAGAACATTATCTTTGAGATAATGGTTGGTGGATGTAGCCATGGGGTCTGTTTTGAAGACTCTTCATGAGAGGGCTAACACACCTAGTAGGAACACTAAATTTGTCTATGATCTGACATAGTGGGGATCTGATCGATGTATCCAATGATGTCGGTATTCACATTTCTGTGAAACTGAAAAACCAGGACAAGATGTTTGATGCCTTGGAGATATCGAAAGATATTCTTGAGTACCAACCAATTGTGTTTGGTGGATCCAATGGCAGTATGGAACGTTGAGTCCCAATATCTAATTTCCATCATCTCTTGGTCTAAATAGGTCTTTCTCTGCGTCTGGAGAATGAACTACCATGACAGTTATGGATGGATAAGATTTGTCCACAATGAATTTCTCCAATATATTATGGATATAGACAACACAATATACCATAATGTATGAATGAAGGTGCTCAATTTGTAGCAACAAGCGGTACTTTGGTTTACCAAAATCCTTCATTTTATACTCCGTCATTTAGATGATTACATGTGTCATCATTGCAGACACACAAACATGGATAATCATCATTGTATGAGTAATCCTTGTGTATAAGGATCTCACTACGTTAGTTGTACCATATGTACTAACAACTGACAATAATAAGTCGTATGGTGACTTACTGAGTTTACACAATAAGTCGTATGGTGACTTACTGAGTAAATGGCACCGGGCGGTCCAAAAACTTGCGCTGCGGGTGCACTTAAGTCACAATACTTGTAAACCGGAAAAACCCGTCATAGAACTTGCATTGCGGGTGCAGATAGGTCACATATGCCATCTGAACCGGCCAGCTGCACTATTTTCGAGAAAAACCCGTCATAGAACTTGCGTTGCGGGTGCAGATAGGTCACATTTTAAATTTTTCGTTCCTGGACATTTTCTTAAAGTCACGAATCACAAATATTTTTTAATGTATCGTTCGAGAACATTTTTTTAAATTCATGAATCACAAATAATTTTTTTAAATGTTCACAACTTAAAAAAATGCTCGTGAATCACAAATATTTGTCAAATTTATCATTCGCGAACATTTTTTAAACTAGTGAACTAATAGTTTTCAAATTAATCGTTCATGAACATTTTCAAATTTATCATTTGCAAACATTTTCAGAATTTTCATTCGTGGACATTTATTAAAAGTCACGAATCACAAATACTTTTAATCAATACTTTTTAATTTATCGTCCGTGATCTTTTTTTAAAGTCGTGAATCACAAATATTGTTTTTAGATGTTCACAACTTCAAAACAATGTTCGCAAATCACAAATATTTTTCAAATTTATTGTTCTCGAACATTTTTTTAAAGTCTTGAACAAATAGTTTTCAAATTAATCATTCATGAACATTTTCAAATTTATCGTTCGCAAGCATTTTCAAATTTTTTGTTCGTGGACATTTTTTTAAAGTCACGAATCCCAAATATTTTAATAAATATTTTTTAATATATCATTCACAAACTTTTTTAAAGTTGTGAACCACAATTTTTTTTAATGTTCACAATCTTAAAAAAATGTTCGCGAATCGAAAATATTTTTCCAATTTATCGTTCTCGGCCATTTTTTTAAAGTCATGAACAAATAGTTTTCAAATTAATCAGTCACGAACATTTTTAAATTGGGATATTCGCATTTGTGCCCCTAGTTGGGTCAAGCTCGACTGATCTACCCCTATTTTTTCAACAATTGCGGTTTTGCCCAGCTCACTTCACTCGCCTTGTGTTTTTGCCCTTCCGGCACGGTTCCGACCAATCACGGTTCGCCACATGGCGACTGATAATTATTCGGAACCGTGTCGGAAGGGCAAAAACACAAGGCGAGTGAAGTGAGCTGGGCAAAACCGCAATTGTTGAAAAAATAGGGGCAAATCAGTCGAGCGTGACCCAACTAGGGGCACAAATACAATTATCCCTTTTAAATTTATCATTCAAAAACATTTTCAAATTTTTTCTTCCTGGACATTTTTCTAAAGTCATGAATCACAAATATTTTTAATAAATATTTTTAAATTTATCGTTCGCGAACATTTTTTTATAGTCGCCGATCACAAATATATTTTTTAAACGGTCGCGAACATTTTTTTGAAGTCGTGAACAAATAGTTTTCAAATTTATAGTTCACGAACTTTTTTTAAAGTCACGAATCACACCGTTAGAGGGAGAAAACCAGGCAGCTGGCCGGTTCAGATGACCTGTGTGACCTATCTGCACCCGTAATGCAAGTTCTATGACGGTTTTTCCGGTTTGCAAGTACCGTGACTTAAGTGCACCCGTAGTGCAAGTTGTCGAACTGCCAGTGCCATTTACTCTAAAATCCAAGAAACAAATACCCAGCAAAGAGCCAAATAGAGGTAAGAAACAAAATCTGAAGATGTAGTAGAGGTAAGAAGAAGAAACCAAAATAGGAATAGGAGCTGAGAGCAGAGTGGCAACTGATCGAGAATAGCAGCAGCACAAGCAGCAATACAACTTGCATCACACACATCTAGCAACATTATATGCAGCAGCACATGTAGTAGTCACACACGCACAAAGAACAATAGCAGCACAAAATCAAGTAGAGATCGAGAGGGGAAGCATGAGTTCTGACCTGCCTAACGAAGACAAAACTGAGCCGTGGAGGATGGGCACGGGCGAAGGGGGTGCGGCAAACATGCTGGCGCAGTGGCGTTCTCGGCAGGCCTGGTTCTTTGGTCCTCTGCTGGTGGACGATCTCATGCACGCGGCGAGCTCCCTGGATCATCACCAAGAAGCACCAAACCAGGCGTCATACTTAGATCAAAGCCGAGAACAATCAAATCGGTCCAGATCGAGCAAACTAATAGTGGCTTACATATCGAGGAGGATGTCCTCATCCTCTTCGCCGGTGTTCTCTTCCTCGCCCGCAGACTGACAGAACGCGCGGGACGGGACGAGGTGGCTGCTGGTGATGATGGTGGGATCCAGTCCGGACCGCCGCCCGGACACGATATTTAGTACCTATAAAGCAACTAATTTATCCACCTCTTCATCCTTGGAAGTCCTCATATTGAAAAGTATATGCATGAACTTCCTCATCCTCCTCGGCGGTGTTCTCTTCCTCATCCTCTTCGCCGGTGTTCTCTTCCTCGACCGCAGACTGACAGAACACGCGGGATGGGACGAGGTGGCTGCTGGTGATGATGGTGAGATCCAGTCCGGACCGCCGCCCGGACACGATATTTAGTACCTAAAGCAAAAATTTATCAACCTCTTCATCCTTGGAAGCCCTCTTATTGAAAAGTATATGCATGAACAAGGTCCAAGTCTAAGCATCAGAAAATTATTCAGAGGAAAAAGATAACAACAAAACAATTCTTGCCTGATGGATTTCATCGTTTTGCTCTTCATACGCTTGCTCAAATCCCATATCATGCATGCCCTCCTCCTATAGGGGATTTTAGAATATGTAAATGTCAGACATGTGTAAATTCAAAGATGCACATACAGGTTGCAGTCGTACCATGGACAGTTAGTCTAAGTCAAATCAGTAGGTTATGTATCATTTATGTGAAGATGAGAGAGAGAAATCTACAGGGCATGCTTGAGGAGGGTCGATGAGGTTGGAGGTCATTCGCCTCGGCCGGCCTCGATCAGCACAATTCTTGCACGGCTTGGTCGCAGTGGCACATGAGCATGTCCACAACAATAAGAAAACCAAAGCAGGGCGTACCTGCACTTGTCGCACAACACGGCGAAGCCGCCGGATCGCAGCCGCCAGACCTTCCTCCACTCCTCGCCCAAGAGGATCTTGTTGTCGATGAGGCGGGACGCCCGGACGACATCCTCCGTGGGGCCAGCTGGTCATCCTCCGGGGCGTCCATGCCATCGACGCTTTCTTCTGGCAAGGCCACCCTGCAGCTCCTTCTGTTCACCTTCTCTCCGGCGCCGAAGTAGCTAGGATGGGCCGACATGGGCGAGGAGGCGGCCGCGGCAACCTAAGCAATCCACCCGGGGAAGGGGCTCAAGGCTGTTAGGCGATGGACCAGGTCAGCACAGGAGTCCTCGCAGGAGCGTCGCACGCTCCTGCCCACGATCGCCACGATCCCATGATCGCTCACGACGCCTGCTATATGTATCCACCCATGTACTCGCTGTATGGCAATGAAAATCATATTACAACAGTTTTACATGGTATCAGATATCGATCCTTTCCTTCTCTCGCCATGACAAACCCCGGCGCCCCGCCGCCTCCTCCTCCTCCCCTTCCTTCCTCCGGCAAGTTTCCTTCTTCCTCCTCCGCCGTGACTACACCTCCAGACAATGCTCCGGTCTCCTCCACCCTGGTTCTTCCTTCTCCCATCGCCTTTAGCGACTCCATTACCGACATCACGCGCTTCATCCCTATAGTTCTTGATCTCAACAGCCACAATTACTACCACTCGCGTCATCTCTTTGAGATCCATCTTGGGCGATGCTCCCTCCTTCATCACATCTCCGATGATATTCCTCCTGCTCCTCGTGATCCCGCATGGATCAAAGATGACCTCGCCATCATTCAGTGGCTCTACACGCGCATCTCGACGGAGCTCTTCAACCTCGTCGTCACAGATGGTGCCTCCGCAAGACGCCATCTCGCTCAAGCTCCGCCCGGCTTTTTCAAGACAACCGTGACGCCCGCATCTCCGCCCTCAACACGGAGCGCCAGACGATCACGTAGGGCGATCGCCCCGTGGGCGTCTTCTGTCAGCGGATCAAGGCGATTGGCGACGAGCTTCGCGAGCTCGGCGAGGTGGTCGGTGATCGGTCGCTGCTCCACGCCCTGATGGGTGGCCTTGATGATCGCTTTGCCCAACAGGCGACTCTGATCCCCCTCCTTCGTCCTCTCCCAACGCTCGCCGAGGCCCGCTCCATGCTCCAGATGGAGGAGCAAAACCAGGCGCGCAAAGCGGGGGCGCCGCGTCTCTTTCACGCCACTACGCGCCCTGTTGCAGCATCTCCTTCGACTCCGGCACCGCCTCCGGGGGCGTCTTCTTCGCAGCCGCCGCCAGGATGGCGTTCCAGTCCGAACTACAAGGGCAAGAACCCCATCTATCGTCCTCCACAGCATCGTGCGTCGGGTTCATCGTCAGGCTCAAACCCGGCGCCTCCGGCTCCGTCCACCCCTGCTGCTGCGGCTTCCCCGGTCTCCACCACCACTCCGCGCCATGGCGCCTACACATGATCCTGGACCGGTCTCGTCCAAGCGTGGCCCATGCCGTGGTCTGCGCCATCTCCGATCGGTGCCCCTCCGGCTTACAGTGGCAGTTGGGCCCCGGGCATGTGCCCTCAGCTTGGCGCCCCGGGCCTCCTTGGGGCACGGCCTCCTCCGCATGCTTATACGGCGTATGTACCCCTCTACCACGCAGCACCGCCGCCCTCTGCTTCACCTCAGTACCACTACGGCGCTCCCGCTGCTTCTCCATGGGATCAGTTGTCGCCCGCGGCCCCCTCTGCTTCACCATGAGATCAGGTGTCGCCCGTGGCCCCCTCTTCTTCACCTTGGGCTTAGGCGTCGCCCGCGGCCTCTTCTGCTTCACCATGGGGGCAGGCGTCGCCGGTGGCTCCCTCTACTTCATCGTGGGATCCGCGCGCGCCGGCGCCTCCTGCTGCGGCTTCCACTACTACCTGAGCGACTCCAACCTGGGATCAGGCTGCATTCATTGCCGCCATGAACTCACTTACTACTCAGGAACCAGGTATGGAATGGATTTTTGATTCTGGCGCTTCCTCGCACATGTCTGCATCTAGTTCTTCATTGTCTTCGCTTCATCCTTCTATCTTCCCATCCATCACCGTAGGCAATGGCTCATCTGTTCCCGTTTCGTGCATCGGGTCTACTTCCCTTTCCCCTTCTCTATCTTTGCGCGAAGTGCTTGTTGCTCCTGCCCTCATCAAGAACTTGATTTCTGTTCGGTGTTTCACTATTGACAATCTTGTTTCTGTAGAATTTGATCCCTCGGGTGTGTCTGTGAAGGATCTTCGCAGCAAGGAGGTGATCGCGTTGTTCAATAGCTCCCGCGACATGTACACTGCTTCCGGCGGCACATCTTCATCATCTGTCCACGCGTTGGTCGCCTCTGTTTCTCTGTGGCATCACCGACTGGGTCACCCCAACAGCAACACCACCACCACCCTCCTCCGTGAGTTCCAGCTTCCGCATGTCCACGACGCGCATGATTCTGCTCTGTGCCAGTCTTGCCAGATGGGCAAACACGTTAGGCTACCTTTTAGCATGTCTACTACCTTTAGTTCCTTTCCTTTCGAGTTGTTGCATTGTGATCTCTGGCAATCTCCTGTACCTAGTGTTTCTGGTTTTAAGTTTTACCTTGTAATCGTGGACGACTACTCTCATTTTATATGGACCTTTCCCCTTCATTCTAAATCTGATGTACATACCCTATTTGTCAACTTTCAAAAAATACGTGTACACGCATTTTTCTCTCCCCATTCGCTTCCTCGAGTGTGATAATGGTCGTGAATTCAATAATTCTCACAATCGCGAATTCTTCCTGCAACATGGTGTTCTTCTTCGTTTTTCTTGCCCATATACTTCTCCCCAAAACGGTAAGGCCGAAAGATCTTTGCGCAGTATCAATGACATTCTTCGCACTCTCCTCATCCATGCTTCCATGCGACCCCGATACTGGGTCGAGTCTCTCCGCCATGCAACATTTCTCCTCAACATCCGCCCTACCAAAACATGTCCGAAAACCTCTCCCTACGAATCCCTTTTTCTTCATCATCCTACCTACACCGATCTCAAAGTGTTTGGCTGTCTGTGTTTTCCAAATTTGTCCGCCACGACCACCCATAAACTAGAACCACGCTCGCTTCCTTGCGTCTTTCTTGGCTACTCGGACGATCACCGTGGCTACCGCTGCCTTCATCTTCCCACTAGCAGAGTGATTCTCTCATGTCATGTTATCTTCGATGAGTCGGTTTTTCCATTTGCTCATCACATCCCGCCCAATATATCCTCACCTATCTCCGTCGCTTCTCCGTCCAGGTGCCCTCGCCATCCTGCGATCGACGTGCATGCTGTGCATGGCACTGTTCACGTCGATCGGGCACCCACCAGCGATTCCCCCGCACCTCTCCCACCTACCACCACTACTCCCACCCATCCACCAGACCCGCCAGCACCCGCCACTCTGCGCGCACATGCAGATACTGCCAACACGCATGCAACACCCGTCCACACACCGCCCGTCCATGCAGATCCCAGCCCAGTACATGTGACGCCCATCCACCAATCCACTGCCACTACATCACCTGACGTTGCTCGTCCTCTTCCATCCCATGCAGTTCCTGTCCAAGTTCCTGCAAATGCTCACACAATGCGCACTCGTGGCAAGGCCGGTTTTGGTCTCCCTACTCGTCGTCTCAACTTAACAGCCTCTGTCTCCCGTTCTCCCATTTCTCCTCTTCCCACATCCTATAAACAAGCCCTTCTTGACCCCAACTGGTTTCAAGCTATGAAAGAAGAACATGACGCCCTCCTCCTCAACCACACGTGGTCGCTCGTCCCTCTCCCTCCCGGTGCCAACGTCGTCTCAGGGAAATGGGTCTTTTCATCACAAATTCAAATCGGATGGTTCTCTCTCTCATTACAAATCTCAGTGGGTTTGTCGGGGTGACTCTCAACAACCTGGTATCGATTTTGACGAGACGTTCTTTCCTGTCGTTACGCCTAGTACAATCCACGCGGTCTTAAGCATTGCGGTTTCTTCTGCGTGGCCCATCCATGAGCTTGATGTGAAAAACGCCTTCCTTCACGGCTCTCTGAATGAGATAGTCTTTTGTCGCCAACCTCTCGGGTTCGCCGACCCGACCTTTCCTGACCACGTCTGTCACTTGCAGAAGTCATTGTACGGACTCAAACAAGCTCCCCGGGCTTGGTTCACATGTTTCGCCGCGTTCATCCGCACCATTGGGTTCATCCCTTCGCAGTCCGATTCTTCTCTCTTCGTCTTCAAGTCTCATGACCACCTCGCATATCTCCTTTTATACGTAGATGATATAGTTCTCACCGCCTCATCCACATCCTTTCTCGATTGCGTCATTTCCTCTCTACGTGCTTAATTCTGCATGACCGGTCTCGGGCAGCTCCATCACTTCCTCGGTGTCGCTGTCTCCCGCTCGCCTTCAGGACTCTTTCTGTCCCAGCGGCAATACTCTCTTGACATCCTTTCTAAGGCTGGCATGCTCGAGTGTCAGCCCACGCGCACTCCCGCTGAAACTGGTTCCAAACTCTCCGCGTCCGGTGAACCATACCCTGATCCTACCCTCCATCGCAGCCTCGCAGGAGCCTTACAATACATGACCCTCACCCGCTCTGAGATCGCATACTCCATGCAACAAGCCTGCCTTTTCATGCATGATCCCCGCGTTCCTCACTTTAACCACGTCAAGCGCATCCTCCGTTACCTCAAAGGCACCCTCGACCACGGTCTTCTCATTAACACCTCCTCTCCCGCTTCTCTTACAGCCTACTCTGATGCAGACTGGGCAAGTTGCCCAGATACTCGACGATCTACTTCTAGATATTGTGTCTTTTTGGGTGATAATTTGATTTCTTGGTCGTCAAAATGACAGCTAACCGTCTCCAGGTCCTCCGCGGAAGCCGAGTACCGCTCGGTCGCTCATGTTGTTGCTGAGACAGTTTGGCTTCAATAGCTGCTTGGTGAACTTCATCGACCCATCCAGAGGGCCACTGTCGTGTACTGTGACAACATTTCTGCTGTGTACATGTCCTGTAATCCGGTCCAGCATCATAAAACTAAACATATAGAGATTGACATACATTTTGTAAGAGAGAAAGTAGCATTAGGTGAGGTGAGGGTGCTTCATGTTCCCACCAGCGCGCAGTTCGCTGATATCTTCACCAAGGGGCTCCCAACCGCAAACTTCACCGGCATCCGTTCCAGTCTCAATGTCGTCGAGCTCGCCGCTGACACTATGGGGGGGTGTTAGGCGATGGACCAGGTCAGCAGAGGAGTCCTCGCAGGAGCGTCCCACGCTCCTGTCCACGATCGCCACGATCCCATGATCGCTCACGACGCCTGCTATATGTATCCACCCATGTACTCTCTGTATGGCAATGAAAATCATATTACAACAGTTTTACAAAGGCGATTGATTTTCTCCTCTGTTTTTCTTCTAGGCAACTCGAATGACGCGCGCGTGGGACAGAGAAACGAGGAGGTCGCGTGCGAGGAAGGAAGGGCATTGAGGCTTGCGTCAGGGGAGGGCGATTCGGGGAGATATTTCCTTCCTCTCTCTTTCTTCTGGACGAAGGAAACTACCACACCCTTTTTTCTACGAGGGCGATGATGCAGACGATATAATTTACATCGATCGCTCCGGTAACAAGCAATTGACGTGGCATACGCGAGGGGGCGCCCTTACCACAACTGTTAAGAGCATGCCTAATAGAATCGCCCGCTGATGGCTCAATATGTGCCTTGTCAGTAATAACCTCTGTAAAAGACGTCTTTGTAGAATAAGACTACCCACAGTGGGAGTAACATAGGTAGTAACATCATACATATCTAGGTAAAATAGATGATGTGGCAAGCAATAAATGAAGAAAGAAAGGCATGTGGTAATATAGCTAGTTACTACTAGTATGAGTAACATCACACATATCAAAGCAAAATGAGTCTATAGCCTAATAAATGAAGTGTTGCATGTTACCACACATATGTTACTCCCCACTTAAAAGGTAGTAACATAGAGCATGTTACTACTCTATGTTACTACCCATTGTGGCTGTATGAGATTATGATTGCACAATATATTGCTCTTCGTGCATAGGCACGTATATATGATGTACAAAGGTGGGCCACGGACCTCAACTATACAAGGAACTAGGGGCGGGCCCAATACACAATATGCACATAACACATATACTCAACACCCCCCCGCAGTCGAAGCGGCACCACGGCTGACGCAAAGACTGGACCGGAACTCCTCAAATGACGCCGTAGGCAAGCCCTTGGTCATGATATCGACAGATTGTTGGGAAGTAGGGACGTGTAAAACACGAATATGGCCAAGGGCCACCTGTTCCCGAACAAAATGAATATCCAACTCAATATGCTTGGTCCGTCAATGATGCACCGGGTTAGCGGAGAGGTAGACCGCCGAGACATTGTCACAGTAGACCACTGTGGCACGGTCAACAGGACAAGAAAGCTCCTGAAGCAGCTGGCGAAGCCACGAACACTCGGCGACGACGTTGGCCACCGCACGATACTCAGCCTCAGCACTGGAAAGAGAGACCGTAGGCTGCCGCTTGGACGACCACGAGATAAGTGAGGGTCCAAGGTAGACACAATAGCCCGAAGTGGAGCGACGAGTGTCAGGGCAGCCCGCCTAGTCTGATCGGAGTAGGCGGTGAGGGCGGTGTCAGCGGAGGCATGAAGCGTGATGCCAAGATCCATAGTGCCACAGATATAGCGGAGAATCCGCTTGACAGCAGCCCAATGAACATCTCGAGGAGCATGCATATGAAGAAACACCTGCTGCACGGCATACTGGATCTCTGGTCGAGTCAGAGTGAGGTACTTGAGAGCACCAACGATAGACCGATAGAAAGAGGCATCCGAAGCAGGAGAACCATCCGTGGCAGAAAGCTTGGCCTTCGTATCAACAGGCGTAGTGGCGGGCTTGCAGCTAAGCATGCCGGCGCGCTCCAGGAACTCGTGAGCGTACTTCCGCTGATGAAGGAAGAAGCCATCCGGACGACGCACCACCTCGACACCGAGGAAGTAGTGCAAAGGACCCAAGTCCTTGATGGCGAACTCAGCGCGAAGACGAGCCGTGAGCTGACTGAGGAGACCAGCGGTACATGCCATCAGGATGATGTCGTCGACATAGAGCAGCAAGTAGGCCGTGTCAGAGCCCTGATGATAGACGAAGAGCGAGGCATCCGAGCAGGTAGAGCGGAACCCAAGCTGGTGGAGAAACGCCGCGATGCGCTGGTACCAAGCGCGCGGAGCCTGCTTGAGTCCGTACAAGGACCGCGAAAGCAGGCACACGTGGTCGGGAAGCGTCGGGTCAACAAACCCGGTGGGCTGCTGGCAGAAGACCTGCTCCTCGAGGTGACCATGGAGGAAGGCGTTAGAGACGTCCATCTGGTGCACCGCCCAAGCACGGGAGACCGCAAGGTGGATAACCGTGCGTATCATGCCGGGCTTGACGACCGGAGCGAAGGTGTCGGTGAAGTAGATGCCAGCACGCTGTCGGAAGCCACGAACGACCCAACGCGCTTTGTAGCGATCAAGGGTACCATCAGGACGGAGCTTGTGTTTAAAGACCCACTTCCCGTTAATCACGTTGGCGTGCCGGGGACGGGGAACAAGCTGCCACGTCCGGTCCACGTCAAACTCCTCTTGCATCGCAACCATCCAGAACGGGTCACGAAGAGTGGCTCGAACGGAGGACGGCAACGGAGATGGCTCAGAGGTGGACGCCGCATGGACGTAGTCATCCGAGGCGTAGAGCGAGCTCGGGCGAAAAATGCCCGTACGGGCGCGGGTGACTGGAACGGCCACAGGCGCCGAGGGCGCCGAGGGGGCCGGGGATGCCGGGGGCGCCAAGGGAGCCATGGGAGCAGGGGGTGCCGAGGGGGCCGTGGGCGCCAACGGCGGGGGTGGGGGGGGGGAGGGGGGCTGGGAGGCCGCGGGCGCCAATTTCGGGGGCACCGGGGGCGCCAGCGCCGTGGATGGAGGGGGTGCCGCATGCGGGGGGCGCGCCTCAAAGCCAAGGGGGCCAAGAGAGGCGCGCGAGCGCCTTGGGAGAGGCGTCGAGGATCCCACATCACCAGTGGCGGGAGGAACAGCCGGGGGTACCTGGTGAAACAGAAACACATGCTCATCAAAGTAAACGTGCCGGGAAGTGAACACACGATGGGAGACGGGATCGTAGCACCGATATCCCTTGGAGTTGGAGGGGTAGCCAATGAAGATGCAAGCGACAGAACAAGGTGCGAGTTTGTGAGGAGTGGAGTCAGCAGTGCTAGGATAGCAAAGGCACCCGAAAATACACAAGTCATCATAAGATGGGGGCGTACCGAAGAGAAGATGGTGAGGTGCATAGCTCCACCGCGGGCGGCAAGGGCGAATGTTAAGGAGAAGAGAAGCAGTAGCAAGTGCGTCCGGCCAGAAACGAGGCAGCACGTTAGCATGGAATAGGAGCGTGCGAACGCAGTCGTTCAGAGTGCGAAGGACACGTTCGGCTCGACCGTTCTGCTGGGAAGTATACAGGCATGTGAGGCGAAAAATTGTGCTGTGGTGCGACAGAAAAGTGCGGAAAGCAAGGTTGTCAAACTCTTTTCCATTTTCAGTATGAAGAGCAAGGATGGGACGCCCAAACTGCGTGCTGACATAGGAGTAAAAAGCCATCAAAGCGGAGAGTGCATCTGACTTTCTGCGCAAAGGAAAAGTCCACACATAATGAGAATAATCATCAAGGATAACCACATAATATAAATAGCCCGAATTACTAGGAACCGGAGAGGTCCACACATCACTATGAATCAACTGAAAAGGAAAAGAAGCTATGGTGGTGGAGTTATTAAACGGGAGGCGAACATGTTAGCCGACACGACAGGCATGACAGGTGTGATCCTCTATCTTATGGCAACTGAAACTGAAACTCTTAAGAATATGACGAAGTGTGACGGGGTTGGGATGACCCAAACGAGCGTGCCAGAGATCGACGTCAGCGGAGAGAGCAACCGGTGTAGTGGTGGAGGTGGACGGCGAATGCACCGGATAGAGCTCGTCGAGGCTATCACATCGATGAAGTACCATCCTGGTTCGAGCGTCCTTGACACAAAACCCAAGCTTATCAAATTCAACAGTAACAGGATTTTCACGAGTTAAACGACGAACGGAAACAAGGTTCTTAATAAGATGAGGTGACACAAGTATGTTAGACAAAGTAATAGGCATGGAATTGGAAGGAAAAGAAGTGTGCCCGATATGTGTGATAGGGAGTGTGGAACCATCGCCGACAATGATGCGGCGGTCGGTGGTGACGGGAGTGAAGGAGGCAAGATTACCAGGATGAGCAAACATGTGAGCCGTAGCCCCGGTGTCCATGTACCAATCATCACCTTTGGTGTAGTTGTTTGGCGTAGGAGCGGCATGCAGTGCGGGAAGGAGCACCGGGTCCCAGGGTGCCAGCGGCAGGGCCGGCGAGGGGGACGGAGACGCCATGGGGAGGCCGTAGCCACCGCTCGGCAGCGACGGTGGGTACTCTCCACACGGTATGGGAAGCAGCCCTGGCTGCGACTGTGGTGCCGGGTAGGCCGGATGGCCCGCCAGAAAAACCTGCTCGCCCACTGACAGATGTTGCAGGTGCTGAGCGCCGTCTGCCTGCTTTCCAGCGGGCAAGTGCTGGCCTGCTAGTCCGATGAGGAGCATTGGGTCCCAGGGCGCCGGCAGCACAGCCGACGAGAGGGACACAGATGCCATAGAGAAGCCGTAGCCGCCGCTCAGCTGCGGTAGTGGGTACACTCCATACAGGTGCGAAGCCGCGAAGTAGGGCGCCGTCAGTGGAGCAGCGCCAGAGGGTACACCATTATCCGAAAGCGGCGGCGGCAGCGCATAAAAGCCCGAAGTTGGAGCACTACTCGATAGCACGGAGGAAGCCACCAACTCCGTCGATGGACCGCCGTAAGGTGTCCCGTATGAAGAGGAGGCGCCGTAAGGAGGCACGGTCACCAAGGCTGTCGGGTAGGCGTAAGCCGACGGGGCAAAGGGACCGTAATACGGCGGCAACGCAGATGAAGTTGGCCATGGATTGGCACTGTAGGAACCAACCGCTGACGAGTGCGGCACGTGGGGCTGCATGTGTTGATTGTTGTGGAACTGCATGTGTTGACCGCCATATATATGCATGTGTTGATCGTTGTGGAACTGCATGTGTTGACCGCCATATAGATGCATGTGTCCAGCGTAGTGGGTTGGGTGACCCGCTGGTGGATGCGAAGTGCCAGGGGGTGGTTGGCCTGCTAGCATGGCGTCGTGGTGTTGCAGTTAGCGGCAGGCGACGGCTGGCGGCTCGGCGGGTGATGCAGCAGGCGGATCGGGTAGCAGGTGTGGCACGAGAGCAGCGAGTTGGCGCTAGCGACGGGGTAGCGAGCAGCGAAGCGGTGAGCGGCTCGGGATTGATCGGGCAGGAGCGGTGGCCGGCGCGGAGGGCGCGCAAACAGTAGCCGGCGCGGAGGGCGCGCAAACGGCGGCGGTGGCGGCGGCGGCAGCCGGCGCGAGGAGAAGCGGCGGCGGCAGCACGGAGGAGACACGCGGCGGCGGCGGCGGCGGCGGAAGCGAGAAAAATCTAGGAAACTGATACCATGTATGAGATTATGTTTGCATGATATATTGCTCTTCTTGCATAGGCACGTGTCTCTATTCCTAATGAAGCAGTTGGTAGTCTCGCCGGTCTATTTTCGTCCCACCTATGACGGTTTTTTTTTGTCCTAGATCGCACCTCCCGCTTCCCCTCGATTCCCCCTCCGCCCTCAATCCAGGTGAAAAAATGGAATGCTCCCACTATGTCCAGTGCTAAAACCCTCCGGTTGATCTAAAAAAATCGCTCTGGAAAAATCTACGATGATAAACCTACGAAAATTAGCCAGGCGCTCGCACCCTTGTGCACTCGTTGCAATTGCCCGCACGAGACGTCGCAGTCATTCGTTCCTATGCTGCCCAATCCCTTCACCGCCGCACAAACCCTTCGCCGCCGCCCAATCCCTCCGCCGCCGCTCCTCCACCCATCTGCACCTCACCCCGGAGGATCCGCCGTGGATCATCGAATCTGCGGCCGATCCCGTTGGGCGCCCTAGATCCGGCGGCAACCGCTTGGGCCGCGACGGAAACCGGTTCCAGGGCCCGACGCCGACGTTCCAGGCCCCGAAGACGATCAAGGTATCGAACTCATACGTCCAACGCATACTCATACATGCAAGAAAAATTTACATCGAACGCATGCTCATACCACTACAAAAAAAATACACTTCCGTGATGATACGTGTTTGTCACAGTAGGTCGCGTTTTTTGTGATGCATGTACATCCATGACAAATTTATGACAAAATCAAGATAGTCATACCTGTGCTGTCATAGAAGTGTTCCATGACATTACCAAAATTATCATCACGGAAGTGTCCACTTCCATGACGATAAATCGCGCGTCACAGAAGTGCTTTCGTCAAGGGTGACCGGAATGTGGCATCCACCGTAACGGAATGCCGTTAAGCTATCGGGTCGGGTTTTGAATCCGATAACCCGTTAACAGCCCCGACCAATGGGGATTTTCCACGTGTAAAATCATCATTGCCTGGAGGAGACACGTGTCAGGTCCGCGCTGGCACAGGTGTCATTCATCTAATGGGCGAGACACGCCTATGATATATTGACATGTGGACCGACCCATCAAGTTTAAATGGGCTGGCCCAACTAAAGTCCCACAAGATTTTGCGGACCATAATGGGCCGGCCCAGCTAAAGGCCCACGAGATTTTGCGGACCATAATGGGCTGGCCCAGCTAACGGCCCACAAGATTTTGCGGGCCATAATGGGCCGGCCCAGCTAATGGCCCATAAGATTTTTGTGTGCCATAATGGGTCGGCCCAGGTAAAGGCCCACAAGATTCTTGCAGATCATAATGGGCCGGCCCGGCTAAAGGCCCACGAGATTTTGCCGACATTAATGGGCCGGCCCAGCTGTAGGCCCACAAGAATTTGATGACCCTAGTAGGCCGGCCCATTAACTGGCTGCCATGTTTTGGGCCAAATTCCGGCCCATATTTGATCCGGTCCATTAATGGCCTGCTGTGTTCCGCCTAATAGTGGCCCAGATGAGATCCAGCCCGTTAAAAGCCTACCACGTTCTGGGCCAAAGTACGACCCTTTAAGAGGCTATGGGCTCAATTATGGTCCATATCAGATTCGGCCCGTCAACTGGACACTATGCTTTTGGGCCCACTTGCTAGGGGCCCACTTAGTAATTTGGCCTGACATTAGTTTTGGCCTCTTAATGATCCGTTTAACATTTTGGCCCTATATTAATTTTGTCCTGTTAAATGCCCGTCATATAGTTGGGCCTAACTACGGCCCGGTTTGCATCTGGCCTGCTCGCAGCCGATATCTGATTGGGCCAAACAAGGTCCGAGACAATTTTGGCATGTTAAAAGCCCAAGATTTGATTCGCACAATCATGGGCCGGGGTTCATTTCGGGCTGCTGTCGGCCCGTTAGCTGTTCGGCACGTTTCAGGCCCAACCTACATCGTGATTGCATGACGACCCGATTATGTACCGTAATTTTATGGTTTGGCAGGTTTACTGCGAAGACATGATATATATATATACAGTAAAATAACTGAAGCATCGTGAATAAGAAAAAACCTGGACTATACAATAAAGAAATTACAACATGTTACATCCACTGGGCATCAAAGTTCGCCACTATGATAATAAAGCACAAGCAGACAACAGATTACATACACTGCGCATCAAAGATCGCCACCAGTGCAAATAAACACGCCGACAAAATAATATACAAAACCGACGGCACTTCAATAGAGTTCAAGAAAGGTTAGCCCTGCTGGGGAGCTGCAGCGCAAGCAGCTGAGCAAGATGATGAGACTGCGCTTGTTCAACACTTAAATCTTCCTCACTCTGAAAGATAAACAAGCAGACAGATGACATGTTTTGCACATAAAAGTATCAGTGCTGACAATTCATCACATTTCTTACTGACGAATAAAGTGACACAGTTTAAAATTGCATTAACACAATATGGTATTGTTCAGGTCAAGACATGGCAGGAAATAACATTGTGAAGGAGTTGGCAGCTTCACGACACCACTGGATTACAGATCAAGAAATCATAAGTATCAATGGTTAGTGTGCTGTCAATTTATCCCATTTCAGATTGGCAAATAAAGAGACGGTTTAAATAATACTCCTTCGTCCGGAATTACTTGTCATCAAAATGGATGTGTCTAGAACTAAAATACATCTAGATACATCCATTTCAATGACAAGTATTTTCGACGGAGGAGTAGTAGAATGATATGACATTGTTCATAGTTAAGACATTGCAGAATATGACATTGTGCTGTAGTGGGTAGGTTCACCACATCACTGGATTACGGATGAAGAACAGAAGCATACATGCAGTGCAAAAGAAGATCACTTGCTCTGTATAGTTTAATTTACATGGTATGAATAAGGAACTTGGTTGTACAACTAAAAACTTAAATTGAGAAAAGACAAACTTTTGTTTATGAACTACATAATAAACTTTAAACATGCAATTTGATGCAAACACCAAAAATAAACAGCTGTTGTAGTCATGCCTAACCAAATATATACAACAAAGTTTGAAGGCTTGAGATGGACAAACTTACATTATTGGTGAAGACAGGCTCTATAAAGGACTTGTCCGTGCTGATGGGGGGGGGGGAATTCAAGAAGTTTACCACAGAATCTTCTTCATAAGCATTGCCTTTATTCTACATTTTGTTAAGAGTAAATATTGATGTGATAATATACGAAAAAATGGAGAATATTTAAGATAAGACGAAGAGTGATGCTACATAACCAAGTAGCTATAAATGTAAGTGCAGCGATACAGGCAAAAGGTACAGCCAAGAGCAATACACAGCTAAACTTATTCAATACCAACCTTATGGTAAAAGTAAATATAGATCTGATGTGTAGAAAATGCAGGGCAAAGGAAAATAAGCTGCAGAGTGATGGTACATGAACAACTACCTGTCATTATAAGTACACTGATAAAGGACAGCATGTACTTACAAGAACAATGCAGAGCTAATAAAACATTGGCATTGGATATATTCTACACTAATGTAACCATTCATACAGATCAGATAATTTGGAGCGAACAATTGATAAGCAAGCTATCATGCATACTGCTGTCACACAATGAACCAGGTATGTATGCAAGTACGATGATACAGACAACAGTACTAACAAGATCAAAGCATCGGGCAGCATATTTGCGATATCCTCGTCGTTCTTTTCAAACCGAGTTCTTCTTGAGCAGATTTCCTGCAAAAAAGATCCGTAAGGCACATGCGGAAAAGTAGAAGTTCAAATTGTCATGTGATTTCATAGACAGTACCTCATCCTGGGAACGAGACCAGTGCATAACAAGGTTTTCCATTCAATGTCTTCTAAATTTAGCACAGGAGACTTAACCGGAAATTCGTTTATAGATTTGCCACCAAAGTGTGATTTCCTCAGGTAACACCAATACTGCTGGAATGCTTCCTTGAAAAGCACAAGCAAGCTTTGCTCGTCATGACTATCCAGATTGACCCTCGCCTAGTTACAAATGTAATGTAAATCATTGGTGTTCAATCAGCAGAAAATAGGAAAATAATAACCATGAATAATAGCACTTACACGTAAGTTGGACAGGAAGATGTCAAAATGTTGTTTGTCTTCACAATAATCTTCCCATGATGGGAATATATGCACGTAGTCCCTAACAACATTGAAAGCATTGTCTTTTAAACTGGGAATAAATGGAATGGGGTTCCAATCTGCAGGAATTGGCCGTCTCTGTAGTTGGGATAGGTCTTGACGGTGGACTTGCTTTGTACTTTTTGTTGGAGTGGGATTTTACGTGGTACAGCTGGTGCTATGGCAAATGAAATCGGTATACCTTTTCTTTGGAGTGCAGGTCCTGTGTGGTGGGGCTAGTGGTGTGGCCAGTGAAGTATGGGTACAATCTGCTGGAGTCGGTCCTACGTTTTGTGTCACTGGTTGTACAGCCAATATATGTGGGGTGCTGTCTGATTTCTCCGGCACCACCACGTTTTTCAAGGACTTTGCTGGTGCTCCTTCAGGTTCGGCAATCACCCTCTTCCTTTTTGATGTCTGATGCACATGAACAACATTTGAGTGAAAAAACATGGTATGATGACAGATGGAATATGTATTGATAATGGATGGGCATGGCATCTCGACATATATGATGAGTAAACTAAGCAGATGGCGGTGCAACAAAGTAGAAGAAATACAAGACAACATATGCAAGATACCCGCAATCAATAAAACATTGCCAAATTAGAACAGGCACCTTGATGGGTGAACAGGACATGCCATCTGCCTTTAATTCCTCGAGGTTAGAATAGTCATTAGGATCATATTCTGAACAAGAGTCAACAGGTGGGGAGCGTATGAGTTTCATTGCATCCAGAATGGCACTCAATGCCTTGGTGCCAATTTTGTAAGTCATTGCAGTGTTTAGCTTCAAGAGTGGACTGCTGCTAGTGCGACACAAAGCAGCTACATAGATCATAGTGTAGATATAACGGGAAAACCTTAAGCATCAGAGTAAAATCAGCAAAGTGGAACTTGCTGGAATATATGTGCTAGTATTGCCGGTACGGATAGAAAGGCTTCGGATACCACCTCTCTTCAAGTGAAGGTGCGGTACTGTTAATATCAGTATAACTCTCAAAGGCGACACAGCTCCGCGCATTTCCTTGCTATTCTTATAGGATTCAAGTGGGTGGGCCACTACAAATCCTATTCCTATGTTTACAAGATCCTACGAATCAAAGAGGCTCAAAGTGTCCATCACAACCGACCATATAGACCTCTACACTGCAAATGTCCCTGCTCATCTTGATTACAAGGAACATCTTTGTACTACTAGCATACTCCCTCCGTTCCAAAATATAAATCTTGGTAGAGATTTCCACTATGGATCACATACAGATGTATCCAGATACATTTTAGAGTGTAGATTCACTCATTTTGCTCCATATGTAGTCCATGGTGGAATCTATACAAAGACTTGTATTTAGGAACGGAGAGAGTACATATTAAAGAAGAACGAAAGAGGAACATGGTAAAGAAGAGCAAGAAAATTTTGGATAATAAAATGTTGGTTGTGGAGTGCCCACACATGATGAACTAGAGCGCATTAAGAATGCAACTCCTAGCTGTCTCTCGACCATTTCAGGCGGTTGGATGAAGATCCTACATCTCCTAACCCTTCTTCTTCCTCGTCTCTGATTCTTCCCATCTGAGAACACCGCAGACACGGCCGGGACCACCGCCCCCACCGCCTGTGTTCCTCCGCCACCCCCACCCGCCACCCACGCCGAAGTTTTCTTCATTCGTGAGGCCCCACAACCACCCGAGCCTTGGATCGCACCGCAAACTCAAGTAGCTCTGAAAAATCGATCGACCCAATTTTGAAATTTAGTCAACTGTGATTTAACTAGTGTGGAATATAAAAGGGGAAAACCATAAGCATTGGGAGTATAGTGTTGAGCATGCCATGGCGGATCTGAAGGTGCAAACCGGACAAAGGCAACTTCGGAACCAAGACAAGAAATCAGAGTAAAGCAGTGGCGATCTATTTTCTTGCTATGATAAATAAGTTGAGCAGATACGAAAGAGTACCGCCTCTGGTGCGGCGCCCTGTACGCATCTGCTGAGACTTTGACGGTGCTGCGGTAGCGATGGCTGTCAGCGGCGTGGAAGCAGATCTAGGAGGGTAGACGGTGGCGGCGGGGCGCGGTGGACGAGGCGGACGTAGGAGCGGCGCCGGCAAGGTGGACGACGGCGGGGATGAAGCGAGAGGACGGGATGCAAGGATCCCGGTCCGAAGGCGTGGATGAGAGAGGTCGATCTCTTGTAATGGACGGCGGCGTCGGGGTATCAGCTCCGGCATGGTGGAGGAGGACGGCGGTGGATGGGGTGGAGATGGTGTTTTGGCGCCAACGGAGTACGAATGGGGAAAAGGGAGGTAGATAGGAAGGGGGGAACCATGTATTCAGGGCGCGCTTGTCTCAAATGCGAGGAAATATACAAACTTAGCCCCGTTTCAAATTTCTACTACATCACAGCAACATTAGTCGGTTGGGGATAGGACGGTAATCTCGCATACACCGAATATTTGCCGATGAGAGTTTGTTTTTGGCGCCCATCGTGTATGAATATTAATCAGGGAGGGAGTCGATCTCGGCCGAGGGCACACTGTGTTTTGGCGCCCATCGTGTATGAATCCGGGTGAGAGGCAGTTACGTCACGTTTGGGTGAAATTACAAACCTACCCCTATCGAAACCTATAGATATCCAGCAGATAGGCTTTGCGTGGCTGGGATAGGCAGTAGTGATTTCCATCTCGCAGATTTTGGTTTCGGGCGGTTATTGCGACTTTCCCCGCTTCGTTCAAATTTTGCACAGTGCACGTTTACCATGCCAACTCAATTCGAATCCCATTTGTATTCTACTATGTTTTGTGCTTCGTTTGTATTCTACTTAAAGGCGACGTTAACAAATAAACCCTAAAACCCTAGGTGCACGATTGTCGTGCATTCATGGGTACCGAGTACCGTGGAGCACCTTTGTAGGAGTTGATGGTCAGGACCACGGTGAACGACTTGGAGCGCGGTGGCTCGCCTTGCCACAGATCGAGTAGCCACGCTTAAAATATCGTATTTTAGCGGGGTTAAGAGTTCCGATTTTGATGTACGTTATAAGTAGTAAGTAGTTTTAGAGCGATTGGTATGGAGCGAAAATGGAATTCATAGTACTACGTACCTCCTTGGCGTATGGTTGTATGGGTTTATGTTACGAGATGTTGAACCTGGTAGTTCTAGGGAAAATACTATGGTTTAGATTTAGCTGCTTTGGTTTTCGATGAGTCGGAAGAAACCCTTCTTTGATTAAAAAACTACTACCTCCATTCTGGTTTACTAGTCCCCATCGTACTTTGGGTCAAAGTTTGTCCATGAATTTTACTTGTAAAATGTGAATGGAAAACGATATTTTATTATACCCAAACAAAAAAGGACTGGAGGGAGTGATTGCTCTGACACGGACGCGACCTCTCATAGCGCATGCATTGAACCAGCGTGCCGGCCAAGAGGGCCGCACTTTTCGGCTGCGAGCCAGTGAGCACGCCTCCTCGCCGCGTGCAACCAGCTTAAGACTGCCCCGCCTGCCTTCATTGAATCCGCGCGTGTGCCAGCAACACGTCCTTCCATGAGCAGGCTGGCATTTTAGAACACAAAAAATGACTAAAACATAATTAATTTACGCATGGTCTTGACTTGTGCTCGCACTGGTAGCAGGAACTAGTAGAGGTTTTTCTTTATTTATAACTCCCCTCACATTTTTTTTGGCTTTGAAGTGAATCATGGTTGTGGACATTATGTATGAATGTGTAGATATCTGTGAACATGAGTTTGATGTGGAAGTTGAACTTGGAATGTCAGGCTTCCGCGTGAACTATACCATGTCCAATGCTTCGTCTGTTATTGTTTGGAAAGTAATTGTTGTTATTACATGACCCGAAAAAACATTTTGTGCCACATCAGTAGATGCACAGACATCACAACAGGCATCTTGTTGGATAAACATTTGAACCTAGCTATTATGAACGAAATTTTGTATTGACAACAGTTTTAGATAGCAGGAGACGCCTTGCACTGCTCGGCCTCTGCTAGCTTATTTCGCTTCTTCCATCTCTTCTTTGGCATGGGTGAAGAGAGCATCTGATTGCTCTTTTCGCTTCTTCATGAACTCAGCTACATTCTCAAGGGCTGCCGCACGCTTTCTTTCAGCCTTTACTAATGCCACGAGGACACGAACAGCTGACGACTCCACCTAGCTTGTGTGTAATCCAGCATCATCTGGGAATTTGCACCTTGTGTCTAATCCAGCATCATTAGGGAACTGGCACCTTGTGTGTAATCCAGCCTCATTTTGGAAACATGATCTCGAGGTTGAACATACTTCGCACCTCGCGAGAACTGCATCCTGACATGAAGTTACTTCTTTTTTAGATCAATACTCAGAGCAACCTAGATCCAATTAGTAGAAGCGGATAAACAGAACTCGGAGAAGTGAATTCAAAAGGACAAGAAATATAAAACAGACTACAAGGTGAGAACACCCACTTCCTACATCAAGTTAAAAGCGAAAGCATTAGGACGATTAAGACTCTTCTTATTACACATCGAAGAACACCACGCTTAAGAGAAGCGAAACTACAACATATACACATCGAAGAACACGAGGCTAAACGAAAGTAATTGAAAGGGTGTTACTTACCAAAGCTCGTTTTACATGTTCGGTGCAGCTCCTCTTTAACTTGCCATGCTCCTTGAAGATGTCCCGAATATCCCGTGTTTGGTCTTCATTGCTCCTCTGCATGTTCACACTCGTGGTTTTAAAATCTCAACATGGCAAGAAAAATACTACTAGTAATACTGCGCATCTTGTTGGCAACATTAAAGCACTCGTGCGCCATGTTAGAGCATTTCCAACAGAATCAGCTGCACTTTAAAAAGTGTTTACAGTGCTTTGAGATCGAGAAGTAGATACTAGAGAGTAGAGGATAGTTCTCAGCATAGATAGATAAAAAAGATACCCATACCCCTCTCCAGATTTGCAAATAAGGCCTTCCCTCTTTCATCCTTTTCTCCCACAAGATAAACTACTCATACAAATGCATCTTGATGCGTGCAACGCATGGGCATCTTGCTAGTTCTAAAAACCTTTCCATCATTTGCCACGCTGCTGGTTGCAGATGAAAAACCTACCCAAGCACAGCGCGATACAGGAGCGACGCACAATTACAAGCTGATATTCTGTTGGACAATGGAGGCTATAACCAATTACTTTTACGGGAATAATAGCACCCATGAAAATTGAAGGGTAGGTATGAACAAAATTGGAACTACACATGTACTGCTAAGTGATTCAATACATACATTACCAATCGAGGAGGAGAACGATGGTCGCGGCGGCCTCTGTGAGTCATGGTCGGCAACGGGAGTCAGTTCATTGTCCACGACGATGGTACTTCTGCTCTTGGCGTCGGCTTCCGGGAAGCAGATCTGACACCGTGGAAGATGATGCCGGGGACGAGGCTCCGTCTACGACGACGACGGTGGACTGGCTCCAGTGCGGCGTACGAGGTCGTCGATGAGGCAGATGCGATGTGGTGGACGAGTGCGCCGATGTAAAGGGGAGGAGCACGAAGGCTGCGGTGCCGTGGAGAAGTCTATTTTGCGGTGGGATAGAAAATGGGGAGTATTCAGGTGTACTACTCTGGGTGCCGGGGTGGGGCTGGCTGGGTAGGGTGAACCTGAAGTTACGAAAATAGCCCCCTACCAAGCGTCGTCCGTAGGCCTGTTCCGAAGGCTATGATGGTAACTTCCCTTTGCTCGAATCAGGGTCGCGGAGATTTTCCAGCGACCTCAAAATTTTGTGACACTGGACTCCCCGTGTGGCGTGTTGAGTGATAATCTGGCTAAGCAACTAGGGAGTAGTAGTAGTAAACTCTGCATATTAGGTTTGACCGAAGTCAAACTTCCTAAAGTTTGACCAAGTTTATATAAAAATATAAACATCTACCATAACAAATATGTATGATGTGGAAGTGCATTCAATAATGAATCTAATGGTATATATTTGTTATTGTATATGTTAATATATTTCTGTTATAATCTTTCTGAGAGTTTACAAAACTTGACTTTGACCAATGCTAATACGCGGACTAAAATTAAAATGGAGGGAGTACACATTTGTTTTCTTAGTTTGTAGTGAAATAATCATTTGTTGAAATTGTGAAATAAATATATTAGGCTATTGACTTCGAATGTAATGGTCTATACAATTCAATAGTTACAATCATTGTCGAATCCCAAGATGTATACAAGGTCTATAGTACTTCACAACATGCTCAAACTCACATAATCCCAGTCAAATGAGAACCTAAATGCATTTCATAGTTATTACTTTGTAGGATGCAACAAAAACAACCAAAACTCTACATCAGCCATTATAGAAGCAACATTTTGACATATCCCATTGTGTGAATGAAACGTGCAGAGAGAGCTTTTGAAGATGGAGCAGATAGGGCGGGAAAGATTGTATGTATGTGGACGAGAGAGTAGGAGACAAACCTAACAAGACAGAGAGAGAGAGAAAGAGAAAGAGAGAGAGGAAGAAGTTAGGTCTGTGAGAAAGATGGAGACATGTAATATACGTGATTCTGTATACGTGGAAGGAGAAGAGACAACATGTTTGATGAGAGAGCTGGAAAAACATGGACGAGAGGGGAAGGATCTCATGGGTTGAGGGATTGACAATTTTAAAGTGGGGAGAGAGGATTGGTAATTTTGTGCAAGAGAGAGAGAGGTGGGGGAGGAGTCGGTCAGCCGTCGTCCACATCACCCTGCTTCCAAATGACCCCACATTCTCTAGCGGTGTGGTCGCCGTCTTCGATCTGCTCGATGCCCTCTTTGAAGATTGAGGTGTTGTGCATGTTGGGGTGCAAAGAAGCACAAGCGAGAGTGGTCACCGTATAACCTTGGATGGGGATGAATTGTGTGCTCGGGGGAGTGTGTGTGTGTTGTGCTATGTGTGTGTGTGTGTGTGTGTGTGTGTGTGTGTGTGTGTGTGTGTGTGTGTGTGTCATATATTGAGCGAAAACAAACCTAAGGAGAGAAATGGGTATTCACGAAGAGATTGTGTGGGCCTTGAGGTGGGCAAGGGCCGAGTGAGGGTGTCAAAATGTGCGCATTGATGCATATGTTGCATGCGATCGTGCGAGGGACGGACGAATCGAGAGAGATGGTTGTTGTGTTACGGATGATCCTCTCTCTCTGTCTCTCTGTCTCTCTCTCTCTCTCTCTCACACACACACACACACACACACACACACAAGTAAACTAGAAGACCATTCTCTCATGTATACACAACGTATCGGCATCTGTCTATGTCGCACTCATGCATGATCATTTGCACATTCACACCTCTCTATGTCTCAGATCACGCACACCATCTCCACATTGCCCTTCCGCCACAACACACATATGTACACATACACACATTCTCTCACAGTCACACACACAAAATAAGTATTAAAAAAACTAGGGAGCACCTAAAACGTCTGAGGGAGTCCTGGATTAGGGGGTGTCCGGATAGCCGGACTATATCCTTTGGCCGGACTCCTGGACTTTGAAGATACAAGATTGAAGACTTCGTCCCGTGTCCGGATGGGACTTTCCTTGGCGTGGAAGGCAAGCTTGGAGATACGGATATGTAGATCTCCTACCATTGTAACCGACTATGTGTAACCCTAACCCTCTTCGGTGCCTATATAAACCGGAGGGTTTTAGTCCGTAGGACGGACAACAATCATACCATAGGCTAGCTTCTAGGGTTTAGCCTCTACGATCTCGTGGTAGATCTACTCTTGTACTACCCATATCATCAATATTAATCAAGAAGGAGTAGGGTTTTACCTCCATCGAGAGGGCCCGAACTCGGGTAAAACATCGTGTCCCTTGTCTCCTGTTACCATCCGCTTAGACGCAGATTCGGGACCCCTACCCGAGATCCGCCGGTTTTAACACCGACATTGGTGCTTTCATTGAGAGTTCCTCTGTATCGTCATCTTTAGGCCCGATGGCTCCTCCGATCATCAACAGCGATGCGCTCCAGGGTGAGATTTTTCTCCCCGGACAGGTCTTCGTATTCGGCGGCTTTGCACTGCGGGCCAATTCGCTTGGCCATCTGGAGCAGATTGAAAGCTATGCCCCTGGCCACCAGGTCAGATTTGGAAGTTTGAACCACACGGCAGACGTCCGCGGAGACTTGATCTTCGACGGGTTCGATCCACAGCCAAGCGCGCCGCACTGTCACGAGGGGCATGATCTAGCTCTGCCACCGAACAGTGTCCTGGAGGCCGCACCAGTATCCGCTCCGACCTTTAGCTCGGAGCCGACTGCGCCGATCGATCGGGATACAACCCCAAGTGTCCGTTACCGTAGGACAGGCTATCGATAGTTGTTTTGTTTCTCGCAGGGGTGCGCCAACTTACCCACCATGCTCGCTTAACTCCGGCCGAACACACTTTCCTGGGTCATGTCCGGCCTCGGCCAAACAATACGCCGCAACCCAACCTAGGGTTAATAGAGAGGTCAGCATGCTGGACTAAACCTATGCCCCCAGGGGTCATGGGCCATCTCGCCAAGAACTCCCCTGACGCTTGCGAGGGCGGCCGGAAGCGCACCTAGCCTCCCTTATACAAGAGCAGGCGTTTCGGTCCAATCCGCGCACGCTGCTTAGTTGCTGACGTCTATTAAGCTTCAGCTGATGTGTACGACGCAGAACGCCCATACTATGCCCACGTGATGGTTAGTGCTATCAGGCCAGAGGCCCCTTGGATCAAATATCCAAATCATAGTGGATTAGGAGCGCGCGGTAACAAGAAGAGACTCACGAAAGATGTGACCCTGTTTCCCTGTCTCGAGGACTTGCGGCAAGGGCTAGGAATGCCCGGCCACGCCTCGTAATTATCTCGCAAGCACCCTCCAGGTCAACCCAACTCCACATCACTCGCAATTAATTAAGCTCACGCGGGTACCCCTCAGGGTCGACCCGTCTTTAGTAACATGGTTCAGTGTAAAGCCATAGTAATCATATTAACTGTGTGTCTAAACATCAAGGGGAAATTCCGAGGAATCACTCCCGATGAATTCCACTCGATGTAATCATCAAGGTGAACGTAAGAGGAACCACCCCCGAGGTACACACTTGAGGGGTTGCATGATAGAGATATCGGAAGTGGTTAAGGCGGAATCACCCTCGATGACTATGACCGAATAGCTACACTAAAGGGTTAACATCAGAAGTGCTGTAGAGGTCTCACCCTCGGCACTCGATAGTAACCCAAAGAGTGTCGAGCAACTAAGGGGAAAGTGATGTGCGGTGCCGAGGCCAGGTCTTCAATCCTGTTGATCGAGTCTTAAATGATGAAGCAGGGGCAACAAGGACAAGGTGGGGGTCACTAATGGATCACTAACCAACCTATACTAAGCTTTTTAGGATAAGCAGGTAAGGTATAACAGCAGATACAAAAGCAGGCTATGCATCAGAATAGGAGCAATCAATAACAGTAGCAAAATCTAATGCAATCATGAGAGAAAGGAATGGGCGATATCAGGATGATCAAAGGGGGGCTTGCCTGGTTGCTCGGGCAAGGAGGGGTCGTCGTCGGCGTGATCGATCATAGGGGCGACATAGGTCTCGGGTCTCTAGGAGAGAAGAGTGAGAAGAAACAATAAATATGGAGCAAACAAGGCATCACAAAGTATAACATGGCAATATGATGGGCCGGGTGTGACCTAACGTATGGCTACACGATAAAGGTGAAGGGGGAATTCAACCGGGAATGTTTTCCTGGTTCCGGACCTGTGTCAGACAGATGACCGGAGTGGGAATGTTCCATGTTCAGGTAGTTAGAGGCATCTGACAGATGAACGGACCATATATTCAGATTCATTGGATTTTCCTGAGCAACTTTCATGTAGAAAACATTTTCATCCGAGTTACGGATTATTTTATATGATTTTTCTAAGTTTTAAACATTTTCTGAAAGTATTTAATTTAATAGAATTATACGTAAAAAGAGAAAAGATGTCAGCATGACGCGAGGACAACGTCAGCAGCTAGCTGGTCGGCTGACCGGGTCAAACCTGACCTGTGGGTCCAGTGGGACCCACATGGCAGCCTCTGTTAGCTTAACTATCGATTAACTTAATCTAACTAAGATAATTAGGGGCGTGGGCCCCATATGTCAGTGAGTGATTAGGCTAACTAATTTCTTTTATTGAAAAACACGTCTGTCAAACCAATTAACAGAGGAGGGCCCACATGTCAGTGGCTGGGGTTGCCCAGTCAGCACGTTGACTAGGTCAACCCAGTCAACGGGGCTCACAGGACCCACTGGTCAGCAACCCAAGGGCGGGGCCCATGGAGCCACGTCGGTGTCGGCGCCGGAGAGAGCTCCGGGGACCAAAACCGCGGCGGCGCGTCGCCGGAGTCGTCGGAAACGCGCTAGGGGGCACCATTTGGCACGCGGTTAGGTTCTTTCGAACGGGCTCTCGCCCGCGCATCGATCTGTCGCGGCGGTTTGGCCGGAAATGGCCGGAGACGGCGATGGCTAGCGGCGAAGCGGACGTCGGAGTTCGGCCGTTGGTGTCTACGGTGACGCAGGGCAAGTTAGGTGATGCGGGGAGTGGCGTTGTGCTCCTACGAGCTCCAGGATCCCGACTATGAGCTCGGGTGTGAGCTCGGGCCACGGTGGCCACGACGGTGAGGTGATCTGCGGTGGCGAGCTCACGGCAACGGCGACGAGCTAGTTAGGGAGAACCACACGGTGCGAGGAGAAGAATGGAGGGAGGGAGGAGCTCGCCGAGCGGCTACGAAAAGCCTGTGACACCTTAGGACCGCAAAGGTGGCCGGAGAGGATGAAGATTGACGGGACCAAGGCGGAAGGGGGCGAGGTGGATCCGGCGCTGTGGTGCCTCCTGGCTCCAACGTCGGGCACCAATCGACGTGGAGGACAACGGCGGACGCCTACGGCATGTCGGCGGTGCGGGGCGATGACGGTGGCTGCAGGATCGACACGGCGACGGTGGCGAGCGCGTTCGGCTGCGGGAGAGAGAGAAGCGAGCGAGCGAGGAGGAGGGGGATCTGTTGTGGGTTAGGGTTTGGGCGAGAGAGAGAGAGAGAGAGAGAGAGAGAGAGAGAGAGAGAGAGAGAGAGAGCGCTTGGGATGTTCTTATCCACCACAAGGCAAGAAGCAGACGGGCGGGTGCCCATGGCCATGGCAGCTCGGCCTTCTCCTGTTGCAGGAGGATGACGAAAGGCTGGGGCAGGTGGGCTGGGCTGGCACTGTTGCGTGACTGGGCCAAGTGAACAGTGCAGCCTAGTCTATTCTTTTCGTTTTTTTATAATTCTACTTTTCTTTTACAGAAAGGGGTTTTGTAATATTTAGGGTGCCAAAATGATTTTTGTAAAATATGGGAATTGTCCACATAAATACAATGCAATTTTTGGCACAGCCACAAAAAGTTTGGAAGAAGTTTGAATTAGATGGAATTTGCAAAAACATGGAAAAGCAATTAATTTGCTGAGTTGGCACTTGTTTTAATTTGCTATAGTCCATCTTAGCTTGGACGTGATGTTGTTTTACTGAACAATCATTTGTTATGGAATTTTTACTAAATAATGGACTATTTTGCAGCAACTTTTGTGCAACTTCAAAATTCACTTGCAAATTGAATTTGATTCCAAAGTGGAATTTCAAATGAGATTTGAATGAAGGGTGATTAAGCACTGTTTGAAAAAATGATTAGCTTAATCACAGAGGGTTACTGTAGCATGACACTGGGGGTGCTACACAAGGGCAGCATCAACATCAGGTCAAGCTAATGTTGGTTCTAAGAGGAAGAGGAAGGCCCCAAGCAAATTTGCTTTGTACTTCACAGCCAGTGGCAACCACTGAATATGTTGCACTAAATTCTGCTTTATGCCTTGAACTATGCTTGTTAGCATGCTTGCTATCAGTGTTAGTTGAAGTGAACTCTGTTTTGATTTGAACAAGTTATGTGGTGTGTGATTCATCTGCTTGGAACAACGGTTAGCTACTGTCCAGCTCTATTTTAATTTGATATGACCTAAGTTATGAATTGTTTCTTATGTTCATCATTGTAATGTAGATCAATTGATTTATTTTGTTCACAATTGTTTGATATGATTAGGTCACTTGGCCACTTTGGAGGGCAACTTGTCGACCAACCCTAAAGTGGCCAAATTTGGTCACTTAGGGGGGCAACTTGTCGACCAACCCTCAAGTTGCCAAATTTGGTCACTTAGGGGGCAACTTGTCGACCAACCCTCAAGTTGCCAAATTTGGTCACTTAGGGGGCAACTTGTCGACCAACCCTAAAATGGCAAAATATGGCCACTTTGGGGGGAAACTTGTCGACCAACCCTCAAGTGGCCAAATTTGGTCACTTAGGGGGGCAACTTGTCGACCAACCCTAGAATGGCCAAATATGGCCACTTAGGGGGGAAACTTGTCGACCAACCCTAGAATGACAAAATATGGCCACTTAGGGGGGCAACTTGTCGACCAACCCTAGAATGGCCAAATTTGGCCACTTTGGGGCAACTTGTCGACCAACCCTAGAATGGCAAAATATGGCCACTTTGGGGGGCAACTTGTCGACCAACCCTCAAGTAGCCAAATTTGGTCACTTAGGGGAGCAACTTGTCGACCAACCCAAGAATGGCTAAATATGGCCACTTTGGGGGGCAAATTGTCGACCAACCCTAGAATGGCAAAATATGGCCACTTTGGGGGGCAACTTGTCGACCAACCCTAGAATGGCCAAATTTGGTCACTTAGGGTAGCAACTTGTTGACCAACCGTAGAATGGCAAAATATGGCCACTTAGGGAGGCAGCTTGTCGACCAACCGTAGACTGGCCAACTATGGCCACTTTGGGGGCAACTTGTCGACCAACCTAGAATGGCCAAATATGGCCACTTTGGGGGCAACTTGTCGACCAACCTAGAATGGCCAAATATGGCCACTTTGGGGGCAACTTGTCTACCAACCCTAGAATGGCCAAATATGGCCACTTTGGGGGGCAAATTGTCGACCAACCCTAGAATGGCCAAATTTGGTCACTTAGGGGGGCAACTTGTCGACCAACCGTAGAATGGAAAAATATGGCCACTTAGGGTGTGTTTGGTTGCATTCTCATCTCAGCATAGTTGTTCCGTCTTTCTGCATGCTCATCTCAACACTCCTCTTCATGCATGCTCCTAGTGTATTTGTGTTGAGCTAGTGTGGACTCATGCACCCTTCATACACTCTACCAAACACACAAAAGTGGGTCGAGAACGGAACTTTTACTCTCATGCACCCTTCATGCACCCTACCAAACACACCCTTAGGGGGGCAACTTGTCGACCAGCCCTCGAGTGGCCAAATCTGGTCACTTAGGGGGGCAACTTGTCGACCAACCCTAGAATGGACAAATATGGCCACTTATGGGGGCAACTTGTCGACCAACCCTAGAATGGCCAAATATGGCCACTTTGGGGGGCAACTTGTCGACCAACCCTCGACTGGCCAAATTTGGCCACTTTGGGTGCCTACTTGTCGAACAAACACTAAAGTGGCCAAAATTGGACCAAACCCTAACATATCTAACCTTAAACATCAAGATTTGGCCATCTAGGGACCAAACCCTAAAAGATCATAACTAAAACATCAAGATTTGGCCATCTCAAACCAGAACATATCTAACCTAAAACATGAAGATTTGGCCATCTAGGGACCAAACCCTAACAGATCAGAACTAAAACATCAAAGATTTGCAACTTTGACCAAACCAGAACATATCTAACCTTGAACATCAAGATCACCTGATCAAATCATTCACACACACAAATATAGATAAAACATTCACTCATAAATTGCATGATAGACAGATTGATTCATCACATAGATAGATCATTCAACATTTTCTTTCAACATCTTCATGCATTGCATCATAGACAACTTGATTCATCACATACATAGCTGATTCAACATTATTCTTACACCAACTTCAAACATCACATAGATAGGAACATAGCAACATCATAGCAGCATCATGGGTACATAATCCTAGTCCACCTCTGCCTAGTGACCTGAAATGGATGGAAGTTTCCCCTCCTCCTTGCCCAGTAGATGATATCATCATCACTAGGGTTGTGTCTGTGTGTCCTTGTGGTTGCGTCTTTGCAAGGATCATCTCAGCAAGCTGCCTTCTCACCCTCCTTCTTGCATCTCTGCGCCTGGCTCCCCTGGGCACCTCTTCTTCTCCATCTATGACCTCTCCAGGATCCATTTCTCCCTGGGCTTCTAGGGTTTCTCTGGCGGCTGGGGGTGGAGAAGGGTGAGGGGGGGGATTGATTGCGGTTTCTGCCAAGGGGTGGGTTTTATAGACTAGTCTTGGTTGGTGGTAGGTAGGCACAGGAGTAATAAACCAGCCCAGTTTAGGCCCACAGTGTGTACATAATGGTTTTAGGCCGAAAAGTAAACTAATACATGATTGCTAGTTTCAGGAAACAAACTAAAGAAATAAAATAGTTCTTCACTTCATTACATAAGATAGATATGTTCCTAATAGTACAATAACATAAGCCAGACTTGGCAAAGGTTCTGAACGACTACCACCACTCCGATTACCATAACTTAAGCAGTTCATATAGGACTGCACAAAATATACTCCTACCATCATCTTGCAAAGTCCTGTTATATGTGTAGGCCACCTTACTTACTTAACCACCATTGTCCAAATCTTCAAGCCTCTAGTATGGCCTTGATTTTCTCAAACTTTTCCTTGCTCCCATGGCCAGCATTCAGCAGATTAGCAACTACTTTCTCAAGCTCTTTCTTCTATTGTCCACTAAGATCCCTGTCCACCTTTATCTCTTTCATAGCCTTCCCGGTGTTCAATTATGTCCGCTGGTCTGAAGGATACACTTATGTTCTTTTGCTAGCGTTAGCCTCTCCATATTCATCTCCATCTCAAGTTCTTCCTTCTTCTTCTCATACATCACAGCATCCATTGCTTTTTGGTAGTGAATCTTGCCAACACCATCCTGCCAGTCAAACATCTTGCTAAGATCATCAACCATTTTATGATACTTAGTGCAGAGATGATCATAGTCCTTCTTCAACTTGGCAACCTCATCCTCATATGCATGCTTGTCTTGAATCCTTCCAAGGTTTTGCTCATGGAACATTTCCCACAGCTTGATGAGGCAGTTCCTAAGTGCATCGGGCCAGGGCAGGATCAACCTTTGAACTACACCACAATTCACACCTCCTTGTAGTTTCATCGGACAACACATACTTCAGAAAATGCATAAATTCAGTTCTAACTTCAATTCAAAAAGGGTATTGCTAGACAAGGAGGAGATGTAACCATAAATTGAGTACTAAATTCAGTTCAAACAGAGTTAATGTAAACATTCAAAAATATATGCAAGTCAATACAACATAACAAAAACCAACACTTCACATAACTCAATCACTTACTTTCTGCAAACTTAAAAACACCTACACATTAACTGAATCCACCGAGCATAACTGAATCCACTAGGCATAACTGATAACCAAAAAGCTTAAATGAATCACTGAATTCATATATCAAGTACAAAACCACTCTCTGCAAATAAGAACACCGACTTCAGATAACAATGAGCTACTGATTTACTAAATTACTCACCTAAACAGGGCATCCATAGAACCTCCTCCCAGTGTTAGCACCTTCAAAAGCAACACACTTCCTAGGCTTCATATGGTGCAGGCAACTTCCTCCATGGGAGCACCACACCAGAGTGGCTCAGGGATGGTGTCAGGTGTGTCTTACATGCAGTACAAGGTAGATCAGAACCAATGCATCAAATAGTTCCATTTGAGTCAAGCTTTGCCTTGCTCAACGTCAGATGTACAAGGTAGATCATATCAGACATCACATTGCCATCCATAGCCTAGAGCAAAACTAACGATTAACCAAACCAAACAAATCCATCCGTACCTATCTGCAGCTCATCAACCCAGATCGATTCAACCCTAAACCTAACCCTAGATAGTGACATAGAGGAGGAGGAAGAGGCTTACAAAGTACTCCATGTCCATCAGGTTGCCCCCATGCTGTCGTCGTCGAAGCTCTCATCCCCATCAGTCCAAGAAGAAATCCTGGCCAGCGATGAGGAAGGGATGTGGTCGGAGACGATGGCGAGCTCGGGCAGGGGAAATAGAGCGAGGGGGGAGTGGAGAGAGAGAGTGAGTGAGTGCGAGGAAGATATAGTGAGGGCCGGTTCCGTCTTGACCTGGTCGGGACGGCTCATGCGCCCTAACGACCGTCAACCGCGCGTCGTGAGCCCTGTGGCCGACAAAACCCTGATGGGCGGGCCCCACATGTCATAACCCCACTTAAAACGTAATCGTTCGGCCACTTGGGTTTTTTGGAACAGCCCACCACTTTTGTGGTAGTTTTTTGGAAAATTAAAAAAAGCGGTAGTTTTTTGGAACGATATCCTGTAATGTGGTAGTTTTTTGCTATTCACTCGATTGATTAGGAAGGGGTGCCTGTGTCTGCATGGTTGCGAGCAGCAGAAGGTGGATTTATCTGCTTTCATAAAAAAACATGTAAGTCAGACACAGGCACACAGCACGTCCCCCCTCCCGCTGCCGCCAGATGAGTCCGCCGGGCGAAGCCCGCGTTGGAGGACGGTGGCGGCGGGATCACTGCTACCGGGCGGCCTAGGTTGTCGGCGTGAGCCCGTGGTGGTGGGATTCTCGTCCTCAGCGTCTCCGGCCAGCGTGGCGGCTGCCCGACGCAGCGTCCTCGTCCTCTCACAGGTGATGGTTGCCAGCTGCTCATGGCTGCCTCGACGCGACGGCGTCCCGAGGTTTCAGATCTGGCCGTGGCAGGCTCGGCCAATCTGGCCCGTTAGCTTTGGCCGGCGGTGAGGTTGGTGGTCGTGCGTGGTGATGGCGCCGCCGCCGCGCAAGTGGTCCTTGGGCCAGTGGGTTTGCATGCTGGCGGCGCTGGGGTTCCCCCATCCTTGTCCCGCAGCGTGAGGGTACGGAGGTAGGGTTGCTCCGGGCGAAAGCCGAGGGCGCGGTGTCTACGGATGTCGCTCTCCTCCTAGGGGCCGTTGTGGAGTTCTCCGACCTCCTCCGCTCTCGGGTCACTTTCTTCGGGTGAAAGCCCAGGAGCTGCGACGTAGGACCAGACGATGGCGTGATACGTCGCTTCCCCTCCTGAGGGTGTTGTCTTGAAGATCGTGATTCCCTACGTGCTATCCCAGAGCTGGACTTGCACGACATCGCGGCAGGTGGCCGGCGATGCACCCAGAGGTGGAGCGGTGTTTCCTCCTCTGCATCAAAGACGACGGATCTCGGCGACGTGGCGCAGCGGAGACTCGGCGCCCGATGCGTGTAGATGGACTCGCACAGGAGGAGGTGGTTGTCTGACGTCATGGTGGCGTCGATGGCAGAGTGGCCTGACAAGGTAGAAGCCTCAATATCTGCTCTAAAGACGGACCTGTGGAAGATGGCGGCGATGACACATGTGAGTGCGTCAGACCGATTTGTGTCCCAGACCCAGTATGTGGCTCGGTTGGGGCTTCCGGCTTTTGATGATAGGTTTAGGTGAGTGATCTGGGTATTTGGCCCAGCTAGCATCCCTTCATCATATGGATAGGAGTAGTGGCATATGTTGCCAAGATGGCGGATTCAGGCATATTGTTGTAATACTTTATAAGGTCCTCGACAATAATCAATAAAGTGACCGCATGCATCTCCCAGATGCAGAGGCCGGAGGTCATCCTCCTTTTGTAAAAAGACACAGGGACACAGCAAACAAGACTTGGCTGAAAAGTCGTCGGGCCCTCAAGGAAAAATATTAGCGGGCCGTGCGACCGAGCCTGATCCGCAAGCGGCTGTCGCCGCGAACAGCAATTAATGACGCAGGCCCACTTTCTTTTCTCCCTCTGTACAACGCAAATACGGGAGAGAATACAGCTCGTGGCTCGGATCCTAATGTATCTGGACGACGCTGATTTCGGGATCAGCTGAGACCGGGCTCAGAAGAGAATTTTCGAGTTCGATGTTCCCTCTCTCTCTCTACTCTCTCACCCATTGCTCTGACATTTGTCTGCTCTAGAAGACAGAGCAGCGCTGGCCTCATATGCATTGGAGAACAAACTTGATCTTGAGATTTGTATCTTTAGTTCTTTAATTTACTTATAATTATCACCCTGACATGTTATAGTCACTGATGTCTCTGCCCACTTACAGGAACTGTATGATCTTCATGTTATTTATGGCATCAACCATAATATGTCTGCCTTGTGTACTGCATGGATGCTGACAAAGCAATTTCATATTCCATCACATTCATGTTAATTTTCTGGCAAGTCCAAGAGATGGAAATCCAAAACTCTTCTATATATACTCATGAGATGCAAATCCCGTAGATCGACCTTGTGAAGAAATACTACACAATCGAGTTGACATGAGGTAAGGTGCAGGCTTTGGATTTTCGATAAGAAATTTTGTAAGGCAACTCTAGGGCCAACATAACTTATGGTATAGTGAAATACATCTACTAATGAAATCTACCTATTATATGGCAGGATCCATGAATGCTAACCACCAGCACGCTGGAAGAAGATTCCCTGCTTCCTAATTTGGTGGCCGCTGGCTCAGCCTTTGTTGCTCTTGGCAATTGGTTATCATGTCAGCACTTCACAATTAGGATGATGCATTCCCGTGCTTATCTTAGCTTGGTGCTTATTCCGTACTATTTCATTCAACTGGAGAGATGTGTTTCTAGCCCCTGTTCTGAATCTCTCTAATTTTTGGGTGTAAGTGGGCATGTATCTGTTAAAATATTCATTGGGGAAAAATGACACACACTTAGGAATTTAGTTTAGTTAGATTTGTCCAAGTTTAGTTTTATTAAATAGAAGTGTTCATATCCTCATATCTCATTTTCTATAACTTTAAAAATTGAAATTCATGGGGTAGCTGTGGTGCAGCCAACCAAAGAAATGGATGCTGCCAGCGGCCACAAGGAAATATAATTATGTCATTATTGTTGGCATAATGTGGTTGGTGTAGCCAGTAAATCATGAAAGGCATTGGGCACTCAGATTCAATATTGACAATCAGATAAGATTTCGTTGATGCACTATATATGTATATGTTACATGTCCATTTGTACATATGGTATTTCCCTCGATTACCGACTAATAGACGTTTATGTTTGTGCAAAATTTACATGCTTCATGGATTCATATATTTATTGTACAAATAGAGGCGGCGGCAACACGCCGCCATCAGTAATCTAGTATAAGTGAAATATGTGCATGTACAACTCCATCAAGCTTACTATTTGTTGCATGTACAACTTGATATGTTGACAAACATTAGTTTCATAGGAAGATGTTGCTAAATAATAATCCTTCTAGGGTTCAAAGTTCACATGCGAGATAACTCTTATGTGTACGTAAAGAATTGAGAAACAGTATAACTTACCTACCTACGAGCCTCCACAACGTTTAGAGCGTCTCAACCATCGGATCCTTCCAAGGTACGCTGTAGATCAACTCGGTCGTCCTTGGGTGGTTCACGCGCAGCGGAAGCCGTTTCGCGGGCCGCTGCTCCGCAGAGCGAGCGCCCGTTTCTGTCCGTAATCGGGTCAGGAAGGCCCATATTCAGTCGAAGCACACTCGCATGGGCCAGGCTATGTGTTGGTAGCGCTATCCCTTCTCCCCGCGATGCCGCCGTCGTTAGGGTCCCCGGTCCGTGATGCGCCATCGTTACTTCCCCGCGATGCGCCGCCGCTTTCCTCCGTCCCGCCGGCGAGCTTCCTCTGCGCATCTGCCTCTGCGTATATGCCCTTCACTCGCCTCTATTCTTCCACCGCAGGCCCCTTCTTATTGTTCTTAATCACCGGTCTTGCTGCGTACCTCCACGACGGCTGCGGCGGCCGCCCTCGATGGCAGCATCCGTTACCGGTTGTCCTCCTTCTGCATACACCTCCATGGCCTTGCAGCTGTAGCGTGCGTTCCTGTCAATTCCACAAGTAAGGCTGAAACTGATGCGTGACTATCCTTATAAAGTTCCACTGTCCACCTCCGGTGTTTTGTTACTTCTTGGTGATAGTGGAGAGCAGTGTCGACAGCTGAGCCAAAAATTGTACCTTCACGGCGCCGAAGGATTTGGCTTTCCTAGCTCACCCTCCCCGTCCATAGTGAGGCGTCGTGGAGTCTGCTTCACATCCAAGAGACCACCATGATCACCAAATTACGCATCGCCTCTACACATTCCTCTACCTCTCCTGATTTCTTACCAATTCTTAAACTATGTTGCTTGACCTTTTTACCAATTTGTAAGACATGTTGGCAATGTGAAGAATTGTGAGTGAATGACTGAATGTCTACAGGGTCGTCCGAGCCGTTGAGTGATGCAGATGGTGGCAGCGGTGAAGGGGTTGTTGCCCGGTGGCGTCAATCTGATCAGCCTGAGCTCCTTGGTCGTAACATCAGGTTTAGTTACCAGCAATTGGCAGCACTCCACTTCTGCAACGACTCCAACGGCAGTAAGCCATGGACCATTGTTCTGATGTTTTTTTTCCTTTTTTTGGTAATCACCCTGTTCCACTAAACTAACATGAGGAAAATATTTGTATCATCTATATAAGAGTTCGGTTCAGGGGACTCCAAGGATGAGGAGGACATCATAGGCTGGCGCATCGTTGTCTCCATCAACAAAGACACGTCCAAGCTCCCTACCTAAGTTTCCCGTCACCTACTTATTATTCGGAATGTACTACTCAATTAAATCAGCGAACTTCAGAACTTTCGTGATTAATTGTTGTCTTATGGTCTGTCAGACTGATGCTAACTTTGTTTTCGGAAACTACAGATAACCTGGTGCAAGCACTCATTTCCCTTCACAAATCATGTGAGAGATCCAGAAGGTAATACACAACTAATTTAATACCAAAATCCAACGGTTTCATGTGAAACTTCTGCAAAATACGATTAATTTTGCAACCAGATGCCATTATTTGTAGTGCCAATTTTTTGGTATAAGCAGGATTATGATGTTTGACAGATTCTGAAACCCCAATGTTTTTGGAAAGAAAAACCTTACTTGGAGTGCACAATACCGATTTACAGATGCTGGTGTAGATGATACAATCACACATGATGGAGCAACCATTGGGTGGATGCTGGAATTTGACGATCTGGCAGTGAAGGTGATGCTCTGTTGCATCTCGCGGATGCCGGTATATGCCATTAATTAATTTTGTTACTTAGTAATTTACTATTGTTAGTGATGTGAAAAGACCACATGTAGTTGAACCTTTTCAAAGATGCTACGTATTGTTGATTTATCTTACACCATGTGCATGATACAAAGCCGTCCTACTTTGGCATAGAAGAAGGAAGATATTGCGGCTCTCACAATTTTCATGTATTGATCGAGTTATCTCAGTTTTCCTCAGCTAATCTTGATGATTCTACCTTTTCATCTTAGGATGAACGGGCGCGGCAATGCGCGTCTTTATGTTCTAGTATAACATATATCTACCCCTCAAATCCCATACTCCACAGAAGTTGCCCTCACTTGCAGTTGCAAGCAAATGGCCATTAGGGGAGATGCTGACTCCTACGACAGGTTTCACATGTCCAACGAGGGTACAGTATCATCTTCCTGATCTTTAATCCCAAACTTGGGCATTTGCGTCAAACCCACAAAATGGAGCCAAAGAACCATCTGGGTGAAATCTAACACCATAGAAACTTCTGGGTAGAAGCTCAGATCCAGTGTTAATGTCCCACAATCTCGAGGTCTTGTTACGATACATATTCCTAGATGCCTACTATTCCAAGGACGCTCCATTTTCCTAAATCCTAGATCAATATGGCAATGTTCCCTATCCCTCTTAAATCCCAGCATTTGCGATATGGTGATATTGAGAAGGTGGCCATATGAAGAAGACCCAGCGACAACTGGGTAGATATATATCGAGCTAAGATTGAAGCTATTACATCCCTAGCTCTATCGACTTAATTAATTGGAGGTTGGTGTAGTGGGTGCATAATAATTATTTACACAGCCTAAATCAAGACCATACTGTTAGAAATAGATGCCCAACGCCGTGCACGCATGTACATGTATGTACATGCGCTTCTTTATGTTAAATGCGGATCCGTACCAGCACGTCCTTGTAATTACCGCCTCAAAGGCGACTATACAAAGGGTATATATCCCCAAATCCTTTGATCAATAAACAGAGTTTGATTGGATCTGTCGTTTCTTTTAAACACGTCTCTGGGGAAACGATTCCATCGGCGCGACTCCTGGCAACATCATCTTCCATGGCCACTGTTGGAACTAATCGAGAGGCAAATCGAGAGAGACAACAATGAATCGAACTGTTCTTTACTGATGATGATTGTACACTTATATACATAGGGAACAGACGCCTCGGGGGGATGCGACCGCTCAGAAAGCGCCCGTTCAGGAATAGCCGTGACGGTTCGCTGGAGTCGTGGAACCGTACGTGATGTGTAGGAAGCGGGGATTATCCCGTAATAACCGCCAAGGTTATTTATTTTAACACTCCCCCTAATCACCGCTTGATATAAGAATTCATCATTTTGATTAAGTCTCCTCCAAAAACTCTGTGGGAAAAATATGAGTAGTGTATGATATACTGCGAAAACTCCTGCAAACCCAGTGGGAAAAATAAGGAGAAAATGTTGCAACATACAATGGTTGTCATCTCCATTAACTCAATATGTAAGAACCATAGAGTTTGGAGAACAATAAATATGTCGTTATACTTTCCTAAAAACCCCAGTGGGGAAAACTAAAAGTATGACATGTGATCTCATGTTGATATTACCTCATGAAAAACCTTTATGAGAACAAGTATAGTAAACTCATGAAGGAAAAAAGTATAATATGATGCATTGAACAGGAACAACTTAGGAAGATACTCCCCCTGATTCTTGCAAATTCCAAAGCCGTCACATACCAATTCCATTAACATGTTTCTGTAATGTAAAAGTTGGTAGAGACTTGGTGAACAAATCACTTGCATGATTTGACTTGCAAGATATGCAATATAAAGATATTGCTTATTAGTAACATGTTTGCATCCGGGCAACACAAGAACATTATCTTTGAGATAATGGTTGGTGGAGGTAGCCATGGGGTCTGTTTTGAATAATCTTCATGAGAGGGCTAACACACCTAGTAGGAACACTAAATTTGTCTATGATCGACATAGTGGGGATCTGATCGATGTATCCAATGATATCGGTATTCACATTTACGTGAAACTGAAAAACCAGGACAAGATGTTTGATGCCTTGAAGACATCGAAGATATTCTTGAGTACCAACCAATTGTCTTTGGTGGATCCGATGGCATTATGGAACGTTGAGTCCCAATATCTCATTTCCATCATCTCTTGGTCTAAATAGGTCTTTCTGCGTCTAGAGAATGAACTACCATGACAGTTATGGATGGATAAGATTTGTCCACAATGAATTTCTCCAATATATTATGGATATAGACAACACAAAGATACCATATTGTATGAATGAAGGTGCTCAATTTGTAGTAACAAGCGATACTTTGGTTTACCAAAATCCTTCATTTTAAACTCCGTCATTTAGATGATTACATGTGTCATCATTGCAGACACACAAACATGGATAATCATCATTGTATGAGTAATTCTTGTGTATAAGGATCTCACTACGTTAGTTGTACCATATGTACTGACAACTGACAATAATAAGTCGTATGGTGACTTACTGAGTTTGCACAATAAGTCGTATGGTGACTTACTGAGTAAAAGGCACTGGCGGTCCGAGAACTTGCGCTGCAGGTGCACTTAAGTCACAGTACTTGCAAACCGGAAAAACCCGTCATAGAACTTGCATTGCGGATGCAGATAGGTCACATATGCCATCTGAACCGGCCAGCTGCACTATTTTCGAGAAAAAACCCGTCAAGGAACTTGCGTTGCAGGTGCAGATAGGTCACATTTCAAATTTTTCGTTCCTGGACATTTTCTTAAATTCACGAATCACAAATATTTTTTAATGTATCGTTCGAGAACATTTTTTTAAAGTCATGAATCACAAATAATTTTTTTAAATGTTCACAACTTAAAAAAATGCTCGTGAATCACAAATATTTGTCAAAATTTATCATTCGCGAACATTTTTTAAACTAGTGAACAAATAGTTTTCAAATTAATCGTCCATGAACATTTTCAAATTTATCGTTTGCAAACATTTTCAAAATTTTGATTCGTGGACATTTATTAAAAGTCACGAATCACAAATACTTTTAATCAATATAAGTTGTCCTCACTTGCAGTTGCAAGCAAATGGCCATTAGGGGAGATGCTGACTCCTACGACAGGTTTCACATGTCCAACGAGGGTACAGTATCATCTTCCTGATCTTTAATCCCAAACTTGGGCATTTAAGGCCAAACCCACAAAATGGAGCCAAAGAACCATCTGGGTGAAATCTAACACCATAGAAACTTACGGGTAGAAGCTCAGATCCAGTGTTAATGTCCCACAATCTCGAGGTCTTGTTACGATACATATTCCTAGATGCCTACTATTCCAAGGACGCTCCATTTTCCTAAATCCTAGATCAATATGGCAATGTTCCCTATCCCTCTTAAATCCCAGCATTTGCGATATGGTGATATTGAGAAGGTGGCCATATGAAGAAGACCCCGCGACAACTGGGTAGATATATATCGAGCTAAGATTGAAGCTATTACATCCCTAGCTCTATCGACTTAATTAATTGGAGGTTGGTGTAGTGGGTGCATAATAATTATTTACACAGCCTAAATCAAGACCATACTGTTAGAAATAGATGCCCAACGCCGTACGTACATGTATGTCTGTACATGCGCTTCTTTATGTTCGTACGGATCCGTACCAGCACGTCCTTGTAATTACCGCCTCAAAGGCGACTATACAAAGGGTATATATCCCCAAATCCTTTGATCAATAAACAGAGTTTGATTGGATCTGTCGTTTCTTTTAAACACGTCTCACAGGGAAGCGATTCCATCGGCGCGACTCCTGGCAACATCATCTTCCATGGCCACTGTTGGAACTAATCGAGAGGCAAATCGAGAGAGACAACAATGAATCGAACTGTTCTTTACTGATGATGATTGTACACTTATATACATAGGGAACAGACGCCTCGGGGATGCGACCGCTCAGAGAGGCGCCGTTCAGGAATAGCCGTGACGGTTCGCTGGAGTCGTGGAACCGTACGTGATGTGTAGGAAGCGGGGATTATCCCGTAATAACCGCCAAGGTTATTTATTTTAACACTCCCCCTAATCACCGCTTGATATAAGAATTCATCATTTTGATTAAGTCTCCTCCAAAAACTCTGTGGGAAAAATATGAGTAGTGTATGATATATTGCGAAAACTCCTGCAAACACAGTGGGAAAAATAAGGAGAAAATGTTGCAACATACAATGGTTGTCATCTCCATTAACTCAATATGTAAGAACCATAGAGTTTGGAGAACAATAAACATGTCGTTATACTTTCCTAAAAACCCCAGTGGGGAAAACTAAAAGTATGACATGTGATCTCATGTTGATATTACCTCATGAAAAACCTTTATGAGAACAAGTATAGTAAACTCATGAAGGAAAAAAGTATAATATGATGCATTGAACAGGAACAACTTAGGAAGATACTCCCCCTGATTCTTGCAAATTCCAAAGCCGTCACATACCAATTCCATTAACATGTTTCTGTAATGTAAAAGTTGGTAGAGACTTGGTGAACAAATCACTTGCATGATTTGACTTGCAAGATATGCAATATAAAGATATTGCTTATTAGTAACATGTTTGCATCCGGCAACACAAGAACATTATCTTTGAGATAATGGTTGGTGGAGGTAGCCATGGGGTCTGTTTTGAATAATCTTCATGAGAGGGCTAACACACCTAGTAGGAACACTAAATTTGTCTATGATCTGACATAGTGGGGATCTGATCGATGTATCCAATGATATCGGTATTCACATTTCTGTGAAACTGAAAAACCAGGACAAGATGTTTGATGCCTTGAAGATATCGAAAGATATTCTTGAGTACCAACCAATTGTCTTTGGTGGATCCGATGGCATTATGGAACGTTGAGTCCCAATATCTCATTTCCATCATCTCTTGGTCTAAATAGGTCTTTCTCTGCGTCTAGAGAATGAACTACCATGACAGTTATGGATGGATAAGATTTGTCCACAATGAATTTCTCCAATATATTATGGATATAGACAACACAGTATACCATATTGTATGAATGAAGATGCTCAATTTGTAGTAACAAGCGATACTTTGGTTTACCAAAATCCTTCATTTTAAACTCCGTCATTTAGATGATTACATGTGTCATCATTGCAGACACATAAACATGGATAATCATCATTGTATGAGTAATCCTCGTGTATAAGGATCTCACTATGTTAGTTGTACCATATGTACTGACAACTGATAATAATAAGTCGTATGGTGACTTCATCGAGTTTACACAATAAGTCGTATGGTGACTTCTTGAGTAAATGGCACCGCAGTCCGAGAACTTGCGCTGGGTGCACTTAAGTCACTGATACTTGCAAATCGGAAAAACCCGTCATAGAACTTGCATTGCGGGTGCAGATAGGTCACATATGCCATCTGAACCGCCAGCTGCACTATTTTTGAGAAAAACCCGTCCACAGAACTTGCGTTGCGAGTGCGAGATAGGTCACATTTCAAATTTTTCGTTCCTGGACATTTCCTTAAATTCACGAATCACAAATATTTTTTAATGTATCGTTCGAGAACATTTTTTTAAAGTCATGAATCACAAATGATTTTTTTAAATGTTCACAACTTAAAAAAATGCTCGTGAATCACAAATATTTGTCAAATTTATCATTCGCGAACATTTTTTAAACTAGTGAACAAATAGTTTTCAAATTAATCGTCCATGAACATTTTCAAATTTATCGTTTGCAAACATTTTCAAAATTTTGATTCGTGGACATTTATTAAAAGTCACGAATCACAAATACTTTTAATCAATATAAGTTGCCCTCACTTGCAGTTGCAAGCAAATGGCCATTAGGGGAGATGCTGACTCCTACGGCAGGTTTCAGATGTCCAACGAGGGTACAGTATCATCTTCCTGATCTTTAATCCCAAACTTGGGCATTTGCGTCAAACCCACAAAATGGAGCCAAAGAACCATCTGGGTGAAATCTAACACCATAGAAACTTCTGGGTAGAAGTTCAGATCCAGTGTTAATGTCCCACAATCTCGAGGTCTTGTTACGATACATATTCCTAGATGCCTACTATTCCAAGGACGCTCCATTTTCCTAACTCCTAGATCAATATGGCAATGTTCCCGATCCCTCTTAAATCCCAGCATTTGCGATATGGTGATATTGAGAAGGTGGCCATATGAAGAAGACCCCGCGTCAACTGGTTAGATATATATCGAGCTAACATTGAAATTATTACATCCCTAGCTCTATCGACTTAATTAATTGGAGGTTGGTGTAGTGGGTGCATAATAATTATTTACACAGCCTAAATCAAGACCATACTGTTGGAAATAGATGCCCAACGCCGTACGTACATGTATGTCCGTACATGCGCTTCTTTATGTTCGTACGGATCCGTACCAGGACGTCCATGTAATTACCGCCTCAAAGGCGACTATACAAAGGGTATATATACCCAAATCCTTTGATCAATAAACAGAGTTTGATTGGATCTGTCGTTTCTTTTAAACACGTCTCTTGGGGGAACGATTCCATCGGCGCGACTCCTGGCTACATCATCTTCCATGGCCACTGTTGGAACTAATCGAGAGGCAAATCGAGAGAGACAACAATGAATCGAACTGTTCTTTACTGATGATGATTGTACACTTATATACATAGGGAACAGACGCCTCGGGGGGATGCGACCGCTCGTAGAGGCGCCGTTCCAGGAATAGCCGTGACGGTTCGCTGGAGTCGTGGAACCGTACGTGATGTGTAGGAAGCGGGGATTATCCCGTAATAACCGCCAAGGTTATTTATTTTAACACTCCCCCTAATCACCGCTTGATATAAGAATTCATCATTTTGATTACGTCTCCTCCAAAAACTTTGTGGGAAAAATATGAGTAGTAGTGTATGATATATTGCGAAAACTCCTGCAAACCCAGTGGGAAAAATAAGGAGAAAATGTTGCAACATACAGTGGTTGTCATCTCCGTTAACTCAATATGTAAGAACCATAGAGTTTGGAGAACAATAAACATGTCGTTATACTTTCCTAAAAACCCCAGTGGGGAAAACTAAAAGTATGACATGTGATCTCATGTTGATATTACATCATTAAAAACCTTTATGAGAACAAGTATAGTAAACTCATGAAGGAAAAAAAGTACAATATGATGCATTGAACAGGAACAACTTAGGAAGATACTTCCCCTGATTCTTGCAAATTCCAAAGCCGTCACATACCAATTCCATTAACATGTTTCTGTAATGTAAATGTTGGTAGAGACTTGGTGAACAAATCACTTGCATGATTTGACTTGCAAGATATGCAATATAAAGATATTGCTTATTAGTAACATGTTTGCATCCGGGCAACACAAGAACATTATCTTTGAGATAATGGTTGGTGGATGTAGCCATGGGGTCTGTTTTGAATACTCTACATGAGAGGGCTAACACACCTAGTAGGAACACTAAATTTGTCTATGATCTGACATAGTGGGGATCTGATCGATGTATCCAATGATATCGGTATTCACATTTCTGTGAAACTGAAAAACTAGGACAAGATGTTTGATGCCTTGGAGATATCGAAAGATATTCGTGAGTACCAACCAATTGTGTTTGGTGGATCCGATGGTATTATGGAACGTTGAGTCCCAATATCTCATTTCCATCATCTCTTGGTCTAAATAGTTCTTTCTCTGCGTCTAGAGAATGAACTATCATGAGTGTTATGGACGGATAAGATTTGTCCACGATGAATTTCTCCAATATATTATGGATATAGACAACACAGTATACCATAATGTATGAATGAAGGTGCTCAATTTGTAGTAACAAGCGGTACTTTGGAATACCAAAATCCTTCATTTTAAACTCCGTCATTTAGATGATTACATGTGTCATCATTGCAGACACATAAACATGGATAATCATCATTGTATGAGTAATCCTCGTGTATAAGGATCTCACTATGTTAGTTGTACCATATGTACTGACAACTGACAATAATAAGTCGTATGGTGACTTACTGAGTTTACACAATAAGTCGTATGGTGACTTACTGAGTAAATGGCACTGGCGGTCCGAGAACTTGCGCTGCGGGTGCACTTAAGTCACAGTACTTGCAAATCGGAAAACCCGTCATAGAACTTGCATTGTGGGTGCAGATAGGTCACATATGCCATCTGAACCGCCAGCTGCACTATTTTGAGAAAAACCCGTCACATGTAACTTGCGCTATGGGGTGCGAGATAGGTCACATTTCAAATTTTCCGTTCCTGGACATTTTCTTAAATTCACGAATCACAAATATTTTTAATGTATCGTTCGAGAACATTTTTTAAAGTCATGAATCACAAATAATTTTTTAAATGTTCACAACTTAAAAAATGCTCGTGAATCACAAATATTTGTCAAATTTATCATTCGCGAACATTTTTAAACTAGTGAACAAATAGTTTTCAAATTAATCGCTCATGAACATTTTCAAATTTATCGTTTGCAAACATTTTCAAAATTTTGATTCGTGGACATTTATTAAAAGTCACGAATCACAAATACTTTTAATCAATATAAGTTGCCCTCACTTGCAGTTGCAAGCAAATGGCCATTAGGGGAGATGCTGACTCCTACGATAGGTTTCACATGTCCAACGAGGGTACAGTATCATCTTCCTGATCTTTAATCCCAAACTTGGGCATTTGCGTCAAACCCACAAAATGGAGCTAAAGAACCATCTGGGTGAAATCTAACACCATAGAAACTTACGGGTAGAAGTTCAGATCCAGTGTTAATGTCCCACAATCTCGAGGTCTTGTTACGATACATATTCCTAGATGCCTACTATTCCAAGGACGCTCCATTTTCCTAACTCCTAGATCAATATGGCAATGTTCCCGATCCCTCTTAAATCCCGGCATTTGCGATACGGTGATATTGAGAAGGTGGCCATATGAAGAAGACCCCGCGACAACTGGGTAGATATATATCCAGCTAACATTGAAGCTATTACATCCCTAGCTCTATCGACTTAATTAATTGGAGGTTGGTGTAGTGGGTGCATAATAATTATTTACACAGCCTAAATCAAGACCATACTGTTAGAAATAGATGCCCAACGCCGTACGTACATGTATGTCTGTACATGCGCTTCTTTATGTTCGTGCGGATCCATACCAGCACGTCCTTGTAATTACCGCCTCAAAGGCGACTATACAAAGGGTATATATCCCCAAATCCTTTGATCAATAAACAGAGTTTGATTGGATCTGTCGTTTCTTTTAAACACGTCTCCTGGGGAAACGATTCCATCGGCGCGACTCCTGGCAACATCATCTTCCATGGCCACTGTTGGAACTAATCGAGAGGCAAATCGAGAGAGACAACAATGAATCGAACTGTTCTTTATTGATGATGATTGTACACTTATATACATAGGGACCAGACGCCTCGGGGGGATGCGACCGCTCGTGAGAGCGCCTGTTCAGGAATAGCCGTGACGGTTCGCTGGAGTCGTGGAACCAGACGTGATGTGTAGGAAGCGGGGATTATCCCGTAATAACCGCCAAGGTTATTTATTTTAACACTCCCCCTAATCACCGCTTGATATAAGAATTCATCATTTTGATTAAGTCTCCTCCAAAAACTCTGTGGGAAAAATATGAGTAGTGTATGATATATTGCGAAAACTCCTGCAAACCCAGTGGGAAAAATAAGGAGAAAATGTTGCAACATACAATGGTTGTCATCTCCATTAACTCAATATGTAAGAACCATAGAGTTTGGAGAACAATAAACATGTCGTTATACTTTCCTAAAAACCCCAGTGGGAAAACTAAAAGTATGACATGTGATCTCATGTTGATATTACCTCATGAAAAACCTTTATGAGAACAAGTATAGTAAACTCATGAAGGAAAAAGTATAATATGATGCATTGAACAGGAACAACTTAGGAAGATACTCCCCCTGATTCTTGCAAATTCCAAAGCCGTCACATACCAATTCCATTAACATGTTTCTGTAATGTAAAAGTTGGTAGAGACTTGGTGAACAAATCACTTGCATGATTTGACTTGCAAGATATGCAATATAAAGATATTGCTTATTAGTAACATGTTTGCATCCGGCAACACAAGAACATTATCTTTGAGATAATGGTTGGTGGATGTAGCCATGGGGTCTGTTTTGAAGACTCTTCATGAGAGGGCTAACACACCTAGTAGGAACACTAAATTTGTCTATGATCTGACATAGTGGGGATCTGATCGATGTATCCAATGATATCGGTATTCACATTTCTGTGAAACTGAAAAACCAGGACAAGATGTTTGATGCCTTGGAGATATCGAAAGATATTCTTGAGTACCAACCAATTGTGTTTGGTGGATCCAATGGCATTATGGAACGTTGAGTCCCAATATCTCATTTCCATCATCTCTTGGTCTAAATAGGTCTTTCTCTGCGTCTGGAGAATGAACTACCATGACAGTTATGGATGGATAAGATTTGTCCACAATGAATTTCTCCAATATATTATGGATATAGACAACACAATATACCATAATGTATGAATGAAGGTGCTCAATTTGTAGTAACAAGCGGTGCTTTGGTTTACCAAAATCCTTCATTTTATACTCCATCATTTAGATGATTACATGTGTCATCATTGCAGACACACAAACATGGATAATCATCATTGTATGAGTAATCCTTGTGTATAAGGATCTCACTACGTTAGTTGTACCATATGTACTAACAACTGACAATAATAAGTCGTATGGTGACTTACTGAGTTTACACAATAAGTCGTATGGTGACTTACTGAGTAAATGGCACTGGCGGTCCAAAAACTTGCGCTGCGGGTGCACTTAAGTCACAATACTTGCAAACCGGAAAAACCCGTCATAGAACTTGCATTGCGGGTGCAGATAGGTCACATATGCCATCTGAACCGGCCAGCTGCACTATTTTCGAGAAAAACCTGTCATAGAACTTGTGTTACGGGTGCAGATAGGTCACATTTTAAATTTTTCGTTCCTGGACATTTTCTTAAAGTCACGAATCACAAATATTTTTTAATGTATCGTTCGAGAACATTTTTTTAAAGTAATGAAACACAAATAATTTTTTTAAATGTTCACAACTTCAAAAAATGCTCGTGAATCACAAATATTTGTCAAATTTATCATTCGCGAACATTTTTTAAACTAGTGAACTAATAGTTTTCAAATTAATCGTTCATGAACATTTTCAAATTTATCATTTGCAAACATTTTCAGAATTTTCATTCGTGGACATTTATTAAAAGTCACGAATCACAAATACTTTTAATCAATACTTTTTAATTTATCGTCCGTGATCTTTTTTTAAAGTCGTGAATCACAAATATTGTTTTTAGATGTTCACAACTTCAAAACAATGTTACGCAAATCACAAATATTTTTCAAATTTATTGTTCTCGAACATTTTTTTAAAGTCTTGAACAAATAGTTTTCAAATTAATCATTCATGAACATTTTCAAATTTATCGTTCGCAAGCATTTTCAAATTTTTTGTTCGTGGACATTTTTTTAAAGTCACGAATCCCAAATATTTTAATAAATATTTTTTAATATATCATTCACAAACTTTTTTAAAGTTGTGAACTACAATTTTTTTTAATGTTCACAATCTTAAAAAAATGTTCGCGAATCGAAAATATTTTTCCAATTTATCGTTCTCGGCCATTTTTTTAAAGTCATGAACAAATAGTTTTCAAATTAATCATTCACGAACATTTTTAAATTGGGATATTCGCATTTGTGCCCCTAGTTGGGTCAAGCTCGACTGATCTACCCCTATTTTTTCAACAATTGCGGTTTTGCCAAGCTCACTTCACTCGCCTTGTGTTTTTGCCCTTCCGGCACGGTTCCGACCAATCACGGTTCGCCACATGGCGACTGATAATTATTGGAACCGTGTCGGAAGGGCAAAAACACAAGGCGAGTGAAGTGAGCTGGGAAAAACCGCAATTGTTGAAAAAATAGGGGCAAATCAGTCGAGCGTGACCCAACTTGGGGCACAAATACAATTATCCCTTTTAAATTTATCATTCAAAAACATTTTCAAATTTTTTCTTCCTGGACATTTTTCTAAAGTCATGAATCACAAATATTTTTAATAAATATTTTTAAATTTATCGTTCGCGAACATTTTTTTATAGTCGCCGATCACAAATATATTTTTTAAACGGTCGCGAACATTTTTTTGAAGTCGTGAACAAATAGTTTTCAAATTTATAGTTCACGAACTTTTTTTAAAGTCACGAATCACACCGTTAGAGGGAGAAAACCAGGCAGCTGGCCGGTTCAGATGACCTGTGTGACCTATCTGCACCCGTAATGCAAGTTCTATGACGGTTTTTCCGGTTTGCAAGTACCGTGACTTAAGTGCACCCGTAGTGCAAATTGTCGAACTGCCAGTGCCATTTACTCTAAAATCCAAGAAACAAATACCCAGCAAAGAGCCAAATAGAGGTAAGAAACAAAATCTGAAGATGTAGTAGAGGTAAGAAGAAGAAACCAAAATAGGAATAGGAGCTGAGAGCAGAGTGGCAACTGATCGAGAATAGCAGCAGCACAAGCAGCAATACAACTTGCATCACACACATCTAGCAACATTATATGCAGCAGCACATGTAGTAGTCGCACACGCACAAAGAACAATAGCAGCACAAAATCAAGTAGAGATCGAGAGGGGAAGCATGAGTTCTGACCTGCCTAACGAAGACAAAACTGAGCCGTGGAGGATGGGCACGGGCGAAGGGGGTGCGGCAAACGTGCTGGCGCAGTGGCGTTCTCGGCAGGCCTGGTTCTTTGGTCCTCTGCTGGTGGACGATCTCATGCACGCGGCGAGCTCCCTGGATCATCACCAAGAAGCACCAAACCAGGCGTCATACTTAGATCAAAGCCGAGAACAATCAGATCGGTCCAGATCGAGCAAACTAATAGTGGCTTACATATCGAGGAGGATGTCCTCATCCTCTTCGCCGGTGTTCTCTTCCTCGCCCGCAGACTGACAGAACGCGCGGGACGGGACGAGGTGGCTACTGGTGATGATGGTGGGATCCAGTCCGGACCGCCGCCCGGACACGATATTTAGTACCTATAAAGCAACTAATTTATCCACCTCTTCATCCTTGGAAGTCATCATATTGAAAAGTATATGCATGAACTTCCTCATCCTCCTCGGCGGTGTTCTCTTCCTCATCCTCTTCGCCGGTGTTCTCTCCCTCGACCGCAGACTGACAGAACACGCGGGATGGGACGAGGTGGCTGCTGGTGATGATGGTGAGATCCAGTCCGGACCGCCGCCCGGACACGATATTTAGTACCTAAAGCAAAAAATTTATCAACCTCTTCATCCTTGGAAGCCCTCTTATTGAAAAGTATATGCATGAACAAGGTCCAAGTCTAAGCATCAGAAAATTATTCAGAGGAAAAAGATAACAACAAAACAATTCTTGCCTGATGGATTTCATCGTTTTGCTCTTCATACGCTTGCTCAAATCCCATATCATGCATGCCCTCCTCCTATAGGGGATTTTAGAATATGTAAATGTCAGACATGTGTAAATTCAAAGATGCACATACAGGTTGCAGTCGTACCATGGACAGTTAGTCTAAGTCAAATCAGTAGGTTATGTATCATTTATGTGAAGATGAGAGAGAGAAATCTACAGGGCATGCTTGAGGAGGGTCGATGAGGTTGGAGGTCATTCGCCTCGGCCGGCCTCGATCAGCACAATTCTTGCACGGCTTGGTCGCAGTGGCACATGAGCATGTCCACAACAATAAGAAAACCAAAGCAGGGCGTACCTGCACTTGTCGCACAACACGGCGAAGCCGCCGGATCGCAGCCGCCAGACCTTCCTCCACTCCTCGCCCAAGAGGATCTTGTTGTCGATGAGGCGGGACGCCCGGACGACATCCTCCGTGGGGCCAGCTGGTCATCCTCCGGGGCGTCCATGCCATCGACGCTTTCTTCTGGCAAGGCCACCCTGCAGCTCCTTCTGTTCACTTTCTCTCCGGCGCCGAAGTAGCTAGGATGGGCCGACATGGGCGAGGAGGCGGCCGCGGCAACCTAAGCAATCCACCCGGGGAAGGGGCTCAAGGCTGTTAGGCGATGGACCAGGTCAGCACAGGAGTCCTCGCAGGAGCTTCGCACGCTCCTGCCCACGATCGCCACGATCCCATGATCGCTCACGACGCCTGCTATATGTATCCACCCATGTACTCGCTGTATGGCAATGAAAATCATATTACAACAGTTTTACATGGTATCAGATATCGATCCTTTCCTTCTCTCGCCATGACAAACCCCGGCGCCCCGCCGCCTCCTCCTCCTCCCCTTCCTTCCTCCGCAAGTTTCCTTCTTCCTCCTCCGCCGTGACTACACCTCCAGACAATGCTCCGGTCTCCTCCACCCTGGTTCTTCCTTCTCCCATCGCCTTTAGCGACACCATTACCGACATCACGCGCTTCATCCCTATAGTTCTTGATCTCAACAGCTACAATTACTACCACTCGCGTCATCTCTTTGAGATCCATCTTGGGCCATGCTCCCTCCTTCATCACATCTCCGATGATATTCCTCCTGCTCCTCGTGATCCCGCATGGATCAAAGATGACCTCGCCATCATTCAGTGGCTCTACACGCGCATCTCGACGGAGCTCTTCAACCTCGTCGTCACAGATGGTGCCTCCGCGCGCGCCATCTCGCTCGAGCTCCGCCGGCTTTTTCAAGACAACCGTGACGCCCGCATCTCCGCCCTCAACACGGAGCTTCGCACGATCACGTAGGGCGATCACCCCGTGGGCGTCTTCTGTCAGCGGATCAAGGCGATTGGCGACGAGCTTCGCGAGCTCGGCGAGGTGGTCGGTGATCGGTCGCTGCTCCACGCCCTGATGGGTGGCCTTGATGATCGCTTTGCCCAACAGGCGACTCTGATCCCCCTCGCCGTCCTCTCCCAACGCCGCCGAGGCCCGCTCCATGCTCCGGATGGAGGAGCAAAACCAGGCGCGCAAAGCGGGCGCGCGTCTCTTTCACGCCACTACGCGCCTGTTGCAGCATCTCCTTCGACTCGCACCGCCTCCGGGGCGTCTTCTTCGCAGCCGCCAGCATGGCGTTCCAGTCCGAACTACAAGGGCAAGAACCCCATCTATCGTCCTCCACAGCATCGTGCGTCGGGTTCATCGTCAGGCTCAAACCCGGCGCCTCCGGCTCCGTCCACCCTTGCTGCTGCGGCTTCCCCGGTCTCCACCACCACTCCGGCGCCATGGCGCCCTACACATGATCCCTGGACCGGTCTCGTCCAAGCGTGGCCCATGCCGTGGTCTGCGCCATCTCCGATCGGTGCCCCTCCGGCTTACAGTGGCAGTTGGGCCCCGGGCATGTGCCCTCAGCTTGGCGCCCCGGGCCTCCTTGGGGCACGGCCTCCTCCGCATGCTTATACGGCGTACGTACCCCTCTACCACGCAGCACCGCCGCCCTCCGCTTCACCTCAGTACCACTACGGCACTCCCGCTGCTTCTCCATGGGATCAGTTGTCGCCGGCGGCCCCCTCTGCTTCACCATGGGATCAGGTGTCGCCCGTGGCCCCCTCTTCTTCACCTTGGGCTTAGGCGTCGCCCGCGGCCTCTTCTGCTTCACCATGGGGGCAGGCGTCGCCGGTGGCTCCCTCTACTTCATCGTGGGATCCGCGCGCGCCTCCTGCTGCGGCTTCCACTACTACACAGACGACTCCAACCTGGGATCAGGCTGCATTCATTGCCGCCATGAACTCACTTACTACTCAGGAACCAGGTATGGAATGGATTTTTGATTCTGGCGCTTCCTCGCACATGTCTGCATCTAGTTCTTCATTGTCTTCGCTTCATCCTTCTATCTTCCCATCCATCACCGTAGGCAATGGCTCATCTGTTCCCGTTTCGTGCATCGGGTCTACTTCCCTTTCCCCTTCTCTATCTTTGCGCGAAGTGCTTGTTGCTCCTGCCCTCATCAAGAACTTGATTTCTGTTCGGTGTTTCACTATTGACAATCTTGTTTCTGTAGAATTTGATCCCTCGGGTGTGTCTGTGAAGGATCTTCGCAGCAAGGAGGTGATCGCGCTGTTCAATAGCTCCGGCGACATGTACACTGCTTCCGGCGGCACATCTTCATCATCTGTCCACGCGTTGGTCGCCTCTGTTTCTCTGTGGCATCACCGACTGGGTCACCCCAACAGCAACACCACCACCACCCTCCTCCGTGAGTTCCAGCTTCCGCATGTCCACGACGCCGCATGATTCTGCTCTGTGCCAGTCTTGCGGATGGGCAAACACGTTAGGCTACCTTTTAGCATGTCTACTACCTTTAGTTCCTTTCCTTTCGAGTTGTTGCATTGTGATCTCCGGCAATCTCCTGTACCTAGTGTTTCTGGTTTTAAGTTTTACCTTGTAATCGTGACGACTACTCTCATTTTATATGGACCTTTCCCCTTCATTCTAAATCTGATGTACATACCCTATTTGTCAACTTTCAAAAAATGCGTGTACACGCATTTTTCTCTCCCCATTCGCTTCCTCGAGTGTGATAATGGTCGTGAATTCAATAATTCTCGCAATCGCGAATTCTTCCTGCAACATGGTGTTCTTCTTCGTTTTTCTTGCCCATATACTTCTCCCCAAAACGGTAAGGCCGAAAGATCTTTGCGCAGTATCAATGACATTCTTCGCACTCTCCTCATCCATGCTTCCATGCGACCCCGATACTGGGTCGAGTCTCTCCGCCATGCAACATTTCTCCTCAACATCCGCCCTACCAAAACATGTCCGAAAACCTCTCCCTACAAATCCCTTTTTCTTCATCATCCTACCTACACCGATCTCAAAGTGTTTGGCTGTCTGTGTTTTCCAAATTTGTCCGCCACGACCACCCATAAACTAGAACCACGCTCGCTTCCTTGCGTCTTTCTTGGCTACTCCAACGATCACCGTGGCTACCGCTGCCTTCATCTTCCCACTAGCAGAGTGATTCTCTCATGTCATGTTATCTTCGATGAGTCGGTTTTTCCATTTGCTCATCACATCCCGCCCAATATATCCTCACCTATCTCCGTCGCTTCTCCGTCCAGGTGCCCTCGCCATCCTGCGATCGACGCGTGCATGCTGTGCATGGCACTGTTCACGCCGATCGGGCACCCACCAGCGATTCCCCGCACCTCTCCCACCTACCACCACTACTCCCACCCATCCACCAGACCCGCCAAGACACCGCCACTCTGCAGCGCATGCAGTACTGCCAACACGCATGCAACACCCGTCCACACACCGCCCGTCCATGCAGATCCCAGCCCGGTACATGTGACGCCCATCCACCAATCCACCGCCACTACATCACCCGACGTTGCTCGTCCTTCTTCCATCCCATGCAGTTCCTGTCCAAGTTCCCGCAAATGCTCACACAATGCTTTTCGTGGCAAGGCGGTTTTGGTCTCCCTACTCGTCGTCTCAACTTAACAGCCTCATCTCCCGTTCTCCCATTTCTCCTCTTCCCACATCCTATAAACAAGCCCTTCTTGACCCCAACTGGTTTCAAGCTATGAAAGAAGAACATGACGCCCTCCTCCTCAACCACACGTGGTCGCTCGTCCCTCTCCCTCCCGGTGCCAACGTCGTCTCAGGGAAATGGGTCTTTTCATCACAAATTCAAATCGGATGGTTCTCTCTCTCATTACAAATCTCAGTGGGTTTGTCGGGGTGACTCTCAACAACCTGGTATCGATTTTGACGAGACGTTCTTTCCTGTCGTTACGCCTAGTACAATCCACGCGGTCTTAAGCATTGCGGTTTCTTCTGCGTGGCCCATCCATGAGCTTGATGTGAAAAACGCCTTCCTTCACGGCTCTCTGAATGAGATAGTCTTTTGTCGCCAACCTCTCGATTTCGCCGACCCGACCTTTCCTGACCACGTCTGTCACTTGCAGAAGTCATTGTACGGACTCAAACAAGCTCCCCGGGCTTGGTTCACATGTTTCGCCGCGTTCATCCGCACCATTGGGTTCATCCCTTCGCAGTACGATTCTTCTCTCTTCGTCTTCAAGTCTCATGACCACCTCGCATATCTCCTTTTATACATAGATGATATAGTTCTCACCGCCTCATCCACATCCTTTCTCGATTGCGTCATTTCCTCTCTACGTGCTGAATTCTGCATGACCGATCTCGGGCAGCTCCATCACTTCCTCGGTGTCGCTGTCTCCCGCTCGCCTTCAGGACTCTTTCTGTCCCAGCGGCAATACTCTCTTGACATCCTTTCTAAGGCTGGCATGCTCGAGTGTCAGCCCACGCCAAGACTCCGCTGAAACTGGTTCCAAACTCTCCGCGTCCGGTGAACCATACCCTGATCCTACCCTCTATCGCAGCCTCGCAGGAGCCTTACAATACATGACCCTCACCCGCTCTGAGATCGCATACTCCATGCAACAAGCCTGCCTTTTCATGCATGATCCCCGCGTTCCTCACTTTAACCACGTCAAGCGCATCCTCCGTTACCTCAAAGGCACCCTCGACCACGGTCTTCTCATTAACACCTCCTCTCCCGCTTCTCTTACTGACCTACTGATGCGGTGGGCAAGTTGCCCAGATACTCGACGATCTACTTCTAGATATTGTGTCTTTTGGGTGATAATTTGATTTCTTGGTCGTCAAAATGACAGCTAACCGTCTCTGTGTCCTCCGTGGAAGCCGAGTACCGCTCGGTCGCTCATGTTGTTGCTGAGACAGTTTGGCTTCAACAGCTGCTTGGTGAACTTCATCGACCCATCCAGAGGGCCACTGTCGTGTACTGTGACAACATTTCTGCTATGTACATGTCCTGTAATCCGGTCCAGCATCATAAAACTAAACATATAGAGATTGACATACATTTTGTAAGAGAGAAAGTAGCATTAGGTGAGGTGAGGGTGCTTCATGTTCCCACCGGTAGCATTCGCTGATATCTTCACCAAGGGCTCCCAACCGCAAACTTCACCGGCATCCGCTCCAGTCTCAATGTCGCCGAGCTACTTGGCTGACACTATGGGGGTGTTAGGCGATGGACCAGTCGCCAGAGGAGTCCTCGCAGGAGGCGTCACGCTCACATCCCACGATCGCCACGATCCCATGATCGCTCCACGCCTGCTATATGTATCCACCCATGTACTCTCTGTATGGCAATGAAAATCATATTACAACAGTTTTACAAAGGCGATTGATTTTCTCCTCTGTTTTTCTTCTAGGCAACTCGAATGACGCTGCGGGGATGAGAAACGAGGAGGTCGCGTGCGAGGAAGGAAGGGCATTGAGGCTTGCGTCAGGGGAGGGCGTATCTGGGGAGATATTTCCTTCCTCTCTCTTTCTTCTGGACGAAGGAAACTACCACACCCTTTTTTCTACGAGGGCGATGATTCAGACGATATAATTTACATCGATCGCTCCGGTAACAAGCAATTGACGTGGCATACGCGAGGGCGCCCTTACCACGCATCGTTAAGAGCATGCCTAATAGAATCGCCCGCTGATGGCTCAATATGTGCCTTGTCAGTCATAACCTCTGTAAAAGACGTCTTTGTAGAATAAGACTACCCACAGTGGGAGTAACATAGGTAGTAACATCATACATATCTAGGTAAAATAGATGATGTGGCAAGCAATAAATGAAGAAAGAAAGGCATGTGGTAATATAGCTAGTTACTACTAGTATGAGTAACATCACACATATCAAAGCAAAATGAGTCTATAGCCTAATAAATGAAGTGTTGCATGTTACCACACATATGTTACTCCCCACTTAAAAGGTAGTAACATAGAGCATGTTACTACTCTATGTTACTACCCATTGTGGTGTATGAGATTATGATTGCACAATATATTGCTCTTCGTGCATAGGCACGTATATATGATGTACAAAGGTGGGCCACGGACCTCAACTATACAAGGAACTAGGGGCGGGCCCAATACACAATATGCACATAACACATATACTCAACACCCCTTGATCGAAGCGGCACCACGGCCGACGCAAAGATCGGACCGAACTCCTCAAATGACGCCAGAGGCAAGCCCTTGGTCATGATATCGACAAATTGTTGGGAAGTAGGGACGTGTAAAACACGAATATGGCCAAGGGCCACCTGTTCCCGAACAAAATGAATATCCAACTCAATATGCTTGGTCCGTCAATGATGCACCGGGTTAGCGGAGAGGTAGACCGCCGAGACATTGTCACAGTAGACCACTGTGGCACGGTCAACAGGACAAGAAAGCTCCTGAAGCAGCTGGCGAAGCCACGAACACTCGGCGACGACGTTGGCCACCGCACGATACTCAGCCTCGGCCTTTGGAAAGAGAGACCAGAGGCTGCCGCTGGACGACCACGAGATAAGTGAGGGTCCAAGGTGAACACAATAGCCCGAAGTGGAGCGGCGAGTGTCGGGGCAGCCCGCCTAGTCTGATCGGAGTAGGCGGTGAGGGCGGTGTCGGCGGAGGCATGAAGCGTGATGCCAAGATCCATAGTGCCACAGATATAGCGGAGAATCCGCTTGACAGCAGCCCAATGAACATCTCGAGGAGCATGCATATGAAGAAACACCTGCTGCACGGCATACTGGATCTCTGGTCGAGTCAGAGTGAGGTACTTGAGAGCACCAACGATAGACCGATAGAAAGAGGCATCCGAAGCAGGAGAACCATCCGTGGTAGAAAGCTTGGCCTTCGTATCAACAGGCGTAGTGGCGGGCTTGCAGCTAAGCATGCCGGCGCGCTCCAGGAGCTCGTGAGCGTACTTCCGCTGATGAAGGAAGAAGCCATCCGGACGGCGCACCACCTCGACACCGAGGAAGTAGTGCAAAGGACCCAAGTCCTTGATGGCGAACTCAGCGCGAAGACGAGCAGTGAGCTGACTGAGGAGACCAGCGGTACATGCCATCAGGATGATGTCGTCGACATAGAGCAGCAAGTAGGCCGTGTCAGAGCCCTGATGATAGACGAAGAGCGAGGCGTCCGAGCGGGTAGAGCGGAACCCAAGCTGGTGGAGAAACGCCGCGATGCGCTGGTACCAAGCGCGCGGAGCCTGCTTGAGTCCGTACAAGGACCGCGAAAGCAGGCACACGTGGTCGGGAAGCGTCGGGTCAACAAACCCGGTGGGCTGCTGGCAGAAGACCTGCTCCACGAGATGACCATGGAGGAAGGCGTTGGAGATGTCCATCTGGTGCACCGCCCAAGCACGGGAGACCGCAAGGTGGATAACCGTGCGTATCATGCCGGGCTTGACGACCGGAGCGAAGGTGTCGGTGAAGTAGATGCCAGCACGCTGTCGGAAGCCATGAACGACCCAACGCGCTTTGTAGCGATCAAGGGTACCATCAGGACGGAGCTTGTGTTTAAAGACCCACTTCCCGGTAATCACGTTGGCGTGCCGGGGACGGGGAACAAGCTGCCACGTCCGGTCCACGTCAAACTCCTCTAGCATCGCAACCATCCAGAACGGGTCACGAAGAGTGGCTCGAACGGAGGACAGCAACGGAGATGGCTCAGAGGTGGACGCCGCATGGACGTAGTCATCCGAGGCGTAGAGCGAGCTCGGGCGAAAAATGCCCGTACGGGCGCAGGTGACCGGAACGGCCATAGGCGCTGAGGGCGCCGAGGGGGCCGGGGATGCCGGGGGCGCCAAGGGAGCCATGGGAGCCGGGGTGCCGAGGGGGCCGTGGGCGCCAACGTCGGGAGGGGCTGAGGCGCGGGCGCCAATTCTGGGCACCGGGCGCCAGCGCCGTGGATGGAGGGGGTGCCGCATGCGGGGGGCGCGCCTCAAAGCCAAGGGGGCCAAGAGAGGCGCGCGAGTGCCTTGGGAGAGGCGTCGAGGATCCCACATCACCGATGGCGGGAGGAACAGCCGGGGTACTGGTGAAATGGAAACACATGCTCATCAAAGTATACGTGTCGGGAAGTGAACACACGGTGGGAGACGGGATCGTAGCACCGATATCCCTTGGAGTTGGAGGGGTAGCCAATGAAGATGCAAGCGACAGAACAAGGTGCGAGTTTGTGAGGAGTGGAGTCAGCAGTGCTAGGATAGCAAAGGCACCCGAAAATACGCAAGCCATCATAAGATGGGGGCGTACCAAAGAGAAGATGGTGAGGTGCATAGCTCCACCGCGGGCGGCAAGGGCGAATGTTAAGGAGAAGAGAAGCAGTAGCAAGTGCGTCCGGCCAGAAACGAGGCAGCACGTTAGCATGGAATAGGAGCGTCTGACCTTGATCGTTCAGTCACGAAGGACACGTTCGGCTCGACCGTTCTGCTGGGAAGTATACAGGCATGTGAGGCGAAAAATTATGCTGTGGTGCGACAGAAAAGTGCGGAAAGCAAGGTTGTCAAACTCTTTTCCATTTTCAGTATGAAGAGCAAGGATGGGACGCCCAAACTGCGTGCTGACATAGGAGTAAAAAGCCATCAAAGCGGAGAGTGCATCTGACTTTCTGCGCAAAGGAAAAGTCCACACATAATGAGAATAATCATCAAGGATAACCACATAATATAAATAGCCGAATTACTAGGAACCGGAGAGGTCCACACATCACTATGAATCAACCGAAAAGGAAAAGAAGCTATGGTGGTGGAGTTATTAAGCGGGAGGCGAACATGTTAGCCGACCACGGCAGTATGACAGGTGTGATCCTCTATCTTATGGCAACTGAAACTGAAACTCTTAAGAATATGACGAAGTGTGACGGGGTTGGGATGACCCAAACGCAGGCGTGCGAAGATCGACGTCGGAGAGAGCAACCGGTGTAGTGGTGGAGGTGGACGGCGAATGCACGGATAGAGCTCGTCGAGGCTATCACATCGATGAAGTACCATCCTGGTTCGAAGCGCCCTTGACACAAAACCCAAGCTTATCAAATTCAACAGTAACAGGATTTTCACGAGTTAAACGACGAACGGAAACAAGGTTCTTAATAAGATGAGGTGACACAAGTATGTTAGACAAAGTAATAGGCATGGAATTGGAAGGAAAAGAAGTGTGCCCGATATGTGTGATAGGGAGTGTGGAACCATCGCCGACAATGATGCGGCGGTCGGTGGTGACGGGAGTGAAGGAGGCAAGATTACCGGGATGAGCAAACATGTGAGCCGTGAGCCCGGTGTCCATGTACCAATCATCACCTTTGGTGTAGTTGTTTGGCGAGGAGCGGCATGCGGTCGGGAAGGAGCACCGGGTCCCAGGGTGCGGTGGCGGGGCGGCGAGGGGACGGAGACGCCATGGGGAGGCCGTAGCCACCGCTCGGCAGCGAAGGTGGGTACACTCCACACGGTATGGGAAGCAGCCCTGGCTGCGATCAAGGTGCCGGTAGGCGGATGGCCCGCCAGAAAAACCTGCTCGCCGACAGATGTTGCAGTCTTTGGCGCCGTCTGCCGCTTTCCGGCCGGGCGAGTGCTGGCCTGCTAGTCCGATGAGGAGCATTGGGTCCCAGGGCGCCGGCGGCACGGCCGACGAGAGGGACAGAGATGCCATAGAGAAGCCGTAGCCGCCGCTCAGCCGTGGTAGTGGGTACACTCCATACAGCTACGGAGCCGCGAAGTAGGGCGCCGTCAGTGGAGCCGCGCCAGAGGGTACACCATTATCCGAAAGCGGCGGCGGCAGCGCATAAAAGCCCGAAGTTGGAGCACTACTCGATAGCACGGAGGAAGCCATCAACTCCGTTGATGGACCGCCGTAAGGTGTCCCGTATGTAGAGGAGGTGCCGTAAGGAGGCACGGTCACCAAGGCTGTCGGGTAGGCGTAAGCCGACGGGGCAAAGGGACCGTAATACGGCGGCAACGCAGATGAAGTTGGCCATGGATTGGCACTGTAGGAACCAACTTGACGAAAAGTGCGGCACGTGGGGCTGCATGTGTTGATTGTTGTGGAACCGCATGTGTTGACCGCCATATATATGCATGTGTTGATCGTTGTGGAACTGCATGGGTTGACCGCCATATAGATGCATGTGTCCAGCGTAGTGGGTTGGGTGACCTACCGGTGGATGCGGTGCCAGGGTGGTTGGCCTGCTAGCATGGCGTCGTGGTGTTGCAGTTAGCGGCAGCGACGGCCGGGCGGCTCGGCGGGTGATGCAAAGCGGATCGGGTAGCAGGTGTGGCACGAGAGCAGCGAGTTGGCGCTTAGCGACGGGTAGCGAGCAGCGAAGCGGTGAGCGGCTCGGGATTGATCGGGCAGAGCGGTGGCGGAGGGCGCGAACGGCGGCGGTGGCGGGCGGCAACCGGCGCTGGGAGAGGCAGCGGCGGCAAAGACGGAGGAGACACGCGGCGGCGGCGGCGGCGGCGAAAGCGAGAAAAATCTAGGAAACTGATACCATGTATGAGATTATGTTTGCATGATATATTGCTCTTCTTGCATAGGCACGTATCTCTATTCCTAATGAAGCAGTTGGTAGTCTCGCCGGTCTATTTTCGTCCCACCTATGACGGTTTTTTTTCGTCCTAGATCGCACCTCCCGCTTCCCCTCGATTCCCCCTCCGCCCTCAATCCAGGTGAAAAATGGAATGCTCCCACTATGTCCGGTGCTAAAACCCTCGGTTGATCTAAAAAATCGCTCTGAAAAAATCTCACGATGATAAACCATTTAAAATTAGCCAGCGCCGCACCCTTGTGCACTCGCTGTAATTGCCCGCGACGAGACGTCGCAGTCATTCGTTCCTATGCTGCCCAATCCCTTCACCGCCAAGACAAACCCTTCGCCGCCCAATCCCTCCGCCGCCGCTCCTCCACCCATCTGCACCTCACCGGAGGATCCGCCGTGGATCATCGAATCTGCGGCCGATCCGTTAGGCGCCCTAGATCCGCGGCAACCGCTTGGGCATGACGGAAACGGTTCCAGGGCCCGACGCCGACGTTCCAGGCCCCGAAGACGATCAAGGTATCCAACTCATACATCCAACGCATACTCATACATGCAAGAAAAATTTACATCGAACGCATGCTCATACCACTACAAAAAAAATACACTTCCGTGATGATACGTGTTTGTTACAGTAGGTCGCGTTTTTTGTGATGCATGTATATCCATGACAAATTTATGACAAAATCAAGATAGTCATACATGTGCTGTCATAGAAGTGTTCCATGACATTACCAAAATTATCATCACGGAAGTGTCCACTTCCATGACGATAAATCGCGCGTCACAGAAGTGCTTTCGTCAAGGGTGACCGAAACGTGGCATCCACCGTAACGGAATGCCGTTAAGCTATCGGGTCGGGTTTTGAATCCGATAACCCGTTAACAGCCCCGACCAATGGGGATTTTCCACGTGTAAAATCATCATTGCCTGGAGGAGACACGTGTCAGGTCTGCGCTGGCACAGGTGTCATTCATCTAATGGGCGAGACACGCCTATGATATATTGACACGTGGACCGACCCATCAAGTTTAAATGGGCTGGCCCAACTAAAGGCCCACAAGATTTTGCGGACCATAGTGGGCCGGCCCAGCTAAAGGCCCACGAGATTTTGCGGACCATAATGGGCCGGCCCAGCTAACGGCCCACAAGATTTTGCGGGCCATAATGGGTCGCCTGTAATGGCCCACAAGATTTTTGTGTGCCATAATGGGCCGGCCCAGGTAAAGGCCCACAAGATTCTTGTGGATCATAATGGGCCGGCCCGGCTAAAGGCCCACGAGATTTTGCCGACATTAATGGGCCGGCCCAGCTGTAGGCCCACAAGAATTTGATGACCCTAGTAGGCCGGCACATTAACTGGCTGCCATGTTTTGGGCCAAATGCCGGCCCATATTTGATCCGGTCCATTAATGGCCTGCCAGGTTCCGGGCCTAATAGTGGCCCATATGAGATCCAGCCCGTTAAAAGCCTACCATGTTCTGGGCCAAAGTACGACCCTTTAAGAGGCTATGGGCTCAATTATGGCCCATATCAGATTCGGCCCGTCAACTGGACACTATGCTTTTGGGCCCACTTGCTAGGGGCCCACTTAGTAATTCGGCCTGACATTAGTTTTGGCCTCTTAATGATCCGTTTAAAATTTTGGCCCTATATTAATTTTGGCCTGTTAAATGCCCGTCATATAGTTGGGCCTAACTACGGCCCGGTTTGCATCTGGCCTGCTCGCAGCCGATATCTGATTGGGCCAAACAAGGTCCGAGACAATTTTGGCATGTTAAAAGCCCGTGATTTGATTCGCACAATCATGGGCCGGGGTTCATTTCGGGCTGCTGTCGGCCCGTTAGCTGTTCGGCACGTTTCAGGCCCAACCTACATCGTGATTGCATGACGACCCGATTATGTACCGTAATTTTACGGTTTGGCAGGTTTACTGCGAAGACATGATATATATATACAGTAAAATAACTGCAGCATCGTGAATAAGAAAAAACCTGGACTATACAATAAAGAAATTACAACATGTTACATCCACTGGGCATCAAAGTTCGCCACTATGATAATAAAGCACAAGGCATAACAGATTACATACATCGCAAGATCAAAGATCGCCACCAGTGCAAATAAACACGCCGACAAAATAATATACAAAACCGACAACACTTCAATAGAGTTCAAGAAAGGTTAGCCTTGCTGGGGAGCTGCAGCGTAAGCAGCTTAGCAAGATGATGAGACTGCGCTTGTTCAAAACTTAAATCTTCCTCACTCTGAAAGATAAACAAGCAGACAAATGATAGGTTTTGCACATAAAAGTATCAGTGCTGACAATTCATCACATTTCTTACTGACGAATAAAGTGACACAGTTTAAAATTGTATTAACACAATATGGTATTGTTCAGTTCAAGACATGGCAGGAAATGACATTGTGAAGGAGTTGGCAGCTTCACGACAACACTGGATTACAGATCAAGAACTCATAAGTATCAATGGTTAGTGTGCTGTCAATTTATACCATTTCAGATTGGCAAATAAAGAGACGGTTTGAATAATATTCTTCGTTCGAATTACTTGTCATCAAAATGGATGTGTCTAGAACTAAAATACATCTAGATACATCCATTTCAATGACAAGTATTTTCGGACGGAGGGAGTAGTAGAATGATATGACATTGTTCATAGTTAAGACATTGCACAATATCACATTGTGTCAGAGTGGGTAGGTTCACCACATCACCGGATTACGGATGAAGAATGAAGCGGACATGCAAAGGCAAAAGAAGATCACTTGCTCTGTATAGTTTAATTTACATGGTATGAATAAGGAACTTGGTTGTACAACTAAAAACTTAAATTGAGAAAAGACAAACTTTTGTTTATGAACTACATAATAAACTTTAAACATGCAATTTGATGCAAACACCAAAAATAAACAGCTGTTGTAGTCATGCCTAACCAAATATATACAACAAAGTTTGAAGGCTTGAGATGGACAAACTTACAGTCTTGGTGAAGACAGCTCTATAAAGGACTTGTCCGTACGATGGGGGAATTCAAGAAATTTACCACGTAATCTTCTTCATAAGCATTGCCTTTATTCTACATTTTGTTAAGAGTAAATATTGATGTGATAATATACGAAAAAATGGAGAATATTTAAGATAAGACGAAGAGTGATGCTACATAACCAAGTAGCTATAAATGTAAGTGCAGCGATACAGGCAAAAGGTACAGCCAAGAGCAATGCACAGCTAAACTTATTCAATACCAACCTTATGGTAAAAGTAAATATAGATCTGATGTGTAGAAAATGCAGGGCAAAGGAAAATAAGCTGCAGAGTGATGGTACATGAACAACTACCTGTCATTATAAGTACACTGATAAAGGACAGCATGTACTTACAAGAACAATGCAGAGCTAAAAAACATTGGCATTGGATATATTCTACACTAATGTAACCATTCATACAGATCGATAATTTGAGCGAACAATTGATAAGCAAGCTATCATGCATACTGCTGTCACATAATGAACTGTGTATGTATGCAAGTACAGTCTGATACAGACAACAGTACTAACAAGAGCAAAGCATCGGGCAGCATATTTGCGATATCCAAATCGTTCTTTTCAAACCGTAATTCTTCTTCGAGCAGATTTCACGCAAACAAGAACCGTAAGGCACATGCGGAAAAGTAGAAGTTCAAATTGTCATGTGATTTCATAGACAGTACCTCATCCTGGGAACGAGACCAGTGCATAACAAGGTTTTCCATTCAATGTCTTCTAAATTTAGCACAGGAGACTTAACCGGAAATTCGTTTATAGATTTGCCACCAAAGTGTGATTTCCTCAGGTAACACCAATACTGCTGGAATGCTTCCTTGAAAAGCACAAGCAAGCTTTGCTCGTCATGACTATCCAGATTGACCCTCGCCTAGTTACAAATGTAATGTAAATCATTGGTGTTCAATCAGCAGAAAATAGGAAAATAATAACCATGAATAATAGCACTTACACGTAAGTTGGACAGGAAGATGTCAAAATGTTGTTTGTCTTCACAATAATCTTCCCATGATGGGAATATATGCACATAGTCCCTAACAACATTGAAAGCATTGACTTTTAAACTGGGAATAAATGGAATGGGGTTCCAATCTGCAGGAATTGGCCGTCTCTGTAGTTGGGATAGGTCTTCGGCCGGTGGACTTGCTTGCATTTTTTTTGGAGTGGGATTTTTCTGTGGTACAGGCTGGTGCTATGGCAAATGAAATCGGTATACCTTTTGGTCGGAGTGCAGGTCCCGTGTGGTGGGGCTAGTGGTGTGGCCAAAGTGAAGTATGGGTACAATCACTGGAGTCGGTCCTACGCTTTTGTGTCACTGGTTGTACAGCCAATATATGTGGGTGTCAGTTCGATTTCTCCGGCACCACCACGCTTTTTCAAAGACTTTGCTGGTGCTCCTTCAGTTCGGCAATCACCCTCTTCCTTTTGATGTCCGATGCACATGAACAACATTTGAGTGAAAAAACATGGTATGATGACAGATGGAATATGTATTGATAATGGATGGGCATGGCATCTCGACATATATGATGAGTAAACTAAGCAGATGGCGGTGCAACAAAGTAGAAGAAATACAATACAACATATGCAAGATACCCGCAATCAATAAAACATTGCCAAATTAGAACAGGCACCTTGATGGGTGAACAGGACATGCCATCTGCCTTTAATTCCTCGAGGTTAGAATAGTCATTAGGATCATATTCTCAACAAGAGTCAACAGTGGGGAGCGTATGAGTTTCATTGCATCCAGAATGGCACTCAATGCCTTGGTGCCAATTTTGTAAGTCATTGCAGTGTTTAGCTTCAAGAGTGGACTGCTGCTAGTGCGACACAAAGCAGCTACATACATCATAGTGTAGATATAACGGGAAAACCTTAAGCATCAGAGTAAAATCAGTAAAGTGGAACTTGCTGGAATATATGTGCTAGTATTGCCGGTACGGATAGAAAGGCTTCGGATACCACCTCTCTTCAAGTGAAGGTCTTGATCTGTTAATATCAAGATAACTCTCAAAGGCGACACAGCTCGCGCATTTCCTTGCTATTCTTATAGGATTCAAGTGGGTGGGCCACTACAAATCCTATTCCTATGTTTACAAGATCCTATGAATCAAAGAGGCTCAAAGTGTCCATCACAACCGACCATATAGACCTCTACACTGCAAATGTCCCTGCTCATCTTCAGTACAAGGAACATATCAGACATTACTAGCATATTCCCTCCTGCTCCAAAATATAAATCTTGGTAGAGATTTCCACTATGGATCACATACAGATGTATCCAGATACATTTTAGAGTGTAGATTCACTCATTTTGCTCCATATGTAGTCCATGGTGGAATCTATACAAAGACTTGTATTTAGGAACGGAGAGAGTACATATTAAAGAAGAACGAAAGAGGAACATGGTAAAGAAGAGCAAGAAAATTTTGGATAATAAAATGTTGGTTGTGGAGTGCCCACACATGATGAACTAGAGCGCATTTAGAATGCAACTCCTAGCTGTCTCTCGACCATTTCAGGCGGTTGGATGAAGATCCTACATCTCCTAACCCTTCTTCTTCCTCGTCTCTGATTCTTCCCATACAGAACATCAAGACGGCCGGCCGGACCACCGGCCCCCACCGCCTGTGTTCCTCCGCCACCCCCACCCCCCACCCGCGTCGAGTTTTCTTCATTCGGCGAGGCCCCACAACCACCCGAGCCCCTTGGATCGCACCGGCGAACTCCGGCGAGCTCTGAAAAATCGACTGACCCAATTTTGAAATTTAGTCAACTGTGATTTAACTAGTGTGGAATATAAAAGGGGAAAACCATAAGCATTGGGAGTATAGTGTTGAGCATGCCATGGCGGATCTGAAGGTGCAAACCGGACAAAGGCAACTTCAGAACCAAGACAAGAAATCAGAGTAAAGCAGTGGCGATCTATTTTCTTGCTACGATAAATAAGTTGAGCAGATCTGAAAGAGTACCGCCTGCAGTGCGGCGTACGATGTCATCTCTTGAGACTTTAATGATGCTCTTGGTAGCGATGGCTGTCAGCGTGGAAGCAGATCTAGGAGGGTAGACGGTGGCGGCAGGCGGTGGACGAGGCGGACGAGGAGCGGCGCCCGGCAAGGTGGACGACGGCGGGATGAAGCGAGAGGACGGGATGCAAGGATCCCGGTCGAAGGCGTGGATGAGAGAGGTCGATCTCTTGTAATGGACGGCGGCGTCGGGGTATCAGCTCCGGCATGGTGGAGGAGGACGGCGGTGGATGGGGTGGAGATGGTGTTTTGGCGCCAACGGAGTACGAATGGGGAAAAGGGAGGTAGATAGGAAGGGGGGAACCATGTATTCAGGGCGCGCTTGTCTCAAATGCGAGGAAATTTACAAACTTAGCCCCCGTTTCAAATTTCTACTACATCACAAAGAACATTAGTCGGTTGGGGATAGGACGGTAATCTCGCATACAATCTAATATTTGCCGATGAGAGTTTGTTTTGGCGCCCACCGTGTATGAATATTAATCGTGGAGGAGTCGATTTTGGCCGAGGGCACACTGTGTTTTACGCCCACCGTGTATGAATCCGGGTGAGAGGCAATTACGTCACGTTTGGGTGAAATTACAAACCTACCCCTATCGAAACCTATAGATATCCAGCAGATAGGCTTTGCGTGGTCGGGATAGGCGAGTGATTTCCATCTCGCAGATTTTGGTTTCGGGCGGTTACTGCGACTTTCCCCGCTTCGTTCAAATTTTGCACAGTGCACGTTTACCATGCCAACTCAATTCGAATCCCATTTGTATTCTACTATGTTTTGTGCTTCGTTTGTATTCTACTTAAAGGCGACGTTAACAAATAAACCCTAAAACCCTAGGTGCACGATTGCTGCATTCGCGGGTACCGAGTACCTGGTGGAGCACCTTTGTAGGAGTTGATGGTCAGGACCACAGGTGAACGACTTGGAGCGCGGTGGCTCGCCAGTTGCCACAGATCGAGTAGCCACGTTTAAAATATCGTATTTTAGCGGGGTTAAGAGTTCCGATTTTCAGTGGCACGTTATAAGTAGTAAGTAGTTTTTAGAACGATTGGTATGGAACGAAAATGGAATTCATAGTACTACGTACCTCCTTGGCGTATGGTTGTATGGGTTTATGTTACGAGATGTTGAACCTGGTAGTTCTAGGGAAAATACTATGGTTTAGATTTAGCTGCTGGTTTTCAGTAGTCGGAAGGGGAAACCCTTCTTTGATTAAAAAAACTACTACCTCCATTCTGGTTTACTAGTCCCCATCGTACTTTGGGTCAAAGTTTGTCCATGAATTTTACTTGTAAAATGTGAATGGAAAACGATATTTTATTATACCCAAACAAAAAAGGACTGGAGGGAGTGATTGCTCGACACGGACGCGACCTCTCATAAGCGCATGCATTGAACCAGCGTACGGCCAAGAGGGCCGCACTTTTCGGCTGCAGCCCGGTGAAACGCCTCCTCGCCGCGTGCAACCAGCGTAAGACTGCCCCGCCTGCCTTCATTGAATCCGCGCGTGTGCCAGCAACACGTCCTTCCGTGAGCCGGCTGGCATTTCAGAACACAAAAAATGAATAAAACATAATTAATTTACGCATGGTCTTGACTTGTGCTCGCACTGGTAGCAGGAACTAGTAGAGGTTTTTCTTTATTTATAACTCTCCTCACATTTTTTTTGGCTTTGAAGTGAATCATGGTTGTGGACATTATGTATGAATGTGTAGATATCTGTGAACATGAGTTTGTTGTGGAAGTTGAACTTGGAATGTCAGGCTTCCGCGTGAACTATACCATGTCCAATGCTTCATTCATTATTGTTTGGAAAGTAATTGTTGTTATTACATGACCCGAAAAAACATTTTGTGCCACATCGGTAGATGCACAGACATCACAATGAGCATCTTGTTGGATAAACATTTGAACCTAGCTATTATGAACGAAATTTTGTATTGACAACAGTTTTAGATAGCAGGAGACGCCTTGCCTGCTCGGCCTCTGCTAGCTTATTTCTGGCTTCTTCCATCTCTTCTTTGGCTTGGGTGAAGAGAGCATCTGATTGCTCTTTTCGCTTCTTCATGAACTCAGCTACATTCTCAAGGGCTGCCGCACGCTTTCTTTCAGCCTTTACTAATGCCACGAGGACACGAACAGCTGACGACTCCATCTAGCTTGTGTGTAATGGTGCATCTTCTGGGTATTTGCACCTTGTGTCTTATACATCATCTTTAGTGAACTGGCACCTTGTGTGTAATCCAGCCTCATTTTGGAAACATGATCTCGAGGTTGAACATACTTCCCTCCTCGCAGGAACTGCATCCTGACATGAAGTTACTTCTTTTTTAGATCAATACTTAGAGAAACCTAGATCCAATTAGTAGAAGCCAGATAAACAGAACTCGGAGAAGTGAATTCAAAAGGACAAGAAATATAAAAACAGACTACAAGGTGAGAACACCCACTTACTACATCAAGTTAAAAACGAAAGCATTAGGACGATTAAGACTCTTCTTATTACACATCGAAGAACACCACGCTTAAGAGAAGCGAAACTACAACATATACACATCGAAGAACACGAGTCTAAACGAAAGTAATTGAAAGGGTGTTAATTACCAAAGCTCGTTTTACATGTTGCAGCTCCTCTTTAACTTGCCACGCTCCTTGAAGATGTCCCGAATATCCCGTGTTTGGTCTTCATTGCTCCTCTGCATGTTCACACTCGTGGTTTTAAAATCTCAACATGGCAAGAAAAATACTACTAGTAATACTCGCGCATCTTGTTGGCAACATTAAAGCACTCGTCTGCCATGTTAGAGCATTTCCAACAGAATCGCATAGCCTTGACACTTTAAAAAAGCGTTTACGATCTTTGAGATCGAGAAGTAGATACTAGAGAGTAGAGGATAGTTCTCCAGCATAGATAGATAAAAAAAGATACCCATACCCCTCTCCAGATTTGCAAATAAGGCCTTCCCTCGTTCATCCTTTTCTCCCACAAGATAAACTACTCATACAAATGCATCTTGATGCGGTAACGCATATGGGCATCTTGCTAGTTCTAAAAACCTTTCCATCATTTGCCACACTGCTGGTTGCGGATGAAAAACCTACCCAAGCACAGTAGCGATGTGAGCTGACGCACAATTACAAGCTGATATTCTGTTGGACAATGGAGGCTATAACCAATTACTTTTACGGGAATAATAGCACCCATGAAAATTGAAGGGTAGGTATGAACAAAATTGGAACTACACATGTACTGCTAAGTGATTCAATACACACATTACCAATCGAGGAGGAGAATGATGGTCGCGGCGGCCTCTGTGAGTCATGGTCGGCAACGGGAGTCAGTTCATTGTCCACGACGATGGTACTTCTGCTCTTGGCGTCGGCTTCCGGAAGCAGATCGACACCGTGGAAGATGATGCGGGGCGAGGCTCCGTCTCACGACGACGACGGTGGAGCTCCGGTCACGGCGTCTGAGGTCGTCGATGAAGCGAATGCGATGTGGTGGACGAGTGCGCCCGATGTAAAGGGAGGAGCACGAAGGCTGCGGTGCCGGGGAGAAGTCTATTTTGCGGTGGGATAGAAAATGGGGAGTATTCAGGTGTACTACTCTAGGTGCCGGGGTGGGGTTGGCTGGGTAGGGTGAACCTGAAGTTACGAAAACAGCCCCTACCAGGCGTCGTCTGTAGGCCTGTTCCGAAGGCTATGATGGTAACTTCCCACTGCTCGAATCAGGGTCGCGGGAGATTTTCCCGACGACCTCAAAATTTTGTGACACTGGACTCCCCGTGTGGCGTGTTGAGTGATACGGCTAAGCAACTAGGGAGTAGTAGTAGTAAACTCTGCATATTAGGTTTGACCGAAGTCAAACTTCCTAAAGTTTGACCAAGTTTATATAAAAATATAAACATCTACCATAACAAATATGTATGATGTGGAAGTGCATTCAATAATGAATCTAATGGTATATATTTGTTATTGTATATGTTAATATTTTTGTTATAATCTTTACGAGAGTTTACAAAACTTGACTTTGACCAATGCTAATCTGCTGGACTAAAATTAAAATGGAGGAGTACACATTTGTTTTCTTAGTTTGTAGTGAAATAATCATTTGTTGAAATTGTGAAATAAATATATTAGGCTATTGACTTCGAATGTAATGGTCTATACAATTCAATAGTTACAATCATTGTCGAATCCCAAGATGTATACAAGGTCTATAGTACTTCACAACATGCTTAAACTCACATAATCCCAGTCAAATGAGAACCTAAATGCATTTCATAGTTATTACTTTGTAGGATGCAACAAAAACAACCAAAACTCTACATCAGCCATTATAGAAGCAACATTTTGACATATCCCATTGTGTGAATGAAACGTGCAGAGAGAGCTTTTGAAGATGGAGCAGATAGGGCGGGAAAGATTGTATGTCTGTGGGCGAGAGAGTAGGAGACAAACCTAACGAGACAGGGCAGAGAGAGAGAGAGAGAGAGAGAGAAAGAGAGAGAGGAAGAAGTTAGGTGCATGAGAAAGATGGAGACATGTAATATACGTGATTACTGTATACGTGGAAGGAGAAGAGACAACATGTTTGATGAGAGAGCTGGAAAAACATGGACGAGAGGGGAAGGATCTCATGGGTTGAGGGATTGACAATTTTGTGCGGGGGAGAGAGGATTGGTAATTTTGTGCAAGAGAGAGAGAGAGGGTGGGGGGAGGAGTCAGTCAGCCGTCGTCACATCACCCTGCTTCCAAATGACCCCACATTCTCTAGCGCGGTGTGGTCGCCGTCTTCGATCTGCTCGATGCCCTCTTTGAAGATTGAGGTGTTGTGCATGTTGGGGTGCAAAGAAGCACAAGCGAGAGTGGTCACCGTATAACCTTGGATGGGGATGAATTGTGTGCTCGGGGGAGTGTGTGTGTGTTGTGCTATGTGTGTGTGTGTGTGTGTGTGTGTGTGTCATATATTGAGCGAAAACAAACCTAAGGAGAGAAATGGGTATTCACGAAGAGATTGTGTGGGCCTTGAGGTGGGCAGGGGCCGAGTGAGGGTGTCAAAATGTGCGCATTGATGCATATGTTGCATGCGATCGTGCGAGGGACGGACGAATCGAGAGAGATGGTTGTTGTGTTACGGATGATCCTCTCTCTCTGTCTCTCTGTCTCTCTGTCTCTCTCTCTCTCTCTCTCTCACACACACACACACACAAGTAAACTAGAAGACCATTCTCTCATGTATACACAACGTATCGGCATCTGTCTATGTCGCACTCATGCATGATCATTTGCACATTCACACCTCTCTATGTCTGTATCACACGCACACCGTCTCCACATTGCCCTTCCGCCACAACACACATATGTACACATACACACATTCTCTCACAGTCACACACACAAAATAAGTATTAAAAAAACTAGGGAGCACCTAAAACGTCTGAGGGAGTCCTGGATTAGGGGGTGTCCGGATAGCCGGACTATAGCCTTTGGCCGGACTCCTGGACTTTGAAGATACAAGATTGAAGACTTCCTCCCGTGTCCGGATGGGACTTTCCTTGGCGTGGAAGGCAAGCTTGGAGATACGGATATGTAGATCTCCTACAATTGTAACCGACTCTGTGTAACCCTAACCCTCTTCGGTGCCTATATAAACCGGAGGGTTTTAGTCCGTAGGACGAACAACAATCATACCATAGGCTAGCTTCTAGGGTTTAGCCTCTCTGATCTCGTGGTAGATCTACTCTTGTACTACCCATATCATCAATATTAATCAAGAAGGAGTAGGGTTTTACCTCCATCGAGAGGGCCCGAACACAGGTAAAAACATCGTGTCCCTTGTCTCCTGTTACCATCCGCCTAGACGCACGATTCGGGACCCCCTACCCGAGATCCGCCGGTTTTAACACCGACATTGGTGCTTTCATTGAGAGTTCCTGCGGTCCGTCATCTTTAGGCCCGATGGCTCCTCCGATCATCAACAGCGATCCGCCTGTGGTGAGATTTTTCTCCCGGACAGGTCTTCGTATTCGGCGGCTTTGCTGCTGCGGGCCAATTAAGCAGCCATCTGGAGCAGATTGAAAGCTATGCCCCAGCCACCAGGTCAGATTTGGAAGTTTGAACCACACGGCTGACGTCCGCGGAGACTTGATCTTCGACGGGTTCGAGCCACAGCCAAGCGCGCCGCACTGTCACGAGGGGCATGATCTAGCTCTGCCGCCGAACAGTGTCCTGGAGGCCGCACCAGTATCCGCTCCGACCTTTAGCTCGGAGCCGACTGCGCCGATCGAGGACGGGTGGCTGGACACCGCCTCGGGGGCTGCGATCCCTACAACGATTGAGCCGTACACCTACCCCGTCCTTTACGAAGCTCGTGACTCCAAGGTGCCGGATCCTCTCCGGACTCCGAGCCTTCCGCGCCCCCGCCAATCGAATCCGATTGGGCGCCGATCATGGAATTCCTTTGCCGCAGACATCTTTCATTTTCGCCCTTTGGCGACATCCTGAATTCACTAAAGTCTCTCTCTTTATCAGAGAGCCTGGCAGGATTATGGTCGGGAAGGTTGGGATGCGGACGACGAAGAAATTCAAAGCCCACCCACCACCCACTTCATAGCCACTATCGATGATTTAACCGACATGCTCGACTTCGACTCCGAAGACATCGACGGTATGGACGACGATGTAGGGGAGGAACAAGAACCAGCACCTATAGGGCACTGGAGAACCACCTCATCTCACGATGTATACATGGTGGACACACCTAAAGGAATCGACGATGAGGAACAACGGGACGCTACGAAGGATCACTCCCTCGAAAAGCAGTCAAAACGGCAACGTAAGCGCCGCTCAAAGTCCCGCCTCGACAAAGACAACAGCCATACAGACCCAGCCATAGAGCAGGGCGAACCGGTGGACGACGAACATGCTATCGAGCAACCGTCTGAACAGGACAATCTGGAGAAACAACCCGTCCCCGGCGAAGATAACAGTCCGGACGATCTCACGCCGGACAAGTTGCTGGAGCAGAAGAACCTCCACAAACGGCTCGTTGCCACTTCACGTAGCCTGAAAAAGCAGAAGCGGAAGCTCAAAACAGCGGAAGATGCACTTAGAATCAGATGGAGCAAAGTACTCAACACCTTGAGACAAATCTGGCGGCGATCGCCGAACGAAGAGCTACCCCAAGCAAAACTACTGCTGAATTTGATGAGGAGGCCGTAGAGCCCCCACAATCAAAAAAAAGGAGGCCACCCGGTCGGATGGACGACCCCATGGCAAACAGAGAGCGGCAAACGGCGCCGCACACAAGCCGGCACGCGATCCGCACAAGGATTCGCATCAAAAAGATGGCCCAGTTAGATCTATCTACGGGCCAAGAAAGCAAGCTCTAGTAAGCAATGCAGCGCATCAAGTATCCGAACATCACGGTACACCTAAATATAGGGGTGCCGCACACCCCCTATGTTTCACCGATGAGGTGCTGGATTATGAATTTCCATCGGGATTCAAGCCCGTAAACATAGAGGCATACGACGGAACAACAGACCCTGGAGTCTGGATTGAGGATTACATCCTCCACATACACATGGCTAGAGGAGATGATCTCCATGCCATAAAATACTTACCCCTCAAGCTCAAAGGGCCAGCCTGGCATTGGCTTAAAAGCCTTCCCGAAAACACCATTGGAAGTTGGGAGGAGCTTGAGGATGCTTTTTGGGTAAATTTTCAAGGGACCTATGTCCGACCTCCAGATGCCGACGACTTAAGTCACATAACTCAACAACCCGGAGAGTCAGCCCGGAAATTTTGGAACAGATTCCTTACTAAAAAGAACCAAATAGTCGACTATCCGGACGCCGAAGCCTTAGCAGCTTTCAAACAAAACGTCCGAGATGAATGGCTCGCCAAACACCTCGGCCAAGAAAAGCCAAGAACAATGGCCGCATTAACAAGCCTCATGACCTGCTTTTGCGCGGCAGAGGATAGCTGGCTGGCAAGATGCAGCACCAGCGACCCAAGTACATCCGAAGTAAGGGATGGAAACGGGAAACCATGATGCAACAAGGACCAGCGTCGGACCAAGGGAAACAGCCCGAAGAGCATGACAGTCAACGCCGGATTCAAAAGCTCTCGGCAGAATCATAAAAATCTGCCCCTTAAGGATAACAGGGACGAGCTATCCAACTTAAACAAAATCTTGGACAAGATATGCCAAATCCACAGTACTCCCGGGAAGCCTACAAACCATACCCACACAGATTGTTGGGTCTTCAAGCAGTCCGGCAAACTCAACGCCGAACACAAGGGGCTCGACACACCAAGCGAGGACGATGACGAACCCAAAAGCAGAGCACCGGAAAACAAAAGAATTCCCACAAGAAATCAAAATAGTGAACTCACTTCACGTGACAAAAGGGAAAAATAGAGCGGCGCCCATAGAGGTACGCGCCATACGGCCTATCTCGGAGGAGTCCCGTGATACGTCCATTTTGCATCATGCTTTTATATCGATATTTATCGCATTATGGGCCGTTATTTCACGTTATGTCACAATACTTATGGCTATTCTCTCTTATTTTACAAGGTTTACATGCAGAGGGAGAATGCCGGCAGCTGGAATGCAGAATTTGGAAAAGGAGCAAATATTGAAGGACTATTCTGCGCAACTCCAAAAGACATGAAACTCCACAGAATACCTTAAAATAAATAAAGAAAAATCGTCGCCAAAGATGAAGGCCAGGGGACCCACACCCTGCTCACGAGGGTGGGGGGCGCCCTACCTCGTGGGCCCCCTGGTGGCTCTCCGACGTCCATCTTCTTCCTATATGAAGTCTTTCGATGAGAAAAAAATCATAAGCAACCTTTCGGGACGAGACTCCGCCGCCACGAGGCGGAACCTTGGCGGCCCCAAGCTTGGGCTCCGGCAGAGGCTGTCTGCCGGGGACACTTCCCTCCGGAGGGGGAAATCATCGCCATCATCATCATCACCAACGCCTCCTCTCATCGGGAGAGGGCAATCTCCATCAACATCTTCACCAGCACCATCTCATCTCCAAACCCTAGTTCATCTCTTGTATCCAATTCTTGTCTCCAAGTCCGGGATTGGTGCTAGTAGGTTGCTAGTAGTGTTGATTACTCCTTGTAGTTGATGCTAGTTGGTTTATTTGGTGGAAGATCATATGTTCAGATCCTTTATGCATATTATTACCCCTCTGATTATGAATATGAATATGCTTTGTGAGTAGTTACGTTTGTTCCTAAGGACACGGGAGAAGTCTTGCTATTAGTAGTCATGTGAATTTGGTATTCGTTCGATATTTTGATGAGATGTATGTTGTCTAACCTCTAGTGGTGTTATGTGAACGTCGACTACATAACACTTCACCATTATTTGGGCCTAGAGGAAGGCATTGGGAATTAATAAGTAGATGAGGGGTTGCTAGAGTGACAGAATTGCTTGAACCCTAGTTTATGCGTTGCTTCGTAAGGGGCTGATTTGGATCCATATGTTTCATGCTATGTGTCGGGGATATACCCCGCGGTGTAAACCGGCCGGAAGTTAACCCCGCCGGTCTGGACGGCTCACTGGTAACCCGCCCGGAGCTTGGCGGTTCACGGGCTACCCGCCCGGTCTCGGCGGTTCATTAGTAACCCGGCCGGCGGATCGTAAGGCGGTTCAACTATTGTGGGCGGTTTAAGAGGAAAGGCATGAGGAATATTTTACAAGGAGTTAAGACCAGGACTTGTATCCGGTTTGTATTAGAGATAGACTAGTCCTAATCCTAATAGGACTCCACATGTAAACCGCCCTTCAACATATATAAGGAGGGGCAGGGCTCCCCAAAGAGGGACAAGTTCCACAAGTTGGACAAGTTAGGTTTAGACAATAGCTCTCGAGTTAGAGCACTTTCGTGTAACCGTGATCATCATCATCAATATCAATGAAGCGGGGCGTAGGCTTTACCTCCACCGAGAGGGGCCGAACCTGGTAAAACCTCGCGTCTCTCGTCCCGCTCAACACCTCTCAAGCTACCACATAGATGCGTTGGCCTCGCGACTAAGTCCTAACACTAAGGACATCTGCCGTGACAATTCCACGACAGTTGGCGCCCACCGTGGGGCCTGCGCACGGTGGTGTTGAGTTCTTGGAGGGCTCCCCAAGGATCGAGAGGCTCGTGATTGGCCGGATGAAGAAGAACCGGCACGAGACAACCATACACGATTTACTTTGGAGCTGGCAGTACAAGGTTTGAGATCAAAAGAAGCTAGGGTTCGTGTGTGTTGCCGAACGCGGCCTGTTTATCCGCCCGTTTGAGGAAGGTTGATTTCGGTCAAAAACAGCCAGTATTACGATCCGGCGAGAACGAGACCGACTCTGTTATTTAATTGCTGTTTTACTACGAGAGCTGGTGCGTGAGAAATTTGGATCTACACCAATCGACGTAGGTGGATTCGCTTCAAATCCCGAGGCTGCTGCCTTGCTGCTGTTACCACGCACTACATCCAAAACATCAAATCGTAACCATTACTAGGTGCGGTGGCGCTTAGTACTCATGTGGAGGCATTGGAAAATTTTGATACACCAGTTAATTGGGAATAAACCTCCACGGTTTGGAGGAAAACACGGACAATCAAACAACAATCAAGACGAAGACGCAGACGGATGGTTTAAATCGGATTCTGCACTAAAGTTACGCATAGAAGGAAACAGCGACCTGATGTGGACCGGTCAACTCTGGAGCAGATGAGATTCGAACTCGGATAGCCGCGCGCACGCGTTCCGGTTGTACAAGTACCTACGAATACGTGGTTATGGCGGCACCAAGAGCTGCGCCGGCTAGCCCCGTTCGGCGCGCACACGTGCAGGTGCAATCCATCAGAACCAAAAGCTTGAAAAAGAATAATCACCGCTGCCGCGATCAGCGGCGGCCAGGATCTGCTACACGAGGTTGGGCGGTCTCCGATCTGCGCGGCCGCACGTGGGGAATATAATGACAGAAGTATCCATGATAGCCGGGTTAACGAGCCTTAATCGGTGCTATTAGCTCACGTGGAGGAGAAAATCCAGAGTCCACTACTAATAGTCCTTCTCACAAGAGTACTACATGGCGACCATTAGTTACAACGTACATTGGAAAAATCATCAGGACACGCACCAAGCATTGTCCAGCATCAGTGTCCGAGGTTTATATGGCAAAAATACCAGTGTACGTCAGCACCATCACGTGCCGGCGTCCGGGCCCGCTTACTAATGGAACAGGTGTGCGCAAGTCGCCGCCCGTGCAACAATCGTACATCAACCCACGAGCCGTGTTGAGCCGCCCTTGCCGCTTTGAGCCGCGGGGTTATATTGAGTTGCCGATGCACGAGCTGCCGGAACTATATTGAGTCGCGGTCTACGAGCCACCACTCTCGCGATAAGCGGATCATCTGCCGTCCGAACAAATCAGGTGATATTCATCCAAGTTTATGTATTAAACAATTATTGTTTTTTATCAAGGAACAATTACTCTGTCCTGTAATATTTTTACGCAGGACAATTTTTTATGCCATTCACGGACACGTGTATCACGGTGCCGGTTTACATCAAAATGCCAGCCGACTCACCTGTCCGCCCTCGCGGCCGGTTCACTTGTCGACACCGGCTTACAAACGCCGCGCGGCGGTTCACCCGTGGCGACTTCAAATACACCTAGCGATCATAAATTTCATGGCGGATTATTTCCGCCTCGCACATCGTGATATCCATCTAAAATATATTTTATTAGTGCATGTTATTTTTGTCAAAGAGCGGTTTATCTTTGCCTTGGTCTGCAATATTGTATGCAGGACAATTATTCATTATAAACACGGTTTATACCATGGAGTACGGCACGCTGGCAGCGTCCTGCCGGTGTTCGTCCATGCCACATTACACGGTGAATGGGCGTGCAAGACGCCGCCTTACGGCCCGGTTTACATCAGCTTGCGGGACCGTGCTGCGTTCGACTTCGCCCGTCGATGCCGGTTTACGACACGGTGCCGATCTTCCCGTCCGCACCGGTTTACAATGCCACGGCCGACTCATCTATCCGAGCTGTCTCTGATGTTGCGGTCGTTTTTGTCGTCCGTCTCACGCGGCCGGGTGGACATCAACAAACCGGGCCGCACTTTTATCGCATGAGCTGTTTATTGAGTATGAGCAAGTCACAGCTTGGGTAGCCCGGTTTTCTTTCAACAAAAAGGAGGCCAATTATCATATACAATCAACCGCCGTTTGCCTTTGGATGGCTCAATGGGCAGGCGCAAAAATCGCCGCCACTACAGTTTGGTTAAACTTCAAATCGCCATTGGAAGGAACCATTGGCCGAGTTCGACCACGGCTCATACGGGATCATTTATAACCCGCCGCAGTCATCACAACCTTCTGTGGATTTGCATCGTGTTATCAACACCAATGAGTTGTGAACCACCAAATATGGAGAGTTTCAAGCCAACTCCTCGAGTCACCTTGAGACTCGGGGGCTACGATGACATGACTAAGAAAATATTGCCAGCAAATTTAAGAACCCCAGGACGATGGAGGGAAAGATAACCCGGTCCCGGAGGCTACTGTTATTTGAAGGCCGTCAGAAAATTTCCGGCTTAATAAGTATATGACAATTACAAAATCCCGGCTCAAGGAAGAAGTTCCGGATCATCAGAAAGGATTCCGGTTTACAATCCGGTTCAAGGGAAATCTGTTCTCTCACAAAGCTCTTTAGCTCTCAAATCCGGTTTAACAATGTCCGGTTCAAAAAGGAATTAACTTCTCGCAAGTTCGAGTCTAAAGGCCGTCAGAAAATTTCTGGCTGAAAATGAAGATTCCGGTTTAACATCCGGTTCAAGGGAAAGATGTCTCCCACAAAGCTTTGAAGCTCTCAATATCCGGTTCAAAATCCCGGTTCAAGAAGGATTTATCTCTTGCAAAAAGTTAAAGGATGCCAAAGAGGACCTGCTGCCATGATGCGCGGTTCAAACATGGGTATCATGCCTTGTTGGCTTATCATATTATTGATCACTTGGGGGCTTGGTCGTATACGAACCATAGTCACACCTCTTGATCGGCGCAATGCCACAAGATCACTTGGGGGCCTTGGTCGTGTCCGAACCATAGCAACACCATTTGGTAGGCGAAAAGCCATGATCACTTGGGGACTTGTGGTCACGTCTGAACCATAGTCACGCCTCTTGATCGGCCTAGTGCCACAGCATCACTTGGGGGCTTTGGTCGAAACCGAACCATCGCTACACCTCTTGATCGGCGTAATGCCAATGCATCATTTGGGGACCTGGCTGACTCGAACCATAGCTACGCCTTTTTGGGGGCTTGGTCGTGTCCGACCATGGTAATGCCTCTTGATCGGCTCAAAGCCTCATTTGCAATGGTTTTATACTTGCCTTTGCTTGAATTTTGTTCTCTTTTAAATTATTTCTTTTGTTGTGTTTTCAAACCGACATTATTAATCCAGTTCAAACTGTCAATTACAAATTGGCGGAACACGGTCAAATCCTAATCCGGAGACTATTTCCCGGTTTGATGTTACCATCTTATTATGGAGTAAACCGGTGTTCATTAACCCGGCTTGACTTTCAATTACAAGTTGTCAGTACATGATCAACTCATAATCCGGAGACTATCAGCCCGGTCTGGTTTGACTACGAGTCGCCAGTATTGTATATGGTTAAACCGGTGTTTATCACAACCAGTGCGGTTTATCATCAATCGACACAATATGAAAGGAGTTATTATTACTCAAGATTGGGGTTATCACTCTTACTACAAAAAGTTGGTAAAACCAGCAATGTGATTCAATATCACAGGTATGATATATTTCATATTTGATTATTCTTAAGTGCAACCTTGGTTATAAACCCAGGTTATATGTTGGAGCATTGTGACCCGTCCGTGATAAACCGCCAGGACACTTTAAACTTGTTGTATGCAGAAACAGGTTGAATAAAGCATGATTGTAAATCAACGACATTTATTAAACCGGCCCGGCTTTCGACTATGTGTCGCCAAGATGATGATAAATTATCCGGTGTTTGTTAAACCGGCCCGGCTTTGGACTATAAGTCGCCAAAGACATATTTGGATTGCGCCATTGGAATCACGCGCTTATGAATCATTGGGTATATTATTCAAATAGCCAACATGGCTGGATTTCTATTATGGTTATCAATAACCAGTATTGTGATTACGGTTTTCAAAATTGCTTTGGAGCAATGGCTATCATATTATCAATGGATATAATTTTATTCTACAATTGAAGGAATAGTCGAGTTGCTGCGGGCTTACAACCCGGCACTTGGGGGCTACATTATTTAAGTTGAGATTACATCCAATATGCAAGTCCATGTCGCTGCAAGCATGCACCATGACACTTGGGGGCTAATGCAAAGTCATTCTTTGTTTATCTTATTGAAGACCCGACTCATCACATTATAATGAGCCGGCCCTTGGGGCTACCAATTGCTCTGTCAAACAATTCAAGGTACAAAGCTTTTATTCATTACATTGAAGGGTCCTTTGCTCAGTTGGTAGAACACAAGGCTCTTAACCTTGTGGACGTGGATTCAAGTCCCATGATGGGGGTTACATCATATGATGTTATTTTCATTGAAATATATATCAAGTCCCTGCTTATTAGTGCATAATGACCCGGCCCTTGGGGGCTACACTGGTTGAAGTTTTTATGAGCATCAGACAATTACAAGTCCCAGGTTGTTGCAAGCATGACAACCCGGCACTTGGGGGCTACATATGTGGAATACTCAATTCTGACTAGTGATTGAGATGAACAACCTGGATTTCTTCAAGATTGTGATATTTAAGCAAGTCTCAAGCTGTTGCTATGCTACCTTCTTAAGACTTGGAGGCTACAAGTGATAGGCATATAAGAGGTATATTTTCAAGCTGGATGTTAACTACAAGTATGACCGGTCTTTGTCAATATTTATAAACCGGTGATCTTAGCAAGGATAAACCGGCAAGTTCTACGTCCTTAAACCGGCTGAAGATCGGATGAGTATTTCAAGGACCAATATTGTTTTTAAGCATTGGGAGCGGAATCAAAGGAATTATTCTTCACAATATATTTCCTATGAGAAACCAACATCAACAAATCGGTTATGAAGCTGGTTATTGACCGGATTTTCTAGAAGAAGGAAATGACAAGGACGATCGGTGCGGTCTACAAGAATTCTTAACCCGGAGTACAACCTGCCAAATTTGTTACGGTGTTTATTTTGCAGCGTAAGTTTACCATGGATAAATCCAAGCTAAACTTGGGGGCTAATGTCGAGGATATACCTTGGTGTAAACCGGCCGGAAGTTAACCCGGCGGTCGACGGGCTCAACTCGGGTAACCCGCCTGGAGCTTGGCGGTTCACGGGCTACCGCCCGGTCTTGGCGGTTCATTAGTAACCCGGCCGGCGGATCGAAGGCCGGTTCAACTATTGTGGGCGGTTTAAGAGGAAAGGCATGAGGAATATTTTACAAGGAGTTAAGACCAGGACTTGTATCCGGTTTGTATTAGAGATAGACTAGTCCTAATCCTAATAGGACTCCACATGTAAACCGCCCTTCAACATATATAAGGAGGGGCAGGGCTCCCCAAAGAGGGACAAGTTCCACAAGTTGGACAAGTTAGGTTTAGACAATAGCTCTCGAGTTAGAGCACTCGTGTGTAACCGTGATCATCATCATCAATATCAATGAAGCAGGACGTAGGCTTTTACCTCCACCGAGAGGGGCCGAACCTGGGTAAAACCTCGCGTCTCTCGTCCCGCTCAACCCCTCTCAAGCTACCACATAGATGCGTTGGCCTCGCGACTAAGTTCTAACACTAAGGACATCTGCCGTGACAATTCCACGACACTATGGCTAGGTTTACCTTAATACTTTTGTTGTAGTTGCGGATGCTTGCAATAGAGGTTAATCATAAGTGGGATGCTTGTTCAAGTAAGAACAGCACCCAAGCACCGGTCCACCCACATATCAAATTATCAAAGTACTGAACGCGAATCATATGAACGTGATGAAAACTAGCTTGACGATATTCCCATGTGTCCTCGGGAGCGCTTTTCCTATTATAAGAGTTTGTTCCGGCTTGTCCTTTGCTACAAAAAGGATTGGGCCACCTTTCTGCACCTTATTTACTTTTGTTACTTGTTGCTCGTTACAATTTACCTTATCACAAAACTTTTTTTTACCACTTATTTCGTACTTGGCAGAGAATACCTTGTTGAAAACCGCTTATCATTTCATACGCTCCTCGTTGGGTTCGGCGCTCTTACTTATCGAAAGGACTATGATAGATCCCCTATACTTGTGGGTCATCAAGACTTTTTTCGGGCGCCGTTGCCGGGAGTGTAGCGCCTTTGGTAGGTGGAATTTGGTAAGGAAAAATTTATATAGTGTGCTGAAATTTTACGTCACTTGTTACTATGGAAAGTAATTCTATGAGGGGCTTGTTCGGGTATCTTCACCCCTTCGGTGAAACAAAGAGTTGCTCCTCATCCTACTGAACCTATTGAAAATGAAACTCCTTTTGAATTTCCTTCGGGTATCACGGAAAAACTGCTGGCTAATACTTTTACAGGAGATGCAACAAAGCATTCTGACGAGCATCTTCGCTATGTGGATGATATTTGTGGACTATTTAAGCTTGCAGGTATACCCAATGATGTTGTTAAGAAGAAGGCTTTTCCTTTATCTTTGAAGGAAGACGCATTGACATGGTATATGCTATGTGATACGAGATCATGGAACTATAAAAGAGTGAAATTGGAATTTCATCAAAAGTATTACCCTATGCATCTTGTTCATCGTGATCACAATTATATATATAATTTTTGGCCTCGCGAAGGAGAAAGCATCGTTCAAGCTTGGGGGAGGCTTAAATCAATGTTATATTGATGCCCCAATCATGACCTCTCAAGAGAAACAATTCTTCAGAATTTTTATGCTCGGCTTTCTGATAACAATCGCACCATGCTCGATACTTCTTGTCTTTGGCTCTTTTATGACGAAGAATATTGAATTCAGATGGAATTTATTGGATAGAATTAAACGCAACTCTGAAGATTGGGACCTCGGCGAAGGTAAGGAGTCAGGTATGACACCTAAGTTTGATTGTGTTAAATCTTTTATGGATACCGATATTTTCCGTAAGTTTAGCACTAAATATGGACTTGACTCTGAGATAGTAGCTTCTTTTTGTGAATCTTTTGCTACTTATGTTGATCTCCCTAAGGAGAAGTGGTTTAAATATCATCCTCCCATAGAAGTAAAAGTAGCTGCACCTATTAAAGTTGAATAAAAGACTATCACTTATAATGATCCTATTGTTCCTACCTCTTATGTTGAGAAACCACCTTTCCCTGTTAGAGTAAAGGATCATGCTAAAACTTCAATTGTTGTTCGTAAAAGAAATATTAGAACTTATGTACCTCCTGAGCAAGTTAAAGTAGAACCCAACATTGCAATTGTTAAAGATCTCTTGTCTGATAATATTGATGGGCATGTTATTCTGTTCGAAGGTGAAACTGCTAGAATTGCTAAACCACATGCTAAAGATAAACATAGACCTGTGGTAGGCGTGCACATTATTTACATTAAAATAGGAGATCATTGTTACCATGGCTTATGTGATATGGGTGTGAGTGCTAGTGTTATACCACATACTTTATCTGAAGAAATTAAGAATGAAATTGCACCCTCTTGAGTTAGAAGGTATTGATGTCACAATTAAACTTGCCAATAGAGATACTATTTCACCAATTGGGATTGTTAGAGATGTTGAAGTCTTGTGTGGGAAAACTAAATATCCTGCTGATTTTCTTGTTCTTACTTCTCCGCACGATAGTTTTTGTCCCATTATATTTGGTAGACCCTTCTTGAATACTGTTAATGCTAAGATAGATTGTGAAAAGAATGTTGTTACTATTGGCTTGGATGATATGGTTCATGAGTTTAATTTCTCTAAATTTAGTAAACAACATCGTGAAGAAGAATTGCCTAGTAAGAATGAAATTATTGGTCTTGCTTCTATTGCCGTACCTCCTAGTGATCCTTTGGAACACTATTTGCTAGACCATGAAAATTATATGTTTATGAATGAAAGAAGGAAATAGATGAAGTATTCTTTAAACAAGAACCTGATTCTCAAACACAATTTGCTGTTGAAATCCTAGGGATCCTCCTCCACCCAAGGGTGATCCCGTATTTGAGCTTAAACAGTTGCCTGATAATCTTAAGTATGCTTATATTGATGAAAAGAAAATATATCATGTTATTATTAGTGCTAACCTTTCAGAGCATGAAGAAGAAAGATTATTGAAAACTCTGAAGAAGCACCGTGCCGCTATTGGATATACTCTTGATGATCTTAAGGGCATTAGTCCCACTCTATGTAAGCATAAAATAAATTTGGAAGCGGATGCCAAACGAGTTCGTGATCCTCAGCGACGTTTGAATCCCAAAATGAAAGAAGTGGTAAGAAAAGAAATACTCAAGCTTCCGGAGGCAGGTATAATTTATCCGTTCTTTGATAGTCGTTGGGTAAGTCCTGTCCATTGTGTCCCTAAGAAGGGAGGTATTACTGTTGTCCCTAATGATAAAGATGAATTGATTCCACAAAGAATTATCACAGGTTATAGGATGGTAATTGATTTCCGCAAATTAAATAAAGCTACTAAGAAAGATCATTACCCCTTACCTTTTATTTATCAAATGCTAGAAAGATTATGCAAACATACACATTATTGCTTTCTAGATGGTTATTCTGGTTTCTCTCAAATACATGTGTCGGCTAAAGATCATTCAAAGACTACTTTTACATGCCCTTTTGGTACTTTTGCTTATAGACGTATGCCTTTTGGTTTATGTAATGCACCTGCTACCTTTCAAAGATGCATGATGGCTATATTCTCTGACTGTTGTGAAAAGATTTGTGAGGTTTTCATGGACGACTTTTCCGTCTATGGTTCCTCTTTTGATGATTGCTTGAGCAATCTTGGTCGAGTTTTGCAGAGATGTGAAGAAACTAATCTTGTCTTGAATTGGGAAAAGTGACACTTTATGGTTAATGAAGGTATTGTCTTGGGAGACAAAGTTTCTGAAAGAGGTATTGATGTTGATAAATCCAAGGTTGATGCTATTGAAAAGATGCCATGTCCCAAGGACATCAAAGGTATAAGAAGTTTCCTTGGTCACGCCGGGTTTTATAGGAGGTTCATTAAGGACTTCTCAAAAATTTCTCGGCCTCTGACTAATTTGTTACAAAAAGATGTACCATTTGTCTTTGATGATGATTGTGTAGAAGCATTTGAAATACTTAAGAAAGCATTAGTCTCTACACCTATTGTTCAGCCACCTGATTGGAATTTACCCTTTGAAATTATGTGTGATGCTAGTGATTATGCTTGTAGGTGATGTTCTAGGGCAAAGAGTTGATAAGAAATTAAATGTTATCCATTATGCTAGTAAGACTCTAGACAATGCTCAAAGAAATTATGCTACTACCGAAAATGAACTTTTAGCAGTTGTATTTGCTTGTGATAAATTCAGACCCTATATTGTTGATTCTAAAGTAACTATTCACACCGATCATGCTGCTATTAAGTATCTCATGGAAAAGAAATATGCTAAACCTAGACTTATTAGATGGGTTCTCTTGCTGCAAGAATTTGATTTGCATATTGTTGATAGAAAAGGAGCTGATAACCCCGTTGCAGACAACTTATCTAGGTTAGAGAATGTTCTTGATGACCCACTACCTATTGATGATAGCTTTCACGATGAACAATTAAATGTCGTAAGCACTTCTCGTAGCACTCCATGGTATGCTGATTATGCTAATTATATTGTTGCTAAATTTATACCACCTAGCTTCACATACCAACAAAAGAAAAAGTTCTTTTATGATTTGCGACATTACTTTTGGGATGACCCACATCTTTATAAAGAAGGAGTAGATGGTGTTATTAGGCGTTTTGTACACGAGCATGAACAGGAACAGATCCTACGCAAGTGTCACTCCGAAGCTTATGGAGGACACCACGCTGGAGATAGAACTGCACATAAGGTATTGCAATCTGGTTTTTATTGGCCTACTCTCTTCAAGGATGCCCATAAGTTTGTTTTGTCTTGTGATGAATGTCAAAGAATTGGTAATATTAGTAGACGTCAAGAAATGCCTATGAATTATTCACTTGTTATTGAACCATTTGATGTTTGGGGCTTTGATTATATGGGACCCTTTCCTGCCTCTAATGGATATACACATATTTTAGTTGCTGTTGATTACGTTAAGTGGATAGAAGCTATTCCAACTAGTTGTGCTGATCATAACACTTCTATTAAAATGCTTAAGGAAGTTATTTTTCCGAGGTTTGGAGTCCCTAGATATTTAATGACTGATGGTGGTTCACACTTTATTCATGGTGCTTTCCGTAAAATGCTTGCTAAATATGATGTTAATCATAGAATTGCATATCTATATCACCCGCAGTCTAGTGGTCAATTAGAATTGAGCAATAGAGAGCTCAAATTAATTTTGCAAAAGACTGTTAATAGGTCTAGAAAGAATTGGTCCAAGAAACTTGATGATGCATTATGGGCATATAGAATCTGCATATAAGAATCCTATGGGTATGTCTCCGTTTAAAATGGTTTATGGAAAAGCATGTCACTTACCTCTCGAACTAGAACATAAGGCATATTGGGCTATTAAAGAGCTCAACTATGATTTCAAACTTCTTTGGTAAGAAGAGGTTATTTGATATTAGCTCACTTGATGAATGGAGAACCCAGGCTTATGAAAATGCCAAGTTGTTTAAAGAAAAAGTTAAAAGATGGCACGACAAAAGGATACAAAAGCGTGAGTTTAATGTAGGTGATTATGTATTGCTGTACAACTCTTGTTTAAGATTTTTTGCAGGAAAACTTCTCTCTAAATGGGAAGGTCCCTACGTTATCGAGGAGGTCTACCATTCCGGTGCCATAAAAATCAACAACTTCAAAGGCACAAATCCGAAGCTGGTAAACGGTCAAAGGATCAAACACTATATCTCAGGTAATCCTATAAATGTTGAAACTAATATTATTGAAACCGTAACCCAGGAGGAATACATAAGGGACACTTTCCAGAACGTTCCAGACTCTGAAAAGGAATAGGTATGTGTTACAGTAAGTAAACCGACTCCAAAACAAATTCTAAGGCAATATTTCTCCGTTTTGGAATATTTAGAAAAATAGAAAAATAAATAGCAGTCCAGGGAGGACACGAGGCCTCCACGAGGGTGGAGGGCGCGCCTCCCTACCTCGTGAGCACCTGGTGTGCCCTCCGGACTCCGTTTTCTTGCACGATACATATTTTGGTCGGTAAAAATTCATTATATATTCTCCCGAAGGTTTTGACAACCGTATCACGCAAATATCCTCTGTTTTCATTTCGAGCTGTTTCCGTTGCAGATTTGAGGATTCCGGAGACTCGATCATCCTTCTATGAGGGTGAGCCTATGCCATGGAAGGTGGACGACAAGCTTGCATCATCAACAACACCTCCACCGCCAGCAACGAAGAAGGAGACATAATCACATGGGTATGGGCACTCCCCTTGGCAACTGCCAAGCTTGGGGGAGGTGGCCGGTATCGTATCACCATCACAACTCCTATCTTTACCGTTTTTCGTAGTTCGATCCTATTAGTAGTCTCTTGATATAGTAGAATAAAGTCATAGCATGATCTAGTTTTGAAGTTTTGCTTTATGATCCCTCTATGCAATTGAGTCCGTGAGCTATATATAATAAAGATTAGTGTTGAGTCAAGGGGCTTGATTACTTTGCCATGATCTTGAGTGAATAAAAGAAAAGAATAAATAGAAACAAAGAGCTCATATTGATCTTATTGAAAGTAATGACTTCACATAGAAAGAGTATGATGATTAAAAGTTGTTGGGAGTTGGCAAATATAGCTTTGGTCACCGTTGCAATTATTAGGAAGTAATAAGGAGAGAGGGGTTTCACATATAGATATATTATCATTGACATCTTTTATGATTGGGAGCACTCATTAAAATATGACATGCTAAAGAGTTGATGTTGGACAAGGAAGACAACGTAATGAGTTATGTTTTCTTATATCTGAGACAAAGTATGTTGTCATGGATCTCCTAACATGTTGAGCTTGCCTTTCCCCCTCATGCTAGCCAAATTCTTAGCACCAAGTAGAGATACTACTTGTGCTTCCAAATACCCTTAAACCAGTTTAGCCATGAGAGTCCACCATATCTACCTATGGATTGAGTAAGATCCTTCAAGTAAGTTGTCATCGGTGCAAGCAATAAAAATTGCTCTTTAAATATGCATGACTTATTAGTGCAGAGAAATAAGCTTTGTACGAACTTGTTGTGGACGCAACAAAAGCAACAGACTGCATAATAAAGGTTCATATACAAGGGGCAATATAAAGTGACGTTCTTTTGCATTAAGATTTTGTGCATCAAACCATAAAAGCGCATGGCAACCTCTGCTTCCCTCTGCGAAGGGCCTATCTATTATAATTATCTTCAAACTTATGCAAGATTCACGGTGAACTTCACCTTTCATTTTCATTTTATCCTTTGGCAAGCCCAGCATGTTGGAAAGAACATGATATATATATATATATATATATATATATATATATATATATATATATATATATATATATATATATCTAATTGGATGTAGGGAGCATGAATTATTATTGTTGACATTACCCTTGAGGTAAAAGGTTGTGGGGGCAAAACTATAAGCCCTATCTTTCTCTGTGTCGATTAAAACTCCGTAACCACAAGTATTGCGTGAGTGTTAGCAATTATGAAGGACTAAGTGATAGTTGAGTATGTGGACTTGCTTTTAAGCTCTAACATAGACTCTTTCTGATGTTATGATAAATTGCAATTGCTTCAATGACTGAGGTTATAATTTGTTGATGCTCAATAAGGTTTCTTATTCATACGTTGGCTTTGGGAAAAGATCATCACTTGAACATGAGTAATCATCTGACAAAATCTATGTATGTTGTTGTTATGAGAATAATCATGATGCCTTCATGTCTGTATTTTATTTTTATCGATGCCTCTACCTCTAAACATGAGGACATATTTATTGTTATCGGCTTTTCGCTTGAGGACAAGCGAGGTCTAAGCTTGGGGGAGTTGATACGTCCATTTTGCATCATGCTTTTATATCGATATTTATCGCATTATGGGTCGTTATTTCACGTTATGTCACAATACTTATGGCTATTCTCACTTATTTTACAAGGTTTACATGAAGAGGGAGAATGCCGGCAAATTTGGAATTCGGAATTTGGAAAAGGAGCAAATATTGAAGGACTATTTTGCATAACTCCAAAAGTCCTGAAACTCCACGAAATACCTTAAAATAAATAAAGAAAAATAAATGCGCCAAAGATGAAGGCCGGGGACCCACACCTGCTCACGAGGGTGAGGCGCGCCCCTCCTAAGCGCGCCCCCTACCTCGTGGGCCCCCTGGTGGCTTCCGACGTCCATCTTCTCCTATCTGAAGTCTTTCGATGAGAAAAAAATCATAAGCAACCTTTCGGGACGAAACTCCGCCGCCACGAGGCGGAACCTTGGCGGAACCAATCTAGGGCTCCGGCAGGCTGTCTTCGGGGACACTTCCCTCCGGGAGGGGGAAATCATCGCCATCATCATCACCAACGCTCCTCTCATCGGGAGAGGGCAATCTCCATCAACGTCTTCACCAGCACCATCTCATCTCCAAACCTTAGTTCATCTCTTGTATCCAATTCTTGTCTCCAAGTCCGGGATTGGTGCTAGTAGGTTGCTAGTAGTGTTGATTACTCCTTGTAGTTGATGCTAGTTGGTTTATTTGGTGGAAGATCATATGTTCAGATCCTTTATGCATATTGTTACCCCTCTTATTATGAACATGAATATGCTTTGTGAGTGAATTACGTTTGTTCACGAGGACACGGGAGAAGTCTTGCTATTAGTAGTCATGTGAATTTGGTATTCGATTCGATATTTTGATGAGATGTATGTTGTCTAACCTCTAGTGGTGTTATGTGAACGTCGACTACATAACACTTCACCATTATTTGGGCCTAGAGGAAGGCATTGGGAAGTAATAAGTAGATGATGGGTTGCTAGAGTGACAGAAGTTTGAACCCTAGTTTATGTGTTGCTTCGTAAGGGGCTGATTCGGATCCATATGTTTCATGCCATGGTTAGATTTACCTTAATACTTTTGTTGTAGTTGCGGATGCTTGCAATAGAGGTTAATCATAAGTGGGATGCTTGTTCAAGTAAGAACAACACCCAAGCACCGGTCCACCCACATATCAAATTATCAATGTACCAAACGCGAATCATATGAGCGTGATGAAAACTAGCTTGACGATATTCCCATGTCTCCTCGGGAGCACTTTTCCTATTATAAGAGCTTGTTCCGGCTTGTCCTTTGCTACAAAAAGGATTGGGCCACCTTGTTGCACCTTATTTACTTTTGTTACTTGTTGCTCGTTACAATTTACCTTATCACAAAACTATCTGTTACAACTTATTTCAGTACTTGAAGAGAATACCTTGCTGAAAACCGCTTATCATTTCCTTCTGCTCCTCGTTGGGTCCGACACACTTACTTATCGAAAGGACTATGATAGACCCCCTATACTTGTGGGTCATCATCCCGCCACTGGTTGTTAAAACCAATCACCTTTGACCATCGGGATTACTCTAGAAGTATACGGAATGCAGGTTGGACTGCCTTGATATTAGATCCGATAATTGGCGGACTCCAATTTTCACAAGTCCTAATGGACGGCGGCAGGGATCTAAACCTGCTATATCAGGACACAATCCGCAAAATGGGGATAGACCCAACGAAATTTCGCCATAGCAACACTTCCTTTCAAGGGGTAATGCCAGGCCCATATGCCCATTGTACGGGCTCTCTCTTTGCTAGAAGTTGTGTTGGCTCACCCGACAACTTTCGCTTGAAAAGTTAACCTTCCACCTCGCCCCATTTACAAGTAGCTATCAAGCACTATTGGGATGCGAAGCTTTCACCAGCTTTAACGCAATACCGCATTATGCATCTCTTACACTTAAAATGCCCGGTCCACGTGGCATCATCTCGTTAAAAGGAAACATCAAGGGTTCCTCGAGTCCGGAAAATCATGCGGTTGCCTTGACAGCCACACAATAAACTGGCTTCACCAATAAAAGCACTTAGATAGGTCGTCCAGACCCCGGACACGGCTGGATGAGTCCGGCGTAAACATACAAGGGCTTACTAGACAAATACCCCCATACAAGGGGCTCCGCAACAAGAGACCATAAAGCTCAATTTTATTCATTTTTTGAATTGTACTTTGTTTATTTAATATGACGTACATTTTCGCACGACCTTTTTCAACTAAGTTCCTCTCTTTTACAGATGAACATAGTGCTACACCCCTCCAGGATACGGCACAACGGAGACACAGGCGCAGACGTGCAGTAGGGACCCGTCGCAAGGATTCTTTTCAGATTAAGACCCTGTGTAAACCTTTCTCACTGTCTCTTGTTGATACACATCCCCCAGTTTCTTTCTATAACCGATGAGGAGGCTGGCGTTTTGGCATAGGCCACGTCGGAATTTCGCGCGTACCTGGACACCAGGGGCTTATTACCAAGGGCTATTGTTCGACCCGTTTTCATAAAGACCGAATACCTTAGGGAGTGTTCAGCGTCTCGAGTTAGGCCTTATATTCATCAGCTCTGAATCATGTCTTTGGTCAAATGTTGGGTTTGCCCGGCTCCTGTGTTTTGCTGCCTTATGTTCCGCTCTATCGGCTAATGCGGCACCAGGAGAACTCTGCGATTGTGCCCGGTTCGCCAGCGAGCACCTCAGTAGAGAAAGCCGAAAACTGACTGTCATGATATAGCGTGAGACTGGTCAACCACTCGATGACTCGCTGGAATCTTTAGAATTCCTCCGCATTGACGAAGGGCCGTTTCCCGGGCAGGCACATACGCGCCCCGAATTCGGGTGAGCGCGGTGCCCCTAGGGGCTATATAGTAGCCCCACTGTCGAACTCCTATGGCTAAGTGAAAGTGATAAAGCATTATAGTCCGGTTGCCTAGTTTGCTGCGCTATCACCTCCTTTGTAGGACCAAGACGTTGGATCAAGTGTGAAAATGCGTTTTCTGCAAACACCCCCGCATTATATGCGTGGGGGCTGAAGCCAAAGACTGCCATCTTTCAGGTTATATACACATATACATTAACGGCCGCACAGGAGGTATTTTTAATTCTTGAAGGCACAAGTATAAAAAGCTTTTATATTCCATCAAAACATTGTTTCACAATAATACATGTTATTTGAACATAATATCCTTCGAGCACTGCGTCTCTATTAAACGAGCGCCCTGCAGAACTTCACGAAAATAGTGCTCGGCAGTACTCGGCTTCCGTCCGAATCTTTGGATGCAACATCGGTGGCCTTCATCTCCGCTCAGTATGTCTTGACACGGGCAAGAGCCATCCGCGCACCCTCTATGCATGCTGACCGCCTCATTGCTTAGATATGCGGCACCGCACCAAGGAACTGCTGCACCAAGCCAAAATAACTCTTCGGCTCGGGCCTTTTCGGCCACAAATGAGTCACGACATTCTTCATGGCAAGTCCGGACAACCTATTCAGCTCCGCCCATTCGGCCAAACGATCGGTTAATGGAAGTGGACGCTCTGGACTACGGAACTGCGACCAAAAAAGATCCTCCATCTTGTGATCCTTTTGATCTCCGAAGTGTTCGGCCGCGTCCGCGGCACTCGCCGCCAAGTCCAGATAAGCATCCTCACTACTCCACGGCCGGTCCAACTGAGCATATTTAGGATCCGTGAATTTCCTCCGCAGCAGAAAGGGCTTTCCAACCGCGATATCTTCGGCCTGACGTAGCTCCTCCTTCATAGCTCTCATCGCAGAGCGAGCATCCTTGGCCTCGGTGGTGGCCTTCTTTAGGTCCTCTTGCTCCGCTTGACCTTCTTTTTCAAGAAGCTCGCAGCGGTCGGTAGCATTCTTCAACTTCACGGCCATTTTGGCCATTTCCTTCTTGCTTCGGCAGTGAGCAGCCTGTTCGGCTTTTAGCTCTTGACGCCTTAAAGGCAGCCGCATCACTTTTTATGGCCTGCTCCTTGGCTCAGGCAAGCTCCGCCCGAAGGTTCTCCATGGCAGCGGCACCATCTGCATCAAGAATACATGTTGTAAGGCACGGGCATCAAGCTCCCTTACCAGGTGTCCACGGAGAAACCGCATACCTTGTGACTCGTCAAGCCGCTTATTGACAAGCGCGATGTCGGCATCCGCCACGTCAAGTTGCCGCTTTAGTTCGGCAAATTCAGCAGTCCGGCTAGCCACCGGACGCTCCGCCACCTACATGTGAAGGGCGACATATTATAACCTGGGATTATGATCCTCGGCACACTGTCATTTTTGACAAACGCACCGAGTCTCAGGGGCTACTGTCTACACATGACACATCTTATATATGCGGAACCGTCAAAAGGTACATCATTGCACGTACCTCAAAACCTGTCAGTAAACTTCTGGCAGCCTCGTACCTCAAAACCTTATTGGCCGAACGGCTAATCTTTGACAATTGAAGATTATTGATCAACTTCGAGATGCTCAACGCTTTCATCTTCAGGTCACGCATAGCAGACCTGTCATAGTCCCCCGATGCAAGAGACGCTACCACAAAAGCGCAATCAGTCTCTAAAATTACAGGATTATGAAGAGAAATACCTATGTAGAGACCGGCAATGCAATCCCTAAGCTCCGCTTCCTCCACGCTTTGACAGGCATCAATGAAATCCCACGACCAAATTTATACTAAAAATATCAATATCTACAATACTGATTATAATGAGTACAAGAACTACGTTTTATAATGAGTGTAAAAATACTGATTTGACATTGTGAATGTTGATACTCCCTCCGTCTAGGTGAGTAAGTCATCTTAGGCTGTGCACCGTGACCAAGGAGGAGGGCAAAACGAGAGACATAAATGTTTATTTGATAATTAAATAGTATTGCATGCAATGAACTAACCATTGCATGTCATGTTTGATAGTCTCAGGTCACTAAAAGCATGCACACCCTCATCTCTTATTGGTTGATATGTCAAGAAACAAGAAACGAGGTAGAAGTTAATGCACCGCGCCTACGTGTTTTGGGATTATTTGGTTTTCGTAAGATGAATTACACACCTAGCTATTAGAGTACCACTACCTCCCTTCTAATTTAAAGGGCTCGACTCAAAAATTTCACCTACTCTTAGCAAGATAGTAGAGGCGGTGGAATAGTTTTTGAAGTCTGCAAAAGTACTCAACTAATGATGTCGTTCTTCACAAAAAAATGTGTTTAACAATGCATGCATGAACACTAGTTACTCTAACCCCCCTCTCTTCTTTAATTCTTTGCCACATCAGCATGTTTGATATTCCCGTGTGCATGATACCAGCTAAGATACCACCATGATGGCCAGCCTTAATCATCGCATGCAATAATTTAATACACCTTGAAACATGAACATGTGTGGGGCGTGTATGTTTTTAATGACTTGAGACTATACCTAGCCCAGCATGCAAGATGACTTATTATGCACCGTTCCCCATACCCGCAGGAAGCCCATTCGTCTCCAAATCTTTTCCTCTCCATGTGTGGAAACAATATGCCTGCCAAACTCTCCTTCTCCCTCCAACGGTCCCACCACTCCACCCGTTGTGAAAAAATCTGCATGCATGACTCTCCTCCCCCCACGCTCGTCCAATCCGTTGTGACCAGCAATATTTCCACCCCTTCGCTCCCCCATAATTTACTCCAACAAATATGCCCACGTAGCTTTTACTTAACTTCAGGTGCATTGGGTCACTGACATACGGGCCCAACAATGTACTGGCCCACACGTTAGTGACGCAACTGGACCTGCAGTTAAGTCAGTGCAGCTCAGTCCATATCTTACGTAGGTGTGCCATTGCTCGCTATAAATACTGCGCCTCCCACGACATCGCTATCTCCTCCCCCTCATGTTCACGTTCATCGCTATCTCCTCCCCCTCCCTCTCACGTCGAACACCATGGAATCGCCCCTCCCAAGCCCTAGGAGTCCCTCGCTGCACCACGCGGACGGTCACGCGTCGCCGTTCCGTTCCTCGCTGCCACTATTCGAGGAGGACACGTCGGCGTTCCGCTCCTCGCCGCTACACGACGCGTCGCCGTTCCGTTCCTCGCCGCCACTAGTCGAGGAGGACGTGTCGGCGTTCCGCTCCTTGCCGTGACGCGATGCGTCGCTGTTCCGTTCCTCGTCGCCACTAGTCGAGGAGGACGCGTCGGCGTTCCCAATCTCGCCAGCACGCGCGTCGGCTCCCCGCTACGAGGAGAACGCCGCGCCGCCCGCCGAGCCCCCCAGCCTTGAGGAGCTTTGGAAAGAAATGGATGTTGCCTTGTGGGAGGCTTTGCCTCCAGCAGAGCGTGCCAAAATAGAGGCGGATAAGAAGGCCGAGGAAGAGAAGCGCACCGCGGAACAAGCTGCCTGGGAGGCCTATGTCGCGTCCGAGATAGTCAGGCAATTGGTTCTTTGGCAGAAGGCTCATGCGAGGGCCATGAGGGTGGGGGAGGACACCCGTGCCGACGCCCTGAGTGCAGTCGGGCCCAAGCGCCTCATCTACGCTTGGCGGTACGTGGACCGGGTGCACGCTTCCAGCCAGGAGGAGTACCTGTTGGCGCCGGATCACCACACCGGTGAGATCGCGCTCGCCCGCCGGCAAGCCGCCAATTAGCACCTCGCGAGTTGCGAGGCTGAGGAAGAGGTGTTGTGTCGGCACGCTGGGAAATGGCCGCACACCAGGGCACTCGTTGCGTGCCGCAAGAGCTCCTGCGAGCGCCGTGGCTTTTAGGAGGAGTATAATTTTTGTTTCGTAAGGCGATCTCATTAGTTTTGGGACACAAATGATAAATCCCGAACGTTCAGGAATTTTTAGCGTCCTTAATTAAGTATGTAAAAGGGAAAGTTTGGAAACATTGTGTATTATTACGCATTTTGCAAGTACGTGCATATAGCACAAACTTTACTATATACTATCGTACTACACGTCTCTCTCGATATATGCTTGCAGACTGTGTAACTCCCTCCGTCTAGGTCAATAAGTCATCTTTGGTTGTGCACGTTGACCAAGAAGGAGGGAAGGCTTGTACATCTATACGGAGGGAGTACTACTATTACTTATGTACGTGCAAATGCACGTTTTAACATTATGATAAGGTTTTTGTAGAAGTAGAAAAACAGCACTAGTCAAGCTTGTGAAACGATTCAATGCAAAACAAATGCAAAAATGCTCGTTTTATTGTTTCCTTTTAGCTTCCTTCTCTGTGGTTATTTCTCCGTAGGTACTTTATGTACGGAGCATCTCCTTCGGTTGGAATGGCATGCAAATTCCCAAACCGCTTCCTACACCCTGTATCGAATTTTTTGCCTAACAAGTTGTGCCGTGCAATTGGAATTCCAACTTGAGTACTACTACTAGTAGGAGTCCAGTGGCCAGTTCTTTTAGGCCCTTCCAAGTGCTCCACCGTGGACAGGTGCTAAGCATGCCACATAAGCAAAAAAAATGACATGGCACAACATTTAAGGAGGGGAGAGAGTACTTTGGTGACCCCATGAAGAACCAATGCCAAGCGCGAGAACCTAGGCAAACCACCTAAATGAAACAATTTGGCCAATGCATGAAAGACTTTAGGTGCTAACTCATTAAATAAAGTGTGCTTAGCAACAACAAGTTAAGCACCTATGCATTGGGGACTTGAGTTGCTAAGGTATTTAATGCACTTAGCACCTCATCTAAGCACCTTTGCATTGGGAGAGGTCTTAGGCTTCTAGATTAGTAATCCCATAACTACTACCTCTGTCATGATTTATTGGTCCCCATTGTAATCTGTGTCAAATTTTGATCATAACTTTAACTAATGAAATGTTAGTGCATGTCACATGCACTACTCCATACGTCTAGGTGAGTAGGTCATCTTAGGCTGTGCACCGTGACCAAGGAGGAGGAGAAAACGAGAAACGTTAATGTTTATTTGCTAATTAATAGTATTGCATGCAATGAACTAACCACTGCATGTCGTGTTTGATATCTCAAGTCATTAAAAGCATGCACACTCTTTATCTCTTATTGGTTGATATGTCAAGAAATAAGAAACGAGGTAGAAGTTAATGCACCGCGCCTAAGTGTTTTGGGATTATTTGGTTTTCAGTAAGATGACTTACACACCTAGATGCACCGCGCCTAAGTGTTTTGAGTAACATTTTATCAGCTAAATCTTTGGTCAAAATTTAGCACAAATTACAATGGTGAGGAATAAACCAGGACGGAGTAGTAGTTTAGAAGCCCAAATAAATGAGTGAGGCGCCTTATTGTTACTCTCCATTGTGACTAGTCTTGTGGGAAAAGCTGGGGAAGCCACCAAAAGAACTGGCCCTAGGAGTAGTAGCTAGGGATCGAGTGTAGGAGATGAACCGGAGAAAGTAAATGCAGAGAGATGAAATGCAAAAAAGACGGAGGGATATGATGGTTGCTTGTCCGTTTATTTTACCAGGCCATTTATTACTGGGAGTGGTTGGGTTTTGTGATATGGCGGCTTCACCGCCGCGCCACGAGCGTGGTGAGAGGTGAGACTCCCGTGCAGCGCCACCCTCTACACTTGTACTACATCGGTCGTGGTTTATTAGTCTCCCATTGAATTTGACTGAATATTTAACTGACAAAATGTTAGTGCATGTCAACAAAAATTATATCGTTGGACCGTATTTGAACATAGTTTTGAATGATATAATTTTAGGTGACATGCATCAGTATTTATCGTACTATATATAATGTTAGTTCAATTTTTGGTCTTACTAATCTATAGTAGTAAGTTGCCCGTGCGTTGCACCGAAGAGTGAAATGCATTGATCGGGGAGTTGTTTAATTTGACAAAGGATGTGGGGGTCATCTCATGTGTAACGGGTATCGATAGGTTTCTTCGGGTATTATCTCATCTCTAGAGCTCACAAACATCCGGGTGAAATAGATAAAAAGGTATCTTTTGCAAACAAAAGCGTTCAACTGTTCAACCTGCATCCAAAACTTGTGAAGAAATAACACTTATTATGCTTTGCAAGAAATGATCTTTAAGAATTAGTTTTTGAGTATCGATTGTTATACATGTTGTCTCTGAGATGACATGGCACTTTCTTATAGTCAACGATTGGCTATACTATTAAGTAATATTAACCATGCCCATATACACCTAGAGCGGAGATAAGGGATTAAATCAGGATGACTTGCAAGGGGTAGAGGAGATGTAAGAAATGGTTCATCGTAAGTCTTTCACCAAGATCTTGTAGTAAAAATTCATACATGGAAGATTCTAGACTAAACCATAAACGGATACACTTTTATTCATGCGCGATACTCCAATAGAGCAAGATCATGCATGGAAGTCTCCACATGCTTAGACAACGGATTACATTGAGCGAAGACTAATGATCTACATTTAACTTGATAATGCGTATTTTTTTAGAAGAACAGGGAGGCTCCTCCCCGGTTCCATTATCAAATGAAACCCAAAGTGTCTTACATCAGCTCACTGAGAGGACCAGTTCAAAGGAAGGACTGCGGCGAAAGCCACTCAAGTTTAACGATAAGCTTATAGAATCAAAAGCGGCAAAGACACGGGCCATAAGCGCCCACACACACACTACATGTTTTCTAAGTGCACTTGATAATGCGTATGTCGGTGAACCTCCTTGGAGTCCCCGTGCACCGAGTCGGCGGGTAAAGGATGGAACGGATGCCATGGGTTTTCCAATTCCACATTGGCGGGATAGTCCCAGCTCCCCAGAGTCCAAGTCTGTCCGATGAGGCCGGTGTCGCCGCCCACGCGACCCGGAGGGGTAGTAACCACGCACCCGTACATCTGCCTCATGTCAGTGTAAGCGTCGGCGGCGACCCCCCTGACGCACATTACAGAGACGGGGCGGCAGCCTGCGCGGGCCTCGCCAGTGCCCACGGTCAAGAGGAAGATGCTGTCGTCCTCCTCCGAGACAAGTAGGCGGCGGTGATCCTCCAGCGACTCCGGTATGGTGAACCGGTAGCACGTGTAGTACTTGATGTTCTCCGCCAAGGGCCAGCAGTGACCGCTACACGCATCCGTGAGGTGATGCACCATGTCCGCCGGCGAGCCACAAAACGGCATCCGGCACTCATAGCAGTGGACGAAGGGCTCCTTGGAGGCATCGACCAGGCCATCCATGAAACGGGAGTTGCTGTAGGGGACATTGTGCCAGTTGAATATATGAGCAAGTTACTACGAGATTTAATCCGAATAAGCACAAAATAAATCATGACGGCTATAACAGAGATGAAATTAATCATGTGGACTAGCATAGTAGTAGGATACAGAGTAGAAACATGAATTCTACCATGATTTCGAACAGGAAGGACAGAAACACATACGGTGCAACCAAAGCAGCACTGTTGGCGTTGAGGTTGTCGCCCATGTCATTGAGGAAGAGGTTGCCGAGGTCGGGGAAGAAGTCATCGTCGGTGAAGTCGTGGCTGCCAGTAGTCGCGAGAGTGCGCTCCCCAGATTTCAACAGCGCCCGCCGAATGGAGCGCAGGAGGGAGTGGTTGTAGGGGACGTTGCCGCCGCCGAATGGAGCGCAGGAGTAGCACATAAAGCAGTAGATGGTGTCCTTACTAGTACTCCCTAGTCTCTATCTATCTATATCTATATATATCTACTCTTATAGAAAACCGAGTTGGTGATGATGGTATGCCTACCATCTTGTAATATAGACCGTCCGATCTATATCTGACGGATAGAAAGCCAACTTTGACAATTTTACAAAAGATATCCGCACCTCTCTCCACATTTACAGATAAGGCCTGACCTCGTGCTCCTCCCTATGTCTTTATCTCTACTACTTTTTTTATAACAAATCGAATAATGTTGTGCCGTCCGCTGCATGCCCGGCTGAACACGCCTCCTGGCCTCCATCATCACCAACTGAGTCTTTTATAGGAGTAGGAGTAGAGAAAAAACCGAGTTGGTGATGATGGTGTGTCGTGCAATGCACGGGCATCTTGCTATTTTTTTTGCATATAAGTCCAAACACCATGAATACTTCTCCTCCGGTGCTAGTAGTAGAGGAGAGTCCTACTCTCCTACTCTACTCTAGCAAGCTAGGGCATAGTACTGTAGTAGGTACTGTAGGGAGTACCAGTACTGTGATCACTCAAGCAAGTTGTCTGGCATCGATATGACCCTACGCTGCTGGTATGTGTCTCGTAAGTCAAGCGGCGTGCTGTAGTCATCATCACATGTCCACTTCCATGACACATATTCGCTTCTCCATCTTTGTCCGCACATAATCTTGTCCAAGCTTCCATCCCGCTAAGGCGCCTCCCTCGTCCAAACCCAAGCACTAACAATGGTAGAACCGAGCAGCGTCCGCCGAAAGAGTGGCTGGAATTCGCTCCCCACAGAGGTAATCAAGCTCATTGTTTCGCGTGTGGACAATCTCAGTACCATGCCGCTCGCAACGTGCTCGTCGGGGCTGTACAGTTTACTCAAAGCCCTCAGGCCGGAGCTTTTTAAGCCAGCTCCTTGCTTGCTGATGCCGCCCGATCTTCAGAAACGGCGTGTCACACGCAGCATAACGATCGTAGGGTGGCGAGCATCAACCCCCATCACTGCGATACGATCCCCGTCAGCCTCAGCTACATTAATGGTATGTACTGGGTCGGCATGAACACGTCTTGGATGGTGCTCGTCGACGGTCGCGGCAGCTGGATGCTCGTGGAGGTCCACACCCGGCGATTGATCCCCTTCCTTCGATTAACACTTTGACCTTTGCTTTGGCACCGCGGCCCAGAATACTCGGAATCTTACGGTAGCCAACATGATACCAAATTTGATTTGCTCAAGGTTGTAATCTGCCAAGTGCCCACAAGATCTGTGAATTATAAAGACTTCACGCTAATTGCATTCTTCAACTACGGTCTCGCCTATCTGACAGGTCACTGCGGTAAGTGGATAAATCTGCACGTCCATCGCAGGATCATACATCCTCCATGGTTCTCTGATGCCATTGAACAAAAGGGCTTCATTTACGCTGTCGACTCCTTCTATGGCTGGACGTATTGCTGGCCTACTCCAGTCATCGCTACAAACGGCTGTTATAGCAGTATGTTACTTTCCTATGATATCATGATGGCTTGCTTATATTACTGTCAACATTTACTGAAAAAATATTCATGCTCATAACATGATGTTCTTAAGATTGACTAAATCAAGAGCCCTTTTTTATTTGACTCCAACTTGATATGATGTTGTAGGCCGCCTGGTGTCCCTACCCTTCCTAATCCCAGAACCTTTCAAAGAAAAGCGGCATGGCGGTTGCAGGTGGTTCCTGGCTCGATTGGAGGACGGCGAACGATTGATGATCGTTCAGACGCATGCGGACCTGTTGTTTCGCGGAATACAATCACAGTCACTGCAAGGTCTTTGAGCAGGATCCCAGCTTCTCTGGGCCTTCAGGAATTTTTGACTGGAGGCTAGTAAGTAGCCTTGGTACACGCTCTCTGTTTGTCGGACTGAATTATCCGATTAACCAGGAGATAACCGACGGCAAGGATCATGATGGCAGCGCGGTTTCATTCATCAGGAAAAATTGTGTGTACACAGCGTACCATGCGTCTCTGCATGCACCATACCCTGATATGTGCCGCCGCGCTCTGCAGCCCAAAGTAGGAGAGAAGGTCGCAAGTATCAGACTTCGATCTGCTGGCTGGAGTTTCCCCCGTTAGGCACCCATCTGGTTCAAGCCGTCAGCCAATCTCCACAGCTTAATAAATAGTAACGTCTAACTGAGCCAGTTAGTTAGATGCGTACACTTGGTATAGTAGGATCTTTATTTAGTTTGATGTATACACTTGTTCTTTTTTGGTAGCCCTTTTGTAATGATGGCTGATGTTTGGTTTGGAAGAGAGAGCTGCGTCTTCACTCTTCTGGCATGCTTACTACTTCTGTTGCACCCCCAGCCCTAGTTGCTGCTGCTGTTTTCAATGTACAATCAGTAGTATATTTCGTCTTTTGGTTGAATAAATGTGTTGTTAGAACGACAAACACAATGATTTGAAAGTCGTTGCACGGTTCGATCCTTTAGTGCCCCGTACTGTACGTAGCTCATACTATTTTTCGTACGGAACACATTTTCCACTTGTTGATAACATGCAGCCCACTGATGAAGGCCCAATAGAGAAGCCCATAATTAACTGGAAGGGACGCTCTCACATGAATCCGGCCCGGGTACATGCTCATGGTCCCTAAACATAAATAAGTAAATAAATAAATAAAGCTAAATGCTCATGCACGAGTTCTTTGTGAAAATATGTTGCCCTGTTTTTCTTTTTGAAGAATACCCTAGCTAGGCCTTTTTGTTTTCTCCAGTCTTGGGCTGCAAATCTTTCAAGACGAGGAGGGATGCATTCCGTCCTGGCCAAAGAGTATGGTCAATGTCTGTTAAAAGTAATATCGGAAGGGTTGAAAATTCCAAAAATTATAGCAAATGGGATATTAGTTTTTTTTTTAATTTTGTTCTTCACTGATATCTTATACGTATTTCATTGGATTTAACATGACATAGTACTAATTTATTTTTAAATTTGTTTTAGTATGGCTATTTATTTTTGGATTAAGAATATTTCGTTCCCCAGCAAAAATTTCCCACATATTTAGTTAATTTTTTGACCCTGATACTGACCAGAAAATGGCCAGCAATTCTAAAAATGGAAAACGGGTGGCTGACTTGTTTACGTAAGGCTTTGTCAGTAAACACACGATTCTAGCCGCCGTGCTTCTTCAATATCTGATCTTCCTGCTCCAGCCGCCTAAACTAGCACCGGCGGGACTGCCTGCATGCTCCCTCCTCTTGTGGCCCGCTGTGATGCCGCGCAGGCTTCCCGGGCCCACCCTACTCCCTTCGCTGGCCTGGCCGCACGCAATCAACTGCCTCCTTATTATGCGGAAAAAAATGATTCCTCCCACTGACATCTGGGGCGCACCGGTTGGGAGGCTGACACAGGGCCTACTACGTTGACGCCAGACGCATGGAATGTCAACTTAGTCAACAAAGCGATTCTAGCAGCGAAGAACGTTGGATTTGAATCGAACGGCCTGCTACTTCTTCAATCATCGCTCTTCTTGCACCAACCGCCCAAACCAAGCGCCGGGAGACCGCCTTTGCTCCTGCCTCCAAAGGTGGCGGTTGTCTGCTGTTGAGGCCTCATCGCCCCTACTACTCCCACCGCTAGCCAGGCCCTGCGGCGACGACAGCCTCACACCGCAGTCGAACCAGTGAACCCTCGTACTCCTCTCCGCATGGGCATCCACTGCCGCGTCTTCCCCGTCTCCGCGCCATCCCCTTCCTAGGCCTTGCCGTCGTCCACCGCCTTGGTGCTCTCGACGCGGCGTGGTCAATGTGGTCAATGACATTCCATCGAAAGAGTATCAGACGTGGAGAGGCGACAATTGGGTCCATGGCCACAGCCCAGGTTTTTGCGATTTGCCAAGTAAGTCGCTTTGTCGTGCCTGTTGGGCTGCAAATCTTTCAAGATGAGGAGAGCTTTCATTCGGTTGGCGAGAAAATGGCCCATCGATAATGAGAAATGGGCTGTACATTTTAAAACACATCAAACCGACAATTAGTTTCAAATATATTTTTTTTCATTTCAAGATTTTAAATTACATTAATTTTTATGCGTGGAGAATTTGTTGGATTTTATATTGATATACATTTATTTTTAAAATCTGTTTGAATGTGAGTCGAAATTTTGGGATTAAAAACAATTCAGACCGCACCGAAATATGAAAAATTTCGTATAAGTTTTTAACCGTGGCCACAATATGGGTTGTAATGCTGCAAAAAGAATATGGGCTTCAAAAAAACCTTAAGAATTAGCAAATGGGCTGTAAATTATTAAAAATAATGGCAGATGGGCTGTATGCTGTTTTCCACAGATTTGAGGCTTTCCTAAAAAGGTTGGCGACAAGCGGATCGTTGGATAGCCATCCAGCGGACGTCGTGCTTCTACAATCTCTGCTCTTCCTGCTCCAGCCGCTCAAACAAGCGCCGGCGGGACTGCCTGCTCCGTCCTCCCCGCGGCCGGCTCTGACAGCTCGGACCCACCAGCTATATCTTCGTACGCAAGGACGTGCCTCCTTATTACGCACAAAAAAATGAATACTCCCCCTATTAGCTGGGGCCCAGTATAGTGGCAGGCTGACTTGTGGGCCTACTAAGTTGACGGGAACGGAGCGCTTTGTCAACTTAGTCAATATGCATGATTCTAGCTCCAATGACCGTACAATGTCCATCCAACGGCCGTAGTGCTTCTTCAACCTCTGGTCTTCTTGCTCCAGCCGCCCAAACCAGCGTCGGTCGTGCCTCGTGCTCCTGCCTCCTGTGGCCGGCTATGATGCGGTGGAGGCCTCACCGCCCCCTACTACTCCCACCGCTAGCCAGGCCATCCCTCTACTCACCCACACCCCCTGTTATTCTGCGGCGACGGCAGCCTCACACCACAGCGAACCAGTGAACCCTCGTACTCCTCTACGGCGTGGGCATCACGCCGCGTCTTCCCGGCTCGCGTCGTCCCCTTCCTAGGTCTCGCCGTCGTCCACCGCCACGGTGCTCTCGGCGGCGTGGTCAACGTGGTCAAGAACGGCTTCCATCGGACGTGGATCGTCCGTGGAGAGGCCGATACCGGGTCCATACCGCAGCAAGGAAGTGCCTCCTTATTACGCGCAAAATAATTATTCCTCCACTGACAATGAGGGACCACGGACGGGCCACAATATTTCGCGAAAAAAACGTTTCCCCCCTGACTGCTGGGACCCACCAGCTACACCTTCGCACGCAAGGAAGTGCGTCCGGACCAAAAAAAATTGATTCGCCCCCCTGACTACTGGGACCCACCAACTACATCTTCGCACGCAAGGAAGTGCGTCCGGGCAAAAAAAAACATTCGCCCCCTGACTGCTGGGACCCACCAGCTACATCTTCGCACGCAAGGAAGTGCGTCCGGGAAAAAAAATGATTCGCCCCCTGACTGCTGGGACCCACCAGCTACATCTTCGCAGGCAAGGAAGTGCCTGAGAGTCGGTACCCACCTGGTCGAAGCGTAAGTAGCGTTGTCATTATGGTCGCGAACGTGTTCGTACATATATACTGGTGGATGTAGAGGCGCGCACGTGTCGTAGTAGAGGCGCGCACGTAGCATGTACACGTACGTACAACGGCGAGGGTGGAAGAAAGAAAATACGGCCACGTACGTACATACGGGCAGGGTCTCGAACGCCTACTCGCGCATACGTACATGGCTGGGTCGTAACGGAGAAATAGCGTTGTCGTCGTGCTCATGGGGAGCCAACCGGCTGAGTCGGAACGGAATGCGTGGTCGTGTTGATCGGAGGGCTTGGACGGAACAGGCGATGAAAACGAGGCCTGGCGTACCGCACAATGGAGAAAATGGACATCCTACGTCCGGAACAAGGTCTTGTTGATCGGGATGGGTGTGGCGTACCGCAAAACGAAGGAAACGGACCTCTTACGGTCGAAACGGGGGTCCTGTTGATCGGGAGGGGTGTGGTGTACCGCAAAACGGACGAAACAGACCTCCTACGGTCGAAACGGGGGTCCTGTTGATCAAGAGGGGTGTGGCATACCGCAAAACGGAGGAAACGGGCCTTCTACGGTCGAAACGGGGGTCCTGCTGATCGAGAGGGGTGTGGCGTATCGCAAAACGGACGAATCGGACTTGTGTTGGAGCGCCACGGTTGAAATGGGCGTCCTGTTCATCGGGAGGGGTCTGGCATACCGCAAAACGGGACTCCACGGGATACTGTTCATATCCACCGTCGACCTCCTCCAGCCTCCACGGGCTCCTGTTCATCCAGCCTCCACCGCGCGCTACTCCACCGGCTACTGTTCAACCACCCCTCCACCGTCTACTGTTCATCCAGCCCTCCACCGTCTACTGTTCATCCAGCCCTCCACACCACGGGGTCCTGTTCAACCACCCCTCCACTGCCAGCCCTCCACCGTCTACTGTTCATCCAGCCCTCCACACCGCGGGGTCCTGTTCATCCAGAGGCAACGCCACCGCTCACTGTTCATCCAACCCCCCAACGCTCCTTTGTCATCCAATCGATCGGCTTGATTAGCAGCGATAGCGGCGAATCGCTCCATCGGGTTAACTTAACAACCATCGATCGATCGCTCGGAGTTCGATAGCAGCGTAGCACAGGAGTGCAATCGCCGGGTTCGATTAGAGCCCAACGCCTCGATCGGGTTGATTAGAGCCAGCGCCGCACACCTGCAGCGCTTGTCGTTACGAGAAAGCAGCGCATCGCTCGGCCCCCGACCTCCCACCATAACCGGCAACTCCCCAAAATTTTCCTAATCCTCGCTTCTACCACGGTTTTTACCGTCATGGACGGCCCAAAGAATGTCATGCAGCTGCGTCTCCGGCCTGCCCAAGACGAAAAGCCCATTTTGTGTCATGATTTTTTGTCATAGAAGTAGGAGCCCACCACATCTATGATGATACCGGGTTTTGTCATAATTATCGTTATAGAAGTGTCATATGTATGACAGAAAAAAAATCGTTCGGCCCAAAATGTCACAGATGTGTCTTTTTTTTAGTGTACATTCAATAAAAAATTACATCCCACGCATGATCAGCTCACCGCTATACTTTTAAGCTGTTCAAAGCTTGTGTAACAGCCCTATAAACTTTAGGATGTCATTTTCCTTCAGAGCAATCAACACGTGTCACTGACCAATTCGCGACTCCGGTTGGATCAACCATCTGCAGGCACGACAGCAGTATATGTTAGTGCTGGCTAAAGTGAAAAAGAACACGGTTAGGAGATTCATTCCCAGGCTGCAAAGTGGCGACACACAAATCAGGAAGAACATCAAACTGATTTCCAACAAAATACAGAAAAATAAATCAAACAATCTTGTAGGTCATGGCAAACATAAAACAGCTATATAGGATCGGAGGGAGTAATAACGTAAAACAGCTATATATTATTGACTCGCCCCCTCTGTGTCATCCTCTACCATGAATAGCTAGGTTTTTTTTTTGAAAAGGGGGTAATCCCCGGCCTCTGCATCAGATCGATGCATACGGCCTCTCTTATTAACCAAATAAAGAGGTTCTGAACAGAAGTCTTACAAACAAAGGAATAAAGGCAGCCTATAGCTCACATAGGCGTCATTGAAAAGGCAAAAATGAGATAAGCCACAAACCAGCTGGCATAATATAAGGAAGGTAAACTAGATGCCTATCCTATTACATGATCGCCATCCAAACCGGTTGAAGATATCGGCGCTACCGTCTCCCACGGACAGATCCGGTAACCAAACGCTCCTGGCCTCCGTCCGGAGTGAGTAAGGACCAAGTACGGATCGGTGCCGTAGCTCGGAACAACACCGCAAAAATGAGTATTTGTTGTCTGTTAAAAACCAAATCATTCCTGTAATTCCAAATTGCCCATAATAACGCACATACTCCTACGAATGTATACGGCCGTTTCGGGCTCCATCCCAAGCAGCCACGCCCCAAATAACGTGTTTACCGATCTCGGTGGAGTAATATTAAAGGCAATTTGCACGGTGCGCCACAACCCTTGTGCCAACGGGCAAGCAAAGAATAAATGCTTGATAGTCTCATCCCGATCACGAAGCTACACCTAGTAGATCCTGTCCAGTTGCGCTTAACTAGGTTGTCCTTTGTAAGAATAACTTGTTTATGCACAAACCACATAAACACTTTAATCTTTAAAGGAACCTTAACGTTCCAGACTTCCTTGGACGTAGGTATCACGGATGAATTAATAATATCAATATACATCGACTTGACCGTGAAGACCCCAGTTTTAGTTAGTTTCCAACACAACTGGTCGGGCTGAGGATTTAGCTGCACATCCATCAGCCTACGGACCAAGTGAAGCCATGCTTCCCATCTAGGTGTTGGGGAACGTTGCAGAAAATTAAAATTTTCCTACGGTTTCACCAAGATCTATCTATGAGTTCATCTAAGCAACGAGTCAAGAGAGAGAGTTTGCATCTACATACCACTTGTAGATCGATGCGGAAGCGTTCGAGGGAGTGGTGATGATGAAGACGTTCCCAACGTGATTCCGATCACCGATGACCAAAGTGCTGAAAGGACAGGACCTCCGCGTTCAACACACGTACGGGACGATGGCGTCTCCTCCGTCTTGATCCAGCAAGGGAGAAGGAGAGGTTGAGGAAGACAACTCCAATGGCAGCACGACGGCGTGGTGCACTTGGTGCAGAGGTTCTCCGACAGGGCTTCGCCAAGCACACGCGGAGAAAGAGAGGAGTTGGGGAGGGGAGGGGCTGCGCCTTTCAATGGTGTGTCTAGCCCTCCCCCACCCCTCGATTTATAGGAGGAGAGGGCCAAGGGGCCGGCCATCTAGGGGAAACCCTAGATGGGGCGGCGGCTGGGGAGGAGGGAGGGTGGCTTGCCCCCAAGCTAGGGGCGCCCCCTTTTTTCCTTAGGGTTTCCCTCCCTTGCCCTAGCCGCATGGGCCTAAGGGGAGGTGCGCCCAGCCCACCAGGGGCTGGCTCCCTCCCACTTAGCCCATGTGGCCCCCGAGGGGTGGCCTCCCGGTGGACCTCCGGAACTCTCCCGATGGCCCCGATACATTACCGGTATACCCCCGAAACTTTCCGGAGTCCGTTTAACCACTTTCCATATATAAATCTTTACTTCCGGACCATTCCGGAACTCCTCATGACGTCCGGGATCTCATCCGGGACTCCGAACAACATTCGGTAATCACATACTTGTCTTCCTAATAACCCTAGCGTCACCGAACCTTAAGTGTGTAGACCCTACGGGTTCGGGAGACATGCAGACATGACCGAGACTACCTCAAGTCAATAACCAACAGCGGGATCTGGATACCCATGTTGGCTCCCACATGCTCCTCGATGTTGTCATCGGATGAACCACGATGTCAAGGGTTCAAGCAACCCGTATTCTATTCCCTTTGTCCTTCGGTATGTTACTTGCCCGAGACTTCGATCGTCGGTATCCCAATACCTCGTTTAGTCTCGTTATCGCAAGTCACTTTACTGCATACCGCAATGCATGATCCCGTGACGGACACTTGATCACTTTGAGCTCATTATGATGATGCATTACCGAGTGGGCCAGTGAAACCTCTCCGCAATACGGAGTGACAAATCCGATCTCGATCCGTGTCAACCCAATGGTCACTTTCGGAGATACCTGTAGTGCACCTTTATAGTCACCCGATTACGTTGTGACGTTTGATACACCCAAAGCACTCCCTACGGTATCCGGAATTGCACGATCTCATGGTCTAAGGAAGAGATACTTGACATTGGAAAAGCTCTAGCAAAACGAACTACGATCTTGTGCTATGCTTAGGATTGGGTCTTGTCCATCACGTCATTCTCCTAATGGCGTGATCCCGTTGTCAATGACATCCGATGTCCATAGTCGAAACCATGACTATCTGTTGACCAACGAGCTAGTCAACTAGAGGCTTACTAGGGACATATTGTAGTCTATGTATTCACACGTGTATTACGATTTCCGGATAATACAGTTATAGCATGAATAAAAGACAATCATCATGAACAAGGAAATATAATAATGCTTTTATTATTGCCTCTAGGGCATATTTCCAACAGTCTCCCACTTGCACTAGAGTCAATAATCTAGTTACATTGTGATGAATCGAACACCCATAGAGTTACGGTGTTGATCATGTTTTGCCCATGGAGAGGTTTAGTCAGCGGATCTCGACATTCAAATCCGTATGCACTTTACAAATTTCTATGTCTCCATCTTGAACATTTTCACGGATGGAGTTGAAGCGACGCTTGATGTGCCTGGTCTTCTTGTGAAACCTGGGCTCCTTGGCAAGGGCAATAGCTCCAGTGTTGTCACAGAAGAGTTTGATCGGCCCCGACGCATTGGGTATGAGTCCTAGGTCGGTGATGAACTCCTTCACCCAAATTGCTTCATGCGCTGCCTCCGAGGCTGCCATGTACTCCGCTTCACATGTAGATCCCGCCACAACGCTTCGCTTGCGGCTGCACCAGCCATCGCTCCACCATTCAACATATACACGTATCCGGTTTGTGACTTTGAGTCATCCAGATCAGATCGAAGCTAAGCGTCGGCGTAACCCTTTACTGACGAGCTCTTCGTCACCTCCATAAACGAGAAACATGTCCTTTGTCCTTTTCGGTACTTTAGGATATTCTTGACCGCTGTCCGGTGTTCCTTGCGGGATTACTTTGGTACCTTCCTACCAAACTTATGGCAAGGTTTACATCAGTCCGGTACACTGACATGGCATACATAATAGATCCTATGGCTGAGGCATAGGGATGACACTCATCTCTTCTTTATCTTTTGCCGTGGTCGGGCATTGAGCTGAGCTCAATCTTACACCTTGCAAAACAGGCAAGAACCCCTTCTTGGACTGATCCATTTTGAACTTCTTCAAAATCTTATCAAGGTATGTGCTTTGTGAAAGACCTATGAGGCGTCTCGATCTATCTCTATAGATCTTGATGCCTAATATATAAGAGCTTCTCCAAGGTCCTTCATTGAAAAACACTTATTCAAGTAGGCCTTAATGCTGTCCAAGAATTCTATATCATTTCCCATCAAAAGTATGTCATCTACATATAATATGAGAAATGCTACAGAGCTCCCACTCACTTTCTTGTAAACGCAGGCTTCTCCATAAGTGCATAAACCCAAACGCTTTGATCATCTCATCAAAGCGAATGTTCCAACTCCGAGACGCTTGCACCAGCCCATAAATGGAGCAACTGGAGCTTGCATACTTTTTCAGCATTCTTAGGATCGACAAAACCTTCCGGCTGCATCATATACAGCTCTTCCTTAAGATATCCGTTAAGGAACGTTGTTTTGACGTCCATCTGCCATATCTCATAATCATAGTATGCGGCAATTGCTAACATGATTCGGACGGACTTAAGCTTCGCTACGGGTGAGAAAGTCTCATCGTAGTCAATTCCTTGAACTTGCCGATAACCCTTAGCGACAAGTCGAGCTTTATAGATGGTGACATTACCATCCGCGTCCGTCTTCCTCTTAAAGATCCATTTATTTTCTATCGCTCGCCGATCATCGGGCAAGTCTGTCCAAAGTCCATACTTTGCTTTCATACATGGATCCTATCTCGGATTTCATGGCTTGAGCCATTTATTGGAATCCGGGCCCGCCATCGCTTCTTCATAGTTCGAAGGTTCACCGTTGTCTAACAACATGATTTCCGGGACAGGGTTGCCGTACCACTGCAGTGCGGAACGTGTCCTAGTGGACCCTCTGGTTCAAGAGCAACTTGATCCGAAGTACCTTGATCATCATCATTAATTTCCTCTTCGGTTGGTGTGGGCATTACGGGAACATTTTCACGAGCTGCACCACTATCCCGTTCAAGAGGTAGTACTTCATCGAGTTCTACTTTCCTCCCACTTACTCCTTTCGAGAGAAACTCTTTTTCGAAAGGTTCCGTTCCTCGCAACAAAGATCTTGCCTTCGGATCTAAGGTAGAAGGTATACCCAAGGGTTTCCTTAGGGTATCCTATGAAGACGCATTTTTCCGACTTGGGTTCGAGCTTTTCAGGTTGAAGTTTCTTGACATAAGCATCGCATCCCCAAACTTTTAGAAACGACAGCTTAGGTTTCTTCCCAAACCATAATTCATACGGTGTCGTCTCAACGGATTTAGACGGTGCCCTATTTAAAGTGAATGTAGCTGTCTCTAGAGCGTATCCCCAAAAGATAGCGGTAAATCGGTAAGAGACATCATAGATCGCACCATATCCAATAGAGTGCGATTACTGACGTTCGGACACACCGTTACGTTGAGGTGTTCCAGGTGGGCGTGAGTTGTGAAAGCGATTCCACATTTTCTTAAGTGTGTGCCAAATTCGTGACTTAAATATTCTCCTCCACGATCTGATCGTAAGAATTTTATCTTTCGGTCACGTTGATTCTCTACCTCATTCTGAAATTCTTTGAACTTTTCAAAGGTCTCAGACTTGTGTTTCATCAAGTAGACATACCCATATCTACTCAAGTCATCTGTGAGAGTGAGAACATAACTTGATATCCTCCATGACTTCAACACTCATTGGACCACACACATCGGTATGTATGATTTCCAATAAGTTGGTTGCTCGCTTCATTGTTCCGGAGAACGGAGTCTTGGTCATCTTGCCCATGAGGCATGGTTCGCATGTGTCAAATGATTCATAATCTAGAGACTCCAGAAGTCCATCAGCATGGAGCTTCTTCATGCGCTTGACACCAATGTGACCAAGGCGGCAGTGCCACAAGTATGTGGGACTATCGTTATCAATTTTACATCTTTTGGTATTCACACTATGAACATGTGTAACATTACGTTCGAGATTCACTAAGAATAAACCATTGACTATCGGAGCATGACCATAAAACATTTCTCTCATATAAATAGAACAACCATTATTCTCGGATTTAAATGAGTAGCCATCTCGTATTAAACGAGATCCAGATACAATGTTCATGCTCAAACTTGGCACCAAATAGCAATTATTAAGGTTTATAACTAATCCCGTAGGTAAATGTAGAGGTAGCGTGCCGACGGCGATCACATCGACTCTGGAACCATTCCCGACGCGCATCGTCACCTCGTCGCCGCCGATCTCCTCTTATTCCGCAGCTCCTGCTGTGAGTTACAAATATGAGCAACGGCACCGGTATCAAATACCGGGAGTTACTACGATTCATCGGTAAGGTACACATCAATTACATGTATATCAAATATACCTTTGGTGTTACCGGCCTTCTTATCCGCTAAGTACTTGGGGCAGTTCCGCTTCGGTGACCCTTCCCTTGCAATAAAAGCACTCGGTCTCGGGCTTGGGTCCATTCTTTGACTTCTTCTTCTTCCGGCAACTTGCTTACGGTAGCGGCAACCTCTTTGCCGTCCTTCTTGAAGTTCTTCGGCCCTTGCCCTTCTTGAACTTAGTGGTCTTATTGACCATCAACACTTGATGTTCTTTCTTGATTTCAACCTCTGCTGACTTCAGCATTGAGAATACTTCAGGAATGGTCTTCTCCATCCCTGCATATTGTAGTTCATCACAAAGCTCTTGTAGCTTGGTGGGAAGCGATGAAGGATTCTGTCAATGACCGCCTCGTCCGGAGGTTTATGTCCAGTGGACAGGCGGTGATGCAACCCGGACATTTTGAGTATGTGCTCCTTGTGAACTGTTTTCCTCCATCTTACAACTATAGAATTTGTCGGAAACTTCATATCTCTCGACCGGGCATGAGCTTGAAAAACCAGTTTCAGCTCCTCGAACATCTCATATGCTCCGTGTTGCTCAAAACGCTTTTGGAGCCCGGTTCTAAGCTGTAAAGCATGCCGCACTGAGCGAGGGAGTAATCATCAAGACGAGACTGCCAAGCGTTCATAACGTCTTGGTTCTCTCGAGGGGTGCTTCTCCTAGTGGTGCTTCTAGGTCATATTGTTTCTTGGCAGCTATGAGGATGATGCTCTGGTTCCGGACCCAGTCCGTATAGTTGTTGCCATCATCTTTCAGCTTGGTTTTCTCTAGGAACGCGTTGAAGTTCATGGTGACATGAGCGTTGGCCATTTGATCTACAAGACATATTATAAAGATTTTAGACTATTGTTCATGATAATAAAGTTCATCTAATCAAAATATTGATGAACTCCCACTTAGATTAGACATCCCTCTAGTCATCTAAGTGTTACACGATCCGAGTCGACTAGGCCGTGTCCGATCAACACGTGAGACGGACTAGTCATCGTCGGTGAACATTCTCATGTTGATCGTATCTTCCATACGACTCGTGTTCGACCTTTCGGTCTCCGTGTTCCGAGGCCATGTCCGTACATGCTAGGCTCGTCAAGTTAACCCTAAGTGTTTACTGCGTGTGTAAATCTGTCTTACACCCGTTGTATGTGAACGTAAGAATCCATCACACCGATCAACACGTGGTGCTTAGAAGCGACAACTGTAGCAACGGTGCACAGTTAGGGAGAACACTTCTTGAAATTGTTCTAAGGGATCATCTTATTTACTACCGTCGATCTAAGTAAACAAGATGCATAATCATAATAAACATCACATGCAATTATAAAGTAGTGACATGATATGGCCAATATCATATAGCTCCTTGATCTTCATCTTCGGGCTCCATGATCATCCTGTCACGGCATGACACCATGATCTCCATCATCATGATCTCCATCATCGTGTCTTCATGAAGTTGTCACGCCAACGACTACTTCTACTTCTATGGCTAACGCGTTTAGCAATAAAGTAAAGTGAGTTACATGGCGTTCTTTAATGACACGCAGGTCATACAAAATAAAGACAACTCCTATGGCTCCTGCCGGTTGTCATACTCATCGACATGCAAGTTGTGATTCCTATTACAAGAACATGATCTCATACATCACAATATATCATCATTCATCACAACTTGGCCATATCCGTCACATGACAATTGCTGCAAAAACAAGTTAGGCGTCCTCTAATTGTTGTTGCATCTTTTACGTGGCTGCAATTGGGTTCTAGCAAGAACGTTTTCTTACCTACGAATAACCACAACGTGATCTTGTCAACTTCTATTTACCCTTCATAAGGACCCTGTTCATCGAATCCGCTCCAACTAAAGTAGGAGAGACAGACACCCGCCAGCCACCTTATGCAACTAGTGCATGTTAGTCGGTGGAACCGGTCTCACGTAAAATGCACGTGTAAGGTTGGTCCGGGCCGCTTCATCCCACAATACCGCGGAAGCAAGAAGCGACTAGTAACGGCAAGTAAGTTGACAAGATCCACGCCCACAACAAAATTGTGTTCTACTCGTGCAAAGAGAACTACGCATAGACCTAGCTCATGATGCCACTGTTGGGGAACGTTGCAGAAAATTAAAATTTTCCTACGGTTTCACCAAGATCTATCTATGAGTTCATCTAAGCAACGAGTCAAGAGAGAGAGTTTGCATCTACATACCACTTGTAGATCGATGCGGAAGCGTTCGAGGGAGTGGTGATGATGAAGACGTTCCCAACGTGATTCCGATCACCGATGACCAAAGTGCTGAAAGGACAGCACCTCCGCGTTCAACACACGTACGGGACGATGGCGTCTCCTCCGTCTTGATCCAGCAAGGGAGAAGGAGAGGTTGAGGAAGACAACTCCAATGGCAGCACGACGGCGTGGTGCAATTGGTGCAGAGGTTCTCCGACAGGGCTTCGCCAAGCACACGCGGAGAAAGAGAGGAGTTGGGAAGGGGAGGGGCTGCGCCTTTCAATGGTGTGTCTAGCCCTCCCCCCACCCCTCTATTTATAGGAGGAGAGGGCCAAGGGGGGCCGGCCATCTAGGGGAAACCCTAGATGGGGCGGCGGCCAAAGGGGAGGAGGGAGGTGGCTTGCCCCCAAGCTGGGGGCCCCCCCTTTTTTTCCTTAGGGTTTCCCCTCCCCTTGCCCTAGCCGCATGGGCCTAAGGGGGGAGGTGCGCCCAGCCCACCAGGGGCTGGCTCCCTCTCCCACTTAGCCCATGTGGCCCCCCGGGAGGGGTGGCCCCTCCCGGTGGACCTTCGGAAACCTCCCGGTGGCCCCGGTACATTACAGTATACCCCGAAACTTTCCGGAGTCCGTTTAACCACTTTTCATATATAAATCTTTACCTCCGGACCATTCCGGAACTCCTCGTGACGTCCGGGATCTCATCCGGGACTTCGAACAACATTCGGTAATCACATACTTGTCTTCCTAATAACCCTAAGCGTCACCGAACCTTAAGTGTGTAGACCCTACGGGTTCGGGAGACATGTAGACATGACCGAGACTACCTCAAGTCAATAACCAACAGCGGGATCTGGATACCCATGTTGGCTCCCACATGCTCCTCGATGTTGTCATCGGATGAACCACGATGTCAAGGGTTCAAGCAACCCGTATTCTATTCCCTTTGTCCTTCGGTATGTTACTTGCCCGAGACTTCGATCGTCGGTATCCCAATACCTCGTTTAGTCTCGTTACCCGGCAAGTCACTTTACTCGCATACCGCAATGCATGATCCCGTGACCGGACACTTGATCACTTTGAGCTCATTATGATGATGCATTACCGAGTGGGCCAGTGAAACCTCTCCGCACACGGAGTGACAAATCGATCTCGATCCGTGTCAACCCAATGGTCACTTTCGGAGATACCTGTAGTGCACCTTTATAGTCACCCGATTACGTTGTGACGTTTGATACACACAAAGCACTCCCTACGGTATCCGGAATTGCACGATCTCATGGTCTAAGGAAGAGATACTTGACATTGGAAAAGCTCTAGCAAAACGAACTACACGATCTTGTGCTATGCTTAGGATTGGGTCTTGTCCATCACGTCATTCTCCTAATGACGTGATCTCGTTGTCAATGACATCCGATGTCCATAGTCGAAACCATGACTATCATTGACCAACGAGCTAGTCAACTAGAGGCTTACTAGGGACGTATTATAGTCTATGTATTCACACGTGTATTACAATTTCCGGATAATACAGTTATAGCATGAATAAAAGACAATCATCATGAACAAGGAAATATAATAATGCTTTTATTATTGCCTCTAGGGCATATTTCCAACACTAGGTCCAACAAGCACTCTCCTAAACTGTATATTGAGGGGAACATACTGCATCACTGTGGCCACAAGAGCATCCCTACGCTGAACAATACGATATAGTGTTGGATAGTGTGAAGCCAAAGGCGTGTCACCCAGCCACGTATCCTCCCAGAATCGCGTGTCATCTCCATTACCAACAATACATTTCGCTCATTAAAGAAAGCGGCTTTAACCCTCATTAGCCCTTTCCAGAACGGCGAATCTGAAGGTCTCATAGTGACTTGGGATAAAGTCTTTGAGTACAGATATTTACTATGTAAAATCTGCGCCCAAGTTGCCTCTGTCTCAGAAGACAACTTAAACAGCCACTTACTCAGGAGGCATTTATTTTTGACTTCAAGATTTTCAATACCAACTCCTCCTTGGTCCTTTGGTCTGCAGATAATATCCCACTTGGCCAATCTGTACTTCCTCTTAGACTCATCACTCTGCCAGAAGAAGCGAGAACGATAAAGTTCTAGTCTTTTCCTCACCCCAACTGGTACTTCGAAGAAAGATAGCAGAAACATAGGTAAGCTCGTGAGCACCGAGTTAATCAGAATCAACCGGCCTCCATAAGACATGAGTTTTCCTTTCCAACAGCTTAGTTTCTTCTCAAATCTATCCTCGATGCACTTCCACTCAGCATTCGTTAACTTACGATGGTGTATTGGAATACCGAGATAAGTGAAAGGAAGAGACCCACTCTCACACCGAACAATTGTGTATAAGCTTCCTGTTCGTCTTTGGCTCTACCAAAACAGAACAACTTCGCTTTATGGAAATTAATCTTCAGCCGGACAATTGTTCAAAAGGCATAATACTAGCTTCATGTTCCTCGCGTTGGCCAAATCATGTTCCATAAAATGATTGTATCATCGGTATTGCAGGATGGATAAACCACCATCAACCAGATGAGGCACCACTCCCTCCACCTGACCGGCCTCTTTGGCCCTCCCAATCAGGGTTGCTAACATATCAACCACAATATTGAACAGAATAGGCGACATAGGATCGCCCTGTCTCAGACCCTTGCCGGCGCCTGCGAAGGCCCTCCGCGGCCCGCCGCGCCCGGAGGAACCCCAGTAGCCGCGCCCGGAAGAACACCACGTCCCGCCATCGCCAGTAGGGGAGGTATTCGAGCAGCCCTCCCTCCGCGCGATCGACAAAGCACGGTCGTCCGCCTCCGTGCGAACCCTAGCTCGAACCGGACGTGTGCATGGGGGTGTAGATGTTGGCTGTGGACCGACCGGGCCTCATACCCAGCTTCGAAGCCCAAACTCTAACTCGGCGGTTCACAGAACCGCCCACCCACCACACGACCGAATTCACGGCCCAGCAATTCATTCAAACGGCGATCCTGTGATCGCGGATCTGGCCTGCGGTCGATCGTCGGCGCCGGCCCCGTGGCCGCCGACGACCGCCGAGCCTTCTTTCTCCTCACTATCTTCCATGAATTATCAGTGATGAAATCGGAAAGAACAGGTTTAGGAAGACACACCTTCGGAATCGGGCCTTTCCACGGCCGGCTCGTCGCCGCCGAGGTTCGTCGGTGTACAACGCGCCGAAGAATCTCGTGTCTGTCCTCCGATCGAAGCCCTTGCCGCGCCGGATCGTCGAGTGGCACCACCCCATCCACGATCGCCGCAACCTCATCTTCCGAGTACCCTGGATCGAATGCCTCACAGATGATCGACGAAGGCGTCGGCGAGTACTCCGGCGAGTCACCGGCATCGTCGTCGTCGTCCCCATCGGGATCAGCGAGGGCCCAGAACCTTCCGCCGACGCGCCCCGCACCGGAGTCAGCCACCGGCGACGCAACCGCGGTGGACACCGTAGTCACCACCCGAGTCGCCTGGGGCTGCCTCGCCTGGGGCTGCCTCATCTCACCGCTGTTCACAAGTAGGTCATGATTCAGATTTTAGCTAGGTAATGCGCAGTATCAGTGCTAACGATGAAGGTAATGCCTGTTAATTGTTTCTGTGTATGAAATTTTGTTTTAGGAAAAAAGGGTGTACTTACTTAATATGATGTAGCAGCTTCTAGAAAGATGCAGCTTCTATGGGAAACAGAACAACTGCAAGAACAACTGCAATTAACAGTAGAAAAGCATCTACAAAGTTAACAGTAGAAAATCATCTACAAAGTTACATCTAGGTAGTAGCGTGCTGCTAATTAACAACAACATTTTGTTTTGGCCTAACCTGACAAACAGACCAGTAGTCGATCACTGCATGCAGACCAAGTAAGGAGTAATTTTTCACTTCATTGAACCTTCTTCTGGCCTCATCCTTAGCATTTTGTGCAATGCAAGACCTTTACATGTCTGATTGCATTTGCATTTCAACTATGCTTCCTTTTTTGTTCCATCCAAAAATTAAACATCTTATAAAAACATTGACAAACTGAGCATCTACAAAGTTGATTGTCAAACTGGAACATAGCTAGCTAGGTATCCATGACTTGTATAAACTTATTTTGATCTACAATTTTGCGCAACAATATTTGAGCTTTAAGAAATGGAAAACACTATCGTGTTTCAGAAGGTTTGTGCAATAGAAATCTTGTTTCAGAAATTAAAAAATGATTCAGCTGTGTAGTTTTTTTTCCAGCAACAGCCTACCCAAGAGGGTCCTGCAAGGTCCAATATGTTGTATGCACATAGGCTTGTGCAATAGAAATCTTGTTTCAGAAATTAAAAAATGATTCGGCTGTGTAGTTTTTTTTCCAGCAACAGCCTACCCAAGAGGGTCCTACAAGGTCCAATATGTTGTATGCACATGAAAAATACAAACGCCCTCGTGGACATATTGAGGGTTGCAACTTCGCATAGCTCAGCTAAATATAGATTGGTCTCTTCAAGACGCTACGTGCAGATGTTCATGGAAACAACAACACAACAGTTCTGCAAATATGTTTATAAGATCTCAAAGTGAGGCTCGGTAATCTATTTATCTCAAATATTTATCAAAGCATTGCTAACTGAATTCCATAACACAACCCCTGTTTGTCATCTAGACACATGCAAAACATCTAGAGGACATCATGCATAGTATAGTTATCTTGCTACTCCCACCCCCGCTATTTCAAATATTCTTGCCATCAGGCAATGGTAATTTAATGTCAGTGAACTGCCATTCCATAGGTGCATATGGGGAATTCGAAAAGCAAGGCAGGTGAACATCAACCAAAAGAGGACGTTACTACGGGTATGATGCACTCTATCATAAATTCCTACACATGTGTTCGGTTCATTTCTGGCAGTGACAAGCTTTATGCATAATGTATTGCAGGCCTTACGAGCGGCGGAAATGATGAAGAATATAATGCAGGCATCATACCCGTAGCTGAAAAAATTGACGATACTTACACGGCGGTTCCAGGTATAAGATTGTATGAAGATTGGTGAGAATGTTGCCTGCATAGTTTGTCGCCTACGTATCATTGGTCTTATTTTCATCCTGGTTATAACTCTACAGATGGATCAAGGTCGCTACAAGTTGGAGACCATCATGAAGCTTCGTTGTCGGCTCCAAGTAATCTAACAGTGGATTCTGGCATATTTGAAGCACAAAATGAATATTGTACCGACTCATCCTCATTTCATATGCCAAGAATGTTGCGTGCATAGTATGTCGCCTATGTATCATTGGTATTATTTTCATTCTGCTTACAACTCTACAGATGGATCAAGATCGCTACGGGTTGGTGACTATCATGATGCTTCGTTGTCGGCTCCGAATAATCTAACACTCGATTTTGGCACATTTGTAGCACAAGATGCAAATGGTACTGACTCATCCGCATTTCATATGCCATAATTTATAAATATGGGTGTTCACCTTCATGTACAACATACCGCATTTTTTCTTGATTGGTAAGTTGTAGGCTGTGAACCTTCAAAAGATGAGATGGATGGTTTGGCAAAGCTACAAGGTATTCCCATGCATGCTTATCCACCATCCAAGCCGACGTGTTTGGTATCGGATCAGTCAGGTTTATTGGCTTTTTGGTTTTTTACTTTTGACATGATGCATCCGACAGAACTTGCGAGCAGCATGCAACATGAGCTGATAAAACAAGGGAGCAGTTCAACGCACAAAGGCGTGCGTCTTATCGAAAGAAAAAAGAGAGGAGGATAAGGTCAGGTTGCAAGAGGAGAATCAGCCTTCCCTTTCAAATTCTGGTAAGTTGTTTAACGTGAGCATGCTGACTAATCTTTGCTAACATAAGTTATTAAGCTGGTTTCGTATATGTTGTATCAATGTTATCTAAGTGAGTTGTAAACATAACATACACGGAGAAACCTATTGTTCAACCCGACCTCTAAAATCCCATGCTCGGGCTTTTTTTATGCACTAACTCTCATACATCTGATTCATCTGGTAGACCATAGGGGGGTTTTCAACGCACGGAGGCGGGCATCTTATCGCAATAGCAAGTCAGATGGTTTGAAACAACAACAAGATGATGGGATTCTTGTTCAACGCCGTACTCTATGTGATATCACGAATGTTCATCACCCTTCACATGTTATCCCAGGTATATCAAGTACTCTATGTGATATCATGAGCTGCGTCCCCTTGGTATATCAAGTAAAATTACTGAACACGCATGTTGAATCAGACACCTTGAATGACAACAAGAAAATCCCATGCTCGCATGTTGAGGATCCGCCGCCCTCGCACGTCAGAGCCGCCGCTCTCGAGAACGCCACATCAAACCCACTAGATTCTGCTGCACGCACCACCGCCTCCCTTGCGAGGACGCCCGATCATGGGTCTCCATCGGCACCACGACGGCCGCAGCCTCCTGACCGCCGACGCTCCGGATCCTCCTGTCGTTGACCCCCTCTACATTAGTGATCGGTCAAGGCAGGGGGCATGGCGATATCCATCTTTCCGCATGTACAGCGGCCGGTGCCCGCGTCCGTGTATCTTGTGCCAAGGGTGTCGTATTCATCTCAAGGAGGTCCTCTCGGTCCTTCCCGGCGATGATGGCGAGCCGGGATTCCTCCTCCCACAGATCCGTTGATCCATGGTCAGATCTCAAGGAGGAGGGGCGTGCGGCTATTGCCACCGTCGGTGCCTGCACTGGAAGGTCTCCGGCGCCTGCTCCAACCAGATCCAGCCGGACTGCCATCCCATTGCGGTAATAAATCTCAAGCCATCTCCTTTTCATTGAGTTGAACTACAAAACGCATGTTGTGTTTAAGTGTTAGATCTTACTGAATGTCTTGCCAGATATGTGTGCTGCTCCTGTTGTGCATTTGATGGTTAAGCCGCTGCTTGTGCAAAATATGCTTACTGCTACCCGGGCTCCATGACCCAGAGGAGAAAGGAGCTGCCCAAGGAATCACTGCCAGAAGACTCAATACGAATGTCTTGGACTCTAGGCCAAGTTCGGCAAGGAAGCAGCAGTGTGAGCTAGCCGAGGGTTCAGACTGATGTGCGCTTTGATTCTCGCTGATTTATGATTTTTACCAAACCAAGTGCTTTGGTTATCTCGGAGGAGAACCCGCTGTTCCCAGAGGCCTGACGCATGGTCGATCACAAGTCCTCCAAAGGGTGGAGCTGTTTAAGGTACCACGAGCACCTTCCACGACAAGCAGGTTCCAGTTGTGCCAAGTCTACATGCTACTGCTATTCGTATTGTCCCCCTAGCAAAATAAGTTTATCTGATGCCTCAACGGCTCATATTTCTGCAAGTCACCCATTTATATAGTGTTGGTCTGGGGAATTTTTTAAGTTGTTGTCTATACCTTCATGACTCACATGTAGTTTAAGTTAGAATCCATTCTGAAGCAAACTGAGTTACTAGCAGTTTACATGCCTTCTGGGCAAGCTAAGCTTCTTGAGGAAACTTAAAGTTTCCAGAAGATGTTATACACCTGACTGACGAAGATCTTTTCAGTTTTCATAAAGAAATTGATATGTATTTTTTATGTCCACAAGGCATTTCATGACGATCCAAGCAGTTTGTTGATCAAATAGAAAATATGTAATTTTCTGTTTTGGTAATAAACGTGCAATTCAACATATAGTTGGGGCAGCCAGATTTCCTCTTAGACACGTCCGCTAGCAGCAACAGTTTCAACCAGGCGGTTGCGGCCTGACTTGGCGGCTCTTCCTTTTTCTTTTGTGTTTGAATCAAATTTGGTGGTCTCTGATTTTACAGGCATGTGTTGATCTTGGTCTTGTTCTGTATGCAGGTAGGGTACACTTGATGTTTCAAGTTTGATGAAAGAAAAAGAGCTTCCTATGTTGATTTCGGGCAAGACATACATTCTGCCATGCATTAGTAGATTAATTGCTTCTCTATGCAGAGGGACAATTAGTGATTGAATCTCTCTCTCACGTTTCTTGATTATCCAATTAATTTACCCCCATCTATGCATAAATTGGTCCGATTGAGATATGCCATTTTTATGTAATAATCTATATTGGTTCTATATATGACTAGAACTATATGATATGATGCACATCGGTCCGCTTTACTGGCAATCTATCTACCTAGATGGAGGGGAGGCGCTCGTGTGGAGCTGCTCAATGTTCAACGAGATACAGCTGATTAAACAAGGTTATTTTAAAGTTCTTTGTGGTTCATGTTAGCTAGCTATCAGTAATAGTACAATCTTGATTTTTATGTCGTTCAGGTTTACCTAACCATCAGTAACATTACTTTCTATTGGAGACTTCTTACAGGAGGTGCTTATAATATGATAGTTCAACAGGTACAGATTTTAGATTGCGGTCATCTATTTACCAGGGCATCAGTTAACTCAAGGCATCGATCAAAATTTAGCATTCTTTGTTGTGAGCAGCAAGGGGAAGACAGAGATTGTCTGATATATGCGATAACGCAATATAATTTTCTCTTGCATATTTATAATCTGCCATTTGAATGATGTTTTCTGTGTTGTAGTCCAATCAAGACAATTTGCAACTTTGGTGTTGTGACGTTGGAGGCCGTGCTCAACAGCAATGGGGGACTGTTGTTGATGCCTGACCCATGATGCCGGCGAAGGAACGAGAGTCGACGAGGGGTGGACGCCATGGGTTCGTGAACAGGCCAAGCCTCTGTTGTTCGTTTGGTAATGTCCGACGCATTAGAGGCATAGTATGACATGCCCTGATTTTGTTGACCTCGTCTACCAATATCCGACGAAGGAGAACACGTCCCGGTTTCCATCTTGATGGTAAGTTCTTTAATCTTCTATCTCATGGGATGTGATGTGGTTGCCTTCATTTTGGCTTTTGACAAAGGACTGAAATTAGCTTATGTGCTTCCGAAGTGATATTATCAACGCTCAAATGGCGTAGGATAGACTGATGTTTCATGTGATGTGCTTTAAGCCAATGTTTCAGCTTGTGTCGACCCAACATGTATTTTTAGTTTCAGTTGTTGAGCTCTGCACTACAAAACTGAGAAGGACCCATGGCTTTTTACAGGTCAGGCATGTTTACTAAAATATATAATTTCTAAATCATTTCCATCAATATGTGAGTTGTTTGCTTGCTCAACCTTACGCTGGGATTTCTACAGACTACAAATAGAGGGAAATTGGCTTGTACCTTAATAGAGATAGATGAACCAGTAAAATGATTGAAAAGGCTCTTTCCAAGCATAAGGTAAGCTGAATCTTGTACAGTTTACTTCTTAATATAATTTGGTCAGTATGTTGTTTATTTTCTGAAATACTGAAGCTATCACTATCAAAACATATACTGATATGTTTTTGTAGCTATTTTTGCCTGTGAACATTGTATTCCATGCCATGTGATCAGAAAGAACAATATGTACATATCAGTAGGAATTAATTTGGGACTACATATTTCCTAGAGGGTATCACTACGAGTGAGAAAGTTTATTATTGTGAGTCCATATTTTGGAATGGTAAATCAGAAAGTTCTTGGAGCTATTTCAGGCTAAACTTGTACAAACAATATGTACATGTCATATTTTAAAATTTGGTTCCTAGACTTTCTGATTACATATCCGATACTTAACATTCATCATTGTAAATGTACATTTAATTGTAAATCAGGAAGTTGTTTCATATGCGAAACTTCAATATAGATGTGATTTACATTGATAACCATGGAACATCAAGAAGTAAAACGAGTGGATCTAGGTATGAACATCGTTGGATCTTTCTCTTCTCGCGGGTGTAATAATTATAGATTGGGGACAACTAAATTCTTTATCTTCGAATATTCCTTTCATTCCGTGCATATCTAAGGGAGAAGTAAATAGAAAGCACTTACATAGGTTCCATTGATTTATGTGCATGTCGAAGGTTCCATTGTTTCCCATCTCTTTTGGGAAGCAGTATATCAAATTGCTCCACATAAATTCCCTTCATGAAAAAAATAGATTTGTTTAATATAAGTGAGAATATCTTCAGATTAAATATAACAGCTGCAAGAGCTCATTTCAAAAACTATGTACAACAAAAACATAGAATGAATAAGCATACATGTAGGTTACTATTGTACAAAAAATATAAGATAGAACATCTTCAGATTAAAGATTACATATTACAGCTGCAAAAACTATGGTACAAAAACTATAATAGCTGCAAAAACTATGTTTAATATGATATAGAATATCTTCAGATTAAATATTGCACATAAAAACTATAACAGCTGCAGGAGCTCTGATATCAGATCTGCTCACGTAAAAAAATATGATAACCAGCGTCATAGAATGAATAAACATATGTGTAGATACAATGAATAGATTAGATAGAAGTACTGTGATACTGATTATGCAATTCTAACACATGAAGTGCATCATTGTAAATAAGATACTAGCTATCTTCAGGCTGGAAATGCAAACAGTCAAACATTAAAAACAGTATTTCTAAAAAATGAAAACAATCTTGCAATCTTGATATAAGAATTCTATCTTGAGCAGCATCACAGATTTTACTATTTCATCTCATGTTGAAATCAACAATAGTTATAAATACAGGAGTACAATCAGTCTACAATCTTGATATAAGAATCCTAAGTACTCCAAATAAGAGTATATAAACAGGAGTATATAAACAGTGAGCAAGTATGCAAGCGCTGCATGTTATATAAATAGGAGTACATTCTTGACTTGTAGGAGTACACAGAAACATCCATTTTTAATCACAACTTTTTCAACATAACAGAGGTCTACAAAAGCTTTTTAAGATACAATGGAGGTCTACAAAAGCTTTATTTTCAGATACCACTAACCAGTAGCCACAATGCTTTATTTTCCAGATACCACTAACCTTGGATTTTTAATTATGAGCACGAGAGCACAGGTAATTACGTATAAAAAAAATTGAGCATATCTATCCCGTCAACACCAACAACATATTCGAACATCGACAGCAACAGAGTACTTGAACATGAACATCATTTGATCTATCTGTGCTTGCAAAATGATGAATTACTGTTGTATACACGCATTGCAAATTCTTCTACAACAATCTGTACTTGAACACCAACAACATACTCCAACATTAACACACATTGCAAATGGTGAATTACAGAAACAGAGTTCAGAACACATCTGTCAGAAAGGTACTTGTACAAGTATACCTGCTCTCTGTACTTGCAGCTCCGCTCGATGAAACCGTGCCACCACCAGCTAATGCAGCCCAGGATGGCTGGATGAAGTCCATCGGGCAGAACTGTCGCACCAGCAGTAGGAGAGCTTCCCATCTCCCTAGACCGCTCCAGGAAGCAGCCGGAAGAACTCTGTCGGATCACGGGTTCCGGCAGACCCTTAAGGTTCGAACTCTGGGGTGCGCGCGGAGATCCAACCCTCCACCGTCTCGTACCTCGCCGAATCGCAGGGATCTAAACTACTAACAAGAACAACGCAAGAGACGCAAGATTTATACTAGTTCGGGCCACCGTTGTGGTGTAATACCCTACTCTAGTTTGTGGTGTGTGGATTGCCTCTGGGGCCGACGAAGAACAGTACAGGGAAGAACAGCCTCGCGAGGGTCTGTTCTTGGTGGGTGTGATGAACTGCTAAGTGGTGCCCCGTTGCTCTAGCTTGAGGAACGGGTTTCTCTCTCTCTCTGGATTCCGACTGCTCGATCCCCTTCTCTGAGTGCGGCTTCCCCTATTTATAAGCGAAGGCCCTGGGCCTCTTCCCCAAATATTGAGCGGGAAGGGCGCCAACAATTGGCCATTTTGAAGGGGAACAGCGGGTACACTTATCCTGACTAAAGTTGGTCCTCGCCTGCCAAAGGCTCTGGTGATGTCGCTGCTTGGGCTCCACGATGATCGCATTCCAGCCGTTGGGGCTGGTCTTGGTCTTGTTGCGAAGCGGATGCCTTTGCACGATGCCCTTGCCTCACGCTTGCCCCTTTGCACCAAAGAGGAAAGAAGGACGCTGCACGGGCTGGCACCCGACTGGCGCCCTTGGTCGTCATGGCTTACGTCACGGGCACCTCGCGAGGCACCCCGCCTTGACCTCTCCGCCTCCTCGTGAGCCAGCCTGACGAGGCCGTGCCTGAGGAAGCTCTTGGTCGTCCGTCCCGCGAGGCTTGGCCCCTCGCGGGGGTCTTGAGCTTGTGTTGGTGAATATGGGCCGTCCTGGGCTTCCTTTGAGCCACGCCGCAGGCCGCAGGCAGGCAAGTCTGGGGACCCCCGTTCCCAGAACGCCGACAGTAGCCCCCGGGGCCACGATGCGCCCGGAGTTGGCCGTGCGGAGAGGCGAAAGGGCAAGTGCAAAGCGTTGTGGGCCCTAACAGCATGTGGCCTTGGGCGCCGCGTGGCGGTTGATTGGACGTGGGCGCTTCTGCAACTGCGCGGGTTGATAATAGAGCGGCATCTTTCTTGCCTCCTTTACTTTCTCTAGTTGCTGCTCAGATCCCCTTTCTTGCGCCTCTCCTTCCTGCTTCCAAGACCTTCAGATCCACTCCGCCTCCGTGCCCTAGCCAGTTATGGCTCCTCGCCAAACCCGCCGGAGCTCGGTACTCTCTGCTTTGGATCCGCCCGAACGTGTCGTGGCGAGCCTTGCTCGATCGCGCCGTGGCGGAGGCGCAGGCGTCGTGAACGGCGGTGTTCAAGGCCGGCTCTTCCGCCCCTGAAGGCCGGGGGAGTACCTCCTACCCGTTCTTCGCGGGCGCCATTATTGCTGGTCTGTCGCCTCCCTTCTCTGAATTCTTCTTCTCCGTCCTTCGCCATTACAACATTCACGCTTTGCACCTCCATCCCAACTCCGTCCTTCTCCTGGCAATCTTCGCCTACTATTGCGAGGCCCATGTTGGGGTGAAGCCCTCGGTGGCCTTGCTGCGCCACTACTTCTTCCTCCGATTCTCCCGTGGTCCCGTCTCCGCGTGCGCGAGCTTCGTCGCATACGGCGGAGCTATTGCCATTTCAAACACTGGGAAGCGGATTGAGGGCTTCAGGAGCAAGTGGGTCTTGGTGGATGCCGGGCGGATCCACCCTCGACTGATCCTCCCCACGGAGCCCGCCGAGAGCTCCGACGACTGGTCCCGGGCGAAGCTTCGGGATCTCATGCTAAGCTTAGCCGGAGAGGATGGACGCAGATCTGAAGCCGGACGATGCGGGCGCGGCGAGGTTGACCGTGCGTCGTTCTTGAGGGAGTTCCTGGAGCACCAGCTGGCTCCGCTTCGCCAGTACTCGCTTCCGATGTGGAGGCCTAACCCGAGCCCCGTGGCCCTGGCCAGCGAGGATCTGGTGACGGTCCTCCAGTCCTTGGTAGGGGCGATGTGGCGAGACCGGAGGGCGCCCCCGCGCCCCTGTTTCTTCGCGAGGATTGGGAGCAGGTTGTGGGGTCCATGCCCGCCTTCAACGGGGACGGGCTCATGCCCATGGAGGCTCGAAGGACTGGTGGGCGTGCCCTCTTCCGAGCTCCAAATAAGAGGCGGAGGAGAGGGAGCCGGAGAGGGGTTGATTCGGGGTGGAGTCAAGGGCTCCCTCCTGCGCGCAGCCCGCGTTCTCCGCCTCCCCGAAAGTGACGACGACGAAGATGAAGATGAGCGGGGAGGCAAAAGCCTGCCTCTGATCCCGAAGAAGGACCGGACTGGGCTGGTCCCCCGCGGGTCCGCCCCGGCCCAGGGGTGATCCGCGGACGCGCCTGCCGCTCCTGGTTCCCTTGAAGCCGATCCCTGCAGCCAGCTCTCGGGCTTCAAGTATGGTCGGCGGCTGCTCGAGTCCACCAGAGACGACCTGTAAGTGCCCGTCTCCTGCCTTGATTATTGCTTTGTCGACGAGATCTGATGTCCATGCTCTTGGTCGGTGGCGCTGGCGAAAAAGAAGCTAAAGGGGCTCCTGAGGCCTCATCCGTGGTGGTGCCTTTGCCCGAAAAGGAAGACGACCCCGACGCCCAGGCCTCTCCTGTCCGGGCGTCCTCGCGAGGCCTGGCTGAGCCCGCTGGGGCGAGCTCAGCCCCCTCGTCCCAAGCGGCTCCCGAGGCGGCCCTGCTGGGCGCAGCCCCCGCCGTCGTCGTGGCGCCGCTGGTTCCGCCTCAGGGCGCAGTGGTTACGCCGCCGCCAACTCCTCCTACTCCGCCTACTGCTGTCTCTCCGACTCCTCCCGCGGTCCTGGACCGCGCTACTGCTGAACTGGACCGGCTGCAGCAGGATCTTCTGGGCGCCGAGCCTTGCTTGGTGGCCGGGCACCTGGAGCTGGCCTCTGGCTGGATTCGTGCCGACGCTTCGATTCGGGCGGCGCTGGTCCAGGCTTCGACGGCCTGTGACGAGGAGAAGCAGGCTGTTCGCGAGGCGAAGGTAGCCCGCGATGCTGCCCTGGGGGAGGCAACCAGCATCCGAGGCCGCTGCGAGACGCTGGAGGGTGAGCTAAAGGGCTTGCAGAACCAGCTCGCCGAGGAGGCTCGCCTCCGCCAGGAGCAGGAGGAAGGCATGAAGGCTCGCGAGGCGGCCATCAAGGACCGGGAGGCCAAGCTGAAGAAGCGCCGTGACCGTCTTGACGCGTTGGGGCAGGAGGCGGAGGCGAGGGAGGTCGAGCCGACGCCAAGGCGCTGAGTTACAGCTGAAGACCGCGTGGCCTTCATGGATATGGAGGTGAAGGCTCGCGTCCTGCTGAGGGAGCTTTATGACAGCGGCTTGGAGAGCCCACTGGCCGGCGCGGAGGACGGCCCCGCCAAGCTGCTTCCCTTCATGATCCGCGCTCTTGAAGATGTCTCCCTTGGTCTTGGCCCCACGGCTGAGGCCGAGGCGCGGGTCTTGTCTTCTGCGGCACTGACGCGGATTCTCACCCACATCTATCTTCGCGACCCCAGCGTCGACATGGACAGCCTGCTGGAGCCGGTGAGCGGCGAGCACGCAGCTGCCACTGCCGAGGCTGTGAAGGGTCACGCGGAGGCTCTGTTGGGGAAGTTTCAGGCCTTCAGCACCAAGCCAAAGCGAGGCGCTGCCGGCCCTGCTGCTTCACGAGGCGCGCCCACTCCGCGCTGCTCCACCGCCGACAAGTGACTCCGCTGCGGCTCCTGCCTCGCTTGTAATTCATGCACATGTATCATGCCTCGGGGAGGCGTTTAAACTTGCGTTTGGTACTGCTATAACAGTGCGGACTGTAATATTTGCTTTTGAATTCCTTGAAATTTGTGCTTCCTACTTTCTTATGTTCTCTTGGCAGAGCCTGCCTCACAGATACCTCGGCCGCCGTTAGCCCCGACCGGAAACTAGGACGGGACCAAGGGGTGAGGGGCTACGTGACAAGTTAGGCTCCTGAGTCGCGATGCTTAGGAGTCCCCCTTGGCGCACGAACAGCAAGTAGGGAGGTGAGGCGCGGGTGGATCCACCGTTCTACGTTTGCAGGGCCCGGCCCCGCGCATACCCCAACCGCCGTTAGCCTTTCGGAACTAAGGGTGAGGGGCTACGTGACCAATTAGGCTCTTGAGTCGCGATGCTCAGGAGTCCCCCTTGACGCTCAAACGACATGCGTACCTTGGCTCCGCTCGGAGAGTGGCGTGCAACGAACCAGGCCCGAGGGGCCTGGCTGGGTGGCGTGCATCTGGGCGTGACCCAGGCGCAGCCCCCGTGTCCAGCCCCTCGCGGCACTCCCGAGAGGAGGCGTTGACGAGGCCGGACATCGAGCTCTAGGCTCCCCGAGGTTGACGCGACTCGGAGGCCACCTCGGTTGTTTATCACCGGTCGAGCATAAGCGCTTCCGCATGCGACGGGCATAGCCGCTCCTTGGCGATGTCGTCGGCCCAGCGCGGAGCATGGTGCTTCCATCGAGCGTGAGGGGGCTCCCCTCGGGAGGAGCCCAGGCGATATCTGACCCACCACGACACGTGGCTGGCACGGTTGGGCTCGACGAGGTGTATCTGGGCACCCGTGAGCCAGCGCGGGACTCACGAGGCCCTACCTCAAGGCGGGTTGCGCCTGGATCTAGGCCTTATCTTTGAGTGTGTTCCTGCAAAAATGGCTAGATGCCGATGCTCTACGTCTTCGGGTCCCGGCTCCCGGGCTGGTCTCTACCGTCGCTGGCAATCCAGGTCGCGATGCCATGGACAAGACCAGAGGGTGAGGGCCGGAGAGCCGGTAGGAGCCCTGAGTCACGATGCTCAGGCACCCCCCCTTTAACGCGCAAGCTGGATTGGATGACGAAACTCTACGTCCTCGGGTCCCGGCTCTCGGGCTGGTCTCTACCGTCGCTGGCAAGCCAGGTCGCGATGCCATGGACAAGACCAGAGGGTGAGGGCCGGAGAGCCGGTAGGAGCCCTGAGTCGCGATGCTCAGGCACCCCCCCCCCTTAACGTGCAAGATTTCGCCACCCAGGAGAAGGCACCAAATAACAAGCATGGTGGAGCATAATCCTAAGGAAAACGCATGAAGGATACATGCCGCCGGGACTGGCCCGAGCGGCTTGGGGATGATGCAGCCCGAGGGGCGCCCCCAACAGGGTAAGCTAAGGACATGAAATAAAAGGGGTACATGCCGCGGGGATGGACCCACGCGGCCTGGGAATATTGCGGCCCTGAAGGCGCTCCCAGCCAGAAATAAAACTTAAAGATGTCACTGGTGATGTTGGGGATGAAGGGCTGTTGATGTAGCAGACTCGGTGGGCTGCGGAGCCGATCCTCACAAGCCCAGGCTCGGGGGCCTCGGGAGGCTCTGGAGGCTGGCGGCCCCTCACGGGCCATCTCCATCTCCGCCCGAGGCTGCGGCGTGCGACCTCTTGATCCTCCAGGATGGTCCTCATGAGACTACTGGTGTGCGGCAGCAGCGTTTGGCAGGCCATAAGGCATGCGTCACGTGGGCTGTGGGCGGACCTCATAGCGTCCCGCTTGCGAGGGCCAGAGGCACTCTTGAGATGCGGCTTGGTTGAGCCCTGGTACGTTGATGCAGACGCGCAGCCCACCATCCTCGCCTGGATGGGGGGCCACAGCGGGCAGGCGGCGGCTGCCCCTCATGACCCTTTACTCCTGTAGCTCCTGAATGGCCTTGCTGATAAACTCTTGAGGGTTCTGTTCTCCCGATCTTGCTCCTGCTTGCAGGAAACGTGCTTCGAAACACGCCTCCACGTGGTGCCCAAGCGCCTCCCTCGAGACCTTGGCGAGGTCGGTGGCCCTCCAGGGGAGAGCCCCCGAGCCTTGCCCGAGGAGGGCGCCGGGCGTGCCTTCCTATGCGATGGAAGGAGGCTCCCCCTGGCCCGGCGCGGGCCCTGAGGGGCTTGTCTCTTGATGAGCCGGGCCGGCCGATGTCTTCTTCTTCTTGGGTCTTTGTCTCGAGGCGTCCCGCCGCTGTGGTTTGGGTCTTCCAAATGATGCGGCTCGAAAAGCTCGCTCCAAGGAGCACTGCATCTCTCTCTCTTCACAGGGCACCGTGATGACCCCGCCGCTTCTGGCATCTTGAGGATGTTGTAGCCATGGTGGGTCACGGCCATGAACTTGGCCAACGCTGGGTACCCGAGGATGGCGTTGTCTGGCGGCGAATGTGGGCGACGTCGAAGTCGATGAGCTCGGTGTGGTAGTTATCGCGGGCCCCGAAGGTGACAGGAAGGCGGGCCTGCCCGATCGGGACCATGGAGCCGTCGGTGACTCGGGAGAAGGGCTTGGTTGGCTGAAGCTGACTGTAGGGCACTTGAAGATTGTTGAAGGTCTCCCCGGACAGGACGTTGAGCCCTGCTCCGCCGTCGATGAGGGTCTTGGTGACCAGCACGTTGCTGATGATTGGGGATCAAAGCATTGGGAGGACTCCGGTGTGGCTGCGCACTTGAGCTGATCTGCTGAGCTGAGCGTGATGGCGCACGCCGACCACTGAGAGGCGCGTGGACTCGAGCTTGGGGAGGACTGCATTCACTTCACGCAGGCGAACTGCTTGAAGATGCACGGTGGGAGGCTGGGGCTTGGGCTCCGCCAGGATGCAGCGATCGCTGGCGCTTCTGGAAGCCCGGCCCCTAAATCTGATGGCGGTCTTGATTCTCCTTGGTGGCGGCGGCAGCGGAGGGAGGCCAGCGTTCCTTGCGGGACGATCCTCACGAGGCTGATCCCTCCAGCCCCCCTCGCGAGGTGGGTCTTGCCGGCGGTCCTCGCGAGGTTGGTCGCGCCACCCTTGGCGCTGGGCCGCGTCTTCCCAGCGTCTGCATTTCTTCCTCCTCCTCGGCCATAGCCCGGTCGCTGCGCTCAGGCGTCTGCCGACCCTTCCTTCAGCGCCGCGGCCGGAGCTCTTGACATTCATTGGTGTTGTGGGTGTGGAGGTCGTGGTACACGTGATACCGGCTGCCCTTGGAAGACTCGGGCTGATCTACGCCCCGCTTGGTGTCCGGTTCGCCACGAGTACGGCAGCCCCTTGCGCTTTTACGTCCTTGGCCTTGGACTTCTTCTCTTCGGGATCCACGGCAGGCAGCTCGAGGAGGGAGAGGCGCCCCTCCTCAGCCCTGGCGCACTTGGTCGCCAAGTTGAACAGCTCCGGGGAGGTGCACAGATCTTCATGCATCGCCAGCTCCTCCTTCATCTTGATGTCGCGCACGCCATTGGAGAAGGCAGAGATGATGGCCTCCTCCGTCACCCTGGGGATCTTGAGGCGCGCGTTGTTGAAGCGCTGGATGTACTTTTGCAGGGTTTCCCACAGGCCGCTTGATTCTGCGCATGTCGCTCACGGCGGGTGGGCGGTCGCAGTACCTTGGAAGTTGGCGATGAAGCGGAGTGCGCATCTCGGCCCGGAAGAGATCGTGCACAGGGCGGTCGAGAGCTAGGTGCGGGCTCCGTCCTTGAGCGTCATGGGAAACCAGTTCGCCATGACCTTTTCGTCTCCGTTGGCGGCCTCGATGCCCAGCTCGTAGAGCTGGAGGAACTCCGTAGGGTCTGCCGTGCCATCGTAGCGTGGGGGCAGGTCTGGCTTGAACTTGGCGGGCCACGCGACGCCCCGTAGCTCAGTAGTGAAGGCGCGGCAGCCCGCCGTGGTCGCGGGGGGCCTCAGACGGCAGAGAGCTTGGTCTTGCAGGCCTCCCTGCGCCGCTTGCGGGGCAGCGTGAGGTCTTGACGTCTTTGGGCGAGGGCGCTCGGGCAACTTCTTGTGGGCGAGGAACTTCTTGGCAGCTCTGCTCTTGCCGCGCCGCCGCCTGGCGGAGCGGGTTTCGCCCAGGGGCCGCGCGCCTTGGGGCCAGGGCGCCGTCTTGAGGAGGAGGCGGCTGAGGCGCCCCGGGAGCATCATCGCCAGCGAAGCGGGTGCGGTCTAAACGCAGACGGCGGGGTCGCCTCCACAGCAGACGAGCTTCGGCGACGGTCGAGCTTCGGTGATGCGGTCGAGCCATTCTTCGTGAAACGTCGTCGGCAGAAGCGTGTAGCGCAGGAGTTCGTTAGCGCGATGAGTGCAGCTCGGGCCTCCATGGCAGCGAAGCGTATGACGAAAACCAGCGGGTGGCGAAAGCGTGGCGGTGCGGCCGTCCGCCTCATGGGCGGAGTCTTTGGGGCGGCGCTTGCTGCTCGTTCCCCGCCGGGCAGTGGCGGCGTTGACAGCCGGTGACGAGCAGCGAGGTAAATCGCGGCGGAGGCTGTCTGGCGGCGTGGAAGCGAAAGCGGCTCGGCGCTCGGCGCGACCCGGACAGGCGTCGAACATGGTTATGCGATGGTCGGGGAAGAACGAGGCGACGAAGGCAGATTCGGCGCACCTACCCGGCGCGCCAAATGTCGGATCACGGGTTCCGCAGACCCTTAAGGTTCGAACTACAGGGTGCACGGAGATCCAACCCTCCACCGTCTCGTACCTCGCCCGAATCGCGAGGATCTAAACTACTAACAAGAACAACGCAAGAGATGCAAGATTTATACTAGTTCGGGCCACCGTTACGGTGTAATACCCTACTCTAGTTTGTGGTGTGTGGATTGCCTCTGGGGCGGCGAAGAACAAGACAGGAAGAACAGCCTCGCGAGGGTCTGTTCTTGGTGGCTGTGATGAACTGCTAAGTGGTGCCCCGTTGCTCTAGCTTGAGGAACGGGTTTCTCTCTCTCTGGATTCCGACCGCTCGATCCCCTTCTCTGAGTGCGGCTTCCCCTATTTATAAGCGAAGGCCCTGGGCCTCTTCCCCAAATATTGAGCGGGAAGGGCACCAACAATAGGCCATTTTGAAGGGGAACAGCGGGTACACTTATCCTGACTAAAGTTGGTCCTCGCCTGCCAAAGGCTCTGGTGATGACGCCTGCTTGGGCTCCACGATGACTGCATTCCAGCCGTTGGGGCTGGTTTTGGTCTTGTTGCACGAAACGGATGCCTTTGCACGATGCCCTTGCTCGCGCTTGCCCCTTTGCACCAAAGAGGAAAGGAGGACGCTGCTGGCGGCTGGCGCCCGACTTGCGCCCTTGGTGCGTCATGGCTTACGTCACGGGCACCTCGCGAGGCACCCGCCTTGAACTCTCCGCCTCCTCGTGAGCCAGCTGACGAGGTCATGCCCGAGGAAGCTCTTGGTCGTCCGCCCCAATCTGGCCCCCTCGCGGGGGTCTTGAGCTTGTGTTGGTGAAGATGGGCCGTCCTGGGCTTCCTTTGAGCCACGCCGCAGGCCGCAGGCAGGCAAGTCTGGGGACCCCCTCCCAGAACGCCGACAAACTCCGTCAGGCAGCACTCGTTGTCCTCCTCCTCGTCCATGGGGGGAAGCCCCAGCAATGAGCGGTCATCGGGAGCGGAGTCTGGGGAAGGGATCTGCCGAAGAGTACCGAGCTCACCGCGGCAACAGGCGCGCTCGTCGCCGCCCTCGTCCCCATGCCCTACAGATCGAGATGGAAAGAAGTGATTTTTAGGTCCGGAGGAAAGAACAGGGGAGCTGCGCGGGGGAGAGCACCGGGAGGAGGCTCAGGGGAGCTGCATGGCGCATCGGCGTGCAGCGGCGCGACGCGGCGGCGTGGCGGCGTGGTTTGGCCGGCGAGCAGGCAGAGAGAAAATGGAGATGGAGCAGAGTGTGGTGTCGGAGGGGAATCGAGGAGTGCGGGTTATGTCAGACAACTGTGGAGGGGGTTTTCAAAAAAATGCCATTGCTGCAAGTATTTGGAACCGGAGGAAGTATCAAACTTGCAATGAAGTACTGCCTCAAACTAATCTCTGGGAAGCTTATGTTGAAAGATTGTCATGTGTACTTATCAAATCACTGTCATGTTGTACTGGCTCAGTGACATGCATTCCCAATTTGTTTATATCAACATCAATTAGTAGTAGATTTGTGAAGTTCAGAAAACATTCAGTCTGAAATGCTTCGGCTAATGCGTACTCTCTCCATAAAGAAATATAAAAGCTTTTCGAGAAATTCCTCCATAAAGAAATACTATAAAAGCTTTTTGAGAAATCCATGGTTGTGTAGCTTCCAGTCAGGTAGCCAGACAGCTACCGCACCAAGTTGTCGTGTCGACAGCGGCCACCACCCTTGAGTCGTGTCGTGCATCTCACTCCTACATCTCCAAGCAGGAAGCCGGCCAGCGCAATCTGCACCAAGCTGTTGTGTCCCACGGCCAGACTACGCGCCCAGCGTGCAACCATCTTCACCGTCGCGCTCTACCGCACCAGCGCGCTTGTGCACTGCTGCCGACGTGTCGAGCACTGCAGCCATGTCGCGCAGCAAGAAGCGACAACGCTGTAAACGACGTCACACACCTCCGCAACTCACGTCGTCCTCTTCCCCCAACAACCGACGCCTTGCAGATCTGGGCGTAAAGCACGTCGTACCGCGGTGGATCAAACCAATCGAGCCACCGTGGCGGGGAGTGGGGGATGCAGGTGAAGTCGTCTAGGGAAGGTAAGAGAGGCTCGGCGCGCGACTTGGAGGAGACATGGCGGGGATAGGGGGGACAGTCAGCGCCGGTGAGGCGAGTGGAGGATGCGGGACGTCATCAATTGACGGGAGGCGGCGCAGACATGAGTAAGCTTGAGAGAGTGACAGGAATTGTACGGTGCCACTGTGTTGTGAGAATAAGGATGTATATTAGGTGGAAAAGAAAACACCTCCCAATTGTAGCAAGCTCGAGCTTAGCCCGTCTTCTTGACGTATCCATAGCTACAAATTATTATTTGCGCTGGTCACAAGGTGCTTAAAGAGTTTTCAGCGTGGGTGGACGCCTTGGGTTGTCTAAAAAAACTAATTAGCAGTACTCAGTGTTTTTTCGAATAAAAACATCTGTGTTAGTCTCATTTTTATTTTAATATATTATATATTATATATGGTATATATTTTTTTTATTTTTATATGTTTTATTTTTGTCCATCAGAGATAAGTGATGGATTCTAAGGAGGCTTTAAAAATATCAACGGGCTTAGGCATTGATGTAACGATGACGGACCGGACTGAAATATCATGAGAAGAGGTGCGTACAAATAATCCTTATTTATATGTATGTCATACATGATAATACGAAATGTCCAATTTTATATGATTATTTTTGTAGCATATGAGAGAGAGAGATGTATTCTAGCGACATTCAAAACGAATCCATCCAACAAGGGTTCCGAGGCGACATTGCTGGAAGGGGCCAAAAGTTTATACAACTTTTTCACAACATAAAAAACCAAAAAACAAATATAAAATTGTGCTCTAGATTATGCTCTGGTGGAACAGTTAAAAATTGGTTCGTCTGGTTTGCACGGTAAACTCCGTTGCATATTTTTAGGTCTTCCACGTAAAATATTCGTACTAATTACATATATTGCTTGTGCACAATGGTTAAGAGCTGTGGAAGTAGTTCTATTATACATGCTTAAATATCGTGTGAATGCAGTTAATGATAAATTTTTTGATATTCTGCAAGAATATCATAAGCGAATCAAGTAGATTTTTATTTGTAACAGATTATTAATTGGATCATCGCTCTCTATGTATACACCGTGAAATTGCCTTTTTTTATCATTTACATTGCAAATGAAGTTGACTTCAACGATTATAGATTATCTTTTGTATAAATGTGAAAGTTAATATGCATTATGTTTATATATAACTTCAGTCAAATATTTGAAAAGCCCCTAGCAACGCACGGGCATTCTACTAGTATATGATGTACAAAGGTGGGCCACGGGCCTCAAGTATACAAGGAACTAGGGGCGGGCCCAATACACAATATGCACATAACACATATACTCAACAGTGGCTATATGAGCTGCTAGCTGACTAGAATAATTAATGTGTACATGCAAGAGAAGAAAAGAAAAAGCAGTTGATTGGATGGTGAGGCACAGTGAATCGGGAGCAGTGGCACTAGCGCCGGCTTTAGGGCTGCATGCGGGCGGAACTTCCTCGCGTCTTGTGCTACAGCCGAGCGCTTCGTCAAGCGCTCGCTCCCTTCTCTCTCCTGCCTTTACTTCCCTCCAACTCAGAATTTTGCTGAGGTGGAATCGCTTGCAGTCGGCTGAGTAAAACTATTATACTTCCTCTAATGGGTTTGATGATGACCCGTTGCGCCAATGGTGCAAAGACCGAGAGCAAGACAACTATTGAAAGAGTGTGTATCTAAATGTGTATACACAGAATGAAACATATGGAAATAAGTATGAATTGATGATAGATAGATGGTTGCTGATGATATATGTTTTTTAAGAAGCTCACCAACGATCATTTACAATGTTATGAGCAAGGCATGTAGATAGGCAGAGATGCGTTAGACAGATGTATCGTTGGACGTTTAGAACGACTTCTTTGAGGCAACTCTTCATAACTGCTATTCCTCATGCCCTGCATTGCTCAGAGCAGAAGTTCCTTCGATATCATGGTCCATGCTCCAATAATAGTGGTTTATTTTCTAGAAACCATATTCAGATTGTGTTGTTCTATTGCTACAAGAATGGAATATTCCAAAGCATTCGTGCTAGGATGGTCAGCAACATATGTTACCTGTGATAAAACATGATTGAGATTGTTGTCTTTGGATGTTGAGCTAGCTCTGAAGTTTGCATCTGTTATGCGATAAAGTTCCTTTGCTGCCATTCGATCTCCACTAAGGCTATTGCACTAGCTGCTGCTAAAATACTTGATTATTCCGTCCTTTTCTTTTTGCTGATGCTCTAGAGTCTGACATTTTTGTTGACCTAGATGTGCCTTGTCGTGGTTTATGTCTCGTAGAACTTTGTCGTAAGAACCTTGTATGCACCTGAGAGCCTCAGTTGCTAGTTGATCTTCAGCTTCTTCGACGGATATTGATTTTTGTGGAAGTCTATTGTCCAGTTGTTGCTTACATCCATAGAAGTGAACTGTTGCATCAAGACCGACCGTCCGCCCCTTTTGTGTTGACTAAACTGCATTTGGGAGGCCAAGCTGGTGCATCATAGCGTCTAGAAGCACTTTTGCTAGAATCTTCACTTTTTCCATTGTTTTTTTTTAGAAAAGGAGGAATACCCCCGGCCTCTGCATCTGGTCGATGCATACGGCCAATTTATTAATTATTAGCACAAAACCTTACAAAGTCGTACAACAGTAAGACCAAAGCCACCATCTTCGCAACCTCTGTCGCTACTCCTATCTAACTGATGAAGGGGCGCTGATGGTCTGGGCCTAATACCAAACAGACCTCGCAGCCAAACCTAACATCTTATATAAGGAAGAATATACTGTCAACAATTGTAGTCTATGATTTTGTATCTGCTTGTGTGTGTATGGATCTCTAGAAAGACATACAATTATCAGAGAAACGACAATAGTTGTGGCACTAAGTTCAGTAACCAACACACATCTTATATGAGGTTGGTTAAATGTAACAGAGTACGAGTCTATGCCTTCTGTGTTTAGCTTGGTCATACCGAATATTATTTGCATCTTCAACAGTTGCAGTAGCAGTTTCCTCAACAACTTGTTTAGTTTCCTGCCATGAGATGGTTATGCAAATCAAGCAAAGGATTATGCAGAAGGGGAAAATCAGATGAACATGGATGCCAACATTTGCTTTGTATGTAGGGTCAACAACATATCCAATAGAAGCAGTTTCTTCAGGTTGGGTAGCATTGGGCATAGACTCAGGCTACAGCTACATTGGTCTTGGAAGGTGAAGCAAAGAGTTTGCGAGGAGCGCTCTTAGGGCAATGGTGATTTGTTGCATTTAAATATAAAAGTATATCAGGTGCTGGCAAAGAAACAGAGTGTGCAAAATGCAGCAGAGGACAAAGGTAAGCTTGGTACCTAGGTGTTTTAAGCGCAAGGTCTTGTCCCTTTCCTTTCATAAAGGCCAAAATTTAAAAAGGAAAATAGAGAAGAACCATTGCAGGACCATTGGGGGTAAAACTATTGCCGTCCCCAAACTGAAGAAAATATCAAAGAAACTAAAACAGCGTGAAGCAATGTTGCTAGGCCCCGCCCAAGAAATAACTGTAGTACTCATTTATAGGCTATCGATACAAAGAAGCTGGAAACAAGAACGGAAAAAAAATCCGAGACAGGAGACAGGAAAAGAACATGAACACTTACCCTTGTGAAATATTTTTCTATCTCTATAATGCTTGATGTACCACATGAGTCTGTATCATGGCTGTCACATGCCTCAGTATCGTCCTCAACTTGATGGAATAGCACTTGAATTATCAAATGAGCACAACGAATCAGCCTACCAGAGAATTAGAGCATATGTGGCATTAATATTCTGCAAGCAGTTTTCTCACTGAAGTAACAATGAAACATAGAGATATAGACTTGTAATTAAAAATTATATAAACCAGTACGGTTGCTAAAGATGTTCAATTATAGTCTGAGAAGCAAGACTTTTGTTCAAATGAGTACTAAAAAAAGGATCTCTCCTTGTTCCAACAGAACATGTCCTGATCCATAAACATAGTTAATGCTGTCTGTCGTGATCTATGGCTGCTAGACATTTTCATGTATGCTAACAAAGACATCAAGAATTTAATGAGGAAAAATAACACGAAGGCTTCCCATTTAGACCCATGAATGATTAAGATGTTCACATGTATTAATCAAATTTGCAAAAATATGGACATCCAATTTTATATTTACACTTACTAACAAAGACATCATGGGCTAGAGGGTGCATCAGGTCTAGCATGATAATTAAATTAAACAAAGGTAAAAGCTTCACTTCCAAACAAATGTAGCACCAATTCACACACAAAGTCTAAATTATTTGCTCATCACACAATTTAGGAGACCGTAGAAATGATGTACCAACGAATTAATCATACAGAATAAAGGAGGAAGTACCTTATAAGATCAAGCCATCTAAAGTGGGGCCCATGTTATAGATGCAGCAGATGGGTAGAGCAGAACCTGCAAGACGTAAATGTCACATCAAATAGAGGCGAAGGACACGACCTACATGGAGCACGCAAAGATCATATGGACAATTCTGTTGAATGTATGAAAATTCTAAAAGCCCACTTTGACATATTTATTGGTCATCAACAATCAGCCGAGCCCATCATTATTAATTGATAGTTATCAGTAACATCTAATGATCACCTAGGGTCTTGGCACTTGTCGGGAAAAAGATTAAAAAATGGAAACCAGGTGGTTTACCTTCACACAGAAGTGACCTTATTCAAATCCATTTTCAGATGAGAAACGCTATACTGGAAGCAAAAAGTCTTAGTGAATTAACATCCAGAAATTGTGCTACTTAATTAGGGTAGAAATGATAAAAATATGAGGAACGCTTCGGTACACCCCCCTCACAAAGCGTATAAAGGGTAATTTAGACCTTTGACAAATAGTATCCATTTTCGTATATACGATGGAATATGCCATACGTTCGGAGGACCTCCTCTATGCTGGAATACGGCACCTGCACAGCTAACCTGGGCCGGCCCATTTGCACTGGAAAATCAACAAAAATTATGCCGTACATTGGTATCGAACTAACGACCTGGGATATAATTCATACCGATGCTAGCAACTTCAGCTGCCTAACTCAAGTGCCAAAATAGCAGTGCACCGCTTAAAGAATTGGAGAAAGCGGCAACACTTTAACACCAATTCACAAATACTAAAATAGGTGCGCGGATCTAACACACAAGCTCCCGCAAGTGCATAACATCACTAGTCCAAAACGATATTTTTTTTTGAAATTTCGTATGTGAATTTCTGTTTGACAAAGTAAATATTTTTTAAACCCAAACATTTTCAAAATCTGTGAACAATTTTTCTAAAACTCAAACCTTTTGTGAACAATGTTTCAGACTCTCAAACTTTGTTTTGGAAAAATAAGAGCAGAATTGAAAACGAGAACATTTCTTGAAACTACAAAAAAAAATTAAATATGAACATTTTCTTCAAACAAGAACAAAACTGAAAACACGAAAATTTTCTGAAACTATGAACAATTATTTCAAAATGCAAAAACTTTATGAACTCCTGGGAATGTTTTTGAATTTTCAAATTGCTCATAATGTCAAAACACGACATTTTTACAAGGAGCAAACAAAACTTTGAACGCGAATATTTTTCTTTTAACATTTTATGAAAATCACTATTAAGTTTTGAATTTCAAGAAAAATATGAATAAAAATTTGAAACCGTTTTTTTGATTTGCTCGTACATTTTTTTTGTATTCGTGTAGAAAAAATCACCATGTTCAAAGTAGGGTGTCGAGGTAGGTCAGAAGGCTCCGTTTGGGAGAATGTTTTTCCTCGAGATCCGTCAAATGACCTAATTTTTTTCACTAGTTTGTATGAACAATTCAAGGCACCATGCCAAGGTTTTTTGGTTTTCTACAAATTTTACATTCTCTGGAGTTTTCTTTATAAAAAAAGGGCGATAAATTGCCGAATGTGTCGCAACTTGCATACGGTGTCAAAAATCGTTCAAACTTGGCATGGATTCCTACCATGGGTATGCCCGCCTGCTTGCAAAAGTTGGATCATTGCAAGCGTATCCAAAAATAGACCATGTTCAACGTTGGGTGTCCGGGTTTGTTAGAAGGCTCCGTCTGAGAGCACGTTGTTTCTCGACATCCTTGAAATGGCCCCAATTTTTTCCATGGCCTTGTATGACCAATTCAAGGCACCATGCCAACTTGTTTTGGTTTTCAATAAATTTTGCATTTCTAGAGTTTTCTCGGTAAAAAGGGGAAAATAAATGCCCAGACATGTTGCAACTTGCATACATTGTCGAAAATAGTTCAAACCTGACATAGATCCCTACCATGTGCATGCTCACCTTCTTGGAAAAGTTATGGTCATTTGAAGGATATATTAAAACAGACCATGTTCAAATGAGGGTGTTCAGGTAGGTCAGAAAGCTACGCCTGAGAGCACGTTGTGTTTTGACATCCATAAAACGGCCCCAATTTTTTATATGACCTTGTATGGCCAACTAAATGCACAATGCCAAGTTGTTTTGTTTTTTTGATGAATTTTGGGTTTTCTGGAGTTTCCTCGGCCAAAAAAGGTCGACAAATGGTCAGACGTGTCGCGCGGTGTTAGAAATCATTCAAACTTGACGTGGATCTCTACCATGGGCATGCTCACCTACTTCAAAAAGTTGGAGTCATTTCAAGAATGTCCAAAAGCTAGAGAGTTGCCAGAAGGCTCTGGTTGAGAGCACGTTGCTACTTAATGGACGCAGCGCTTGAACACCACCTTTCATGGGCCATCCAAACTAAACGAGCGATCAGCTGTCGCTCGATCGCTTCTTCAAGATTCGACCAAAAGAAAACTTCGTCATGGTTGACCTGGACGAAAAGTTGACCATTGACATGTTTGACCTTTGACCATTAACTATAAAAAAAGGGTTCGTCTTTTTGGAAAAATTCATGGACTTGAAAAACAAAAAGCGGATTTGCAAAATGTTCATAAATTAAAAAAACCATGAATTAAAAAAATCCATGCATTTTGATAAAAAAAGTTCAAGGATTTGAAAAAAGTTCATGATTGTTTTTTTTAAATCATCAGTTTTGCAAAAAGTTTATCAATTTTGAACAAAGTCCATCAACTTAAAAAAACCATCTAGTTTGAAAAAAAATCATTCATCTTGAGAAAGATTCATAAATTTAGATTTTTTTCATCAATCTTGAATAAACTTGATCGACTTTAAAAATCATCAATATTAAAAAAGGTTCATTTATTTTTTCTAAAGGAAACTGAAAAAGGTTGCATATTGCAAAAGAAAAAGTAAAACAAAAAGGAACATAAAAAGGAAAAGAAAACGAAAAAAAGGGAAATGAAAACCGGAAAAAACGTTTGAAAAAACAAGAAAAAAGAAAATAAGAAAGAGGAAAGAGGAAAGAAGAAATGGATGAGAAAGAACAGTTTAAACATAAGTGCTCAAGTCGGCTTGTTGGTTATCACGTCCAACTATTTACTAGGAAGTACGTGGTTCGATTCCTCTTACGCTCACATTTTTTTCGGATTTAAAATCATTAAAAGAGAAGGGAAAGATGGGCCGGCCCAGCTCACTGTACATTGTATACAGCGGATAAATGATTTCTAATATGTGACTATCATGCCCTTAGTGTAAAAATATATAAGAAGTGAGATAATGGCCTAACCAGATAATAAGACGATATCTGATCAAAATTTAGGTAAACCCCAAATATTTTTAAGAATCGTAAGAAACAACATTTACATTCTAGCATTACAACCTAGCATCAGATCTCGTGTTTTATTTCAAAGAGTCAAATCATCAGGCATCTAGCACCTACTGGTTAAGATAGAAGTGTAATATATGACACACCATTTTCCAACATCAGCGAAGGCGTCCAGCAATGCTCGACATGAAGAATTCACCCAGGAGGTTGATGGGCAGCTCCATTGACCTGCATTAATTAGCATGGTAGTATGTAAGCATTGTTCAGTACAAAATTGGTGGAAACATATGTAACAACAACCACCTAGCAAGAGCATATATAGATATTAAAGGGAAACACTCACCATGAAGATCGATACAATCTCATGTAGATATAACCATCCACTCCCACACAATATAACAAAGACATAATCAAGAAAACCTGAAGACATACCTGTCAGCCTGCGAGACTTCTCTTGCATACCGAAATAACATAGCTTCCTGAAAACAAATGGATCTCAGAATGGCCCAAAACACCAATCGATGTAATAGAGGTAGGTAACAAACTTATCACAAGCATCCCCTTCTGATTGGAGTGTAATATATGAATGAATACAAGCTAGATAGATCAAAGATGCACTATAATAACTCCAAAAGCACTGCAAAAAATATAGAACAGATGTTGCTATGAATAAGCAAAACAAAGAAGATTGCATTCAAATAAATAAATCTAAATAGTGATAATGTAGGAACATACATGTTTGTGTGCGTGTGTGTGTGTGTGTGTGTGTGTGTGTGTGTGTGTTTGTGTGTGTGTGTGTGTGTGAGAGAGAGAGAGAGAGAGAGAGAGGGAGAGAGAGAGGGAGGGAGGGAAAAAGGAGAGAATTCACCTTGTTATTTTTCACGGAACTCATCCATCAGATGCTTCCTCTTTTCTTCTACATCTGCACACATGAAAAATAAATCTAGAAATCAAAACAAGACTATCAGAGAAACGAGAAGTTAGATAAGAGGCCGTACATGGGTACCCTAGATTAAGGATGGGGTCGACGGCCGACGATTAGAGGACGACCATGCTTCCACTCCAGCACCACGCCAACGCTGTCCGGTGCTCCGACCTTGCTTCTCCTTCCCACATCACCATCCTCCTCACCACTCCCCTGCTCCTCCACACCCACCATGAAGATCATGCTGCCCCTGCTCTCATATGGCGGTGATCGGAGCCCGATCCAGAATCACGCCGTGCGGTGGCATCCGGTCGAGAACATGGGGAGGCATCAAAAAAAGGCAGAGAGATGATCGGCGATGTGGCTGGAGGAGAGGCGGGGGCGACCATGGGCTAGCAGAGGAGGAGAGGCGCGAGGGGAGGAGGAGAGGCACAACATCGGCTGGGCAAATGGGAAGGGAGAGGGATGCGGGGCTCGAGTCTGAAGGGGATTTGTGTTTAGGGTTTTCACTGCATCCCTCACGTCCCATATATTTCTCACACCCAAAACTGAATGTAAACAACTTCATTCACTGGACCCTACACATAGTGCGGCCCACCTGCCATTGGCCATCAACGAAGCTGTTAGGAAGTCACGGCTGAGATAATGTCAGCACTTAAAATCGTACAACGGTAAAAACATCGAACGAACTAGAATCGCTAGAGCGCGCAGGTGCCCTCGCTAGGCGGGTTGCCTAGCAAGGTTTATATGTTCGATCGCACTGCAAGATGCGGCCATGGCCGCTGTCCTTCATCCACATAGCAGCGTTCTTCGACCACGGCCCTCGGCCCCGGACAAGTCCTTCGGCGCAGAGGAGTGTCACGGCACAGCAGTCACTGCCCATTCCTCACGGTCCGTGCACCGGCCGCGGCAAAGCAGGCGAGTATACGACGCGTCAGACCATCGACCACGCAACGGCGGCTCGGCCCCACCCACGACCGCCACTCCTGACCTCCGTTTCACGGAGACGGGCATAGCAGCGACAGCTGCCCATGGCGCGGTGCGGCTCAACCTCGATGTCCCGGCGCACGGTGCAGAGATGCCCTCTGGTGTGTGTGCTCGTAGCCACGACCGCTCCAGCAGCGGAAATGGCGACGCTGTCCTCTGGCCGGCGAGCCCATCTCAAGTATACCTGGCCATATCTCGGGCCGGGCCGGGGCTAGCCAAGCCTGACGCAAAAAACCCAGGCCCGGGCCCGGCCAGGCCCGACCAACAGGCCTGTTTTTTGAGCCCGAGCCCAGCCCGAACACCTAAAAGCCCGTCGGGCTTTGAGCCGGCCCGGCCCGACCTTCGTGAAAGCATAAAAGCAGCGGGCCGGGCCCGTCGTCCGCACCGCCTTGGGCTCAAAATCTAGGCCCGAGCCCGGCCCGGGGGTAGCATCGGGCCAGGTCGGGCTGGGCCGGCCGGGCCGGGCTTCCCATGGCCAGGTATAATCTCAACTAGCTGCCGTAGCATAGAAAATTCACCAACGGGATTTCATAGTCACACGAGAGAAGGGATAGGAAACCTTATCTCTTCCCCGTTTTGCATTTCAGTCCTTGTTGTTCTGCGTATTTACGGATTGGGCTCTCGGGTTTGTTGTTAAGTCTTCTGATGACTTAGTTTAGTATGCAGGATAATCCCTGATTTATTTGTATTTTACATTTAAGTCTTCGTAAATACATATTAGTGGACATGTTGTTTGTACAATGCAAATATTTAGTTAAAAACGACGTCACTTTGTGAGTGACTGAGATTAAGTTTTCTCGCACAACAATATTGATTTGTAATTGAGAAATATAATTTTCTCTCACAAAACAATCTCACTGTGATTGAGATTAATTTTCTCTCACAAAATATTAATCCACATCGCTAAATTATCTTGCAGTTTGATAGAAGATCATCTCATTTAATTTGAGGTATATACAATTGAAGTTTTTCACTTTGGCATCAAGTTTGCAACATCATTATTATTTCTTACATTAGTTGTGTTTTCTGTTGAGTACCAATGTATTCCAGAATTTAAGTTGATGTAATATATTTTCACGCTTGTCGAGTGTCGAGATTAATTACGTTTAATTGCAATTGAGATTTTCAATTTCTTGGAAATATGGATGCAAAATTCGAAGTGTTTTCTTTGAATCGATGTTATCCCAAGGTAGTGCGTAGATCTACTGCTTTGCAGATTATCACCACTATTGTTTAACCCTACATTTTGTCATATTTGACATTATGATTCATCAACAATGTGCTCTATCATACATTTTGTTAAGTTATGACATAAGGTACTAGAAATATGAGTATCTACTGATTTCATCAGATTATGCTCTCTAGTGCTAAGAGATGGACCCTGAAATTAATTTTGGGGAGTATCTACAAGGTGTTATGCTTAACAATTTGAAGTTCACACTAATGGTTTCAGGCTAACTCCTTGAAATATCCATTAATTTTGCAAAATTCATAACAACACTAACCATGATGGTCTTTAATTTACTGACCGTAAATTAATTATATCTAGTATCCGATGGCTAGAGATTTGAGGCATTCTCCCTCAATGGCCACCACTGCCCTACCCGAGCCATGGACAACATGATCACTCTTGTGTCTCATGGGATAATGTGTGCAATCTCAGAAACGTTGGATTCACTTCTGGTCGGGATCACACTACCAACAGAAGAAATGTTGTCTTATACATCATAAGGCATTAGATCATGCAGCTTTCAGCATCTGGTTATTCTGTATTAGCAATCTTTGGAACACAAATAACCACAAGGTCAAGGGCAGAGATTTGAAGATCACTTCAACCTCTAACACGACAACACTAAGGAAGTCAATTGTTTGCATGATGTTCTTCCACAAACATGCAACGACATGGCTATCGAGCAATCATAGTCCCTTTGGGTATGGAGAACATGATGGTTGAATATGCTTCAATCGATATGTCTGGAGACTATGAATAGTCCCTTAGTCTCCTGAGTGGTCAATATAATTAATGTCCATTTATGACGTTCTAATAACAACACAAGTATTGTTGTCATCATATATTGTATCAGCACTTTGGTACATATACACTTGTATATCTTTTATATATCTGATAGAGATTTTCATACTGAAAATCTTCTAGTATATATATATATATATATATATATATATATATATATATATATATATATATATATATATATATAGATTTCTACGGGGGTCAATCCGATGAAAGATGGTATGTGTTTTGTGTGGACATATGCACCACAAACTTTATACTTAGGGAAGTAAAAACTTTCCACTCTCGTTGAGAGGAAAGGAGATATTTGAAATTCCCTACACGCGATGAGGTAATTGTTAGCTCAACTCGGGTCATATTTAATATCCCTATGGGTACTCGAGTACCATCAAGGATGCTTTATTGTGTCTTGGTCAACTCGTATCCTACTAAAGTATGGAGATATCCGTCACAAAAATCCATAGCGAAACTTGTGATGACAACAAAGATGAATATATTCTCTTTACCATATGCAAGGGATATGGATAGCACATTCCCTATGTATCATCAGGATTATAGTACACATACTACAAAACCCGTAGCACATGTTGCGTACAAGATAGTTTTCCAAAATGTCTTGTACATGACAAACTTGCCATACTCGCCTTGGTCATCCAGACATTGGGTTGAAAGCTAATATTAACAATATTTGGATTTTGTGTGCACTACATGTGACACATGAAAGCTAATTTTAAGGCTCGCGCACCTTAAAATCTATGTTGAACCACTAATACTCCTTGAATGCATCAAGTCGAGGTAAGTGGCTCTTCCCAACCATTGAGTAGACTATTCACGTATTCCATGTTTCTAAAGGACATATCTACACGATGGTCTTAAGTGTGTGCTTTATTCACACGAAACCAATGGCTCATTATCTTGAGATTGATTTCAAGCAAATCAAACGGATAACATTGCAGAATTGTCCTTGAGTGCCTTCACTGTGGCCCTCGAATTGAAGTTTAGCAATTTGTCCTTATGTCTAGACTTAAAATGGTTTGGTAGAATCCTATATACAAAGAGTTAAGCTCATTGCATTATCTTTACTTTGGAATTGCAACTTACCAACTTTACGTTGGAGTCATGCAGTTTTACAGGCTCATGACCAAACTGCAAGATATTATTCTCCTCTATCTTTGATACGTGGAAATCTACCAAGTATTTCCCATCTGCGGTAATTCGATTGCATATCACCAGTCCGGCATACATAATTGGCCCCTCAACATATAGATGGGATCTATGTGAGGAATAACTGTATTATCGTCAATACCTCAAGCCCCTCTCACAGGGAGGTTATTCAAGGCCAGTATGTTGATTCAATGAGCAACATTTCCAGGCATTAGGGGGAGATTTCAAGTACCATAAAGAATGCCAGGAAATTTGTCGGGGTTTTGGTGCGACATATGCCAACGGGTGGCTTATCATGGTGGGGGATAGTAAGACGTCGCCGGTGCCAAGAAACGGGATAAGGTGTTGACACGTACGCCGGCGGACTTTACCCAGGTTCGGGGTCCTCCTAGGAGATAACACCCCTAGTCCTGCTCTGCAGGGGTCTCCGCATGATCACTATCTCAACAGGTGGCTACAAGTTGCGCCTTGAGTTGTTTGCTAGAGGAGGAAGAAGGGCGAGGCTAGCTCTCTCCTCTCTCTATGTATGTGGTTGTGTAATCTAAGGGTCTGACCCCTTTGCATGGGTGCCCTGGGGGGTTTATATAGGCCTACCCCCCAGGGGTACAATGGTAAACCGGCCGGGTGTAGGCCCAGGCCGTCAGTGCCTCTTCTGGCCGGCTTCTCTGCTGGCTGCTGGGGACCGCCGACTGGTGGGACCCACCGACTATCTTGTACTTGGTCAACAGGCCGCGCCCGCCGCTCGCGGGTCTTGCCGGCTGCTCATCACTATAGCCGTGCTTCTAATGACGCTTGCTTTGTCGGCGAAGGCGTGGCTACAGTCCCGCCGCCTGGTGGGCGTTCACTGTAGCCATTCCCCATCTCTTCTGGTTAATGGCGCACAAACTCCTAGGAAGGGGGAGAGCCGCCTGCTAAGAGCCGGCCTCCCCTCACACTACTAGGAAAAGGGCTATAGATAGGACTGATTCTAATGACGCACCAGGTAAGTAGTGCGCCACTACTATATACTAATGGCGCACCGGTTGCTCATGCGCCATTTGTGTGAAAGACACTAATGGCGCACCGTGCTCACGGTGCGCCACTACTATTGATTTTGTTTTCCCATTTTTCCATACAAACTAATGGCGCAGGATGGCAAAGTGCGCCATTACTAGTTAGAACTAGTAATGGCGCACGACCAAGACAGGACGCCATTAGTATATAATTTTTTTTAATTTTTTTGAAAACCTACGAATGGCGCACTATGCCAAAGTGCGCCATTAGTAGTTTAAACTACTAATGGCGCACTGTGCCACGGTGCGCCATTAGTATAAAATTTATTTTTTTTACTTTTTTGCAAAACTACTAATGGCGCATGTCTTTGTGGTGCGCCATTAGTATGTTGGGTTACTAATGGCGCATGGCTTAGTGGTGCTCCATTAGTAACCTGGGACCAGCTAGATATTTTTGGATAGCCACACCTAGCTACACACTCACTTTCCCCAATTCATTCCCCCCACCTCCTTCTCTAAGCTTGTCGGCTGCCTCCTCCTCCTCACCTCATTTGCACCATAGATTCATCAAAATTAAGTGGTGAAATTACCTTTTTTTTGATAGGTAAGTAAGGGGAAAGCTATCTTCATGTTGTAGATCTACTATTTTTCTCCCTAGCTCGCTCCGACAACGTGCACATGCACTTTTTGTGGCCTAGCTAGATCTATGTATGTTTGTGGTGTTGCTTGTGTTTGTGGTGTTGCATATATGTTTGTGTTTGCAGGTACCGGTATTTGAAATGCGATAGTTGCCAATATTTTGCCGGAATGTTGATTCACTTCCTGCTTCAAGTAGAATTTTGGCACTATGCATTCTTTTTGGTCCTATGTTTAGGGAAGGTCATGCCAAATTTTTTCTTGGTTCTAAAATATCGTTTTGCTCCACCCCACAGGCGACCATGGTCCGCATGATGACCGAAGGCATCGTGAATAGGTTTTTGAGCTCCGCGAAGGCCGAGATGCTTCAAAAGAACGAGACGGAGATAAGATGTATGTGTCGAAGATGCAAGCTGAAGAGCCATATTGCGGACCCGGATTCCGGGCAGGTGCGGGACCACCTGCTCTTGCGTGGTTTCATGGATGGCTATCGGTGGCAAGGTGATGAAGATGACTATGAAGTCGTCCATGGGGGCCGGGCAAGAAATGAGGAAGGGCAACAAGACAACCACCATGGCGAGGGCGGGCGAGAAGACGAAGAATCTCCAGGACATGATCACGACGGTGATGATGTACACAATCATCATGTAGAAGATGTCGTACATGATGATGAGGAAGATCAAGACGAAGGGCATGATCATGAAGATGAAGATGCCGGAGCAGACGAATGGAGGCTGGGTGCAGGACCCTCATATTCAAGAGCTGCTTCGCAAGCAGATGGATAACGCAAGAGCTGCCGCCCGAGAGAAAGCCAAGCTGGATCAACTGGAGATAGACGCGGTTACTCCATTGTATGAAGGATGCATGCCCGAGGATACCCGCCTGAAAGTAACAGCTCATGGCTCGGAGATGAAGGTAAAACACAAAATGACCGACGATGCTTCGACGAGAACATGTCATTCTGGCACGAACGTCTTCCCAAGGGGAACAAGTGCCCGACCAGTTTCGAGGAGGCGAAGAAAATCGTGTGTCCTTTGGATTTACCGCACGTGAAATACCATGTGTGCATGAACAATTGCATCATTTATCGTGACGAGCACGCGGAGTCTACCATATGTCCGGTGTGCGGCGTCACTCGATACAATAAGAGGAAGAAAGCTCCTCGAAAATCGGTGTGGTACTTTCCGATCACTCCTCGTCTGCAGCGGTATTTTGCGGACCCTAAGGTAGCAAAGCTACTGCGTTGGCACGCGGATAGGGAGGAGAAGAAGCGGGAAGATGACGGAAATGATCCGGAGATAAATAAAAAAGACAAGATGCTTTGAGTCACCCTAAGGATGCGAGCCGGTGGCAAGCGTTGAACTTCGAATACCCAGAATTTGGGAAGGATCCAAGGAACATCGTGCGGGCGCGAGCACCGATGGAGTCAATCCGCTTTGGCAGCCAGAGAAGCACACATAGCACCTGGCCTGTGTTTGTGTGGATGTACAACCTTCCCCTGGTTGTGCATGAAGAGGAAGTACATTCACATGAGTATGCTAATTGAGGGGCGAAACAACCAGGAACGACATCAATCAGATGTCGGGGCTCTTGAAGGAGGAGCTAGACACGTTGTGGAAAACGCCAGCCAATACGTGGGGCGCGAGAGAAAGAATATTTCCCTATGAGAGCCGTGACCGCTCACGACGGTGCACGACTATCTCGATTACGGATATCTCACAAGGTGTAGTCCATGGATTTTCTGGATGCGTAAGGTGCATGGATGACACAACGTATCGCCAGCTAGATAGAGATCCCGGGTCTTCGAAAACCGTGTTCATGGGACATCGAAGGTGGCTTCGCGACAATGACCCATGGAGGAAACGCAAGGATCTGTTGGATGGTGAAACCGAACCCCGAAAACGCCCGTGGTAATGAGGAGCGGCGAGGAAATAGACGAGCTGTTGAAAAATTGGAAAGACCGCCCACCGCCGGGAAAAAAAAGGCGCCAGAGCCGAAAGCGAAGGCGCCAGAGTCATTGCTGAAGGTATGGAAAACGAGGCTTGTTTTCTGGGACTTGCCGTAATGGAAGATCCACCGTGTGCCTCACAGCCTTGATGTCATGCATATCACGAAGAACGTGTGTGAGAGTCTGCTTGGTACCCTGCTCAACATGCCAGAGATACGTACAATGACCGAGGCTAACAGAGGATGGACGGAGATATACTCAAAGAGCATAACTCATGTTTCACGCGTTGGTTCGAGCAGAAGCTTCTGTCGTACCCGTTACATGAGGATTCTTCCGCGGAAGAACAACTCATATTCGCCTTGTCACAGGGCGCCGAGCACAACCTGATGACCTATGAGGCGTACGATGTCAACGGCTACACATTCTACACCGAGGACAAGGACATGAAGAGCGATGGTTATCGTAACTCCGGGTAACGATGGAATCCTACACCGCAACGACAAGGACAGATACTACGGAAGGATCGAGGAGATCTGGGAGCTGAGCTACCTGGAGAGAAGGTCCCGATGTTCCGTGTCGAGATGGGCCAAGAGCGTCCTAAAAGAAGACCGGTATTTCACCACCATGGTTATACCCGAAGCCAAATCCAAGACCGCGGGCGCAAACGTCACCGCGAAAAATGAGCCATGGGTACTGGCTTCCCAAGTGTAACAATGCTTCTTCATTACCGACCCGTCAAAGCCCAGTCGTGTTGTCGTGAGAAGAGGCAAAAGGAAGATCATCGGAATGGATGGAGTAGCCAATGAGCAAGACTTCGACAAGTACGGCGACCCGAAGATCGAACAGGACGCCGACGATGAAGTAGCAGCACACACCACAAGAAGAAGCAGGACCACCCTACCTAAAGGACGTCCGTTCCATAGAAGAACTCCATTTGCGAAAAAGAAGGGCAAGAAGATTGTGAACAGATAGCTAGCTAAGATCGACTGTATTTAAATTGTAGTCTTCATTTCTCGATTGTATTTCATAGGCACTTTTTGATATCATGAATATTTTTAAATTTCATGGGCACTTTTTGAATTCATGAGGACACTTGATCTCGAACCCCCTCCATCTCGATCTCGATTACCCTCCATCTCGATCTCGATCCCCTCCATCTCGATCCCACCAAGACCTCCCCCGCTTAGCTCCACCGCCGCCGACGACTCCACCGCAACCCTCCCGCTCCACCGCCACGACGAGCACCCGGCCCCATCCTCCCCGCTCCACCGCCGCCAACGGGCACCCCCCCCACCCACCCCCCCACCACCCCCCCCGCCGATGATATTTTAAAGTAACAAAATTTAACATATTTTTTAAAAAATTATTACTGTTTTTATAAAAAAATATTAATGTTATGATTTAAAAAAGTTTGAACAAATTTAAACACAAATAAATATCGAACAACATTTAAAATGCATAAAAAATATTGGGAGCACAGGAATCGAACCCAGGACCTCCTAGTGTGTGTCTGCGTCTTGTCAGTCGGGCTAGTGGGCGGGTTACGATGTAGATAGGGTTAGGTGGTATATAACTGACAAGTCGGGCTAGATTAAAACAAAATTCTAATGGCGCACCGAGGGAGGTGCGCCATTAGAATAGTCGCATTTATGGCGCACGAGGGGTGGTGCGCCATTAGAACCCTCCCCACTCCACCCACTGCCTCGTGACTGTGTCCTCCCTCCTCCCTCGCCAGATTGCCCTCGATCGACCCCAACCGTACGCCACCGCCGCAGCCGCCGCCTCCATCCGCCGCAGCCGCCCACGCGCCCCCGCCGCCTCCCTCGCCCTTCCTCCCTCGAGCACCGCCTCCCCGAGCCCCACCTCCCTCATGGCGCCGCCCCTCCGTCCCCTCCGTCCACTTGGCCAGACGCCCTAGGGTTCCGGCTCCAAGGTGGGTGGCAAGCTCGACACGCCGCCTCCTCCTCGACGCGCCGCCTCCTCCTCGACGCACCTCCTCCTCGACGCGCCGCCTCCTCCTCGACGTGCCCCCCTCCTCGGCCAGCGCCGCCGCCACGCCTCCTCGATGGCGCCCTCCTCCTAGCCTGCCGTTATCCCACAGTGATTCCTCACCTCTCCCCTTCCCTCCTCCCCTAGGCTACCTCCTGCAAGTACCACAACCCTCTTCCCCGTGTTCTAGGGTTAGCAAATTTGAGTGACCTCTCGTGAGCCTCTCTTCAACTGCTTTTGCTGCTGTTTGGTTCAAGATGAGTAGCAAGTATAGTAGGAAGATGATGCATAGTATGAAGATGATGCATAGTATTGATGAATTTTTCTTATGAAACTGAAATTATTAACTCCCTCTGTAATTTGTAAGACATCCAGTAATTTTCCTAAGTAATTGAGAAGAATTTATATACCGTAACATAATAAGAACCCTAATTAGTACAGTTTCCGTTAGCACACTGGTAAGATATAACTTACAACTTTACAAGTATCTCTAGTCAAGTATGATATTGCTTTTGCTTATATGCGGTCAATTTCTCAACTTGATAACTAGTAGATCAGTAGTTTATATATTGTCACATTGACTAGGTTTCATACAAAAAATCCAGGTTACATAAATTTGTAATTTTATATGGCAATATTATATAGTGGTGAAAGGCTCAGCTCTGTCTGACTAATGCTATGCAATGTTATAAAATGGCATCCATTTTGGGCTGAAAAAAAAGTTATTTCATGAGTTGACAAACTATCTGCTAATACTTCTTCATTGTGAGTAGTTCCACTTTCAGTTTATAAGAAGTATACTATGCTTATAACTAAGCCAAATGTTTACATTATTCTTATTATTGTGCATGCTGTGATGTTCTAGACAGTTAAGTATTTGCAACCTTTGCTAAACTAGATCATGAATATGTCATTGCTTTTCAGTGAGCTCCTAAGTGTACTATTATTCATTTATGATAGTTTGTGAGATACATAAATAGATAAATTTAAGTTTGTAATGGCTAACAGCCACACATGTGAATCTGTTCTTGATACACCTTTTCCCTTTTCTTAGAATCATCATATACATCTGCATATTTCAGGTTTCCAAGCTTGAAGTTCAGACAGTGCAGCAGCAGCAACACCTCCAAGGTGAGAAATATGTTCAGTTAGGTACAGTTATCTTGACTTTTGAGCCTGCTAGTAGTTTACTTCCATGAGTTGTTTTATTGACATGGCACATTTGCAATGGAGTTTTATATATCTTTAGCCACTGTTCATTAACAGCAAGTCAGTTTTGTTTATAGTTGAAAGTAAGTGAGTGGTCTGAAAATTTGACTGTTGGGCGTAGTATTGTAACTAGAAGACCATGTATTTTCAGAATTGAGCTAAAGATTTGGGGGGTAGTATTTCTGATTTTAGAGCACCTTTGCTAGATGTATTTTACAGCAGCTGTTGGAATCAAAACAATGCTTGTGGGCTGTCCTATTAAGTTGAGTGAGTCATTAGAGGGCAGATAGAGTGACCCACACCAATTAATGTTTATGAAGAAGAAGAATAAACCTGTTTGCTGTCATTGTTATGCAACACAGGAGGTTCTGGTTTTGTCAGATCTCCACCAGTTTGGGTTGGTGAATGTGGATGATTTTTTATCCTGTGAACTCATTGTCTTGCTACAAGAATTTGGTATCATCATGGTGTAATTTTGTTAACATTCTGGTTTTGTTAGATAGTGGCTACACTAGTCTAGAGTGATATAATTTTCCTTCCCATTTGGTATCATCATGTTCAGTGTATCTGATTATAACATCATGTGGGTTTTTTAAGTCTGCTTACAGCTCATGTGGGTTTTAACATCATGTGGGTTGGTGAATGTGGATGATTTTTTATCCCGTGAACTTGAATGTTGCAATGCTGTTTTCTTGAGGCTACTGTCAAAAACTTGAGCTACTGTCTTGCAAAGATGGTGATCATCTTGCTAGTTTGTTGGGTTTTGTCTCCGACCATTGTGTCGTGATGAATTTGCAGGTACCCCGAGAGGCCCTTGAGTTTGCCGGAATGTCGATTAACTTCCGTTCCGGCAAATTGGTATTTATATGTCCTATTTTCAGCAAAGGTCATGCTAAAATTTTCCGTGAATTTTAGCATGACTTTGCTAAAAATAGGACATATGGGGTACTTGCAACTAATGCATGGGCCGGGGTATCTTAGTACTTAGTTAAGTAGGATCAACTTCCCTGCCATTCTTGCTGCATTAAACCATAGGTGGCAGTAGAGCCAAGTGATTAGGCCCAACTTAGAATTATCCTTAGCATCGATAAACCCTAGATGATAAACCCAACATAGGTGGCAATAGAGCCAAGTGATTAGTGCCAAGTGATTTGGCCCAACCTAGGGTGCCTCGGCATCGATAAACTCTAAATGATGAAAACTTAACTTGGCTGCCCCGGATGCCTCGGTGTCGATGAGAACCTAAATGATGTACGCTTAGGCTTTTAGGGTGCCTCAAGGCCGACAAACCCTAAATGATGAAAGCTTAGGCTTTAGGGTGCCTCGTGTCGACAAACCCTAAATGATGAGACCATGATCTTGTTCCTTGACAATAACCAACTTTTTGACCAAACGTTTTCCTATTTAGAGCGAAACATGGCCCACAACGATGAGGCCGGCGGTTCGGGTGGCAAGCAATTCTGGGAGCTGTCCCAGGAGATGGAGGAACAACCTCACCGCTATGAGGACGCCGTGGAAGACACCGATCCTGACTACACAACCCCTAGTGGCGTCGGGGATGACACCACTGATGGTGCCGCCGAGGATGCCACCACTGATGATGGCAGCACACACAGATGGCAGCCAATCGAAGAAGCATGTGAAGGACCGGCGTCCGAATGGGCTCAGACTGGTCAAGGAGGAATTTACTCAAGTGGACTCCGACGGGAATCCAACGGAGCCCAACCATATAGTCAAGGGGTACTCGGTTCAGCTCGGGTGCATTCTTCGGACACCGTCTCGATCAACACCGAGAACCTTAGGCATAAGGACCGAGGGAATTTGCGCAACCTCCTCTTCACGAAGCTGCACGAACGATACAAGTTCCCCGAATTTGAAAACACACGCCTCGTGGAATAAAGTGAACAGTGCCGCCCTCACGAAGATGAGCACAACCCTGTCTACTTGGAGAAGCGGTGAAGAAAATGATTGATAAAGGTGATAGTTATGAGAAGATCAAGGCGAAATATCCTTTGATGAGCGAAGATGAGTACAAGGAGTTCAAGATCAAGTGCTCGACCAAGGTGCAACCTCCGAATCAAGTCAGTGGGGGAAAGAAATGCGGGAGTTGAACTTAGGGGAACACAAACTCGGTCCCGGCGGTTACAGAGTGGCGGAGCCTATATGGGACAAGGAGGACGCGGAGCGTGCCGAGCAAGGCCCACCGCCCCTCTTCGAGAAATACAGCGGTAACAAGCATACCAGGAACTATGTCAGGGCCCGGTACAAGGAGGACCCGATAACAAAGGAGCTTACCACGGATCCGAAGACCAGGGCGCTTGAGCTTGTTCTGGTAAGGAATACACCCCAGCGTAATTAGCTCCATATGGTTGCACTCTAACTAATCCCCAATATTTCTAAATGGTTCACGTTCCTTTTCAGAGGCCCGAAAGCGATGGCTGGGTCTTCTCGAGCTCCCCTTTCGACAACCCTTTAAATAGGGCGTTGAACATAATGAAAAGCAAGGATAAGCTCACTAAGCCGACGTCACTAGTCGTGGTGGCGGCAAAGGCTTGTCCACAAAATGGGGTCATACTATACCGCTGGTGTGCGGAAGGAGAAAAAGGCCATTTCGGAAAGCCGACGCCGCGAGGTTGAAGCACTCAAGGCACAAGTGGCGCTGGATTCGGAGCTTGTCCAAGAGCAAGTGGAACAACAATCGGGAACGAAGCTCAACGCCATGGTGCCTACATTGATTCATGGGTCGACGACGTGGATTGCGGGCGGCCAGGGGCCTCCCGGTTCCCAGCTTCACTGACCAAGAACTTCGCATAGCGCAAGCGGCGCCATTGGTGTCTCGGCGGCGGCGCCATTGGTGTCTCTGGCGGAGGCGGTATTCGTGTCTCCGGCGCCGCACGGGCATTGGAGCTTAATGCACCGGTGTACGCTGGCGGCACCTCGCCACAAGCTCCCCTCCGTCGATTGTACCGCCCGCCGTTGGCGGTGCCTCGACATTAGCCGAGCTCGACGGCATCACGGTAACTAAGCCTCTCGGCCGATGACTTCATCTCCTTGCCTTTGACCGGGCATCCTCGACGCCACAGACATGTTTTCGAGGGCACCGCCGACGTTCCTTGCACTCTTACGCGCACTTCGTGGGCGCCGAGTTGGTCGATGTCGCCAAGGGCAGAATCGTTCAACCGGGCAACCGCATGTTCCAGGTAATCCGATGCCACCCACAGTGTATAGGGTTGAAGTGGTTCGGGTGCTGCCAGGCTTCGACGAGCTGTTACCTCCGGTTCGACCCGCTGGGGCCGACGAAGAAGATGAGATGACCCTCGCTGCGTAGAAGCGGCGCTGCTTTGGCCGAAGAGCCAGATTCGTTTGTGGGTGGGGGACACCACCCCACAGACAAGACCGCCAGTTGTGCCGGCGCCAAGCCATGGCAAGAACGCCGCAACGCTACCGGACCTGCCGGACATCCCTATGTCGGACATCCCTATGGCACAGGATCCAGACAGCCCTATGGCACAGGATCCGGACGACGACGACGGTACATTTACCAAAGTCGATAAGTACTTTGCCGAACATGGGTACGCTGACGAGTTCTGCGGGCCTCTTTCTCAAGAACCCAACCAAGACGCACCGCAATCTAGCCGGTACGGCGGAGAGATCCAATTGCAATAGGCGTCATCGGCGTTCAGTTCTCGTGGAGACGCCCAGCCTCCCGCCTTCACCGAGCCTCGAGATAGCTGAGGTGCGAAATATTATCAGCCCCAACACGGTCAAGAAAGCGGTGCGTGAGCAGTAACTCGGTCCCATTACAGGAGATCAAGAAGAAGGGACGGAAGCGAAGACTAACAAGGGTGCCGGTGCGAGCGGTACGCACCGAAGTTCGATCCGTGCTCAGGACGGGCCACCTTCACTTAAGGATATCTCGAGGAGGGTGCATGTGGCGGGTAGGGCGATGCTACCGCCAAATATGCTGAATGCTGCAACCGGTGCTATGCGAAGTCTGCACGACAGTGTTCTCTCTTTGGAGAAGCGACGTCTGAGAGAGAATGATGTGGCATACCCGGTTTTCGTGGCCAAGGTGCTAGAGGGCAAGGGCTTTGCGGATGGCGACATCGGGGGTAGGATCGTCCTGCGGTTTGATGACATATTTTCTATGTTTAACCTTCATCCGCTGCACTACACCTTCGTTCGGCTGTTTTCGCTGAGTATGGAGATGCGGATCATTAGAGACAAGACCCCGGACATCGTGATAGTCGACCCCTTCTACATGCGTGCCAAGCACTTGAACAGCGCTAGGGACCGCCAAGTTGCGAAGTTCACACCTCGAAGGCGTCATTCGCAAACCCGGATAAGGATAACTTCCTTGTGGCTTACTTTCCCGAGTAAGTCATCCCTTAACCGCCCGTAACATATGATTTCTTAGATTTTGATCGTTCTTTTTTTCTAACATTCCGTGTTACGTGCGTGACACACATTGCACACTCATCCTCTTAAGCCCGAAATATTCCATGGCCACGTATTTGACCCGAACCGTAACTCCAAGATAGACTACTCAAATGTCAAGAAAGTTCTTGATGATGTTCTCCTGCCACGCCAAATCTGGAGGCACCTTCACTAGGGCAGTTCGTAAGCACGGCAAGCACATGTTCTCACACAATATGAAGTTCTGCTGCGTCAAGCAGCCGCTTGGCGGTCAGAAGGATGCCTACTACGCCCTCCATCACATGCGGGCGATCGTAAGGGACCATCATCAACTTCTGCTACCAGATAATCTCAAAGATTGGGCCGCGAGCTTGTCGGCAGTCCAGGACGCGGACCTCAGACAAGAATTCTTTCGCATCTAGTCGGAGTTTGCGGACATCATCCATCAAGATGTCCTTCATACCTCGGGGCAGTTCTTCGTCAGATATCAACCGTCCAACAAAGGAGATAGATGAAACGCTACAAATGCAGGGTGACAACGACCGCGATTTCATGACCATCACGACAGACGGCGACTTCATCCACGCTCCTATCCGATGAGTCGAGTCGAAAGTAGTGATGTGTAGTTCCGAAACATTGATTAGCTCATGTTGTAATTAAACTTTAATGAATTCGTATGTCTCTTTGGTTTGGACAGTCGTTCAACTTAGATGTAATCGATGCTATTTATTAGTAGGACCATGAATCGTGCTATTAATGTCTTGCTTTTCTCTTTCGATCCTTTTGTTGCATACTTACATATTGCTTATGTATTGTCTGTTGTTTGGCTTGTGCATAGAGATGCCGTCGTATGTCGTGTACAAGGGTAAGGTTCCTGGAGTCTACGACGATCGGGAGGAGTGTCGGAGACAGGTTCACCGTTTCAGCGGTAACAGTTACAAAGGGTACACCACTAGGGCGGAGGCCGAATCTAGATATGCCCGCTATCTAGCGAGAGAGAGGAGGGAGCGTTGGAGGAACCGGATGAGGACCAATTTGATCGTGATGATGCTCATCGTGATGACCACAACTCTCTTTTATGTGATGGTAGTTTAGATGATCGATATCGACTTGTAATGTGAAGACAAACTCGATACTCGCGGTCTTGAGACTTGTAATGTTTTATCTTTGTTCGGTCTTTTGAATTCGAGACTAATATGATGAATTGTATTGGGAGACTAATCTTCTATTGTATTCGATGAATCTGATGTTGCTGTGTGCTGCTGTCTATATTCTGTCCAATAATATATTTTGTAACCTGTGCAAAAATCAGAAAAGCAAAAAAAAACCAAATAGTCATAATAAGGGCGCATCATAGAGTGCGCCATTAGTATGCCAAAGGATACTAATGGCGATCAAGGCAGAGTGCGCCATTAGTGTGACAAAGCACATGGTTACATATGGCCCCGGAGGCATATACTAATGGCGATGGAGTTACATACTAATGGCGCCTTGCCAGTGCGCCATTAGTAGCCAGAATACTAATGGCGCACCAGTGGTGCGCCATTAGTAAAAAATTCTAATGGCATGCTACTAATGGCGCACCGGTAGTGCGCCATTAGTAGGCAAAACCGGTGCGCCATTAGTAGGCCTTTTCCTAGTAGTGTCATGTCGACTGGTCCGTGCCTGCCGCCTTCTGGCTTCTCAATGAAAAGTAAGCCCACCGCTTGTGGGCCGTACTGATAGCCCGTCATGGGAGCATGGTCCCTTCTGACTTGGGTGATGTCACGGGTGGAGGGGCCACAGTGCCGCGCCGTGCAGGAGATCTCCAGTTCGTACTGCGCACTGTGGCCACGACCCGCCCCAGATTCAGGGGTGACAGACTTCACTGTAGCCATGCCCCTTCCCATCATGCTTAAGAGGGCGCAGACTTTGAGGGCGCCTGGGGCCGCCTGCTAGGAGCCGGCCTCTCTGGAGGCCGCCTGCTAGGGGAGGCCTGCTTCGTGGCCGTCTTCTGAGGCCCGCTGCCTCCTGGCAGCTGGCCGCTTGGACCAGCCGGCCTCAAGAAGGCGGCGGTCAAGCTTTGACGTTCAAGGGGCGCAGTCGGCCCCGATGTCTTGAAATGCCATGGGGGGCAGATGAGGCTACCCATGGCCAATAACTCCGACAGTAGTCCCCGAAGCTGGTGGGTCATTGCGGCTGACAAGGCGGGGTGCCCCTGCAGCTTCCTACTCTGCGTAGTTCGGATTGCTTGTCTTGTCCGTCTTCTGGGACGCCGACTAATGGATTTTGAATCGTCGCGGCGGGAGCCTCGTGGCGGACTAGCTAGGCATCTAGGCTTGCCACCCGCCGCACACGCGCCACGTGGCGTCACCCTGCCGGGCTGGCCTGCCAGCCCACACGTGACGGGATGTTGCAGTAGGCCGGGCCCACCACTAACAGGCCTCGGCACGCGCGCGGATCCGCCGCGGCCGAGGTGCGCGGTTGGGATCCCGCGCGCCTTTACCACGCGCCATCACTGCACAGGTAAACGCGGGGTCGTGGGGTCGTGGGTGCAGTTAATCCCACGATCCCACGCCCCGCCCCCTCGGCTTTGCAGCCAGGGGCTATGAGTAGGGGGAGGAAGGGAACGGTAGAGGCCTGCGCACTCTCCTCTCCTTCGCCACTTCTTGCCCTTCTCTTCTTCCCCGCCACCGCACTCCATGCTCCGTCGAAGTGCTGCCGCGACTCGCCATCGTCGCCGGGCTTCTTGTCCCTGAGCCCTTTCTCTGCTCCGCTGTGGGCTCGCACGCTTATCACCGTCCCTCGCCTTCGTTGAGCTCTAGTCGCCATGGAGCGCTCCGGCGACCGGGACGGCTCCAACATCCATGAAGACCACCTCACGTTCCTCCGCGACACACGGCGGCTACCCGGAGCGGGCTATGTCAAGGTGTGCGTGTGGCCTACTGACGAGATATCGCCGGCACAGGAGGAAGGCGAGCGCGTCATCTTCCACTTGCACTTCCTCCGTGGCTTCGGCCTGCCGGTGAGCGGCTTCCTCCGCTCGTTCCTGACCTTCTACCGACTCTAGCCATACCACCTCACACCGAACACGGTGGTGCTCCTGTTGGCCTTCGTCACCCTCTGCGAGGGTTACCTTGGCATCCTCCCCACCCTCGAGCTCTGGGGGGCCTTCTTCTACACTAAGCTCGGCACCTCCGCCAAGGAGGAGGCGGCCCAATGCGGAGCTTTCATTGCTGTGCGGCGCCCGGGTGCTAGAAATGCCTTTCCAGCCATCAAGTTGATACAGTCGGTGAAGCTGTGGCAGAAGTCGTACTTCTACGTGAAGAATGTCAACCCGGCAATCGACTTCATCAACCTGCCGGCTTACGTGGCTGGTCCAGCTGCCGAGCCCCGCACCAATTGGGGCTTCAAGCCGAAGCCGTTGTCGCCCGACTCCTCCGCCGCCATCGCCCGCCTCAAGGTGATGACGGAGTCGGAGGGCCTCAAGGCGTCCGACTTGATAGTCGCCTTCATATGATGAGCCAAATGAGTGGGCATCACGACCTGTGCCAGATGTGCACAAAGGAGATGCCGACTGCAGAGGTGGCCCACCTGGTGAACGAGATCGCCGACCTCAATCTCGAGGAGGAGGAGTGGCAGTTCGGCAAGTGGCCGTACTCCCGCGCAGATCCGCCACCTATGGTAAGCTCTCAATTCTTTTCTTTCCCTTTTGCGGGGTTCTGTCTTGCCGGGTTCTTTCTTGCCGGGTTCTCTCTTGCCGTCTAACTAGCTCGACCATGATGCAGATCCTCCCCTCCGAACCGGATGCCAATGTTGACTACATACCGGACCGGGAGCTAAGCGACGTGGCTAACCTCGACTTGGTGGCGGCCGCCATGGAAGACGACGCCACAGACAGCGGTGTCGGGGCAGGCGGCTCCGTAGGAGGAGGCGGCGTAGAGGACTGGCCGGATGATTATGAGGAGGAGGAGGACGAGGAGCCGCGTCGTCCGCCGCCTGCCGACAGGGCAGGTCCGAGTTCCTCAGCCGCACAGACCGCACCAGGCGGTAGGCCGAAACGCCGAGGCGTGCTGCTATTCACTACTAGGGAAAACCCTAGCAGTAGCGCGGATATTTTGCCTATCAGTAGCGCGGGACATCGCGCTACTAATAAGGTGCTACAACTAATGTGTAGCAGTAGCGCCTATCATCCCACGCTACTGCTATACATGGCCAACAGTAGCGCGCCTTAGTGAAGAGCGCTGCTGCTAATATATGCATCGCTTTTTAGCAGGAAGCGCTACTGGTAAGGCAGCGCTGCTGCTAACTTTGTTCCCCTCGCTACTGCTAGTTTTATTAGTTTTCTTTTCTGCATATTTGTTTTGTATTTGAATAGGATTTATACAATAATCTTTAGCATATCATACACATACAAATGTAATCATAGCATATACATACAACTAATCTCATCAAATCATGTCATCATCATAATCATCATCCAACACAAAGTGGTCTCTCGTCATCATCTCGAAAATAGCGATAGAAGTATCGATTACTTGCAACTACATCGTCATCCATATAAACAATGATATACGCGAGAAGAGCTATCACTTTGAATGAGAGCGGAACTATGCAGTACATGAGTTCGTATCCCTCTCTCGCATTAGCGTGAACCTAAACTAACCATCGCCTGTCCTCTCGAAATCTGGAAACCGGTACACTGGGCCTCGACACTCCGCCACTCGTCAGATATATACTCCTGGCGTAGCACCTCTTCGCCATCAATGATCTATGCACCTGCATCGTCACATGAGTCGATGATATGCAACATATATAGTTGAGCAAATGTAAAGAGACAGACTTGGCAAAAATAGAAGCAACATATCATAAGCATAAATAACAAAGTTGATCGTACCGGAAATGCCCTAACTAGAGTGATCATCGCTAGTCGAGGAGGACGGTTTAATTACATCACAAATAATGTTTCATCGTGCATAACTCAAAGTTTCGTCATACATAAAGTATGGACTAAACAGACACATTGTCATATATCGACAATTACTCCAACATGTCGTGCCACCCATCCAAGTCAGGGAGATAGTCCCCGAGCCTAGTGAAAGGCTTCAGGTCGAGATGCTGAGAGGCTACCCATGTTCGGACGTCTTCCCGCGACATTTGTCCTTCTTTGTAGAACATCCTTGTTAATCTGACGACCTCCTTCATGATGATTTGGGCAAGTTCGCGCTGGATGTGATAGAACTCAGCTCGAAGTCGATGATCCTCGATATCTCCTACGTTCTTTGCTGATTGCAGAATATGGGCATCGCCGGATGTAGGTGACATGCGAAGGTTCTGGTGATCCTGTCTGTACTCCAGCATGTGGTGTAGGACATAGAATCCATCATTAAGAGAATCACTCGGTTGCTGGATGCAGCAGAAGTCGGTCTTATGGCCGAAGGCGGGCCTGCCGTCCCTTCTCTTCTTGTCCTTGACCTCTCCACCCCGTGCGTCGTAGTAAAACATAGCATTGTTGAGGACATCCTTGATATGGGTGTAATCCTTTTTGTTAATGTTCTTCGACGAGTCCAAGTAAAGAGCGTGGGAGTACCGGGGGTAGAGAATGATGAGGACGGCGCACCCGCCGTTGCGCAAAATAAGTACACCTCAAATTAATTAGCCTCCACCGTGCAAATGAATGATTGAAATCGAAGGAAGGATATCCGCGCGGATGACTTACAGGGGATGATAAGGCACGAGAATCGCCTCCTTGTCCTTATTGGTGAGCATGAACTTCACGATGTATTCCCTCGCGTATTCACGGTGCTTTGCGCAGACTCCCAAGAAGCCCTCGTGCATGAAGTACGGGTCAGCGGCACAGATATGAGGTATCTGCTCAACCCCGATGATGTAGTTCATGTGCAAGGCATAAAGGCGGACAAACGTAAAATCAAGCTTCTTCACGTGAAACATGTCGAATATGTAATCGAATTGAAGGAACAACTTCTCCGCGGGGAATGTGTTGACATACGACAATTGCCGCGTAACGTTAACCACGTAGAGTGGGTATCCTGGATCTTTCGAGGTGACGAGGCCTTTCTCTATCTGCAGCACATTGTCATGAAGTCTCCTTAGATCTCCGAATCTGGCCCCTAGCGCTGTTGCTGGTAGGATTGGTTGACCGGGGATATGCCATTTATCCGCACCGGGGATATCTATACGGTCTTGAACCCGAGGCTACTGAGGCGGCTGGATCATAGAATCAGCTTTTTTGCCTTTCCTCGATCTCTTCCTAGACTTCTTTACTACCGGAAGGTCGTCCATAAAACGTTCAGCCTCCGGAGACGACAATTCAGGCACCGACTCATGACGCTCAAACCCTAAGTAGGCGCCAGTATAAACATACTATTGAGTGCCATCGTCATCCTCATCCTCATCTATGGTGACGTCACCAGCGACTAATGGAGCCTTTGCCTCACCCCCTCCGCTATCACCTCGCACAACAGCCGACGCTAATTGGGTAGGTGAGGTGTTGATATTCATACCTAACTACATGCTCGTGGGTGTGCTCCCGGCCGCCTCCAGACGAAGCAGACTCTTTGGCCACAATAGGACCCACCCATTGCAACAATCACCAAGCCGCCGCGGGGTATTGTCGTCATCCCCCACTAGTACCAGAGGAGGCAAATTCTCGTGGCCCGGTTTGACACTGGCCATGGAAACCTTGTAGACGTTCGGGGGGATCGCCAATCAGGAACAATGGTTCCTTGGCTTCATTATCGCCGCTTTCACCCACGCCCACCTTCGTCAGCCGATGGTGTACAATATGCTGCATGTGGTTTCGCTACCGCAAAGAAAAGTCTGCGACGTGAAACATCCGAAAGGCAACAAAAACGGGAGATTATACATTTATTAAAGGGGGCCGGTGTGGCAGATACCGTGAGGGCGTCAAGCTCGGCCAAAGATGAAGCACCGCTGAGCACGTCCGGTGCGGGAGCCGGTGTAGGAGCAACGCTAGTCGAGCTGCTCCCCAAGAAGTCAGCAAGGGGAAAGTCCGCTGCATTTTTTTCTGGATTTTGCCTGGTCCAATTGAAAACGGCCGGAACCAAGGAAGTAGACATATCTACAACCACCTGTTTTGCAGTAGCTACCGCTGTTGCAACTGTCTGAGATGATTTCGTCTCAACCGCAATCTCAACCTTCTTGTCGATGTTTTCTTCAGTTAACCACCGTCTTTGCTTTCTCTCCTCCGTGGTCTCACGGTAGTACTTCTTCCACGTGTTGCCGTCTCCGGCACCATACACGCGTCCATACGACGGTCGAGTCTCCATTAGGAGTCGTTTCAATATGTTCAACGCCTGGTTGAATGGAGTGTCCCACTTGGGCCTTGCCAACACCTCAGACGGCGAGTCGCTTTCGGCCGCAATCATGTGCTGCTCTCTCTGCAAAAGGCACAAGGATCGTTTACAAATATGACTAACGCGTACTTGAATTGATCAGAAACTAAAATTACTAGCAATCTCATGAACTCTGTCGTGACCGCGTTCGTCTCGAAAACCTTCTTCACTGGGTCCCAACGGTGCCAGGCCCTGAGGACGTCACGCTCCTGCGGGATGGTGAACTCCGCCAAGGGGTCTGGGATGCCCAGACCCGCGGCTTCCGCGTCCTCCTTGGCCCATATGGACCTCTTCCCGATGGTCTCGGGTCTGCTTCCAGAAAGCCGATGCCAAGCGTAAAAGCACCACCGTAATGGACAATGAACTAACTCCCATTGCCGACCATGATGCACAGAGGCCACCGCGACCATCGTTCTCCTCCCTGATTGGTAATGTGTGTATTGAATCACTTAGCAGTACATGTGCAGTTCCAATTTTGTTCATACCTGCCCTTCAGATTTCTTGGTTGCTATTGTTCCTGTAAAAGTAATTGGTTATAGCCTCCATTGTCCAACAGAATATCAGCTTGTAATTGTGCGTTGCTCCTGTATCGTGTGCTTGGGTAGGTTCTTCATCTGCAACCAGTAGTGTGCCAAATGATGGAAAGTTTTTAAGAACTACCAAGATGCCCATGCGTTGCACGGGACATCCAGAGGCATTTGTATGAGTAGTTTATCTTGTAGGAGAAAAGGATGAACGAGGGAAGGCCTTATTTGCAAATCTGGAGAGGGTGTGGGTATCTTTCTGCAAAATTGGCATAGTTTCCTCCCTATCCGTCGGATATAAATCGGACGGCCTATATTGCAGGATGGCAAGCACACCATCATCACCAACTCTATTTTTTAAAAGAAAAAAAGAAAGTAGAAAAAAAAGAGTAGAGAGTAGAGAAGTAGAGATAAATATTAAATATAAAATAAATATAACAATAGAGAAGAGAGTAGAGATAAATATATATAAAAAATATAACAGTAGAGAAGAGAGTAGAGATCGCAGGGACGTCGGGAAAGGATCACGCGCGCAGGAAAAAGCGGCCGGGAGCGCGGCGTCCGGCGCGCTTTATAAAATCCAACGCCCTCCCACCGCTCTGTGCCTTACCACTTCTCTCTTCATGCTCTATGCCTCGCCACTGCTCTCTCCCTGCTCTGCGCCTCGCCACCGCTCTCTCCCCACTCTTTCTCGCCTTGCCGCTGCCACGCCAGCATGCCGCCGCGTAACCGAGAAACCTGGGGATGCCGCGACGTCCGCGTGCGCCCCTCCGGCGGCTTCTCCACCGAGATCTGGTTCAGCAGGATGCGCCTCGGCCTCGGCAATTTCGACACCGCCAAGGCCGCTCGCGCATACGACGCGGCGACGTGGCGCCTCCGGTTGCATCATAGAACATTGAACTTCCCCAATGTGCTCGCCGCGGGAGCGGGCATAGGAGCTTGCGCCTCTGCCAAGGCTTATCACCGACAAGGATCATCGCGACAACCGGAGGCGGGAGCCATGGCGTTGTGGCGCCAACGCTTCCCGCAGGACATCATCAACGAGCGCGAGTTCTACCCGCAAAGGAGGGTGGAGAGGGAGAAGGGGAGGGCGTAGCAAGCCGCCTATCGCGAGGACAAGCATACGCGAAAAGAGGATGCTCAATTCAACATGAGGCTAGGAGCAGCATTGCCCTGGGAATCCGACGATGATCGGTATCTTCACGCCTACATTTTGACGTCGGAGTTGGACATCACCGAGGAGGAGTCGGACAACGAGGAGTAGTTGAACTATCTATTTTTTATCTATCTATGCTATATATATGCTGAGAACTATCTATGTCTCTACTCTCTAGTCTCTACTCTCTATCTCTACTTCTCGATCTCAGCACTGTAAACCCTTTTTTAAAGCACCGCGCGTTGCGCTTCTGTTGGAGATGCTTTAACATGGAAGATGAGTGCTTTAATGTTGCCCACAAGATGCGCGAGTATTACTAGTATATTTTTCTTGCCATGTTGAGATTTTAAAACCACGAGTGCGAACATGCAGAGGAGCAATGAAGACCAAACACAGGATATTGGGGACATCTTAAAGGAGCATGGCAAGTTAAAGAGGAGCTCCACCGAACCTGTAAAACAAGCTTTGGTAAGTAACACCCTTTCAATTACTTTCATTTAGCCTCGTGTTCTTTGATGTGTATATGTTGTAGTTTCTATTTCTCTTAGCCTCATGTTCTTCATGTGTAATAAGAAGAGTCTTAATCGTCCTAGTGCTTTCACTTTTAGCTTGATGTAGGAAGTGGGTGTTCTCGCTGTCGGTGTCAAAACCGGCGCATCTCGGGTAGGGGGTCCCGAACTGTGCGCCTAGGCGGATGGTAACAGGAGACAAGGGACACGATGTTTTTACCCAGGTTCGGGCCCTCTCGATGGAGGTAATACCCTACTCCTGCTTGATTAATATTGATGATATGGGTAGTACAAGAGTAGATCTACCATGAGATCAAGGAGGCTAAACCCTAGATGCTAGCCTATGGTATGATTGTTGTTCCTCCTACGGACTAAAGCCCTCCGGTTTATATAGACACCGGATAGGTTAGGGTTACACAGAGTCGGTTACAATGGTAGGAGATCTACATATCCGGATCGCCAAGCTTGCCTTCCACGCCCAGGTAAGTCCCATCCGGACACGGACGAAGTCTTCAATCTTGTATCTTCATAGTCTTGGAGTCCGGCCGTGATGATAGTTCGCTATCCGGACACCCCTAGTCCAGACTCCTCGGTAGCCTCGAACCAGGCTTCAATGACGCATTTAGTCCGGGCGCGCATATTGTCTTCGGCATTGCAAGGCGGGTTCCTCCTCGAATACTTCATAGAAGTTTTGAACACAAGGATACCGTCTGCCCGCAAAACAAGTTCCACATACCAACAGAGAGAGAGAATAACTTTTGCACAGATCTGCTGACGTATTCCGTGGCGTGACATCACACCACGGCCAGGCCTTTATACGAATCGTTTTTTACTGTTCCACCTCAGCGTGTTTAGCGAGGCGGTTTCCCTGGCACGTCTTATCAAAGCATATATCGTGCCCCCTTATTCCAGGATTCCCATCAATACGGACGTGGGTAACCCATCCGCGCCATTGATTATGGCGCTTGGGAGATAAGCGAGTTTTACCAGGCTGGTGGGGGACGCATAGCTTTGTCCGTCCATATAAGCGGATAAGGATCCACCTTTTTCACCTACGCCTTCTTCCTCCTTTACTCATCCATTTCACAAGACTCGAGCTCCAAATACCTAAGTCCGCACATCCCACCGCAACCTTCTCCAACTATGTCCGGAGCGGGAGGCGGGTGGATGGCCTCCTCCGTCATGGAGGGCACATCACAAAGCTGCGGAGGCCGGATACTTGTCCAGCAACATCGCCAAGATCGGCTACCCAATGCGGGGCAGCTCATTCCAACCCCTGTGCCCCATGAGAGGGTGGTGTTTCTCCCCACTTCCTCCGCTGGACTAGGTTTTCCACTTCACCCATTTGTCCGGGGCTCATGTTCTACTACGGCCTGGACTTCCACGACCGCCCTCAATTTCATCCTCAACATCTCGGCGCTCATCGTCAGGTGCGAGGCCTTCCTCTCGCATCCAGCCCCACTTTGGCTTATGGTGAAGATCTTCCATGTCGCCGAAGGTAGTGGGCGTCATTGCCGGAGTGCGGAGGCGCCATGGTTGGCAAGATGGCCAAAGTCCTATGGCTCGAGGGCTCCTTCATGGAGACAATAAAGGGGTGGCAATCGGGTGGTTCTATATCACCAGCCGCGCTGACCCCAAATGGGCGGCGGCCCCCGAATTCAGATCTGGCTTCCCCACACGGCTCTCGTCATGGAAAGAGACGGGCCTGACGTGGGGGAATTCGGACGAGCTATCCGGACTCCAGACATGCGCCCGAAATCTGGTGGACAAGAATCTCAGGCTTGTCAACATAATCCAGGTGATGCTCATCCGCCGGATTCTCCCATGCCAACAACGGGCCTTCAAATTGTGGGAGTTCGATCCGGCACAGCACCCAACTCTGAAAAGGCTCTTTGACACTACGTACGAAGATGCCTGGAAGGTGCTGTTCAAGGGCGCCGAGGCTCCTACATCCGCTACCGAAGATCGCGGATTCAGCTCGTAGCGTCAAGCCAGCGAGGTGAGTCATTTTACCCTTTATGGGACTCTTTTTTCATTGTTTGACTCTATGCGGGATCTAAAACTCCCTAACCTTTAACAGGACTGGCTGAAGACGTCTAGACAGGTTAACTGTCCGGCTCCTTTGCCAGAAGACTCCAGCCGGACGCCATCGACGGGGGCTGCTGGCTCCGGTACCTCATGTGGTGCCGGAGAAGAAGGTTAAGAAGGAGGCAACGGGAACTCAAGGAGCTCCCGACGCTTGGTGCTATCAGATTCGAAGCGTAATCTTCTCCCGAGAACGAGGAGGAGGAAAGAAGCCTCTCAGCCGGGAGGAGAGGAAAAGGAAGGCCGCCTAACCGGGAGGCCGGAGGGTCCAAGAAGGAAGAACCCTTCCTCCGGACTTCTCCACCAACGTCGACAATGACGAGGAGGATTGGCCAACAAGGGCCAAGCCCCTGGCAAGATCGTAAGTGTCCGGATACCCATGACTTTTTTATTGCATAGTGTTCTCTAATGCCGAACAATCATGCAGCTCGCCCAAGGGCGATTCGCCGCTTCGTCGAGCGGGTCCCTGAGTTCGTCGGAAATGGAGAGTACTTCACTCTGCCGCCTCATCGCCTCACGCCATGGACGACGCCGAGGTGGTGCCCCAAGGGGCCTGGTCAAGAGGAGGTGGCGCAGAGGCGCCGCAAGGCAACCTCCCTGACTCAGCGCTGGGGGCGAGACCCCAGGCTCTAAGCCCGACCCTTGTCCGGACTCCATAACGGAACCTTCAGTGGTTCCGAAGTCAGGCAAGCGGCCCCTTCGTAAGAAGGGTAAGACGCCGGTGTTTTCCGTCCAACCGGAGGCACCAGATAACTTACTAGAGGCGCTTAACGGCGCCTCCATCGAGGAGGAGCACCGCACTGTTATGAGTGCGGTGATCCGGACAGTTCAGTCCGCCAAGAGCGGGCTGACCGAAGCCTGTACCAGCCTTCTAACAGGCTTTGAGGTAAGTTTAGAATATGTAAAAATATTACCGCATAGACAGTAGCCCCTGATGCGTAGTTTGGTGTTCGGAAAGAAAAGTCGGACTAAGGATCTAAAAAGATATACGCAGGAGTCTAACATAAGTGTGTCAATATGGGAATGCAGGCTGCGCTTTGACCTCTGTGACCGATCATGGAGGTCAATGCATTGAAGCAGAGCCTCGAGCGGTCCGAGAACGAGCTCGGCCTTGCCAAGAAGTAGCTCGAGGACAAGGAAGGTAAGTAATACCTTATTAAAGAAATACCTTTATAGAAAGGTTTTGGTTGCAAAAATAACAGGAATAGCATGGGTACTGCAGGGCCACGATCGAGGTGGCGACCACGAAGGAAGCGGTGTCCGTGGGTCGAAAACAAAGCGGCCATGAGCGCACCGAGCGAGAGAAGGGGAGGCGCACTGGCGGAGGTGCGGCAAGAGCTCCTGTGCTCTCGTGAAAACACGAGGGTTTGGAGTGTGACTCAAGACCCGAGAGTCCGAGCTTGCCTCGGCTCTTGAGAGTGCCAAAGCTGCTAAGGCCGAGGCCCAAAAAGCCCTCCAAGAAATTGAATCATTAAAGAAGATAGCGGCGGGTAAGGCATTCTTTATGCAAAGCAAGCATGTGAAAGTGAATTACCTATTACTTACCCGAATCCGGAGCTCTCCAGGAGCATTCGCAGATCTGCCCCATAATGTGTCTGATGCTGACGCGTTCTACCGCGCAAGGAGGGGAGCTCGACGGAAAAGGTGTTCTGGTCTCAGTATGCTGAGGCCGGACATCCGGTGCCCCTAAGCGACCAGCTGAAGCAGCTGGTCGAGCTCCACAAGGTCGCCGAACAGGCCATGAGGGGCCTCATAGTTCGGCTGTGGCCATTGGAAGCCATGTCTGGGAGCTACTTCGGCTTAGTGCGGCGGCTGGTGGATGCATGTCCGCGGATTGAAGTCATCAAGCGCTCCGTCTGCATTGAAGGTGCCCGTCGGGCCCTTGCCCGTGCTAAAGTGCACTGGGCAAGCTGAATGCGGAGAAGCTTGTGACGGACGGGCCACCGAAGGGCAAGGAGCATCGCACGCCCGAAATGTACTATGATGGCGTCCTGAAGGGTGCCCGCCTTATAGCGGATGAGTGTCCCAAAGATGTAATTTTTGAATAAACTCGCATTTGTTATCCTGTAAGCTGAAAACCAGTTCATATGCGCTAAGCAACGCTTGTTAATTTAAAATATTACCTTCTGTGCGGCCGTTTATCAAATTTGAGAGATGGCAAGTCGTTATTTCAACCCCCATGCCACGAAGTGCTTTGGGGTGTTCGGATAAACTTGAGCGCTCTTGTTCCCATTCTTGGGTCCATCGAGGAGGCGCTCAACGCAACGTAACAAGGCAACCGGACTTATAATGCTTGAACACTCTCACTTAGCCATAGAATTCTATAATTTTAAATTTCGGGCGAAGCCCCTAGTATTCGGAAGACCGAGTTCGGGCGCTATCCACGCCTTTGGCCGGACAATTCCGGTTCCTTGCTCTAAGCGACATAAGTCTTTAGGGACCCAAAAACCTCTCGAACAGCGACATCGCTCTCGCCTCTATCATGACGGTCAGTTTTAGCTTTCTCCATCGAGGTGCTCAACCCAGCTCAAGCGGGGCACAATCACAGTGGTTCTCCCGGTGCTACCTTAGCCGATATAACGGAACGTAAGGTACCAAAACACGGGAGCCGGGCAAACCCAACTATTGACCCAAGACATGATTCAGAGCCGATTCATATAATGCTATAAGTTTGGGGTGCCGCACTTGTGAAAGTGTTCGGACTTATCACACCGTAATTTTGGGCTACTTAAGCCCCTGGTGTATTGGCCGTACCAAAGTGTACGGGTGCAACATGTCATGAAATGAACATATATATAGATAAAGAAAGTAGTGCAATAATAAGAAAAAGCTATGTATTGTTTATTCAAAAAGGTACTGCAATGAAAGCAGAATGATACAAATAGTGCGATAAGCAAGGGATGGGATTATTTAACATGTCCTCTCCAGGGGTAAGCTCATGGATGGTATGTAAAACAGGTATAATGCTCGTAATAGAGACCACCTGAACACTCGACGTAGCTTTCTGCTTCCCTGGCTGTTGCATCGTGAGTTCGGCGATTCTAGTGCCGGACAGGACTTCTGGAAAATGGAGTCCTGAAAAAAGAAAAGAAAAAAGAAAAAGAATGACACAATCGGGAGCCCCTGGTGCGGTTTAGCCGCATTCTGGGCATGCCGTGGTCGTGCACCTCCCCTTATGCCCATGGTATCTCCAGAGCGTAGTTATGTACGCGTAGTACTGGCTTCGCAATGTCGCGAGGGATGGGGTTGGGGCCGGATTGCTACGCGTGCTTGGATCGTGCCAGGCGGTCTTGTTGTAGGTTACTCCGGCGCTGGATGTTGTCCGGACGCTTAATGGCCGGACTCGAGAACTGCTGTGAGAGGCTGCTTTGCACCTCCGCCGCGAGGGCCGCCGTGTGCTCCTCCGTTCGGAGAGAGCGTTCGTTGTTTCCATTGACCGTGATTACTCCTCGAGGGCCTGGCATCTTGAGCTTGAGGTATGCTTAGTGCGGCACCGCATTGAACTTTGCAAATGCGGTTCGTCCGAGCAGTGCGTGATAGCCGCTGCGGAACGGGACTATGTCAAAGATCAACTCTTCGACCGGAAGTTATCCGGGGATCCGAAGACCACTTCGAGTGTAATCGAGCCCGCATAATTGGCCTCTACACCGGTATGACGCCTTTAAATGTCGTCTTTGTAGGTTTAATCATTTATTGGTCTATGCCCATTTTGCACACTGTATCCTGATAAAGCAGGTTCATGCTGCTACCGCCGTCCATCAGGACTCTGGTGAGGTGAAATCCGTCAATAATTGGGTCAAGAACCAATGCGGCGAAACTGCCATGACGAATGCTAGTGGGGTGGTCCCTTCGATCGAAGGTGATCGGGCAGGAAGACCATGGGTTGAACTTTGGGGCGACTGGCTCCATCGCATATACGTCCGCACTTTTGGGTATGTGGGTTGCGTATATCATGTTCACCGTCCGCACTTGTGTGGGAAAGCCCTTCTGTCCTCTATTGTTCGGCGGCCGGGGCTCTTCTCGTCATTGCTATGCAGCCCCTTGTCATTGAGTTCGGCACTTAACTTGCCTGCTTGCTTGAACACCCAACAATCCCTGTTGGTGTGATTGGCTGGTTTTTTGGGGGTGCCATGTATCTTGCACAAGAGATCGAGTATTCGGTCCAAGTTGGACGGGCCCTGGGTATTTATTTTGAATGGCTTCTTCCGCTGACCGGGTTTAGAGCCTTTGAATCCGGCATTGATGGCCGTATCTTCAGCATTATCACCGTTAATGCGGCGCTTGTTCTTGTTGCGACGCGACCTGCCATTGCTATCCTTGGTATCCAAACTATCAGGGTGTTTGGCCAAGTTGTTGCTTCGAGCTAGCCAGCTGTCCTCTCCCGCACAAAAGCGGGTCATGAGTGTTGTGAGGGCTGCCATGGATTTCGGCTTTTCCTGTCCTAGGTGCCGGGCAAGCCATTCGTCGCGGATGTTATGTTTGAAGGCTGCAAGGGCATCTGCATCCGGACAGTCAACGATTTGATTTTTCTTTGTTAGGAACCGTGTCCAGAATTGTCTGACCGATTCTTCTGGCTGCTGAATTATATGGCTAAGGTCATCGACGTCTGGTGGTCGCACATATGTGCCTCGGAAGTTATCAAGGAATGCGGCTTCCGTGTCCTCCCAACAACCAATTGATTCTCACGGCAAGTTGTTGAGCCAATGCCGAGCTGGTCCTTTAAGCTTGAGTGGGAGGTATTTGATGGCATGTAGATCATCACCGCGGGCCATGTGGATGTGGAGGAGATAGTCCTCGATCCGCACCGCAGGATCTCGTGGTACCATCGTATGATTCGATGTTTACGGGTTTGAAGCCCTCGGGATTTGATGATCCATTACTTCATCCGTGAAGCATAGTGGGTGCGGCGCCTCAGTATTGGGCTATATCACGACTTAGCTCATATGAGCTTTGTCTCATCGTGTTCGGCCCGGCCGGGTTTGTCAGATCCGCGCGACGGTAATCATCCCAAGTCGTTACGCCCACGCCGATCCGTAGAGATCGATCTAGTATGTTTTGCCTTATCCTCCAATATATCTCGCAAGTCCGGTGCGTTTTCCCGTGCCTTGGTACTTTTTGAGCGGCGTCGGGGTGTGGCTTGAGCGGAGGGCCGAGAGGCTTCTCTGTCGCGGCCACGGGGTGGCCGGTCTGCCATATCGTGCGCTGGTGACTTGGGTGCTTCCTCCTTTGATCAAGGCAATGGCCTGCATTTGGGGTAGCTTTTGGAGGGGCGTTCGAGTTCATACTCTTCGGCTGCGAGGACTTCAGTCCATCTGTTAGCTAGCAGGTCTTGGTCAGCTTTAAGCTGCTGCTGCTTTTTCTTGAGGCTGCTTGCCGTGGCCATAAGCCCGCGCTTTGAAACGCCTCCTGCTCGGCGGGATCCTCGTGCACGATTTAATTCGTCGTTGAGGCTTGCCTCATCTTCGGAGGGAGGCGCATAATTATCGCCCTCTACCTCTTTCTTCACAGACCGTCGTGCAGACTTGCTTCTCCCTCCTCCGCTACCGAGTCCCATCGAGGGGGGTTGTCTTCGCACCGTCCGGTGTTATTATCTCCGTGCGGAATCACCGCTTTTGCCGTGGCGGATTTAGAGCGGCGCCACCGACGCCGGGCGCTTCGGTTGCTTCTTGGAGGGGTCATCCTTCGTTGTTCCATCGCCGTTCCCATATTTTGGGATGTCCACCATGTATATGTCGTATGACGAGGTGGCCTTCCAGTGCCCTATAGGCGCTGGGTCTTGGTCGTCTCCGGCATTGTCGTCCATACCGTCGATGTCTTCGGAGTCGAAGTCGAGCATGTCGGTTAAATCATCGACAGTGGCTACAAAGTGAGTGGTGGGTGGGCGTTGAATTTCTTCGTCGTCCGCATCCCAACCTTCACGACCGTAGTCCGCCAGGGCTCTCCGGATAAAGAGAGAGACTTTAGTGAGTTCAGGATGTCGCCAAAGGGCGAAGTGGCCGAAAGATGTCCGCACGGTGAACTCCATGACCGGCGCCCAATCGGATTCGATTGGTCGGGGCGCTGGGGTTCGGAGTCCGGAGAGGAGTCCGCACCTTGGAGTCCGGTCTTCGCAAAGGACAGGGATTGTGTTCGGCTCAATCGCCGTAGAGATTTCAGCCCCCAAGGTGGTGTCCAACCAACCATCCTCGATCGGCGAGATCGGCTCCAAATCAATGTTCGGAGCGGACGCTAGTGCGGCCTCCAGGACACTGTTCGGTGGCAGAGTTAGGTCATGCCCATCAAGATAGTGCGGCGCGCTTGGCTATGGCTTGAATCCGTCGAAGATCAAGTCTCCGCGGACATCGGCTGTATAGTTCAAACTTCCAAATCTGACCTGATGGCCTGGGGCGTAGCTTTCGATCTGCTCCAGATGGCCTAGCGAATTGGCCCGCAGTGCAAAGCCGCCGAATACGAAGATCTGTCCAGGGAGAAAAGTCTCATCCTGGACCACGTCGTTGTTGATGATCGAAGGAGCCATCGGGCCTATCAGTGACGACACAGAGGAACTCTCAATGAAAGCACCAATGTCGGTGTCAAAACCGGCGGATCTCGGGTAGGGGGTCCCGAACCGTGCGTCTAGGCGGATGGTAACAGGAGACAAGGGACACGATGTTTTTACCCAGGTTGGGCCCTCTCGATGGAGGTAATACCCTACTCCTGCTTGATTAATATTGATGATATGGGTAGTACAAGAGTAGATCTACCACGAGATCAAGGAGGCTAAACCCTAGAAGCTAGCCTATGGTATGATTGTTGTTCCTCCCACGGACTAAAGCCCTCCGGTTTATATAGACACCGGATAGGTTAGGGTTACACAGTCGGGTTACAATGGTAGGAGATCTACATATCCAGACGCCAAGCGTGCCTTCCACGCCAAGGAAAGTCCCATCCGGACACGGGACGAAGTCTTCAATCTTGTATCTTCATAGTCTTGGAGTCCGGCCGTGATGATAGTTCGGCTATCCGGACACCCCCTAGTCCAGGACTCCCTCACTCGCCTTGTAGTCTGTTTTTATATTTTTCCTTTTGAATTCACTTCTCCCAATCCTGTTTATCTGGCTTCTACTTAATGGACCTGGGTTGCTCTGAGTATTGATCTAAAAAAGAAGTAATTCATGTCAGGATGCAGTTCCTGCAAGGAGGGAAGTATGGTCAACCTCGAGATCATGTTTCCAAAATGAGGCTAGATTACACACAAGGTGCCAGTTCCCTAATGATGCTTGATTAGACACAAGGTGCAAATTCGTAGATGATGTTGGATTACACAGAAGCCAGGTGGAGTCGTCAACTGTTCGTGTCCTCATGGCCCTAGTAAAGGCTGAAAGAAAGCGTGCAACAGCCCTTGAGAATGTAACTAAGTTCCTAAAGAAGCGAAAAGAGCAATCAGATGCTCTCTTCACCCAAGCCAAAGAAGAGATGGAAGAAGCCAGAAAGAAGCTAGTAGAGGCAGAGCAGGCTAGGCGTCTCCTGCTATCTAAAAGTGTTGTCAATACAAATTTTCCTTCATAATATCTAGGTTCAAATGTTTATCCAGTTAGCATGCCTGTTTGTGATGTCCACGCATCGACTGATGTGGCACAAAATATTTTTTTAGGGTCATGTAATAATAACAATTACTTTCCAAACAATAACAGACGAAGCATTGGACATGGTATAGTTCACGCGCAAGCCCAACATTCCAAGTTCAACTTCCGCATCAAACTCATGTTCACAGATATCTACACATTCATAGATAATGTCCACAACCATGATTCACTTCAAAGCCAAAAAATGTGAGGAGAGTTATAAATAAAGTAAAACCTCTAGTTCCTGCTACCAGGGCGAGCACAACAAGTCAAGACCATGCATAATTAATTATATTTTGATAATTTTTTGTGTTCTAAAATGCCGGCCGGCTCGCGGAAGGACGTGTTGCTGGCACACGCACGGATTCAATGGAGGCAGGCAGGGAAGTCTTAAGCCGGTTGCATTAGGCGAGGAGGCGTGTTCAGCCGGGCCTGCAGCGAGTGGGGCCCTCTTGGCCGGCACACGAGTTCAATGCCTACACTATGAGAGGTCGCGTCCGTGTCAGAGCAATCACTCCCTCCAGTCCTTTTTTGTTTGGGTATAACAAAATCTCGTTTTCCTTTCACATTTTACAAGTAAAATTCGTGGACAAACTTTGACCCAAAATACGATGGGGACTAGTAAACCATGACGGAGGTAGTAGTTTTTATTTTTTTGATCAAAGAAGGGTTTCTCCCTTCCGATTTTCATTACTAAAAACTAGCATCTAAACCATAGTATTTGCCCTAGAACTACCAGGTTCAACATCTCGCAACATAAACCCATACTACCATACACCAAGAGGTAGTAGTAGTTATGAATACCATTTTCGCTCCATACCAATCTTTCTAAAAACTACTTAAGTACTTATGACGCGCCCTTGAAAATTGAACTCTTAACCCGCTAAAAAAATGATATTTTAAACGTAGCTACGTGATCTATGGCAACTGGCGAGCCACCGCCTCCAGGTCATTCATCTGTGGTCCCGACAATCAACTCCTACGGACGAAATTATCACGCGAGCTGACTACTCCTGCAGAGGTGCACTCCACCACGTACCCAGTACCCGCGCATGCAGCAATCGTGCACCTAGGGTTTTAGGGTTTATTTGTTAACGGTGCCTTTACGTAACTCTCATGTGTGCGAGACAGCAAGAGACCGACTACATGCGTGTGCCTCTTCTCTTCGTATATGTACTCCATCGTTTGTCTGGTGTCCAAAAAATTATACAGTAGTAATAACTACTAGCAATGTGTCAATGCGTTGCCACACAATCAAAGTAGATTAATACATATTCACCGATTTGATAGAAAGAAGAGTCTATTTTTGAAATATGTGTATCACTAAAAATATCTTATGTTTCACTCAAAATATATTCCTTTGGTGGTTTTGATGAGATAAGGGAGGAATGTTGTTGGTTTCAAGATTTGAGAAGTGGTAAGTATATCTCTAATTTCTACTCTTACTAGCAAGATGCCCATGTGTTGCATGGAACATCAAGATCTTGTGGGAGAAAAGGATGAACGAGGGAGGGCCTTATCTGCAAATGTGGAGAGGAGTGCGGGTAAATTGCCATAGTTTCCTTCCTATCCGTTTGATATAGATCGGACGGCCTATATTGCAGGATGGCAGGCACACCATCATCACCGACTATGCTTTTTATTAGAGTAGAGATAAAAACAGATTCATACACGGTGGGCGCCCAAACATAGTGTCTCCTCGGACGAAATCGATTCCCTCCCTGATTCATACACAGTGGGCGCAAAAAACAATCTCTCGTCGACAAATATTCGGTGTATGCGAGATTACCGTCCTATCACCAACCGACAAATATTGCTGTGATGTATGATACCTCTTGAGGATGTGTTGGTTTTTCCCTTGAAGAGGAAAGGGTGATGCAGCAAAGTAGCGTAAGTATTTCCCTCAGTTTTTGAGAACCAAGGTATCAATCCAGTAGGGGGCCACGCTCAAGTCACTCGCACCTACACAAACAAATAAGAACCTTGCAACCAACGCGATAAAGGGGTTGTTAATCCCTTCACGGCCACTTGCAAAAGTGAGATCTGATAGAGATGATAAGATAATATTTTTTGGTATTTTTATGATAAAGATTGAAAGTAAAGATTGCAAAGTAAACAAAGATAGAAATAGCTTGTTGACGGAAGATTAATATGATGGAAAATAGACCCGGGGGCCATAGGTTTCACTAGTGGCTTCTCTCAAGATAGCATAAGTATTACAGTGGGTAAACAAATTACTGTCGAGCAATTGATAGAATTGAGCATAGTTATGAGAATATCTAGGTATGATCATGTATATAGGCATCACGTTCATGACAAGTAGACCGACTCTTGCCTGCATCTACTACTACTACTCCACACATCGACTGCTATCCAGCATGCATCTAGAGTATTAAGTTCATAAGAACGAAGTAACGCTTTAAGCAATATGACATGATGTAGAGGGATAAACTCGTGCAATATGATATAAACCCCATCTTTTTATCCTCGATGGAAACAATACAATACATGTCGTTTCCCCTACTGTCACTGGGATCGAGCACCGCAAGATTGAACCCAAAGCTAAGCACTTCTCCCATTGCAAGAAAGATCAATCTAGTAGGCCAAACCAAACTGATAATTCGAAGAGACTTGCAAAGATAACCAATCATACATAAAAGAATTCAAAGAAGATTCAAATATTGTTCATAGATAATCTTGATCATAAACCCACAATTCATCGGATCTCGACAAACACACCGCATAAAGAAGATTACATCGAATAGATCTCCAAGAAGATCAAGGAGAACTTTGTATTGAGATCCAAAGAGAGAAGAAGCCATCTAGCTAATAACTATGGACCCGAAGTTCTGAGGTAAACTACTCACACATCATCGGAGAGGCTATGGTGTTGATGTAGAAGCCCTCCGTGATCAATGCCCCCTCCGGCGGAGCGCCGGAAAAGGCCCCAAGATGGGATCTCACGGGTACAAAAGATTGCGGCGGTGGAATTAGGTTTTCGTGGTGCTCTTCGATGGTTTGGGGGTACGTAGGTATATATAGGAGGAAGAAGTAGGTCGGTGGAGCCACAAGGGGCACACAAGGGTGGAGGGCGCGCCCAGGGGGGTAGGCGCGCCCCCTGCCCCGCCTTCACCGTCTACCCTCCTAGATCTGCTTCCACCATGCCGACAGGCATCGCTACCGCAACACCGTCAAATTCTCAGCAGATGCATACACGGCGCCGCAACAGAGGCCGTACTCTTTCGTATCTGCTAACCTATTTATCGCAGGAAGAAAATAGATCGCCACTGCTTTACTCTGATTTCTTGTCCATCACTTACTTGCTAGTTGAAAACAAAATTGGTTGCGAAGTTGCCTTTGTCCGGTTTGCAGCTTCAGATCCGCCATGGCAGGCTCAACACTATACTCGCAATGCTTATGGTTTTCCCCTTTTATATTCCAAACTAGTTAAATGATAGTAGACTATATTTCAAAATTGGGTCATTCGATTTTTGAGAGTCACGCGGAGTTCGCGGTGAAGGAAGGGCTCGGGTTGGGATGGTGGTTGTGGGGGCGGTGGTGGGGCCTCGCCGAACGTAGAAAACTCGACGCGGGTGGGGGCGGGGTGTTGGAAATATGCCCTAGAGGCAATAATAAATTAGTTATTATTATTATATTTCCTTGTTCATGATAATCGTTTATTATCCATGCTATAATTGTATTGATAGGAAACTCAAATACATGTGTGGATACATAGACAACACCATGTCCCTAGCAAGCCTCTATTGGCTAGCTCGTTGATCAATAGATGGTTACGGTTTCCTAACCATGGACATTGGATGTCATTGATAACGGGATCACATCATTAGTAGAATGATGTGATGGACAAGACCCAATCCTAAGCCTAGCACAAAGATCGTAGTTCGTATGCTAAAGCTTTTCTAATGTCAAGTATCATTTCCTTAGACCATGAGATTGTGCAACTCCCGGATACCGTAGGAATGCTTTGGGTGTACCAAGCGTCACAACGTAACTGGGTGGCTATAAAGGTGCATTACAGGTATCTCCGAAAGTGTCTGTTGGGTTGGCACGAATCGAGATCGGATTTGTCACTCCGTGTAAACGGAGAGGTATCTCTGGGCCCACTTTCGGCAGGACATCATCACAATGTGCACAATGTGACCAAGGGGTTGATCACGGGATGATGTGTTACGGGCGAGTAAAGAGACTTGCCGGTAACGAGATTGAACAAGGTATCGGGATACCGACGATCGAATCTCGGGCAAGTACAATACCGTTAGACAAAGGGAATTGTATACGGGATCGATTGAGTCCTTGACATCGTGGTTCATCCGATGAGATCATCGTGGAATATGTGGGAGCCAACATGGGTATCCAGATCCCGCTGTTGGTTATTGATCGGAGAACGTCTCGGTCATGTCGCATGGTTCCCGAACCCGTAGGGTCTACACACTTAAGGTTCGATGGCGCTTAGGGTTATAAAGGAAGTTTGTATGTGGTTACCGAATGTTGTTGAGTCCGGATGAGATCCTGGACGTCACGAGGAGTTCGGAATGGTCCGGAGGTAAAGATTTATATATGGGAAGTCCTGTTTTGGTCAGGAAAAGTTTGAGCGATATCGGTAATGTCTGGGACCACCGGGAGGGTCCTGGGTCCACCAAGTGGGGCCACCTGCCCCAGAAGGTTGCGTGGGCCAAGTGTGGGAGGGACCAGCCCCTAGGAGGGCTGGTGCGCCCACAAGGGGCCCAAGGTGCAAGGGGAGTGGGAGGGGCAAACCCTAGTTCGGATGGGCCTTAAGGCCCACCTAGTGGCGCCTCCCTCTCCCCTCTTGGCCGCCCCAAAACCCATCTAGGGCTGGCCGCCACCCCTAGGGGGTGGAAACCCTAGAGGGGGCGCAGCCCTCCCCTTCCCCTATATATATGAGGCCTATGGGGCTGCCCATAACACGCGATTCGATCTCTTTTTGGCGCAGCCCTGCCTCTCCTCCTCCTCCTCTCCCATGGTGCTTGGCGAAGCCCTGCCGGATTGCCACGCTCCTCCATCACCACCACGCCGTTGTGCTGCTGCTGGATGGAGTCTTCCTCAACCTCTCCCTCTCACCTTGCTAGATCAAGGCGTGGGAGACGTCATGGGCTGTACGTGTGTTGAGCAGCGGAGGTGCCGTCCGTTCGGCACTAGGATCATCGGTGATTTGAATCACGGCAGTACGACTCCATCAACCCCGTTCTCTTGAACGCTTCCGCTTAGCGATCTACAAGGGTATGTAGATGCACTCTCCTTCCCCTCATTGCTAGTTTCTCCATAGATAGATCTTGGTGACACGTAGGAAAATTTTGAATTTACGCTCGTTCCCCAACAAAGGCATCATGAGCTAGGTCTATTGCGTAGATTCTTTGCACGAGTAGAACACAAAGTAGTTGTGGGCGTTGATTTTGTTCAATATGCTTACCGTTACTAGTCCAATCTTGTTTCGACGGTATTGTGGGATGAAGCGGCCGGACCGACCTTACGTACTCTTACGTGAGGCGAGTTCCATCGGTGACATGCACTTGGTGCATAAGGTGGCTAGCGGGTGCCGCCTCTCCCACTTTAGTCGGAACGGATTCGATGAAAAGGGTCCTTATGAAGGGTAAATAGCAATTGGCATATCACGTTGTGGTTTTATGTAGGTAAGAAACGTTCTTGCTAGAAACCCAAAGCAGCCATCAGAAACATGCAAACAACAATTAGAGAACGTCTAACTTGTTTTTGCGAGGTATGCTATGTGATGTGATATGGCCAAGAAGAATGTGATGAATGATATGTGATGTATGAGATTGATCATGTTCTTGTAATAGGATTCACGACTTGCATGTCGATGAGTATGACAACCGGCAGGAGCCATAGGAGTTGTCTTTATTTATTGTATGACCTGCGTGTCATTAAACAACGCCATGTAATTACTTTACTTTATTGCTAACCGGTAGCCATAGTAGTAGAAGTAATAGTTGGTGAGACAACTTCATGAAGACACGATGATGGAGATCATGATGATGGAGATCATGGTGTCATGCCGGTGACGTTGATGATCATGGAGCCTCAAGATGGAGATCAATGGAGCTATATGATATTGGCCATATCATGTCACTACTATATAATTGCATGTGATGTTTATTATGTTTATGCATCTTGTTTACTTAGAACGACGGTAGTAAATAAGATGATCCCTTACAACAATTTCAAGAAGTGTTCTCCCTAACTGCACCGTTGCCAAAAGTTCGTCACTTCTAAGCACCACGTGATGATCGGGTGTGATGGATTCTTATGTTCACATACAACGGGTGTTGACGAGCCTAGCATGTACAGACATGGCCTCGAAACACACGCAATACACTTAGGGTTAACTTGATGAGCCTAGCATGTACAGACATGGCCTCGGAACACAGAGACCGAAAGGTCGAGCATGAGTCGTATAGTAGATACGATCAACATGAAGATGTTCACCGATGATGACTAGTCCGTCTCACATGATGATCGGACACGGCCTAGTTGACTCGGATCATGTAATCACTTAGATGACTAGAGGGATGTCTATTTGAGTGGGAGTTCATAAGATGAACTTAAATATCTTGAACATAGTCAAAAGACCTTTTGCAAATTATGTCGTAAGCTCGCGCTTTAGTCCCACTGTTTAGATATGTTCCTAGAGAAAATATAGTTGAAAGTTGACAGTAGCGATTATGCGGACAGTAGAAAGATTGTGTCCCTAATGCATCGCTCAGTGTGTTGAACCCCAAACGTCGTTTGTGGATGTCACGAACATCGGACATACACGCTTTTGATAACTACGTGATAGTTCAGTTAAACGGTTTAGAGTTGAGGCACCAAGACGTTTTCAAACGTCATGGAACATATGAGATGTTTCGAGGGCTGAAATTGGGATTTCAAGCTCGTGCTCACGTCAAGAGGTATAAGACCTCCGACGATTTTCTTAGCCTGCAAACTAAGGGAGAAAAGCTCAATCGTTGAGCTTGTGCTCAGATTGTCTGAGCACAACAATCACTTGAATCGAGTGGGAGTTGATCTTCCAGATGAGATAGTGATGTTTCTCCAAAGTCATTGCCACCAAGCTGCTAGAGCTTCGTGATGAACCATAACATATCAAGGATAGAGATGATGATCCTTGAGGTATTCGCGTTGTTTGACATCACGAAAGTAGAAGTTAAGAAGGAGCATCAATTGTTGATGGTTGGTGAAACCACTAGTTTCAAGAAGGGCAAGGGCAAGAAGGGATACTTCATGAAACGGCAAATCAGCTGCTGCTCTAGTGAAGAAACCCAAGGTTGAACCCAAAACCGAGACTAAGTGCTTACGTAATAAGGGGAACAACCAATCGGAGCAGCATTACCCTAGATACTTGGTAGATAAGAAGGCTGGCAAGGTCGATAGAAGTATATTGGATATACATTATGTTAATGTGTACTTTACTAGTACTCCTAGTAGCACCAGGGTATTAAGATACCGGTTCGGTTGCTAAGTGTTAGTAACTCGAAATAAAAGGCTACGGAACAAACGGAGACTAGCTAAAGGTGAGCTGATGATATGTGTTGGAAGTGTTTCCAAGGTTGATGTGATCAAGCATCGCCGCTCCCTCTACCATCGAGATTGGTGTTAAACCTAAATAATTGTTATTTGGTGTTTATGCGTTGAGCATATACATGATTGGATTATGTCTATCGCAATACGGTTATTCATTTAAGAAGAATAATGGTTACTCTATTTATTTGAATAATACCTTCAATGGTCTTGCACCTAAAGAAATGGTTTATTGAATCTCGATCGTAGTGATACACATTTTCATGCCAAAAGATATAAGATAGTAATGATAGTACCACCTGCTTGTGGCACTACCATTTGAGTCGTATTGGTATAGAACGCATGAAGAAGCTCCATGTTGATGGATCTTTGGACTCACTCGTTTTGAAAAGTTTGAGACATGCGAACCATGTCTATTGGTGTATATGCATGAAGAAACTCCATGCAGATGGATCGTTTAGACTCACTTGATTTTGAATCACTTGAGATATGCAAAACATACCACATGGACAAGATGACTGAAAAGCCTCGGTTTGATGAAGATGGAACTAGATAGCAACTTGTTAGAAGTAACACATTTTGATGTGTGCAGTCCAATGAGTGCTGAGGCATGCGGTGAATATCGTTATGTTCTGACTTCACAGATGATTCGAGTAGATGTTGAGTATATTTACTTGATGAAACACAAATCTGAATTATTGAATGGTTCAAGTAATTTCAGAGTGAAGTTTAAGATCTTCGTGACAAGAGGATAGATTGTCTATGATATGATCATAGAGATGAATATCTGAGTTACGAGTTTTGGCACACAATTAAGACATTGTGCAAATTGTTTCACAATTAATACCGCCTGGAACACCATAGTGTGATGGTGTGTCCGAACATCATAGTTGCACCCTATTGGATATGGTGCGTACCATGATGTCTCTTACGAATTACCACTATCGTTCATGGGTTAGGCATTAGAGACAACCGCACTCACTTTAATAGGGTACCACGTAATTCGTTGAGATGACACCGTATGAACTATGGTTTAGAGAAACCTAAGCTGTCATTTCTTAAAAGTTTGGGGCTGCGGCGCTTATGTGGAAAAAGTTTCAGGTTGATAAGCTCGAACCCAAAGCGGACAAAATGCATCTTCATAGGACACCCAAAACAGTTGGGTATACCTCCTAATTCAGATCCGGAAGCAATAGGGATTGTTTCTTGAATCGGGTCATTTCTCGAGGAAAAGTTCGTCTCAAAAAGTTGAGTGGGAGGATGGTGGAGACTTGATGAGGTTATTGAACCGTCACTTCAACTAGTGTGTAGCAGAGTACGTGAAGTTGTTCGGTGGCACCTACACCAATTGAAGTAGAAGCTTATGATAGTAATCATGAAGTTTCGGATCAAGTCACTACCGAACCTCGAGGGCGACAAGGACGCCAGCATCGCTTTGAGAGTGGTACGGTGATCCTGTCTTGAAGGTCATGTTGCTAGACAACAATGAACCCACGAGCTATGGAGAAGCGATAGTGGGCCCAAATTCCGACAAATGGTTAGAAGCCATGAAATCCGAGATAGTATCCATATATCAGAACAAAGCATGGACTTTGGTGGACTTGCCCGATGATCGGCAAGCCATTGAGATAAATGGATCTTTAAGAAGAAGACGGACGTGGACGGTAATATCACCGTCTATGAAGCTCGACTTGTGGCGAAGAGTTTTCACAAGTTCAAGGAGTTGACTACGATGAGATTTTCTCATCCGTAGCGATGCTTAAGTCCGTCGGAATCATGTTAGCATAAGCTGCATTTATGAAATCTGGCAGATGGATGTCAAAACGAGTTTCCTTACCAGTTTACGTAAGGAAAGGTTGTATGTGATACAATCAGAAAGTTTTGTCGATCCTAAGGATGCTAAAAGGTATGCTGGCTCGATGATCCTTTCTAAGGACCGGAGTAAGCATCTCGGAGTTGGAATGTGCGCTTTGATGAGATGATCAAAGATTTTGGGTTTATACAAAGTTTATGAGAAACTTGTATTTCCAAAGAAGTAAGTGGGAGCACTATAGAATTTCTGATGAGTATATGTTGTTGACATATTGATGATCGAAATGATGTAGAATTTCTGGAAAGCATATAGGGTTATTTGAAAGATGATTTTCAATAGAAAACCTGGATTAGGCTACTTGAACAATAAGCATCAAGATCTATAAGATAGATCAAAATGTTTAATAATACTTTCAAATGAGCATGTACCTTGACATGATCTTGAAGGTGTTCAAGATGGATCTGTCAAAGAAGGAGTTCTTAGCTGAATTGTTAGGTATGAAGTTTAGTCTTAAATCTCGACCACGGCAGTATCGAGAGAGAAAGGGCGAAGATCGTCCCCTATGCCTTAGACATAGGCTCTACGGTATGCTATGATGTGTACCGCATCGGAAGTGTGCCTTGCCATGAGTCACTATAGGGTACAAGAATGATCCAGAATGGATCATTGGACGTGGTCAAAATTGTCCTTGGAGTAAATAAGGACATGTTTCTCGATTATGGAGGTGATAAAGAGTTCGGCGTAAAGCGTTACGTCGATGCAAGCTTTAACACCTATCCGAAAGTGACTCGAGTAGCAAACCGGATACGTATAGTGGAGCAACCATTTGGAATACATCCAAGTGGAGCGTGGAAGCAGCATTTACAATATGACATAGAGAATTGCGAAGTACACACGGATCTGAAAGGTTCAGACCCGTTGACTAAAACCCGTTGACTAAAACCTCTCTCACAAGCAAAACATGATCAAACCTCAGAACTCATTGAGTCTAAATCACATGATGATGTGAACTAGTTCTGAGACACTAGTAAACTCTTTGGGTGTTGGTCACATGGCGATGTGACCTATCGTTGTTAATCACATGACGATGTGAACTAGATTATTGACTCTAGTGCAAGTGGGAGACTGTTGGAAATATGCCCTAGAGGCAATAATAAATTAGTTATTATTATTATATTTCCTTGTTCATGATAATCGTTTATTATCCATGCTATAATTGTATTGATAGGAAACTCAAATACATGTGTGGATACATAGACAACACCATGTCCCTAGCAAGCCTCTATTGGCTAGCTCGTTGATCAATAGATGGTTACGGTTTCCTAACCATGGACATTGGATGTCATTGATAACGGGATCACATCATTAGTAGAATGATGTGATGGACAAGACCCAATCCTAAGCCTAGCACAAAGATCGTAGTTCGTATGCTAAAGCTTTTCTAATGTCAAGTATCATTTCCTTAGACCATGAGATTGTGCAACTCCCGGATACCGTAGGAATGCTTTGGGTGTACCAAAGCGTCACAACGTGAATCGGGTGGCTATAAAGGTGCATTACAGGTATCTCCGAAAGTGTACATTGGGTTGGCACGAATCGAGATCGGATTTGTCACTCCGATGTAAGCGGAGAGGTATCTCCGCCCACTCGGCAGGACATCATCACAATGTGCACAATGTGACCAAGGGGTTGATCACGGGATGATGTGTTACGGAACGAGTAAAGAGACTTGCCGGTAACGAGATTGAACAAGGTATCGGGATACCGACGATCGAATCTCGGGCAAGTACAATACCGTTAGACAAAGGGAATTGTATACGGGATCGATTGAGTCCTTGACATCGTGGTTCATCCGATGAGATCATCGTGGAATATGTGGGAGCCAACATGGGTATCCAGATCCCGCTGTTGGTTATTGACCGGAGAACGTCTCGGTCATGTCTCAAGATGGTTCCCGAACCCATAGGGTCTACACACTTAAGGTTCGATGACGCTAGGGTTATAAAGGAAGTTTGTATGTGGTTACCGAATGTTGTTCGAGTCCCGGATGAGATCCTGGACGTCACGAGGAGTTCGGAATGGTCCGGAGGTAAAGATTTATATATGGGAAGTCCTGTTTTGGTCACCGGAAAAGTTTCGGGCGATATCGGTAATGTACCGGGACCACCGGGAGGGTCCCGGGGGTCCACCAAGTGGGGCCACCTGCCCCAGAAGGTTGCGTGGGCCAAGTGTGGAGGGGACCAGCCCCTAGGAGGGCTGGTGCGCCCCCCACAAGGGGCCCAAGGCGCAAGGGGAGTGGGAGGGGGCAAACCCTAGTTCAGATGGGCCTTAAGGCCCACCTAGTGGGCGCCTCCTCTCCCCCTCTTGGCCGCCCCAAAACCCATCTAGGGCTGGCCGCCACCCCTAGGGGTGGAAACCCTAGAGGGGCGCAGCCCTCCCTTCCCTATATATATGAGGCCTATGGGGCTGCCCATAACACGCGATTCGATCTCTTTTGGCGCAGCCTGCCTCTCCTCCTCCTCCTCTCCCATGGTGCTTGGCGAAGCCTCGCCGGATGCCACGCTCCTCCATCACCACCACGCCGTTGTGCTGCTGCTGGATGGAGTCTTCCTCAACCTCTCCCTCTCTCCTTGCTGGATCAAGGCGTGGGAGACGCCACCGGCTGTACGTGTGTTGAACGCGGAGGTGCCGTCTGCTCGGCACTAGGATCATCGGTGATTTGAATCACGACGAGTACGACTCCATCAACCCCGTTCTCTTGAACGCTTCCGCTTAGCGATATACAAGGGTATGTAGATGCACTCTCCTTCCCCTCGTTGCTAGTTTCTCCATAGATAGATCTTTGTGACACGTAGGAAAATTTTGAATTTCTGCTACGTTCCCCAACACGGGGGTGGGGGGTGGGGGTGGCGAAGGAACACTGGCGGTGGGGGCCGGTGGTTCGGCTGACGGCCCATGTAGTGTTCTGTATGAGAAGAATCAGAGACGAGGAAGAAGAAGGGTTCGGAGACGTAGGATCTTCGTCCAACTGCCTGAAATGGTCCGCTGACCCAAATGACAAAAGTCACGCGACTTGCATGCAGACATGCGTTTATATTCAGTACCATCATCATACCTACCTAGCACTGCTGCTGAATCCATCAATCTAAACAATGTGCCACTCATAATTCCAAACTTGTTGCTCAAATACAAATCTGATATGATGCTGATATTACTAAAACAGATAATGTTTAATTGGTCAGCTAATGTTCCTACTTTACTTTTGAAAAGCACGTGCACCACATATAGAGAGACAACAAGGAGTTGCATTCTTAATGCGGTCTGGTTCATCATGTGTGGGCACTGCGCAACGAACATTTTATTATCCAAAATCTGCTTGCTCTTCTTTAGCATGTTCCTCTTCTGTTCTTGTTTAATAAGTACTCTCTCCGTTCCTAAATACAAGTCTTTGTATAGATGCCATCATGGACTACATATGGGGAAAAATGAGTGAATCTACACTCTAAAATGTATTTGTATACATCTGTATGTGATCCATAGTGGAATCTCTACAAAGACTTATATTTTGGAATGGAGGAGTATGATAGTAGTACAGTATGTTCCTTGTAGTGAAGATGAGCAGGGACATTTGCAGTGTAGAGGTCTATGCGGTTGTGATGGACACTTTGAACTCTTCGGGCCTCTTTGATTTGTAGGATTTTGTAAACATACGATAGGATTTGTAGTGGCCTGCCCACTTGAATCCTATAAGATTAGCAAGGAAATGCGGGGAGCTGTGTCGCCTTTGAGAGTTACACTGATATTAACAAGATCAAGACCTTCAAAGTGGAAGAGAGCTGGTATCTGAAGCCTTTCTAGCCGTACCGGCAACACTAGTACATATATTCCAGCAAGTTCCACTTTTCTGATTTTACTCCTGGTGCTTACGGTTTTCCCGTTATATCTACACTATGATCTGTGTAGCTGCTATGTGTCAGCACTAGCAGCAGTCCACTCTTGAAGCTAAACAACACACCAATCATACATCCAAAGGTTACTTCTTCAACTATGAATTGTGATATGATACTGATATTAGTTAACAGACTGTCACAGCCCCAGATCAGCCCCAGAGCTTGCTTGTAACTAGTAGCATTGCATCCATGCATCATGTTTAATTTCCATGAAATTTGAAATGGGGATGGCCAAGCCCTAGCACCAAAAACAATTCAAATAGGTTCAACTAAGAAATATTTTTTCAAAGAACCAAATGGACTTCAAAATGTTCCTCATATCTGGAAAAATGCTTTAAAACATAACCGTGGGTGATGCACATTTTTCCATTACATTTGGACTTTTGAATTAATTCATATGGTATTTGCATTTGGGCATTTAAATACTATAAAGTATTTTGAATGTTCAAATAATCATAAACTGAAATGGTTGTTGTTGGAAATATTCCAAACAGTGATATTGACCAGTTTTAATGATTTTGGAAGTGCCCTGGCGTTTTTATTAAAGCCCAACATATTTACAGAAAATAGAAAACAGAAATAAAGAAAGAGAGAGAGAAGGATTACCTGGCTTACCTCTCAGCCCACCTGGCCCAACTCCAGCGGCCCAGCCCACCTCCTCGCGCGTCGTCTTCCCCATGCCTTCTGGCATCGCGCGTGGCGCGCGCGCAGCCGAGCCGCGGCCACCTCCTGCTTTGTGCTGGCGGCCTCCCCGGGCTTCTCGCGACGCCACGGAGACGGCCACGCGCCCCAACCCCCTTGGATCCCCTCGCTCTTCCCCTCTCCCTCATTTCCTCCTCTGCTCCCTCTCTCTCGCCCGGACGGAGCTGCCGCCACCGACGAGCTCCACCACGGCCACCGACCTCCCCACGGCCAGCTATTCCACCCACGAGCCCCGCCTCGCCACACTGAATCTCCCCGCCGTCACACGCGACCGGAGAGGCCCTGCATCGCCGCCCACGCGTCTTCCCCCTTCTCGGCCACCGAGGATCGCCGCCGCCAATTCACCGTCGCAGAAGCCTCCCCGAGCTCGCCAACCCCTTCGTTCGATCCGCTGTGAGCTGCTGCGTCGATCCCCTCTCTCCCCTGGCCCTTTTCCTCTCGCTAACGCCGACTTCCACCGGAGCCGATTGCTCCTCGCCGCCGGCCATGGCGTAGCCGTGGCCACAACCGCGCACGCTCGCTCCCGAGCTCACCACCGCCCTCACCGCACTCACAGGAGCGCAAAACGCCACTCCACGCGCCTCGCCGTGCTCCCTAGCGCCGTGTTCGACCTCGGCCGAACTCCGGCGGCCGCCTAGGTCGCCGCCGGCACCATTTCCGGCCACCCCGACCACGGCTAACCCCACCAAGAGCTTCGGCTCCTCCCCAGCTCCTCCTAGATGCTTTCCGCGCCCCATTTGGTGGCCGGAACGTGCAAAAGCACTTTGCTCCGCCGCGCCTGGCCTCGCCGGCGACTCGACGCCGGTGGATTAGCCCCGGGTTGACCAGGATTTGACCCCCACAGGTCACCGGCGAGTGGGCCCGGCCACTAACTAACCGGGTTAACACTAATCAAACTAGTTAGTTAAACTAACTCTTGACCAGTGGGCCCCAAAGATCGAGTTGACCTGGACAGCGACCAGTTGACTTCGCCGACGTCACATCGACGTCAGGCTGACGCAATTAACCTTTTTTCTGGATTTATTTATATTCAGGAAATTCCAGGAAATACTCTAAACTTTAATAAATCATAGAAATTCAACCGTAACTCGGATGGAAATAATTTATATATGAAAAATGATCAGAAAAATATGAAGAATCTGTTTATGGAACTTTCATGCATGTTGAACAAGTTAACCTCACTGAATAGGATGAATTATGATTAGGGTAATTTATGAAATAGCATTTGGGGTTGGAGTTCAACCTTGTTTGAATTCCACTTCAACTAACTTGGATTACTGTTGCATTAGGTGAATTCAGTACTTTAATATGACATGTCATTCATGTGAAGGTGCATTGCATTGATTGTGTTCTCTCTTGTTTGCCGGTAATTGTCCCTTCTCGAGAGCTGACGCATCTGACGATGAATTCAATGACACCGATGAAGAACTATATTATCTTAGAAGTGCTGCAAGCAAAACCCCTTGTTCATTCCGATATAATCCCACTCTCTCGCTCCTGCTCTATTTTACTGCATTAGGACAACAACGTCTCATGTGTTACTTGCTGCGGTAGCTGAACCCCTTGATCCTTTGCATGACCTGTCATTCCACAAAGAATTAGATGAAACCCACTAGCATGAGTAGGAATTGTTTGAGCCATGTTGTGCCTACTCATTTATGCTTGTTGTCATGCCTGCTACTGCTTAGAGTTGAGTCAGGTCTGATTCATCGGGAATGAATTGGAAAGTGGTGAACATGTCCTACTGTGTGTGAGCTAAGTGTGTGAACACGATTTGGTAAAGGTAGCGGTGAGAGGCCATGTAGGAGTACATGGTGGGTTGTCTCATTGCAGCCGTCCTCGTGAACTGAGTTACGTGTTTGTGATCCATGAACAGTTACTACCACACATTGGGTTCCGGTAACTCGACCCCTCTCGACTTATTAATCAACTTGATCTCTGTCCGGGAGTTGCAACTAGTTTACGGTGTTTGTAGGTAGTGTTAGTAGTCTACCAAGTGGCACCCGATGCAGTGTGGGCTTGGGACAGACTAGGCATGATGTACGGTGTACCGAGTGGCACCGGTTGGTGGGCTTGGGAACCCTGCTCACATCGTTTGGGGCCGTGAGCGACACCCGGCCGGATCTCCTTATGGATGGAACCCGAATAGGCGATAAACACGACGAGAGACTTGTGTGGTTAGTCGGTCGTGGCCGACTCCTCGCCCGGCTTCCGCTTGAAGGTTGCCGAGGTACATGACGTGTCTGAGGCGATAAGTGGCGAGAGCGTGTGTGAAGAAGTACACCCTGCAGGGGTTATCATTATCTATTCGAATAGCCGGATTCCTCGGATATGGAAACTTGGACCCCTTGCATAGTTCATAGACAAGTGAAAGTGGATACTCTAAAATGCGCAAGATAAGCATGAGTGCTATGGATGGCGTTTCTCGTAGGTAGACGGGAGCGGATCCATAGTGGTGTATTTGATATGGTGAATATGTGGACTCGTGTGCGCCACCTCAAAAGAGTTGCTTGCAAATGTAGTTCAGGATAGCCACCGAGTCAAAGCTGGCTTGTCAGCCAAACTCCACCACCCCCCCCCATTTGATAATGATGCATATGTAGTTAGTTCTGATGTAAGTCTTGCTGAGTACAATTGTACTCACGTTTGCCTATTTTATGTTTTTGCAGAGAGACGTCAGTCTCGCTAGTAGTTCCACGTGGGCTTCGACGTTTAGCTTGATACCTCAGCTACGATCTTGTGCCTTCGGCAGGATCTGGTAGATAGTCAGGCTTCTCAGCCTTTTTCATTTATAGTTGTCTATACTCAGACATGATTAGCTTCCGCTTGTGCTTTGACTTGTATGCTCTGAGTGTTGGGTCATGAGACCCATGTTTGTAATATCTCGCTCCTCGGAGCCTAATGATTAATATTTGAGTCGTAGAGTTATGTTGTGATGCCATGTTGTATCTACACATATTGAGCATATTGTGTGTATGTTTGAAATGCTTGGTATGTGTGGGATCCGACAAACTAGTTGTTTATCCTTGGCAGCCTCTCATATGGGGAAATGTAGTCTCGTGCTTACGAGCGATAGTAGTCCGCTACAGCCCGGTTCACTGAGTCCTGCTAGCCCGGCACTACTGCTTGGACACTTGATCTGGCCGGCATGTGTTTCACTTCGTTCCTATGTCGTCCCTTCGGGGAAATGTCACGCGGTGATATTCGGAGTCCTGCCTAGCCTGCTACAGCCCGGGATACCGGAGTCCTGTTAGCCCAGTGCTACAGCCCGAATATATACGTTGATGACCGACATGCTAGATGTGATTCATGTTTGCCTGTTCCCATAGGTTAGCGCCGCTTTGGGTTCACGACTAGCCATGTCAGCCCGGGTTCTTTGTCATATGGGTGCTAGCGACACAATCATATACGTGAGCCAAAACACGCAAACGGTCCCGGCCATGGTAAGGCGACACCGTGGGAATACCGTGCGTGAGGCCGCAAAGGGATATGATGTGTTACATGCTAGATCGGTGTGACTTAGGATCGGGTCTGACAGCGTTGGTATCGAGCTTTGTTGCAGAGGGATTACCAAGCCAAACTGGTCGAAGTTGTGTCTAGAAATGCTTTAGTTATGTATGGGAATTGATTGTGGAAGGAACGTAAGGCTCTTTTTACTCCTTATACCTCATGGCCTTACGATCTGAGTCATCCTCTTCTCTTCTACGGGTTTAAGAACTAGGCTTCTCATCTATCTATTAGGATGACGTGTTACTAATCCATAGACCTATAAGATTGTTGGTTTTAATCCCGATTCAGTTCCTACTATTTACGTATGATAACTGTTGATCTCGTAATCTTGTTATGATGTTGTTGAGTGGTTATGCCACCATTTTTGCAGGATGTCTCAAATCATTTTGAGCATTTACAGCCGTTATGCTATCCGAGTCATCCTGTGTCTCTAAATAGTCTGATGCAATTGCAAATTCTTTCCTTCCGTTCCCGATGACCTTTTGGTCAGAATAAGCACACCAATCGGTAAGTTGAGGTACTCTGTTGCCTCGACATATATGTTGGAACTATTATTATGACCCTAGGTGTTTAGGAAGTCACCTAGCAATTTAGCAATGCTTTTGTATCCCTAGTGTGATGATTCTGGCCATCATTTTCGAAAGCATCCCGTGATGCCATTTAGTAGTAGGTATTCTACTCCTGAGTTTCTGAATCCGAGATTCACCCTACTTACATTCATGTTGTTAGTATTTGCTAGTGCCTTTAGGATAGTAGTAACCTTTGCGATAGTCCTCGAAGTCCGTGGTATTCTCCTTCTTCCAAATACCATGAACTAATTATGGCAGAAGTTCCTTTGAACCAAAACATCACAATAAGAGTGCTCTTGAGGAGTACTCCATTCATATTGTGACTCTGCCAATTCTACCTTTCTGCATGGGTTATCCGGAAGAAATGTTGAGCTTGCTCGACATACTAATCTGCGCATCCCCAACTCAGAAAATTATATGTTCCTTTGAGTTGCTCTCTTTAGTTGTATCCCGATCATCCCCTATCAATTGATAGCCAGGAGTAGTCGTGCATTCGTCATCAATGCCTATTATCCTTGTGGTCCGACAAGCCATTCTATTCCAGAATGACTAGGAGAAACAAACTCCAGTACCTCATCCATATCCGGGATTGGGTCAAAGCAGTTGTATTCCGCAGATTAAAATGCCAATTCAGCTTTTGAATCTGTTCTACCCTGAAGTATTGCCATCTTATGTCAAGAATGTCATGGGAATTGCACAACCTCTTAGGAATTCTTGACGCAGTGATACTTCTCGCCATCATTATTCATTCCTCGGTTCCGTATTGATGCAACCGGAAAGCCGACAAGTGACTTGTGATGTGTGACATCAATACTCCGAGCAACTCATTGCTTGGTAGTGAATGGACAAAATTCTCATCCTTAAGCGGCGTTGGTTATTAAACCATCATCCTAAGATTGATCGTGCTACCTAGTCCTTATTTTCGTGCACTCTTCGATTGATGAGTTAGGATCTTGTCTAGTCCTCACTCATTTGATAATATCGTCTTGCCCTGAAAAGCAAGATTGTTCTCGAGCTTAGTAACATACCGGTGGTTCGTGACTTTCCAAATATCTTCTTGGAAGTGTTACCGGGTTGTTTCTGGCTCGTTATGTTGGGCTCGTGATCAAGTTGGTTTTCTTGTGAACCACCCCTTCTCCAAGAATCTGTGTTGGATACCCCGAGCTAGTTGGTTAAGCTAAACAACAACTTGGAGAGTTGGAAGATAAAAGCTTGCCTAACTTAGATTCGATCCAAAGGGATATTCTTGTGAAGTGTGTGTTGAAGAAAGATGATATCTTCATCGATTGGTCCTCGTGATCAGTTGTTGGATCTATTGTCCTACCAATTCTTTGATTTGAGTATGGGCCATTGTCAAGTCAAATCAGAACCAACGATATTCGTAATGTTGTCTTACTCGTGGTTGATCCTCGAGCATACACCATTATGTCTTTTGGTGCGACCAATGCTATCACCGTGTACACATGATGGTGGAAGTCCAAAGTGATATGGAAATCCCGATAAGTTGCTGTTGAGCCCATCAAGAGCATTTTGTCTCCCCATGAGTCATGTTGAGCATCAACCTAGTATTGGAAACTTGTGTAAGCGTTTCTTCGTGTTTCATTCATGAAGCATATGTTTGGATGAAAGTAGTGACTTCCTCGCATTCATGTGCCTTAGGGGTAAGTTGCCGCCATGAATTTGAGAAAGGTTTGTTTTGTTTCCTTGGAATCGTCCCAAGTCAGTCATGCACGCGAAGTATTCTATGGCATGATAGACTGATCATCTTCATTTCATATGAATTCCATAGCACACCAAGCCACTGATTGACTTGTTCTAGGAAAAGGAGTTAAGTGCTAATCCATGGTAATGCACAAGACTTCATCATCCTCGATGATGGTTCCATCTGAACTCGGTAGTGTTTTATTATAAGACTACCATGTGGTCATGCTTGTCTAGGACAACGTGTTCACATGTTTGTAGCAAAACCAGCTCATGTTTTGGAGCTTGCTATCGTAGTTCATATCCCGAGAATCTCGCAACGCCATCTCGTCGAATTGTGTTGCAACCCTTCCTTTTCAGACATGATGAGTCTGAAATATCCTAACACCAACCAGATCTGAATCTCAGGCAGATATGATGGTTGGAACATTCGAACAGTTGCATTTCGTTCCCAGCTTGTACCCCATTGTGCCAATTTCTATGGGCGGCCTTCATAGTAATTTCTGTTCAAGATCATCCTCAAAAGTGGACTTACCATGGGTCCCCTCCACCTTCGATGATAAGCAAAATCATCCATTGCGTTGTCTTCAACAAGGTAGTCCACATCATCCATTCTAGTCCGGGTGTACCATTCCTTGCATTCCACCAAATGATTGCTTGTGAATTGCCTTAGGCTGGTATAAAGAGTTTCAATGATCCCTGTATCAAAAGTAATTCTTTTTGCCACTTAAGGGAATAGTTCCTCGCGTCACCTCCCCTGAGGTGCCCCGCTATTGAATCATGGTAAATATTCTTCGCCACCTTGACACCATCCACCATCTTTCTAAGCATGGAATTATTGCCCACTAATCAAACCTCGTTGTTGTTCCTCCATCCCTCTCGATGTATTTTGTGTCTCAACTCGAGATGTGTCACCGTCTCAGTCCGTGAGTTGATCATGTTTACCTGATCTTCATGAAGATCGAATCATGTAGGGTTTCCCCTTTCTTTCTGTTGTCGCGTCGGGTGAAGATCTCGAAGACGTCAAGACCAAGATGATGGAATGAATCAACATCTTCGAGAAGGGCAAATGGATTATGAAGATTGTGATAGTCTGTGACTTCCTTTTATCTTACCTCACGTCTTGAATCTCGGGCGAGATTCTTGTTTAGTGGGGTGAGCTGTCACAGCCCAGCATCAGCCCCAGAGCTTGCTTGTAACTAGTAGCATTGCATCCATGCATCATGTTTAATTTCCATGAAATTTGAAATGGGGATGGCCAAGCCCTAGCACCAAAAACAATTCAAATAGGTTCAACTAAGAAATATTTTTTCAAAGAACCAAATGGACTTCAAAAATGTTCCTCATATCTGGAAAAATGCTTTAAAACATAACCAGGGGTGATGCACATTTTTCCATTACATTTGGACTTTTGAATTAATTCATATGGTATTTGCATTTGGGCATTTAAATACTATAAAGTATTTTGAATGTTCAAATAATCATAAACTGAAATGGTTGTTGTTGGAAATATTCCAAACAGTGATATTGACCAGTTTTAATGATTTTGGAAGTGCCCTGGCATTTTTATTAAAGCCCAACATATTTACAGAAAATAGAAAACAGAAATAAAGAAAGAGAGAGAGAAGGATTACCTGGCTTACCTCTCAGCCCACCTGGCCCAACTCCAGCGGCCCAGCCCACCTCCTCAAGGCGTCGTCTTCCCCATGCCTTACGCCGCCAGCGTGGCCTGCTGGCAGAGCCATGACCACCTCCTGCTTCGTGCTGGCGGCCTCCCCGACCTTCTCGCGACGCCACGGAGACGGCCACGCGCCCCAACCCCCTTGGATCCCCTCGCTCTTCCCCTCTCCCTCATTTCCTCCTCTGCTCCCTCTCTCTCGCCCGGACGGAGCTGCCGCCACGGACGAGCTCCACCACGGCCACCGACCTCCCCACGGCCAGCTATTCCGCCCACGAGCCCCGCCTCGCCACCCTGAATCTCCCCGCCGTCACACGCGACCGGAGAGGCCCTGCATCGCCGCCCACGTGTCTTCCCCCTTCTCGGCCACCGAGGATCGCCGCCGCCAATTCACCGTCGCAGAAGCCTCCCCGAGCTCGCCAACCCCTTCGTTCGATCCGCTGTGAGCTGTTGCGTCGGTCCCCTCTCTCCCCTGGCCCTTTTCCTCCCGCAAACGCCGACTTCCACCGGAGCCGATTGCTCGCCGCCGCCATGGCGTAGCCGTGGCCACAACCGCGCACGCTCGCTCCCGAGCTCACCACCGCCCTCACCGCACTCACAGGAGCGCAAAACGCCACTCCACGCGCCTCGTCGTGCTTCCTAGCGCCGTGTTCGACCTCAGCCGAACTCCGGCCGCCAGGTCGCCGGGCCCGGCACCATTTCCGCCACCCCGACCACGGCTAACCCCACCAAGAGCTTCGGCTCCTCCCAGCTCCTCCTAGATGCTTTCGCGCCCCATTTGGTGGCCGGAACGTAAAAGCACTTTGCTCCGCCGGCGCTGGCCTCGCCGGCGACTCGACGCCGATGGATTAGCCCGGGTTGACCAGATTTGACCCCGGTCACCGACGAGTGGGCCCGACCACTAACTAACCGGTTAACACTAATCAAACTAGTTAGTTAAACTAACTACTGACGATGGGCCCCAGCGTCAGAGTTGACCTGGACAGCGACCCAGTTGACTCGCTGACGTCACATCGACGTCAGGCTGACGCAATTAACCTTTTTTCTGGATTTATTTATATTCAGGAAATTCCAGGAAATACTCTAAACTTTAATAAATCATAGAAATTCAACCGTAACTCGGATGGAAATAATTTATATATGAAAAATGATCAGAAAAATATGAAGAATCTGTTTATGGAACTTTCATGCATGTTTGAACAAGTTAACCTCACTGAATAGGATGAATTATGATTAGGGTAATTTATGAAATAGCATTTGGGGTTGGAGTTCAACCTTGTTTGAATTCCACTTCAACTAACTTGGATTACTGTTGCATTAGGTGAATTCAGTACTTTAATATGACATGTCATTCATGTGAAGGTGCATTGCATTGATTGTGTTCTCTCTTGTTTGCCGGTAATTGTCCCTTCTCGGTAGACGACGTACCGACGATGAATTCAATGACACCGATGAAGAACTATATTATCTTCAGAAGTGCCAGGCAAGCAAAACCCCCTTGTTCATTCCGATATAATCCCACTCTCTCGCTCCTGCTCTATTTTACTGCATTAGGACAACAACGTCTCATGTGTTACTTGCTGCGGTAGCTGAACCCCTTGATCCTTTGCATGACCTGTCATTCCACAAGAATTAGATGAAACCCACTAGCATGAGTAGGAATTGTTTGAGCCATGTTGTGCCTACTCATTTATGCTTGTTGTCATGCACGCCATCGCTTAGAGTTGAGTCAGGTCTGATTCATCGGGAATGAATGGGAAAGTGGTGAACATGTCCTCCTGTGTGTGAGCTACGTGTGTGAACACGATTTGGTAAAGGTAGCGGTGAGAGGCCATGTAGGAGTACATGGTGGGTTGTCTCATTACAGCCGTCCTCAGGAACTGAGTTCTATGTTAGTGATCCATGAACAGCATTACCACCACATTGGGTTCCGTAACTCGACCCCTCTCGACTTATTAATCAACTTGATCTCTGTCCGGGAGTTGCAACTAGTTTACGGTGTTTGTAGGTAGTGTTAGTAGTCTACCAAGTGGCACCAGACAAAGCGGGCTTGGGACAGACTTAGGCACAGTGGCACGGTGTACCGAGTGGCACCGGTTGGTGGGCTTGGGAACCCTGCTCACATCGTTTGGGGCCGTGGCGACACCCGGCCGGATCTCCTTGCGGATGGAACCCGAATAGGCGATAAACCGGGACGAGAGACTTGTGTGGTTAGTCGGTCGTGGCCGACTCCCTCGCCTGCTTCCGCTTGAAGGTTGCCGAGGTACATGACGATGTACAGGCGATAAGTGGCGAGAGCGTGTGTGAAGAAGTACACCCTGCAGGGTTATCATTATCTATTCGAATAGCCGGATTCCTCGGATATGGAAACTTGGACCCTTGCATAGTTCATAGACAAGTGAAAGTGGATACTCTAAAATGCGCAAGATAAGCGTGAGTGCTATGGATGGCGCTTTCGTAGGTAGACGGGAGCGGATCCATAGTGGTGTATTTGATATGGTGAATATGTGGACTCGCAGCGCCACCTCAAAAGAGTTGCTTGCAAATGTAGTTCAGGATAGCCACCGAGTCAAAGCTGGCTTGCTGCAGTCAAACTCCACCACCCCCTTTTGATAATGATGCATATGTAGTTAGTTCTGATGTAAGTCTTGCTGAGTACAATTGTACTCACGTTTGCCTATTTTATGTTTTTGCAGAGAGACGTCAGTCTCGCTAGTAGTTCCACGTGGACTTGACGTTTAGCTTGATACCTCATTACGATCTTGTGCCTTCGGCAGGATCAGTAGATAGTCGGGCTTCTCGGCCTTTTTCATTTATAGTTGTACGTACTTTCGAGACATGATTAGCTTCCGCTTGTGCTTTGACTTGTATGTTTCGAGTGTTGGGTCATGAGACCCTTGTTTGTATTATCACGCTCTTCGGAGCCTAATGATTAATATTTGAGTCGTAGAGTTATGTTGTGATGCCATGTTGTATCTACACATATTGAGCATATTGTGTGTATGTTTGAAATGCTTGGTATGTGTGGGATCCGACAAACTAGTTGATTATCCTTGGCAGCCTCTCATATGGGGAAATGTAGTCTCGTGCTTACGAGCGATAGTAGTCCGCTCTGCCCGGTTCACCGGAGTCCTGCTAGCCCAGCACTACCGCTTGGACACTTGACTGGCCGGCATGTGTTTCACTGTTCCTTATGTCCGTCCCTTCGGGAAATGTCACGCGGTGATATTCGGAGTCCTGCCTAGCCTGCTACAGCCCGGGATACCGGAGTCCTGTTAGCCCAGTGCTACAGCCCGAATATATACGTTGATGACCGACATGCTTGATGTGATTCATGTTTGCCTGCTCCCATAGGTTAGCGCCGCTTTGGGTTCACGACTAGCCATGTCGGCCCGGGTTCTTTGTCATATGGGTGCTAGCGACACTATCATATACGTGAGCCAAAAGACGCAAACGGTCCCGGCCATGGTAAGGCGACACCCGTGGGAATACCGTGCGTGAGGCCGCAAAGGGATATGATGTGTTACATGCTAGATCGGTGTGACTTAGGATCGGGGTCCTGACACAGACACACATTTAATTGGTCAGGTAATGCTCCCACTTGATTTTCCAAATGCATGTGGCCACATATAGAGAGACAGCATGGAATTGCATTTCTTTGGGCGCTGTGATTCATCATGAGTGGGCAACCAACATTGTATGCAATGAAGCGGAACCTCAAGAATATGCTTCCTCTTCTGTTCTTTAACATGTTGCTCTACTGTTATTCTGTATTTAGTATGTATAGTATGTTCCTTGTCCGGAAGGGGCGTAGGGACATTTGCAGTCAACAGCTGATAGAGCTGTCCTGTACGTGATCAATAGGCTTTTAATTAGTACAGGCAATTCAACACCGTATTTTTCAGCCAGTTCCACTTTCCCGGTTTATATATCGTGGTTATGGTGTACCCCTTTTATGTACACTATGATCTGCCTAGTTTCTGTGTGCTCTTGTTATCATGGTCTGGCAATAAACTCTCTATATAGTATATTATGAACCTATCATCTGCCAACTATCCTTACTTCTAGAACCTATTTTTTGTGTACTTGTGCCAGATTACTTTAATGCACGCACCATATTATAGAACACATGAGCTTTCTCATCAGAATCCAGTGATAGCACACAAGGGTTTACAGGGGCGCCCCTATAATAGAATATCCTCTGCATTACAAGGATAATCTCACTTCTATTTATGTTTTCATAGTTCCCGGATATTATACATAATTACAGTGAATATCAGAACCCGTGGATCAGAAGAATATTGTGGAACACTGCAACGAGTTACAAAATTGTTACCAAGGCATTGAGTGCCATTCTGGATGCAATGAGACTCATACGCTCCCCACCTATAGATTCTTGTTCAGAATATGATCCTAATTACTATTCTAACCTCGAGGAGTCAAAGGCAGATGGCCTATCCTGTTCACCCATCAAGGTGCCTGTTCTAATTTTGCAAGGTTTTATTGATTGCGCATATCTTGCATATGTTGTCTTGCATTTCTTCTACTTTGTTGCACCGCCATCTGCTTAGTTTACTCATCATATATGTCAATATGCCATGCCCATCCATTATCAATACATATTCCATCTATCATCATACCATGTTTTCCACTAAAATGTTGTTCTTGTGCATCAGACATCAAAAAGGAAGAGGGTGATTGCCGAACCTGAAGGAGCACCAGTAAAGTCCTTGAAAAACATGGTGGTGCCGAAGAAATCAGACAACACCCCACTTATATTGGGTGTACAACCAGTGACACAAAACGTAGGTCCGACTCTAGCAGACTGTACGCATACTTCACTGGCCACACCACTAGCCCCACCACACATGACCTGCACTCCAGCAAAAGATATGCCTATTTCAGTTGCCATAGCACCAGCGGTACCACAGAAAAATCACACTCCAGCAAAAAGTACAGTAAGTCCACCGGCCCAACAGCGCTCGGCACCGTGTGTGGCCCAGGCCCGGGGGCTCCTATCGGTGTACTAGAGTAGGGGTACCCTAGTATCCCGAACTCGTGCCAGGCGATTCTGCACACCCAGCGAGGCTTGCCGGGTGACCGCCAAGGTCCTCCGTGGTTCCTTTGGAGCCATTCAAGCACAAAGTATTCAAGCCAAGGAGATAAGGCCCGGCAAGAGGAGCTTGCCGGAAGGCCAACCAAGGCATCTCAAGGAACTTGTCATGACGGCAGCTGGCGTCCGGCAAGGCCCGGCGAGCGACAAGTTTCCATACGCGACAAGACAACGACCGCGGCAAGGCGCTTACCGTGGCAAACTACCTATCTGCATCAAGGCCCAAAGACATCCACCAACATGTCACCCCGACCTTTCCGGTAGCGCGTGGCAAGAGGTCTTGACCAGCGGAATGTGATGTGGCAAGCTGACAAGATTGCCGTCGTGGCAAGCGGTGGCGCCCCTGACGGTCCCTGTTTGCACTGTTTGGGCGACGTAGACGGGCATTTAATGCCTTTGTCCCCTGCCGTCAGGGTTAGGTGTGATACACTGTACAAGTAGTTGTACGAACCACAACTCCTTTCCCATTTTTGCCTTTGTCTATGTTGCCACCTGTCGGAGACCCCTTGAGCATATAAAAGGAGGCCCATGCGCAATGTAGAAGGGGTTCGGTTCGAAACCAGAGAGCACTCATTCTAGGTCTCGTGAGCAGCTAGAGTATACTGTAGCACTCAGCGCCCCCTAGCACGAACTCAATACACTCAGACATGCAGCAGTAGGAGTGTTATCTCTCCGGAGAGCTCCGAAGCTGGGTAAACTGCTCGTGTGCATCGCCTCGATCTGCTCTTCATGCGATCTCCGCCCCCCGCCGAACCGAAAGGGGCTTGGTCCGCCGGTCCCATAGGTGTTCGTGGATCAGTTTCCCCGACACCCGTGGCGGCTTGGACAACAAGGTAGCCCATGGCTATAGAGACAGGTGAGCGGGAGTGGCGACTCGGGCCGGTGCGCCAGAGATGACACAGCCGAAGCGGTGATTTAATCCGCGGAGGCCCACTGTGAGGGCGGCCATGGCCGGGTCACGCCGAGGTGGCTCAGGAACGAAGATGACGGCGACTTGTGGATTGGGTCCGAGCCCGAAGCACAGTCCTTGGGAGACTCGGAGTGGATGCGGCGACTCATGGCACCCAGGCGGACTCGAGGGCGAAGGCATGGTTACCCACGGAGGCAGCGCTCGAATCCGTGGTCGAGCCAGTTCAGAAAACGAAGCGTGATGTCCATGGAGTCGATCGGCGAAGCAGAGGCAGACCCGCTCAAGATGTGGCAGTTTAAAGTGAAATGCAAGGAGCGCTCTCCTCACACAGCTGTCGGCGGCGGCGGCCCCTTCTTATGAAGAGTCGGCGAGGTGCCGACAGCTCATGGTGGAGGCGATTCATGGTAAAACCCAATCAGCAGAGGCCACCTACGGTGGCGGCTTGGAACATCCTGGCCTTGTATCTGTTGATGATTGCACTCATCAATTTCGGTGAACCAACAGAACTTCTCGAAACCCTAGTTAAGATCCCTCCAAGAACTCAACACCACCGTGCGCAGGCCCCACGGTGGGCGCCAACTATCATGGAATTGTCACGGCAGATGTCCTTAGTGTCAGGACTTAGTCGCGAGGCCAACGCATCTATGTGGTAGCTTGAGAGGGGTTGGGCGGAATCGAGAGGCGCAACACAAGACAAGGATTGAGACAGCTTCGGGCCCCGGGAAACATCATCCGGTAACAACCCTACATGCTGTTTGAGGCTAGGTCTCATTATGATCACGAGAGAGTCGCCGGTAAACCGGCTCTTTGTCTCTTGCCCTAGAGATTGTTTCTTCTTCCCTGTCCCTCTTTGGGGAGCCCTGCCCCTCCTTATATAAGTTGAAGGGGCTGCTTACATGTAGGGTCCTAATAGGATTAGAACTAACTTATTCTCTATTACAAGTCGGATACAAGTACAGGTCTTGCTTCCTCGTAAATATTTCCTCATGCCTTCTGTCTTAAGCCGGCCCACCATAACATGAGCCGGCCTACTGGGCCTTGGGCCCTTGTTATCCGTCTGACCCACTGTCGGGGCCATCAGCAAGTCGCCAGTCTCGTGAGTCGTCACGCCAGTGAACCGCCACACACATGAGTTGCCAATCTTCTGGCGGGTTGCCAATGAAAACGCCAAGTCCGGCCGGGTCATATATCCGACCGGGTCATACCGCGGGGTATATCCCCGACAGGTCCTTTAGGAAGTGGGCCCAAAAGCATGGCGTCCAGTTGACGGGCCAAATCTGATATGGGCCATAATTTAGCCCAAAGCCTCTTAAAGGGCCGGATCTGATCTGGGCCGTAATTTGGCCCAGAATGCGGTAGGCTTTTAACGGGTTGGATCTCATATGGGCCTTTATTGGGTCCGGAACATGGCAGGCTGTTAATGGACCGGATCAAATATGGGCCGGCATTTGGCCCAAAACATGGCAGCCTGTTAATGGGTCGGCCCATTAGTGTCCTAAAAATCTTGTGGGCCTTTAGCTGGGCCGACCCATTATGGTCGGCAAAATCTCGTGGGCCTTTTGCTGGGCCGGCCCATTATGGTCGGCAAAATCTCGTTGGCCTTTAGTTGGGCCAACCCATTTAATCTTTATGGGCCACTTTTGGGCCGGTCCACGTGTCAACATATCATAGGCGCATCTCGCCCATTAGAGTAGTGACACCTATGTCGACGCGGAGCTGACACGTGGTTCCGTCGGCCAATGAGAATTTTACATGTGGAAAATCGTCATTGGTCATGGCTGTTTGCGGGTTATCGAATCCAAAACCGGACCCGATAGCTTAACGGCGACCCGTTACTGTGGATGCCACGTGTTGGTCACCGTTGACGAAAGCACTTCCATGACGCGGCATTTATCATCATGGAAGTGAACACTTCTATGATGATAATTTTGGTAATGGCATGGAACACTTCTACAATAGCACATGTATGACAATCTTGATTCTGTCATAAAAGCGTCATGGATGTACATGCATGACAGAAAACATGACCTTTTGTGACAAACACGTATCATTAGAGAAGTGTGTTTTTTATAGTCTAACCACGCCGTCGTTTGCTTGGGCTCGCTGACAGCCACGGCGCTGCGTTTCGGCTTCGCGTCTGACGCCAAGACGCTTTCGCGATTCTTTGGCACCTACGCACGCCGGCCGCTGCCAGGATTTCCTGCGCAGTCGCTCCACCATGGCTTCGTGCCTCGGCCCCACTGGTCGTGCACATCACCGGCCAACTCACCCGCGTGTTGTCGTGGTCAAGCCGCGTGCAGGCCGCCGCGATTCCCCAGCCACTATTGCATTGCGCGAGGGGCCAGCTGGCCATGTTGCACTCGGCCAGGACCCTGCCGGCCGCTGCTACCACTCTATCCAGCCCCCTCCAAAGATCTCGAACAACCGCAATCGTCGGTCAGACAGAGTCGGCTCAGCCGTCGACGCCAAGGAATGCGCGGCTGGGGCAACCTCGTATAGGAGAGGAAAGACAGAGATGGATCTGGCTTGTGGACCCATGCTGTTAGTGAGAGTAGCTGATGAACCTGGCTGGGATTGTCTCTTTTCACAGTGTGCGAAATGTATCTAGGGTTTGGAAAGACCGGTATCAAAGAGGTCAGGGTATCAATTCAGGGATTTAAAGGTGAGGGTTCATTTGCGTCGGTCTCTACAAAGTCAAGGTTTATTTTAGACTTTACTCAGATTCAACAAAGGGGCATTAATATCACAAGACTCCGCACTAATGGTGGGAGGAGCAATCAGAGTGCTAATAAAATCATTGTTGTTGGTATTGCAGAAATCACACAACTTGGTGTTCTCTTGAGTCATCGTGACTACGCAACAAGATTGCACTTAAAAACAGATCTGACGAGTATACGACGAACGAAAAAGGGGTGAATAAACCGGCAATTTTTTGTGAAGTGGGGGAGATGAAAACGAGAGGCAAATGGCAAATAATATAATTACAAGGAGATGAGATTTGTGATTAGGAACCTGGTAGATGTTGATGATGTCTCCCCGGAAACGACGCCGGGAATTCCTTTTGGTTGTGGCTTGAACTATGTCGGTATTTCCCCAAAGAGGAAGGGATGATGCAACACAGCGACGGTAGGTATTTCCCTCAGTGATGAGACCAAGGTTATCAAACCAGTTGGAGAATCACGCAACACTACATAAACAGTACCTGCACACAAAGAACAAATACTTGCAACCCGACGTGTTAAAGGGGTTGTTAATCCATTTCGGGTAACGGTGCCAGAAATTGTCGAGTTGACGGGATAAAAATATGATAGATTGGATAAATAGATCATGAATAAATGCAAAATAAAATGCAGAAAGGTATTTCTGGGTTTCTGGAAATATAGATCTGAAAATAAAAGTGAATAAAAATAAATCTCGAAGGAAAATATAATAAAGAAGAGACTCGGTGGCCATAGATTTCACTAGTGGCTTCTCTCGAGAAAAATAGCATACGGTGGGTAAATAAATTACTGTTGGGCAATTGATAGAACTTCAAATATAATCATAACGATATCCAAGCAATGATCATTATATAGGCATCACGTCCAAGATTAGTAGACCGACTCCTGCCTGCATCTACTACTATTACTCCACACATCTACCGCTATCCAGCATGCATCTAGTGTATTAAGTTCATGGAGAAACAGAGTAATGCAATAAGAATGATGACATTATGTAGACAAGATCTATTTATGTAGAAATAGACCCCATCTTGTTATCCTTAATGGCAACGATACATACGTGTTGTTTCCCCTTCTGTAACTGGGATCAAGCACTATAAGATCGAACCCATCACAAAGCACCTCTTGCCATGGCAAGAAAAATAGATCTAGTCGGCCTAACTAAACCAAAGATTTGAAGAACATATACGAGGCTATAAATAATCATGCATATAAGATTTCAAAAGACTCAAATAACTTTCATGGATAAAAACATAGATCTGATCATAAACTCAAAGTTCATTGGATCCCAACGAACACACCGCAAATAGAGTTACATCAAATAGATCTCCAAGAGACCATTGTATTGAGAATAAAAAGAGAGAGAGGAAGCCATCTAGCTACTAACTACGGACCCGTAGGTCTACAATGAACTACTCACGCATCATCGGACAGGCACCAATGAGGATGATGAACCCCTCCGTGATGGTGTCTAGATTGGATCTGTGGTTTCTGGAACTTGCGGCGGCTGGAATTGATTTCCGTCGACTCCCCTAGGGTTTCTGGGATATTGGGGTATTTATAGAGCAAAGAGGCAGTGTGGGAGGCCACCGAGGTGGGCACAACTAACCTGGGCGCGCCTGGCCCTAGGCGCGTCCTGGTGGCTTGTGCTCCCCTCGGATCCCCTCTAGTACTTCTTTGGCCCAACAGGTGTCTTCTAGTCCAGAAAAAATCTCCAAAAAGTTTTGCTGCATTTGGACTCCGGTTGGTATTGATTTTCTGTGAAGTAAAAAACAAGCAAAAAACAACAACTGGCACTAGGCACTATGTCAATAGATTAGTTCCAAAAAATGATATAAAGTTTCTATAAAATGATTGTAAAACATCCAAGAATGATAATATAACAGCATGGAACAATAAAAAATTATAGATACGTTGGAGACGTATTAACCATGCCCATAAAGATATAAGTGAAGCACTAGAGCAATTCCATAGCTCTCAGAAAATTTAAGTGAAGCATAAAGAGTGATTCTAACAAATCATAGCATAATTTTCTCTCTCTCAAATAGGTGAGTCATGCAAGGATGATTGTGACAATACTAAAAAGCAAAACAAGCAAAGACGAATATAATACAAGACGCTCCAAGCAAAACTCATGATATGTGACGAATAAAAATATAGCTCCAAGTAAAATTGCCGATGGTCGTTAGAAGAAAGAGGGGATGCCTTCCGGGGCATCCCCAACTTTAGTTTCTTGGTTCTCCTTGAATATTAACTTGGGGTGCCATGTACACCCCCAAGCTTAGGCTCTTTTCACTCCTTATTCGTTCATTGATCGTGATCTCACCCAAAACTTGAGAACTTCAATCACCCAAAACTCAACAAAACCTCATGACATCTGTTAGTATAATAAAGCAAATCACCACTCTAAGTACTGTGGCATGATGTCGCTTGAAGCTATATCGGTATTTCCCCAAAGAGGAAGGGATGATGCAGCACAACTACGATAGGTATTTCCATCAGTTATGAAACATGGGTATCAACCCAGTAGGAGAACCAAGCAACACTATGTAAATGGTACGTGCAAACAACGAACAAATTCTTGCAACCCGACGCTTATAAGGGGTTGTCAATCCCTTTTCGGGTAACGGCGCCAGAAATTGTCAAGTTGACGGGATAAAAATTGTGATAGATTGGATAAATAGATCTCGATAAAACCGAAATAAAAGATGCAAATAAAAAGCGCGGAAAAGTATTTGTGGGTTTTTGGAATAATAGATATGAAAATAAAAGCAAATAAAAATAGATCTCAAAGGCAAATAGCAAATCGGAAAGAAAATATGATAAAGAATAGACCTGGGGCCCATATATTTCACTAGTGGCTTCTCTCAAGAAATAGCACATGGTGGGTAAACAAATTACTCTTGGGCAATTGATATAAAATCGAATAGTTATGACGATATCCAGGGCAATGATCAATGTATAGGCATCACGTCCAAGATTAGTAGACCGACTCCTGCCTGCATCTACTACTATTACTCCACACATCGACCGCTATCCAACATGTATCTAGTGTATTAAGTTAATGGAGAAACAAAGTAATGCAATAAGAACAATGACATGATGTAGACGAGATCTATTCATGTAGGAATATCCCCCATCTTGTTGCCCTTAATAGAAACAATACATTGAGATTGGTGTTTTGGCACATGGGAGCGCATGCTCCTGATTTTTAAAATGTGTTGTAAACATATTTAGAAATGTCTAAAAATTCCAAACAAAAAATTGGCGTGTACATCTCAATATTGTACATGCTCACAAAGCCGTTTCGCAAAAAAACGACAAATTATGTGTAGCATGTGAAAAAGACAAAATCCAGTGTTAAAAAATGCTTTTCCCAAGACATCATGTTGTCTTTTTGCACAAGCCACAAAAAATGTCAGTTTTCTTAGAAACTTGCCATGCACACATATAATGACGAGATGTATGCGCCAAACTTTTGTTTGGAATTTTTTCACACTGTGAACAGAAAATCCCTGTGTAGGAGCGTGCGCTCCCGGGAGCACCATAGGATTTCCGCAATACATGCGTGTCTTGCTGCCCCTTCTGTCACTGGGAAAGAACACTTCAAGATCGAATCCATCACAAAGCACCTCTTCCCATGGCAAGAAAAATCGATATAGTTTGCCTAACTAAATCAAAGATTTGAAGAAGAAATACGATGCTATAAATAATCATGCATATAAGATACCATAAGAAGACTCAAATAATATTCATGGATAGAGATCTGATCATAAACTCAAAGTTCATCGGATCCCAACAAACACACCGCTAAAAGAGTTACATTGAATAGATCTCCAAGAGACCATTGTATTGAGAATCAAAAGAGAGAGGGGAGAGAGAGAGAGAGGAAGCCATCTAGCTACTACCTACGGACCCGTAGGTCTACGGTGGACTACTCATGCATCATCGAAGAGGCACCAATGAGGATGATGAACCCCTCCGTGATAGTGTTTAGATTGCCTCTCATGGTTCTGGAACTTGCGGTGACTGGAATTATGTTTCGTCTACTCCCCTAGGGTTTCTGGAATATTTGGGTATTTATAGGGTGAAGAGGCGGCGCGGGAGGCCACCACATGGACACAACCCATCAGGGCGCGCTTGGGTCTCCTGGCGTGCCCTGGTGGGTTGTGCTTCGCTCGGAGCCCCCTTTAGTACTTCTTTGGCCCACTGGATGTCTTCTTGTCCAAAGCAATTCTCCAAAAAGTTTCGTTGCATTTGGACTCCGTTTGGTATTGATTTTCTGCGAAGTAAAAACAAACAATAGCAACTAGCACTGGGCACTATGTCCATAGGTTAGTCCCATAAAATGATATAATGTCACCATAAAATGATTGTAAAACATCCAAGAATGATAATATAACAACATGGAACAATAAAAAATTATAGATACGTTGGAGACGTATCAGCATCCCCAAGCTTAATTCCTGCTCGTCCTCGAGTAGGTAAATGATAAAAACAGAATTTTTCATGTGGAATGTTGCCTAACATGTTCATCACATATTATTTTCCACTACTAGGGAAAAGCTTATACACAGAGACTTATCATTAGCGCTTGGTAAAACAAAGCACTATTGCTACTTAGTAGTAGCATGTGGGAGGAAAAGGGCGCTACTGCTATCCACATAGCAGTAGCACATAGTAGCTAAACGCGCTACTACTAGGTTTGAACTGGGCGCGCATGACGAGCCCCACTTTGCAGCAGCGTGGGTCGATATCCGGCGCTATTTCTATGCTCCATAGTAGTAGCGCTTATCCCCAACCCGCGCTGCTACTAACCCTAGCTTACCGTCTTTTCCTTGCGGCCGACCCTCACTCTCCCTCTCATCCGCTCTTCTCACTCTCCCGCTCAACTCTCTCCTGGTCGTCCTCCTCGTCGCCGCCGCATTTCCACTGCCATCGTCCTCCTCGGTTGCCCCCTCCTCCCTCCTCCACCCCCTCTCTCCTCCTCCAGCCTCGCCCTCCTCCTCCTTCCTCCTCCTCCTCCAGCCACTTCCTCCTCCGGTCGCTCCCTCCTCACTCCTCCCTCCACCTTTGGTCGCCCTCCTCCTTTCTCCCACTGCCCTCCTCCTCTCTCCTCTCTCCTCCCTCTTCCCACTGCCCCGAACTCCTCCCTCGTCCCACCTCTCTCCGTGTAGGAATTTTGAGTAAAAAATTAGCTATACAAATTTTTAGTAATAAAAATTAGTTAGAATTTGATTGTATAATAGGTAGGTAATTTTACCAACTTTGTTCATATATATGAACCCTGGGTGTTCATATATATGACCCATTTCATCATTGGAGCACTAAACTAGTTATATGTAATTAACCCTAGGTGTTTATATATATGAGCCCATTTCATCATTGGTACTAATTTTTGTAATGCTTGGATAAATAGATGGATTAAACTATTTTTTTAGTAACGCTTTGGATAGATAGTTGGATGTATGTATAGATATTTAGGGTTAGAACTAGGTTTTACAGAATTTTAGTAAATGTAGGTCTTTTGAATCAGGATAATAATGTTTAGTTCATATCTTATAGGGTTTCACTAAGTACTAAAATGAGGATAATAATGTTTTTGTATATATTTTGTTTTTGCAGAAATCAAGGAGCCCTGCATCATCCCCGCTATCATCCCAATCACGGACCCCCTCCGACCTCGAGGTGAGACCAGCCAAATCTCCATGTTGATGATGATATAGATGTTTTCATAGATGTAGTAGAGTAGTAGATGAGTAGTTGTGACAATTTCCATGGAATAGAAAATTTTCAATGTAGGTCTTTCAAATATGATGGAGATTTAGACATGTGATATGTAGTGTTGTGTAGTACTAGTGCTTGCCCAAGTGGCCTGTGTTAGCAGGGAACACCTCACAGTGGCCTATGTTTTGCCAGGGTGTTGATTAATTTCCATTGCGGCAAATTTCAGGTGCTCGATATATGTCTCTTTTAGCAAAGGTCATGCCGGAATTTTCCGTGAATTTTGGCATGACTTGTGCTAGAATATGTAGGAAATATCGAGTGGCCCGGATTTTGTAGAAAGATAATTAAACGACATTTCAGGTTGACTTTAAGTCTGTCGGGACTCCACCATATATATGAGAGGACGAAGAATCCCGAATGTTGTCATGTGGGTAGCTTCTTCTTCATTCCAAGGTGCTAGACATTTTGGTGTAATGCACTTTGGAATGACAGGAGTAGCTATCATCACCGACAGTCGCAAATGTTAGAGAGGAAGAATCCCAACTGTTGTCGTGGGGGTCGCTTCTCCTTCGTTCCCGTGTGCTAGACAATTTGGTGTAATGCACTCGGGGACGAAGGGAGGAGCGACCATCACCGACGGTCGAATATATACACCACGTGAGCTGAGAGTTTTCAAGAAAAGATTCGATAGACTGATAGTTAACCCGTGATGAATAATAATGATCTAATTTAGTTTTTGTAGTACATATATTTAATTTTAGAAGTTTAATCTTTGAATTATTGACATAGGAAATGTCGCCTGGCGATGATAGGCTCCCGGAGTGCAACTGGGGCGGCGATGACCCGGGTCTGTGCGAAAGGCCTCACCTAGTAGAAGGTCGACACTTCAGTATTAAACTCCAGGAGATCTTCGATGTTCAAACGATACGCAACGACGACAAGTGTCTTTTCGTAACTAAGCACGATTTCTGCTTCTTCAACGTGTAATTTTCGTCTTTTACAATTCGACGAGCTTATCCCATGCCATGCAAGACGCTATGTCTTGGAGAGGATGGATTTTGAAGATCATGAAAGTATGGAAACAAAAATAGTTCACCTAAGCACCCATCATGGTAATGATTTAGCTGTAAATCTATAAAATTCTGCCCCATTTTGGTTGCTGCTACATCTTGAGCTTGCTTTGGTTTTTCCCTTGAAGAGGAAAGGGTGATGCAGCAAAGTAGAGTAAGTATTTCCCTCAGCTTTTGAGAACCAAGGTATCAATCCAGTACGAGACAACGCACAAGCCACTGAATACCTGCACAAACAAACACCAACTTGCACCCAACGCGACAAAGGGGTTGTCAATCCCTTCACAGTTATTTGCAAAGTGAGATCTGATATAGATGGATAAACCGTAAAGTAATATTTTTGGTTTACAGATCGAAAAGTAAAAGATTGCAAAAAAGTAAATAGCAAACTAAAATTGTAGATCGGAAAGTTATATGATGGAAAATAGACCCGGGGGCCACAGGTCTCTCTAGAGGCTTCTCTCAAGATAGAAAATATTACAATGGGTGAACAAATTACGGTCGAGCAATTGATAGAAAAGCGCAAAGTTATGACGATATCTAAGGCAATGATCATGAATATTGGCATCACGTTCGTGTCAAGTAGATCAAACCGATTCTGCATCTACTACTATTGCTCCACACATCGACTGACTCCTGCCTGCATCTAGAGTATTAAGTTAATGAAGAACATAGTAACGCATTAAGTAAGATGACATGATGTAGAGGAATTAACTCAAGCAATATGATGAAAACCCCATCTTGTTATCCTTGATGGCAACAATACAATACGTGTCAGTTCCCCTTTTGTCACTAGGATCGAGCACCGCAAGATTGAACCCAAAGCTAAACACTTCTCCCATTGCAAGAGAAACCAATCTAGTTGGCCAAACCAAACCGATAGTTTGAAGAGACTTGCAAAGATATCAAATCATGCATAAAAGAATTCAGAGAAGATTCAAATAATATTCATAGATAAGCTGATCATAAATCCACAATTCATCGGATCGCGGCAAACACACCGCAAAAGAGTATTACATCGAAGAGATCTCCAAGAACATCGAGGAGAACTTTGTATTGAGAATCAAAGAGAGAGAAAAAGACATCTAGCTACTAGTTATGGACCCATAGGTCTGTGGTAAACTACTCACGCTTCATCGGAGAGGCAATGGTGTTTATGTAGAAGCCCTCCGTGATCGAATCACCCACTGGCAGGATGCCGGAAAAGGCCCCTAGATGGGATCTCACGGGTACAGAAGGTTGCGGCTGTAAAAGTGGTTTCGTGGCTTCCCTCGAAGGTTTTGGGGTATTTGAGAATATATAGGTGAAAGAAATAGGTCGGTGGAGTCACGAGGGGCCCACATGGGTGGGTGGCGCACCCTACCACCTTGGGCGTGCCTCCCGACCTTGTGGTCGCCTCATGGCTTTCTTGACATGCACTCCAAGCCTTTTGGATGTCTTATGGTCCAAGAACAATCATCACGAAAGTTTCATTCCGTTTGGACTCTGTTTGGTATTCCTTTTCTGTCAAACTCTAAAACAAGGAAAAAACAAGAACTGGCAGTGAGCTCTATGTTAATAGGTTAGTCCCAAATATAATATAAAATAGCATATTATTTCATATAAAACATCCAAAATAGATAATATAATAGCATGGAACAATCAAAAACTATAGATACATTGGAGACGTATCAGGCATCCCCAAGCTTAATTCCTGCTCGTCCTCGAGTAGGTAAATGATAAAAATAGAATTTTTGATTTGGAATGCTACCTAACATATTTATCCATGTAATTCTCTTTATTGTGGCATGAATGTTTAGATCCGTATGATTCAAAACAAAAGTTTAATATTGACATAAAAACAATAATACTTCAAGCATACTAACAAAATAATTATGTCTTCTCAAAATAACATGGCCAAAGAAAGCTTATCTCTAAAAAAAATCATATAGTCTCTCTATGGTCCATCTTCATCACACAAAATATTTAAATCATGCACAACCTCGATGACAAGCCAAGCAATTGTTTCATACTTTTAACGTTCTCAAACTTTTTCAACTTTCACGCAATACATGAGCGTGAGCCATTGGCATAGCACTATAGTTCGAATAGAAGGTGGTTGTGGAGAAGACAAAAAGAAGGAGATGCTCTCACATTAACTAGGCATATCAACGGGCTATGGAGATGCCCATCAATAGATATCAATGTGAGTGAGTAGGGATTGCCATGCAACGGACGCACTAGAGCTATAAGTTTATGAAATCTCAAAACGAAAACTAAGTGGGTGTGCATCCAACTTGCTTGCTCACAAAGACCTAGGGCAATTTGAGGAAGCCCATCATTGGAATGTACAAGCCAAGTTCTATAATGAAAATTCCCACTAGTATATGAAAGTGACAACATAAGCGACTCTCTATCATGAAGATCATGGTGTTACTTTGAAGCACAAGTGTGGTAAAAGGATAGTAGCATTACCCCTTCTCTCTTTTGTCTCATTTTTTATTTGGGCCTTGTCTCATCTTTTTTCGCCTCTTTTTTCTCGTCCAGAGTCTCATCCCGACTTGCGGGGGAATCATAGTCTCCATCATCCTTTCCTCACATGGGACAATGCTATAATAATGAAGATCATCACACTTTTATTTACTTACAACTCAAGAATTACAACACGATACTTAGAACAAAATATGACTCTATATGAATGCCTCCGGCGGTGTACCGGGATGTGCAATGAATCAAGAGTGACATGTATAAAAGAATTATGACCGGTGGCTTTGCCACAAATACGATGTCAACTACATGATCATGCAAAGCAATATGACAATAATGGAGCGTGTCATATAAATGGAACGGTGGAAAGTTGCATGACAATATATCTCGGAATGGCTATGGAAATGCCATAATAGGTAGGTATGGTGGCTGTTTTGAGGAAGGTATATGGTAGGTTTATGGTACCGGCAGAAGTTGTGCGGTATAACGGAGGCTAGCCATGGTGGAAAGGTGAGAGTGCGTATAATCCATGGACTCAACATTAGTCATAAAGAACTCACATACTTATTGCAAAAATCTATTAGTCATCAAAACAAAGTACTACGTGCATGCTCCCAGGGGGATAGATTGGTAGAAAAAGACCATGGCTCGTCCCCGACAGCCACTCATAAGGAAGACGATCAATAAATAAATCATGCTTCGACTTCATCACATAACGGTTCACCATACATGCATTCTACGGGACTCACAAACTTTAACACAAGTATTTCTCAAATTCACAACAACTCACTGGCATGACTTTAATATCACCATCTTCATATCTCAAAACAATCATAAGGAATCAAACTTCTCATAGTATTCAATGCACTTTATATGAAAGTTTTTATTATATCCCTCTTGGATGCCTATCATATTAGGACTAAATTTATAACCAAAGAAAATTACCATGCTGTTTTAAAGACTCTCAAAATAATACAAGTGAAGTGTGAGAGTTCATTGTGCTCAAAAAAGATATAAGTGAAGCACTTGAGCAAATTTGCCTAGATCAAAAGATATAGGTGAAGCACATAGAGTATTCTAATAAATCACGATTCATGCGTGTCTCTCTCAAAAGGTGTGTACAGCAAGTATGATTGTGGAAAACTAAAAAGAAAAGACTCAAATCATACAAGATGCTCCAAGCAAAACACATATCATGTGGTGAATAACAATATAGCCTCAAGTAAAGTTACCGATAGACAAAGACGAAAAAGGGATGTCTTCCGGGGCATCCCCAAGCTTAGGCTCTTGGTTGTCCTTGAATATTACCTTGGTGTGCCTTGGGCATACCCAAGCTTAGGCTCTGTCCACTCCTTGTTCCATATTCCATCAAATCTTTACCCAAAACATTAAAACTTCACAACACAAAACTCAACAGAAAATCTCATAAGCTCCGATAGTATAAGAAAATAAATCACCACTTTCGCTACTGTTGTGAACTCATTATTTATTTATATTTGTGTAATATCTAATGTATTACAACTTTTCCATGGTTCACACCCCCCATACCATCCATAGATGCATTAAAATAAGAAAACAACACACGAAAAACAGAATCTGTCAAAAACAGAACAGTCTGTAGTAATCTGGAGATTTCGAGTACTTCTGTAACTCCAAAAATCCTGAAAAATTAGGACGACCTAATAAATTTGTTTATTAATCCTCTGCAAAAAGAATCAGTATATTATCGTGCTTCTGATAAAACTGAAAACTAATATCCTCTGTGCAAAAGTTTCTGTTTTTCAGCAGGATCAAATCAACTATCACCATAAGCTATCCCAAAGGTCTTACTTGGCACAAACACTAATTAAAACATAAAACCACATCTAAATAGAGGCTAGATAAATTATTTATTGCAAAACAGTACCTAAAAATAAAGAACAAAAATAAAATTGGGTTGCCTCCCAACAAGCGCTATTCTTTAATGTCCATAGCTAGGCACAAAACACGAATAGATCTAAGTATTATCATCTTTGGCATGCAATCCATAAGTGGCTCTCATAATAGATTCATAAGGCAATTTGATTTTATTTCTAGGGAAGTGTTCCGTGCCTTTCCTTAATGGAAATTGAAATCAAATGTTTCCTTCTTTCATATCAATAATTGCACCAATCGTTTTAAGGAAAGGTCTACCAAGAATAATAGGACATGTAGGATTGCAATCTATATCAAGAACAACGAAATCTACAGGCACATAATTCCTATTTGCAACAATAAGAACATCATTAATCCTTCCCATAGGTTTCTTAATAGTGGAATCCGCAACATGCAAATTTAAGGAACAATCATGAAATTCACGGAAACCTAACACATCACACAAAGTTTTTGGAATCGTGGAAACACTAGCACCCAAATTACACAAAGCATGGCATTCATAATCTTTAATCTTAATCTTAATAGTAGGTTCCCACTCATCATAAAGTTTTCTAGGAATAGAAACTTCCAATTCAAGCTTTTCTTCAAAATATTTCATCATAGCTTCAAAAGATATGTTTAGTAAAAGCTTTGTTTTGATTATAAGCATGAGGGGACTTAAACATGGATTGCAACAAGGAAATACAATCTATTAAAGAAAAATTATCATAATTAAATTCTTTGAAATCCAAAAGAGTGGGTTCATTGCTACTTAAAGTTTTGACCTCTCCAATCCCACTTTTATTAATTTTTGCATCAAGATCTAAAAACTTCGAATCACTGGGACGCCTTTTGACTAAAGTTGACTCATCTCCAGTCCCATCTTTATCAAGATTTATATTGGAAAACCAAGATTACGTAGGAGTCACATAAATCACTTTAAGATCTTCATCATTATTCTCACGGAAACTAGAAGAACTCGCCTTTATAAACCAATCTTTTTTAGCACGCATCTTAGCAGTTCTTTCTTTGCACTTAGCAATGGAAATTATCATGGCTTTGAGAGACTCATTGATATCATGCTTAGGTGGAATAGATCTAAGTTTCAAAGAATCAACATCAAGAGAAATTCTATCCATGTTCCTAGCCAAATCATCAATCTTAAGCATTTTTTCAATCAAAGCATTGAAATTCTTTTGCGAACTTATAGATTCTTTAACACTATTCTCAAAATCAGAGGGCATCTTATGATAATTTCCATAAGAATTTTTGTAGGAATTACTAGGAAACACGTAGGATTATTATTACCTCTATACGCGTTATTACCAAAATTGTTCCTACCAACAAAGTTCACATCCATAGATTCAGTATTGTTTTCAATCAAAGTAGACAAAGGCATATCATTAGGAACAATAGGAGCACTTTTGCTAGCAAATAATTTCATAAGCTCACCCATCTTTCCACTCAAAACATTAATCTCTTCAATCGCATGCACTTTTTTACTTGTGGAAGATTGTTCGGTATGCCATTGAGAATAATTAACCATAATATTATCTAGGATTTTAGTAGCGTCTCCTAAATTAATTTCCATAAAAGTGCCTCCTGCGGACGAATCCAAAAGATTTCTAGAAGCAAAACTCAAGCCAGCATAAAAAATTTGTATAATCATCCACAGATTCAAACCATGAGTGGGGAAATTTCTAATCATTAATTTCATCCTCTCCCAAGATTGTGCAACATGTTCATGATCAAGTTGCTTAAAATTCATAATATCATTCCTAAGGGAGATGATCTTAGCGGGAGGAAGGTACTTGGAAATAAAAGCATATTTACACTTATTTCATGAATCAATACTATTTTTAGGCAAAGATGAAAACCAAGTTTTAGCACGATCTCGAAGTGAGAACGGAAATAGCTTCAATTTAACAATCTCATTATCCACATCTTTTTTCTTTTGCATATCACACAAATCAACGAATTATTAAGATGGGATGTGGCATCTTCACTTGGAAGGACGGAAAATTGATCTTTCTTAACAAGATTCCGGAGCCCGAGGGTCGTCTTTATTTTAACCCCCCCGGGCCAGTGCTCCTTCGAGTGTTGGTCCGAACTGAGCTGCCTGCGGGGCCACCTCGGGGAAACTCGAAGTCTGGTTTTACTCGTAGCTAGTCTCATCCGGTGTTGCCCTGAGAACGAGATATGTGCAGCTCCTATCGGGATTTGTCGGCACATCGGGCGGCTTTGCACGTCTTGTTTTACCATTGTCGAAATGTCTTGTAAACCGGGATTCCGAGACTTATCGGGTCTTCCTAGGAGAAGGTATATCCTTTGTTGACTGTGAGAGCTTATAATGGGCTAAGTTAGGACACCCTTGCAGGGTATAAACTTTTGAAAGCCGTGCCCGCGGTTATGTGGCAGATGGGAATTTGTTAATGTCCGGTTGTAGATAACTTGAAACCAGATACAAATTAAAACGCATCAACCGCGTGTGTAGCCGTGATGGTCTCTTTTCGGCGGAGTCCGGGAAGTAAACACGGTTTTCGGTTATGATTGACGTAAGTAGGAGTTCAGGATCACTTCTTGATCATTGCTAGCTTCACGACTGTTCCTTTGCTTCTCTTCTCGCTCTTATTTGCGTAAGTTAGCCACCATATATGCTTAGTCGCTGCTGCAACCTCACCACTTATCCTTTCCATACCCTTTAAGCTTTGCTAGTCTTGATACCCATGGTAATGGGATTGCTGAGTCCTCGTGGATCATAGATTACTACAACAACAGTTGCAGGTACAGGTTATGCAATGATCTTGACGCGAGAGCGATGTTACTTGTTTTGGATTTCTTCTTCTGCTTCTTCTTCGATCAGGGGATAGGTTCCAGGTCGGCAGCCTGGGCTAGCAGGGTGGATGTCGTTTGAGTTTTTGTTTGTGTGTCATCCGTAGTCGGATGGTGCTCTTATGCAAGATGATGTTGTATTCGTGTGGCATTTTATGCCTTTTGTATGTATCCCCATCTATTATGTAATGCTGATCTAATGATATCCACCTTGCAAAAGCGTCCAAGATGTGCTTCTATCCTTGGTGGGACCTTCGAGTTCCTTTAGGATAGGGTCGCATCTTGGGCGTGACAAAGGCCCTTCACAGAGGAAAGTAGGGATTTGTAGAGGTGCCAGAGCTCAAAGCTTAAGTTGAGAGATAAATTTTTTGAGAGGCATACTTTTCCCATCAACGAAACTGACCGAGTAATTCCCAACACTTTCCATGCTAGATATATCATAGGCGGTTCCCAAATAGAAAATAAAGTTTATTCATTTTTTCCACCATTCTTTCACAATCCATGGCTAGCCATATCCACGGGTGCCTTCCATACCAACACTTTCCAATGAATTAATTTTTCACTACATAAAGTAAATTTCTTTTTCATTTCGGGACTATGCATCCCTATTACCGCAATACTCTCGTGCAATGACAAGTGAATAAACACTCATCTTGAGAACAACACATCTAGCATGGAAAATATTGGCCACCCACTGCCGCTTCATAAGTGGTACGAGCACACAAAAAGGAAATTCATTTCGAAAATTAGAGATGTTACATACAATTTTCTTAGAACGGCACGGAAATACCGCATATAGGTAGGTATGGTGGACTCATATCGCAAAACTGGGTTTAAGGATTTTGGATGTAGAAGTAGTATTTCTACTTAGTACAAGTGGAGGGTAGCAAATAGATTGAGAAGCAACCAATCAAGAAACAAAAAATCACATAAGCGAGCATTAAGCATAACTAACACCGAATAATGCACCATAAGTAGGATGTAATTTCATTGCATAGAGAATCCCAAACCTTAACACCAAAATTCTTACTAAAGCATAATTACTCAACAACATGACTCACATATCACTATCATCAATTGGTATGCGTCGGTCCTAAACAAACGGTTTTTAACCCCTTTCCGCAACGGCATTTGGAACCATCGCCAAGTGAGTGTGGGCGATAGGGGGGGTCCTTCCCACACGACCCAGAAACCGTCGGTGACATGCCCTCCTGGCACACACATTCGGCAAAATGAGGTCGTGTGCGACCGGCGAGCACTTAAATACAGAAATAGGTACAGCAGAGTTAAAAATGGTGTGGCAAAGGCTGTCCATCACACACAGTTCTTATGTGGTAAACGTTTGCGCAAGGTGGCCTAACACAAACAATTGTCCACAGGAAGTCGTGTGTGATTGTTCATCGATCCAACATGGTTTATTCCTAGATACCGTGTGCGTTGCCTGAGGTCATCGCCCACGGTATTTTTTCAATAACCGTTTGCAATAGAAAAACACAATTAGCAGGCTAATTCGCCATTAGCATGCTAATTATCCGATTGTTCATAATCCATTTATTAACCTAATTGACATTTCATATTAAGAACACAATATATTTCATTTCCATATTAAGGAAGCAGAATTTCATAATTGAAATACATCAGTGTACAACATGATATAGCTTCAGCACTCAGCTACCCCATTACACAACTACACCAGCAGCAAGTTCCACATGCAACATGTAGAACCTTTCGAAATTAGCATCATAGATGGTATATAGACATATGCATCTAATCTGAAAAACTGCTGAAGCGGAAGGCGAATATTGAGCCTTCATTCATGTTGAAGGTCTTTGCAACCTTAGGCCAGTGCCTGTGGATGATTGACCATCCGTCCTTCGTCCTCTTTAGGAGCAATTCAATATTGAACCATGGGTGTTGTATGAAAACCTTCATCGCCTCCTGACCATAGAGGTGGTTTGAGAGGTAATCATCAGTGAACTGCTTTGGAAAGTCCTGAAAACAAGGATGTGCATAAATATCTTCCCTATATTGGAAATTTGGCAAAGGAATAAAAAAGGCAAGGTATAATAGTTAGTACCATCTTGTAGTGAACTGATGTCTTCTTCATTGTGCAGACAAAGATCTTGTTGTTTTTTATCGCTAACTTATTTATCCTAACAATCTTTCTGAGTTTCTTGATTTGATTGATATTCATGGACAACTCATTTCCCCATATTCAAAAAGGGTCGAACAATGGGTCAAAACCTCTGACGGCAGGACCTACATGTGCAAGACCAAATTGTTAAAAACCAAAATATTAGAATGGTTCCTGCAATTGCACAATAATGTGCTATTACACAATGGACCATGCACGTGCTAACCTCGAATGCAAACCTCAGTGCTTCCCATTGTTTCCCTGCAACACATATAAGGTAGTTAGTCATCAGGTTAAGTAAGGGTTCACATGCTATCAGTAAAATATGTTGATGAAAAATAAGCAAACTGCAGATTCATCAGATTAATTGAAGCCACACGGAAAACCCATTTACCCAAACCAAGCATGATTAAGAATTAGGAAATATAGCACTTGTATATATTTCTCATGTATTAAGTGCAGCCAAATTCAATTCATTCCTCACATGCACAACAATACAAAATTCTACCCACGACAATTGGACATCGCATTGCAGAATTGAACCAAGCAGTTAACTAAACACCACAACGAATGAACCAAACATTAACTGAGCACCACATTGCACAATATAACATACTCCTAATAGAAGATCAGAGAGTTAACCAAATAGTTAATTACAACCAATTGTAGCAATTGTATTTGTTTCTCATGTATCTACTACAGCCAAATTCAATTTATTCCTCACATGGTATACAATAACAGAATGCACGCACAATTTTGTAAAGATAACACTACTAGGGAAAAGGCTACTAGCAGCGAGGGTAAAATGGCTACTAGCAGCGCGGGTACCCGCGCTACTAGTATCGCGCTACAGCTAATAGTTAGTAGTAGCGCGGGTTGAACCCGCGCTACTACTATTATGAACCCATGCTACTACTAATGAAATAGTAGTAGCGCGTCTATAATACCAATGCTACTAGTATCCTAAATACCAGTAGCGTGCAAATTTGTCCCACGCCACTACTAACGAATTAGAAATTAAAAAAAAAAGTCGACAAATTGCATTTTATGCATACAGTTCAAGAAAACACAATAGTGATGGAAATGTCGTTATTCCTGATTATACTATTACACTGTTGCCGTATCTACTATCATACAGTTCCTCATTCTAACATCCATGGACCACATATGTTGCCTCCAAATGGAAGAAACAAATAAAATCATCACCATATATATACAGCCACCATACACTACAGGCATGACATAAGACGGCAGATTAGAAGAAGCAAGCATCATACATACGCCGCCGCCTTCTTCGGCATGCTCTTGGCTGTGATGGGGCCTGCCTTCGAGTTGGCTTGGTGCTTGCCAAAGTTGCTCGCTCATCACTGCACCAACCAAACAGAGAAGAAAGCTTAGTTTCCAACAAACAGAGAAGGAACCGATCTGCATCAGTGATGCTTGCAAATGAATCTGCATGTCTCAGTTTTGACATGCCAAACAAGGAATGATGCAGATTGATTTGTCTGTGCGTACAAGTGCAAAGTCAAGTTTGCTGAGTTACTAGTGTCACCAACTATGTATGGTTTTCAGACAGGCATGTTGATATCCATAAAGAAGGTGTGTTGTAGTACCTATAGTAGGCTCTCCCCAGGATGGATTGGATTCTTAATAGGAACAGTATTAGGAACTAGCTCACAGCTGAGAGATAGAGAGAGAGATCAACCTTTTGCAGGGAGTCGTGGTGGTAGGAGTATACGACCGAATCATCGAGGCTGATGTTGATGTCCCCCATGGAGCGCTACTGTTGCATCCAAATCGAACAAAAAAATTATACACTGTCGGTGATGATCCAACTTTAGGAAGTAAGGCACATGATACCTACAGTAGTAAAATAACCGACTGAATCAAGTCAAGTTGCATGTGTTGTTTCTACTGTGTCCAATTCCAAATCTACATTAGGAACTCATCAGGATTGGTGATGCTTAGAAATGGATGAATCTGCACGTCACAGTTTTGGCATGCCAACCAAAGAGTGATGCATATATTCATTCGTCTGAACGTACGAGTGCAAAGTCAAGTCTGCTGCAATTACTAGTGGCTCTTCCTAATCAGGATGGATTGGGTTCCTATGCCTAATCAGCTTGGCATTTCAAGAAGTGTCGATTTTCCTACTATCTCCAATCATAGGAAAATATCAAACTTTTCTCTTCTCATCTCGTCTCTGAAGAAAGGTTCAGTTTTATTGACTTGTCCTCTCTAATGTTTCTGTAGCAAGTAAATTTGATGACCCATGAGCGAAGCAAAAGGAAGAGGGGAGTGAGTACCTTGGCTCGACGGCTGCGCGATGGAGCTGCATCTCCACGGCCTCCGGTGCTGGTGCCGATGCCGTGGTTGTGGGGGTGGATCCAGAGCTCGCTTGCTTGGACAAGGAGCAGAGGAAGGGCGGCGTCTTCCCGAGAGAGAGAGAGAGAGAGAGAGAGAGAGAGAGAGAGAGAGAGAGAGAGAGAGAGAGAGAGAGAGAGAGAGAGAGAGAGAGAGAGAGAGAGAGAGAGAGAGAGAGAGAGAGAGAGAGAGACAGAAGAAAATACTAGCTAGTGACAAGCATGTTTCGTTGATTCCGTCGCGCTGGCCTCCTCTCATCACAGTGGCAACCTGAAGCGACGCAATGTAAGCGAAGTAGCAGCGCAGACAAGAAGTTTGTGAGGAAGTTGCCACGCTCGTAGAAGAACTCTGCCTTCTCCACCTTGGTGTCTTCATCGACCTATATATCATCACAGGGTTGCAGGTCACTTATCTTTGAACAAAACCAATAATAAACCATTAATTACTGTCAAATAAAATTACGGACGCCGAAGAACTCGATGCGGCAGCCATGCGGAGGGTGGCCCTTGAACAGGCCGTCGATGGCGAAGCCCCGGGGGAACGTCGTGAGGAACGTGGTCGTGGCCGACTCCAGCGACTCTGCGTCCGGGTCGTAGATGTGGTGCTCCGGCGGCAGCGTGGTCGCCAAGAACGCGTTGTAGCTGCCCATGGCCGTCACCCCCTCACTCCTGGTCTCCCTCCTCACCTGCTGGGCCGCGCCATGGCGGTGTTGGCGCAGGCCGGAGAAGGGCGGATCTGGCGCTGGTCTCCCTCCTCTGCTGCTCCATGGGGGACGGGAGGCGAGGTCGGAAGAAGGCGATCGCGTACTGCAAGGGCCGCGGGAGGAGGAGGAGGGGATCTGGATCAGAGGTGGATTTTTTAGACGGGGGTGGGTGGAGTGGGATGGTTGGTAGGGTAGGGTGGATCGGGGATTGGGAGTGTGGATCGGGCCGGGGTGGACACGCTTAGTAGTAGCGTGGGGTCTTACCCGCGCTACTACTATTTATTTAGTAGTAGCGTCGGTTTTATACCCCTCACTACTACTATGGCCTATCCCGGGGGCATTGTTGGGGACCATTTAGTAGCAGCGCGGGTTTATACCCCTCGCTACTACTATCAACTTAGTAGTAGCATGGTTTTTATACCCCTCGCTACTACTAATTAGCAGTAGCGCCCTTTTTTAAACCGCGCTACTGATAAACTTCTGTGTATAAGGTTTTCCCTAGTAGTGTAAATTTGATTTACTTCTCACATGGAAGACAATACAAAATTACAGCCTGAAGAATTGAACATCACGTTTGCAGAATTGAACCAAAGAGTTAACTCAAGACGACAACTAATTAACAAACCAGTTAATAAGTGAGCACCACACTGCACAACATATAGAACATATACACTAGAGCAACAGATTGCATGGTGAAATTAGATAGTACAATTCACTAGAATTTGTGAAGGAAAGGCAGGAGCAGCACACGCAACGGGTAAACCGAGCATGCTTAACCGGCGTAGCTAGCAATTGGCAAGGTGCTCCTTCAAGATCTGAGGGTCGGCACGAATGGCAGCCATCGCAACCTCATCCGTGCGTGCGGCCGAGATTTGATTCTCCGCTGCCAAATGCTCCTTGAGGTCCTGGCTATACTTCGTGCACCATGGCTTAGGCCGGCGCTTTTTTGGTGGAGGGGTCGGTGATTTGGGTGGAAGGTGTCGTGCTCGCGCCGGCGGTCGGGGCATGTGGGATGTGGAAGGAGGAGGAGGATGGGGGTCGGGTGTGGATTACCTGCCTGGATAGAGGAGGCCAAACAGCATGAAGGAGGGTCGCCGACGAGGAGGAGGTGGCGCTGCAAGCAAGGAGTGAAGGTTTCAACTTGGAAAGGAAGGCAGAAAGAGGGGAAATGTGTCTTTTGGTAAGAGGGAGGGGGCGGGGAGGAAGATATTTCCGCCAAAGCCAAAAATTGGAATAGCTTCAGCCAAAAAACTGGCGCGTAAACTGTCATCAGACCTGGTCCCTTATTCAGAACTGTGTACGATATGTGGACATCACAAATGATTCAGATAGCTTAACCCGTGTGTGATGAGTTTGAACGTCAAAAGTTTTGGTTCGAATTTCCATGGTTACAGTGGTCATCCACGTCATTGCATAATTTTGGTACAAAAAGGAGACTACAGCACACCCACACTTCTTAATCGCGCAAGTTCAGCAATTAAATAGAGCTAGCTGACCTAAACATTACTCTAACAAATTAAAGAACGTCACCCTTAATTAAACAAGACAAAGAGTACTACTATGGCTGGTGCTCGTCGATCTCCGCCGCCGCCTCCATGTCCACCTTGCGCCCGACGGTCTCCTGGGGAAGGGGCTCCATGGCATCCATCGCACCATACTCGGCAAGCATCTCGCCATCCGCGTCCGCCATCTTGTTGGAAAAGGCCGCCACAAGCTGGGCGTGGGCGGACGCGATCTGGGCTTGGACGGGCTCCGTCATCGCAAGGTATGCAGTGGAGGAACGGACGGCTGCTCGAACGCTCTCGGCGATTGCCAGCTCTTCGACCGTGGGTTGCCGACCGTTGTCGGAGAAGCTTCGTTTGACTTGTGCGGTGACCACCAGGAGCTGGGCATGGGCGGCCTCCATCAGGGCTAAGGCCGCTGCTGCGGAACGGACAGATGTTGTGTCGCTCTCGCGAGTTGCTATCCCCAAGGCAGATGTTGCTGCCACCACCTGAGAAGCAACAACGGCCGTTTGGGATGCGTTTGCCGCCCGGTCGCAAATTGCGGACGCGCTCATGCACCTCGTTAGCACATGCATGGTGGCTACGGCTGCACTCTCGACGGAGTGGGCCACCGAAGTTGCCCTCATGACACGGGTTCATGTGCCCATCTTTCACCGACGACGATTAAACAGCGAAATGATATTTGGGAGCGAGCTAGTGTGCTTGAGACGCCTGTTGTGGACTGTAGCCGACGCACCTTCTCGCATAAGCCATAGGCATACTATACACCGACGGTACTCCAAGATATTTTGTACTACATCTCACACGGTTGCTGATAATAAACTGTGTGCGATCTACTTGATTTTTCATCTTGATTTGAATTACATAATGGGGTCACAGTGGCAATGGACGGTGTTTGAATTGCTAGACCTTTTATCTGGAGCGAACAAGAAACTATATGTGTGTCATAAAAGAATTGGAATTATTCAGGGTTCGTTTGAACATTTTATACATTAAATTGGTTTTCTAGCCATTTCATGTGAACAATTCAAATTTGAACTACATGCACATGCTCCAGTGCATATAAATTGGTTGAAAAATCAAATCTGTGTCCTTGGGTGCACGCTTAGGTCCCATGCAAGAAATGGGAATGAATTTCAAACACCAGGAAACCGTTGATTGCCGGTAAAACATTGAGATGCCTAGTTTCTATATTCTAGTAAATCAAAAACTCATCTGAAATTCATGAAACATGGCATGCTATCATGGAGCGGCATCAACATGCTGTGGTAAAAAATATTCCCATTTGGGGCAGGTTTGGGTATATGCTCTCACAAACCGAAGCTTCTCACAACAAGCATGATGGTTTTCGGTAGGGAACGTCCCATCTTTGGGGACGAAACGATATCCATTGCCTCTTATTGCTTTCAAAAAATTTCTCATGTCAACACAGAACAACAAGAGTGTTGTGTGAATTTTTGTGATTTTTCGGGGTTCATTTGGACATTTTTATGCATTAACTGAGTTTTCAATGCATTTTATGTGCATAATTCAAATCTAAACTACATGCACATGCTCCAGAGCGTATAAATTGGTTGAAAGATCAAAATTGTGTCCTTGGGAGCATGCATAGGTCCCATGGAAGAAATGGGAATGAATTTCAAACACCGGGGCACCGTTGATTGCCGGCAAAACATTGAGATGCCTAGTTTTTAAATTCTAGTAAATCCAAAACTCGTCTAAAATTCATGAAACTTGGCATGCTATCATGGAGCGGCATCAACATGTCGTGGTACAAATTTTTTCCCATTTAGGGCAGGTTTGGGTATATGCTTCTCACAAGCCGGAGCTTCTCACAATAAGCATGATGGTTTTCGATAGGGAACGTCCCAGCTTTGGGGATGAAACGATATCCATTGCCTCTTATTGCTTTCAAAAAAAATTCTCGTGTCAACATAGAACAACAGGAGTGTTGTGTGAATTTTTGTGATTTTTCGGGGTTCGTTTGGACATTTTTATGCATTAACTAAGTTTTCAATGCATTTATGTGCATAATTCAAATTTGAACTACATGCACATGCTCAAGTGCATATAAATTGGTTGAAAAAGCAATTGTGTCCTTGGGTGCATGCTTAGGTCCCATGCAAGACATTGAGATGCCTCGTTTTTAAATTCTAGTAAATCCAAATCTCATCTAAAATTCATGAAACTTGGCATCCTATCATGGAGCGACATCAACATGCCGTGGTAAAAATTGAGTCCCATTTGGTGCAGGTTTGGGTATATGCTTCTCATAAACTGGAGCTTCTCAGAACAAGCATGATGGTTTTCGGTAGGCAACGTCCCACCTTTGTGAATGAAATGATATCCATTGCCTATTTCTTTCAAATTATTTTCTCGTGTCAACATAGAACAACAGGAGTGTTGTGTGACTTTTTGTGATTTTCCGGGGTTCGTTTGGACATTTTTATGCATTAACTGAGTATTCAATGCATTTATGTGCATAATTCAAATTTGAACTACATGCACATGCTCCAGTGCATATAAATTGGTTGAAAAATCAAATCTGTGTCCTTGGGTGCATGCTTAGGTCCCATGAAAGAAATGGGAATGAATTTCCAATACCAGGGCACCGTTGATTGCCGGCAAAACATTGAGATGCCTGGTTTTTAAATTCTACTAAATCCAAAACTCGTCTGAAATTCATGAAACTTGGCATGCTATCATGGAGCGGCATCAACATGCCGTGGTACAAATTTTGTCCCATTTGGGGCAGGTTTGGGTATATGCTTCTCACAAACCGGAGCTTCTCACAAGCATGATGATTTTCGGTAGGAAACGCCCCACCTTTGGGGACGTAACAATATCCATTGCCTCTTATTGCTTTCAAAAAAATTATCGTGCCAACATAGAACAACAGGAGTGTTGTGTTAATATTTTGTGATTTTTTGGGGTTTGTTCGGACAGTTTTATGCATTAACTGAGTTTTCTATGCATTTTATGTGCATAATTCAAATTTGAACAACATGCACATGCTCCAGTGCATATAAATTGGTTGAAAAATTAAATATGTATCCTTGGGTGCATGCTTAGGTCCCATGCAAGAAATGGGAATGAATTTCAAACTCTAGGGCACCGTTGATTGCCGGCAAAACATTGAGATGCATGGTTTTTAAATTCTAGTAAATCCAAAACTCGTCTGAAATTCATGAAACTTGGCATGCTATCATGGAGCGGCATCAACATGTCGTGGTACAAATGTTGTCCCATTTGGGGCAGGTTTGGGTATATGCTTCTCACAAACCGTAGCTTCTCACAACAAGCATGATGGTTTTCGGTAGGGACCGTCCCACCTTTGGGGACGAAACGATATCCATTGCCTCTTATTGCTTTCAAATTTTTTTCACGTCAACATAGAACAACAGGAGTGTTGTGTGAATTTTTGTGATTTTCTGGGGTTCGTTTGGACATTATTATGCATTAACTGAGTTTTCAATGCGTGTATGTGCATAATTAAAATTTGAACTACATGCACATGCTCCAGTGCATGTAAATTGGTTGGAAAATCAAATATGTTTCCTTGGGTGCATGCTTACGTCCCATGCAAGAAATGTGAATGAATTTCAAACACAAGGGCACCGTTGATTGCTGGCAACACATTGAGGTGCTTGGTTTTTAAATTCTAGTAAATAAAAAATTCCTTTAACCATTCACGTGACGCCACGTGTCTTGGCTTTAATGGCTGTAGGATGTGTCGTGCGGGCAGCTGCTTGACCTTGACTGAACAAGAGGCGTGCGAGCACCGTCCAGTGCACAGGCTGACCGAGAGGCGTGCAAGTTGTCCTCGAGTGCGCAGGCTCACCGGGAAGCGTGCGAGCTGTATGCTGCGCAGGCTCACTGGGAAGCCAGCCCTTTGACTTCCATGGCCGCCCGCCTTGCTCGCATCCTCTCCATTAATGGCGCCCAAGCCACAGTTTAATTCGCTTTTTTAATATAAAACACTCATCGCAAACGTTTTAGTTAGAACACCCGTATGCAAAATGACAGCTTCCCCGGGAAACTAAGAGAAAGTATGCCGAGCAGGATTTCTGCAGCTCTTGATCACAAACGTTTTAGATAGAACACATGTATTCAAAGTGAGAGCACTGTAGGATTTGTGCATCCCTTCAATGCAAATTATTGTTTTGGATGACCCGTGTGCAACCACATACAAACAATTTGGTAAGATTTGTTAAGCCTTGTAACACTGCAATTTGTTAAAATATGAAGCTAAAAATCACTAGCAGTATCTATTTTTTGCAACTAAAATTCAGTAATTAAGCATAGATTTCATTCATAGATTAAGCAGTCGTTCTTAATTTATACAAACAGTTCAACTCGACAGCTGAACCGACCAAACTTGATGAGGACATCCCAGCCATGGATACCACACCAACAATCATCAACAGACCAATCACAAGAAGTCACACAATGGAAATACATGATCAGGTGAACGCTAACTTAAGTTTATCATTTGACCTTGAAAACATGGTTGTGACTTCACCTCCTTTGTTGTTGGTTGAACTCGGGTGCAATATTGAAGAAGGCCAAACACATATCAGTCCGTGCAAAATAATGTTTTATGGCGAAGAAACAAAGTTAGGACTTCATCAAGAAATGAGTTGTCTCCTAAAGACACATTGTTCTGATTCTGAAGAAACAATGTTTTGCACGAGTTTGCATATTCCAACTTGCGAAAGGTTCCCAGAACTCGAGTTTGCTGCTGAAGGAAACATTGTTCGACTCCAGTGAACAATGTTTGGTCGGGAACTACCAACCACCTCCAACGAGAGTATTCCAGAAGCTACCTCAATAAGTCTCTAAGCCATTTAGTCAAAGAAAAGCTGGTTCTCTTTCACACCTAAGCTGGTTCCCAAAGCTAGTTTAATTTCACGGCTATCCAGGGGGTTGTCCCGATTATAAATAGGCTAGCTCTTCCCTTCGTTGGGGACTTTTGCCATTTCTATCAAAGACCAAAGACATAGACTCCTCCTGAGATTGGAGAGCTCTTGTTATCCTTATTCTCGTGATTCCTTGAGAAATTGCTCCTAATTCGTGCTCCAAACTAGATCGTGTTGTGTGGATTAGAGTTCGTGGTTTCTCTTGCGGATTGCACCTATCCCATGCTCCACGACTTGAGTGTGGTTGTGTGGGGTAGTATTACGGGTTGTGGATTGGCGAATATTCGGATTGCAAGCTCCAGTGAGCATCCTCCTCGTCGGGTCATAATCTCTTATTTTCCATTTTTCGGCTGCTTGCAGCTAGTTATCCCCATCCATTTATCGATCCTACGCCATGAAGATCGGACCTCCCCTTGTATTCCCTCTTCTCCAAAGACGGGGTCACATAATCTGGTATTCAGAGCAAGGTTTACATTGTAGGATCTGTATCTTTGTTGCTAGATCTATCCTTTTTAGTTTGTTTTCCCCGTCCTAGAGTCCAAAGCCAAAAAGCCACATAAAAAAATCCAAGCCTTTGTTTGCTGAGATCTAGTTGTTTGCTTTCCTCTTTGTGTTTGCACCAAGTTTTATCCAAAGTTGCTGCTGTTTTTATTTGAGTCTTGTTGTTGGATCTATTGTGCTGCAAAAAAATAGCAAAAAAAGAGAGGGAAAAAAGAGTGAAAAAAGAGCAAAAATAGAGAAGAGAAAGTGTTGAGCAACTGTGCAATCATATTCAGTTTGGTGAGAAATTTCAGAAGTTGAAGTGGCAAGTGTTGCAGCTCAAACGTGGTGCAAGGATCTACAATTTTTTTTTGTTCATTTGGTTTGCGTCGATTGGATCTCAACACTAGCCCTCCTTTTTTACACCACCCAGATCCACCTAGAAACCGTCAGCTTCCTTCCTTTCATTCGCTTGTCCACTCTTTGATTTGCTACTTCCGCACAGCTGCCAAGGAATCATTAGAATTTGGGTAAGCAAGAAGGTGAGCTGAGTGTTTTCCACATATATTTTTCTTTTGTCCATTTGTTTCCAGGAGTTAACATGGCAGGATCCAACTCGAGTGTACATCGACATCAACATGTGGAAGATGATCTCCCAAAAACTCGCGCAGCACTTGGTGATATGATTGAGGAGAGTATAGTTGCAGCTATGCGAAGGATGTTCGGTGGTTGTCTTCCTATTGCGGGTAATGGGTTCAACATCAACACAGCCCCGCTGCCTCGCTGGCTGCCGACAACCGGCAATGTCAAGAACACAACGATCACCATGTTGGTCGTGGACGAGCGACAGGAGTTTCTGCCCACGACGACCCTTCTATTGGTGCTAAACGGAGGCGTGGCGACTTTGCTGCCCCCCGTTAGGGTGGGAAACATGGAGGAGAAGCTCCCGGGCAAGGCCACGACCCTCGTGGTTTTGCTGCTGATCACCGGCGATGAGGGGCACATGATGGTGATGCCATCTTCCTTGAAGATCTCTCCGAGCATGGTCATGAAGATGAAGGCATGGGGGACTATGAACCCTACTCCCCGCCTTGCCGTGGTGCTGTTTTTGGTCGCAATGGTCATTGTTATGACCGTCGTGATCAGGATGACCATGACAACCAAGCGAGAGTGAAGCTACAGGTGCCATCATTCACGGGAAAAGAGGATCTGTATGTGAGTGGGAAGAGAAGTGTGATCAAATCTTTCGCATCCATGGTTTTTATGAAGCCAAGAGAGTTGATCTTGTTGTTATGGAGTTCTCTGGTTTTGCTCTTCCATGGTGGAATCAGCTGCAAGATGATCGGTTGATGTTAGGCAATAATCATATCCGCAGCTGGACTTTGATGAAGGAAGTCATGAAGAGCCATTTTGTTCCATCATACTATGAGAGGCAATTGTACAAGCGGTTGCAAGGGCTCACTCAAGGTTCTCGCACTATTGAGGAGTACTATAAAAAGATGGAGGTGCTGTTAATTCGGACAAGAACCAGTGAAAGTGATGAGGCAAAGATGGCGAGATTTTTACATGGGCTAAATGCTGAAATATCAGATTTTGTGGAGATGTTTCCTTATGATACATTACAAGATCACTAGTAGAAAACAGGGCATTTGTCCTGGTTTGTAAGGGCCTTTAGTCCCGGTTCTTGAACCGGGACTAAAGGGTCGTTACTAATGCCTCCCCCTTAAGTCCCGGTTCTAACGCGAACCGGGACAAATGTGCCTCACGTGGCTGGTGCGCCGAGCCCAGGCGGAGGGTTTTGGTCCCGGTTGGTGGCACCAACCGGGACCAAAAAGGCGTCCACACGCCACAATTCAGTGGCTGGGGTTTTTGTTTTTAAAGGGGAGGGGTTTGTGGGGTTTGGGGGCCGGTTAATTTAGGTGTTTCATATATTGTGTTAGCTAGCTAATTAATAGAGAGAAGTGTCCTCTCTTATGTTCGTGCTTGGTCGACGCTACGTACTGTAACTAGAGAGGCCCTCGACACGCTAGCTAGTAAGAAAATGAAGGGAACCATTAAGTACAGAAATTCGTCATGCATACCGAGAGAAGTGATTGATCGACCTCCCCTTCTCCGAGAGATTGGTCGAACAACAAGTTTTCGTATTATCTATCCGACGCCACGGCTACATACATATACAATATGTAAGATCTCTTACAATCCCTAGCAATTGAAATCAACTTCCACATGGTATTCTCCGGATTTATTGATGACGTGGTCAAGAAAGAATCCCGCCAATTCCTCTTGAATTGCTTTCATGCGATCTTGTTCTAGGAGTTCATCCTGCATCTGCCACGTCTAATTTCAAGAAGGGGGTTAATACATATATGAATGAAACTCAATAGAAATGATGGTGTAATAAAATGAAATTGTGAATATTATTGCTTACGCACTTCATATTGTCTTTTAGAGTAGCCTCGCTTATTTTTCAAACTCGCGTTGTAGATGAACTCGCACACGTAGTATCCACAGAAATCATTCCCTTGTTCCTGCCACAAGCACTTTACGAGAAATAGAAGTCAATCAAACTGATAATGAAGCATTATAAATGGCACTGATGAAATTACAACTATAGAATCAACGGGAGATGCGTGCAACTAGCTAGCTAGTAGTACTTACTTTCGGGTATGTATATCGCAGCTCCTTCGGGAGTCCCGGAACTTCTGCGGTGAACTGTTTCCAAACCCTGCAAGACAAAGAAAATAATAATTATTACTTGAGATATCAGGAAATGAACAAAAAGTTGCCGATATGGTGGGATAATGATCGATTGAACTTACTTGTTGAGCAAATTAGTCATGTCCGCATAGGTTTCGGGATCTTTTCGTCTCGAGTCTAAGACGTTTACTACTCCCCGCTCAAGCCTAATCTCCAGAAGAACATAGTGGAATCTGCGCACGCATGCATAACTCATCAATTACATTACTATAACCTCGCTCGAGTAATAAGGGAAACCGAATTTGCACACGACAGTAACACTCACTGGAACTTGTAAGGAAAGAGTATTAAATCTTTGTTTTGATTTTTGATCAACGATTGTAGCAAGTTGGCCTCGGCCTCTTCGGCGTGCTTTGTAACCTGAATTTCATCTATGATATTTGTGTTAATGAACCCAATATCATACATTTCTTGTTTTTTGCACTCGACGATCTTCAATCTGCATAATATAGTGACGATAATTAATTATAAATACATGCAATGAAAGAGCTGAGCTATATATAGAGACTTAATGACAGAAATAGTACTTACAGACTATAGCAAAAGACTGTTAATTTATCGAGGGCCTTTTGATTGAAGAACTCGAAGAACTCCTCAAATGGAGCGATCGATAGATCAGTTCCAACGAGGTCGTGCTCCTCTTTAATATTCAGATACAAAGCATTCGTCCCCCTAGACTCTCTGCAGGTTTTCATGTACCAATTATGGAATCTTCGCATCATAGTTGTTAGAGATTTTTCATGTTTGACGAGAGGCTTCCCGTACTCGTATCTGTGTTCGTCCACCTCCATGAAATCAGGAAGTTGATAGCCAGACATGTAATCTGCAAGATTGCCATAACCGGCCACCGTCCCCGGAGCATTAGCGACGATGTCGCCGCTAGACACATTGAGCGGGGGGGGGGGGGGCACGATTGATTTGGTTGTTCGCTGAGCTGGGCAATATTTTTCACAGCTGCTCGTTCTCTTGACCTTTGATGTCTGATAGTACTTACCAACTGCTCCGCTTCGAGATATGTCTGTTCAGTAATGTGCTCGTAGTTGGTTCTCGGTGGAGACTTTGGTGGTTTCCTCAGGGCATCGAGAGTGCGCTTTGCTTTCACCGGATCTACCTTCTCCTCCGGAGGTGGATGTCTCTTTGCTTTCAACCCTTCAAAGAAGTCGTCCACTTCGGCCTGCACGATCTTCGCGTTTTCCTCCTTGGTCCTCTCGTACGGTAACTTCTCTAGAGGCTTGAGAGAAGGACCATATCCGTATTGCCTCCCGCCTCTGCTTGTTTGTCTTGCTAGACGCCGGAGCACGGAGCGGCTGCGGCGTCTGTATTCTTTCGTGCTTGCTTACGAGGCGGAGGAGAAGGACTACGACGCGCCGGAGCAGCCGGGGTGGCGGCGGGTCTCTTCCGCCCTTGCTGGCGAGGCGGAGAAGGAGGAGGCTGCTAGCTGCTCGGGCGTGCCGGCGCAGGCGGAGAAGGAGGCGGAGTGCAGCCACGCGCCGGAGAAGGAGGCCCAGTGCCCTGATCGTCACTCGCCGGAGGAGGAGGTGGTGGAGGAGGCGAAGTGCCCTGACTCGCCGGAGGAGGAGGAGGAGGCGGAGGCGTCTAGTTTGGAAGGTTGATGAGCTCCTTCCGCCATAGGCATGGAGTCTTCAGAGCAGAACCCAGCCTAATCTCCCCTTCACCGGTAGGGTAGTCAAGCTGGAGGTCCTCAAATCCCTCCGTTATTTCATCCACCATCACCCTAGCATATCCTTCTGGAATCGTCCGGCAGTGAAAAGTTGCGTCGTGTTCAGTAGGATAAACAGAGCCAACAGCCGCCTTGACCTTCAAATTCATCCATCGCGTCATAATGTGGCAATTTGAGACTCCGTGATAGCATCCACGGGATAGCTGGCAGCAGCCGTCAAGACATGCTCCGGCTGAAGCAGCTCGGTGGAAGCCACGCTGCTTCTCCACTGAGATGGCGGGGTAGCTTCGGGGGAAGCTTCGGCAGGTCGTTTGCTGCGATCTGCTTCTCGTTCCTCTAGCCCCATTACCCTTTCGTGCAGCGCTGCGATTGGCTCTGCTTCCGCTTTCTTCCTCCTCTCACGGGTTTTGTAACCCCTGCGTCCGAAAACCAACCTTCCACGGAATGGAGCTGGCGTGCCTCTTGTCCGTCCGGGGTGCTCGGGGATTCCCGAGGGCCATTGTGAGCTCGTCCTTCTCCTGTCTGGAACGAACGTCCCTTGCTGCGCTGCATTGATATCTTGTCGAAGCCTTGTATTTGGTGTTTTCGGTTGCTCGTCCGTCCAACGACACTTCCACGATACTGAGGTCCAAGGTTCCACCAGCCCGAAGAACCAAGTCCGCAACGGTGCAGCCATCTCATTGTCTCTGGATCGATCCCTTTATCAAGCAGATCATTCTCAGCCTTGGACCACTTAGGCCGCGCATTGAGGTAGCCACCTGACCCCGTGCGATGGTGAAACTTCTTCTTCGCAACATTTTGCTTGTTTGTCGCCGACATCTTCTTACTCTTATCCGATGTCGTGTGGGCCACACATGCGGGCCAGTGATCTTTGATCTTCTCATATTTGCCGATGAATTCTGGTGTCTCTTCTTTGTCGACAAACTTTTTCAGCTCTTTCCTCCACCTCCTGAATAGGCCTGCCATCTTCTTAACAGCACAAGACTTGATTAATTGCTCTTTAACTGGCTTCTCCGGATCCTCCTCTGGCGGTAGGGTGAAATTTGACTTCAGCTCAGTCCGAAGATCATTTTTCTGCAGATCATTGACATAAGACACCTGAGGGTCCTCCTCCTTAGGCTTATACCATTGGTGGATGCTGATCAGGATCTTGTCCCTAACAAGAACCCCGCACTGAGCAGCAAATGCGTTCTTTGTCCGCATGGGTTCAATCGGTTCGCCGTCCTGCGCGATTGCTGTGATCTCAAACTGTTCATCCGAGCTCAACTTTTTCTTCGGGCCTCGTCTCCTTACCGAAGTTGTGCTCGATCCGGAGGGCTAGAAAAAGGAAGAAAGACGAGAGTTAATTAATATGTGTACATATACCAAAACAATGAATGCATCAATTAACTAGTCAAGACGGGCTTAACTAATATATATATACCTGGCGGACTCGGTTCGGTCACCGGAAGCGATCAGACGGTCTCCTTCTTGTACCTCCATTGGGTCACTGGAGCCATCATGAACATAGCCCTCTTCTTGTACCGGCATTAATGGGCCAGAGCCATCATGAACATATCCCTCTTCTTCACCCAGTCCTTCCTGACCATCGGTGTCATTGAGAAATGATGCAACGACATCACTTCCTTGTGCAATTATCTCCCCCAACATCTCTTATGTTGCTTCGTCTCGGGAGTGCTCCATAGTTTCTGCAAATATTTACAACATGTCAATTATTATTCAAACATGGTACAGATGGATATATATTAGTGGCAAACCTATAACTAGCTAGCTAATCACAATAAGGAATCATGTTAGTGGCCTCGACGCTGCTTCTCTAGGGTTTGGGGTGGCCTAGACAACGCTTCAAGGGTTTGGGGTGGCCTCGACACAACGCTTCAAGGGTTTGGGGTGGCCTCGACGACAACGCTCTTTTAACTTGGTAAATTTAGGTGGCCTCAAGAGAGTTTGTCGGGTAGGGGCGCGGCGGGAGGGGGTAGGAGACCAACATTGTTTTTTCTCTAGGGTTTGGGTGTCCTTGAGAGTTTTGGTCGAGCGAGAGGACCGAGGGGGGGGGGGGGTATATGTATTGACCGCCCCTCATGTCGAAGTTATCCGGGAGGGGGTTATATCTACAACGATGCGACATACATATACATGGGAAAATAATGTTATCGGGGAGGGGGTATCGGTACCCCCCCCCCTCGTGTTGAAGTTTCTTCTTTCTCCTCTATTCCTTTCTTCTTCTTCTCCTCTTCTTTTTCTTCTTCTCCCTCGTGTTGAAGTTATCGGGAGGGGTATATCGACGACGACAGAGGAGAAGATCGAAGAAAAAAAAGAAGAAAAAAAAGAGGAGAAGAAGAAAGGAATAGAGGAGAAGAAGAAAAAATAGAAAATATTCTCCTCTTCTTTTTCTTCTTTTTTCCTCTTCTTATTTATTTCTCCTCTTCTTCTCCTTTCTTCCTCTTCTTATTTTCCTTTTTCCTCTCCTTCTTTTTCTTCTTCTTCTTCCTTCTTCCTTCTTCTTCTTTTCTTCTTTTTCCTTATTTTACTTTTTCCTCTACACTAACCTAAAATGCACTAACCTAAAATCGATATCTACTAACAACCTAAATAAAAAATTAATACATATATTAAAAACATATATAAACAAAAAATGCAATGAACATTATGTTCATACATAGATAGCCACATCCATTCATCATATAGCTACCACATACATATATACATTATATATATGAAAAATGCAATTAACAAAAAAAATACACTTATGAAAAAATACTATGAACATGTACACATATATACACATACAAACACATATACACAAAAAATACAAAAAATGCTATGAAAAATGCGGTAGGGGGGCGGCGGGGCGCCAACAGCAGTAGGCGATGGCACAAGGGCTACAGGCGGCAGGCGGCAAGACGGGCGACACAGGGCGCTGGACGGGAGGGGCGCGGAGCATGTGCTCACAGGGGCAGCGATGATGGCGGCGAGCTGACAGTCGGTGGCGGCGGCGACGGCGAAGGCGAGCAGCCTGACAGCGTCGGTGGCGGCGGTGGCAGCAAGGTGGAGCAGGGGTGTCGGGCGGCGACGGCGACGAGGAGGAGCAGGGGGCATCGGGGGAGAAGTGGGGGATTTGGTCGAAATTGCTAAGTGTTGTATATATAGTAAGAGCATTGGTCCTGGTTCGTGGCACGAACCGGGACCAATGCCCCCTTTAGTCCCGGTGGGTGCCACCAACCGGGAGCCTTTGGTACCAGTTGGTGGCACCAACCGGGACTAAAGGTGGGGCATTGGTCCCGGTTGGTGCCACGAATCGGTTCCAATGCCCCCCTTTAGTCCCGGTTGGTGCCACTAACAGGAACCAAAGGCCCCTGTGCTGCCTGCGTCGCGGCCAAAGTTTAGTCCCACCTCGCTAGTTGAGAGGGCTCGAGAGTGGTTTATAAGCGCTGCTGCGCCCACCCTCTCGAGCTCCTCTCAACTGCAAGCTTTCGGGCCTAATCTCACACTATGCTGCTGTGGGCCTATAGGGCCTTCTGCGGGCCTGAATCCTGGCCCAGGTTGGGTTTCTAGTCATATTCAGGCCGTGGTGGCCCAATAGGTGGTAGTTTTTTTAGTTTTTTCCAGTTTTTTTGTTTTGTTTTTTGCATTATTTTTTTCTTTTGTTTTTTGCTTTATTTTTTAATTCTTTTTGCTTTTAGTTTTAGAAAAATTATAAACTTTCTGTTAGTGCCATTAGTTTTCAAATTTGAATAGTTAAAATTTGAATTCTTTGAAATTTGTGCGAATCACAAGTTTGTGATTAACTTTACTAAAAAATGAACATAGATGCGCCTATAGAGAAAAAAGGTCCAGACGAACTGGGACGAATGGCCCACGTGGCTGCCCTCTTGAGAGTGTTCTTGGTGAGAACATAGTTGACAAGGAGCGAACCGGGATTAATGGTATTACGAGGGCCGAACCATAAGACATCAAAGCATTTCAAATGAACTATGAAAAAGTTGAAAGTTGGCATGGTATCATAATTTCACCCACATAGCATGTGCATGTACAAAAGCGGACAATGGTATCATACTAAATGCATTATAAAGTTGGCATGGTATCATCATAATAGTTGCGGAGAAAGTCTTCACTTTTTCCTCGCTTGTGTCATTTGCTTATTGCGCCGTAACCATGGATAATCTTCATCGTTTATCGGGATCTTTGGGGTCAGCCTTGACTTTGAAGGAGGAATTTCATGAAACTTTTCATAATCTTGAGACATGTCGGTCTTGCCCTCCACTCCCACGATGTCCCTTTTTCTGAAAGAACTATGTGGCACTTTGGCTCATCGTATGATGTATTCGCTTCCTTATCTTTTCTTTTTCTCGATGCAGTAAACATGTCCTTCACATAGATAACCTGTGCCACACCATTGGCTAGGATAAACGGTTCGTCGGTGTACCCAAGATTTTCAGATCCTTGTTGTCATTCCGTCTTTGTGGGTCTACCTGTACCCCGCCTCCTGACAGATTGACCCATTTGCACTTAAACAAAGGGACCTTAAAATCATGTACGTAGTCAAGTTCCCATATGTCCACTATGTAACCATAATACGTGTCCTTTCCCCTCTCGCTTGTTGCATCAAAGCGGACACCGCTGTTTTGGTTGGTGCTCTTTTGATCTTGGTCAATCGTGTAAAATGTATTCCCATTTATCTCGTATCCTTTCCAAATCGTAACAGTCAAAGATGGTCCCCTGGACAACAAGTACAGCTCATCACAAACAGTGTTGTCACCTCTGAGATGTGTTTCCAACCAACTGCTGAAAGTCCTGATGTGTTCACATGTAATCTAGTCATCGCACTACTCCGGGTGTTTGGAGCGCGGACTGTTCTTGTGTTCATCGACATACGGAGTCACCAAGGTAGAGTTCTGTAGAACTATGTAGTGTGCTTGAGACCAAGAATATCCGTCCCTGCATATTGTTGAGTCCCTTCCAAGCGTGCCTTTTCCATTCAGTCTCCCCTCATACCACGATTTAGGGAGACCTATCTTCTTAAGGCCAGGAATGAAGTCAACACAAAACCCGATGACATCCTCTGTTTGATGGCCCATGGAGATGCTTCCTTACGGCCTAAGCGATTCTGAGACATATTTCTTTAGGACTCCCATGAACCTCTCAAAGGGGTACATATTGTGTAGAAATACGGGCCTAGAATGACAATCTCGTCAACTAGATGAACTAGGGCGTGCGTCATGATATTGAAGAAGGATGGTGGGAACACTAGCTCGAAGCCCGACAAGACATTGCACCACATCACTCCTTAGCCTTGGTATGATTTCTGGATCGATCACCTTACGAGAGATTGCATTGAGGAATGCACATAGCTTCATAGCAGCTAATCGGACGTTTTCGGTAGAAGCCCCTCAATGTAACCGGAAGTAGTTGCGTCATAATCACGTGGCAGTCATGAGACTTTAGGTTCGGAACTTTTCTCTAGCATATTTATTATTCCCTATATTGACGAGAAGCGGTCGGGACCTTCATACTAAGCAGGCATTCAAAGAAGATTTCCTTCTCTTATTTGGTAAGAGCATAGCTGGCGGGACCTTCATCTCGCTTTGGAGGCATGCCGTCTTTTTCGTGCAAACGTTGCAGGTCCTCCCGTGCCTCAGCTATATCTTTTGTCTTTCCATACACGCCCAAGAAGCCTAGCAGGTTCACGCAAAGGTTCTTCGTCACGTGCATCACGTCAATTGAAGAGCGGACCTCTAGGTCTTTCCAGTAGGGTAGGTCCCAAAATATAGATTTCTTCTTCCACATGGGTGCATGTCCCTTAGTGTCATTCGGAACAGCTAGTGCGTCGGGACCCTTTCCAAAGATTACGTGTAAATCATTGACCATAGTAAGTACGTGATCACCGGTACGCATGGCGGGCTTCTTCCGGTGATCTGCCTCGCCTTTGAAATGCTTGCCTTTCTTTCGACATTGATGGTTGGTCGGACGAAATCGACGATGGCCCAGGTACACATTCTTCCTGCAGCTTCCCAGGTATATACTATCGGTGTCAAGTAAACAGTGCATGCATCCGTGGTATCCCTTGTTTGTCTGTCCTGGAAGGTTACTGAGAGCGGGCCAATCGTTAATGGTCACGAACAGCAACGCCTTTAGGTCAAATTCCTCCTGTTTGTGCTCATCCCACGTACATACACCGTTTCCATTCCACAGCTGTAAAAGTTCTTCAACTAATGGCCTTAGGTACACATCAATGTCGTTGCCGGGTTGCTTAGGGCCTTGGACGAGAACTGGCATCATAATGAACTTCCGCTTCATGCACATCCGAGGAAGGTTATACATACATAGAGTCATGGGCCAGGTGCTGTGATTGATGCTCTGCTCCCCGAAAGGATTAATGCCATCTGCGCTTAAAGCAAATCATACATTCCTTGGGTCACTTGCAAACTCATCCCAGTACTTTCTCTCGATTTTTCTCCACTGCGACCCGTCAGCGGGTGCTATCAACTTCCCGTCTTTCCTACGGTCCTCACTGTGCCATCGCATCAACTTGGCATGCTCTCCATTTCTGAACAGACGTTTCAACCGTGGTATTATAGGAGCAGCCCACATCACCTTAGCAGGAACCCTCTTCCTAGGGGGCTCGCCGGCAACATCACCAGGGTCATCTCGTCTGATCTTATACCGTAATGCACCGCATACCGGGCATGCGTTCAGATCCTTGTATGCACCGCGATAGAGGATGCAGTCATTTGGGCATGCATGTATCTTCTGCACCTCCAATCCTAGAGGGCATACGACCTTCTTTTCTGCGTATGTACTATCGGGCAATTCGTTATCCTTGGGAAGCTCTTCTTCAATATTTTCAGTAGCTTCTCAAATCCTTTGTCAGGCACAGCATTCTCTGCCTTCCACTGCAGCAATTCCAGTACGGTACCGAGCTTTGTGTTGCCATCTTCGCAATTGGGGTATAACCCTTTTTTGTGATCCTCTAACATGCGATCGAACTTCAGCTTCTCCTTTTGACTTCCGCATTGCATCCTTGCATCGACATTGACTCGGCGGAGATCATCATCGTCGGGCACATCGTCTGGTTCCTCTTGATCTTCAGCAGCTTCGCCCGTTGTAGCATCATCGTGCACATTGTCTGGTTCCTCTTGATGTTCAGTAGCATCACCGTATTCAAGGGGCACATAGTTGTCATCGTACTCTTCTTCTTCGACGTCTTCCATCATAACCCCTATTTCTCTGTGCCTCGTCCAAACATTATAGTGTGGCATGAAACCCTTGTAAAGTAGGTGGGTGTGAAGGATTTTCCGGTCGAGTAAGACTTCAGTATTCCCACATATAGGGCATGGACAACACATAAAACCATTCTCGCTTGTTTGCCTCAGCCACTTCGAGAAAATCATGCACGCCCTTAGTGTACTCGGAGGTGTATACATCACCGTACATCCATTGCGGTTCATCTGCGTGCATTATATATAATTAAGTGTGTCAAAAATCATTCTGAGAACATCATGAATAGATAATTAAGTGACCAAATTAATAGAAGTTCATCATCACATTAAAACCAAAGTACATACATAGTTCTCATCTTCAAGCGAAAATCGTTCTGAGAACAACATAAAGCTCTGCGAACATCTAAATTAATTAAAGCATACATTGAAACTATGTAAAACATTTCAATGCGAAAACAAATGCGATCATAATACGCAACCAAGGTAACAACTGATCCAATGGCATAATGATACCAAGCCTCGGTATGAATGGCATATTTTCTAATCTTTCTAATCTTCAAGCGCATTGCATCCATCTTGATCTTGTGATCATCGACGACATGCGCAACATGCAACTCCAATATCATCTTCTCCTCCTCAATTTTTCTTATTTTTTCTTTCAAGAAATTGTTTTCTTCTTCAACTAAATTTAACCTCTCGACAATAGGTTCGGTTGGAATTTCTGGTTCAACAACCTCCTAGATAAATAAAATCTATGTCACGTTGATCGGCATAATTTTCATAAACAACAAATGAACCAATAGTTATGAAAATATAATATATACCACATCCGAATCATAGATAGGACGAGGGCCGACGGGGGAGGATACCAAAACCATCGCACTATATAAGATGCAATAATAAAAGTAAGAAAATAATACAAGTATCTATCTAAACATACAAGTAAGAATATTTTTCCTTTCAGAAAGAAGATAAGAACAAGAGGCTCACCAAGGTGGTGCCGACGATGAGATCGGCGCGGGTGATCGACGGCGGTGAAGACGGGGACGGGGCGTGAAGGACCGCTAAACCTAGACAAATATTGAGGAAAATGGAGCTTGGAGGTCGACCTTGGAGACGAGAAAGCTTAAGTAGTGTGGCTCGGGCATTCCATCGAACACCTTGTGTGCATAGGAGGTGAGCTAGAGCACGACCAAGCCCTCTCCCCCTCGGCTGCGGAAAAAAATAGAGCAGTGTGCTCTGCTCTTCTGTGAGGGTATATATAGGCACCTCATTGGTCCCAGTTGGTGGCATGAACCGGGACTAAAGGGTTGCCTTTGGTCCCGGTTCAAGCCACCAACCGGGACCAATGATGGTGGGCCAGGAGCGAGGCCCATTGGTCCCGGTTCGTCCCACCAACCGGGACCAATGGCCCACGTGGCCCGGCCGGCCCCCGGGGCTCACGAACTGGGTCCAGTGCCACCATTGGTCCCGGTTCTTGACTGAACCGAGACTAATGAGCTGACCCGGCCTGGACCATTGCCCCCTTTTCTACTAGTGGATGTGGTACATCAAGCTATAAGAGTTGAGAAGAAGAATATGTGTAATGGTCATACTCGTGCTTTCCAAGGCTGCACCACCACACGCTCATGGCAGTGAGCACAACAGCCATATGGTTCTCAGTTTGAGGGTGCACCACCTAGACACCCACATGCCTCGACGGCTTCCTCACCTGCTATTCGCAATAAAGATAACAGGCCATAAGCTATAGTAGGAGTATCCTCTGCTCCACCTCCAGAAAAGAGTTCTACATGCAGCAGCGACATTCAATGCCACAAGTGCAAAGGAAGAGGTCATGTCTCTTTGGAATGTCCAAGCAAAAGAACTAAATCATCAATGAACAAGGTGAATGGGATTCTGAAAGTGACCCTGAAGATGGAAATGATGAAGTGGAAGAGGAGCAAGGTTGGGAAGTAGGAGGAACTATTTTATCTCATGAGGAACTTGATGGAGAAGCTTTGGTTGTATGTCGTTCACTTAATGCCCAGGTTGTCGAGGAGGACAAGGGGCAGCGGCATAATCTTTTCCACACCCGTTGCCTTATCAGCTCAAAGATATGTCGAGTGATTGTTAATAGTGCAGCTGCAACAATATTGCAAGCACAGAGATGGTTGAGAAGCTTCAATTGCAAACAAAACATCACCCACACCCATACCGCATGCAATGGTTGAATGATTGTGGTGCAATTAAGGTGATTAGCAGCATGCACATACCAATTTCAGTTGGGACATATCAAGCTGATGTTGAGTGTGATGTGGTGCCGATGCACGCTTGTCACTTGCTACTTGGACGACCGTGGTCGCATGACCGTGATGTGTAAATCAGCGGGCGTGCGAATAACTTTTGTTTTGTCCATAAAGGAGAAAAGTTCACTTGGCTACCCATGGCACCCGAGGAAGTCTATCTTGATGATATGAAAAGGAAAGGAAAGAAAAAGGGAGAGAGTGATCATACACAACGAGTGAGCCACCAACATAGTGAGGGAGTGTTTCCACAGCCAAATATGACCAAGCCCTGGGAAAAACAGGGGTTAGTTATGATGGCCAGGCAAAGGGATATGTGGGAATTGAGAGAACCTAATGCTCCATTCTTTGTACCAATGTACGAGGAAACTTTATTGGCTGCTAACGACTTACCCTCAACTCTTCCTAGTGTTGTATTGGATCTTTTGCAGGAGTATGGGGATGTGCTTCACAAGCAGGTCCCACCCATATTGCTGCTGAAGCGAGGCATTAAACACCAAACCGACTTGGTTCCAGGGGCCCTATTTCCAAAAGTTCCACATATTGAGAGTGCTAAGAGGGGTGAGTTGAGGGACTCCACCAAATGTGAGGAAGAATGTCCATTTTCCAAGCATCCACATATTGAGAATGATAAGAGATGTGATATGAGTGATTCCACCAGATGTGAGGAAGAGTGTTCACTTCCCAAAAGTCCACATAATCAGAGTGATAAGAGAGGTGAGGTGAGTGAGTCCACCAAATGTTAGGATCAGATTGTTCGAAATGAGATTAGAGAGATGGAATATCTCCACCCATGTATACCTCACATTCAGCGACAGAGGATAAGTTAGTTGTGTGAGTCCACTAAATATGAGGGTGAAGTAATCCACCACAAGATTATAGAAATGAGTGAACCACAACATATTATACCGCACCATCAAAGTGAGAGGAGTAGAGAGTTGTGTAAGTCCACCAAATCTAAGCTTGAGGTGTTTACACACAATATCAAAGAGATGAGTGATCCGCCAAATGAAAGGAGAGAAGACTATTCAACTACTAACCATTCACAAAGATCTCTTTCCTTGAAGTATGTGCAGATGCAAAAATCATACTTAGCTGCCCTTCTAAAGTGATGGGAGGATGAGATCCATGAACAATTATGGCGCACGTGGAGCACCATCAAAGAAACATCATGTGGGGTAAGTGATCTTCAAAAAGGCATGGAGGTACTTAGTGAGGTAAAAGAAAACAGATAATTCATCTTGAAGCACCTAGAGGTATGCACTTATGAACTCTTGAAGCATTGGCGTGATGAAATTAGAGAAAAGATGATTGCTATGTCATCCATAAAAGAATATCCTTTTGTTAATCATAATGGAACCATCAAGGAGCCAATAAAATAAAAAAAATAAACATGCTTATTCGACTTTTACTTGGCAAAGATAGTTTGTATTGTCCTTGTGCTATTATTTTGTAGACCGAACAAAGTCGAGGGCGAATTTTCTTCAAGAGAGGGAGGATGATACAAACATGCATGTGCCTGATTACAAGTTTGTACTCGACGGAATTGTTAGCTGGAAAGAATTGCCGAGTCGAACAAAACATTTTAAGTTCGCAAAGGTGAAAGCTAAGCTTAAGCATTTGATAGAATCTTGGCATTGTTTCTTTGTACTGGCCAATTTTCTTTTGTTTGATGACCAGCTAGAGTCGAGGAAGACTCCGTTTCAAGAGAGGGAGGATGATAAGGACATGCAAACCATTCAACCCTTAGAGTCAAGGGCGACTCCTTTTCAAGAGGGGGAGGATGATGAGGACATCCCAGCCATGGATACCACACCAAAAATCATCAACAGACCAATCACAAGAAGTCACACAATGCAAATACATGATCAGGTGAACGCTAACTTAAGTTTATCATTTGACCTTGAAAACATGGTTGTGGCTTCACCTCCTTTGTTGTTGGTTGAACTCAGGTGCAATATCGAACAAGGACAAACACATATCAGTCCGTGCAAAACAATGTTTTATGGGGAAGAAACAAAGTTAGGAGTTCATGAAGAAATGAGTTGTCTGCTAAAGAAACATTGTTCTGATTCTGACGAAACATTGTTTTGCACGAGTTTGCATATTCCAACTTGCGAAAGGTTCCCAGAACTCGAGTTTCCTGCTGAAGGAAACATTGTTCGACTCCAGTGAACAATGTTTGGTCGGGAACTGCCAACCACCTCCAACAGGAGTATTCCAGAAGCTACCTCAATAAGTCTCTAAGCCATTTAGTCAAAGAAAAGATGGTTCTCTTTCACACCTAAGCTGGTTCCCAAAGCTAGTTCAATTTCACACCTATCCAGGGGGGTTGTCCCGATTATAAATAGGCTAGCTCTTCCCTTCGTTGGGGACTTTTGCCATTTCTATCAAAGACCAAAGACATAGACTCCTCCTGAGATTGGAGAGCTCTTGTTATCCTTATTCTCGTGATTCCTTGAGAAATTGCCCCTAATTCATGATCCACGACTAGATCGTGTTGTGTGGATTAGAGTTGGTGATTTCCCTTACGGATTGCACCTATCCTGTGCTCTATGACTAGTGCGTGGTTGTGTGGGGTAGTATTGCGGGTTGTTTATCGGCGAAGTTCGGATTGCAAGCTCCGGTGAGCATCCTCCTCGTCGGGTCATAATCTCTTATTTTCCATTTTTCGGCTGCTTGCAGCTAGTTATCGCCATCCATTTATCGATCTTACGCCGTGAAGATCCGACCTCCCCTTGTACTCCCTCTTCTCCAAAGATGGGGTCGCATCAAAACTTTTCCCCAATTGTTGCCAACCACGTACTGAAATAGCTAGTTCAACTATATATACTAGCTAATTTTAAGTACGTTGTACAGTTCCACCACATCTATAGTCAGATGAACTTAACAAAATAGCCCCTAAATACTACTACTACTACTGCCTATCCTCTGTCGAGCACGCTTAGTAAGATGCGGAGGATGAGGAGCCTACCAATGAGCTGGGCAACCGCAATGCGGTGCCGGCCGCTAATGCAGCTTCAGCGGCGCTCACCTCGAACGCCCTCTGCCACTCCAGACAACCCCTCTCGAAGCGGTGGTTCTCCTCGTAGATCTCCTGATTCCTCGCCTCTAAGGCGGCATGTGCCACGGCCACTACGTCGGTAAGGCTCTTTGCATGCTCGACGAGGCGCTCCTCCTCCTCCCGCAGGAACTCGGTGTAGCGCGCAAGGTCGTTGTCGCACATGCAGGCATCCACCTCCGCCTCCCGCCTTCAGGCGGCAGTTGCGGAGCGGGTGATGACCCCGGCGGTCGACGGTGGGCTGGCGGCCACGGGGGCCAACGAGGGGGTGGCGGCCACGACCACCACCTCCTGCCTTCGGGCCACGGTGGCGGAGAGGGTGATGGCCACAGTGGCCGGCACTGGGGTGGCGGCTACGACGGCCACCTCCCGCCTTCGGGCCACGGCGGCGGAGCGGGTGATGGCCTGGCTTTCGACGGTGGTGTGGCGGCAACGGCGGCCGGCAACAGCTGCCGACGGGCACCGGTGGCGGAGCATGTGGTGGGTGTTCCGCGCATACCCAATAGGGACGCCACGCACACTACACTACGTCGGGCACTGTGCCGCCGCCGTGATGTAGCCTCCCAGCTGGAGCTGTTGACGGCGGAGTGGCTGAGCGACGATGACGGATCGGTGCCATTGGCGAATGTGGGAGAAGCTGACGAGATACACTACAGGGATGGAGGGGAAAATGCGACGCAGGACTCGCCAGCCGTGAGGGTTTTTATAGCAGGCCAGTAAGCATTGCGATTTTGGGAGATTTCATCGAGTCGGGCGGGAAGCTTGCGCGGGAACCTGTGAGGTTGCGCGGGAACAGGCTCACCAACGATTCATTGGTGCCACCGTTTGGGAAAAAGAACACCCCGTGCGCTGCGCAAGCTTGTGCTGTAAGCCGTCTGTGGCAGCGGGGTGACAAGACATGCGAGAGGAGGACGAAAGGCCACGTACACATATGGTTAATAAAAAACCATTTGTGATTTAATTACCTACTATACCACCATCCTGGTTTATAAGTATGATTTAACTAACAAAATACGAATGCATGTCGCAAAAGATTATATAGTTGGATTTGTATTCCAACATAGTTTCCAATTATATAATTTTTAAAATATGCATTAACATTTTGTTGGTTAAATTTGAGGGCAAAGTATGGCACGAAATATAAAGGAGACTATAGACTAGACGGAGGTGGTACCACACGGCCGCTCTGTACGCAGCGACGTAACTGTCGGCCGGCTTGTAGGCGACCATTTCCTGCGTGTTCAACTTCTCTATGCGTGTGGTTGCTTGCGGTTCAGGCGGCCGCGGCGTGCTCTACTCGCGTCCCACCATGTGCGCTCTGCTCTCGCGTCCCTCCGGGTGCTTTGCCCTCATCCCTCCACGTGCGCTGCCAGTGTTTGGGGCTGGCGCACGATCACGCACGTTCGTGTGCAAGCGGTTGCGCCGGGCGCGGCGCAACGATGTAGTTACCCGCTGCAAAAACTGCCATGCGGACGCGCCGAGAATCCACGCCGCCCAGCCCCCTTTTATTCCTACGGCCATTTACCTTTCTCTCGTCTCACACGACACAATAAGCACACCCACGAGGACACATACAGAGAAGACATCCATCGGTTCCAATGGCGCTCCCCGTGGCTCCAATGGCGCTCCCAGCGGCCGACGATGACAACAGCGGGAAGGTCAGCACGCATCACGTAGTGGACACCCACGTGAGAGGGAAGGCCCTCTGGGTGGTGTACACGAACGATCCGGTCTCGGTGGAGAGCTCCATCTAAACTATGGAGCAGTTCCTTGCCGAGGACAAGTACCGAGTGGTCGGCTTCGACCTCGAGTACACCATCGGTCGTGCCGGGCACGATCAGTAGGTTGTCGTCGCCCAGTTGTGCGTGCAACATGACATCCTCGTCTACCACTTCCACCTTGCCACAAGGCCTTGCGAGCGTTTCTCCAGGTTTATCAACAGCTCCAACTATAGTTTCGCTACAGTGGACACCACCAACGATCTAAAAGCGCTCAAGGTTTCAGACTTGAAGTGCCCGAATCTTGTCAACATCCAGCACCACTACAAGGTCTGGGATAGCGACAAAAGCAAACTGAACTCCCTAGTTGGCCTCGCCTCGGCCATCATCGACCCCTACTACGCAAAGATGAAGCAAGAGAGCAATAAGGACAAGAACACCTGGCAGAGTGTGTGGCATAAGAGACTGGATGAACAACATGTCAAGTACGCGGCCATGGACGCGTACACAAGCTACGAGATGTACAGGCGGATCGTTGACATGAGGAATTGTCTTCTTCATGACCCAGACGAGGGATCGAGCCACATAGTAGTGGTGGGAGCGTCACAAGAAGTAGATGACTAGACGATTGTTTCTCCTACTTTAGAATGCATGCAATTGTTTAATGAGGTGTGTGCGAATGATCTGTATAATCACTTATGTAATTGGATGTTTATTTCAGTTATATATATATACATATATATATATACCCACACACACATGTTATTCTACTGTAGACAGAGCAATTCACACAGCTTATTAGCAGCAATCGTTTGTGTTATTATTGGTCTTCGCACACATTTCAGACTACGGACCTGTTTTCCGTGTATCACACACATCTTGTTCAGTTGAACCATTTCCATTGTGTTGCCTAATCACACACAGTTCATCCCAGTGAACCATATGCTGTATATCGCAAACGCCTTCATCTGGCTGCCCGTTTCTTTTGTGCCTCCTCATCCCAAACAGTTAATTAAGCTGAATCGTATGCCCTGCATTGCACATGCATCTGAATTCTGAACTATGTTTGATGCATCTGTCATCGCAAACGTTTTGTACCTTTTTTGACGGGTTTTTTACACCACTGTCTGCGATTATGGCATCGCACACAGTTTCGTCGAAGGGTCTCTGATCGTAGTGTCGTGTTTGGACCATCCTGCAGTAGTGATCTAATCTCAAAACTATTACAAAGGATCAATTTTATTTTGTCCAGTGATCTTCATGAAATTTTTTATTATATCCCTCTTGAATATCTATCACTTTGGGACTAATTTCATATATTGCTTTTGATAAGCTCAAACAAATTTAAGTGAAGAACATGAGCATAAAATTTTTCTCCTCACAAAATCATATAAGTGAAGCATGAGAGAAATTCTTCAAAAATTTACTAACTCTCAAATAAATATAAGTGAAGCACAAGAGAATTTCTTCAAAATATAAGCACACCATGCTCAAAAGGATATAAGTGAAGCACTAGAGCAATTCCATAGCTCAATTTTTTATGTGAAGCATGAAGAGCAATTCTATCAAAACATAGCATAATTTTGGCTCTCTCAGGTATGTCCAGCAAGGATAGATGACAGAAACTAAAAAGCAAAATAAGAAATTACTAATATAATACAAGATGCTCCAAGCAAAACTCACGATATGTGATGAATAAAGATATAGCTCCAAGTAAAATACCGATGGTCGTTAGAAGAAAGAGCGGATGCCTTCCGGGGCATCCCCAAGCTTAGTTGCTTGGTTCTCTTTGAATAATAACTTGGGGTGCCATGGGGCGTCCCTAAGATTAGGCTCTTTTCACTCCTTATTTCTTCATCCATCGCAATCTCACCCAAAACTTGAAAACTTCAATCACACAAAACTTAACAAAACCTTCGTGAGATCCGTTATAGTATAACAAAGCAAATCACTACTCTAAGTACTCTTGCAAACCCATTCATATTTTGTTTTTGCATTATATATATTGTATTCTGACTTTACCATGGAATATACCCCCCCCCCCCCGATACAATCCATAGATCCATTTAAATAAGCACACAACGCAAAGAAAACAGAATCTGTCAAAAACATAACAATATGTAGCAATCTGAAAACTTCGTATATTTCGGTAACTCGAAAAATTCTGAAAAATTAGGAATATGTAGTTAATTTGTATATAAATCTTGTGTAAAAATCATAATTTTATCATGCTTCTTTGATTTACGAAAATTATTTTACTGGCGCAAAAGTTTCTATTTTTCAACAAGATCAAATCAACTATCACCCAACCTGACCCCAAAGGCTTTACTTGTCACAAACACTAATTAAACATAAAAAACACAATCATAATAGTATCATAATTGTGTAAACACTCAAGAACAGAAAGAAAAAGACAAAACTAAAATTTACTCATTGGGTTGCCTCCCAACAAGAGCTATCGTTTTATGCCCCTAGCTAGGCATAATGCATAGATTCAAGTGTTGTCAACTTTCTTGTTATTTTTCATAGATGTGTTATTATTAGGAGGTTTTGCATAAATAACTTGAAACACATTAACCATAGAAATTTTAGCATTATCAAGTTGCCCATCTATGTATCCCCTTTGGTTTCTTACCTAAACCCAAGAATAGTGTTGATTAACATCATTGAAGACTTGTTGGATTACATCTAAAATGGGGATTTCCTTTTTAAGGTTCTGATAAAAAATTGATTATTACCAAGCAAATGTCTCAACATATAATCACTATTATAAAGGATCTCATCTATCACCATTTTTTCATGACTCATACCATAAAAATCAAAATTTTCACTAGCTTCCTGTATTATGTAGTCAAATTCATTCATAAGAACAAGGGTGGCTAACTTTTTAGCTTTAGGGTCCTTTATAATGGGTAGCTCATAAAATAATCTTTCCAAAGTAGGATGGGTAAGATAAATCTATTTTCAAGTTTCAGAACTAGTGCTGAAATAGCTTCCGCATAAGATTTAGTTCTTTTAAGTATAGGAGCATCATCAAGAGTCAAATTACAACACTGTTGAAAAATTATTGGATATGTTCTTTTCCCATAACATTCCATTGCCCCCAAGCGAAAGTTTTAGCATCCAGATTGCCAGATCGTGCAATTTTAGGAGTTAGGCCACCATCTGTTTCTGCCATACCAAAATCACTCATAGTGACAAGTTCAAACAAATAAGAGATCTGACGAGAAAATAGCGAATGAAAAAGAAGGCGAATAAAACGGCTAATTTTTGTGAAGTGGGGGAGATGAAAACAAGAGGCAAATGGAAAGTAATGTAAATTGCAAGGAGATGAGATTTGTGATAAGGAACCTGATAGATGTTGATGATGTCTCCTCGGTAACGGCGCCAGAAATTCCTTTTGATGTCACTTGAAGTTACGTTGGTATTTCCCCAAAGAGGAAGGGATGATGCAGCACAACTACGGTAGGTATTTCCCTCAGTTATGAAACCAAGGTATGAATCCAGTAGGAGAACCAAGCAAAAATATGTAAATGGTACCTACACAAAAAGAACAAATACTTGCAACCTGATGCTTATAAGGGGTTGTCAATCCCTTTTCGGGTAACGACACCAGAAATTGTCAAGTTGGCGGAATAAAAATTGTAATAGATTGGATAAATAGATATAGATAAAGCACGAACTAAAATATGCAAATAAAAAGCGCAGCAAAGTATTTTTGGGGTTTTAGAATAATAGATCTGAAAATAAAAGAAAATAAAAGTAGATCTCAAAGGCAAATAACAGATAGGAAAGCAAATATGATAAAGAATAGTCCCGGGGGCCGTAGATTTCACTAGTGGCTTCTCTCAAGAAATAGCACACGGTGGGTAAACAAATTATTGTTGGGAAATTGATAGAAAATCAAATAGTTATGACGATATCCAAGGCAATGATCAATAAATAGGCATTGCTACTTCTTGAGCTTGCATTGGTTTTTCCCTTGAAGAGGAAAGGGTGATGCAACAAAGTAGAGAGAAGTATCTCCCTCAGTTTGAGAACCAAGGTATCAATCCAGTAGGAGACAACACACAAATCACCGAATACCTGCACAAACAAACAAACGACTTGCACCCAACGCGATAAAGTGGTTGTCAATCCCTTCATGATTACTTGCAAAAGTGAGATCTGATAGAGATAGATAAACGATAAAGTAAATATTTTTGGTATTTTTTTGGTTTATAGATCGGAAAGTAAAAGATTGCAAAAAGAGTAGATCAGAAACTAATATTGCAGATCGGAAATTTATATGATGGAAAACAGACCCGGGGGCCATAGGTTTCACTAGAGGGTTCTCTCATGATAGCATATAATACAGTGGGTGAACAAATTACTGCTGAACAATTGATAGAAAGCACAAAGTTATGATGATATCTAAGGCAATGATCATGAATATAGGGATCATGTCCGTGTCAAGTAGACCAAAACAATTATGCATCTACTACTGTTACTCCACACATTGACCGCTATCCAGCATGCATCTAGAGTATTAAGTTCATAAAGAATAGAGTAATGCATTAAGTAAGATGGCATGATGTAGAGGAACTAACTCAAAAATATGATGAAAATTCCATCTTTTCGTTCTTGATGGCAATAATACAATACATGCCTTGGTTCCCCCTGTGTCACTGGGAAGGACACCAAATGGAATAAAACCTTCACGATGATTTTTCTTGGACGAGAAGAAACCAGGAGACTTGGAGATGAAGTTGGAGGAGCCACGAGGCGGCCACAAGGAGATACGTTGGATGACGTATCAACCACTCACGCATGGTGCCCCTAGTCTCCTAGTTAGGCCAACTACTCACGCATCATCGAATAGGCACCAATGAGGATGATGAACCCCTCTATGATGATTGATACGTCTCCAACATATCTATAATTTTTTATTGTTTCATGCTGTTATATTATCATTCCTGGATGGTTTACAATCATTTTATAGCAACTTTATATAATTTTTTGGGACTAACCTATTGACATAGTGCCCAGTGCCAGTAGCTGTTTTTGTTTGTTTTTTACTTCACAGAAATCTATACCTACTAATAAAGCAAGGTGCGTTTCTCCAATTTTCTCATCCGTTCACCCATATTATTGTTTTTTTACTATCCGTGATGGGTTCTGTTAGTAAAATTCGAGGTGGTACTAATACGTAAAGATGTTTGTTGTTTCGTTCAACGTTTCTAAAAATTCCTTTGCTTACGTGATGGGCCTTCGGGGACTTGAGTTGGGCCTGGCTCCGAATTTTTTTTTCAAGTGACCCACAAAGAGTTCGTGAGCCGAGTTGGCCCTATTGCGCGTTTTTTATGAGCAGCAAAAAAGATTTCGCTCATGCAGAGAGCCAGGGATCGAACCTCCGACCTCAGCTCCAGCCCCCAGTGATGCAGCCATCTGACCATGCTGATTCCAGTGCAAAAAGACGAGTTTGTTGCAGAAATAAAATTGCCCCACCTCGCCTTTTTCCAATCAGCATAATAAACCAATTTATATGCGCCTTCGAGTTTCCTGTGTATCAAGGAAATAAGAGGATTTCAGCCGACATGCAAATAAATAAGGAAGGAAAGAAATTGGGTTCCTTGTGACAAGAATATATAAGTTAAGAAAAAGGAATTGATTCTTTGTGGCGGAGAAAGTAAGGAATTGAATAAAAAGATTTCAGCTGATGTTCAAAGAAATAAGGAAGGAAAGGAATATGTAAGGAAGGAAGAAAATAAGTAAGGAGTAATAGTATTCAACATGGCTGTGGCGTTTAAAGTAAGGAAGCGAATAGAGGATTTGAGCTAATGTGCCAAAACATAAGGAAGGAAAGGAACATATATGGAAGGAAAAAAATAATCAAGGAGCAATCAAAGCATTATATCAACGCATTATGAATTCACTATATGGAAGACATTGCACATTAGTGGTTAGCCCTAAACGCATTATATGCACGTCTCGCAATCTATACTATTATGGGCCTGTAAACTAAAACTAAAATCCCAAATCAATGACATTTTGATCAATTCTCTCGAAGAGATACATGAAGCGATTGCATAGTTTCTTTTGAGCGATGGCATAGTTTCAAGGGGAGATTTAAGGTTGCTTTAGCCAATTGAGATAAGAAAATTGTTCACCCGTAAAAACAACGTAAATTTTTTTCTACCCATTAATGAAGCACGACCGGCAGGTCGAACAATGCATGCATTTACCCACATTTTTTACAATGCATACAGTTATTAGACCTTGTGGAAAGATGACCGGCTTGAAAGAATTCTTCTTCTTCAAGTTAGACATATTTGACCATATTTATTGTGTTTTTTCAAACCATAGTGATTGCCTGATTGGATTAGGAGTGCCAAAGGAGTGAGATAACTTTTATCCCATTGCACGCACGTGTCATTTTTTCTATAATGGTATACTTAAACTGAGAGAGATGAATCGGGCGCTCATGCCGCATCCACGCTTGGCAAAGAAATGGGGTTGATGGAGGCTCTCATGCACGACGCAGTTACGGCTGAATTCATGGAATTAAGAGGACGACGATGTGGTCACGAGATGCCTGTAGGTAGAATATTTCAAAAAAAATTCCATGTGGTGCACAAACGTTGTTGTCCTTAGCACCAAGAGATGAGCATGGTACATCGTGTTTACTATGTGGTCAGAATTGTTGAATATTCCATCTGTTTTCTATGTCATAAAGAGTTTGTCACATCTTTAACTATGTGCACAAGGTGATGAACTTGAAGATGTGGATCAAAGGAATTCCAGTATTCTTTCTGCTATATACACGAGAGGCCTAAACCGTAAATTCGAGCATCAACTAGCATGAGTATGCTATTGTCGTGTAATGCATGCCACGTGGCTGGCAAATGGTGCACATGAAACATAAGGAGACGATGCGGTCCAAGAATTCGAAGGCGTTCCAATGATATTGAAGCGGCGTCTCGAAGCGAGACCTAGACGTGGGTTCATAGATGGAGGCATCGAGGAGCCAAGATGCCGAGACATCAAAGAATGATGATGCTGAGGATGGCTATTCTGGTGTGCATTACGAACCATCCCCTGTTTAGTTGCATCACGTTGCCGACCAAGAGAGGCCCCAGAAAGCACAGTGAGCAATAATTGGATGAGTAATCATCATTTTGTTGTTTTTTCCTTATTCATTGGAACAAATGAATCCTTTTATAATGGTTCTTTTGCATTATTTGGGCATGTCCTAAACACAAGCACTTCACTTACACAACACATATGCATCTTTCTCTCTCAAATATAACACACACTCTTTGGCGAGAGTTGACCGACAGGTCTCTTTCAGTTAACTACTCTAAGAAGTAATTTATTTCGAATGCATCTCCCTCACGAGTAAACGCCACCGTCGGCAGCCATTCTCGACTAACACCGTCCGTCCACCACTCCACTCTCCAGCAACGTGGTTTAGGCCATGCATATCAAGCTACAAAGTATTTTTTTTCTCCCGTTGCAACGCACGGGCATTTTTTCTAGTCAATATCAAACGGAGTACAAATGCAGCAAAACTTTTTGGAGAATTTTTCTAGGCCAGAAGACACACGTTGGGCCAAAGAAGTACAAGAGGGGTGCCCCGACGGGGCACATCCCACCTGGGGGCCCAGGCGTGCCCTGGTGGGTTGTGCCCACCTCAATGGCCTCCCACACCGCCTCTTTGCTCTATAAATACCCCAATATTCCAGAAACCCTATGGGAGTCGACGAAAATCAATTCCAGCCGCCGCAAGTTCCAGAAACCACAGATACAATCTAGACACCATCACGGAGGGGTTCATCATCCTCATTTGTGCCTCTCCGATGATGCGTGAGTAGTTCATTGTATTCCTATGAGTTTGTAGTTAGTAGCTAGATGGCTTCCTCTCTCTCTTTTGATTCTCAATACAATGGTCTCTTGGAAATCTATTTGATGTAACTCTTTTTGTGGTGTGTTTGTTGGGATCCGATGAACTTTGCGTTTATGATCAGATCTATGTTTTTATCCATGTAAGTTATTTGAGTCTTTTGATCTCTTATATGAATGATTACTTATAGCCTCATATTTCTTCTTTGAATCTTTGCTTTAGTTAGGCTGACCAGATCATTTTTTCTTGCCATGGGAAGAGGTGCTTTGTGATGGGTTCGATCTTACAGTGCTCAATCCCAGTGACAGAAGGGGAAACGACACGTATGTATCGTTGCTATTAAGGATAACAAGATGGGGTCTATTACTATATGAGTAGATCTTGTCTACATCATGTCATCGTTCTTATTGCATTACTATTCCGTTTCTCCATGAACTTAATAAACTAGATGCATGTTGGATAGCGGTCGATGTTTGGAGTAATAGTAGTAGATGTAGGCAGGAGTCGGTCTACTAATCTTGGACGTGATGCCTACATAATGATGATTGCCTAGATATAGTCATGATTATTTGAAGTTCTATCAATTTCCCAACAGTAATTTGTTTACCCACCTTATGCTATTTTTCTCGAGAGAAGCCACTAGTGAAATCTACGGCCCCCAGGTCTCTTCTTTATCATATTTGCTTTCGAGATCTGTTTTTGTTTGCTTTTATTTCAGACCTATTATTCCAAAAAGCCAAAAATACCTTGCTGCAATTCATTTTTATTTATTTTATCTCGCGTTCCCGCAAGATCTATTTTTTCAATCTACTACAAATTTTACCTATACCCGGGAGGGATTGACAACCCCTCTTTTACGTCGGGTTGCAAGTATTTGTTCTTTGTGTGCAAGTGCCGTTCACATAGTGTTGCGTGGTTCTCCTACTGGTTTGATAACCTTGGTCTCATCACTGATGGAAATACCTATCGTACTTGTGCTGCATCATCCCTTCCTCTTTGGGGAAATACCAACGTAGTTCAAGCCGCATCAAAAGGAATTTCTGGCGTCGTTGCCGGGGAGACATCATCAACATCTACCAGGTTCCTAATCACAAATATCATCTCCTTGCAATTTACATTATTTGCCATTTGCCTCTCGTTTTCATCCCCCCCCCCCCACTTCACAAAATTTGCCGTTTTATTCGCCCTCCTTTTCATTCGTCGTTTTCTCGTCAGATCTATTTTTCATATGCAATTTTGTTTACCACCTTTTGTCGCCATGGATAGTTCTTCCTCTATTGCATACACTCCCGAGAATGAGGTTCTTAACTTTAAACAAATGGGAGGGGAGAATTTAAAAGATGCTTGGTATAGGATTTGCAATGCTCATAATAGATCCATTCGTAAACAATCTACCGTTTTTCTTCTTCGCTATTTTTATGTGTGCATCACTACTTGGTATAGATTCATCCTTGATATGATTACTGGTGGAAATTTCTTTATGTGTCCCTCTCTTGACGCTTTTGATGATATGGGAAATTTAGTGGGATCACCACCTCTTATGGTTAATGAAACAACTTTAACTCTTGAGCATGTTATGGAAAGGCTAGATGCTATGAAAAGAAAATGCTTGCAGAAGAACATATTGAAAACCTGGATAAAAAGACGCATAATCTTGCTAATAAAATTGGATCAAAAGTGGGAGAACTTTTTAAATTGCTGAAAGAGAAGGGAATCATAATTCATGAAAGAATTGAAGAAAGCCCTTCTCGGATTGATAAGTTGGAAGAATTTTTAAGTAATCTAAGCACGGCTTTTTCCTCCGCTAGAATTATTGAAAAAACTCTGGTCAAAATTGGCAAGATTACTCAAGTCACTAAAAACAAGGGTGCAACTTCTAATAGTAACAAGGAAGATCTCAAGATGATTAGTATTCATCCGGATTTTTTTGAAGTTATAAAAGACCCTTTTTGCAAGAATGAATTCTTCAAACTAGTTCCTAGGAACATTGTTATAACAAATTTGTATGCTAAATCCTTGAAGAATTGTAAGTGTTTGGTTGAGGAGCTGTAAAATAAAGGTGACAATATTTATATCCATGCTAGGGGCATAAAACGATTGCGCTTGTTAGGAGGCAACCCAATGAATAAAATGTATTTTTTATTTTTATTTCTGTTCTTGAGTGTTTGCACAATTATGCTAATGTTATGATTTTGTTTTTGATGTTTTAATTAGTGTTTGTGCCAAGCAAAGCCTTTGGGATCATGTTGGGTGATAGTTGATTTGATCTTGTTGAAAAACAGAAACATTTGCATCCAAAAAAATATTTTTCATTTTTAAGAAGAGCATGATAAAATCCTGATTTTTTCAAACAAGATTGATATACAAATTTAGTATGTTCTCCTAATATTTCAGAATTTTTGGAGTTGTAGAAGTATTCGAAGTTTTCAGATTACTACAGACGGTTCTGTTTTTGTCAGATTTTGTATTCTTTGCGTAGTGTGCTTATTTTGATGAATCTATGGTTTGTATTGGAGGGTATAAGCTATAGAAAAGTTGGAATACAGTAGATATAATGAAAAAATAAAATATGAATGGGTTTGCAACAGTACTTGTAGTAGTGATTTGTTTTGTTATACTAACGGATCTCACGAAGGTTTTGTTGAGTTTTGTGTGATTGAAGTTTTCATGTTTTGGGTGAGATCACGATGGATGAAGGAATAAGGAGTAAGAAGAGCCTAAGCTAGGGGTGCCCCATTGCATCCCAAGCCATTATCGAAAAAATAAGCAAGCAACTAAGCTTGGGGATGCCTGAGTGGCATCCCCTCTTTCTTCTAACGACCATCGGTATTTTACTTTGGAGCTATTTTTTATTCATCACATATCATGAGTTTTGCTTGGAGCATCTTGTATGATATGAGTATTTGCTTGTTTTGATTTTTATTTTTAGTCATCTATCCTTCCTGGACACACCTATTTGAGAAAGCCAAAATTATGCTATGATTTGTTAGAATTGCTCTCTATGCTTCACTTAAATCTTTTTGAGCTATGGAATTGCTCTAGTGCTTCACTTATATATTTTTGAGCATGGTGTGCTTTATTATTTTTGAAGAAATCCTCTCATGCTTCACTTAGATTTATTTGAGAGTTAGTAAATTTTTTAAGAAATTCTCTCATGCTTCACTTAAATTATTTTTAGAGAAGAAACTTCTTTTTATGCTCATGTTCTTCACTTAGATTTGTTTGAGCTATCAAAAGCAACATATCAAACTAGTTCCAAAGTGATAGATATTCAAGAGGGATATAATAAATAATTTCATGAAGATCAGTGGACAAAATAAACTTGATTCCTTGTAATTGTTTTGCGATATGATGATATAATATGTGAGTCATGTTGATGAGTAATTATGGTTTAGTAAGAATATTGGCGTTAAGGTTTGTGATTCCTTATGCAAGCACGAAAGTCAATAGTTATGCAATGAAATTATATCCTACTTGTGGTGCATTATTTGGTGTTAGTTATGCTTAATGCTCGCTTATGAGATTTTTGTTTCTTGGTTGGATGCTTCTCAATCTTTTGCAAGCCTTCATTTGCACTAAGTATGATCACTACATGTACATCGGAAATCCTTAGGGCCAGTTATGCCACATGAGTCCACTATACCAACCTATATGCGGTATTATTTTGCCGTTCTAAGAAAATTTGTATGCGCCATCTCTAATTATCAAAATAATTTTCTCTTCTGTGTGCTCGTACCGCTCATGAAACAGTAGGGGTGGCTGATATTTTCCCATGCTAGATGTGTTATTCTCAAGATGAGGGTTTATTCACTTGTCATTGCACGAGAGTAGGGCGAAGGTGTTAGGGTTGCCTATTCCCGAAATGAAAAATGAATTTACTTTATGTCTCAAATAATAGATTCCTTGGAAAGTGTTGGTATGGACTGCACCCGTGGATTCGGTTAGCCGTGGAATGTGAAAGTATGGTGGAAAAAGGAATAAACTTTATTTCTATTTGGAAACCGCCTATGATATATCTAGCATGGAAAGTATTGGGAACTACTCGATCGTTTTCATTGATAGGAAAAGCATGCCACCCAAAATGTTTTTATCTCTATCTTTTTAGCCTTGAGCTCTGGCACCTCTACAAATCCCTACTTCCCTCTGCGAAGGGCCCCTCTTTTAATTTATGAAATTTTATTTTTATTTGACTCTCCATCTTCTCTTATAAGGCACCAACTAAAGGGGCACTATGATCGTACTTGAGCATTGGTGTAGCTAATATGCGAGTGTGTTTCATGAATGGATCGATGATTGAGCATAATGGCCTAGGGATAACTTGCTTTAGTGTTGATATTTTGAAATACATGGTTGCTTGTTGATATGCTTGAGTATTGAAATCTCTATGTCAAAACTAGACTATTGCTTTGAATCATATAAAAGTCCAATGTCCATGCTACAAAGAAAAGAATATGTGATGAACATGTTAGGCAGCATTCCACATCAAAAATTCTGTTTTTATCATTTACCTACTCGAGGACGAGCAAGAAATAAGCTTGGGGATGCTGATACGTATCCAACGTATCTATAATTTTTTATTGTTCCATGTTGTTATATTATCATTCTTGGATGTTTTAGAATCATTTTATAGCAACTTCGTATCATTTTTTGGGACTAACCTATTGACATAGTGCCCAGTGCCAGTTACTGTTTTTTGCTTGTCTTTTACTTCACAGAAAATCTATAACAAATGGAGTCCAAATGCAGCGAAACTTTCTTAAGAATTTTTATGGGCCATAAGACACACGTCGGGCCAAAGAAGTACTAGAGGGGTGCCCCGAGGGGGGCACAACCCACCTGGGCACGCCTGGGGGCCTAGGTGCGCCATGGTGGGTTGTGCCCACCTCGGTGGCCTCCCGCACCGCCTCTTTGCTCTATAATACCCCAATATTCCAGAAACACTAGGGGAGTCGAAGAAAATCAATTCCAGCCGCCGCAAGTTCTAGGAACCACAGATGCAATCTAGACACCATCACAAAGGGGTCCATCATCCTCATTGGTGCCTCTCCGATGATGCATGAGTAGTTCATTGTAGACCTACTGGTCCGTAGTTAATAGCTAGATGGTTTCATCTCTCTCTTTTGATTCTCAATATAATGGTCACTTGGATATCTATTTGATGTAACTCTTTTTGCGGTGTGTTTGTTGGGATCCGATGAACTTTGAGTTTATGATCAGATCTATGTTTTTATCCATGGAAGTTATTTGAGTCTTTTGATCTCTTTTATTCATGATTATTTATAGCCTTATATTTCTTCTTTGAATCTTTGGTTTAGGTAGGCCGGCTAGATAGATTTCCCTTTCCATGGGAAGAGGTGATTTGTGATGGGCTCGACCTTACGGTGCCTGATCCCAGTGACAGAAGGGGAAACGACATGTATGTATCATTGCTATTAAAGATAACAAGATGAGGTCTATTCATATATGAGTAGATCTTGTCTACATCATGTCATCGCTCTTATTGCATTACTCTGTTTCTCCATGAACTTAATACACAAGATGCATGTTGGATAGCGGTCGATGTGTGGAGTAATAGTAATAGATGCAGGCAGGAGTCGGTCTACTAATCTTGGATGTGATGCCTATATAATGATCATTGCCTGGATATCGTCATGATTATTTGATGTTCTATCAATTGCCCAACAGTAATTTGTTTACCCATCATATACTATTTTTCTCGAGAGATGCCACTAGTGAAATCTACGGCCCTCGGGTCTCTTCTTTATCATATTTGCCTTCGAGGTCTATTTTTATTTGCTTTTATTTTCAGATCTATTAATCCAAAACCCCAAAAATACCTTGCTTCAATTTATTGTTATTTATTTTATCTTGCGTTCCAGTGAGATCTATTCATCCAATCTACTGCAAATTTTACCTATCTTTTACCCGGGAGGGATTGACAACCCTGAAGGAAATATGCCCTAGAGGCAACAATAAAGTCGTTATTCATATTTCCTTATATCATGATAAATGTTTATTATTCGTGCTAGAATTGTAATAATTGGAAACTTGATACATGTGTGGATACATAGAAAAAACACAGTGTCCCTAATAAGCCTCTACGAGACTAGCTCGTTAATCAAAAATTGTTAAGTATCCTAACCATAGACATGTGTTGTCATTTGATGAACGGGGTCACATCATTAGGAGAATGATGTGATGGACAAGACCCATCAGTTAGCTTAGCATATTGATCATTCAGTTTTATTGCTATTGCTTTCTTCATGTCAAATACATATTCCTTTGACTATGAGATTATGCAACTCCCGGATACCAGAGGAATACCTTGTGTGCGATCAAACGTCACAACGTAACTAGGTGATTATAAGATGTTCTACAGGTATATCTGAAGGTGTTTCTTGGGTGGGCATAGATCGAGATGAGGATTCGTCACTCCGAGTATTGGAGAGGTATCTCCGGGCCCTCTCGCATGACTTATACATGTTCCTATGACTATGAGATTATGCAACTCCCATTTACCGGAGGAACACTTTGTGTGCTACCAAACGTCACAACATAACTGGGTGATTATAAAGGAGCTCTACAGGTGTCTCCGAAGGTACTTGTTGAGTTGGCGTATTTCGAGATTAGGATTTGTCACTCCGATTGTCCGAGAGGTATCTCTGGGCCCCATCGGTAATGCACATCACTATAAGCCTTGCAAGCAATGTGACTAATGAGTTAGTTGCGGGATGATGCATTACAGAACGAGTAAAGAGACTTGCCGGTAACGAGATTGAACTAGGTATGAAGATACTGACGATCGAATCTCGGGCAAGTAACATATTGATGACAATGGGAATAACGTATGTTGTCATTACACTATGACCGATAAAGATCTTCATAGAATATGTGGGAACCAATATGAGCATCCAGGTTCCACTGTTGGTTATTGAACGGAGAGGTGTCTCGGTCATGTCGACATAGTTCTCGAACCCGTAGGGTCCGCATGCTTAACATTCAGTGACGATTTTGTATTATATGAGTTATGTGATTTGGTGAACAAGATTGTTCAGAGTCCCGGATGAGATCACAGTCATGATGAGGAGTCTCGAAATGGTCGAGAGGTAAAGATTGATATATTGGACGATAGTATTCGGACACCGGAAGTGCTTCGAAATGTATCGGGTACGTATTAGAGTACCGGGGGGTTACCAGAACCCCCCGTGGGGAAGATATGGGCCACATGGGCCATAGGAGGGAGGCAAGCCAGCCCACAAGGGTGCCCCCCAATGGAGGAGTCCGAATTGGACTAGGAACTACTAGGAAAAGGGCCACTAATGGCGCACCAGTTTTGCCTACTAATGGCGTATCACTGGTGCGCCATTAGTATCACGCCACTAGAATTTTTTTCTAATGGCGCACCACTGGTGCGCCATTAGTATCTGGTATACTAATGGCGCACTGTGCAAGGCGCCATAAGTTTGGCCCTTGCGCCACTAGTAAACGCTATACTAATGGCGCACCACACTGTAATGCGCCATTAGTAACAATTTTTTTTAATTTTTTTTCTTAATCTCAGGTCACTATTTCACCTATGAGATATCCAACACATATATATATACAACAAGCATCCATATAACAATCATAGCCAACACACAAGTTCCATCATATATAAATACATAGCCAACACACAAGTTCCATCATATATACATACATAGCCAACACACAAGTTCCATCGTTACATATTACAAAAGTTTCACATTGTTCATCCAACACCGTTATCCATCAATTCACAAAAGTTTCACATTGATACAAAATAAAAACACAAATGGAAAAGAAGCACTCCATTCATGCAAGCTTCCATGAATTAAATCAAATCTGCAAAATGATAAACAAGAAGTTAGAAGAAGAAAAAGAAGAAGACTAGAAGAATACTAGAAGAAGAAGAACACTAGAAGAAGAATAAGAAGAATTTTGGAAAAGAAATAAGAAGAAGACTATAAGCTTATTATGTAAACTTGATCATTTTGTGCTAACATAAGTTATTTTGGAGCTAACCTATAGGAAACTAAGCATATAAGCTCTAAGTTAGTATATTAGAGCCAACTTAGGTAAAATGAAGCTAACCTATGTCATTTTCGAAAACAAGAAGAATAAGAAAAAGACTATAAGCTTATTATGTAAACTTGATCATTTTGTGCTAACATAAGTTATTTTGGAGCTAACCTATAGGAAACTAAGCATATAAGCTCTAAGTTAGCATATTAGAGCCAACTTAGGTAAAATGAAGCTAACCTATAGGAAACTAAGCATATTAGAGATAACATAGGTAACATAGGTAACATAGGTAACTAACCTATAGGAATTCTGATGGTGATGTGGTTTCGGATCACCAACAGCTTGCCACCATGTTTTGGTCAGATTTTAATCAAAGAATGGGTAATGCTAAAGGAATCCGCATGGGTTTTGATTTGGACACATTAATTGCAAGAGTTGATGGCATTCAGGATATGTCCCGACCCTTCCACAGATTCCGAGGTTGATCTTTGTCATTAAGAACATGCCACCGATCGTGCCCCGGTCCTGACGGCTTTTCTGGGTTGTTTTTAAAGAGATGTTGGCCTATTCTTAAGGAGGATTTCATGCACCTTGTCAAGGAGTTCTATGAGGGGAAATGTAATTTGGAATGCCTAAATAGCTCATTAATAACCCTTATACCAAAGAAGTTAAGCCCTGAAGTTGTCGGAGATTTCCGGCCAATCTCCTTGACCAACACATGCTTGAAGTTTTTGACAAAGCTGCTTGCTAACCGTCTTCAGAAGGTGATTCTGCGATGCATTCACCGCAATCAATATGGTTTTCTTCGGTGTCGTTCCATCCAAGACTGCTTAGCCTGGTGTTTTGAGTATATACATCAATGCAAAGCCTCCAAACGACCTATCGTTCTACTTAAACTGGATTTTACGAAAGCCTTTGATAAAATTGAGCATGAGCTAATCCTCAAAATCCTGCAACGCAAGGGTTTCGATTCTAGGTAGACTGGGTGGATCAATTCAATTCTATCAACCGGATCTTCTTCGGTGCTTCTCAACGGCGTGCCAGGGAAGCATTTTGTTTGTAGAACGGGTGTGCGCCAAGGTGACCCTCTATCACCGTTACTTTTTGTGATTGCAGTGGATTTATTGCGATGCATTGTCAATGAGATGTGTTCCAGGAACATCCTTTCTCTGCCAATCCCAACCACCTCCAATGATTACCCTATAGTACAGTACGCCGACGACACTTTAATTGTACTACCTGCGGTTGATGCTCAGCTCATTGCTTTCAAGGAGATGCTTGGCAACCTTCTTGAGTCAATCGGCTTATGAAGTTAATTTTAGCAAATCTTCTCTCATTCCCATTAACATGACTGATGAAGAAGGTGCTCGAGTGGCCTCTTTGCTTTGGGTTGTGACGTTGTACGATGCCTTTCACGTATCTTGGTACGCCCATGGGAACTTCTAGGCCCTCCATCTATGGTGATGCCTCTGGTGGATCGAATCTAGCGCCGTTTATCTGCTTCTTCATGTTTGCTTAACCAAGGATGTCGGCTGCAACTTGTTCAGTCCGTGTTGTGCTCCATGCCAATTTATTTTCTGTGCACTTTATCTCTCCCAAAAGGCATTATTCAGCAGCTTGAGAGGATCATGAGGCAGTGCCTATGGAGGGGTAACACGGATAACCCTCGCCAATCTTTGGCTGCTTGGGATCTAGTCTGTCGTCCTAAGGATTTTGGAGGTTTGGGTGTTCTCAGCTTGTCTATCCAAAATGAAGCTTTACTTATTAAGCATCTTTTCAAGTTTTTCAACAAAGTGGACGTGCCTTGGGTATCACTAATCTGGGACACCTATTATGCTTCATCACCACCCCAAAGCACCAGGGCCTGTGGTTCATTTTGGTGGCGTGATATTATGCGGTTATTCCCGAAGTTCTCCAACCTAGCAGTTCCTCAAGTTCATGTTGCTGATACGGTTCTTTTTTGGCTTGATCGTTGGCAGCTGGGAAATCATGTTGTCTTGTTGCAGGAATCTTTCCCAAGGCTCCACTCCTTTGCTGTGGACAATTCAATCACAGTTAAAGGGTTCTGGAGTGCCTCAACAATTCATGGTTCAACCTTTCTAATTTTCATTCTGGAGTGCCTCAACAATTCATGGTGGTGTTTCTCGTCGTCAGTTGAAGATTGAAGAAGGATCTCTCCTAAATCTTGCTCCATTCTCTTCAAGATTCATGGTTCTAGTTTGATGCCATCCTCTCATAATTATTTTCGGTTGTGAGAATTCTTTTAACCCACCCGGAGCATTTCAGGAGTCTTTCAGTTTGATTCTTCGGAGCCCATCATCTCAGAATTCTTCATTCAAGCGTTCAACTCTTGTTTTCCAAATCTCACCGGTGCATCGTCGAAATATCCTCTAATCAGTTCATGATCTCTTCGTTCTAATGTATCTAAATTTTGTCAAGCATCTTTATTCGTTTTCCAATTCTTCCCGGTGAATTGTGCCTTTGCTACGTTCATTTTCAATTATTATGGTGGTTTGTTCAAGAGTTCTCTTCCTTCGTTATCATATAGATTCATTCGTTCTTCCCAAATCCTACCGGTGGTTCGTTGAAGACCTTCCCAAGTTTGCGCCATATCTATCTTAATCCTTTCTACGGGAATAAGTAGTATGCCAAATCCGTTGCTTGTCATCAATCTAAATTGGTGAAGGTGCACGCGTAACATAATTCTTGTTCTTGATTCATCCAAGTGATTAATTCCTTCTTCGGAGTTTGTTCATGATGAATAAATTCTCGGTTTCAATTGTTCATCTTTCTTTCCGGAGTTCCAAGTTTTCTCGGCTATATCATTTCAAAGCTTCATCTTATCACTGCAAGGCTTCACCTTGTGTTTTCAACTTCTCTTTCTTTCTATCATCCTTTTATTACCGGAGTTCTTCATGGAGGCTCTTCATAATGGTTCGTCAAGGATTCTTTTAATTATTAATTGTTCTTCAAGATTTCTCTCGGAGTTATGATTCGCCAAGCTATACTCAAAATTGAACATGGTGCTCAACACATGTTTTGTTTTGAGGAGTTCAAGTATTCTTCTTCTTGCATTTCGAAGTGCAATTCTTTCTACCTTATCTCTTGAGATGGTGTTATGTCACTCTTGGCAATTTCCCTTCGTGTTTCATGATTCACATGTTGTCAAGAATGAGGTATTTTAAATCCATCAATCTCTTCATTGGACTTGTCTTGGGCTATATTTCACCTAAAGCTTTCCCTAAGGATTGTTGCTATTTATGGTGCTTATTAATGACCCAAGTTCTTCATTTGTCCTCTCGGTGAAATAAGTTTCTCGTCTCTTTGTTGATATCAATCCAATCGTTTGTTTCCGTTGGTGGCAGAAGCTCACATCATAATGTTGAGATGTTCCCATAAGTCCACTACAAGTTTATTCTTACCGTTGTTGTTTTTTTTCCAACAACTCCGTTCTATCTTTTTTTTAAGGGTGCTTTCCAAACTCATTTGTGGTAGAAGTTGTCATTTTCTTCTCCATTCCTTAATTCCAATGATCTATCTTCTATTATTTCTTCCGGAGGCATTGTGATGTTGCTCTCTTCGTCCCATCATCTCCTTTTGCCAAGATTATATTCTTTTCTTGCATTATCCATTTAACCGGAGTGTCATGTTTTCATTCGAGTTCTCTCATCTCATCAAGTTTTGCATGCTTCCTCAACCGGAGAGCTGTCTGAAATCTTTCTTACCCCTTGTGCCATTCTTTCAATAGTTTTGGAGGTAGTGTGTTGTTGATCTCATCAAGTATCCTCTCATCTTGTCAAGTTCTTGTTCAAATTCCTTCCATTTACAGTCGGAGTGCTGCCAAAATTATAGCGTTCTTGTTCATTCTTATCTCGTTTCAACCAGAGTGGTTCCAATTCCTTCTTGTCCATTGTACTCGTCATTCATAGCTTTCCAACCCCCAAGGTTCACATGGTGGTCCTTGTTTCTATTTTCTACTGGAATACTCTCAATTTCGTTCAACTCTATTGTGTTATTCTTTCAAGTTTTCAACCTCTCGAGGTTCATTGGTTTCACTCGTTTGTCAAAGAAGCAACTTTGTTTTACCTCTTCCTCTTCCGCTTTTCTCCGGTGCCATCCTAGATCTCGGGACGAGATCCTCTCGTAGTGGTGGAGTGTTGTGACGCCCCAAGACCGGAGCTTCAGTTGCCTTCCAGGGTTTCCGAGTTTTGTCGTGTGATTTGTTTTGTTTGTTGCATTCTTCTTAGCTTTTTTTTTGGCATTGCATCATGTCATCATGCCATCATATCTTTAATTTTCAAAAACTCAACTAAATAAATCGTATGGGTTTTCGGTCCATTTAAATCGAGGGATATTCACAATGGTGATTTCTCTTTATAACATACCCTCCCAATATTATTAGGGAGCTATAATAAATATTCCATTGTTTTGGAATCACCATAACCCACTTGCAAAATAAATCCCATGCTTTTTCTGCTCCGAGTTGACCTCAAAACCTTGCCAATATTTCTTTCATCATTTTCCGGAGCTCCACCAAAAATCCTTGGGCCATTTTTGTTAAATTCCTCATATTTTTATGAGTCCGGGAAAATTGTCCTCGTTCCCAAATCCTTTCCCCAACCCTCTCTTTCTTTTTCTTCTCTTTAACTGTTTTCTGCTAAAGAAAATATAGAAGAGAGGGGGAGGAGAGAGCCCAGCCATGCCTCCTGGGCCTCCCAACCTCCCGCAGGCCCAGCTCTAACCAGCCGGCCCAAAGCCTAGCTGGCCCAAGGCCCACCTAAACCCTTCCTAACCCTAGCCCCGAAGGCCAGCCCAGCCTCTCTCCCTCGACTCCCTCCAGCGCCGCCAGCGCTCGACCCCGCTCGCCTCCCTCTCGATCCCCATCTCTCCCTCATCGCCCGATCCCCATCCCCTCGATCCATCTCCTCCTCTCCTCGATCCCGCGTCGCGCCCGATCCCCCCCACTCGCTCGCCCCCTCCATCCTCGTCCCAATCGGGAGAGGCTCCCGATCCGCCGAAACCGTGATCCGGCGCCCCCAGCCTCGTCAGCGCCCGTGCCTCCTCCTCCCTCCGTTCGGCCTCAACCTCCAGGCCATCTCCGCCGTGACCCGTCCGGCCATCGCCCGCTCCGGTGACCCATCGCCACCCGCCGCTGTCGGCGACCACCAGGAGGGCCACCTCGCGCGCGGCCCCGCCGCTAGCGTCCCTCGCGTCCAGGCTCCTTCCATGGCCACGCCTCGCCGTCCGGGCTGCTGCTCCCGTCGGCCCTGCCATTGCGCCTCCTCGCCGAGGCCACCTGGTTCATCCTCCACGCCATGGCCAACCCGACCCCAAGCTCCTGCTGCAGCCGCTTCTTCCCAGCTCCGCCCCTACTTCTCCGGCTTCAACCTCCAGGCCATCTCCGCCGTGACCCGACCCCAATCGGACAGCATCGACCAGCCCCGCCTCCAACGCCCGCAACTCCGGCCCCTCCTGCAGCACTCTTACACGCACCCCTCGTTGGCCTTCGATCCCCTGCCCGACTCCAAGACCGCAGCTCCATGTCCCCGTGGACGCCAAGCTCTCTTTCGGGGACCTCCTCAAGACCAGGAACGCCCTGACCGAGACCGACAAGTACCACTACGCGGAGACGCCAAGTCCGTTTCGGGATTATCAAGTACCGCTACCGATGGCTCGAACGTCTACGAAACGTGTACCACGAGCGCCAAGTTCGACTACCGCACGGTTACGCCAAGTTCATCTACGGAACGTGTACGTCTCCAATGATGTACGACTACCATCGCGAGATCGCAAGTACCACGACAACCCCGAAGGGATTCGGACCCGTCAAGTACCTCTTCGAAAACGAACGTGAACCACTACTTCCACTACCATCGCCGTGTACGACTACTTCCCTCTACGAAACGCGAACCGTCCCGTTTGAACGCTCTGAAGGTATAACCCGAGACGACCGCGTTGAGATGCCCTTGCATGTATGAGATGCACGATATGTTTGCACCGTGTCCGAATTGTCCTTGCGATGCCCTCTTTTGCCATGCCACTGCTCCGTGGGAACCCGCATCCGGGATCACCCCACCATCCTCGCATGACTCGCTCACGTCCACCCTTCTTTTGCACCGGTATCTCCATTAGCTACCGGAACCGATATGTTGCCGTGGCATCATTTTCGGATTCGCCGCCGTGGCACCCTTTTTCGTTTCCGCCACGACGACAAATGCTTCACAATGCTCTTGTCAACATTTTCATAAAATTGCTTAAAACGTGCACATGTCATCCGCATCATGATAACAACATTTAAATGGTTATAATTGTTGTTTGCTTTATTTTGCATAATTGCCATGCTAAAATGATTTATTTCATAACTAAATAACCGTAGCTCGGATTTAAATAAATTATATATGTAAATGGGGTAGAAAATGCCTAGTTTAACATGGTGTACTTGCTTTGCATGTTTAACAACCCTAAAATTGTGTTTAGGGCAGATCAGTACCGAATCCATAATTTGCATATGGGGATTTTCCGGAATTGTTGTTCGTTGTTTCCGGCCTCATTTAAACTTGCCTAGATAGGTAGTTTCATTATGCTTCACCTCTTGCCATGTTTAATAACATTTAATATTGTTGAGTACCTAATCGGGAGAGAACTAAATAAGTGATGTGGTGTTTCGTCAATATGCAACTCGTTGCATATTGGGCTCCATTTAACTTGTAGTGTTGTTTGTGCATATTGCCATGCCATGCCTCATTAAACCGGACATGCATCATATTTGTTTGTGCATCATGCCATGTTTATGATTGTGTGTTTACTATGTTGTTTGCTTCTTTCCGGGTTGCTTCTCTCGTTAGCTTCGGTTTCGTTCGGAGTTGTGAGGATTCATTCGACTTCGTCCGTTTGTCTTCTTCATGGATTCGTTCTTCTTCCTTGCAGGATTTCAGGCAAGATGACCATACCCTCGAAATCACTTCTATCTTTGCTTGCTAGATGCTCGCTCTTTTGCTATGCCTATGCTATGATGCCTACCACGTGCTATATCATACCTCCCATGTTGCCATGTCAGCCTCTAACCTTTTTCACCCTTCCTAGCAAACCGTTGTTTGGCTATGTTACCGCCTTGCTCAGTCCCTCTTATAGCGTGGTTAGCTGCAGGTGAAGATGAAGTTTGTTCCTTGTTGGAACATGGAGATGTTGTTCCTTGTTGGAACATGTTTACTTGTTGGGATATCACAATATATCTTATATTATTAATGCATCTATATACTTGGTACAGGGTGGAAGGCTCGGCCTTATGCCTGGTGTTTTGTTCCACTCTTGCCGCCCTAGTTTCCGTCATATCGGTATTATGTTCCCGGATTTTGCGTCCCTAACGCGGTCGGGTGATTTATGGGACCCCCTTGACGATTCGCTTTGAATAAGACTTTTCCAAAGAAGGCCCAACATTGGTTTTACCGATTGCCTCACCTATTCCCTTTTTCCCTTGGGTTTTAGGAGCTGATGGTCATCTTTTTAGCCCCCTCGGACGGTGCTCCTTCGAGTGTTGGCCCGAACTAGAGCCCTGTCAGGCGCCCCTCAAGGCAACTTGAGGTCCGGTTTTAGTTGTATGGACTGCTCATCCGAGTGTGCCTCGAGACCGAGATATGTGCAGCTCCTATCGATTTGTCGGCACATCCGGCGGCTTCTTTGGTCTTGTTTTATTCTTTGTCGAAATGTCTTGTAGCCGGGATTCCGAGACTGATCGGGTCTTCCGGGAGAAGGAATATCCTTCGTTGATCGCGAGAGCTTATCATGGGCTAAGTTGGGACACCCCTGCAGGGTTTGAACTTTCGAAAGCCGTGCCCGCGGTTATGTGGCAGATGGGAATTTGTTAATGTCCGGTTGTAGAAAAACCGAAGTCGATCTTAATTAAAATACACCAACCGCGTGTGTAACCGTGATGGTCTCTTCTCGGCGGAGTCCGGGAAGTGAACACGGTGTTGGAGTTATGCTTGGCGAGGGTTGTTCTAGGATCACTTCTTGATCATAGTTGTTCGACCGTGCTTTGCTTCTCTTCTCGCTCTCTTTTGCGTATGTTAGCCACCATATATGCTAGTCGCTTGCTGCAGCTCCACCTCACTACCCTGTCCTAGCTTTAAGCTTAAATAGTCTTGATCTACGGGTGTGAGATTGCTTTGAGTCCCGTGACTCACAGATACTTCAAAACCAGTTTTGCGGTGCCGATGAAACCGTGCGGTGACACACCGAGCTCAAGGAGGAGCTCGATGAAGATCTTGTTCATTGTGTTGTTTCGTTTGATCGATCAAGAGTGGAGCCAGTTGGGACGATCGGGGATCTGTGTAGCATTTGGGGTAGTCTTCTTTTATTTTGGTTCCGTAGTCGGATCTTGATTGTATCTGTATGATGTATTGCTTTACTCATGTATTGTGTGAAGTGGCGATTGTAAGCCAACTATGTATCTCTTTCCCTTATGTATTACATGGGTTGTGTGAAGATTACCTCACTTGCGACATTGCTTTCAATGCGGTTATGCCTCTAAGTCGTGCTTCGACACGTGGGAGATATAGCCGCATCGAGGGCGTTACAAGTTGGTAATCGAGCCTTCCCGACTTAGGAGCCCCTACTTGATTGTTTCTTTGGCGTTGTTGAGTCTAGAGCGGAAAATGTTTTGAGTCTTAGGATTATATATATCGGAGTAGGATTCTTTTTACTCCTCGGTCCCTTCACGCTCTGGTGAGGTATCCCGACGTAGAGTTTTGACTTTTCTCTCCTCAAATTTCACTAAAAAAATTTTAGGATCACGCTGGTATCTTGGAATCGTTCGATGGTTTTGTGACGAGAACATTGTTCTTGGTGCCTCCTGTCATTTAGGGGTTGTGGCGGTGTCCGGGAGTTGAGCTCGAGGTGTTGTCGTCACAATTTTATCGTTGCGATTCTGGAATACGAGTTTTTACCGACATCGAAATCTCTTTTGTGCAGTTGTTGGTGAGATAACCCCGATAGCCCAAGATCGAGGCGAAAAGGGAGTATTGCCATGACTTGTATAACGGATGTTTTTGAAGGTCGAGGTACACGATTTCGAGGATTTCTTGGTTATGTGTTGACGGATGGATACAATTTGGATCTAGGTATTGTTAGTTTGGGTGATATATTTTGTGTCCCCTGTATCCCCAACACCAGATTGCATAACGAGAAAGTTTGAGGAGTTTATAGGTGGGAATTCTAGTAGCTTACGGGATATCTTTCCGGCGGATGTATGATTGGAGATTGGGGTTCAAAGTTTAGTGGTCCGCCCATTCACGGTCGATTTACAGTGGTCGCGAGACGTCTTAAAGAATCCTTGGCTATGCTGATTCGGGGACGTCTTGTTTGTCATTCGTGACGTCCGCTATACGTCGTGCCCGTGTGGGCCCCACCACAAACACTTTGGACGAAATCTATATCGTGTGTTTGTTCCGGCTTATTCTGCAAGCCAAATCCTTTGTTTTTGTTCCGTTTTGTGGTATTCAAGTTGCTTCAACGCCAAGTGTTGATTCCATACCTTTCCTAAATGGTGTTCTCATATTGCTATGTGAATACTAATCCTTCTTGATCACTGAGCTTGTCATGTCAATTCTTTTCTCAACCGGCGTGCTTCTCTTCAAGTGGATCCGATCATTCCAACATTCGCAAGATCAATTCTAAGCTTTTTCTCAACGGTGTTCGTTTCATCCGACCCAATTTGTTTTGATTTCCCGCCCTCCCACCCTTTTTCTTCAAGGACTCAGATTTCTTAATCAAGTATCCATTTTATTGAGTGAAGTTTCTTCATTCTTTTCCTTTAATGTTTTATCCGGTGATTTCTCATGAAGACGCTAAGGAAGCTTTAACCTTATCATTGTTCCATTCTAATTTTCTTCTCCGGTGGATTTAAGTCAAGTTTTCAGTGTTGATCGTATTCTTTTCATCGTTTCAAATGCTTTCTCATGTGGGTGCATCTCTTAATCATCCATTTCTCGCTATTCAATTGTTAGGAGTGTTGAAGATATCTCGGAAGATTCTAGTTTCCATTCTCAATTCACTCAAGTTCTTTTGAGGATGCTATCTCATTCAAGCCATTTAATTCTACGGTGCAATATCTATTTCAAACAATTGTTCAACGGTGGTTCTTTTGAGTGGGCCCTAACCCACAGGTCTTTTTCCGAGGATCTTACACGACTCTTCTAATTTTCGTGAGCTATTCCCAAATTCATTGCAAAGTTTGACGTAAGAATGAGTTATCATCAGTCAAATGTCTTTCTCCAAGATCTTTCAAATTATTTTCATTGTTGGTTCAACCTTTCTAATTTTCATTCTGGAGTGCCTCAACAATTCATGGTGGTGTTTCTCGTCGTCAGTTGAAGATTGAAGAAGGATCTCTCCTAAATCTTGCTCCATTCTCTTCAAGATTCATGGTTCTAGTTTGATGCCATCCTCTCATAATTATTTTCGGTTGTGAGAATTCTTTTAACCCACCCGGAGCATTTCAGGAGTCTTTCAGTTTGATTCTTCGGAGCCCATCATCTCAGAATTATTCATTCAAGCGTTCAACTCTTGTTTTCCAAATCTCACCGGTGCATCGTCGAAATATCCTCTAATCAGTTCATGATCTCTTCGTTCTAATGTATCTAAATTTTGTCAAGCATCTTTATTCGTTTTCCAATTCTTCCCGGTGAATTGTGCCTTTGCTACGTTCATTCTCAATTATTATGGTGGTTTGTTCAAGAGTTCTCTTCCTTCGTTATCATATAGATTCATTCGTTCTTCCCAAATCCTACCGGTGGTTCGTTGAAGACCTTCCCAAGTTTGCGCCATATCTATCTTAATCCTTTCTACGGGAATAAGTAGTATGCCAAATCCGTTGCTTGTCATCAATCTAAATTGGTGAAGGGTACGCGTAACATAATTCTTGTTCTTGATTCATCCAAGTGATTAATTCCTTCTTTCGGAGTTTGTTCATGATGAATAAATTCTCGGTTTCAATTGTTCATCTTTCTTTCCGGAGTTCCAAGTTTTCTCGGCTATATCATTTCAAAGCTTCATCTTATCACTGCAAGGCTTCACCTTGTGTTTTCAACTTCTCTTTCTTTCTATCATCCTTTTATTACCGGAGTTCTTCATGGAGGCTCTACATGATGGTTCGTCAAGGATTCTTTTAATTATTAATTGTTCTTCAAGATTTCTCTCGGAGTTATGATCCGCCAAGCTATACTCAAAATTGAACATGGTGCTCAACACTTGTTTTGTTTTGAGGAGTTCAAGTATTGTTCTTCTTGCATTTCGAAGTGCAATTCTTTCTACCTTATCTCTTGAGATGGTGTTATGTCACTCTTGGCAATTTCCCTTCGTGTTTCATGATTCACATGTTGTCAAGAATGAGGTATTTTAAATCCATCAATCTCTTCATTGGACTTGTCTTGGGCTATATTTCACCTAAAGCTTTCCCTAAGGATTGTTGCTATTTATGGTGCTTATTAATGACCCAAGTTCTTCATTTGTCCTCTCGGTGAAATAAGTTTCTCGTCTCTTTGTTGATATCAATCCAATCATTTGTTTCCGTTGGTGGCAGAAGCTCACATCATAATGTTGAGATGTTCCCATAAGTCCACTACAAGTTTATTCTTACCGTTGTTGTTTTTTTTCCAACAACTCCGTTCTATCTTTTTTTAAGGGTGCTTTCCAAACTCATTTGTGGTAGAAGTTGTCATTTTCTTCTCCATTCCTTAATTCCAATGATCTATCTTCTATTATTTCTTCCGAGGCATTGTGATGTTGCTCTCTTCGTCCCATCATCTCCTTTTGCCAAGATTATATTCTTTTCTTGCATTATCCATTTAACCGAGTGTCATGTTTTCATTCGAAGTTCTCTCATCTCATCAAGTTTTGCATGCTTCCTCAACCGGAGAGCTGTCTGAAATCTTTCTTACCCCTTGTGCCATTCTTTCAATAGTTTCGGAGGTAGTGTGTTGTTGATCTCATCAAGTATCCTCTCATCTTGTCAAGTTCTTGTTCAAATTCCTTCCATTTACAGTCGGAGTGCTGCCAAAATTATAGCGTTCTTGTTCATTCTTATCTCGTTTCAACCAGAGTGGTTCCAATTCCTTCTTGTCCATTGTACTCGTCATTCATAGCTTTCCAACCCCCAAGGTTCACATGGTGGTCCTTGTTTCTATTTTCATCGGAATGCTCTCAATTTCGTTCAACTCTATTGTGTTATTCTTTCAAGTTTTCAACCTCTCGAGGTTCATTGGTTTCACTTTCGTTCGTCAAAGAAGCAACTTTGTTTTACCTCTTCCTCTTCCGCTTTTCTCCGGTGCCATCCTAGATCTCGGGACGAGATCCTCTCGTAGTGGTGGAGTGTTGTGACGCCCCAAGACCGGAGCTTCAGTTGCCTTCCAGGGTTTCCGAGTTTTTGTCGTGTGATTTGTTTTGTTTGTTGCATTCTTCTTAGCTTTTTTTTGGCATTGCATCATGTCATCATGCCATCATATCTTTAATTTTCAAAAACTCAACTAAATAAATCGTATGGGTTTTCGGTCCATTTAAATCGAGGGATATTCACAATGGTGATTTCTCTTTATAACATACCCTCCCAATATTATTAGGGAGCTATAATAAATATTCCATTGTTTTGGAGTCACCATGACCCACTTGCAAAATAAATCCCATGCTTTTTCTGCTCCGAGTTGACCTCAAAACCTTGCCAATATTTCTTTCATCATTTTCTGGAGCTCCACCAAAAATCCTTGGGCCATTTTTGTTAAATTCCTCATATTTTTATGAGTCCGGGAAAATTGTCCTCGTTCCCAAATCCTTTCCCCAACCCTCACTTACTTTTTCTTCTCTGTAACTGTTTACAGCTAACGAAAATATAGAAGAGAGGGGGAGGAGAGAGCCCAGCCATGCCTCCTGGGCCTCCCAACCTCCCGCAGGCCCAGCACTAACCCGCCGGCCCAAAGCCTAGCTGGCCCAAGGCCCACCTAAACCCTTCCTAACCCTAGACCCGAAGGCCAGCCCAACCTCTCTCCCTCGACTCCCTCCAGGCGCCCGCCCGACCCCGCTCGCCTCCCTCTCGATCCCCATCTCTCCATCATCGCCCGATCCCCATCCCCTCGATCCATCTCCTCCTCTCCTCAATCCCGCGTCGCGCCCGATCCCCCCCACTCGCGCGCCCCCTCCATCCTCGTCCCACGCGGGAGAGGCTCCCGATCCTTGAAACCGTGATCCGGCGCCCCAGCCTCGTCGGCGCCCATGCCTCCTCCTCCCTCCGTTCGGCCTCAACCTCCAGGCCATCTCCGCGTGACCCGTCCGGCCATCGCCCGCTTCGGTGACCCATCGCCACCCGGCCATTGTCGGCGCCCACCAGAGGGCCACCTCGCTGCCCCGCCGCTAGCGTCCCTCGGCGTCGAGCTCCTTCCATGGCCACGCCGCCGTCCGGGCTGCTGCTCCCGTCGGCCCTGCCATTGCGCCTCCTCGCCGAGGCCACCTGGTTCATCCTCACGCCATGGCCAACCCGACCCCAAGCTCCTGCTGCAGCCGCTTCTTCCCAGCTCCGCCCCTACTTCTCCGGCTTCGTCCTCGATCGACTGACATCGACCAGCCCGCCTCCAATGCCCGCAACTCCGGCCCCTCCTGCAGCACTCTTACACGCACCCTCGTTGGCCTTGATCCCTGCCCGACTCCAAGACCGCAGCTCCATGTCCCCGTGGGCGCCAAGCTCTCTTCGGGGACCTCCTCAAGACCAGAACGCATACGACCGAGACCGACAAGTACCACTACGGCGGAGACGCCAAGTCCGCTTCGGGATTATCAAGTACCGCTACCGATGGCTCGAACGTCTCACGTAAACGTGTACCACGAAGCGCCAAGTTCGACTACCGCCGCGATTACGCCAAGTTCATCTACGGAACGGTATCGCGTCTCCAATGATGTACGACTACCATCGCGAGATCGCAAGTACCACGACAACCCCGAAGGGATTCGGACACGTCAAGTACCTCTTCGAAAACGAACGTGAACCACTACTTCTACTACCATCGCCGTGTACGACTACTTCCCTCTACGAAACGCGAACCGTCCCGTTTGAACGCTCTGAATGTATAACCCGAGACGACCGCGTTGAGATGCCCTTGCATGTATGAGATGCACGATATGTTTGCACCGTGTCCGAATTGTCCTTGCGATGCCCCTCTTTTGCCATGCCACCGTTCCGTGGGAACCCGGCATCCGGGATCACCCCACCATCCTCGCATGACTCGCTCACGTCCACCCTTCTTTTGCACCGGTATCTCCATTAGCTACCGGAACCGATATGTTGCCGTGGCATCATTTTCGGATTCGCCGCCGTGGCACCCTTTTTCGTTTCCGCCACGACGACAAATGCTTCACAATGCTCTTGTCAACATTTTCATAAAATTGCTTAAACGCGTGCACATGTCATCCGCATCATGATAACAACATTTAAATGGTTATAATTGTTGTTTGCTTTATTTTGCATAATTGCCATGCTAAAATGATTTATTTCATAACTAAATAACCGTAGCTCGGATTTAAATAAATTATATATGTAAATGGGGTAGAAAAATGCCTAGTTTAACATGGTGTACTTTCTTTGCATGTTTAACAACCCTAAAATTGTGTTTAGGGCAGATCAGTACCGAATCCATAATTTGCATATGGGGATTTTCCGGAATTGTTGTTCGTTGTTTCCGGCCTCATTTAAACTTGCCTAGATAGGTAGTTTCATTATGCTTCACCTCTTGCCATGTTTAATAACATTTAATATTGTTGAGTACCTAATCAGGAGAGAACTAAATAAGTGATGTGGTGTTTCGTCAATATGCAACTCGTTGCATATTGGGCTCCATTTAACTTGTAGTGTTGTTTGTGCATATTGCCATGCCATGACTCATTAAACCGGACATGCATCATATTTGTTTGTGCATCATGCCATGTTTATGATTGTGTGTTTACTATGTTGTTTGCTTCTTTCCGGGTTGCTTCTCTCGTTAGCTTCGGTTTCGTTCCGGAGTTGTGAGGATTCATTCGACTTCGTCCGTTTGTCTTCTTCATGGATTCGTTCTTCTTCCTTGCGGGATTTCAGGCAAGATGACCATACCCTCGAAATCACTTCTATCTTTGCTTGCTAGATGCTCGCTCTTTTGCTATGCCTATGCTACGATGCCTACCACGTGCTATATCATACCTCCCATGTTGCCATGTCAGCCTCTAACCTTTTCACCCTTCCTAGCAAACCGTTGTTTGGCTATGTTACCGCTTTGCTCAGCCCCTCTTATAGCGTGGTTAGTTGCGGTGAAGATGAAGTTTGTTCCTTGTTTGAACATGGAGATGTTGTTCGTTGTTGTAACTTGTTTTATTTTTGGGATATCATAATTTATCTTATATTATTAATGCATCTATATACTTGGTAAAGGGTGGAAGGCTCGGCCTTATGCCTGGTGTTTTGTTCCACTCTTGCCGCCCTAGTTTCCGTCATATCGGTATTATATTCCCGGATTTTTGCGTCCCTAACACGGTCGGGTGATTTATGGGACCCCCTTGACAGTTCGCTTTGAATAAGACTTTTCCAGCAAGGCCCAACATTGGTTTTACCAGTTGCCTCACCTATTCCCTTTTTCCCTTGGGTTTCCAGAGCCCGAGGGTCATCTTTTTTTTAGCCCCCCCCCCGGACCAGTGCTCCTTCGAGTGCTGGCCCGTACTAGAGCCCTGCAGGTAGCGCCTCAAGGCAACTTGAGGTCTGGTTTTAGTTGTATGGACTGCTCATCCGAGTGTGGCTCGAGACCGAGATATGTGCAGCTCCTATCGATTTGTCGGCACATCCGGGCGGCTTTTGCTGGTCTTGTTTTATTGCTTGTCGAAATGTCTTGTAGCCGGGATTCCGAGACTGATCGGGTCTTCCCGGGAGAAGGAATATCCTTCGTTGATCGCGAGAGCTTATCATGGGCTAAGTTGGGACACCCCTGCAGGGTTTGAACTTTCGAAAGCCGTGCCCGCGGTTATGTGGCAGATGGGAATTTGTTAATGTTCGGTTGTAGAAAACCCGAAGTTGATCTTAATTAAAATACACCAACCGCGTGTGTAACCGTGATGGTCTCTTCTCGGCGGAGTCTGGGAAGTGAACACGGTGTTGGAGTTATGCTTGACGTAGGTTGTTCTAGGATCACTTCTTGATCATAGTTGTTCGACCGTGCTTTGCTTCTCTTCTCGCTCTCTTTATGCGTATGTTAGCCACCATATATGCTAGTCGCTTGCTGCAGCTCCACCTCACTACCCTGTCCTACCTTTAAGCTTAAATATTCTTGATCTCGCGGGTGTGAGATTGCTGAGTCCCCGTGACTCACAGATACTTCCAAAACCAGTTTTGCAGGTGCCGATGAAACCGTGCAGGTGACACACCCGAGCTCAAGGAGGAGCTCGATGAAGATCTTGTTCATTGTGTTGTTTCGTTTCAGTCGATCAGTAGTGGAGCCCAGTTGGGACGATCGGGGATCTGTGTAGCATTTGGGGTAGTCTTCTTTTATTTTGGTTCCGTAGTCGGATCTTGATTGTATCTGTATGATGTATTGCTTTACTCATGTATTGTGTGAAGTGGCGATTGTAAGCCAACTATGTATCTCTTTCCCTTATGTATTACATGGGTTGTGTGAAGATTACCTCACTTGCGACATTGCTTTCAATGCGGTTATGCCTCTAAGTCGTGCTTCGACACGTGGGAGATATAGCCGCATCGAGGGCGTTACACATAGTCCCTTTTGTAAGTTTTTTCTCCTTTCTTGTAAATTTGTATAGTTGTAACTAATACTCTTTTATTTAATAAAGGACTGTGAGGCTGTTGCCTTGCAGTAAATAGTCAAAAAAAACTAAGTATATATATATATATATATATATATATATATATCTATCATTTTTGAGATCTGACATACCTGACAGAGTTCAGTTCTCATGCATTGTTCTTATCGTTCTCCTTCCTCAGTCTGATGCGCCAAGAGGGGCGAGGCGGTGGAGGCGGTGGAGGCGGTGGGATGTAGTCTTCTACCTCAATTGGCATGGTCATGTCGCCACCGTGTGGGATCGCCGGCGCCACCACCGGTGCGTGGTCATTGTCGAGCACCACCACCATCGCGAGGCCACCTTGAGCACGACCATCACTAGGTCATCCTCAGCCACCTCCATCTCTTGCCCATGGTCAGCCACCACCATCTCTTGCCCATGGTCAGCCACCACCATCTCTTGCCCATGGCCAGCCACCACCATCTCTTACCCTTGGTCAGCCACCACCAGCGCTAGGTCATCCTCAGCCTGATGCCCATCGTCATCCTGCAGCTCCTCATCCCCACTCTGCTCCTCTTCTCCCGCACTCCAGTCCGGATCATCCTTCTTGTTGTCTATCTGCTTTGCCCGAGAATCGTTCTTGCTTCGATCTGACCAGAATCGCTTTGCTTCGCTTCTGACCATGGTCATTTCTGCTTTCGCTCTGACCATGGTCGTTCTTTGCTTTGGCTGTAGCCATTGTCATTCTTGCTGCTCCCATTACCTATCCAAATGCAACAATGACCGTTAACAATCGATGTGAGACAAAGCCAAATGTAGAGGAATAAGAAGAGGCGTAACGTCCGGCATCATAATCTTGACGTGGCGCATGCGACACATAGTCGCGTTGAACACCTTCACGATGAGCATGGTGGCGTCGTCGTCAGAATCAAGAGAAGGAAGTACCCCAGCCGCAGGTCATAGGCAGTAGAACTTCTCCCACCCACGAGACAAGTACATGTGGCCCTCCTTGATCACCAACTCCACATCCCACCCTGCGAAACCCGCTGCCGGCCTGTCGCACCTTCACATTATTTGGCGGATCTTCACCCATGAGCATGTTCTTAAAACTTTCAGGCAGCCTCTGCAGTTTGGGACAATGAGTGATGTAGGCAAACAACAGATATCATAATGAGATGGGTGAAGCTAGGGGAGATCTCGCATTTTATATACCTGCGTCATGGATGATACTGAAGTCCCAAGTATGATAGTGAAGAACTCGGAAGCATCCAACTCAGATGCGATTGTCGCAGAGCGGCGGTGGCTGCTTCCGCCATCTCGATAATTAAGCAGCAGAAGAGACCAATTAGTACCCTTACAACCGAACAAGGCAAGGCAAGGTATTAAGACAGATGTGAACACATGAGATAAAATCTAGAGACATGAACACATGAGAACTACTCATCATCATCACCAATATTGTGACCAGTGTGATCTTCATCATCACTACCATATTGCATCATAGTTTCATCGTGGTCATCCTCCAATGATTCAAACTGATTGTATGATAAGATAGCAGAGAGATACATTCCAAACTATGAATGTGGTATGGCAATGGACTTGTAATCATATCGTTGTTCATAGCTAAAATAACACCTTGTATATAAGAAGAAATCATGATCTGGCAGACATATAGATTTACCAGCAAACTTGTGTGCCTAACTATCTATATCTAGGAAATCAAAGTTATTTCAACTTTGATGTTTGGAATATACCTAGAGAAACATGATTTATTTATTTTACTTCACACTCACAACTAAACAGCTTGAGCAAAAAGGACTCGATAAAAGGTATCACTATGCATAATTATTTGTAGCTACAAACAATACATGTAATGAGCTAGAAAAGCCACCTTACCATCATTAACGGTACTCATAAGTCATAACCCACTTTCCAAATTTAATTGGGAACCCTTTCATAACCATCACCTTTTCTAAAAATCCTAGCAGGACAAAGTTGACTGCCTTGAAGAGACGTACTATGTATTATTACCGAGGTAGAGTGTGAGGTATGCCTTTCAAGTTTCAACAAAAAGATAAGAGAAGAGTTTGTGTCCGTCGTAGTTGAGGTGACCAACTGTTTTTGTTCACTAGCATATGTGTGCACGCCTGACGACTTTGCTGGTTAGTGTCTGGTGTGCAAGCTTAATATACGGGCGTGCACGTGCACGCATATGCGATATGACGTGCGGTTTTCAAAATAATTCAGTGCCACCGCCAGATTTGAACAGCCAAAAAGTAGTGCGGTGGAGGCGCTGCGGTATGCACAAATAAACAAAGCAAAAGCATAGTGGCCGGTAATAAATTTCTCTTAGGTTTTGCAAGTGGCCAACAGAGATAAAAATTCAACGACAATGTAGGCCCCCGACGTGTAACAGGGCACCTCACCAAGAACTTATCAGTTCATCACACAAAAGAATTGTACAAAGTGGGCAACTTGCAATCGTATACCATCATGGGTCGAAAAGCAACAGCATAGATTATCGATGAGATTATCAGGAACAAAAGTGAAGTGGCACACCAAGAATACCAAGAAAGCACCAGCATTCTCAGTGACATCATAAGGACCGCAAGTGAATTGACATTGCAAGTTTGCAACAAACACACCAGCACTATCCATTGAGATTTATATGAGCCCATATGGCATAGCAACTACAGCTTTCGTAAACTACGGTTCGCCAGGTTAACCATCTGCGAATATGCATGGAGCAGATGACGAATAATAAATTTGCGCAATGTCCAAACGCTGGAAAGAGGAAACGAAACCCCTGGACCATTAGCCATCAAGAAAACAAGGCAATTCATTTACGAAATATCTTGTTAAAGCAGTTTAAAGGAACATTTAGCAAACATATAGGCCTATATCTTTGGATCATCATTCCCTTTAGGCAACAAAGTAATAATGCCATAGTTAAGTCTTCCTACATCCAACTTTCCATTAAAAAATTATGAAACAGAGGCATCAAATCATAGTTAATGTTCCATCCTTTCAACTTTTTCTCACTACTCTAACTCTATTTTGCCACTTTTTTCTCATAGTTATCCAACTTTCCAAAATTTTCTTCTGTTTTCTATAAAAACTTTCATAGTGAATGTTCCATCCTTTCAACTTTTTCTCACTACTCTAACTCTATTTTGCCACTTATCTAACTTAGTTGTATCAAAATGAAATGCATTCCAAACTTTGCTGGCCACCTCACTTAGATGCTCTCTAAGAAACCAGAAATACAGGGCGGCCTGGTAGCGGACGTCAGGGGTGGGGGGGGTGGGCCGGGTCCTGGCCCCTTGGTGCGGCGTTCCGATGGAGGGAGCGGGCCGGAGGAGGAGGAGTGGGACATCTTCTTCTTGCCGCCGTCGCCGGCGCCGGCCTCCATTTCCTGGCCGGCTCCCATGGTGGACGGACGGAGATCGGTGGGGACGGGGCGGCGGCGGCAGGGGACGAAGGGGACGGAGGGGACGGATGGGGCGTGGGGCGCGGGGTCCGGGCGGCGGGAGACGGAGGGCGTGGGGAGGTCAAGGTCGAGTGGCGGCAGGGGACGAATGGGACGGAGCGGGCGTGGGGGCAGGGTCGGCGGCGGCGCCAGAGGGGCGTGGGGCGTGGGCGGGGTCGGGCGCGCCAGGGGACGGAGGCGTGAGGCGGGCGCACGGTTGGGGCGGAGGGGCGATCGAGTGGGAGGAAGGAGGGAGAGGGAATAAGTTTTTTTGCCAAAAAGTAAAAAAAATTACTGGCGCACTCTGTCTCCAGTGCGCCATTAGTAGTTCTAACTACTAATGGCGCACTTTGCCCGGATGCGCCATTAGAATGTTTGAAAAAATGAAAAAAAAATTGTTTTACTAGTGGCGCACCTTCTGCCTAGCGCGCCACTAGTGTATTCCACACTAATGGCGTATCTCCACCAGGTGCGCCATTAGTATATAGTAGTGGCGCACCACTTCTCTGGTGCGCCATTAGTGTCAATCCTATCTTTAGCCCTTTTCCTAATAGTGAGGGGAGGGGGCGCGGCCCCCTTTCCTTCTCCTTCTCCCTCTCCTTCCCGCTTTCCCCCTCCGATAAAAGGAAGGGGGGCCAAATTGGTCATATTGTCATAGTGCTTAGGTGAAGCCCTGCGCGGATCACTTCACCATCACCATCACCATGCCGTCGTGCTGACGAACCTCTCCCTCGACACTTTGCTGGATCAACAGTTCGAGGGACATCATCGAGCTAAACGTGTGCAGAACTCGGAGGTGCCGTATGTTCGGTACTTGATCGGTTGAATTGAGAAGACGATCGACTACATCAACATGCCTTAAACTACGCTTCTGCTTTCAATCTACGAGGGTACATGTACACACTCTCCCCCTCTCGTTGCTATGCATCTCCTAGATAGATCTTGCATGATCGTTGGAATTTTTTTTAAATTGGATGCTACGTTCCCCAACAATGGCATCTGATCCAGGTCTATGCGTAGATGATATGCATGAGTAGAACACAAAGAGTTGTGGGCGGTGATCGTCATACTGCTTACCACCAATGTCTTATTTTGATTCAGCGGTATTGTTGGATGAAGCGGCCCGAACCAACCTTACATGACCACGTTCATGAGACCAGTTCCATCGACAGACATGCAACTAGTTTTGCATAAAGGTGGCTGGCGGGTGTCTGTTTCACCAACTTTAGTTGAATTGAATTTGACTGCAGCCGATCCTTGTTGAAGGTTAAAACATCAAACTTGATAAATCACCATTGTGGTTTTCATGCGTTGGTAAGAACGGTTCTTGCTAGAAGCCCGTAGCAGCCACGTAAAACTTGCAACAACAAAGTAGAGGATGTCTAACTTGTTTCTGCAGGGCATGTTGTGATGTGATATGGTCAAGACATGATGTGATATACGTTATTGTATGAGATGATCATGTTTTGTAAAAGTTATCAACAACTGGCAGGAGCCTTATGGTTGTCGCTTCATTGTATGAAATGCAAACGCCATGTAATTTCTTTACTTTATCACTATGCATTAGCGATAGTTGTAGAAGCAATAGTTGGTGAGACGACCACGATGCTACGATGGAGATCAAGGTGTCAAGACGGTGACAATGGAGATCATGATGGTGCTTTGGAGATGGAGATCAAAGGCACAAGATGATGATGGCCATATCATGTCACATATTTTGATTGCATGTGATGTTTATCTTTTATGCATCTTATTTTTCTTAGTACGGTGGTAGCATTATAAGATGATCCCTCACTAAAATTTCAAGGTATAAGTGTTCTCCCTGAGTATGCAGAGTTGAGATAGTTCGTCATACCGAGACTCCACGTGATGGTCGGGTTTGATAGGCTCTACGTTCACATACAACGGGTGCAAGACAGTTCTGCACATGCCGAATACTTGGGTTAAACTTGACGAGCCTAGCATGTACAGACATGGCCTCGGAACACTGGAGACCGAAAGGTCGAACGTGAATCACATAGTAGATACGATCAACATAGAGATCTTCACCATTGAAGACTACTCCATCTCACATGATGATCGAACATGGTTTGGTTGATATGGATCACGTGATCATTTAGATGACTCGAGGGATGTCTATCTGAGTGGGAGTTCTTAAGTAATATGTTTAATTGAACTAAATTTATCATGAACATAGTCATGATAATATTTGCAAACTATGGCGTCTCCGACGCCACTCCAAGCCCCGCCACATCAATACCGTTCCCGGAGATGATCCGGATAGTACCGAAGAGGAATACAGCCCTGATCAGCTAACCATCAAGCAGGCCGTACAGGCCATGGTGGGATACTTGGAGAGGAACAACTATACACCCCCCTCCGAAGACGGGGTAAGCCTCGACAATGACGAATTCGGCGTGCCTGAAGACCCAGTGGAACAAGTTCGCTTTAGGCGACGACTCATAGCCACTGCAAAGAGTCTGCAAAGGAAGCAAGAGCAGCTTAAGGCCGAACAGGATTTGCTAATAGAACAGTGGACCATGATCCTGGCCACCGAGAAGTTCGGACTCGACCGCCCTAGCAAAAGGCACACGCGGCACAACTAGCTACCTCAACCTAAGCAGGAAAATCAAAGGCACACAACCCGACGTCCGCACACCGCTACGGTCCAAACAAGCAAGAAGGATGCACGAAGAAGCAGCCTCAAGACCCGGCGCAACGGTCATAAACGGCAAATCAGGGAAGCTGGTATCAATTTCAGCAAATCCCAATCCGGTCAACGGACAAGGAATGGCTCAAGCCTATTCGGCCCACGCCACGAACTTGATCAGCCGTGCGAAATTCACGACACTCCCAAAAGAACGGCAAAACATACTAATAGAGAATGCCGGATCTCCAAAGTAAAGCAACCGGGCGTGTGCCGGAAACATTGAGGGGAGTCGCTTAGTCAAAAGCCCCCCCCCCCAGCACAACAGTACGGCCGATCGCCCCCTACCATACAAACCACAACAATTCAATTGCATACCCCCAGACCTAACAGTCCAGGGGCTCCTCAAACAATAAAAGCCCAAGCGGGCATACAAATAAACACCTTCTACAGTGTGCCAGGCACAAAGGCCAGGATCATCGGCCCGCCGCCCTAACGATTGTTTTCAGATAACCAAATAAGGCCGCTCCATCGGCGCATTCCCCCTATACGGTATCACACCGTATGCTAACAAGACGAACCACGTCGGCTAGATTCCACATGGTAAATCATCAGGCCAGCACCGGTAATACACTTACGTCTGCGTGCAGAGCCAAACCCCGCCCTCAGAAGCGGGGATCATATAGCTGCAAGAGTAGCAAGTCACGCACGCCTGTCAATATTTTGATATGACAGCCAACTATCCGGACACCAACTGAGGAGTCCGGGCTGCTTCTCGAATAGCGGCTGGGGTCACCAGGGTCCGATCAGGAACCTTTGGACCAACCACAGGAGGACGTTCGGCGCCCTCCGCTCACTTACCTTCACAAACTAACTCTTATGCAGAACAGGTTTGGCGGCGTGAAGTCGGCTCGGACAACCAAGGACAGGACCATGCAGGTAGACGGCAGTTCGGATTCACTTTCGATCCATTCACAGCCCTCTCCAGTCCGGCCACCACAGGTTCCACCAGAAAACCATCTCTTTCTCATAATCATAAATCACATTCATATGCATGGACATATCATATTACTGCAATGCGTAGACTTAACTAAACATGCACCGGTCGTCGTTTATCATCGACACCTCTTTGCCATAAAAGTGGCAGCCACGGTTTGTGTCCAGCCCGGTTATGCCAGAGGCTCCACAAGTACGGCAATAAAGTCCGACCAGCTTCTCGGTCGCTCGGCACCCCGAACTTATAGCACTATATGCATCAGCTCCGAATCATGTCTTGGGTCATTGGTTGGGTTTGCCCGGCTCCCATGTTTTGGTACCTTACGTTCCGTTCCGTCGGCTAAGGTAACACTGGGAGAACTACTGCGATTGTGTCCCGGATCTGCTGGACGAGCACCTCAGTAGAAAAAGCTGAAAACCGACTGTCATGATGCAGCGAGAGCTGGTAAACTGTTCGAGAGGTTGCAGAATCCTGAAATATTCATTCCGCATAACGCCACTACAAAATGCAGATTGCGACGGATCGGTCTACCGATCAGGCGCCAATAGAGCCCCTAGTCCGGCCTTCCGGACACTAGGGGCTGCGCCGACCATACTTGAATTTCTATGGCTAAGTGAGAGTAGTAAAGCCCTATAGTCCGATTGCCTGGTTCGTGGTGAGAAACGCCTCCTTATAAGGACCCAACAATGGGATAAAGAGTGTTCACAAATACCCCGAACACCCCCGTACTTCTCTCGTGGGGATGAAGCCGACGACTGGCCAACTCTCAGAATTTATATACAATAAACAGCCGCAAAGGAAGAACACATGTTCAAACAAAATAGGCAACATATAATAAAAGTGCCATTATCCCATATTACAAACGATGGCAAAAATTCCCTCAGGGAAATATAATGTATTTGGTGCACTTATCCGCCGCCAGGCGGGCACCCTTCATTACACCTTCATAATACAGTTCGGGCTTGCGATGCTCCTTACCCTCTGGTGGCCCCTCGGTTATCAGCTTTTCTGCGTCAAGCTTCCCCCAATGCACTTTTGCATGGGCAAGCGCCATTTGCGCACCTTCTATACAGACTGATTGCTTGATAATATCAAGCCGAAGACAGGTGCCCACAATCCGCTTGACGAGTCCGAAGAAACTGCTGGGAATTGGCTCTGCAGACCACAGCCGGATGATTAAGTCCTTCATGGCTAGTTCGGTCGCCTGGTGCAGTTCGACCAGCTGCTTCAGCCGGTCGATAAAAGGCACCGGATAGTTCGGCGCTAGATACTGTGACCAGAAGTTCCTCCCCGCAGACTCCCTCTCCTCGGACCGGTAAAATTGGGCCACATCTGATATGCTACGAGGCAGATCCGCAAACGCCCCGGCAAAATCAAGAATTCAGCTTGCCGCTTAGAGTTCTCCATATTATAACATCATAACGGCCATAGATACAACAGGCCTTACCAGCCGCAACTTTCCGGGCCTCCTGAATGTCTCGTACAGCACCTCGGGCTTCTTCCCGAGCTTCTTCCGCGGCTTGGAGAGCTTGGGCGAGTTCGGATTCTTTCCCTACTAAGCTCTGCTCCAAGCTCTCACTTTTCGTCACAGCATCCTGAAGCTCCCGCTCAGCTATGACGACCCTGGCCTCGTGCTTTTCACGCAGAGCCTGTTCGGCGGCAGCCTTCCCTTGGGCATCAGCCGCCGCTTTCTTCAGCGCCTCATATTCGGCACTCGCTCCTAGGGCGCATAACATAAATACTTTTCAAATAGGCACACTTATTGGTATGTGCCCAACGCAAGACAATGTCCAAACATACCTTGCCTCTCCTCCAATTGCTTCTTCACACGGCCAAGTTCTTCTTCGGCCCGTCTCAGGCTCTCTTTCAGCTCGGACACTTCCGCATCATGAGCGGTCGTCCTCTCCACAGACGCCTGTTTTCGAAAAACATGGGTATACAACATTAAAAGTTCCCATTACAACTGAGGATTTGATCCCCTGCCCGGCTTTCTTTTTCTGGACAGTGAATCAGGGGCTACTCCTCATATCATACTAATTCTTTAAAGGTTCCTTAGAAACCATACCTCAAAGGCCTTTATAAGGCCAAGACAGGACTCATTCAACCCGCTTTCGGCAGCCTGAATCTTTCCAACCACCGCACCCATAAGGGTCCGATGTTCATCAACGACAGACACGTTCCTTAATGATGTCAACAGACCGCCCGACAGCTTGGCGTATACTGAGGTGGCTGGCGGAGTAGGCAAACCTCCCTCCATGGAGGATGGCCGCTGGCCCGATCCTGGAGCCTTAGGGGCCTCCAGGACTATATCCGGCCCCGAGTCTCTTTGAGACGACACCTCGGTGTCGCGCCCGGACTTCGGAAAAGGAATCCCCGGAGGCGTCTCGCTCGCCACAGCATTCGAGTTCAACGAATCCTCCGATGAGGATTTTCTGGCAGGAGACCTAGCCGGGCTGTGTAAGATGTGGCGACAGTTAAAACTACAATACCCGGACAACCCTAGATACATATGCGTATTCGGATTTCGGTTACTTACGATTTTCCCAGGGGCTGGGCCTCGGGATCCCACTCTGGGCTGTTATCGGCAGCCGGTGTGGATGCCTCTGGAGGGTAACCTCGCCTTCTCTTGGGCGACTCGGCCTCCAGGGACGGGGAAGTTGCGTGCTTCTTCTCGCCGGAAGAGTGAGGCTCGTCCTCCTCTGCCTCCTCCTCTTCGCCTTCGGAAGAAGGAGCGTCGCTAGAGCCTCCGGACCGGGTGTCTGGAGCCTCGCGACAACGAAGGCCACTCCGGGTCCTCTTGACCTGCTTGGGGGCCTCCTTCTTGGGCACCTTGTAAGGTGCCGGGACCAGCATCTTCATCAGAAGAGGTCCAGCCAGTTCCTCCGGCAGTGGGACTGGACATTGTATCCGCTCCACTCTTTTTATCCATCCCTAAAGCCACAATGAAGCACGATTAAAACGCCCCCCCTCACGATATGACGGCTGAAGCCTGGACGGACGGGGTGTGGCTATAACTTACTGGGCTTGTAGAATGGGATAAATGATACCCCTGGTCCTCAGAAGAGTCCGGCCACGATTTGCTGGACTTAAATAGCACCTTCCAGATATCCTCATGGGAGGAATCATGGAGCTCCCGGAGGGTTTCGTGCTCGGATTGGTCAAATTCCCATAAAGTACAGGCTCGACGCTGGCAAGGGAGAACCAGGCGAACTAGCATCACCTGGACCACGTCAACAAGTTTGACGTCCTTGTCGACCATATTCCGAACACGCATCAGGAGTAGTGACAGCTCGTCGAACGAGCACCAGTTCGGGCCCTTCTTGGGCCAGGACGTAAGCCGCAGCGGACCTCCGGATCTGAACTCAGGAGCTGCTGTCCATTCTTCGCCGTGTGGTTCGGTGATATAAAACCACTGCTGCTGCCATTCCTTGACGGAGTCGTTAAAAGTGCCCTTCGGCCAAACAACCTTGGGCATCTTGCTCACCATGGCGCCGCCGCACTCGGCGTGTTAGCCACTGACCACCTTGGGCTTCACATTGAAGATCTTCAACCACAGGCCGAAGTGAGGCGGAATCCAGAGGAAGGCCTCGCATGCGACGATGAACGTCGAGATATTGAGAAAAGAGTTGGGGGAAATATCATGAAAATCAACCCCATAGAATACATGACTCCACATACAAATGGGTGGAGGGGAAACCCGAGCCTGCGGACAAAATGGGGAAGGAACACGACTCTCTCGTGGGGCTCCAGAGTAGGGACAACCTGTCCCGCCAGTGGAAGACGGTGGTCAATCTCCTTGGCCAGATACCCAGCTTCCCGGAGCTTCTTGATATCCTTCTCCCGGACGGTAGAGGCCATCCATTTGCCTCCTGCTCCGGATCCGGACATCTTTGGAAACCCTCTCTTCAATGGAAAAGAAAGGCGCTCGGGCGTTAGGGCTCGAACAGAGGGAAGTGAGTTAGCGGAAGGAGAAGGCGTGGGTAAAAGAGGAAGATGCCCTATCTCTTTATAAGAGAAGGTAAGATCTTTTTGCGCCTCCCCACTTGCCTGGTGGAACCCGCTCGCCTCCCGCTCGCTGCAATTAGCGGCACGGTTGGATTACCCATACCCGTAATGATGAGAATCCCGTGATAAGGGGACGCGATCTTCGCTTCGACAAGACGTGCTCAGGAAACCGCCTCGCAGTATACGCTATGGCTGGTTGTGGGGAAAACGGTTCGGATAATAACCTGAACGTAATGGCATGTCACGTCGTCTAAAAATTGTCAACTGAAGCATCATTCTCTCTACGGTGGTATCTGAAGATCATTTTGCAGATCCGGACACGACCTACGTGTTCGATGATAACCTTGGAGTATTCGGAGGAGGAACCCGCCTTGCAATGCCAAAAACAAGACTGCGCGCCGGACTCATCGTCATTGAAGCCTGGTTCAGGGGCTACTGAGGGAGTCCTGGATAAGGTGGTATCCAAACAGCCGGACTATATACATCATCCGGACTATAGAAGCGTCAAGATACAAGACTCAAGACTTCGGCTCGTGTCCATATGGGACTCTCCTTTGCGTGGAAGACAAGCTTGGCAATCCGGATATTATGTTTCCTTCTTGTAAACCGACTCCTTGTAAGGCCGATCACTATTACAATCATACCATCATAGGCTAGCTCTTAGGGTTTAGCCTCTACAATCTCGTGGTAGATCTACTCTTGTATTCCACATATCTTCAATATTAATCAAGCAGGAAGTAGGGTTTTACCTCTATCGAGAGGGCCCGAACCTGGGTAAACATTGTGTCCCTCGCTTCCTGTTACCATCAGCCTAAGACGCACAGATCGGCACCCCCTACCCGAGATCTGCCGGTTTTGACACCGACAAGGCCAGTCGTGGAGGAGAGGGCGCGGCCGCGGAGGGCAGAGCAGGCGGCCTGTGCGAACCAGAGCTGCAGCCAACACCGGTGCAGAAGGGAGCGCGCGACGCGGGAGCTCGATGTGGGCGCCGAAGCAGGTCGCGTCGTAGGCGGCCGGAGTGGCGCGAGACGGCGGGGCGGCCACGTCACGATAGCTTGCTGATAGAGGAGGCACGGTGACGGACGGAGCAGCGCGGTGCTGGGGTCGAGTCTGAGGCGCGAACGCTGAACATACACGCGCGAGGCGCAGGTGGATGCGAGGCGAGATGGCATGCACTTGAACCGGGGAAGCTAGCTAGCATGCATGCAGCCCAATCCATTGGGATTGCTAGCTAGCTAGCTAGCCATGCATGAAGACGTGCACGTACAGGAGCGACAACGAGGTACTACAGCCATAGGGAAACACTGCATGGCTACAGCAAAACTGGGGTTGCAGCATAGTATTCATGGGAGCAGCTACAGCTAAGGCAGCAAGAAAACTGCGGGAGCAAGCGGCGTGGAAACGAGCTTGCGGATGGGTGCACGAACGGAGAGGCGTAGGAAGCGGAGGAGCTCAGACGCATTGCACACGCCCGTGGACGAGAGACAGACGACGAGGACGCGCCGCCCCGACGGGTGCACCGGAGGCGTGCTGAAGTCGAGCCTCCGAGCGTCGCCGGAGAGACGCCAGCGGCGTCGCGGTGGTGATGAAGATGGAGAGGCCGATGGCATGGATGCGCCGCCCCTCGCGGCCACTCCGGGGGCGAGTCGATGTCGAGCCCCCGACCGCTACTGGAGTAACGGCGCGAGGGTCTGTTCTTGGCCGGCGCGATGAACTGCTAGGGGGAGTTCAGTCGCTCTCTCTCTCTCTCTCTCTCTCTCTCTCTCTCTCTCTCTCTAGATTGCTTGTTCTCTAGCTCTGTTCTTGATTCCGGATCCCCCTACCCAGTGGGTGGCTAGTCCTATTTATAGGCAAAGGCCCTGGGCCTCTTCCCAAATATTGAGCGGGAAGGGCGCCAACAATTGGCCATTTTGAAGGGGAACATCTGGTACACTTATCCTGACTAAAGTTGGTCCTCGCCTGTCAAAGGCTCTGGTGGTGACGCCGACTTGGGATCCATGATGACTTCCTTCCTGCCGTTGCGACGGTCTTGGTCTTGCTGCACCGAAACGGGTGCCTTTGCTTGATGCTCTCGCCTGCGCTTGCCCCCTTTGCACCAAAGAGAAAATGAGGACACTGCGCGGGCTGGCGCCCGCCTGGCGCCCTTCGTCATCATGGCTTGCGTCATGGGCACCTCGTGAGGTACCCCGCCTTGATCTCTCTGCCTCCTCGCGAGCCAGCCTGACGAGGCCGTGCCTAAGGAAGCTTCTTGTCGTCCGCCCCGCGAGGCTTGGCCCCTCGCAAGGGTCTTGAGCTTGTGCTGATGAAGATGGGCCGAGCTGGGCCACCCCTTGAGCCACGCTGCAGGCCGCAGAGCAAGTCTGGGTACCCGTTCTCCGTAACGCCGACAAGAGCCCCAGTGCCCAAGGCGCGCTGGACTTGGCTGAGCAGAGAAGCGAAGGGCAAGGGCGGCAATCACAGCGTTCTAACATGCGGCCTTGGGCGCCGCGTGGTGGTTTATTGGATGTGGGTGTCCCTATTCCCCCATGCCTCCTTATTTTGCGCCCAGCTAGGCGGACCCGTGGTTGCATACAGTCGTCCCTCTTTTTGCTGCTCGACCGTCTCCTGCTCTTCCTCCTCTCAAGCTCCAGTCTCCGCTTCCAATCCAATCTCGAATCCTCCCCCTTCCTGTCGCCATGGCTCCGATGAAGAATGGGAAAGGGAAGAAACACGTGCCTCCGCCTCGCTCGCCATCGCTGATGGCTCCTGCTGTCGATCGGTCGATCATACTCAACCGAGAAGGCTTGGATAAGGTCAGCTCTGCTCTTGCCACTATCTTCAACGAGTGCTGGAGGACAACGGCCTGGCCCGCGTCTCGCTTCTCCATTGACAGAATATTCACCGAGGTCCGGTACTTCGCCGATGCCCTGTGGGCGGGATTGGTTTCCCCCTTTTCCAATTTCCTCAACGCTGTGCTTTCCCAACCAGATCCATATGATGCATTTGGGTCCTAAATCCATTACTCTTCTTGCCGTTTTCGCCTTTGCCTGTGAGGCAATGATGGGCATCCCTCCTTCAGTTGCCTTGTTGCGTCACTTCTTCTCTTTGTGCCTCGTCGACCCCACCCAATGCTCGGGTTGCGTGAGCTTCATTGCCGCACCAGAAACAGCGGTTTCAGGGATTGATTTCAGCCTCCCTATGCCCGCGTCTGGGTTCCACGAGCGGTGGCTGTACGTGGATGTTGGGGTGCCCAGCCCCTGCTTTCGGAGCCAACATCACCCGCTGTCCCCAATTCAGGCTAGGGCCAGGAGACGCTCACGAGCCCTCGGCTCGCCTTTGTCTGGTGTCGCTTCGCGTTCCTGAGGGTGCTCGGCGTGACGGAGCCCAATGTGGTGAAGGAGTTCCTGTTATGCCGCATTGCCCCTCTCCAGCGCCATTCCTGCCACGATGTGGGCCTTCAGCAGGCGTGAAGACCGCATGAGGCTCCAGGAGGAGGACCTGATGCCTGAAGCGCTAAGGAAGGTGCTCCTGGTCCTGACTGGGGACCCTTCCCCCGGCAGCATCCGGCAAGGGGGTGCTTTGCTGTACTTTTGCTCGATCAGGGGTGACTTTGTGAAGCAGATGCCTAGTTTCGACGAATGGGGGCTGCGCCCCGCAGGCCTCATGGGGCCTCGCGAGAACCCAGTGGTGCTGAATGCCCTTCCAGTCGCCCACGGCGGTCCTTCCTCGAGGGGTGGAGCAGGGAGGCATGGGCCACCGGAGGCGGAGGGGGCCCCCGCCGGGATGACGACGCCATGCAGCACTCCTGAGGTGGAAGCTCCTGAGGCCCGCATTGCTGCGGCCGAAGGCGTTGAGCCGCGGCCCGCGGCTCCCGCGGTCGAGGCCCCTGAGGCCCTAGCTACCCTTCTTGGTGAGGCGACCGGCGGCGTCCGCCAGGACGACGCCCCTGACGCTGGTCACCTTGGTGCTTCTTCCTCGTCGCAGGCCGACCCCTGCGCTGAACTCCTGGGCCGCTTCCGCATGGACTTCGAGGCTCTCCGGAAGAGAAGGGAGGCCTTGGGTGACGACTACCCTTGCCGCCTGTTGAAGCGCAGGAAGTATTTCGCCATTGATGAGTAAGCCTTCCCCTTTGCTAGTTCCGTGTCTTCCCGTTGCTTTGGCTGATCCTTGCTCTGCAGGGCCCTTCCTACCGAGCTCACGGAGATGGCTGAGGAGCCATCCCTCCAGGCTTCGCCCTCTCCACCTTCTTCAAGGGCTCCGAGCTCAAGCAGAGCCCTTGTGGTGAGGCCGGTCGGAGAGGTGAGCCATCCTGTGGCGCATCACGGCTCTGCGCACCTTGCGACCCTCCTTCGTGAGCCTTCTCGGGGCATAGCCAGCCTGCCTTGGGCTTCTCGCCTGGTCGTGGATGGCGATTGGCTGAGGTCGGCCCTTCGTTGTTCGTTCGGGGACGAGCCAGCTCTAGGCCGGGCTTCTGGCAGGGCGTGCCCGGCCATCACGAGGACGCCAGCCCCCAGCCCCCCGCCCAAAGGGAGAGTGCTGATTCGTGGCCCCCCACGCTTCCTTGGGGCGGATGATGACGCAGAAGACGTGCTTGGGCGCGCCCGGGAGCGCCCTGCCCTTCGATAAGGGTTTCTCCAGAGGGCGGCCGAAGCAGTGAGCCAGCTTGGCGTAGAGCTCGCTGACGAAGACGCACGCCTTGAATCTGAGGGCATGCGCCTCGCTGAAGAGGGGCGCAAGCAGAAGGTGGCCGTTGCCCTTGTGCTCCACCAGTGCAACCTCGAAAATGAGGAGGCCGAGGCGTCACTGGCGGCCTTACGGGAAGCCCGTTCCCGGGCCGTCGAGGAGGCCCGGGAGGCTGACCGGCCGCGTGAAGCGGCGGAGGAGCGGGCGCGGGAGCTCCTGACCTGGAGCAATTCCCTGGAGCAGCAGGTAGAGCTGCACGAGACGGCCCTTGCATCGATGAAGGGGGATTCGATCGACCAGGCTGAGCTCCGGAGACGCGAGGAGGCACTGACGTTGGAAGCTGCAGAGCGCGCCCGCGATCTTGAGCGTCTGGAGACGAGGGAGCGCTTGGTGACACAGGCGGAGGATGACGTCATTGCGCGAGGGTCCAAGTCCTGGAAGAGTTTGAACGCCGGGTGGCGACGGTCCGCTTCAACCTTGAGCGCGACTTCGAGGAGAGGCCGGGGTTGATCAGGGTCGAGGCTGAAGGCAGGACCGCCGCCCTGAGGGCCAAGCTGGATGAAGTGACGCGGCGGGCCGACGCTTCCTGGGCCACCCTCGGCGTGGGACAGGAGGAGCTGACTACCTCCCGCGCCGAGGCGCTTCTTCTCCGTCAACGGGTGGACGAGGCTGAGGCCGTTGCGCGGCAGAACAAGGATGAGATACGCCAGCGGCGGATCCTGGAGCACGAGCATGGCCCCATGCTCTCCACGCTCCGTGAGAGAGCCAACACAGCCTTGGGTAACATCTGCGAGGCGGCCGTTGGCGAGCCTCACACAGTCAACTATGCTGGCAACCTTCAGTTCTGCACTGACGTGGTGACGCGGCTGGAGGTACGGTCGGGCAGAGCCAACAAGTTGGTGGAGGAGAGGAGTCGCGCCCTGCTCGGGCGTGCCTTTTCTCGCGTCTTCATCCATCTTCGGGACATGGACCCCAACTTCGATTTTGATGCCGCCATCGCCCCAGTACCCCAAGCCATCCGGGACGACCTTTCGCACTGGGTGGAAGACAACGTGGATGCCCTTGTCAGGGCATTCGCTACTGACAACGACGGCGTGGTCGTGGCTGCTGATGAAGGCGGCATGGTGAATGGCCACGGCGCTGGCCGACGGCGACGCTGGAGAGCGATGGCGAGGCCAGCGACGCCAGCGATGATTCAGGAGGTGCCCTTGAGGATGCATTGGGGATTTATCCGATCGATCGTGGTGTTCCTGCTTTCCTTACCTCTGTATTTGATAGAGTTCGGGCTTTGCCCTGAAGGTTGTAAGAGCATTTTGGGAGGAGGAGCCCCTCATGTGAAAACTTGCATTCAGTGTATTAGTAGATGCGATATCACCCGTACGCCTGCGCCAAGTGGCTGGCTTTGCGACGAGCTGGCTGGCTTGTTTACCTTCGACCCGCATGGGCCCCGAGATAGCCTGCGGAGGGCTGTGGTGTCTCGAGTGTCTCCTGAACGAGCCCATTGAACCTGTAATGAAAACCTCCTGAGAGGGTGTGGTGACGGCAGTACTGACTACACGCAAGCTAGTCCTGGCCCGGGTCGCGAGGGGCTCACGAGGGGAGGCAGCTGAGGCAAAGTGGTAACCAGAATGCGATAGATTGCTCGAACGATACTAAACACCCCTTCCCTGAACACACACGAATCTCAAGCTCAAATCCAACTTAAATCCAACGGGGGAAAATGACAGCCAAGGGGAAAAACAAGGAAAGCAGAAAAAGGTCGCGTCTGGCACCTAGTCTAGTCTTGGACGTCTTCTCACTGATGCAGCTAAGTCTTTGCCAGCAGGCGTGGGAGGAGCCCAGCAGCCTGAGGCCGCACCCCGAGACTCTGGGCGTGTACATCCCCACTCATTATTACGTGAGAGTGTCACGGTGGCCGAGCTTCACAGGCACTGGGCCTTCTTCACAGGTACCGGCCTTGCTTCATATCACCAGATGAGGGCCCCGCCTTGCGCCACACTCTAGTGCCACCGACGACGACCGGAAACCAAGGACGCCACCGATGGGGTAGGGTGGTCGCCAGCGGTTCCCCCGACGACCACGGGTCCTCTGCCAGGGGTAGGCCCTGAGGCACCTCCCAGCGAGAGGGCCTACCTCTGAGGACGCCTTGCTCAACGCCCGTGGTGGTGATGCCGGATCACGGCCCCTCTCCTATAGCCCCCGGCGCCCTCCTCCTGAGGGGTAGGAAACTGCGGGAGTGGGGCAGCCGTCCGCTGTGGCCACCTGTACCTCCTGCGATCCATGGTTAGTGTATGCCTACTCCTGAGGAATTAGCGGTACCCGATAATCGTTGCTTCCAGCCTTGACGGCAGAGGCTTTCCGGGGCCCATGGAAGAGCTCAGCTCGGTGCCTCGGCCCCCTGGGGCCTAGGGACGAGGAGCGAGCCATGTTCCGTCCCCTTCCGCTGCGTCTTGATCCATCATGTGGGGCATGTACTCTTCCAGGGCCGCCATCCCGAAGGCTGCGCCGTAGTGCTCCGTGTGCCATGCAGTTCTGCTTGAGGCGCCCACCTGGGGGTGGTAGCGCGGTGGCCCACTGGGGCCGTGGGTCGTGGCGAGTCCTTCTTCGCTGGCCGGGAGTGGAGGCGGCGCCGCTGCTGGCCCGGTGCTGATGGCCTGGCTAGCGTTGGGGTGGCCTTGGAGTCCGCTTGGAGCTGCGCGGCGTCGTGGAGCCCGCGTGGCCACCACGGACCTGAGGTAGGAGTTGGGTGTAGAAGTGGTGAGCCCCGGCGCGGGCGAAGCTCGAGCTCGCCACCCTGCTCCAAAGAAAGACGTCGCGACCGCCTTTCCAAAGAGCCTGCATTGCAGTAGCTCTCCCACCGTGAGCGCTGCCCTTGAGTTCTCTGCTCCGTCGGGTGTACGGCGTCGTGGCCGCGGCGTGGTTGGAGGCCCTCGCCGCCGACCGCGCCTGCCGCGGCGTGAGAGCTGTCGTTGCTTGTCCGCGTCACCCGCGGCCTGTAGCGCCCTGCGGACCGCGAGCTGCCTGGGGCATGTGGTCGCCCAGGGCGAGCGGCTCTGCGTGGGCGGGCCAGGCCGCCCATGGATCAGGGTTGCGCGCCTGGTCGCCGGACATGATGATGACGATGCGACGGGGCGCGAAGGGGCAGAATGCGGATTCCGGCGCACCCCTACCTGGCGCGCCAAATGTCAGATTTCGGGTTCCGGCAGACCCTCTAGGTTCGAACACTGGGGTGCACGCGGAAATCTCACCCTCTACCTACCTGCACCTCATCGCCTCGCTAGGATCTAAACTACCAAAAGAACAACACAAGATACACAAGGTTTATACTGGTTCGGGCCACCATTGTGGTGTAACACCCTACTCCAGTGTGTGGTGTGGTGGATTGCCTCTTGGGCTGATGATGAGCAATACAAGGAAAAACAAACTTCATGAAGTACATTCTTGGCTGGTAGCGATGAACTGCTAGGGGAGTTTAGTCGCTCTCTCTCTCTCTCTCTCTCTCTAGATTGCTTGTTCTCTAGCAGTTCTTGATTCCGGATCCCCTACCCTGTGGGTGGCTAGTCCTATTTATAGGCAAAGGCCCCGGGCCTCTTCCCAAATATTGAGCGGAAGGGCGCCAACAATTGGCCATTTTGAAGGGGAACATCTGGTACACTTATCCTGACTAAAGTTGGTCCTCGCCTGTCAAAGGCTCTGGTGGTGACGCCGGCTTGGGCTCCACGATGACTTCCTTCCTGCCATTGCGACGGTCTTGTTCTTGTTGCATCGAAACGGTGCCTTTGCTTGATGCTCTTGCCTGCGCTTGGCCCCTTTGCACCAAAGAGGAAATGAGGACACTACGCGGGTTGGCGCCCGCCTGGCGCCCTTGGTCGTCATGGCTTGCGTCATGGGCACCTCGTGAGGTACCCCGCCTTGATCTCTCCGCCTCCTCGCGAGCCAGCCTGATGAGGCCGTGCCTGAGGAAGCTTCCTGTCGTCCGCCCCGCGAGGCTTGGCCCCTCGCGAGGGTCTTGAGCTTGTGCTGATGAAGATGGGCCGTGCTGGGCCACCCCTTGAGCCACGCCGCAGGCCGCAGGCAGGCAAGTCTGGGTACCCCCGTTCCCAGAACGCCGACAACCAGTTAAACGCTCCACGTGGCACCTCTAGTGTTGCATCACATTATCTCACTACCATCCTGCCCACCTATCGACTTGTATCTACTCTACATCTACACTCTTAGAAAATACATAAAATACACTCTTATAAAAAACAGAGTTGGTGATGATGGTGTGCCTGCCATCCTGCAATATAGGCCGTCCGATTTATATCTGACGGATTGGAAAGAAACTATGGCAATTTTGCAAAATGGTACCCACACACCTCTCCACATTTGCAAATAAGGCCTTCCCACATTCATCCTTTTCTCTCACAAGATAAACAAGTCATACAAATGCATCTTGATGTTACGTGCAACGCGCGGGCATCTTTCTAGTAAGAATGAAAACAAACGACAAAAAAATATTTGGACGATGGTTCGAAGTCATGACCGCGGGCACAGCAGACAAGGTGGCCTTGTATTGCTATGCTGAGTCGTCTGTTTTAACACATAGGAGCTGGTGTAGTGATTATACACACACGCACGCATGCACACGAACTGCATTCACGCAACACTCACACAAACACATGCACCCACGCACGCATGCACACAAACTCCATCCACGCAACAGTCACACAAACACATGCACCCACGCACGCACGCAACACCCACACGTACACACGCAGCCACGCACGCATGCAACACTCACACGCACGCATGCATGCACACACCAGTACACCACACGACCAACACACACTCTCATGCTCAAGTGCTCAACCTACACGTGTATGCGCACACATCAGGCCCTGACAGACACATACACAACCAGGTGATTCCCGCGCACGGGTTGGAGCCTTGTTGCGCCTGCGTAAATTTGTGTTTATCTAACCTTTTTCCTATGCGAACTGACAGGTGGGACCCAAAAGGAATGTGGTCAATTTAACTAGTCAACATGGCTCCACGAGACTATTTGGCCGGTCAACAGATTGAAATCTGATGCTGAACCGTGAGAAAGCGATCGTATAATCACCGCAAAACATATATAGTGACCGTAATCAGCTTATTCTGAAGTTCGGTGACCGTCTTACGCTTTTCTCTCTGTAAGCCCTCCAAAACTACATCTCTACACGTTCTCGCATGTTACAACACTACTACTACACTCTAACACAATAAATCATATGTGTTTTTAGTTTTACTAGATATCATATTGTTACTTATAATTATTCAGTTTGCATACATTAAAATTGCCTTTGAAATGTATGGCCAGTATCATCTACCGCGGGAAAAATCCCGCCCTTTCCTGTTTAATCGGGTTTGTATCGATGGATCGTGCGAAACCGCAAAACTATAGTACTATATAGTACAAGTGATAGTTCACTGGGTCATCGTGTCGTCTACTCCTCCGTCGTAAGAGTGGAGCGCTCGCTTTCATAAATCTTCTAGTCCCTTTCGCCGACATGTGGGACATCAAGCTACCGGGTCCACGTGCCATACCGGAATACTGATGCGAGCAGCGGTGAAGCACCCCAGTCATGGCGCCGGCGTAGTAATGAGCAATGAGGCGTCAAATCACAAAGTTGCACCTTTCCCACCGTTGAGTTGGAGGGACGAAATAATAATGCTAAAAAAAGAAGGTGGAGGGACGAAGCAACCATCATTTCACTCGTTGCTGAATCCGCTTCTCCCTCATCTTCTTCAACTTAACCACGTGTTATACGCTGTTATTACGCCTCATGTGGGAAACGGATTGGCTTGGTAAAGCACTGACACGTGGGACCACATGTTAGCAAACCGCCAGGACAACGTCCTCCGAAAATAAGAAACCTCCTCCGCCATCCGCGCAGCAAAATCACCTCCTTTTTACTAATCTTGATTCTATAATTTTTTAGATCAATATAATTGAGATTTGTATAGATAGCACATAGGAGCAAAACCAAATGGTACGGTTAAGGGCATCCACAATGTGTAGCCAAATATGAAAATAGCTTTTGGCATCGTGGGAACCATTGTGGATGGTGTTGCCAAAGCCAAAAAGATGGAACCAAAGCTCCCTGATTGATTGATTAAAGGAATAGAAAAAATGCAACGTCTCTCCTCTTTCTCCCATGCTTGGACGCATGTAGTATAGTATAGAGCACAGAGTCTACTCCCCTGTCCCTTCTATCACAAATCACAAAGCAGCGAGGCGTCAAATCACAAAAGAACGGACGAAGCAACCATCATTTCACTCTTCATTGACTCCGCTTCTCCATCGTCTTCTTCGAGAAACCATCTCACCGCACTAGTACTCCTAGTAGTACTAGTCCTTTGGTTCAACGGACTTCCTGGATGCAAATAAGGCGGTTGTCTTGGCTTGCAGGCGGCACTTGCGAACGACTTACCGTGGTGTCCCTTAATGGTATTCTCCGTCGAACGTACTTCGCCAAACCACAAAAAAAAGATATAAATCGGCGTCACATAATGGGGAAGGAAGTCAAATATAGTTACTACCTCCATTTTTTGTACACAAGGCTAGTATATCAAAATTACAATTTGCAAAGGTCCACTAACAGTAATCGAGGCAAAATTGATGGGGTTAGGAACCAAGGACATTAATATCCCCTGCATACATGCGGAAGTGAGAAGGTTGGTTTGCATGGCACTGCATTGATCAAGCGATGAGGAGTGAGATGGTTAGCTCTTTGGTCTTTGGAGAAAAAAATACGCATTAATTGACACATGAAGCGAGGATTTGTATCGATTAAATCCCGTGAAGGAAACCCCGCCTTTCTTTTTTAATACTCATACTCCTAGTATGTACGTACTTATCCTGTTTGGGTCTAGGCCTTGCATTGCCAAACTTCGCCACACATTTTTGCCAAGCTTGCCTAAAGTTTTCAAAATGATAAGGAGGTACACTTGCGCACGGCTGTCGCGGTCGCACCGCACCCTCACATGGTCGCTCCTGCACGCCGGCCGCGGTCGCACCGCACCCTCACACAGTCGCTCCGGCACACCGCAAACCTAACCAAGGGAACGCACCCTCACTGACATGTGTTGTCGCATGTGAACAAACCAAACTCAGCCATCCTATCGCTGACACATAATTTTTGTTCAAAGAGTATGTTTATCCAACCGCATGTTGGGGAGTATCCGTATAGCCCGTGCGGTGGTCTGTTGGGGAAAAGAAGAGGTGAGGAAGAAGGAAAGAAGGGTTAGGAGACGTAGGATATTCATCCAACCGCCTGAAATGGTAGACTGACCCAAGTCAGGAAACTTTCATAACAAATATAAGTTTTTACACAGCAAAAGATCCATAAAAACAAAAACATAAAGAAAAACTATCACTGCTCGCAGAAAGAGACGGCCTCGTCGTTTTTGGCTGCGGGCGCGAACCAGCCGTAGCTGCCGACGTGTGTCTCCGCACCATGGTTGTCCTCGACCTCCAGCTACTCGTTCAAGCAGAGCGTGCGGGCGCTCTGCACGGACGAGAGCACAGCCCGGTTCAAGTCGAGGACGTCCGGTTCCGCCTGCAGGAGGGCCTCGATGGCAGCAGCATCCGCGCGTTACGCGTCGAGTCGAGCTTCCGCCGCCCGGTTCAAGTCTAGGACGTCCGGTTCCGCCTGCAGGAGGGCGTCGATGAGAGCGGCATCCGCGCGCTCTCCGTCGAGTCGAGCCTCTGCCGCCTGGTTCAAGTCGGGGCGTCCGATTCCGCCCGGCGGGAGGGCCTCGATGGCAGCGGCATCTGCGGCGCTCCGCCTCAAGTTGAGCCTCCGCCGCTGGTTCACATCCACGACATCCGGTTCCGCTGCGGAGAGCACGGATGGCAGCGGCATCTGCGCGCTCCGCGTCGAGTTGAGCCTCTGCCTCCCGGTCCTCCTTTAGTATCGCCATGTTGAACCGCTGGTCCGCCTGCACCATGGGGGACTCGGACGCCGGCACGAAGTCGACGTCCATCGTCTCATACCCATTGGGGGCCTTCTACGCTGCGACCTCCGCCATGAACATTGGATCGGCTTCCTCCTCCTCGTAGCTTGGATCCAGATAACTCGGGGATTGACCCTCGCAATGTGAGCTTGGGAACGGAGGTCTGTGGCACTGACCGTCGCCGCAATTTCTGCGCGGCGCTCCGGCGTCAGCATCTTGTAGTAAGTGATCTTGCGGCGCACCATGGCTTTCTGGCAAACTAGGGGACGCTTGATGCGGGCTAGGGGATCGAAAGGTGGGGGGAATGGGCTGGAGATTTGGTGTGGTTTTAGGGCAGTGGCTGGCGTGGGCCCGGCAGCGAAGGTTACGGTGTGAATAGTGGTTACGGTGACGATCGGTTAACCGGTTTTGATCTGTACATCGCTCTTGTCGGCGTTTGCATTGCAACCCAAGACGCTGGACCCTCCACGTCGCTCACCGAATGGAACACGCCGTCTTGCATTTAAGCGCTTGGCGACCGCGATTGAAACAAAGCGGCGTCCGTCCCCCTCCCCCGCCCGCGTCATTTATTATACTACCACTCCCTCCGTTTTATGCGGAGTAAATAAAAACAGAGGGAGTATACTATGGATGAGGATCCCCTGACGTGGACGAACCCATTGAGTAACTGACATGCGGGGCCTAGCAAGCATGGGGTCTGCCAGTAAGTGACCGAAAGGGAGGGCAAGGTAGGGATGCCTACGTCAGAGGATCCACTTCCACTACTACTCCCTCCTTCCATTTACTATACAGGGCCTAATGCGTTTTTCGAGGCTAACTTTGACCAAATGTTAGAGTAATAATATATGACATGCAACTTACACAAAGCATATGACCAAATTCGTATGTGAAAGGAGTTTCCAATGATATAATTTTCACATTATACATCTCATGTACTCCCTCCGTTCAAAATTACTTGACTTTCATTTTTTCAAAAATGGATGTACCTATATACTAAAACATGTCTAGATACATCTATATTTTAATAAATGGAAGTCATGTATTGTGGAACGGAGGGAGTACTATTAATCTTTTCAATAGTCAAATTGGAAACCATCTCGAGTACGAATCTAGGAGTACGTACGAATCTAACAATATTGTATGGGAGCTATTGAATGTTGATACCTTCTTGATCAAAGTAGAGATACTTTGACTACACATAAAACCTATATGTAAACTAGAAAGGATAGGAGGGAGTATATTGTACGTTTAAAAACGAAACGAACATTGAATACCCTTTATATATGATTTGCGGATGCTATGATCACCGGTTCAAAATTTTGAATCTGCCTTAGGTATCACGTGCCCCCACTCGTTCCCTCTCGATTTCATCTCGGGTCCGGAGATCTATTGAAAGAGGACTAGGGTGGGTACATGCAAATGATACTAATGGAATGTTCAAATAAGGCATGCGGGAGGATGGACTCGACTGGAGGGCGACATGATCGATGAAGAAGAGGGTTGGAGAGGAATGAGAAATAATCAAACGCCACATGATTATACTTGAACTACTCAAATAAACAATAAGTTGTCTCGCTTGGCCTACATAGTGAAAGCCCTAATGCATAGCGTGGAGCGCGGCCTTTCGAATATGGCCGAGAAACAGGGGAAACCGACATGTGGGGCACACCACGTCGGAGACTGACGTAGCCTGAGACTAGTCCAATGGAGGAGCTGGCCCATGACCTCCTCGCCGCCGACAACCGTTCATGTGGGTCGTTGGGGCCAACAACGGGGCGCAGCTCCAGCACCGCCTCTGGACACGGCGACCGCGGTGAGTGACACGCTTATATCGTTGCTAGACACGATCGGTTTCAGTGTGTCGAGGGTGGCGTTAGTGATGTGGCACGACCAACAGTATGTTTGGTTTGTGCCCAAGGTTGCCCCATTAAAGCATTGGGTAGCCAAAATTTTGGTTGAGGTATTGGTTGCCCATGATTTGGCCGACATTGGCAAGAAAAATGAACTAGAGTTGGCTAGAGTTCATTGGCATGCCAAAAAAAATGGCAACCATCCAAACAAAGACCAATCTTTGGGTCATGACCAAAATTTTGGTTGAGGTATTGGTTGCCCATGATTTGGCCGACATTGGCAAGAAAAATGAACTAGAGTTGGATAGAGTTCATTGGCATGCCAAAAAAATGGCAACCATCCAAACAAAGACCAATCTTTGGGTCATGACCAATATTTTGGTAAGGTGCACTTTGGCCACAATCCAAACACACCCCAACACCCGGCTCGTCGAGGATGCCGCGGGCGCCGCGACGTGTCCGCAGAGTGGTGTAGCGCGGCCAACTGCATCCTCTGGACCTGAGACCATGCCAGGTCGTCTTGCTTTTTCAATGACATGCGGGGATCACATGTGAGCAAAGGGCATCTCCAATGTTGCCACGACCGCAGCTGACTCCTGGCAGTCCAAAACCCTCGTCCCTCACACCGTCGCACGGTGCGTTCCCAGCCGGCGCCAGCTGCCCGCATTCATGCCGTCGTTAAGAGGCTCGGTGCCCGAGGAACCAACTCCGGCGACTTAATGACGCACCTGGATGCTTGGCCTCACCGGAATGCGCTACTTAAAGTGGCAACGCCTAGCTAATCTCCACACCATAGCGCATCGTCCTCCTACCTGGCACCACATCCGCCATGACCGCAAGTGCGAGCGCTCTGCGGGAGAGCTTGTCTTGGGGATGAAGCTCGAGGTCGCCACCCTCGCTCAAATGCGCCCCTCGCGGCCTTAATAGCGGCGTGGCAGAGACAGACGAACCTTGACCGCCCTAAGCGGTGTACGCTGGCAACCCGGCAGCCAGGAACATCGTCGATACCGCGTCCTTCTTGCCGCCGTCCAACGTCACGGCACCGCCGAGGTCGGGACTCCTCGAGGATGAGTAGGGCATGGGAGGCGGCAGGGGAATGGTGTGCCAATCGACGGTCCGTCTCCCGTGTTCTACTTTTCGTCGCCGGAGACCGCACCTTCACTTCACGGGTCTTGAACCCGCCCACAATACATAGAGATCGCAGATGGAGGACGTCGGTCGCCGCCGTAGAATAGGTTTAGGGTCGGGTTTCTTTTATTTTTTTGTCATATAAAAGTTCGAAATGTAATGAAAATCTGGCGTGTTTGCATTAATCTTGGTCGGTGTATATGAAGTTTCACAATAATATACATATTGTAGGAGTACTAGCAAGATGCCCGTGCATTGCACGGAAGATCAAGATCTTGTGGGAGAAAAGGATGAATGAGGGAAACCCTTATCTTCAAATGTGGAGAGCAGTGCGGGTAAATTTTCATAGTTTCCTTCCTATCCGTTAGATATAGATCGAACGGCCTATATTGCAGGCACACCATCATCACCAACTCTGCTTTTTATTGAACCGAGACAAATCTAACATGCGAAGTAAAATAAAAACATAGGGTCTATACATACACAAATTATCTTAGGCACTCCAATAGTACATTCACTACACATTCACGCATTTCACATCTTTCTACATCTACGGGAACCTACGAAAGGGTTAACGTAAATTGCCTCTCTCTCTCTTTCCTCCCCTGATTTTCATGGCGTTGGGACCCTCCCTCCCGCCAATCTACAATCAACAAATCACACGTTTCACATTACGTTAATTACATAACTTGGATTACGTAGGTGTAGCATTACTCATCCTAAAAAACCCAACTAAGCCAACCTCCCAGCATATCGCGCGCGAAAAGACCCGGCCGCGCCGTTTTAGTCGGGATTACCGGGTTACTAGTAGTAGTATCGATGGATCGCGCGAAGAAGCAATTTTTTTTAGGGGGCGAAGCACCTAGTTTTTTTTGAGGAAAAAAGGCGGTACACTCACAGCACTCCTGTCGTGGCCGCATTGCACCCCACACACATTCGGTCCTGCACACGGCTCACGCAAATGGAACGCACTTCGGCTTGCCTCTTCACTGACACGTGGGACTGCACTTGGAGAAACGGACCATGCGCCAAACTCCCCCCGCCCACCGCGTGAAAATCATCCCCCTCCCCCACACAAAAATTCCCCCCAAATCCGATTCATCCGCCCTTCGGCCAACTAGCCAATAATATGCCGCAAACCCCCTCCCCCCCCCCTCGTCCCCCTCCACTCCATTCGCTCCGCCAAAGCCGCCCTCCCCGCCGCGCCGATACGTCGGCGCCGCGGTTCGTCGAGGGGACGCACGGCGATCCTCTCGCTCCCACGGTACGCTCTCGTAGACTGCCGTCCTCTAGCCGCGCCGCCACCTCTGGCTACGTTCTTGTGGGCGCACGGCAGTCGGCACCGCATCACATTGGCGACGTTAGTGTGGAGCCACACGCGTCGGCTTCTCCCATGGTAATGCGCATTCTAGGTGAGTCCTCGTTCATGTCGGTGTAGCTTTGAATGTTAATGATAGACGCTGTTAATCTCACTTGCCAAGTAGTTTATCGTCAATATGCTCGCTTAAGAAGCTTCCTTGCCATATTACGCACTCAATGCAGCTTAGCTAAGATGGCATGCCAAGGCCGATTAGTTGCTAAAATATCCTGGCATATATTTATTGTGGCGTGATTGTCATGGTCTAGTAGCAAATACATTAGGTGAAATAGCTCTACACCGTTTTATACTCGATCTTTGTTGCTGCGATGGCCTTTGATAGTTCGATGGTTGTGTGCTCGGCCTCATTGATTCTTTGAAACAGCCTGCCATAATTTAGCACTCAAATCTGTTTGCTGAATTAGCTTTACATATATTCGTTACTTAGATCTGCTCGTCCAAATATCTTGTCATAGCTTTAGACATCGACCTAGGTATTTTTTGGGACTTCATAAAAAAGTATATATGTTTTTCCTGTAATATCTAGTAGAAGAACTAATTTGTATGTCTAATGGATGAACAGGACTTGGATAACTTCTTTCGAAGATTCTCCGCTGCATATGTCGAGGGGTTGAAAACTTCATGAACTTTATCGAGCTAAGTACGGTGGTCCGAAATCAGATGTGCTCTGCCCGTGTAGCAGTTGTATGAATTCAGTTACAAGACCCTAGTCAAATGTGCAAAATGATCTACACTTGTATGGGATGTCGGTCACATATACTAGGTGGGTTCATCATGGTGAAGCTGTGAACGTCAATGTTATTGACTACGTGGAAGCAGCAGATCACCATCTTGATCTCGCATGATGCCCGGTGGAAGAGGAGGAGGAGGTGGTGGTGGCGGAGCCAGTGAGTTTGACCAACATTGAAACAATGCTACGAAATGCTCGTGCATTCCGTGAACTTTCACCTACAGAAGAAAAATGATGGGCCCGCATGTTGGAACAATGCAACGTTTGTCGGGTGGTAGGTGCGACATATGCCAATGGGTGGCTTATCATTGTGGGAGCCAGTAAGACATCGGCGGTGCCTGGAAACGGGATAAGGCAAACACATGCACGCCGGCGGATCTTACCCAGGTTTGGGGCTCTCTGTGGAGATAACACCCCTAGTCCTGCTTTGCGGGGTCTTCGCATGATCACTAGATCAACACGTGGCTACAAGAGGCTCCTTGAGCTGTTTGGTGAAAGGAGGAAGAAGGGCAAGGCTAGCTCTCTTCTCCCCTCAATATGGTGGCTAAAACTCTCAGGGATCAACCCTTTGCATGGGCGCCCTGGGGGGTTTATATAGGCTTACCCCCTAGGGGTACAATGGTAATCCGGCTGGGCGTGGGCCCTAGCCGTCAGTGTCTACGGTCGCCGGCTTCTCCGCCGACCGCTGGGGCCTGTTGACTGGTGGGTCCTGCCGGCTGCTGGCCCCTTGGCCGACAGGCAGGCCCCATCACTTGGGGATCTTGTCGGGGGCTGGTTACTGTTGCCTCTCCCTTGATGATGAGGGCTTTGTCGAGGTAAGCATGGCTATAGTGCCGCCGCCTAGTGGGCTCTCACTATAGCCTTACCTCGTCTTGTCTCCTTAATGGCGCGCGTGCTTCGAGGAGGGGAGCAAGCCGACTATGGGAAGCCGGCCGCATCCCAGGCCGGCTGGGGGAGGCATGGCCGCCTTCGGGCATCTCTCTGACCGAAGGGGCCCACCGCCTGCGGGCCATACTGTGGCCATGCGTGCTCCGGGATTCGGGGGTGGCAGGCTTCACTGTTGCCACGCCCTGTCCCATCATCGTTATGGGGGTGCAGACTTTGAGGCCACGGTCCTGGCCGCTTTCCAGGGGCCGGCTTCTCTGAAGTCGGTCTTTTCATGGCCGGCTTCTTGGAGTTGGCCTTATCGTGGCCTCCTCCATGAGAGTTTAGGGTCGGGCCGCCTTCGGTAGTCGGCACGTGAGACGGCCCGGCGGAGGAAAGGCGGTCCCATGTCTTAGGTGCTTGAAAGGCTTGATCGGTCTTATTTTTCGAAGGGCCAAGGGGAGCCGACTAGGCTACCCGTGGTCATTTACTCCGATAGTAGTCCTCGAAGCTGGTTGGGCTTCGTGGCTGAGAGGGGAACGAGAAGCTCAATCAGCTTCCTATCCCGAAGAGCCGGCAGCTAGGAGCCGGCTTTGATCAGGTGTGCCGTCTCGGTGAGGCTTTTTGAAGCTTGAAGGCGGGAACCAGCTGGTGCGCATGCCGGGCTACGGGCTGGCCGCCCGCCGCCTGCGTGCCACCTAGCACCTTTCGGCTGGAGGAGCCTGCCAGCCCACGCGCGCGACGGGATGTCGCCGCAGACCGGGGCTCGCCAGCTCCTTGCCTCGGCCCAAGTGTGGATCTTCTGTGGCCCGAACGGACCGCTCGCCTCCCGACGACAGTTTTCTGCATGTCGTTAGGGCATAGTAATCGCAGGGTGTGGGGAAGTGGGCGCAGTTAATCCCACGTCCCCCCACGCCTCACCTCCTCGGCTTCGCCGCACGAGGCTATAAATAGGGGCAGGGGGAGCGGCAGATGCTCGCACGCTCGCCATCGCTCTGCCACTTACTTCTCCTTCTTCCTCTCCGTTGCCGCAGCTGCCCGCCGCCGCGCCGCTCCTCCGCCAATCTTCTCGGAGCGCCGTAGCTTGGCGGCAGCTGAATCGCGCGCCCTCCGCCGCCGAGCTTTTCCTGTCGCCTCTTCGTCCTCATGGCGTGGTCCAGATCCTGGGATGGCTCCAATGTCCATGAGGACCACGTCGACTTCCTTCGCAAGACGCGGCGGTTGCCAGGCTAGGATTATGTGCGGGTCTGTCTCGTGCCGGAGAGGGAGATCTCGCCGGCGCCGGTGGAGGACGAGCGGGTAATCTTCCACTTGCACTGCCTGCGCGGCTTCTGCCTGCCGGCGAGCGGTTTCTTCCGCTCCTTCCTCGAATTCTATCATCTCCAGCCGCACCACCTCACCCCAAATATGGTGGTGCTGCTGTCGGCCTTCGTCACTCTGTGCGAAGGCTTCCTTGGCGTCCTCCCCATCCACGAACTTTGGGGGGAGTTCTTCCATCCAAACTTGGCACCGTCGTCGCGGGCGTGCCTGCCCCCTCCGGCGCCTTCATCGCCGTGCGGAGATTGACGGTCGACAATCCGTTTCCGCCCATCATGTTGATCCAGTCGGTGAAGCTCTGGCAAAAATCTTACTTCTACGTGAAGAACGTCGCCCCGCAGGGCGACTTCGTCAATCTGCCGGCTTACGTAGCCGGCTCGCCGGCTGGGAGGCCGCCTTCATGGTCCTTTCGATCCAGGTCACTGTCTCCGGCCGGGGCTGCCGCCGTCGCTCGGCTCCGGGTGCTGGTCCAATCGGGGGGCCTGACCGGGCCCGACCTGATAGCCGCCTTCATGGAGCGCCGGGTGCTCCCACTCCAAGGCCGCCCTCACATGATTTGCCAGATGAGTGGTCGATTCGACCCGAGTCGGCTAAGCACCAAGGAGATGCCTCATGCCCAGGTATCTTACCTGCAAGCTCACGGAGGAGTGGTGGTTCGGCAAGGAGGCTTATTCTCGCGCCAATCCTCCGCCTTCGGTAAGCTTTCCTTCTTTTCTTCCTCTCTTGTTGCCGAGTTCATACTGGCCGACTCTTGACCAGTCGGCTTGTATTTAACAGAGCCCCCTCTTTCAACAGGTGACCGGATCCGCGTGGGTGGAGCGCCAGCTCGTCCCTGACCATGCGACAGACGACCTGGACGATCCCGGCTTGGGAGCTGCCGCCCTAGACGACGACGGCGTAGGGGGAGGCGGCGAGGCATGTGGCTCCGGGTTCGGGGCCGGCTTCAAGGACTGGCCAGATGATGACGAGGCCGACGTTGTTCCGCGCAGTCAGCCGGCGTCCGATCATCAAGGCAGGGGCTCATCTGCCGCGCCGGCTGTTCGTGGGGGCGCGCCGAAACTCCCGGCCGCGCCGATCCTCTTCGGCTGTCGGCCGAAGAAGCCCAGGGATACTGCAGCGGCGACCAAGCGGGACGAGGCGGCCGCGAGGGCAGCCCGCTTCCGCAAGGTGGTGAAGTAGCCGAAGGTGGTTTCGGCGTAAGTGTCAATTCTCTTACGCCTTTATTTTTTTCTCTTAGGTTGTCATTCTTCTAAGCCTTTTTCTTGACTTATCAAACAGGGCTCCGCTCTCTCTTGAGCGGGCCACTGCCGCCTCCGTAGTTGGAGGTGCGGGAGGATCTGCGAGCGCCCGCCGCGTGGACCCCCGTGCTGATCTTCAAGCGGCGACGGAGCGGAACGCGCGCGAGGCGCGGGAGGAGCGGGAGGCAGAGGAGCAGAGGGCGGCCGCCGCCAGGGCGGCTCAGGAGGCGACGGAGGAGTCGCGGAGGCACGAGCCGATGCGGCGGCCAAGGCTCAAGCGGAGGCCGCGGCCGCAGAGAGGGCGGCGGAAGCCCTGCGTAACCAGCCTCTGCAGCTCGTCATCCCCCTCTGCGCCATGGCTCCCGATATCCCAGTGCCCCCGCTTGAGGAAGCCGGCCCTGACCAGCCGGTGATGGAGAGGGAGGAGGGCGACGCAGTCATCCTGGAGAGAGGAGCGGCACCGCCGTCGCCCGGCTCGGCGGAGGCCAAGGAGGCGGCAGACGCGCCCGCTGGTAGCGGCTGGAGGCGGCGGGCGTGGCGGATCTTGTGGTCCTGTCATCGTCTCGTCGGCGCGCAGGGAAGGCGACTTCAGTGCCGGACCCGCATAAGGCTGCGGGCTCCAGCACGTCAGCCCAGAGACACAGAGCGGCCAGCGCCCGGCTCGCTAGGGTGGGCTGGGGCGGTGGGGCAACCGTCTTTGAACATGGCGGCGAGACATCCGAGGAACGGCTTGATCCCGAGCCGCCAGCTTGCAGCAATATACCCAAGAGTTTCATAGCAGATCGGCCATTCGGGTGAGTCTTCCCGCTTTTAAATCGGTTGCTCTTGATTTCTTACGTGAAGGCGTCATCGCGCTGCTGGGTGTAATCCCGAGTTCGAGTCGGCTCTTTGTCTGGCGGCTTGGAACTTCTTAGTAGACTTTGATTGATGTCTTGTTCTTATTCGCTCCTCTGTCCTGTTGGCAGGGCTATCACAACCTCCGCGCGGCTGCCTTCAACTCCCAGGCCCGGGAGGTGAGCCATAAGACCGCTGATCTGATGGAGAGCCGGAGTAAGCACTTCATTTTGTATCTCATGTGGGGGCGCGTCAGCGCACCCACTGGGTGTAGTCCCTTACATTCGGGCCGACTGCTGAGCAGTCCGGTCGGATCTTTCCAACCGACTTCTTCCTTATTGCTTTTCTTCTTCATATGTGCAGGAGCCAATGCCGACCTGAGGGAGCAGCTAGGTGGGGCCCAGACCGCCCTTCGCGCAAAGGAAGCCGAGGGCGACGCCTTGGCTCAGGATCGTGATCGCCTGGCCAAAAAGCTGGCCGACCAGGAGGAGAGCCATAAGGCGGCCCTGACGGCGGTGCAGGACAGCGAGGCCACCCTTCAGGTCGAATATGAGACCGAGGCGGCAAGCTGGGCCAAGGCGAGGCAAGCGCTGAGCGAAGGCTACAGCCGGGTTGAAGATTTGATCGACGGTAGGCCTCCTTCTTCCTCGTCCCTTTGCTCGCCACCCGGCATCTGGTCTGTCTTCTGACTTTGTGTTGCTTTTTTCTTCTTTGTGCAGATTACTTCCCTGGTTACTCCGTTGCCGCCAACCAAGCCATCGAGGCCCACCGTGATGCACGACGACAGGCTGGGGTTGAGACGCACCGGACGCTGGCCGGTCGCTCGAGGAGCAGCTTCTGGCGATTCAAACCCGCCTCCAGCCAGCCTACCGCACACACCACCGTCTTCAGCGTGCTGGCGCGCAGGTGCTGGCCGCTCTCTGGCCCGGCGAGGTGGTTCCCCGCACCCCCAGTCGGACTGTCGACTGGCTGGAGGTAGCGGTCGGCCGCTTTGAGGCTTGGAAGGCTTCTGCCGCTCGGTCCGGCGCCAGGCGGGCTCTAGAGTTCGTCCGAGCTTGGTATCCTGGGCTAGACTTGGCCCAGCTGGCCACCTGGCGGCAGCAGGCCAACGAGGAGCTGGAGGAGGTGCAGCCGGCTATCATTGAGCACGCCTCGGCGATCGCCGACTACACCGACACCAGTGTCTTTGCCCCTGAGGTAAATGATGACGGCGTCGCTCAGCCGGAGGAGTGGTTCGGGCTGAACATGGCAGAAGGTGAAGACTCGGCGGAGGAGATCGGTTCCAGCAACAAAGGCGAAGAGGAGGAGGGGCAGGATGGTGAAGACACTACGCCAGACGATGGAGCGACCAGCCAGCCTCAGCCTGATCGTGCCTCCAGAAATGAAGCGCGTGCAAGTACGCTGCCTACCGCATGTGACGATCATGCCGAGACTCGCCAGCCGGCCACTCCTCCAGCTAACACTGCCGTCTCCACCAACCTGCCCGGCTTGCCTGTTGCTCCCTTGACCTGATCCGCGGTCTGGGCCTTCTTGCTCGTTACTCTTTGAACAACTTTTATTAAATTTGCGCAGCACCCACTGGGGTGTATTCAAACTATGTTGAATGCTGGCCTTTCAAATGCCTTTTGTATAAATATAATCATGCATGTGCTTGGCTTTCGTTCATATTTGCTTTTCATCCTTTTGGCTGTTTCATTTGTCGTCCTCCCTTGGTCGCCGCCTTCCCAGCCGGACAGCTGCTTTCTGCCGATCTGTGTAGCTGAGGAAAGAACCAACCGTTGGGAGGACAAGTACTTGAGCTTTCTTAGATTGTAGCAAGGTGAACGGGAAGCCGGCCAGCCGGCTGTTCTGACAGCCGGTTGGCGGGGTGGGAAGCCGTCTTGTGTTATATAAGTTCGTTAGTCATGTGGGCATCCCTTCTTGCCTTTGGCTCTTGCCAGTCGGACAGCCGATTCTTCGAGCTGCGACTTTCAACAAGAGAGGGCTTGGGTGCCAACACACTACTTGTCTGACTGCAGTTGGAACTTGAATATAACTCAAGGCAGCAAGTCCCCGGGTCGACTGATCGAACCCGGTGCCGGACGAGAAAACAAATGTAGTAACATAATCATAGGCATGATACTCATCATACATAGATAAAAGAGGGTAGTCCCCGAGTACTCCTCGGGGGACCCGTTGTCTTGTACTTAATACAAAAGGTAGCGTGGTACATACTGCATTTTAACTGTAAAATCTTCGGAGGAGATTGGCATTCCATGGTCGCTCTGACTCCTTGCCGGAATCGTCTCTCTTGCGTGCCTTCGGCTTCTGCGCGTCGACCAGTTAGTAGAAGTCGTTGCCTAAAGCCCTGGTGATGACGATGGGGCCTTCCCAAGGGGCCGAGAGCTTGAGCTGGCCGGCTATTCGCTGGATCAGCCGGAGCACAAGATAACCCTCTTGGAAGGATCTTGGCTTGACCTTCCGATGTGTTAATGACGTAAACCCTGCTGGTAGATGGCGGACCGGCTGAGGGCTAACAGCCGGCCTTCTTCTAGCAGGTCGACGCCGTCTTCTCATGCTTCCTTGGCCTCCGCCTCCGTGTAATGGTAACCCGAGGTGAGTCGAACTCAATGTCAGTTGGGATGACAGCCTCGGCACCATATACAAGGACGAAAGGGGTGAAGCCGGTTGACTTGCTTGGGGTCGTGCGCAAACTCCAGAGGACGGCTGGCAGCTCGTCGAGCCAGCAGCTAGCCGAACGCTCCAGTGGCACGACCAATCGGGGCTTGATTCCGGAGAGGATGAGGCCGTTTGCTCGCTCGACTTGGCCGTTTGACTGCGGGTGGGCAACGGACACTAAGTCCAGTCGGATGCCCTGCGTCGCGCCAGGTGAGGGGGATGGTCTTGAGTGCAGAAATCATTAGATGTTCACAACACTACGCCCAGCCTGCTACACATGTTTCATTCATTACTAGTTTCAGCAAAGTGCTCATGTCGTAGCCACTGAATACATCACGAGTGCTACATACACTTTGCAAATAAAGAGACAATCATCCTCTGAGCACATCGATTTCGCCAATTATCTTCACAAGCTCTTTCATCTCCTCATTGTTGTCAAGGCCGTTCGGCGGTTTGTTGCTTGGCCATGATCGGAAGGCTGCATCTTTAACCTTTTGCTCTGCATCTTCCTCTTCGGCGTTCCTTCATTTACTTGTCCAACACCCCAACCTGCTTTGGTATTGGGATTCCTTGGCTAACCAAATAATCGGCGTAGTTGCATTCCCCACATCGACAACTTCCGGAAGTACAAATCACGAATCTTCCCTTTTACGCACGAATCAAATTGGAAGATCATCAACCAAACTATTAAAAAAATGAGCAACTAAAAGCAGCAGAACAACACTTAAACATATTATTACCCCATGATTCGGGCATTTGTAGAAGACTTCGGCGGGGTTGAGGATTGTGGTTGAGGCCAGCGACGGATGACTCTGCGTGATTAGCGGCGGTGGCACCACCTGCTTGACAGCGGGTTGCGATGAGCAATCGGATGCGATGCGCTTTACCGCCCGAGGTGTGATGAGACCCTGACAGGCGATGGTATGGGTGGCGACTTGGCGCATATCTGGTTGTTGCCCTCTTGAAGAAGCGGTGGACGAGCAGCCAGCGGACATGGTTGATGTGGCCAGAGCTTCTGATGCTAGGCAGAGTAAGTAGAGAAGAGGAGAAGCGAACCTTGGATATGTCAATTTCATTACTTGTAGAGTAGCATAGCACCATATATAGTCATAGTCTAGGTTTGGATTCGAACCTGACTAAAGAACGCGTCTCTCTTATTTCTAAAACTTCGGCAGCGTCTCTTTTCTTGGTACACTAAGCTTGTTACATCGCCTTCCCAAGTCTTTGATTTTCTTTCCCTTTTTTTGCGAGGAAGGAAGGAGGAAAAATTGAGAGTTCTGGGACTCGAACCCAAGACCTCTCGGTTGAAAACCAAGGGTGCTAGTCACTTATGTCGTGAGCGTTCCTGTGAGGAGGGACTGACAGACGAGCGCATTTTCCTCGCAGTTTTCTTCCTATATATAAAAAAGTATGCTACTTGGTGTCCGCTTAGTCAACAAGCGATTGTGCCAACCTTGACCGTTGGATTGACATTCAACGTCTGTCGCGTTTCTTGATCTCTTCTTCCTCGAGCCTCCAAAAGCCAAACCAGCGCCCGGTAGACCGCTGCTCCGCCTCCCACGGTGGCTGTGATCTTCCCGGCTCTGTTCGTTCCCGTCCGAGGCCTCACCATCGTCCTCCGCCTTGGTTACGCTCGCCCGGCGGTATCGCCCCTCCGGTGTTTTCAACATGGTCAACAGAGAGAGGAATAAGGAGATGGCGTACATGGTGAGGATGACGGTAGGGACCCAGACGTAGCCTTGATAATTTTGTTTTTGGGCGGAGACGGGCATCAACTGGGTTGTGCGGGACCCGTGGCCCATCTAGCCCAGGTTTTTATTTCATATGTTTAGCACATGACCAGCCCAGTTTGTTTTTTTTCATTCTGAAAAATGGCTAGCCAGCTATTTTGTTTTTTAAAGAATAACCAACATAGGCCTACTTGCTTTTCTACACCCTGTTGGGTCGGAAATCTTTCAAGACGAGGAGGGATGCATTTTGCCCAGAAAATGGGCTATAAGTAATAAGAAATGGGATATAAGTAATAAGAAATGGGCTATAAGTAATAATAAATGGGCTGTAAAATGAAAAAAATACAGCAAACAAGCAATTAGTTCCAAAATATTGTTTTCTTTCGGATTTTGATATTTTAAATTTCGTTGTTTTTGTGCGGGTAAAATTTCATTGAATTTAAATTAAGGTATATTTAGATTTAAAATTAATTTGAATCTGGCTAGAAATTTCGGACTGTATCTTTGTTTGGGATGATTTTGAGGCTGACTTGTGGGTCTACTAGGTTGGCGTGTACTTTGGCTTTGTCAACTTAGTCCACAAGCGATTCTAGCAGCGATGACCATTGCATGTTAATCCAACGGCCGTGCTGCTTCTTCAGTATGAACGATTCTAGCTCCAGTGATCGTACGATGTCCATCCAACGTCCGTAGTGCTTATTCAACCTCTGGTCTTCTTGCTCCAGCCACCCAAAGCAGCGCCGGTCGTGCCAAATTCTCCTACCTCCCGTGGTTGGCTGTGCTGCCGTGGAGGCCTCACCGCCCCCTACTATTCCCACTGCTGGCCAGGCCCTGCAGCGACGGCAGCCTCACACCGCAGCCGAACCAGTGAACCCTCGTACTCCTCTCCGCGCGGGCTTCCACTGCCGCGTCTTCCCCGGCTCCGCGTCGTCCCCTTCCTAGGCCTCGTCGTCGTCCATCGCCGTGGTGCTGTTCGCGCGGCACAGTCCAGCGTGGTCAGGAGCGACTTCCGCGGGCGTGGGTTTGTCACGTGGAGAGGGCCGACGGTGGCTCCATGGCGCTGACAAGGAAGTGCCTCCTTATTACGCGGAAAATAATGATTCCTCCACCGACAATTGGGACCCACGGACAGGCCACTGTATTTCGTGAAAAAACGTTTCCCACATCGCTAGGACTCACCAGCTACATCTTCGCACGCAAGGAAGTGCGTCAGGGCAAAAAAAAGCGATTAAGCCCCACATTGCTGGGACCCACCGGCCGCGTCTTGGACGCAAGGAAGTGCGTCAAGACCGCGATTTGCCCCCCTAACTGCTGGGACCCACCAGCTACATATTCGCACACAAGGAAGTGCGTCCGGGCAAAAAACCGATTCGCCCCCTGACTGTTGGGACCCACCAGCTACATCTTCTTATGCAAGGAAGTGCGTCCGGGCAAAAAAAACGATTCACCCCCTGACTGCTGGGACCCACCAGCTACATCTTCGCACACAAGGAAGTGCGTCCAGAAAAAAACGATTCGCCCCCCTGACTGCTGGGACCCACCAGCTACATCTTTGCACGCAAGGAAGAGCCTGACAGTCGGGACCCACCTGGTCGAAGCGTATGTAGCGTTGTCATTCTGGTCGCGACGATATGCGTACATATATCTTGGTGGATGTAGGCGGAACGCGTGTCGTACTAGAGGCGGCGTCACGTGTCATAATGCGGTAGCGCGCACGTAGCATGTACACGTCGTCCAGCGCTGAGGTGCAAGAAAGAAAATCTGACCACGTATGTGTACACTCTGAGCGGAGTCTCGAACGCCTACTGCACATATATATGTACGGCCAGGGGCTCGTGTACATTGGCTGGGTCGAACGGAGAAACAGCGTCATAAATCGTGTTCATGGGAGCCAACCGCTGGGTCGGAACGAATGTGTGGTCATGTTCGCCGGAGGGCTTGGGCCGGAACGGCGATGGAAGCGAGGCACTGGCATACCGCGAGCAGAGAAAGCGGCCTTGTGTTCGACCGCCACGTTCAAAAGCAGGATCCTGTTCGCCGGGAGGAGTGCAGTGTACCGCAAAATGGAGGAAGCGGACCTCCCTACGGTCTAAACGGGAGTCCTATTGATCGGGAGGGGTGTGGCGTACCGCAGAAAGCGGAGAAACGGACCTCCCTAAGGTCGACACGGGGAAGTCTGTTGATCGGGAGGGTGTGGCGTACCGCAAAAGCGGACAAGCGGACTTATGTTGGGCGCTACGGTCAAAGCAGGGGGTCTGTTCATCGGGAGGGTGTGGCGTACCACAAAGCAGGACTCCACGGGATATTGTTCATCTCCACCGTCGACCTCCTCCGGCCTCCACAGGCTCTTTGTTCATCCACCATCGACCTCCTCCAGCCTCCACCTGCGACTGTTCATCCACGGGCTCCTGTTTATCCAGCCTCCACCGCGTGCTACTCCACCGGCTACTGTTCAACCACCCCTCTCCAGGGGCTCCTATTCAACCACCCCTCCACGGGCTACTGTTCATCCACGCCTCCACCATCTACTGTTCATCCATCCCTCCACGGGGTCATCCATTTCATCCAGCCCTCCACACCACAGGGTCCTGTTCATCCAGAGGCAACGCCACGGGTCTTGTTCATCCACTCCCACCGCTCACTGTTCATCCAACCACCCCTACCCCCCCCCCCCCCCGCAACACTCACTGTTCATCCAGAGAGGCAGCATCGATCGGCTTCAATTAGCAGCAGCAGCGAAGGAATCGATCGCTCGGGTTCAGTAACGCATAGCCTGCAGTGCAATCGCTCGGGTTCAGTTAGAGCCCAATGCCTCGCTCGGGTTCAGTTAGAGCCAACGCCTCGCACACACGAGCGTACGTGTACGAGAGAAACACGCATCGCTCGGCCCCCGACCTGCCACCGTAACGGGGAGCTCCCCGAAATTTTCCTCCCCTTGCTTCTACCATGGTTTTGTCCGTCATGGACGGCCCAAAGAATGTCATGCAGCTGCATCTCCAGCCCGCCCAGGACAAAAAGCCCATTTTCTGTCATGATTTTTTGTCATAGAAGTAGCAGCCCACCACATCTATGATGATACCGGGTTTTGTCACAATTATCGTCATAGAAGTGTCATATGTATGACAGAAAAAAAAATTCGTTCGGCCCAAAATGTCACGGATGTGTCTTTTTTTGTAGTGATATGATTGGATCATGTTTATTGCAATAAGGTTATTCATTTAAGTCAAAGAATAATTGTTGCTCTATTTATATGAATAAAACTTTCTATGGTCATACACTCAATATAAATGGTTTATTGAATCTCGTTCATGGTGATACACATATTCATAATATTGATGCCAAAAGATGCGAAGTTTATAATGATAGTGCAACATATTTGTGGCACTGCCATTTAGGTCATATTGATGTAAAGCGCATGAAGAAACTCCATGCGGATGGACTTTTGGAATCACTTGATTATGAATCATTTGATGCTTGCAAACCATGCCTCATGGGCAAGATGACTAAATCTTCGTTCTCCGAAACAATGGAATGAGCCACTGACTTATTGGAAATAATACATACCAATGTATGCGGTCCGATGAGTGTTGAGGCTCGCGGCGGGTATCGTTATTTTCTTACCTTCAGACATGATTTGAGCAGATATGGGTATATCTACTTAATGACGCAGAAGTCTGAAACATTTGAAAAGTTCAAAGAATTTCAGAGTGAAGTGGAGAACCATCATAACAAGAAAATTTCTATGATCTGATCGCGGAGGCGAATATTTGAGTTACGAGTTTGGCCTTCATTTAAAACAATGTGGAATAGTTTCACAACTCACGCCACCTGGAACACCACAGCGTAATGGTGTGTCTCTTACCGATTTACCACTATCATTTTGGGGTTATGCATTAGAGACAGCTGCATTCACGTTAAATAGGGCACCATCTAAATCCTTTGAGACGACCCCGTATGAACTGTGGTTTGGCAAGAAACCTAAGTTGTCGTTTCTTAAAGTCTGGGGTTGCGATGCTTATGTGAAAAAGCTTCAGCCTGATAAGCTCGAATCCAAATCGGAGAAATGCGTCTTCATAGGATACCCAAAAGAAATTGTTGGGTACACCTTATATCACAGACCCGAAGTCAAGATCTTTGTTGCTAAGAATGGATCCTTTCTAGAGAAGAAGTTTCTCTCGAAAGAAGTGAGTGGGAGGAAAGTAGAACTTGATGAGGTAATTGTACCTTCTCTTGAATTGGAAAGTAGCTCATCACAGAAACCAGTTCCAGTGATGCCTACACCAACTAGAGAGGAAGATAATGATAATGATCATGAAACTTCAGATCAAGTTACTACCGAACCTCGGAGGTCAACTAGAATACGTTCCGCACCAGAGTGGTACTATAATCTTGTTCTGGAAGTGATGTTACTAGACCACGACAAACCTATGAACTATGAGGAAGTGATGATGAGCCCAGATTCCACAAAATGGCTTGAGGCCATGAAATCTGATATGGGATCCATGTATGAGAACAAATTATGGACTTTGGTTGACTTGCCCGATGATCGGCAAGCCATAGAGAATAAATGGATCTTCAAGAAGAAGACTGACGTTGATGGTAATGTAAATGTCTACAAAGCTCGACTTGTCGTGAAAGGTTTTCGACAAGTTTAAGGAGTTCACTACGATGAGACTTTCTCACCTGTAGCGATGCTTAAGTCCGTCTGAATCATGTTAGCAATTGCCACATAATGAAATCTGGCAAATGGATGTCAAAACTGCATTCCTTAATGGATATCTCAACGAAGAGTTGTATATTGTGGCACCCCGGCTTAGAGAAACTGGCATGGGTCATGAAGAGTTGTGCGTGGCTCTGTGAGCGGGCCCGTACGACCCATCTTCACCAACAAGCATTCAAGACCCTCGCGAGGGGCCAAGCCTAGCGAGGCGGACGAGGCAAGACCTCCTCGGGAGCGGCCTCACCAGGTTGGCTCGCAAGGGGCGGAGAGATCAAGGCAAGGCATACCTCGTGAGGTTCTCGTGACGTGAGCCTTGACGACCAAGGCCAGGCAGGCGCGAGCGCGCACAATGTCCTTGTTTCCTCTTTGGTGCTAAGGAGGCAAGCCCAGGCGAGGAGTACCGAGGCATCAAGCAAAGATTTCCATATCGGTGCAACGAGACCAATACCAGCAGGACGGAGGTCACGATGGAGCCCAAGGAGGCGTCACCACCAGAGCCTTTTGCAGGCAAAGACTGCTTTTGTCAGGATAGCTTGTACTAGTTGTCCCCTTTCAAATTTGCCGTTGTTGGCTCCCTTCCCGCTCAATATTTGGGGAGAGGACCAGGGCCTCTATAAATAGGACTACCCACCATAGTATAAGGCATCTCATCTTGAGTAATCCTCACCCACACAAGTTAGCCACGCACAAGAACACCTCACCTCAGGAGGCAGTTCTTCCCCTTGTACTGTTCATCCTCAGCCCAAGAGGTAATCCACCACCACCGCACTGGAGTAGGGTATCACACCACAACGGTGGCCCAAACCAGTATAAATCTTGTGTCCCTTGTGTTGTGAGTTCTTTGAGCTAGCCTCTGAGATTGTACCAAGGTTAGGGCGTGGATCGGTAGGGGGAGATCTTCGTGCACACCCCGGTGTTTGAACCTTGAGGGTTTTGCCGGAACCCGAGATTCGACATTTGGTGCGCCAGGTAGGGGTGCCCGTAGCTTTCCTTCCATCGCTCCATGTCCCGTTGCTTCCTCATCTCCATGGTGGACGCTCGCCGAGCACACGCTGAGCACCGGGCTGCCCTCGCCGCCCACGTTGCTCAGACAGCTCCCGTCGGCAGGCCACCCCATCGTTCTCTGTTGCTTCCCGCCAACACCGCCACCGGCCCAGCAGGGAACGAGCAGCAAGCATCCTCGCTGCACCCCTCGGTGCGGTGAGACGGCCGCACCACCACTCCATCGTTGACCCCAGCCGGTTCGTCATCCCACGCTCGTCGCGCTCCCGTGGACGCGCAGGCCGCGCTGTGCATGGCACACGAGCTCCTGCGCTACCACCCCGTCGACGACCTCTACGAGGACTGGCTCGACCGCATCGCCAAGCTTGTCAGCGCCGTAGGGGGCTCCCCTGCGCCGTCCCTCTCGCTGCCTCGCCCTCCGCCAGCCACAGGTGGCGTAGTCCATGGAGTGCCTCCACCACCTCTGCCCCAAGACGGAGTCTTGGCGCCAAGGCGTGCGGCCCCACGGCGCGACCCACCGCGTCCGGCGCCCGCGCAAGAAGAAAGAAGCTGCCAAGAAGCCCTCGGCCACGAGAGAAATCCCCCGCGCTCCCTGCGCCACCACGGCAACACCACGTGCCGCCTGCGGTGGCTGTGAGCAGACCCCATCAAGGAAAAGTTCTCCACCAGAACAGAGTCACGGTGACCATGGCAGGCTGTCGCGCCTTCACCCCCGAGCCGCGTAGCGTCGCCTGGCCGGGCTAGTTCAAGCCGGATCTTCCTCCTCGCTACGACGACACCCCCGACACCGCGGAGTTCCTGCAGCTCTATGAGCTGAGCATCGAGGCGGCCAACGGCGACGAGAAAGTCATGGTGAACTAGTTCCCCATGGCTCTCAAGGATGGCGCCCGCTCGTGGCTCCTGAACCTGCCTCCCAGCTCCATCTCCTCCTGGGATGAGATGTGCGACCGCTTCGCCGCCAACTTCAAGGGCACTCGCAACCCCCCTCCGGCCGCGAGAGACCTGCGCCACGGCAAGCAGCAACCGGGAGAGACCCTGTAGAAGTATATCCAGCGCTTCAACAACGTTCGTCTCAAGATCCCCAAGGTGACGGACAAGGCCATCATCTCTGTGTTCTCTGATGGCGTCCGCGACATCAAGTTGAAGGAGGATCTCGCCATCCACGAGGAGTTGTGCACGTCTCTGGAGCTGTTCAACCTGGCGACCAAATGCGCAAGAGCTGAGGAGGGGCGCCTCTCACTCCTCGAGTTCCCAGCTGCACACCCGGAGGAGAAGAAAGCCAAGGCCAAGGACGTGAAGCGCGAGGGAGCAGCCGTGCTCGCGGCGGAGCCGGACACCAAGCGCGGCAGAGACCAGCCCAAGTCATCCAAGAGAAGTAGACCGTTCTGCGCCTTCCACAACCTGCATAGCCACAACACCAGCGACTGTCAAGAGCTCAGGGCCATTCGAGAAGGACGCTTCGTTCGATGCCCCGAGAGCAATGACCGGGGCTACGGCCGAGGACGAGGACGTGGTGGCAGACGCTGGGATGATCGTGGCCCGCGCCAGGAGTGGCACGACCGGCCTCGCGAGGACCGCTGGCAGGATCAGCCTCGTGAGGGCGCCTAGAGGGATCAGCCTTGCGTGGATCGTCCTTAGGGCAACGTTGGGCTTCCTCCGCTGCCGCGACCACCAAGATGGAATGACGACCACCATCAAGACGAGGGGGTTGGGGGGCTTCAAGGAGCCGCGTGCTATCGCCTGCATCTTGGGCGGAGCTCAAGCCCCAACCTAGCAGCGTATCTTCAAGCAGTTTGCTCGCGAAGTGAATGCAGTCCTCCCCAAGCTCGAGGCCACACGCCCGCTCAGGTGGTCCAAGTGCGCTATTACATTCAGCTCGGCAGATCAGCTCAAGTGCACGGCTACCGCTGGCGCCCTCCTGATGCTTTGTTCACCAGTCATCAGCAACGTGCAAGTCACCAAGACCCTTATCGACGGCGGCGCAGGGCTCAACATCCTTTCCGTCGACACGTTGGATAACCTCCGAGTACCGTATGATCAGCTTCCGCCTACCAAGCCCTTCTCAGGAGTGACCGACGGCTCCACCACCCCGATCGGGCAGGTCCGCCTCCCAATCACCTTCGGGCAGCGCGACAACTACCGCACCGAGCTCATCGACTTTGACGTCGCCCACATCCGTCTGCCACACAATGCAATCCTCGGGTACCCAGCCCTGGCCAAGTTCATGGCGGTGACCCATCATGGCTACAATGTCCTCAAGATGCCAGGAAGTGGTGGAATCATCACAGTTCCGTGCGGAGAAAGAGATGCGTCGTGCTCCCTCGAGCGTGCCTTCCAAGCTGCAGCAATCGACGACCCCGACAGCAAGGGTGAGTGCCCTCCTGAGGCCACCCCCAAGAAGAAGAAGCAGCTGCTCCATGCAGGGCCTCAGGCAAGCGGCGCCTCAAGCGGTGCCACGACTGGATCGGCGCCCGCACCTGGGGCGCCTCCCTCCATTGCAAAGGAAAGCGCGCCCGGCGCCCTTCACGGGCAGGGCTCAGGGGTTCTCTTCTGGAGGGCCTCAGACCTTGCCAACATCAGGAGGGAGGCGCTTGGGCACCATCTGGAGGCGTGCTTTGTGGCACGTTTCCCTCAGGAGGACGCAAGGCGAGGAGCGCCCAGCGCTCAGGAGTTCATTACCAAGACCACTCAGGAGCTGTAGGATGCGAGGGCCATGCGCGGAAATCACCGCTCACCTGGCGCAGCCTCCCATCCAGGCAAGGATGCCGGGCTGCGCTTCTACATCGACGTCCTGGGGCTCAACAGGGTCGCGTCTCAAGAGCCATTCTGGCCTTCGCGCGTGGGACGATGCGAGGGCCCACCGCGCAGCTACCTTCGCATGCCTTTTGGCCTGCCGAGCATGGCGTCCGCCTATTAGCGCAACCTGCAGCGTGTCCTGACGACTCAGAAGGCCAGGTACCACGCCATCCTGTCGGAGATGGAGATAGTCCTCAAGGAACCGCCGGACCCCCAGAGCCTCCCGAGGCTCAGGGCCCTGGTGGCTCGTGAGGAGCAACCCCTTCGCCGTGTACCTTCAGCTGCCCCAACATCCCTTCATCAACAGAACCAGTTGACATTTTCCAAGTTTATTTAGCTAGGAGCACACTCAGGGCTGCATCATTCCCAGGCCACGTGGGTCTGTCCCTGTGGCATGTATCCCTTTTTATGTCTTTAGCCTACCTTGTTGGGGGCGCCCCTCGGGATGCATCATCCCCAAGTCGCTCGGGCCTGACCCAGTGGCATGTACCTCCCCTGTGTTTATTTGAGCCAGTGTGCTTTCCATGCTTAATCTATCTATAACTATCACCTGCTTGATTGTCACCTATACCGGGAGCCGCGCGCCGATCGCCTTTCTTCAGGACCCTTCGCATGAGAAAGGTTGGGCACGACGTCTGTGCTCGGGCCCGTCCCTACAGCATCGATAAACCCAACGGCTGAGCTCTGTCTGGCGGGCCGGTCCCGTTCACGTGACCTCCTGGGGCCGTTGGTGCTTGTTCTTCTCATGCGATAACCTCAGGAGATTCGTCGGCGCAGGTCGTCTAACCACCTCGCAGGACCTCCACAGCAAACAAAAACCATGACCAGGCGCAACCCGCCTTAAGGTAGGGCCTCATGAGTACCGCGCTGGCTCACGAGTGCACAGACACACCTCGTCTAGCCTTGCCATGCAAGCCACATGTCAGGGCGGGGCTGTACACGCCCCGGGGGCTCTCCGCAGTAGGGAGTCCCCCCCCCCATGTACCAGTGGAAGCACCATGCTCCGTGCTGGCTGTCAACACCGCCGAGGAGCGGCTATGCCCGTGCAAGTGCGGAACCGCCATGCTCCGTGCTGGTGATAAAAAACTGAGGGCGGCCCCACGGCCGTATCAACTTCAAGGAGCCCCTGAGCTCAGTGTCCGGCCTCACCGCAACGCCTCCCCTCGGGAGAGTCGCGCGAGGGGGCTGGGCACGGGGGCTGCGCTCGGGTCACGCCCAAGCGTACGCCACCCAATCAGGTCTCCCGGACCTGGTCATCGTGCGCCCCTCCCGAGCCGAGCCTCGGCGAGGGCAAAGGTATGAAGGTTGTTTACACGTCAAGGGGGACTCCTGAGCATCGCGACTTAGGAGCCTAACTGGTCACGTAGCCCCTCACTCCTTGGTCTCGTCCTTGTCTCCGGATGACCCAACGGCAGCTGAGGTATGCACGCGGTCGGGCCCTGATGACGTAGAACACTAAACCTATCCTCGCGTCTCCTCCCTATCAGTTGTTTGCGCGTCAAGGGGGACTCCTGAGCATCGCGACTCAGGAGCCTAACTGGTCACATAGCCCCTCACCCCTTGGTCCCGTCCTGGTCTCCGGACGATCCAACGTCGGTTGAGGTATGCGCGGGGGCCGGGCCCTGCCGACGTAGAAAGTAAAGCAAATAGGGAGAAAATCACAAAATCTCAACAAATATTACAAGACATATTGTTCTCACAATATCACAATATCAAACGCAAGTTTAACGCCTCCACGAGGCATGATGCATGTTGCACGAATAAAACAGGAAAGGAGCCATAGGTCATCCCTGAACACCACCGACGCCCGCGAGAGGCGCTCCTCCCTTGATGATGTCGCCTTCGTCTTGGCCATCGGCCGGAGCTACAGGAGTGGTGGCACCTCCGGTTGGAAGTGCGAAAGCGAAGCCACAGAACTTCTTCAGCAGGGCCTCCACCTGACCTTTCACGGCTGCGGCAGCGGCTGTGCAGTGTTCCTCAGCCACAGGCTCCAGCAGCTTGTCAAGACGAGCGCTGCGGTCACGAAGGTGGAGGTGGCTGAAGACACGCGTCAGCGCAGCTGAAGAAAGGACACGAGCCTCTGCCTCTGCCATGGGACCGATGCCGTCCACGACCTCCTCGAGCGCGTCAACCAAGTAGGGAAGCATCTTCGCGGGGCCATCCTCGTCGGTGGTCAGCGGCCTTTCCAGGCCCTTCTCATAAAGCGCTTTCAGCGCCTCGTGGGACCTCTTCTCGAGAAGTGCGAAGGCCGCGCGGTCCTCAGCCAGGACCTTCGCCTTGGCGTCAAGATCAACCTCCTTCGCCCCCACCTTCCTCTCCAGCTCCTCCAGCCGGCTGCGTTCCGTGGCCTGCGCCTTCGCCAACTCCCCCAATTCAGCGTCGTGGTCCTTGATGGCGTCCTCCTGGGCCCTCATCTCCTCCTCCTTCGCTTGGCGGCCACAAGCTTCTTCTGCGTGCTCATCGCGCAGACTCTTCAGCTCGTCCTCCAGCGCCCGGCAGCAGTCGTGGGCGGCCTCAGCGTCCTTCAGCGCCGCCTCGCGATCGGCCGTAGCTTGAGCGGCGGCCCGCTTCTCCTTCTCGGAGGTCGTCGCGGCCTGGCTCAACGTCGCTCGAACTGCTGCGTCAGACTGAAGCCAGCCGGACGCCAGCTCCTGGTGCCCGGCTACCAGGCACGGATCTGTGCCCAGGAGATCTTCCCGCAGCTGTGTCATCTTCGAAAGGGCACGCTTCAAGACTGCAGAGGAGGCAGAAGAACCTGGGAGTAATGGCACAGCAGGAGGAGGTGGCGACGTCGCCACCAGGGCTTGGGAGACCAAGGGCTCCTGAGCCTTAGGGACCTCAGCAGCCGAACCGGACATCGGCACTTCCGGAGCCAACAGGGCCTCGGGGGCTGACGCCTCCGGATGACGCCCCTCCAGGCTTCGCAAGGGCGACCGGGCCGGAGAGGTGCGAGCGCTGTCGTTTCCTTTCTTCGTGGAGGCGGGTGAAGGACATATGCCCTAGAGGCAATAATAAAAGTTATTATTTATTTCCTTATTTCATGATAAATATTTATTATTCATGCTAGAATTGTATTAACCGGAAACTTGATACATGTGTGAATACATAGACAAACTTACTATCACTAGTATGCCTCTACTTGACTAGCTCGTTGAATCAAAGATGGTTAAGTTTCCTAGCCATAGACATGAGTTGTCATTTGATTAACGGGATCACATCATTAGAGAATGATGTGATTGACTTGACCCATTCTACATTAGCTTAGCACTTGATCGCTTTAGTATGTTGCTATAGCTTTCTTCATGACTTATACATGTTCCTATGACTATGAGATTATGAAACTCCCGTTTACCGGAGGAACACTTTGTGTGCTACCAAACGTCACAACATAACTGGGTGATTATAAAGGTGCTCTACAGGTGTCTCCGAAGGTACTTGTTGAGTTGGCGTATTTTGAGATTAGGATTTGTCACTCCGATTGTCGGAGAGCACTAGTAGAAAACAGAGCTTTAAAACCGGTTTGTAAGGGCCTTTAGTGCCGGTTATGGAACCGGCACTAAAGTGTGCGCACTAAAGGCCCCCCCCCCTTAGTACCGGTTCGGCACGAACCGACGCTAAAGTGCCACCACGTGGCGTGAGCTCGCGCCCTAGTATGGGGGACCTTTAGTACCGGTTGGTGTTACCAACCGGTATTAAAGGTTTTTTTTTTGAAAATTTTGGAAAAAAATTTGATTTTTGTTTCAATTTTTAATTTTTCTTAATTATTTGATGATTTAGTCTCTAATCACCTCTCTTAATTGCTCAAGTGTGGATCACTCATTCCAAATCATCTAACTTCTCGACCGGTCACCCATCCCTCTCACTACTCCAGCCCGAGCACACTTAACTTTCGGGTTCTATTCTCCTTCGTTTCCAAGTCTGCACTTGTTGTGTTCGTGACGATAGTAAGATGTCAATCCTATTAACCCTCATGAGTTTAGCTTGAGCATGAAGTCACACATTTCACCGTTTGACTTTGAAACTATTATTCTAAAAAACAGTAATTATTTAGTAACGCTAATATTTCTTGAATAAGTTTGACCATAGTTTGACCATAGTTTGAACAGATTTGACCAAAATTCAAAAAATTGAAATAATTATTTAGTAACACTAATATTCTTGAATAATTATGTAGTAACATTAATACTTCTTGAATAAGTAGTTTGACCAAATTTAACCAAAAAAATTTAAAAAAACTGAAATTTGACCATATCTTTTTTTCCTTTTCGAATTTGAGGATTCTAAAAAATTCCAAACATGCCGTAGATATAGTAATATAACTATCTCTCGAAGGATTTTATTTTTTGAAGTTTTTATCATTTTCTTTTGATTTTTTCAAAACTAAAATGGCGATACACGGGGGGTGGAGTTTGAAAATTGGCCCCTTTAGTACGGTTCGTGGCACGAACCGGTACTATAGCCTTGTCCCTTTAGTGTGGGTTCGTGGTACGAACCGGTACTATAGGTTAGACCTTTATACCGGTTGGTAACGAGAAACCGGTACTAAAGGGGCTAAATGGGGACCCGACCGACGCTTGACTGCCACTACCCCTTTAGTACCGGTTCGTGGCACGAACCGATACTAAAGGCTCAACACGAACCGGTACTATTGATCGCGCCACGAACCGGCACTATTGATCACATTAGTGCCGGTTTTTTTGCAAACCGGCACTAATGTGCTTCACATTTGACCCTTTTTCTACTAGTGGAGGTATCTCTGGGCCCACTCGGTAATACACATCACTATAAGCCTTGCAAGCATTGTAACTAATGAGTTAGTTACAGGATGATGTATTACGGAATGATTAAAGAGACTTGCCAGTAACGAGATTGAGCTAGGTATTGAGATACCGACGATCGAATCTCGGGCAAGTAACATACAAATGACAAAGGGAACAACGTTTGTAGTTATGTAGTTTAACCGATAAAGATCTTCATACAATATGTAGGAGCCAATATGAGCATCCAGGTTCCGCTATTGGTTATTGACCAGAGACGTGTCTCGGTCATGTCTACATAGTTCTCGAACCCGTAGGGTCCGCATGCTTAACGTTCGGTGACGATTTGTATTATGAGTTTATGTGTTTTGATGTACCGAAGGTAATTCAGACTCCGGATGATATAGGGGACATGACGAGGAGTCTCGAAATGGTCGAGACATAAAGATCGATATATTGGACGACTATATTTGGACATCGGAAAGGTTCCGAGTGATTCTGGTGTTTTTCGGAGTACCGGAGAGTTACGGGAATTCGTAGTGGGCCTTAATGGGCCATATGGGAAAGGAGAGAAAGGCCGCAAAGGGTGGTCGCACCCCTCCCCATGGACTTGTCCGAATTGGACTAGGGAGGGGGTCGCCCCCTTCCTTCATTCTAATTCTCCCTTCCCTTTTTCCTGTTCCATGTGGGAGGTGGAATCCTACTAGGACTAGGGAGTCCTGGTAGGACTCCACACTTGGGCGCGCCCTGTGAGGGCCGGCCTCCTCCTCCCTCCATCCTTTATATACGTGGCCAGGGGGCATCCCATAGACACACAACTTGATCATTGATCTCTCTTAGCCGTGTGCGGTGCCCCCCTCCACCATAATCTACCTCGGTCATATTGTAGCGGTGCTTAGGCGAAGCCCTGCGTCAGTAGCATCATCATCACCGTCATCACGCCGTCGTGCTGACGGAACTCTCCTCAAGCTCTGCTGGATCGGAGTTCGTGGGACGTCATCGAGCTGAACGTGTGCTGAACTCGGAGGTGCCGTACGTTCGGTACTTGGATCGGTCGGATCGTAAAGACGTACGGCTACATCAACCGCGTTGTGCTAACGCTTCCGCTTTCAGTCTACGATGGTACGTGGATACACTCTCCCCGCTTGTTGCTATGCATTACCATGATCTTGCGTGTGCATAGGATTTTTTTTGAAATTACTACGTTCACCAACAGTGGCATCCGAGCCAGGTTTATGCGTAGATGTTATATGCATGAGTAGAACACAAGTGAGTTGTGGGCGATACAAGTCATACTGCTTACCAGCCTGTCATACTTTGATTCGGCGGTATTGTTGGATGAAGCAGCTTGGATCGACATTATGCGTACGCTTACGCGAGACTGGTTCTCCCGACGTGCTTCGCACACAGGTGGCTGGCGGGTGTCAGTTTCTCCAACTTTAGTTGAATCGAGTGTGGCTACGCCCGGTCCTTGTGAAGGTTAAAACAGCACATACTTGACGAAATATCATTGTGGTTTTGATGTGTAAGTAAGAACGGTTCTTGATCAGCCCGTAGCAGCCACTTAAAACTTGCAACAACAAAGTAGAGGACGTCTAACTTGATTTTGCAGAGCTTGTCGTGATGTGATATGGTCAAGACGTGATGAGATATAAGTTGTTGTATGAGATAATCATGTTTTGTTGAAGTTATCATCAACTGGCAGAAACCTTATGGTTATCTCTTTATTGCATAAGATGCAAGCGCAAAATAATTGCTTTACTTTATCATGATGTGATAGCAATAGTTGCAAGAGCAATAGTTGGCGAGTGGACCATGTGACGACACATTGATATAGATCAAGATGATGGAGATCATGGTGTCATGTCGGTGACGATAGAGATCATGACGGTACTTTGGAGATGGAGATCAAAGGCGCAAGATGATCATGGCCATATCATGTCACATATTATGATTGCATGTGATGTTTATCTTTTATACATCTTATTTTGCTTTGTTTGACGGTAGCATTATAAGATGATCTCTCACTAAATTTCAAGGTAAAAAGTGTTCTCCCTGAGTATGCACCGTTGCCAAAGTTCGTCGTGCCGAGACACCACGTGATGACGGGTGTGATAAGCTCAACATTCATCTACAACGGGTGTAATATAGTTTTGGACACGTAGAATACTCGGGTTAAACTTGATGAGCCTAGCGTATGCAGATGTGGCCTCGGAACACTGAGACCGAAAGGTCGAGCGTGAATCATATAGTAGATATGATCAACATAGTGATGTTTACCATTAAAAACTACTCCATCTCACGTGATGATCAGACATGGTTTAGTTGATTTGGATCACGTAATCACTTAGATAATTAGAGGGATGTCTATCTAAGTGGGAGTTCTTAAGTAATAGGATTAATTGAACTTTAATTTATCATGAACTTAGTCCTGATAGTATTTTGCAAATTATGTTGTAGATCAATAGCTCGCATTGTTGCTTCCCTATGTTTATTTTGATATGTTCCTAGAGAAAAATTATGTTGAAAGATGTTAGTAGCAATTATGCGGATTGGATCCGTGATCTGAGAATTGTCCTCATTGTTGCATAGAAAAATTATGTCCTTGATGCACCGCTAGGTGACAAACCTATTACAGGAGCAGATGTAGATATTATGAACGTTTGGCTAGCTCAATATGATGACTACTTGATAGTTTAGTGCACCATGCTTTACGGCTTAGAACCGGGATTTCAAAGATGTTTTGAATGTCATGGAGCATATGAGATGTTCCAAGAGTTGAAGTTAATATTTCAGACTCATGCCCGTGTCAAGAGGTATGACCTCTGACAAGTACTTTGCCTACAAGATGGAGGAGAATAGCTCAACCAGTGAGCATGTGTTCAGAATGTCTGAGTACTACAATCGCTTGAATCAAGTGGGAGTTAATCTTCCAGATAAGATAGTGATTGACAGAATTCTCTAGTCACTATCACCAAGTTACTAGAACTTCATGATGAACTATAATATGCAAGGGATAACGGAAACATCCCAAGCTCTTCGTGATGCTGAAATCGACGAAGGTAGAAATCAAGAAAAGCATCAAATGTTGATGGTTGACAAGACCACTAGTTTCAAGAAAAGGGCAAAGGGAAGAAGGGGAACTTCAAGAAGAACAGCAAGCAAGTTGCTACTCAAGTGAAGAAGCCCAAGTCTGGACCTAAGCCTTAGACTAAGTGCTTCTACTGCAAAGGGACTGGTCACTGGAAGCGGAACTGCCCCAAGTATGTGGCGGATAAGAAGAATGGCAAAGTGAACAACAGTATATTTGATATACATGTTATTTATGTGTACTTTACTAGTCTTTATAGCAACCCCTCGGTATTTGATACTGGTTCAGTTGCTAAGAGTAGTAACTCGAAACAGGAGTTGCAGAATGAACAAAGACTAGTTAAGGGTGAAGTGATGATGTGTGTTGGAAGTGGTTCCAAGATTCATATGATCATCATCGCACACTCCCTATACTTTCGGGATTAGTGTTGAACCTAAATAAATGTTATTTAGTGTTTGCTTTAAGCATGAATATGTTTTGATCATGTTTATTGCAATACGGTTATTCATTTAAAGTCAGAGAATTATTGTTGTTCTATTTACATGAATAAAACCTTCAATGGTCATACACCCAAGGTGAATGTTTTATTGAATCTAGACCATAGCGATACACATATTCATAATATTGAAGACAAAAGATGCAAGGTTAATTATGATAGTGCAACTTATTTGTGGCACTGCCGTTTAGGTCATATTGGTGTAAAGTGCATGAAGAAACTCCATGCTGATGGGCTTTTGGAATCACTTGATTATGAATCAACTGATGCTTGCGAACCATGCCTCATGGGCAAGATGACTAAAACTCTGTTCTTCGGAACAATGGAGCGAGCAACTGACTTATTGGAAATAATACATGTTGAAGTATGCGATCTGATGAGTGTTGAGGCTCGTGGCGGATATCGTTATTTTCTGACCTTCATAGATGATTTGAGCAGATATGGGTATATCTACTTGATGAAACACAAGTCTAAAATATTTGAAATGTTCAAAGGATTTCAGAGTGAAGTGGAAAATCATTGTAACAAGAAAATAAAGTTTCTATGATCTGATCGTGGGGGAGAATATTTGAGTTACGAGTTTGGTCTTCATTTGAAACAATGCGGAATAGTTTCGCAACTCATGCCACCCGGAACACCACAGTCTAATGGTGTGTCCGAACGTCATAATCGTACTTCATTGGATATAGTGCGGTCTATGATTTCTCTTACCGATTTACCACTATTTTTTGGGGTTATGCATTAGAGACAGCTGCATTCACATTAAAAAGGGCACCATATAAATCCGTTGATACAACACCGTATGAACTATGGTTTAGCAAGAAACCTAAGCTATCGTTTCTTAAAGTTTGGGGTTTCGATGCTTATGTGAAAAAATTTCATCCTGATAAGCTCAAACCCAAACCGGAGAAGTGCGTCTTCATAGGATACCCAAAAGTAACTGTTGGGTACACCTTCTATGATAGATCCGAAGGCAAGATATTCATTGCTAAGAATGGATCCTTTCTAGAGAAGGAGTTTCTCTCGAAAGAAGTGAGTGGGAGGAAATTAGAACTTGATAAGGTAATTGTACCTTCTCCCGAATTGGAATGTAGTTCATCACAGAAATCAGCTCCAGTGATGCCTACACCGATTAGTGAGGAAGTCAATGATGATGATCATGAACTTCAGATCAAGTTACTATCAAACCTCGTAGGTCAGCCAGAGTAAGGTCCGCACCAGAGTGGTACGGTAATCCTATTCTGGAGTTCATGTTACTTGACCATGACGAACCTACGAACTATGAGGAAGCGATGATGAGCCCAGATTCCACTAAATGGCTTGAGGCCGTGAAATCTGAGATGGGATCCATGTATGAGAACAAACTGTGGACTTTGGTTGACTTGCCCGATGATTGGCAAGCCATAGAAAATAAATGGATCTTCAAGAGGAAGATGGACGCTGATAGTAGTGTTACTATCTACAAAGCTAGACTTGTCGAAAAAGGTTTTTGACAAAATTCAAGGTGTTGACTATTATGAGATTTTCTCACTCATTGCGATGCTTAAGTCTGTCTGAATCATGTTAGCAAATTGCCAAATTTTATGAAATCTAGCAAATGGATGTCAAAACTACATTCCTTAATGGACTTCTTAAAGAAGAGTTGTATATGATGCAACCAAAAGGTTTTGTCGATCCTAAATGTGCTAACAAAATGTGTAAGCTCCAGCGATCCATCCATGGACTGGTGCAAGCATCTCAGAGTTGGAATATACGCTTTGATGAGTTGATCAAAGCATATAGTTTTATACAGACTTGTGGTGAAGCCTGTATTTACAAGAAAGTGAGTGGGAGCACTACATCGTTTCTGATAAGTATATGTGAATGACATATTGTCGATCGGAAATGATGTAGAATTTTATGGAAAGCATAAAGGAGGTCTTAAAAGGAGTTTTTCAAAGAAATACCTCGGTGAAGCTACTTGCATATTGAGCATCAAGATCTATAGAAATAGATCAAGACGCTTGATAAGTTTTTTCAATGAGTACATACCTTGAAAAGATTTTGAAGTAGTTCAAAATGGAACACTCAAAGAAAGAGTTCTTGCCTGTGTTGCAATGGTGTGAAATTGAGTAAGACTCGAATCCCGACCACGGCAGAAAATAGAAAGAGAATGAAAGTCATTCCCTATGCCTCACCATAGGTTCTGTAAAGTATGTCATGCTATGGACCAGACCTATTGTATACCCTGCCCTGAGTTTGGCAAGGGAGTACAATAGTGATCTAGGAGTAGATCACTGGACATTGGTCAAAATTATCCTTAGTGGAATAAGGATATGGTTCTCGATTATGGAGGTGACAAAAGGTTCATTGTAAAGGGTTACGTCGATGCAAGTTTTTGACACTGATCTGGATGACTCTGAGTCTCAATCTGGATACATATTGAAAGTGGGAGCATTTAGCTAGAGTAGCTCCGTGTAGAGTATTGAAGACATAGAATATTTGCAAAATACATACGGATCTGAATATGGCAGACCCGTTGACTAAACTTCTCTCACAAGCAAAACATGATCACACCTAAGTACTCTTTGGGTGTTAGTCATATAGCGATGTGAACTATATTATTGACTCTAGTAAACCCTTTGGGTGTTGGTCACATGACGATGTGAACTATGGGTGTTAATTACATGGGGATGTAAACTATTGATGTTAAATCACATGGCGATGTGAACTAGATTATTGACTCTAGTGCAAGTGGAAGACTGAAGGAAATATGCCCTAGAGGCAATAATAAAAGTTATTATTTATTTCCTTATTTCATGATAAATTTTTATTATTTATGCTAGAATTGTATTAACCGGAAACTTGATACATGTGTGAATACATAGACAAACTTACTGTCACTAGTATGCCTCTACTTGACTAGCTCGTTGAATCAAAGATGGTTAAGTTTCCTAGCCATAGACATGAGTTTTCATTTGATTAATGGGATCACATCATTAGAGAATGATGTGATTGACTTGACCCATTCTGTTAGCTTAGCACTTGATCGTTTAGTATGTTGCTATAGCTTTCTTCATGACTTATACATGTTCCTATTACTATGAGATTATGCAACTCCCGTTTACGGAGAAACACTTTGTGTGCTACCAAACGTCACAACGTAACTGGGTGATTATAAAGGTGCTCTACAGGTGTCTCTGAAGGTACTTGTTGAGTTGGCGTATTTCGAGATTAGGATTTGTCACTCCGATTGGCGGAGAGGTATCTCTGGGCCCACTCGGTAATACACATCACAATAAGCCTTGCAAGCATTGTAAGTAATGAGATAGTTACGGTATGATGTATTACGAAACGAGTAAAGAGACTTGCCAGTAACAAGATTGAGCTAGGCATTGAGATACCGACGATCGAATCTCGGGCAAGTAACATACCGATGACAAAGGGAACAATGTATGTTGTTATGCAGTTTGACCGATAAACATCTTCGTAGAATATGTAGGAGCCAATATGAGCATCCAGGTTCTGCTATTGGTTATTGACCGGAGACGTGTCTCGGTCATGTCTACATAGTTCTCGAACCCGTAGGGGCCGCACGCTTAACATTCGGTGACGATTTGTATTATGAGTTTATGTGTTTCGATGTACCGAAGGTAGTTCAGAATCCCGGATGAGATCGGGGACATGACGAGGAGTCTCGAAATGGTCGAGACATAAAGATCGATATATTAGACAACTATGTTCAGACATCGGAAAGGTTCCGAGTGATTCGGTTATTTTTCGAAGTACCGGAGAGTTACAGGAATTCGTATTGGGCCTTAATGGGCCATACGGGAAAGGGGAGAAAGGCCTCAAAGGGTGGCCGCACCCCTCCCCATGGACTGGTCCGAATTGGACTAGGAGGGGCGCCTTCCTTCCTTCTCCTTCTCCCTTCCCTTTTTCCTGTTCCATGTGGGAGGTGGAATCCTACTAGGACTAGGGAGTCCTAGTGGGACTCCACACTTGGGCGCGCCTTGTGAGGGCCGGCCTCCTCCTCCCTCCATCCTTTATATACATGGCCAGGGGGCACCCCATAGAAACACAAGTTGATCATTGATCTCTCTTAGCCGTGTGCGGTGCCCCTCTCCACCATAATCCACCTCGGTCATAACGTAGCGGTGCTTAGGCGAAGCCCTGCGTCGGTAGCATCATTATCACCGTCATCACGCCGTCGTGCTGACGGAACTCTCCCTCGAAGCTCTGCTGGATTGGAGTTCGTGGGACGTCATCGAGCTGGACGTGTGCTGAACTCGGAGGTGTCGTATGTTTGGTACTTGGATCGGTCAGATCGTGAAGATGTACGACTACATCAAACGCGTTGTGCTAACGCTTCCGCTTTCGTTCTACGAGGGTACGTGGACACACTCTCCCCGCTCATTTCTATGCATCACCATTATCTTGTGTGTGCGTATGAATTTTTTGAAATTACTACGTTCCCCAACAAGGGGTGCGGCCACTGCAGATGGTTTAGTCCCAGGCGTGGACGCTGCATCCTCCTTCCTCTTCTTTGCCGCCGGCGGCGGCCTGGTGAACCAAGGACGAACGTCAGGAAGCAGCAGTATAAGAAAGAACAAGACGAAGCTCGAGCACTTACTGGTCCACCGCAGCATAGTCCACCCTCTGCTTGGTGAGTTTAAAGCCTGAGAACTTCGGAGCCTGAGGAGTGGGCGTGCGGACTCCAGGAGCAGAAGACGGTGTAGCAGTGGGGCCGGAAACAGCTTCAGACGGCATCAAGACAGGAGTAACATCTCGAGAGACCAGCGACGACCTGCCCCTCGTCAGGATAACGAAGCTCCCTTTCAATCGGCAGCGCCGACCGCCGTCATCCGGCAGGGTGCGGAGGATGTCGGCCTTGCGCAAGGGGGGGGGGTCTCTCCTGTTGTCGGTGTCAAAACCGGCGGATCTCGGGTTGGGGGTCCCGAACTGTGCGTCTAGGCGGATGGTAACAGGAGACAAGGGACACGATGTTTTACCCAGGTTCGGGCCCTCTTGATGGAGGTAAAACCCACGTCCCGCTTGATTGATATTGATATTGTGGATGTTTACAAGAGTGGATCTACCACGAGATCAAGGAGGCTAAAACCCTAGAAGCTAGCCTATGGTATGATTGTAAGGGTTGTTGATGTTGTGTCCTACGGACTAGAGCCATCCGGTTTATATAAACACCGGAGAGGGCTAGGGTTACATAGAGTCGGTTACAATGGTAGGAGATCTACATATCCGTATCGCCAAGCTTGCCTTCCACGCCAAGGAAAGTCCCATCCGGACACGGGGAGAAGTCTTCAATCTTGTATCTTCATAGTCTTGGATCCGGTCGATGATGATAGTCCGGCCAATGATAGTTCGGCTGATGATGGTAGTCCGGCTATCCCGACACCCCCTAATCCAGGACTCCCTCACCTGTCCCTTCAGGGGTCACCTCCGAGTCTTCCTCCTCCCCCTCTTCCTCCTGGTGGGACTCATCAGAAGACAGCTCCACCGGCTTCGGCGCCGCAGGGGCCCTGAGGGAGTCCTGGATTAGGGGGTGTCCGGATAGCCGAACTATCACCGTTGGCCGGACTCCTGGACTATGAAGATACAAGATTGAATACTTCGTCCCGTGTCTGGATGGGACTTTCCTTGGCGTGGAAGGCAAACTTGGCGATACAGATATGTAGATCTCCTAACATTGTAGCCAACTCTGTGTAACCCTAACCCTATCCGTGTCTATATAAACCGGAGGGTTTTAGTCCGTAGGAAAAACAACAATCATACCATAGGCTAGCTTCTAGGGTTTAGCCTCTCTGATCTCGTGGTAGATCCACTCTTGTACTACCCATATCTTCAATATTAATGAAGTAGGAGTAGGGTTTTACCTCCATCGAGAGGGCCCGAACCTGGGTAAAAACATCGTGTCCCTTGTCTCTGTTACCATCCGCCTAGACGCATTCGGGACCCCTACCCGAGATCCGCCAGTTTGACACCGATATTGGTGCTTTCATTGAGAGTTCCTGTGTCGTCATCCTTAGGCCCGATGGCTCCTTCGATCATCAACAACGACGCGGTCCAGGGTGAGACTTTTCTCCCGGACAGATCTTTGTATTCGGCGGCTTTACTGCGGGCCAATTCACTTGGCCATCCGAGCAGATCGAAAGCTACGCCTCGCCATCAGTCAGATTCGGAAGTTTGAACTACACGGCCGACATCCGCGGAGACTTGATCTTCGACGGATTCGAGCCACAGCCAGCGCGCCAAGACTTGTCTCGATGGGCACGATCTAGCTCTGCCGCCGAACAGTGCCCTGGAGGCTGCACAAACGTCCGCTCCGGCCCTTAGCTCGGAGCCGACTCCGCCGATCGAGGACGAGTGGCTGGACACCGCCTCGGGGGCTACGATCTCTACGGCGATTAAGCCGAACTCCATCCCTGTCCTTTGCGAAGACCGTGACTCCAAGGTGCCGGACTCCTCTCCGGACTCCGAACCCTCCGCGCCCCTGCCAATCGAATCCAATTGGGCGCCAGTTATGGAGTTCATCGCGGACATCTTTCAAAGACTCGCCCTTTGGCGACATCCTGAATTCACTAAAGTCTCTCTCTTTATCGGAGAGCCTGGCGGACTACGGTCGGAAGGTTGGGATGCGGACGGCGAAGAAATTCAACGCCCACCCACCACCCACTTTGTAGCCACCGCCGATGATTTAACCGACATGCTCGACTTCGACTCAAGACATCGACGGTATGGACGGCGATCTTTGGAGGCGACCAAGAACCAGCGCCATGAGGGCCTTTGGAAGGCCACCTCGTCATACGACATATACATGGTGGACATCCCAAAAGATGGGAACGGCTGACGGAAGAGCGGAGGATGACCCTCCAAGAAACAGCCCAAGCGTCGGCGTCGTGGCGCCGCTCTAAATCTCGCCACAGCAAAAGCGGTGATTCCGCACGGAGATAATAACACCGGACGGTGCGAAGACAACCCTCCAGCAGGATTCAGACAGAGGAGGGAGAAGCCAGCCCTCATGATAGAGCGGCAGACAGGGAGGTGGAGGGCGATAATTATATGTCCCCTCCGAAGATGAGGCAAGCCTCGGCGGCAGCGAATTTGTCGTGCCTGAGGATCCCGCCGAACAGGAGCGTTTCAAACGCAGGCTTATTGCCACGGCAAGCAGCCTCAAGAAAAAGCAGCAGCATCTCAGAGCTGACCAAGACTTGCTAGTTGACAGATGGACTGAAGTCCTTGCAGCCGAAGAGTACGAACTCGAACGCCCCTCCAAGAGATAACCAAAACGCAGGCTGCTACCCCAATTAGAGGAAGATGCACCCAAACCTACATCACCAGCACATGATGCGGCCGACCGGCCACCCCGTGGCTGCGACAGAGAGGCCTCTAGACCCTCCATTCAAGCCGCACCCCGGCGTCGCTCGAAAAGTACCAAGGCACGGGGAAATGCGCCAGACCTGCGAGACATATTGGAGGACAAGGCAAGGCAAACAAGATCAATCTATGGATCGCGTGGGCGCCCCACGACACGCGACGATAACCATCATGCCGGATACAGCAATTCCGGCCAGGCCGAACACAGTAGACAAAGCTCATTTGAGCTGCGTCGTGATATAGCTCAACATGAGGCGCCAAGACACCCACTATGATTCACAGACGAAGTGATGGATCATCAAATCCCCGAGGGTTTCAAACCAGTAAACATCGAATCATACGATGGCACAACAGATCCTGCGGTTTGGATCGAGGACTACCTCCTCCATATCCACATGGCCCGCGGTGATGATCTACACGCCATCAAATACCTCCCACTCAAGCTTAAAGGACCAGCTCGGCATTGGCTCAACAGCTTGCCAGCAGAATCAATTGGTTGTTGGGAGGACCCGGAAGCCGCATTCCTTGATAACTTCCAGGGCACATATGTGCGACCACCAGACGCCGATGACCTCAGCCACATAATTCAGCAGCCAGAAGAATCGGCCAGACAATTATGGACACGGTTCCTAACCAAGAAAAATCAAATCGTTGACTGCCCGGATGTAGAGGCCCTTGCAGCCTTCAAACATAACATCCGCGACGAACGGCTTGCCCGGCACCTAGGACAGGAAAAGCTGAAATCCATGGCAGCCCTCACAACACTCATGACCTGCTTTTGCGCGGGAGAGGACAGCTGGCTAGCTCGTAGTAACAACTTGACCAAAAACCCTGGTAGTTCGGATACCAAGGTCGCGTCGCAACAAGCACAAGCGCCGCATTAACGACGATAATGCTGAAGATACGGCAGTCAATGCCGGATTTAGAGGCTCTAAACCCGGTCAGCGGAAAAAGCCGTTCAAAATAAATACTCAAGGCCCGTCCAATCTGGGCCGAATACTCGATCGCTCGTGCCAAATACATGGCACCCCCGAAAAACCAGCCAACCATACCAATAGGGATTGTTGGGTCTTCAAACAGGCAGGCAAGTTAAATGCCGAACTCAATGACAAGGGGCTGCATAGCGATGACGAGGAGGAGCCCCGGCCGAACAATAGAGGATGAAGGTCTTCCCCCTCCCCCAAGTGCGGACGGTGAACATGATATACGCAACCCACATACCCAAAAGGAGCGGAAGCATGCACTAAGGAACGATATGCGATGGAGCCAGTCGCCCCAAAGTTCAACCCATGGTCCTCTGCCCGATCACCTTTGATCGAAGGACCATCCCATCGGCATCCGCCACGGCGGATTCGCTGCATTGGTTCTTAACCCAATCATCGACGGATTTCACCTCACTAGAGTCCTGATGGACGGCGGTAGCAGCCTGAACCTACTCTATCACGATACAGTGCGCAAAATGGGCATAGACCCCTCAAGGATTAAACCCACAAAGACGACCTTTAAAGGCGTCATACCGGGTGTAGAGGCCAATTATAGAGGCTCAGTTACACTCGAAGTGGTCTTCGGATCCCCGGATAACTTCCGAAGCGAAGAGTTAATCTTCAACATAGTCCCGTTCCGCAGCGGCTACCACGCACTTCTAGGACGAACCGCATTTGCAAAGTTCAATGCGGTGCCGCACTACGCATACCTCAAGCTCAAGATGCCAGGCCCTCGAGGAGTAATCACGGTCAATGGAAACACCGAACGCTCTCTTCGAACGGCGGAGCATACGGCGGCCCTCGCAGCGGAGGTGCAAAGCAACCTCTTACAGCAATTCTCGAGTCCGGCTACTAAACGTCCGGACACCGTCAAGCGCGCCCGGAGTAATATACAACAAGACAGCCTGGCACGATCCGAGCACGCGTAGCAATCCGGCCCCAACCCCAGCCCTCGCGAAATCGCGAAGCGATTACGCTGGCGTACATTACTACGCTCTGGAGATACCATGGGCATAAGGGGAGGGGCACGACCACGGCACGCCTAGAATGCGGCTCATTCGCACCAGGGGCTCCCGATTGTGTCGTTCTTTTTCTTTCTTCTTTTCTCTTACTTTCAGGACTCCGTTTTCCAGAAGCCCTGTCCGGCTCTAGAATTGCCGAACTCACGATGCAATAGCCAGGGAAGCAGATAGCTACGTCGAGTGTCCAGGTGGTCACTACTACGAGCATTATACATGTTTTACATACCATCCCGCAGCTTACCCCTGGAGGGGGACATGTCAAATAGTCCCATCCCTTGCTTATCGCACTATTTGTATCGTTCTGCTTTCATTGCAGTACCTTTTTGAATAAACAATACATAGCTTTTGCCTATTATTGCACTCCTTTCTTTATATATATATATATATATGTTCATTCATGACACGTTGCACCCGTACACTTTGGTATGGCCAATACACCAGGGGCTTAAGTACCCCAAAAATATGGTGTTATAAGTCCGAACACTTTCACAAGTGCGGCACCCCGAACTTATAGCATTATATGCATCGGCTCCGAATCATGTCTTGGGTCAATAGTTGGATTTTCCCGGCTCCCATGTTTTGGTACCTTACGTTCCGTTATATCGGCTAAGGTAGCGCTGGGAGAACCACTGCGATTGTGCCCCGGTTGAGATGGGTTGAGCACCTCAGTGGAGAAAGCTAAAACTGACCGTCATGATAGGGCGAGAGCCGGTCGCTGTTCGAGAGGTTTTTTCGGGTCCCTAAAGACTTATGCCGCTTAGATCGAGGAGTCGGCATTGTCCGGCCAAGGTGTGGATAGCGCCCCGAACTCGGTCTTCCGAGTACTAGGGGCTTCGCCGAAATTTAAAATTATAGAATTCTATGGCTAAGTGAGAGTGTTCAAGCACTATACTCCGGTTGCCTTGTTGTTGCGTTGAGCGCCTCCCTCGAAGGACCCAAGAATGGGAACAAGAGCGCTCAAGTTTATCCCGAACACCCCAGCACACGTGGCATGGGGCCTGAAGCCAACGACTTGCCATCTCTCAAATTAGATAAACAGCCGCACAGAAGGTAATATTTTAAATTCACAAGCGTTGCTTAGCGCATATGAACAAGTTTTCAGCGTACAGGATAACAAATGCGAGTCTATTCAAAATTACATCTTTGGAGCATTCACCCGCTTATAAGGCGGGCACCCTTCAGACGCCCTCATAGTACATTTCGGGCTTGCGATGCTCCTTGCCCTTGGTGGCCCGTCCGTCACAAGCTTCTCGGCATCCATCTTGCCCCAATGCACTTTAGCACGGGCAAGGGCCCGACGGCACCTTCAATGTAGACGGAGCGCTTGATGACTTCAATCCATGGACAAAGGCGTCCACCAGCCCGCACTAGCCCAAGTAGCTCCTGTGCATGGCTTCCAATGGCCACGGTAATTATGAGGGCCTTCATGGCCTGTTTGGCGACCTTGTGAGCTCGACCAGCTGCTTCAGCTGGTCGCTCGAGAACACCAGATGTCCGCCTCAAAGATACCGAGACCAGAACACCTTTTCCGTCGAGCTCCCCTCCTTGGCGCGGCAGAACGCGGCAGCATCAGACACACTACGGGGCAGATCTGCGAATGCTCCTGGAGAGCTCCGTATTCGGGTAAGTAATAGATAATTCACTTTCACATGCTTGCTTTGCATAAAGAATGCCTTGCCCACCGCTATCTTCTTTAATGATTCAATTTCCTGGAGGGATTTTTGGGCTTCGGCCTTAGCGGCTTTGGCACTCTCAAGAGCCGAGGCGAGCTCAGACTCTCGAGTCTTCGAGTCACGCTCCAAACTCTCGTGTTTTTCCACGAGAGCCCAGAGCTCTTGCCGCACCTCCGCCACCCGCGCCTCCTGCTTCTCTCGCTCGGTGCGCTCCGCGGCCGCTTTGCTTTCGGCCGTGGACACCGCTTCCTTTAGGGTCGCCACCCCGTTCGTGGCCCCTACAATACCCACATCGTTAAGCGCCGTTAAGCGCCTCCGGCAAGCTATCCGGTGCCTCCGGATGGACGGAGGTCACCGGCGTCCTGATCTTACCCTTCTTACGAAGGGGCCGCTATTTAACTTCGAACCAGAAGGTTCAGACGGAGTCGACAGGGCCGGACTTAGAGCCCTCGGGGTTTTGCCCCTTTGCGCTGGAGTCCGGGAGGTCGCTTAGCGGCGCCTCCAGACCACCTCCTCTTGGTTGGGCCCCTTTGGGATTCCACCGCGGTGTCGCTCAAGGCCACGAGGAGAGGAGGCGGTCGGAAGTGAAGTGCTATTCACATCCGACGAATCCAGGGAGCCGCTCGACGAAGCGGCGAGCTCGCCCTTGGGCAGGCTACATGGTTATATTCGGCGTTAGAAGATACTATGCGACAAATAAAAAGTCATGAGCTACTCCGGATTCCAAACACTTACGATCTCGCGAGGGGCTTGGCCCTCGGAGGCCACTCCTCCTCGTCATTGTCGGCGTTGGTGGAGAAGTCCGGAGGAAGGGTCCTTCCTTTCTTGGACCCTCCGGCCTCCCCAGTCGGGGCGACTTTCCTTTTCTTCTCTCCCCCCGCTAGGGGAGAGGCTTCTTTTTCCTCCTCCTCGTCCTCAGGGGAGGATTCCGCCTCAGAGTCGTCGGACGATGAGTCCGACAGCACCTGGCGCCGGTAGCTCCTTCGAGTTCCCGTGGCCTTCTTCTTGGCCTTCTTCTCCGCACCACTTGAGGTGCCGGAGCCAGCAGCCCCGTCAAACGGGCGTCCGCTGGGTCTTCTGGCAAGGGGGCCAGACAGCCAATCTGTCCGGACGTCTTCAGCCAGTCCTGTCAAAGGTTAGGGAGTTTTAGATCCCACATAGAGTCAAACTATGAAAAAAGAGTCCCATGTAGGGTAAAATAACTTACCTCGCTGGCTTGACGCTGCGAGCTGAATCCGCGATCTTCGTTAGCGGATGCGGGAGCTTCGGCGCCCTTGAACAGCACCTTCCAGGCATCTTCGTACGTAGTGTCGAAGAGCCAGCTTCAGGTTCGGTGTTGTGCCGGATCAAACTCCCACAAATTGAAGGCCCATTGCTGGCATGGGAGAATCCAGCGGATGAGCATCACCTGGATTACGTTGACAGGCTTGAGATCCTTGTCCACCATGTTTCGGACGCAGGTTTGGAGTTCGGACAGCTCCTCCGAATCACCCCACGTCAGGCCCGTCTCTTTCCATGATGTGAGCCGTGTGGGGAAGCCAGATCGGAATTCAGGAGCCGCCACCCATTGAGAGTCGCGCGGCTCGGTGATGTAGAACCACCCCGATTGCCACCACTTTATGGTCTCCACAAAGGAGCCCTCGAGCCATAGGACGTTGGCCGTCTTTCCCAGCATGGCACCTCCGCACTCTGCTTGGCGGCCGCCCACTAACTTCAGCTTGACATTGAAGGTCTTCAGCCATAAGCCGAAGTGGGGCTGGATGCAGAGGAAGGCCTCACACACGACGATAAACGCCGAGATGTTGAGGATGAAATTCGGGGCTAGATCGTGGAAATCTAGCCTGTAGTAGAACATGAGCCCCCGGACGAATGGGTGAAGTGGAAACCCTAGTCCAAGGAGGAAGTGGGGGAGGAACACCACCCTCTCATGGGGCCTGGGGGTGGGGATGAGCTGCCCCTTGTTGGGGAGCCGACACGCGACGTCACCGGACAAGTATCCGGCTTTCTGCAGCTTTTTGATGTGCCCCTCCGTGACGGAGGAGGCCATCCACTTGCCTCCCGCTCCGGACATGGTTGGAGAAGGTTGAGGTGGGATGTGCGGACTTGGGCGCTGGAGCTCGAGTGCGCGGAAATGGATGAGCAAAGGAGGAAGAAGGCGTAGGTTAAAAGGTGGATCCTTATCCCCTTATATGGACGGACGAAGCTATGCGTCCCCGCCAGCCTGGTAAAACTCGCTTATCTCCCAAGCATCGTTATTCTCTCTACGATGGTATGTGGAACTTGTTTTGCAGATCCGGACACTATCCTTGTGTTCAAAATCTTCTATGAAGTATTCAGAGGAGGAACCCGCCTTGCAATGCCGAAGATAATAAGCGCGCCGGATTCGTCGTCATTGAAGCCAGGCTCAGGGGCTACTGAGGGAGTCCTGGATTAGGGGGTGTCCAGATAGCTGAACTATCACCGTTGGCCGGACTCCTGGACTATGAAGATACAAGATTGAAGACTTCGTCCCATCTATGGATGGGACTTTCTTGGCATGGAAGGCAAGCTTGCCGATACGGATATGTAGATTTCCTACCATTGTAACCGACTCTGTGTAACCCTAACCCTATCCAATGTCTATATAAACCGGAGGGTTTTAGTCCGTAGGAAAAACAACAATCATACCATAGGCTAGCTTCTATGGTTTAGCCTCTCTGATCTCGTGGTAGATTCACTCTTGTACTACCCATATCTTCAATATTAATCAAGCAGGAGTAGGGTTTTACCTCCATCGAGAGGGCCCGAACCTGGGTAAAAACATCGTGTCCCTTGTCTACTGTTACCATCCGCCTAGACGCACAGTTCGGGACCCCCTACCCGAGAACCGCCGGTTTTGACACCGACAGGCCCCGGTAGGCGCCGGCGGCACCAGCCCGCGCCCGCCAAAAGTCGGCCTGGAAGCCACGACCTGCGGCCCGTCCTCACGGCAAAACAAGTGGGTGAAGATGCTTGGCGGGTACTCCTGGTCATCCCCAACCAGGAGGCGGAGAACCGTGGCTAGCTCACCGTCGGACAAGGCCTTCAGGGTCAGGCGAACCTTGTCCTCTTCGTCCCCAAGCTCCCACAAGGGGCGCGTACGGGCCTAAACCAGGGCTACGCGCAGCATCAGGAATTCCCTCAGGAGCATGGCTGTAAGTGCATCTAGTGCCACCCCTAGTTGGTTTTGGAGTATTGACGACAAATGTGGTTGAGGGACTAATGCGTTTGTGAGAATTGCAGGATAATGCAGGTAGTGTCCCTCATTGATTCGGTTTACCTACCGGAGACGACCCTAAAAATGTATGAAGACATTGACGAGCGATGGTGGTATGTGAAGATATTCACATTGAAGACTATGACATGAGAAGACATTGAGTGAAGACTATGGGCCTTGAAAGATCGTGTCGTTTCGCTGCTTCCTTTTCTTCTTTGTTGAGTCGTAGGAAACACCGTATTGTTAAGTGGGGTCCAAGTGATCATAGTCAGTATGTGTGAAGTGTTGCTCAACCCAAATCCTATGTCTTCGATCGAAGACTATTAGAGCAAAACTTATCCAGCTGGATGAGTCAGCTTTGCTTGTAGCCCAAGTAAAGTTGTCATGTGTGTTTCAAATCGACCGTTCGAACACGTGTCGGTTCCTTAGTGACCTGTGGTCATTTCGGACATAACAGGTCGGGTTGCCTAGTGGCTATAAATAGCCCACCCCTACACCATAAATTGGTGGCTGCTTAGAGTTAGTGCACGGCTTTTGTCGCTTTGAGAGCAACCCACCTCGAAGCCTTTGAGAGAGAGAAATCCTTGCGAGGACAAAGCCCAAACACCCGTGAGCCAAAGAGTGTTAGGCATCACTGAAGTTTTCTGTCATGTGACCTGAAGAATTATTACACTTGAGGACCGTGGAATCCTCCGGCCCGGTTAGGCGTCGCGTTCTCGAGCATCCAAGAGTCATTGTGGATTGCCGGTGAACATCGTTTGTGAAGGTTCAAGTCTACCTTGAAGACTTACCAGAGTGATTGGGCGAGGACTGTGTGTCCTTAGCTCAAGGGAATAAGGTGTAGACGCGGTCTTCTCGAAAGTTGAATCTCAGCCTCCCCAACCAGATGTACAGCTTGTCACAAAGAATGGAACTGGTCCAACAAATCCTGTGTCTTCAACAAGTGACTGGTTCTATCCCTTCCCTCCTTTACCTTGAGTTTGTCTTCGTGAAGTCATTGCTTATATGCCTTATCTGTTTGACTTCATTGCTTGTCTACTATCGTTGTTTGGCTTCATACTATCTTCCATCCTGATCCTACTACCAAGCTGCTACTAGTCTTGTACTTTCACGTTATTGCATACTAGACTATGGTTTGCTTGCTGTAGTTTATCTTCCGCTGCATATCAATTAGGTCATTTCTGTTGTTTGTCTTCAAAACATCCGTGTTTTGAAGACTTTTCTAAAAATCGCCTATTCGCCCCCCCCCCTCTCGGCGAGAACTAGCACTATAAATTGGTATCATAGCAAGGAAGTCCCTTGTTACGTGTGATTCGGTTTAACCACACGGAGTTTTAGCTATGTCGATCGCAGGGATAATCAAAGTCTCCGCTGCTTGCCCCGTGGTTCGATGGAACTGACTATCCTCTTTGGAAGAATAAGATGTGCATGCATCTTGAAGCCATTGATGTCGACCTACGGTATGTCGTCAAGAACGGCGTCCTAAATCTGGTGAAGGTGTCACCCCGCCGATGTCAAGAAGTTCATTCAAGCTGGACTCCATGCAAAGAACATCATCTCGTGGTCATCGACCAAAGGACAGTATGGCTGTGTGAGTGCTCGAACGCCGAAGCTAGTCTGGGACTAGCTATCCAAGGTCAACGAAGGCGTCTCAACCCAGAGAGATTAAAGGATCAGTGTTCTTCGCAACCTCTTCAACCGCTTCAAGAGAAATGACAATGAAAATGTCCAGCTCACGTTTGATCGCCTCACTGACATCACAAATGAGCTTCATGCCCTCGGCGCCAATCGAGATCACCAAGCATGAAATCGTCAAGACACTACTGAGATCACTTGACAGCTCTTTTGACACCCTTGCCCTCATGATACAAGAACGTCCTGACTTCAGGACACTCGATCCGTCTGATATACTTGAGAGGCTCAACACAGATGAGTTCCAGCTTTCTTAGAAAAGAGATATCTATGTTCCCAACTATGGCCGAACTCGCGCTTTGAAGGCAAAAGTTGTTTCCTCATCTGAAGAAGAATCTGACTGTGGTTCTGATGATCCTGAAGACATTGAAAAGGAACTTGCTATGCTTGTGAAGAAGTTCTAGAAGTTCACTAGGAAGAAAGGCTTGAAAGTCTTCACGATCCAGCTCAAGAGATGATGAAGCTTCCACTCATGACTACAAGAAGAGAACCTGTCACAAGTGCAAGAAAACTGGACACTATATCTCTGAGTGTCCACAGTGGGACAATGAGAAGAAGAAGAAGAGCAAGGAATATGATTCTGATGACAAGAAGAAGAATAAATCTTCAAAGTCTTCTTCCAAGTCCTCATCAAAGTCTTCATCACATAATAAGAGCTCATCTGGCAAGGCTCGTGCTTTTGTTGGCAAGGAAATGGATTCAGAGGAGGAGTCTACTTTTGAGGAGGTGGAGGTGGAGTCTGAAGAGGAGTCCGACCCTGGCATTGCAAATCTAGCTTTAGCCACAGCCTATGTTGCCAAGTCCATCTTCAACACTGAAGACAATGACTTCTACACCAACGTCAAGCCGATGACAAGGACGACCCTGCTCCCACCCATCGCTTCATGGCACGGTGCCAAGGTAAAATCACGTGATGCTTACTTTCAAACTTCAAGTGAAGATGACTCGATTGTGAATCCAAACCCAGCTACAAAACTCTTGCTAAAATTGCAACCGAACAACAAAGAGCTATGGAACATACTCAAAACTGTTAGACAAAAGCGACGACTGTTGGACGCGGAAATGACACGTTCACAGTCCTTAGTTGAAGACATTAAAAATCTTCATGCTAAGTACCAAGAACTTGAAAGTTGTCATGAAACGCTCTCAACTACTCATGAAAGGCTCTCCTATGATTATCTTCAAAGGAAGCAAGAGCTTGAGAAATTGAGAGCGGCTCATGAAGATCTTCAAAAAGAGAATGAGTCACTTCGCGCTCAACAGATCAGTTCCGCTCAGGATGGATTTGAACCACCATGTCTAAAATGTCTTGAGCGTGATATCACTACCTCTGTTGCTGAATGTTCAACTGCCATCTTTGTTGCATTGTCTTCAACTACTAATGTGGTAACTAACCCCTCTGCGGAGGATACCACCGCTATTGCGATGAAAATGCTAGGTTGAAGACATTGCTTGAAATAGGGATGTATAAAATCCTGAAAGGGCATCGTACACTTTGCGATGTCCTCAAAAGCAGATTCTCGAACCGAAACCCTAGGAAAGAGGGTGTTGGGTTGAGAGGAAAATGAATGTTGATGGTTCCTCTTGGAAGCCTTGATCGGTATCCCAAAACCACATGGGTTGCTGCAAAGGGACCTTCAGTGGATCCATCCACCTTATCTGGCTTTACCTGTGCTAACCCTATTATCATTGATGAATCCTTTGATGCAAACTATAAGCTGTTCAAGAATCAGAATGGTGAAGTGTTTGCCAGGTATATTGGTACTAACTGCAGGAATGGACCACCTATGAAGAAGATCTGGGTTCCCAAAAGCTGTCTTGGGAATCTTCCAGTGAATGTCATCATGACACCACCTGGGAAGAAGACAAACCCCAGACCTAAGGCGTCATAGGGTCCAAAGGCTTCATATAGACAGAGGACTCACTTGAGTCACCCTAACGTCAATGTTTTGCAGGGAAACCGTACTCAAATTTATGAATATGAGCGTGTGTCTTCAAACCTCTATGTTCATAGAACTAAGAAATTTTCTGCTTATTCATATGAGTATCATTCATCTCCTGCAAGGCTATTTGCTAGGGCTCCAAAGCCGAAATTCTCAGATGCTGCACTTAGACTCATTGCTTCTAAGCCACCCCTGAATATGTGGGTGGTTAAGAAGAATTAACTCTCTTTTTTGCAGGAAAGGGTCTCGGCCGAAAATCAAAGGCGTCGATGCTATTCTTTGGGGACCTAAAACATCTTGTAGGGCACAAGATCAAATGCCCAAATGGTCTCACTATGTATTTTGTTCATGAATCGCTTGCCATTCATCCTATCAGTCCTAATCTCTATTTAAGCTTCAATAATCCACTTGCCTGTCAAATGTTTATGCTTCACAATGCTCTTGGTGAAGCCTATCCCCTAACTGCATCTTGTAGGGTATGACACCACATGCTTCAGAATGGATTATGGACAGTGGATGCACTAATCATATGACTGGTGAACGAAGTCTTCTCATGGACTCAACCTTACGTCCATCAGACAAGAGTCACATCACCTTTGCTGACACTGGTAAAAGCAAGGTATTGGGTCTAGGTAGAGTTGCAATCTCAAAGGATCAACACATGGATAAAGTGATGCTTGTTGAATCCCTTGGTTTCAACTTGATGTCTGTCTCAATGCTTTGTGACTTGAACATGATTGTGATATTTGGAAAATATCGTTGCCTTGTACTAATGGAATCTGACAAGTCTCTAGTCTTTGAAGGGTATAGGAAAGATGATCTATACATGGTAGATTTCTCAACAGGTCCACAACTTGTCGTGTGTCTTCTTGCAAAAGCTTCGCACGTCGGCTCGCATCGGAGGTGGGGCATCTTGGCATGAGGAACTTACACACACTCATCAAGAAGAAGCATGTCATAGGCATCGAAGGTGTCAAGTTCAAGAAGGATCATTTGTGTCGTGGCTCGCGAAGCTGGAAAGATGACTAGGCAAAGCACCCTCGAAGACAATCATGATCACATCTCAACCCTTCGAGCTGTTACACATGGATTTGTTTGGCCCTACTCATTACTCTACCCTCACAACAACTGCTTGTCTCTATGGCTTCGTCATTGTTGATGACTACTCAAGATACACATGGGTGCACATAAATCTCTACAAGACTAAAGTGCAAGATGTCTTGGACGCTTAACCAATCGAGCAATGAACAATTATGGCGTCAAGATCAAGCATATCAGAAGTGATAACGGCACTGAATTCAAGAACACCAGACTTGATCTTTATCTGGATACTATGGGAATCACTCATGAGTTCTCTGCTCCATACACACCTCAGCAAAATGGCATCGTGGAGCGCAAGAACAGAACCCTCATTGAGATGGCTCGAACGATGCTCGACGAGTACAAGACACCAAGAAAGTTCTGTCCTGAAGCTATTGATACTGACTTGTCACGCCATCAACCGTGTTTATATCCATAAGCTTCGAACAAAACTTCCTATGAGCTCCTTCTTGGCAAGAAGCCAAATGTCACTACTTGAGTATTTGGGGCTAAGTGCTGGATCAAGGATCCCCATCACAAGTCAAAATTTGAACCCAAAGATCACGAAGGCTTCATGCTCGGTTACGGAAAGGACTCACACTCTTACAGAGTCTTCAATCTCTATCTCTACAATATCATCGAAACTGTAGATGTGCGATTTGATGAAACCAATGGTTCACAAAGAGAGTTCCTGCCAAGCACACTAGACGAAGCTCAGCCCAGCGAATCTATCAAGCTGATGGGAACTGGTGAAATCATGCCTTCAAGCACAACACGAAGAGGAAATTATCATTTCTGCACCTAACCAACCGGAAGACAATGCTCACCACTGAAGACAATCCTCCCAATGATGACAATGATCAAGATGAGCAAAGTCTTCGTCCGATTCATCCTCGAGTTGCAAATGAAGTGCAGATTGAGAAGATAATTGATAGCATCAATGCACTGGTCCGCTTACTCGCTCAAGAGCAACACAGCTAGCAAACTTCGTGGGCACTTTTCTTTTGTGTCAATATCGTAACCCAAGAAAGTTGTCAAGCCTTTATGGAACCGTAATGGATACAAGCTATGCAAGAAGAACTTCAACAGTTCAAGCTGAATAATGTTTGGGAACTTGTGAAGCGTCCTGACCCTCGCAAGCATAACATTATTGGCACCAAATGGATATATTGAAACAAACAAGATGAGCATGGTCAAGTCGTCAGAAACAAAGCTCGGGTTGTGGCTCAAGGATATACTCAAGTTGAAGGTATTGACTTCGATGAAACATTTGCTCCTGTAGCTAGGCTTGAAGCTATTCGCATACTACTAGCCTATGCTAACCACCACAACATCTTGCTCTATCAAATGGATGTGAAGAGTGCATTTCTCAACGGCAAGATTGAAGAAGAAGTATATGTCGCTCATCCACCGGCTTTGAAGATCCAAAACATCCTGATATGGTGTACAAGCTAAATAAAGCACTGTATGGCCTCAAACAAGCTCCTCGCGCCTGGTATGATACAATCAAAGACTTCCTGAAGAGCAAAGGCTTCAAACCTGGATCTCTTGATCCCACACTCTTCACGAACACATATGATGGTGAATTGTTTGTATGCCAAATATATGTGGATGACATTATCTTCGACTGCACCAACCATAAGTATAGTGATGAATTTGGTTACATGATGCAAGAACAATATCAGATGTCCATGATGGGAGAGCTCAAGTTCTTCCTTGGTCTACAAATTCGTCAGCAAAGGAATGGCATCTTTATATCTCAAGAAAAATACCTCCAAGATTTTCTGAAGAAGTTTGGAATGCAAGAGTGCAAAGGATGCACGACGCCAATGCCAGCCAAACACCACTTGGGTCCCGACGACAATGGTAAAGAGTTCGATCAAAAGGTATACCGCTCCATGATTGGTTCCTTACTTTACCTATGTGCATCTAGGCCAGATATTATGCTTAGTGTTTGCATGTGTGCTCGATTCCAAGCAGGACCAAAGGAATCGCATCACTTAGCTGTGAAGTTTAATTCTTCGATATTTGGCTCACACCCCAACACTCGGATTATGGTATCCAAAGGGCTCAAAATTTGATTTGGTTTGATTTTTGGATGCTGATTATGCTGGTGACAAGGTGGATCGCAAGGCTACATCAGGCACATGTCACTTTCTGGGACGATCACTCGTCTGTTGGTCTTCAAAGAAGCGTAACTGTGTCACTCTCAACTGCTGAATCTGAATACATTGCTGTTGGATCTTGCTGTGCTCAGCTTCTATGGATGAAGCAAACTCTCAAGGGCTATGGCATCAATCTTACACAAGTACCTCTCTTCTGCGACAATGAAAGCGCCATCAAGATTGCCAACAATACAGTCCAGCACTCGAAGACAAAGCACATTGAAATTCGTCATCATTTTCTCAGGGATCATGTCATGAAGAAAGATATTGACATCATTCACGTCAACACTGAAGAGCAACTGGCAGATATCTTCATAAAGCCCTTGGATGAGAAAAGGTTTTGCAAAATTCTTACATCATCAAACTAACTCTCCCGAAGCCAGTTCCTGTCTGTCCAGCAAACGCAAGCCTTTGAAGCCTTTGAACGTGAAGCCATTCAGTTTGAAATTCATGGCTTCAGAGAAATCAGTCAGGAAGGGCGGCATACAGCGTCGTGAGGGAACCTCAAAAGATCTGCTTGATGACCTCGCAGAGTTGTACAAGACAGATCCCGAAGAGAATTACAATCAGGCAAGACGCGAATCCAATGGATTCGTCGTTATTGGGCTGAATAGTGGTTCAAGTACAATTTCGTCACACAGGAATATGCCGTGAAGAATGCTATCAGCCCAAGGTTTCGAGGCCTTCCACCCAAGAACATGGCTGAAGCTATTGCACAAGGTTTCTATCCTTGTATGGTCCGTGGACCTCAGCCTGAGAATGCCGACCCAACGTCTTTGCTCTGGTGTCATGACGACAATCTCTTCAAGCGCAACTTCCAAAGACGCAAAGGCTTACGCAAAGGAAAACAAGAAGTCATTGGGATTAGACTTCAACCCTGGTCCCTCTGCTCCTCGTGCTGGCGGCTCACGTGACGCTGAACCCAATGTCATCGGTCCCATTTCAAACCTTGATGGCCTCATCACCTACATCCTGGTCCAAGGTGCCAAAGTGGATCACTCTGACGACGATGCTGAGTCTGATGAAGCCCCAGCTCTAGCTCCTGCTCCTGCTCGAAAGCTGCAGAAGCAAAAGAAAGTCAAGGCTCCAAAGTCAGCTGCTCCTCCAAAAGCTTCATGTGTGAAGCCACTGGCCACTTCACCTCCTAAAGCCAGTGCACAGTCTGAAGATCAATCCCGTATCTCCAAGAAGACAGAGAAGAGAAAGAAAATTGTCAAGAACACTGAACTGACACTGACCCCTGCTGCCATTCTGCGTAAAGAGCACATTGATCTGTCAAGTGATGACGATCTTGCAGATGATGCTCTTGAGCAACTTATCAAGAGCAAAGAAGAAGCAGAAATCTTCAACAACTTGCCTTTCTTTGATGTGGCAATCATCCATCACTTCATTGATGAGTGGTTTGACACACCAAGCATCAGCTTTGAAGATCTGCAACTTCCTATTGGCCTCAGCATCTCCTTCAATGGCGCCATTGCTTCTGAGCTAGCTCTTGCTCAGCGGATTGTTGAACTGAAGCATAAGATTGACTATGAGAAGGCTCAGTTCAAGAAGCATATGGCTGCACTCAGCGTGCAAGACGTTAAAAACTTCAAGGTCATGCTGCACGACCTCAAGGAAGTCTTTGTCAAGAAGCGTGAAGAAGCCAGAGGCTCTCGTGAGCGCATGAAGGCTCTGGCTGACAAGTGCGTGCTTGCATACAATGAGGCTGAGAAGTGCAAGGCTCTTGGCTGCAAAGAAAAAGAAGTCTTCAACTAACCAAGCTGCACCTTCAAGGCAGGAAGAGCCCCGCATAGTCTTCCCAAGCAGCATGACTGGCTCGAAGCCAAAGGTCCGGTCAACCGCTTGAGCGAGAAGAAGGCGAGGGCTGCCGAGGCTGAAGCCGAAAAAGGAAAAATCCTCGACGCCAATCGATGCTCCCTCCAAGAAGAAGCTAAAGACCAAGAAGAATTGGGCTGCTCCCACAGAGCCCTTGATTGTTGAACCCATTTCTGTGGTTCATCCCGCTTCTGCAACCCAAGAACTTTGCATGACTGTTCATGAGCCAGCTTCCACAGAGGCTCCTGAAGCTGAAGAGATTCTAGCAGTTGATCCCATCACTGCTGAAGACATTGGTCACCATGACAATGTTGAAGATGATGAAGTTCTTCCTCAAATCGAGTACAATGTGGTATCATCGCGTGTTCGTACGAACAGCCAACTCATCAGCATTGGTCGTCCTCTGACGCCAATTGCTCAGGATGCTTCATGGGCTGATCGCCCGCAACAAGAAGACTCCCCTAGTACTCCCCAACAACAAGTCACTCCCCAACAACAACAACAACAAGAAGAGGAAGACTTTGAGGCCCAGCCAACCCCATCTCCAAAGGCGTCGCCAAAGATTTCGCAGAAGCTTCGCAAAGGTCAAAGGCCTCAAGTCCCTCTTCGAGCGTTCGGAAGGAGAAGTGCACCACCAACCTGTTGCACGTCAAGTGTTTTCAGAAGCCACTCCAACTGTGAATGTCTCTGAGTCTGAAGCTAAAGCTGCTGAAGACAATCCGGCTGCATCAGCCGAAGACACCCAAGAAGAAGAAGAACGTGTTCCTACACCCCCAGTAATTGAAGAAGTTATACCCGATATCAACGTGCCAGTGCTCGACCCTCCAGCTCCACAAGTGGAGGTTGAAAACATTGAGGCTGTCACCTCCAACACCAATGAAGCCAATGACGTGGTCATGGCTGAAGCCAATGTGGAGCCTGTACCAACTGCTCTTGAAGCCAATGAAGGAACTGTGCCTGAAGCCACTGAGGCAACTGCTCCTGAAGCATCTGCTGAGCTGAAGCCTCGCTTGTCGCCATCGCCCAGTTCCGCCACCAAGGCCCTACACAATCGAGCAAGCATACAACTATGGCGGGCTAGTCACAGTAAGATGGCCCGTTCTGGTCCCTCCGCCTCATGCCTCTGGTCCTTAGTTCGACTATCATATTGAGCATAGGCCTCAGGTCCAGAAGCCGAAGCCAAGACTGCCAAGGTTTCCAGGCACTGCCACCTCAACAGGTTCTTTCAATGCAAATGGCTTCAAAGCCCACAACATTTTCTTTGACAGTGCAAAGAACACCTACACAAGGCCAAGGATCTCATCTGACAGTTTCTGGAGCTATCAGCAAATAAGCTATTACTCATGTGTTCTATATGATCAAGGCCGCATTTTCCCTCATATGCGCCTCGACACTGAAGCCATTGCCGGACTGCCGTGCTTAGAAGAAGCACTTGATTGCTTTCATGATGCAGGTCTGCTTGGTTTCATTCTGAGACATAAAGAACACTTTGGAATGAAGAATTAGTGCTTCAATTCTATGCTACCCTCCACATCCGCGGCTACAACAGAGATACGAAGACATGGGTTCTCGAGTGGATGACAGGAAATGTCAATCATGAAGCCAAAGCTCTTGACATCATTGAGCTCACAGGCCTACCCACTCCTGGAGAGCTGTTTGAACCTGGATGTCAACTCCACCGCGATGCCTTGGAGAGCATATTTCATAAGCCGTAACCCGACATGAGTCGGATCTTGAGCATGATGAAGCCATCGCCACATGACGCTGAATACCCTCAGCACTTCTTTGTTGATGACCTTGAGTATCCGCCTCGCACAATATATCACATCATCAGCGAACTCTATGGCCTATCAAAGGGCATTCATCGTCTGCAAAAGCTGGAAGGAGCAATGAAGACATTGGTCTTTTACATCCTCAATGGCATCAGCTTCAACACGCAAGAATTCTTCATCCGACAATTAGCTGCGCTCGATCTGATCTGTTTGGTGCGAAGTTCTATGCTCCATGGGTCATGCGCCTCATTAAGATGCACTCGCTATCAACTATCAACCCTCTCGCCGCAATCATCCGATCTTTCTACCAGAGGTTGATATATCTGAAGCCATATACCCCGAGCCTGCCAAAACGCCACTAAGTCTTCGTAACGCAGATCACCACAGCTTCTCTCAACCCATGGAAGGCGCCAAGCGGTATCTCGTGTCTATCCTCGGCTGGGAACACACGCCCGCCTCATCGTCGCCGGACTTAAGCCATCGAGAGCACAATTGGCCAAAGGCCTCGGAAGCGCTCTCGAGTCCTCAATGATCGAGAACTTCTTGTGGCGCTGCATCAAAAGCAAGATAAGCATCACTCCTGGCTCAAGCGTCAAATGCAAAGCCTCTTGGTGGACGTCAATCGCATTCGAAACCTTGCCACCAAGAATGCTTTTGTCACCCACGAGACCTGTCAGCGATCATGGAAGAGTTTGACCCTGCTCAGTGCTGAAGCAGATCTTCAAGACGATGGCTTCACTGAACGCTTCAAGTTTGACTCCACTCCTCCACGGAATGCAGTCCTACGCATTTAACTCCATCACTTGAAGACTCTGACTATTCTTCCTCCGTGGCAACTGTCAATGCCAGAGTGATCGATGATGAAGCCAATGCTACTTCACCGCCCCCTACTTCTACACGAATCGACACTGCACCAAGCTCGTCTGCACCGCCAACCAACAACGACAACCCTGCTGCATCATCTTCTTCAGAAGAGGACGAGTAAATGCTCTATGTCTTCAAACCTTTTTGGTCCTTACTGACAAAAGGGGGAGAAGCATATGAGTTTGATAGTCTTCAAGCGGGTTTATAAGGGCGGTTGCACTATATTTTGCCTAGTGTTTACAACTCTCGTTTTTGATACATTTGGTTCTTTGAGTTGTAACACTTAAACTTGATGGTCGTCTGCTACTTATTTGCTTTACTCTGTGCGATGATAAATTCCGCATGTGCGACGATAACTTCCGCACTTAGATCAGTCTCCAGACGTCCATTTTTCATTATGCATGTCATTCTCTTAGCTATATCATTTCATGCATGATGAATTATCTTCATAAGTCGAAGAGGATCTCCACAAGTACAACCTGCCATGTGCATTTGCATTCCAAAAGCAAACTACTTATATGCACATCTTCAGGGGGAAACTTTGCCACTTATGAAGACAATTCCCTATCCTTTACAATTTCACATATTTTGTCCCCGTTGAAAACTTCAACCAGTTTGTCATCAATCACCAAAACGGGGGAGACTGTAAGTGCATCTAGTGCCACCCCTAGTTGGTTTTGGAGTATTGACGACAAATGTGGTTGAGGGACTACTGCGGTTGTGAGAATTGCGGATAACGCAGGTAGTGTCCCTCATTGATTCGGTTTACCTACCGGAGACGGCCCTAAAATGTATGAAGACATTGACGACAATGGTGGTATGTGAAGATATTCACATTGAAGAGTATGACATGAGAAGACATTGAGTGAAGACTATGGAGCGCGAAGACCGTGTCGTTTCGTTGTTTCCTTTTCTTCTTTGTTGAGTCGTAGGAACCACCGTACTGTTAAGTGGGGTCCAAGTGATCATAGTCAGAATGACTGAAGTGATGCTCAACCCAAATCCTATGTCTTTGAGCGAAGACAATGAGAGCAAAACTTATCCAGAGTGGATGAGTCAGCTTTGCTTGTAGCCCAAGTAAAGTTGTCGTGTGTGTTTGAAATCTGACCATTGGAACACGTGTCAGTTCCTTAGTGACCCAGGGTCATTTTGGACATAACAGGTCGGGTTGCCAAGTGGCTATAAATATCCCACCCCCTACACCATAAATTGGTGGCTGCTCAGAGTTAGTGCACAGCTTTTGTCGTTTGAGAGCAACCCACCTCGAAGCCTTTGAGAGAGAGAGAAATCCTTGCGAGGACAAAGCCCAAACACCCAGAGCCAAAGAGTGTTAGGCATGACTGAAGTTTTCCTGTCTGTGTGACCTGAACACTTATTACACTTGAGGACTGTGAATCCTCTAGCCGGTTAGGCGTCGCGTTCTGAGCATCCAAGAGTCATTGTGGATTGCCGGTGAACGTCGTCTGTGAAAGTTCGGAAGTCTACCTTGAATACTTACCAGAGTGATTGGGCGAGGACTGTGTGTCCTTAGCTCAAGGGGAATAAGGTGAAGACGCGGTCTTCTGAGTTGAATCTCAGCCTCCCCAACCAGATGTACAGTTGTCACAGCAACTGGAACTGGTCCAATAAATCCTGTGTTTTCAACAAGTGACTGGTTCTACCCCTTCCCTCCTTTACCTTGAGTTTGTCTTCGTGAAGTCATTGCTTATATGCTTTATCTGTTTGACTTCATTGCTTGACTACTATCGTTGTTTGGCTTCATACTATCTTCCATCCTGATCCTACTACCAAGCTGCTACTAGTCTTGTACTTTCACGTTATTGCATACTAGACTATGGTTTGCTTGTTGTAGTTTATCTTCCGCTGCATATCAATTAGGTCATTTCTATTGTTTGTCTTGAAACATCCGTGTTTTGAAGACTTTCCTAAAATCGCTTATTCACCCTCTAGTCGATAACTAGCACTTTCAATGGCCCATGTCACCTTTGCCGCTTTCGTGTTGCCCGGCTTCAGGTTGTTCTTCATCTGCTCCAGCACCAACGTTGCCCGCTCATCGGTGAGCTCCCCGCAAGACCACCCCTTGTCAGACAGGGGCATCTCCGTCGGCAGCGTCAAGCGTGGGTGGACGACGAAGCGCCCATCATGGCGCGATTTTGCTCGAAGCCGCTGGCTTCCTTCCCGCCTTAGAGATTGAGTTATTTTGCCGGCCGCAATGAAGTTGGAACACGCGGATGTGTGACCCTCGTTGATGTGGAGGAAGAAGAAGTGGCGCAGAAGAGCCACGGACGGCATCACGCCGAGGTATGCCTCGCAGTAGTAGGCGAAGATCGACAAGAGAATGATGGAGTTGGGATGAAGATGCGGCGCCTGCAGCCCATAGTGGCCGAGGACCTCATAGAAGAAGTCAGAAAAGGGGGGAACCAGCCCTGCGACGATGCTGCTCGTGAAGAGGGGAAGAAGGTGCTCCCCTCGGGCTCCGGCACGTCGGAGGCAACCCGGAGCTCCGTATTCCCCCTCTCGTTGCTTTCCCCCGCCGTCAGCAAGCGCTCGGCGGCGAGGTTCTTCTCCGATACGTTGGGCGCGTCGAGAGATGGCTCATACCAAGCCGGCGATGAGGCAGATTTGACCTTGCGAGGCACCATTGATCGCTGATGCGATAGAGGATGGAAGCAGATCTGAAGAGTTCGGAAGCAGGGCACAAGAAACGGGATCTGATCAAGGCGAAAGGAAGCAGTGAGGGCAAGCATTGTCTACGCCAGCCTTTTAATAGTTAGGCAGTTGCCGAGGCAGCGTGGGGAAGCGGAGACGCCCACGTCCGATCAACCGCCATGCATCGACCAAGGCCGCAGGCTATTGGGACCCGCGTCGCTCCGCACTTGCCATTTGGCTTTGCCTCGAAGCCAAGCCCGAGCGCGCCTTGGGCCCGGGGGCTACTGTCGGCATTCTGGGAATGGGGGTCCACAGACTTGCCTGCCTGCGGCCCACGGCATGGCTCTGTGAGCGGGCCCGTACGGCCCATCTTCACCAACAAGCATTCAAGACCCTCGCGAGGGGCCAAGCCTCGCGAGGCGGACGATGCAAGACCTCCTCGGGAGCGGCCTTGTTGGAAATATGCCCTAGAGGCAATAATAAAAGCATTATTATATTTCCTTGTTCATGATGATTGTCTTTTATTCATGCTATAACTGTATTATCCGGAAATCGTAATACACGTGTGAATACATAGACTACAATACGTCCCTAGTAAGCCTCTAGTTGACTAGCTCGTTGGTCAACAGATAGTCATGGTTTCTGACTATGGACATCGGATGTCATTGATATCGAGATCACGCCATTAGGAGAATGACGTGATGGACAAGACCCAATCCTAAGCATAGCACAAGATCGTGTAGTTCATTTTGCTAGAGCTTTTCCAATGTCAAGTATCTCTTCCTTAGACCATGAGATCGTGCAATTCCCGGATACCGTAGGAGTGCTTTGGGTGTATCAAACGTCACAACGAATCGGGTGACTATAAAGGTGCACTACAGGTATCTCCGAAAGTGACCATTGGGTTGACACGGATCGAGATCGGGATTTGTCACTCCATTATGCGGAGAGGTTTCACTGGGCCCACTCGGTAATGCATCATCATAATGAGCTCAAAGTGATCAAGTGTCCGGTCACGGGATCATGCATTGCGGTACGAGTAAAGTGACTTGCCGTAACGAGACTAAACGAGGTATTGGGATACCGACGATCGAAGTCTCGGCAAGTAACATACCGAAGGACAAAGGGAATAGAATACGGGGTTGCTTGAACCCTTGACATCGTGGGTTCATCCGATGACAACATCGAGGAGCATGTGGAGCCAACATGGGTATCCAGATCCCGCTGTTGGTTATTGACTTGAGGTAGTCTCGGTCATGTTCAAGATGTCTCCCGAACCCGTAGGGTCTACACACTTAAGGTTCGGTGACGCTTAGGGTTATTAGGAAGACAAGTATGTGATTACCGAATGTTGTTCGGAGTCCCGGATGAGATCCCGGACGTCACGAGGAGTTCGGAATGGTCCGGAGGTAAAGATTTATATATGGAAAGTGGTTAAACGGACTCGGAAAGTTTCGGGGTATACTGGTAATGTATCGGGGCCACCGGAGAGTTCCGAGGTCCACCGGGAGGGGCCACCTCTCGGGCGCCACATGGGCTAAGTGGAGAGGGAGCCAGCCCTGGTGGGCTGGGCGCACCTCCCCTTAGGCCCATGCGGCTAGGGCAAGGAGGGAAACCCTATGAAAAAAAGGGGGGCGCCTCAGCTTGGGGGCAAGCCACCCTCCCTCCTCCCTTTGTCACGCCCCCATCTAGGGTTTCCCCTAGATGGCCGCCCCCTGGCCCTCTCCTCCTATAAATAGAGGGGTGGGGGAGGGCTAGACACACCATTGAAAGGCGCAGCCCCTCCCCTCCCCAACTCCTCTCTTTCTCCGCGTGTGCTTGGCGAAGCCCTGTCGGAGAACCTCTGCACCAATTGCACCACGCCGTCATGCTGCCATTGGAGTTGTCTTCCTCAACCTCTCCTTCTCCCTTGCTGGATCAAGACGGAGGAGACGCCATCGTCCCGTACGTGTGTTGAACGCGGAGGTGCTGTCCTTTCAGCACTTTGGTCATCGGTGATCGGAATCACGTTAGAACGTCTTCATCATCACCACTCCCTCGAACGCTTCCATTACTCGATCTACAAGTGGTATGTAGATGCAAACTCTCTCTCTTGACTCGTTGCTTAGATGAACTCATAGATAGATCTTGGTGAAACCGTAGGAAAATTTTAATTTTCTGCAACGCTCCCCAACATGGCATCATGAGCTAGGTCTATGCGTAGTTCTCTTTGCACGAGTAGAACACAATTTTGTTGTGGGCGTGGATCTTGTCAACTTACTTGCCGTTACTAGTCGCTTTCTTGCTTCCGCGGTATTGTGGGATGAAGCGGCCCGACCAACCTTACACGCATTTTACGTGAGACCGGTTCCACCGACTAACATGCACTAGTTGCATAAGGTGGCTGGCGGGTGTCTGTCTCTCCTACTTTAGTTGGAGTGGATTCGATGAACAGGGTCCTTATGAAGGGTAAATAGAAGTTGACAAGATCACGTTGTGGTTATTCAGAGGTAAGAAAACGTTCTTGCTAGAACCCAATTGCAGCCACGTAAAAGATGCAACAACAATTAGAGGACGCCTAACTTGTTTTTGCAGCAATTGTCATGTGACGTGATATGGCCAAGTTGTGATGAATGATGATATATTGTGATGTATGAGATCATGTTCTTGTAATAGGAATCACGACTTGCATGTCGATGAGTATGACAACCGCAGGAGCCATAGGAGTTGTCTTTATTTTGTATGACCTGCGTGTCATTAAAGAACGCCATGTAACTCACTTTACTTTATTGCTAAACGCGTTAGCCATAGAAGTAGAAGTAGTCGTTGGCGTGACAACTTCATGAAGACACGATGATGGAGATCATGATGATGGAGATCATGGTGTCATGCCGGTGATGAGGATGATCATGGAGCCTCAAGATGAAGATCAAGGAGCTATATGATATTGGCCATATCATGTCACTACTTTATAATTGCATGTGATGTTTATTATGATTATGCATCTTGTTTACTTAGATCGACGGTAGTAAATAAGATGATCCCTTAGAACAATTTCAAGAAGTGTTCTCCCCTAACTATGCACCATTGCTACAGTTCGTCGCTTCTAAACACCACGTGTTGATCGGGTGTGATGGATTCTTACGTTCACATACAACGGGTGTAAGACAGATTTACACACGCAGAAACACTTAGGGTTAACTTGACGAGCCTAGCATGTACAGACATGGCCTCGGAACACGGAGACCGAAAGGTCGAACACGAGTCGTATGGAAGATACGATCAACATGAGAATGTTCACCAACGATGACTAGTCCGTCTCACGTGTTGATCGGACACGGCCTAGTCGACTCGGATCGTGTAACACTTAGATGACTAGAGGGATGTCTAATCTAAGTGGGAGTTCATCAATAATTTGATTAGATGAACTTTATTATCATGAACAATAGTCTAAAATCTTTATAATATGTCTTGTAGATCAAATGGCCAACGCTCATGTCACCATGAACTTCAACGCTGCTCCTAGAGAAAACCAAGCTGAAAGATGATGGCAGCAACTATTCGGACTGGGTCCGGAACCCGAGGATCATCCTCATAGCTGCCAAGAAACAATATGTCCTAGAAGCACCGCTAGGTGAAGCACCATCCTGCAGAACCAAGACGTTATGAACGCTTGGCAGTCTCGCGGCGATGATTACTCCCTCGCTCAAAGGCGGCATGCTTTACAGCTTAGAACCGGGGCTCCAAAAGCGTTTTGAGCAACACGGAGCATATGAGATGTTCGAGGAGCTGAAACTGGTTTTTCAAGCTCATGCCCGGGTCGAGAGATATGAAGTTTCCGACAAATTCTATAGTTGTAAGATGGAGGAAAACAGTTCTGTCAGTGAGCACATACTCAAAATGTCTGGGTTGCATCACCTCCTGTCCCAGCTGGACATAAACCTCCCGGACGAGGCGGTCATTGACATTATCCTTCTGTCGCTCCCAACTAGCTACAAGAGCTTTTTGATGAACTACAATATGCAGGGTATGGAGAAGACCATTCCTGAAGTATTCTCAATGCCGAAGTCTGAGAGGTTGAAATCAAGAAAGAACATCAAGTGTTGATGGTCAATAAGACCACTAAGTTCAAGAAGGGCAAGGGCCGAAGAACTTCAAGAAGGACGGCAAAGAGGTTGCCGCGCCCGCAAGCAAGTTGCCGGGAAGAAGAAGAAGTCAAAGAATGGACCCAAGCCCGAGATCGAGTGCTTTTATTGCAAGGGAAGGGTCAATGGAAGCGGAACTGCCCCAAGTACTTAGCGGATAAGAAGGCCGCAACACCAAAGGTATATTTGATATACATGTAATTGATGTGTACCTTACCAAAGAATCGTAGTAACTCCTGGGTATTTGATACCGTGCCGTTGCTCATATTTGTAACTCACAGCAGGAGCTGCGGAATAAGAGGAGACTGGCGAAGGACGAGGTGACGATGCGGCGTGGGAATGGTTCCAGAGTCGATGTGATCGCCGTCGCACGCTACCTCTACATTTACCTACGGGATTAGTTATAAACCTTAATAATTGCTATTTGGTGCCAAGTTTGAGCATGAACATTGTATCCGGATCTCGTTTAATACGAGATGGCTACTCATTTAAATCCGAGAATAATGGTTGTTCTATTTATATGAGAGAAATGTTTTATGGTCATGCTCCGATAGTCAATGGTTTATTCTTAGTGAATCTCGAACGTAATGTTACACATGTTCATAGTGTGAATACCAAAAGATGTAAAGTTGATAACGATAGTCCCACATACTTGTGGCAATCGCCGCCTTTGGTCACATTGGTGTCAAGCGCATGAAGAAGCTCCATGCTGATGGACTTCGGAGTCTCTAGATTATGAATCATTTGACACATGCGAACCATGCCTCATGGGCAAGATGACCAAGACTCCGTTCTCCGGAACAATGGAGCGAGCAACCAACTTATTGGAAATCATACATACCGATGTGTGTGGTCCAATGAGTGTTGAAGCTTCATGGAGGATATCGTTATGTTCTCACTCTCACAGATGACTTGAGTAGATATGGGTATGTCTACTTGATGAAACACAAGTCCGAGACCTTTGAAAAGTTCAAAGAATTTCAGAATGAGGTAGAGAATCAACGTGACCGAAAGATAAAATTCTTACGATCAGATCGTGGAGGAGAATATTTAAGTCACGAATTTGGCACACACTTAAGAAAATGTGGAATCGTTTCACAACTCACGCCACCGGAACACCTCGGTAACAGAACGGTGTGTCCGAACGCCGTAATCGCGACTTCTATTGGATATGGTGCGATCTATGATGTCTCTTACCGATTTACCGCTATCTTTTGGGGATACGCTCTAGAGACAGCTACATTCACTTTAAATAGGGCACCGTCTAAATACGTTGAGACGACACCGTATGAATTATGGTTTGGGAAGAAACCTAAGCTGTCGCTTTCTAAAAGTTTGGGGATGCGATGCTTATGTCAAGAAACTTCAACCTGAAAAGCTCGAACCCAAGTCGGAAAATGCGTCTTCATAGGATACCCTAAGGAAACCCTTGGGTATACCTTCTACCTTAGATCCGAAGGCAAGATCTTTGTTGCCGAGAACGGAACCTTTCTCGAAAAAGAGTTTCTCTCGAAAGGAGTAAGTGGGAGGAAAGTAGAACTCGATGAAGTACTACCTCTTGAACGGGATAGTGGTGCAGCTCAGAAAATGTTCTGTAATGCCCACACCAATCAAGAGGAAATTAATGATGATGATCAAGGTACTTCGGATCAAGTTGCTACCGAACCGTGGGTCCACTAGGACACGTTCCGCACTGCAGTGGTACGGCAACCCTGTCCCGGAAATCATGTTGTTAGACAACGGTGAACCTTCGAACTATGAAGAAGCGATGGCGGGCCCGGATTCCAATAAATGGCTCGAAGCCATGAAATCCGAGATAGGATCCATGTATGAAAACAATGTATGGACTTTGACAGACTTGCCCGATGATCGGCGAGCGATAGAAAATAAATGGATCTTTAAGAGGAAGACGGACGCGGATGGTAATGTCACCATCTATAAAGCTCGACTTGTCGCTAAGGGTTATCGGCAAGTTCAAGGAATTGACTACGATGAGACTTTCTCACCCGTAGCGAAGCTTAAGTCCGTCCGAATCATGTTAGCAATTGCCGCATACTATGATTATGAGATATGGCAGATGGACGCCAAAACAACGTTCCTTAACGGATATCTTAAGGAAGAGCTGTATATGATGCAGCCGGAAGGTTTTGTCGATCCTAAGAATGCTGAAAAAGTATGCAAGCTCCAGCGTTCCATTTATGGGCTGGTGCAAGCGTCTCGGAGTTGGAACATTCGCTTTGATGAGATGATCAAAGCGTTTGGGTTTATGCAGACTTATGGAGAAGCCTGCGTTTACAAGAAAGTGAGTGGGAGCTCTGTAGCATTTCTCATATTATATGTAGATGACATACTTTTGATGGGAAATGATATAGAATTCTTGGACAGCATTAAGGCCTACTTGAATAAGTGTTTTTCAATGAAGGACCTTGGAGAAGCTGCTTATATATTAGGCATCAAGATCTATAGAGATAGATCGAGACGCCTCATAGGTCTTTCACAAAGCACATACCTTGATAAGATTTTGAAGAAGTTCAAAATGGATCAGTCCAAGAAGGGGTTCTTGCCTGTTTTGCAAGGTGTAAGATTGAGCTCAGCTCAATGCCCGACCACGGCAAAAGATAAAGAAGAGATGAGTGTCATCCCCTATGCCTCAGCCATAGGATCTATTATGTATGCCATGCTGTGTACCAGACCTGATGTAAACCTTGCCGTAAGTTTGGTAGGAAGGTACCAAAGTAATCCCGGCAAGGAACACCGGACAGCGGTCAAGAATATCCTAAAGTACACGAAAAGGACAAAGGACATGTTTCTCGTTTATGGAGGTGACGAAAGAGCTCGTCGTAAAGGGTTACGTCGACGCTTAGCTTCGATACAGATCTGGATGACTCAAAGTCACAAACCGGATAATGCGTGTATATGTTGAATGGTGGAGCGATGGCTAGTGCGGTTTGCAAGCAGAGCGTTATGGCGGGATCTACATGTGAAACGGAGTACATGGCAGCCTCGGAGGCAGCGCATGAAGCAATTTGGATGAAGGAGTTCATCACCGACCTAGGAGTCATACCCAATGCGTCGGGGCCGATCAAACTCTTCCGTGACAACACCGGAGCTATTGCCTTGCCAAGGAGCCTGTGTTTCACAAGAAGACTGTGCACATCAAGTTGCCGCTTCAACTCCATCCGTGAAAATGTTCAAGATGGAGACATAGAAATTTGTAAAGTGCATACGGATTTGAATGTCGCAGATCCGCTGACTAAACCTCTCCCTGGGCAAAACATGATCAACACCGTAACTCTATGGGTGTTCGATTCATCACAATGTAACTAGATTATTGACTCTAGTGCAAGTGGGAGACTGTTGGAAATATGCCCTAGAGGCAATAATAAAAGCATTATTATATTTCCTTGTTCATGATGATTGTCTTTTATTCATGCTATAACTGTATTATCCGGAAATCGTAATACACGTGTGAATACATAGACTACAATACGTCCCTAGTAAGCCTCTAGTTGACTAGCTCGGTGGTCAACAGATAGTCATGGTTTCCTGACTATGGACATCGGATGTCATTGACAACGAGATCACGTCATTAGGAGAATGACGTGATGGACAAGACCCAATCCTAAGCATAGCACAAGATCGTGTAGTTCATTTTGCTAGAGCTTTTCCAATGTCAAGTATCTCTTCCTTAGACCATGAGATCGTGCAATTCCCGGATACCGTGAGGAGTGCTTTGGGTGTATCAAACGTCACAACGTAATCGGGTGACTATAAAGGTGCACTACAGGTATCTCCGAAAGTGACCATTGGGTTGACACGGATCGAGATCGGGATTTGTCACTCCAGATTATGGAGAGGTTTCACTGGGCCCACTCGGTAATGCATCATCATAATGAGCTCAAAGTGATCAAGTGTCCGGTCACGGGATCATGCATTGCGGTACGAGTAAAGTGACTTGCCGGGTAACGAGACTAAACGAGGTATTGGGATACCGACGATCGAGTCTCGCAAGTAACATACCGAAGGACAAAGGGAATAGAATACGGGGTTGCTTGAACCCTTGACATCGTGGGTTCATCCGATGACAACATCGAGGAGCATGTGGGAGCCAACATGGGTATCCAGATCCCGCTGTTGGTTATTGACTTGAGGTAGTCTCGGTCATGTTCAGATGTCTCCCGAACCCGTAGGGTCTACACACTTAAGGTTCTGACGCTTAGGGTTATTAGGAAGACAAGTATGTGATTACCGAATGTTGTTCGAGTCCGGATGAGATCCCGGACGTCACGAGGAGTTCCGGAATGGTCCGGAGGTAAAGATTTATATATGGAAAGTGGTTAAACGGACTCCGGAAAGTTTCGGGGTATACTGTAATGTATCGGGGCCACCGGGAGAGTTCCGGAGGTCCACCGGAGGGGCCACCTCCGGGGGCCACATGGGCTAAGTGGGAGAGGGAGCCAGCCCTGGTGGGCTGGGCGCACCTCCCCTTAGGCCCATGCGGCTAGGGCAAGGGAGGGAAACCCTAAGGAAAAAAAAGGGGGCGCCTAGCTTGGGGGCAAGCCACCCTCCCTCCTCCCTTTGTCACGCCCCCATCTAGGGTTTCCCTAGATGGCCGGCCCCTGGCCCTCTCCTCCTATAAAAAGAGGGGTGGGGGGAGGGCTAGACACACCATTGAAAGGCGCAGCCCCTCCCCTCCCCAACTCCTCTCTTTCTCCGCGTGTGCTTGGCGAAGCCCTGTCGGAGAACCTCTGCACCAATTGCACCACGCCGTCGTGCTGCCATTGGAGTTGTCTTCCTCAACCTCTCCTTCTCCCTTGCTGGATCAAGACGGAGGGGATGCCATCGTCCCGTACGTGTGTTGAACGCGGAGGTGTTGTCCTTTCAGCACTTTGGTCATCGGTGATCGGAATCACGTTGGGAACGTCTTCATCATCACCACTCCCTCGAACGCCTGCACTCGATCTACAAGTGGTATGTAGATGCAAACTCTCTCTCTTGACTCGTTGCTTAGATGAACTCATAGATAGATCTTGGTGAAACCGTAGGAAAATTTTAATTTTCTGCAACGTTCCCCAACAGGCCTCACCAGCTTGGCTCACGAGGGGCGGAGAGATCAAGGCAACGCAAACCTCGTGAGGTTCTCGTGACGTGAGCCATGACGACCAAGGCCAGGCAGGCGCCAGCGCGCACAGTGTCCTTGTTTCCTCTTTGGTGCTAAGGAGGCAAGTGCAGGCGAGGAGTACCGAGGCATCAAGCAAAGGTTTCCATATCGGTGCAACGAGACCAAGACCAGCAGGACGGCAGGATGGAGGTCACCATGCAGCCCAAGGCGGCGTCACCACCAGAGCCTTTTGCAGGCGAAGACTGCTTTTGTCAGGATAGCTTGTACTAGCTGTCCCGTTTCAAATTGGCCGTTGTTGGCTCCCTTCCCGCTCAATATTTGGGGAGAGGACCAGAGCCTCTATAAATAGGACTAGCCACCATAATAGGAGGCATCTCATCTTGAGTAATCCTCACCCACACAAGTTTGCAAGCCAAAAGAACACCTCACCTCAGGAGGCTGTTTTTCCCCTTGTACTGTTCATCCTCAGCCCAAGAGGCAATCCACCACCACCACACTGGAGTAGGGTATGACACCACAACGGTGGCCCGAACCAGTATAAATCTTGTGCTCCTTGTGTTGCGAGTTCGTCGAGCTAGCCTCTGAGATCGTAGTGAGGTTAGGGCGTGGATCGGTAGGGGGCGATTGTCGTGCGCATCCCAGTGTTCGAACCTTGAGGGTTTTGCCGGAACCAGAGATCCGACAAACGGTACTGATAACAGACAATAAACATGCATCAGAAAGAACACCACTACTACTACTATCAAGCATGACATAGGAAAAAATATTAGCAGCTAGTACATGATAACCAGATGCATAAAAACATAGCATGAAAGTGAACACAAATCCATAAGCATCACCGAAACAATGATAACCGTATCAAAACAAGCAGACATTTATTAAATATTCAAGTTGAAAACCATGGCTACTGCATCACCATCATGCAAGTGGGTGGTGTGGCTTGCCTGGGGATGAAGAATCCACCGGGTAGAAGTGAGGGAAGCTCGCGGAATGAATCGCCGGAAAAGTTTCTCTCTTGATGGGGGTTGATTAGGGGCAAGGGAAAAATGGTCATTTTCACAGTAGGACCACCTAGTGAAAACGATACTAACAGGTAGAGCTTGACGAGACGAAGATGTGGGCATTGGATTCACCTCAAACGGAGTTACGGGTGAAAAGATATAGCCAGACGAAGTTCAGGGACCAATCTGTAACAATAACTCTACAAACAGGCCCTTGGCTGGAAAAATAGAAAGCGACTTCTGAGGTAATATGCTTTCCTGCAGACAAAGTGTATTCCAGTTATAACAGTAAGGAAATACGCTTTCAACGACAGAAAACGTTAAAAGAGAAGTGTGCTTTCACTTAGCTGACTGGATCTGGACATGTGTGGCTGACAGGCGGGGTCCGTGGGACGGGGGGCCCACCTGGTAGGTACTTCTTCTTCGACCCCGCACTTGCCCGACGACAGAGGCTGCGGCGCACTACGTGCACCCGTTCCGGTGACCTGGCTCATCTCCGGCGACGCCCAGCACACCGGCGAGATCGGGAAGACGAGGCGCTTCCGTCTGGACTCCTCACGCTCGTCGATATGTGTCGGAGGGAGCATAACCTCGACTGCGGCGGACGGCGGCTACGGGTAGCGACGGGCGTAGCCTCCTGGTGCGCCGAAGGAAGGGATGAAGAGTGGAGGAGGACCGCCAGAGTCTAGGAGGTCTCCTAGTGGCGGAATGACGGGGAGGGAAGGCCGCCAGCAAGCCAATTTAGGAGGAGCCGAACCGCGGCCATGGCGGCAGCGGTAGAGGGGAGCTCCTGGAGGCTAATGGAGGGCTGGAGAGGGAGCTAGGAGTGGGGTGAGGCTGGTGGTGAGTTCGGGGCACCTCGGGATGGGCTTATATAGGTGGCGGCGAGGTGCCGAGCTGGATGCCGCCACGAGCGCCCCGGTCGAGGTCCTGGCGACGGGCAGCGATCACAGGAGGGTGCAGGAACGCGAGAGACATCGATGGAGAGGTCACGAAGCGGAGCAAGCCAAGGGGGCACGGGGAGGAAGAGGACACGGCTAAGGAAGACGACGCGGTCATGGGCAGGTACTGTTCGGTGACGGGGACAACTCATTGAGGAAGCAAACGGAGGGAGCACGGGCTCGAGAGAGACGGCGACGACACGAGGAAGACGCTGGACATGGCTAGGGGACAAGAGATCGAGTGCACATGCGGGGAGGAGGAGACAGAGGCGCCAGATCACGCGTTTGGCTGTCATGACCCGCGGTCACCGCGTGAGCTGGCATGCGCGGCGTGTTTTGGCCAGCCAGATCATGTCCAGTAGATAGGACATCCAACGGAGAGTGCCAAGGTGCAAGCAAGAGAGCACAACACTTAATTGGTGAATAGGCCTTGCAGTGTTTCAGTCGCACAGCAAGGTGTTTGTTGTTTGTTGTGACTCACATGCTTGGATCTCATGGCTGGGCTTTGACTGGGGTTGATCCACTACTAAGGTTATTAATATGGCAGAGTTTCAGCTCAAGAAGAGGAGTTTAGATAGCACTTGCTGTAGAAAGTGCCCTACTGACCTGATTTGGAAAATAAGAAGGGGCACTGACATGAATGGTTGTCTTAAGCTGAAATCTGGTGTAGATGAGTCATTTGGGCATATGAAGACTCTGTAAAAGTTTCATACCATTTGGATACACAAAAATAGTACTTGCTTCACAAAGCATCCCTCTAGATAGAATCTTAGGAAAATTCTTGAGGGAAAATGGCTGAATGAAATGTGCCCAAATTTGATGGAGATAGGTTATATGGGTAGGAGAAGGACCTGGAAAATTTTCAGCCATAATGGAGCAAGATAAAATATACTTGCTTCACAAACTGATAATTTGGACAGAACACTACTACAGGAGGCTGCTAACGCGACACTACGATCAGAGACCCTTTCACGAAACTGTGTGCGATGCATTAATCACAAACGGGGATGTAAAAAACCGTAAAAAAGGTGCAAAACGTTTGCAATGGAGGATGCATCAAACACGGTTCAGATTTTAGTTGTGTGTGTGATCCAGGGCATACGGTTCATTCCAATGAACTGTTTGCGATGAAGCGGAACAAAAGAAATAGGCAGCCTGATGAAGGCGTGTGCGATGTACAGCATGTGGTTCACTCGGATGAACTATTTGTGATTAGGCAACACATAAGAAACGGTTAGCCAGATCAAGGTCTGTGTGATGTACAGCATACAGTTCACTCGGATGAACTGTTTGTGATTAGGCAACACAAAAGAAACGGTCAGCCAGATCAAGGTGTGTGCTATGTACGACATGCGGTTCACCCGGATGAACTGTTTGCGTTGAGGCAAGAGAACAGCAATGGTTCAATATAACAAATACCATAAATATTGCAAGGTTCAAGTTCAAATATTACAACGCCCAAATTCAGACATTGCAAGCTGCGTCATTTCTGAAAAGGGATCAGCCGTTGACAAGTCATGTATGGTTTTGACACAATAACTTCCAATTTCTTTGCCATATGCTCTTCCAATACGAAGTTTGGCATTTTTGGAGGCACTTCCATTCCGCAGTACCAGCCGCCTCTAATAATCATATCATTGATCTTTCCTAATTAAATGTGTGTTCAACCTCAGTACCCTCAGCACCTTTGCTCTGGCAAGAAAGAATATGGCGAGTGTAATCTCCGGTGGGGTCCCTCGGTAGGAGTTCAAAGTAATATTTGAGAGATGCTGATCTAGGCATTCGATGTGATTGTCATTATCAACATCTTCCATCGGGCATAATATGCACTTCAAAAGAAGAGAATGTGTTGGTGCCTACATGCAGTTTTGAACAGTGCTACACGCCCATTTGGTTTGCAGGATTTGTAAAATGCACCAATGTGCCATCTTCGATCTGTCATGATTAACATGGGCATTAATTTGGTTACTATCTAGAAACATGTAGCCTTCTTCACAAGAGGTTGGATTGGATGAAAAATTCACTAATAAAACTAGTACAGATGAATCCAAAGGAGAAATGCTTATGGACGATTGTAACCATATGAATGAAGCAACCAATATGGGGTGTGGATGTATGTCCTAAAATCCTCCAAAATTCCTTCAGAAATCATAGTACATAGTCATTGTAAACTTGGGAAAAGGTGCAAAAAATTGGACTCCCTTATGGTTAACATTTAACAGGAAAGGAACATCACCTCGATATACAGCTTCTTCAGGCACGGAAAGCATCTCAGGCATTTGAAAACTTGGTCCAGGTTGGGGACGACAGATTCTAGTACCAAGACCTTTACTGTGCCCAGAGTCTGGGTGAAGCTTCACTGGTTGACAGACGAACATACATCTTCAAAACTAGTTATAACGTTGATATCAAGAAGGAGAGGTATATAAGGCGAGTGTTGTACCTGAAAGTTGTAGTATTTGACACACGAGTAGCCCACCACTTTCAATTTCGGCGCAGAAATGACTAATTCTTGTTGGACCTTGTTGATCAACTACAAGTAATCTCTCAAGTGAAGGTGTGTCCTGGATGACCATATTGTGGTCCACCTTTTGTGATCTCTCGTTGCAGCACCAAAGAACACACATAAATAGTGTGGAGAATCTCGGAGGTGATGTGCAAGATACTCGACCAATTCATCGCCTAAAGACGAAGGAACTGGAGTGCAAGACAGCCATGAGCAAAGGCCCATGTCATCCTTTGGGATGCGGACGGCGACGAGCTCGAGGTGCTTCAGTCATGGTAGAAAAAGAGTGGGGCGCATTGAGGGAGTCCTGGACTAGGGGGTGTCCGGATAGCCGAACTATCATCTTTGGCCGGACTCCTAGACTATGAAGATACAAGATTGAAGACTTCGTCCCTTGTCCGGATAGGGACTTTCCTTGGCGTGGAAGGCAAGCTTGGCGTCTGGATATGTAGATTTCCTACCATTGTAACCGACTCTGTGTAACCCTAACCCTATTCGGTGTCTATATAAACCGAAGTGTTTTAGTCCGTAGGTCGAAGAACAATCATACCATAGGCTAGCTTCTAGGGTTTAGCCTCTCTGATCTCGTGGTAGATCTACTCTTGTACTACCCATATCATCAATATTAATCAAGCAGGAGTAGGGTATTACCTCCATCGAGAGGGCCCGAACCTGGGTAAAAACATCGTGTCCCTTGTCTCTGTTACCATCCGCCTAGATGCACAGTTCGGGACCCCTACCGAGATCCGCCGGTTTTGACACCGACATTGGTGCTTTCATTGAGAGTTCCTACGTGTTTGTCACCTATAGGCCCGATGGCTCCTTCAATCATCAAGAACGATGCAGTCCAGGTGAGACTTTTCTCCCCGGACAGATCTTCGTATTCGGCGGCTTTGCACTGCGGGCCAATTCGCTAGGCCATATGGAGCAGATCGAAAGCTACGCCCCTGGCCATCAGGTCAGATTTGGAAGCTTGAACTATACGACCGATGTCCACGGAGACTTGATCTTCGACGGATTCGAGCCACAGCCGAGCGTGCCGTGACTGTCTCGATGGGTGCGATCTAGCTCGCCACCAACAGGTGCCACGGAGGCCGCACGGTTCGCCCGACCCTTAATCCGGAGCCGGTTTCGCCGATCGAGGATGGTTGGTTGGACACCGCCTCGGGGGCTGAAATCTCTACGGCTATTGAGCCGAACACCATCCCTGTCCTTTGCAAAGCTCTTGACTCCCAGGTGCCGGACTCCTTTCCGGACTCCGAACCTCCCACGCCCCGCCAAATGACCGACCGGGCGCCGTTATGGAGTTCACCGCGCGGACATCTTTCAAAGACTGCCCTTGGGCGATATCCTGAACTCATTAAAGTCTCTCTCTTTATCAGGGGAGCCCTGGCCGAACTACGGTCAGGAAGGTTGGGATTCGGACGACGAAGAAATTCAACACCCACGCACCACCCACTTTGTAGCCACTGTCGATGACTTAACAGACATGCTCGACTTCGACTCCGAGGACATCGACGATATGGACGACGACGGCGGAGACGACCAAGAACCAGCGCCCACAGGGCACTGGATGGCTACCTCAACTTACGATATATATATGGTGGACACACCTAAGGGAAGCGATAACGAGGAACGACGAGACACTGCAAAAGAAAATTCCCTCGAGAAGCAGTCAAAGCGGCGGCGTAAGCGCCGCTCAAAACCCCACCTCGACAAAGATAGGGCCCACACAGACCCAGCCATAGAGCAGGGTGAGCCGGCCGACGCATTTAACATGCCATTGAGCAACTATCCGAACAGGCCAACTTGGACAAACAACCCGTCCCGGCAAGGACAATGATGCAGGACGATCTCACGCCGGACACGTCATTGGATCAGAAGAACCTCCACAAAGAGCTCCTCGCTACTGCGCGTAGCTTGAAAAAGCAGAAACAGAGGCTCAGAACAGCGGAAGACGCACTCCGAATGAGATGGAGTAAACTACTCAACACTACAGACAAATATGGCGACAGCCGCCAAGCAAAGAGCTACCCAAAGCGCAAACTACTGCCCGAATTCGATGAGGAGGCCGTAGAGCCCCCACGATCAAAAACAAAGAGGCCGCTGGTCGGATAGACGACCACATGGCAAACGAGAGCGGCAAGCAAGCGGCGCCGCACACAAGCCGCACGCGATCCGCATAAGGATTCACACCAAAAGGATGGCCCGATTAGATCTATCTACGGGCCAAGGAAACAATTTCTGGCGAGCAATACAACACGTCAAATATCCTAACATCACGGCACACCCAACATAGGGCGCCGCGCACCCTCTATGTTTCACCGATGAGGTGCCGGATCATGAATTTCAAATGGGATTCAAGCCCGTAAACATAGAGGCATACGACGGAACGATGCACTCGAGTCTGGATTGAGGATTATATCCTCCACATACACATGGCCAGAGGAGATGATCTCCACGCCATAAAATACCTACCCCTCAAGCTCAAAGGGCCAGCCCGCATTGGCTTAAAAGCCTCCCGAAAACACCATTGGTAGATGGGAAGAGCTTGAGGATGCTTTGGCCAATTTCCGTGGAACCTATGTCCGACCTCCGGACGCAGACGATCTAAGTCACATAACCCAACAGCCCGGAGAGTCAGCTCAAAAATTCTGGAACAGGTTCCTCACCAAAAAGAACCAAATAGTCAACTGTCCGGACGCCGAAGCCTTAGCAGCTTTTAAACACAACGTCCGAGACAAATGGCTCGCCAGACACCTTGGCCAGGAAAAGCCAAGAACAATGGCCGCACTAACAAGCTTCATGACCCGCTTTTGCGCGGGAGAGGATAGCTGGCTAGCAAGATGCAGTACCAGCGACCCAAGTACATCCAAGTCGTGGATGGGAATGGGAAACCACAACACGCAAGGACCAGCGCGGATTAAGGGAATGGTCCAAAGAGTGCGGCGATCAACGCCGGATTCAAAAGCTCACGGCAGAACAATAAAAACTGCCCTTAAGGACAATAGCGATGAGCTATCCAACTTAAATAAAATCTTGGACAAGATATGCCAAATCCACAGTACTCCGGAAGCCCGCAAACCATACCCACAGAGATTGTTGGGTCTTCAAGCAGTCCGGCAGACTCAACGCCGAACACAAGGGGCTCGACACACCAAGTGAGGATGATGACGAGCACCACAAGTAGAGCCCCGGAAAACAAAAGAATTTCCCACAAGAGGTCAAAACAGTAAACTTACTTCAAGTAACAAAAGGGGAAAACAGAGTGGCACCCATTGAATTACGTGCCGCACAATCTACCCCAGCGGAGTCCCAACACTGGTTGTCAAAACCAATTACCTTCGACCATCAGGACTACTCCGAAAGTATCCGGAACGCAGGATGGACTGCCTTGATACTAGAACCTATAATCGACGGTCTTCAATTTATGCAAGTCCTAATGGACAGCGGCAGTGATTTAAACCTGCTATGTCAGGACACAATCCGCAACATGGGGATAAACCCAAACAGGATTAGCCATAGCAACACTTCCCTCCAAGGAATAATGCCAGGCACATATGCCCATTGTACGGGCTCCGTACTATTGGAAGTTATGTTCGGCTCACCCGACAACTTCCGTCGGGAAAAGTTGGTCTTCCACATCGCCCCATTTAAAAGTAGCCATCAAGCACCATCGGGACTCAAAGCTACCGCTTTTAACGCAATACCGCTTTATGCATCTCTTAAACTTAAAATGCCCGGTCCACGAGGCATCATTTCATTAAAGGGAAGCTACGCGTGTCCCTCAAGGAAAGAATGTGAGACTGCCTCAACAGCCTCACACTAATACGGCCTTGCTGGCCAAAAGCGTCTAAAGCAGGTCGTTCAGACCCCGGACACGGTTAGGCGAGTCCGGCATAAAAAAACATGATGCTTACTAGCCGCTGCACTTCTTACAAGGGGCTCCACGCATGTACAACAAGAGACAATAAAGCTCAATTTTACTCATTTTTGAATCATACTCTATTTTATTTCCAATTACATTTTAGCGCGATCTTTTTCAAACTAAGTTCCTCTCTTTTACAAATGAACGCCGTGCTATACCCGTCCATGATACGGCACAATGGAGACACAGGCGCAGATGTGCAGCAGGGACCCGTTGCAAGGATTCTTTTCAGATTAAGACCCTGCGTAAACCTTTTTCACTGTCTCTTGTTGTTACTCATCCCCCGGTCTCTTATTATAACCGAGGAGGAGGCTGGCGTTTTGGCATCGGCCGCATCAGAAGTTTGCACGTACCTGGACACCAGGGGCTTGTTACCAAGGGCATTGTTCGGCCCGCTTTATAAAAGACCGAATACCTTAGGGAGTGTTCGGCGTCTCGAGTTAGGCCTTATATGCATCAGCTCCGAATCATGTCTTTGGTCAAATGTTGGGTTTGCCCGGCTCCTATGTTTTGCTGCCTTACGTTCCGTTCTATCGGCTAACGCGGCACCAGGAGAACTACTGCAATTGTGCCCCGGTTCGGCCGGGCGAGCACCTCAGTAGAGAAAGCCGAAAACTAACTGTCATGATATAGCGAGAGACTGGTCAACCACTCGATGACTCACCGGAATGTTTAGAATTCCTCCACATTAACGAAGGACCGTTTTCCGGTCATGTACATACGCACCCTGAATTCGGGAGAGTGCGGTGCCCCCAGGGGCTATATAGTAGCCCCACCATCGAACTCCTATGGCTAAGTGAAAGTGATAAAGCATTATAGTCCGGTTGCCTAGTTTGCTACGCTACCACCTCCTTTATAGGACCAAGACGTTGGATTAAGTGTGAAAGCGCAACTTCTTTGCAAACCCCCGCACTAGGTGTGTGGGGGCTGAGGCCGAAGACTGCCATATTTCAGGTTATATACATATATATATCAACGGCCGCACAGGAGGTAGTTTGCTACTTGAAGGCACAAGTATAAAAAGCTCATACATTAAATTGAAACGTTGTTTCATAAAATTATACATGTCATTCAAACATAACATCCTTCGAGCACTGCGTCTCTATTAAACGAGCGCCCGGAAGAACTTCCTCAAAATAGCGCCCGACTGGTACTCGGCCGCCGTCCGAATCTGGAGACGCAATATCGGTGGCCTTCATCTCAGCCCAGTATGCCTTGACACGGGCAAGAGCCATCCGCGCCCCCTCAATACACGCCGACCGCTTCATTGCGGCCGACACGCAGTACCGCACCAAGGAACTATCGCACTAAGCCAAAACAACTCTTCGGCCGGGTCCGCCCGCCACAAATGAGTCATGACATGCTTCATGGCAAGTCCGGATAATCGATTCAGCTCGGCCCATTCGGCCAACCGATCGGTCAACGGAACAGGACGCTCCGGACTATGGAATTGCGACCAAAATATCTCTTCCCTTCTATGCCCCTTCTGGCCTCGGAAGTGCTCAATCGCGTCCGCAGCGCTCGCCGCTAAGTCCAGATAAGCATCCTACGAACTCCACAGCTTGTCCAACTGAGAATACTTCGGATCCGTATATTTCCTCCACAGTAGAAACGGTTTTCCAGCCGCAATATCCCCGGCCTGACTCAGCTCCTCCTTGGCAGCTCTCATAGCGGAACGGGCATCCTTGGATTTGGCGGTGGCCTTTTTCAGGTCCTCTTGTTCCGCTTGATGTTCTTTTTCAAGAACCTCGCAGCGGTCGGTAGTATTCTTTAGTTTCAGGGCCAAATCGGCCATTTCCTCTTTGGTTCGGCAGTGAGCAGCCCGTTTGGCTTTCAGCTCTTCGGCCACCTTTAAAGCGGTCGCATTACTCTTTCGGGCTAGCTCTTTAGCTCGGGCAAGTTCCGCCCGCAGCCTCTCCACAGCAGCGGCACCGACTGCATCAAAGCATACAAGTAGTAAGGCATGGGCGTCAAGCTCCCTTACCAGGTGTCTGCGGAGAAGTCGCATACCTTGTGACTCGTCAAACCTTTTATTGACCAGCGCGATGTCCGCATCCGCCTCGTCAAGTTGCCGCTTTAGTTCGACAAATTCATCAGTCCGGCTAGCCATCGGACGCCCCCCACCTACATAGGAACGACGACATGTTAGTATCGAGATTATGATCCTCGCACGCCGTCACCGTGACAGCATACCGAGTCTCAGGGGCTACTATCTATACAGGCGCATTCTATATGCATAACTCGCCGAAGGTACATTATTTTTTTCAGACCTCAAACCCCGTCGACAAGAACTGGCGGCTTCATGCAATCCGCTCTCGGCGGATGCAATTCTTTCAATTACCGTAGCCATTAGCGCACGGTGATCTTCGAGATATACGCCGCGCCGAGAAGGTCCTTGACTCCTCCGACCAAGACGCTTAGTTGGCGCTGGACCATCCGCCCGCCGGACTCGGGGAAACTCTCCGTGACGTCACTTCAGGTCGCCTACCGCACGAAGGCGCGATAGGTGGAGGCGTTCGCTCTCTATCATCTCGGACGAAGATCCCCGTGAGACGAGCTCACGAGAAGGGCTGAGATCCGAACTACAAGGTACAATTTCGGTTATCTTTAGAAATAAATATAGGGATGTTCTTTATTCACAGGACCCCTTCTTTTTACTTACGGCTCGCTGGAGGGCTGATCCCCTTGGGGAAATAGTGCGGCTGGGGTACTTCCGTACCGGACTTTCTGACGAAGACTTCTTTCCCTGTTTTGAGGCCTTGGCTTCCGGGTCTTCGGAAGCGGTCCTCTTCTCCCCTTGGAGGGAAGGATCCCTGATCCCCTCTTCCTTGAAAGCCTCCTTCGCGGAGGCAGTTGCTTCCCTGCTCCCCCCTTCGCCTTCTTTAAAAGGCGCGGCCTTCAACATCTTGGTCAAGACATGGGATCCGGCGTGGTCTCCGGGAGGAGCCGGACACCTTATCAACTTTGCCTTGGCTATCCACTCCTGTTCAAGAAACGGCTCCATTAAAGGGAATATATATGATAAATGAATGAACAGCATGTCCGTTACAGGTTACTTACTTGAGTATCTGGGTGATTGCAGCTTAGACCTGCGTCCTCGGTCAAGTCCGGACACTTCTCTTGTGATCCAAGAACAGCTTTGTACATATCCTTGGGTGTCGCGTCCATAAAATGTTGGAGAGCTCATGGTCCCTCCGGATTAAACTCCCACGCATGAGGGGCGGCGTTTGCAGGCGTATAAGCGCCAAATCAGCATAACTGCGCGCCACGACCAGATTGATCTCTCTTTCTTGGAGATCTCGACACGGCCCTCGCAATGAGGAACGCCCTTGGACGGCCCCAGCCGAGCCCCGGTTTACCCATGATGCCACCCGCTGTGGTGGACCTGAGCGGAAGGCGGGTGGCACCACCCATTTGGTGCCCCCCGAGCGGTGATATAAAACCACTCCGTTGCCACAAACCAAGCTCCTCTTGAAAGGAGCCCTCGGGCCACGGAGCATCGCACACTTGCTTATGACCGCCCCTCCGCACTCTGCTTGTTGCCCCTCGATCATCTTGGCTCCACCTTGAAGGTCTTGAGCCACAATCCAAAGTGAGGGGTAATATGGAGGAAGGCTTCACATACGACAATGAATGACGAGATATGGAGGATGGACTCGGATTCAAGTCATGGAAATCCAGCCCATAATAAAACATGAACCCCACACAAAGGGATCCGTCGGGAAGCCTAAACCCGAAGGAAGTGAGACACGCACACCACGCCTCGCCGGGCTCGGGAGTGGGAATGACCTGCCTCGAGCAGGCAGCCTATGCGAGATCTCGCGGTTAGATACTGGCGTCTCGCAACTTTAGCACATCTTCTTCTCGTGACGGAAGAAGACATCCATCGGCCGAGCTGGTCGGAACCGGACATCGCCGAAGGTCAAGCGCCTAAATCTGAAGCTTTGGGTGTTAGAACTTCGGCGCGAGGCTAATTTGATGGAGGGTGGAAAAAAGAAGAGGGCCTTGGTCTCATTATAAAGAGGTTGAATACCAAGAGCCCTCCCCGTGGTCGATTGGGACTCGCCTTCGATAGAGGAGGCATGCCAACGGGCACGGTTGGGTTACCCACGTCCACATTGATGAGAATCCCGGAATAAGGGGGCACGATCTACGCTTTGATAAGACGTGCCAAGGAAACCGCCTCGCTAAACACGCTGAGGTGGGACAGTAAAAACGATTGAATAAAGGCACGGCCGTGGTGTGATGTCACGCCATGAATACGTCGGCAGATCTGTGCAAAGAATTATTCTCTCTACGGTGGTATGTGGAACTTGTTTTGCAGAGCCGGACACTATCCTTGTGTTCAAAACCTTCTATGAAGTATTCGGAGGAGGAACCCGCCATGCAATGCCGAAGACAATATGCGCGCTGGACTCATCGTCATTGAAGCCTGGTTCAGGGGCTACTGAGGGAGTCCTGGACTAGGGGGTGTCCGGATAGCCAAACTATCATCTTTGGCCGGACTTCTGGACTATGAAGATACAAGATTGAAGACTTCGTCCCTTGTCCGGATAGGACTTTCCGTGGCGTGGAAGGCAAGCTTGGCGATACGGATATGTAGATTTCCTACCATTGTAACCGACTCTGTGTAACCCTAACCCTATTTGGTGTCTATATAAACCGAAGGGTTTTAGTCCGTGGGGACGAAGAACAATCATACCATAGGCTAGCTTCTAGGGTTTAGCCTCTCGATCTCGTGGTAGATCTACTCTTGTACTACCCATATCATCAATATTAATCAAGCAGGAGTAGGGTATTACCTCCATCGAGAGGGCCCGAACCTGGGTAAAAACATCGTGTCCCTTGTCTCCTGTTACCATCCGCCTAGACGCACAGTTCGGGACCCCCTACCCGTGATCCGCCGGTTTTGACACCGACACGCATCATTAAGTGGGGGAATGGTATTTCATGAACTTGGCGAGACGCAGCATGGGCGCGAGGCGGAGCGCGGACGTTGGCAGCAAGCTCATATGCCCATTATTATAACTTAGCTTCTCGAGCAGATCTATGGCGCGGGATCGAAACCACTCGTCAAGCTTGGCTCGCTCCTTGCCATTGGAACGGAACTTGCCTGCGATAAGGCCTTTGATTGGGCCATGGTGACTGCCGAGGATCTGGGAGAACGCATCCAAGCTTTGGCGATAGCCATGGCAGAGCTTGTGGGCGTGGAGGAGGTCGACAGGGGTGTGGAGCAATAGGGTGCGCCACTGTCGGGAAACGCCGGCTGTCCTCGCCCAATTTCTGATTGGGAGGAGGGATATGATGACTATCAACATATCATCGGGGAGGTTGTTGCTGAAGTCTAGGCCTGCTAGAGTCACTTGCGGTTCTTTCTCGACCCGCCTCAGCTTGTTGGCAGCCTAGTTCTCCACCTCGTCAGCGAGGACGGGAACCTCTGTCCCGGTGCTTCAGCAGCCCCGCCGTCGCCACTCCCTCCGATGGGGCGCTTCGGCGGCATCCTCATACACTAACGGCTTTGAGAACTCAGAGCGGCGTCAAGGATGCGGGCAGAGAGAGAGGAATTGTGTTTGTCGCGAGGATGGGGGGGTGCGGCCGCTCGGCGGAAACATTAATATAGACCAGTGGGAGCGAGGCGGGCGGCGGTCAAAGGATGTCTCACTTCTCGATGAGAACGACTGCTTAATCTCTAGTATGAATGAAATCTATGCTTAATTACTGAATTTTAGTTGCAAAAAATAGATAGTGATATTGATTTTTAGCTGCATATTTTGACAAATCACAATGTATCTTGGCTTAGCGCCGAAGTCTGGCTTTAATTTGCGTACAGTAATCTGTACCGTTTGCGTTGAAGAGATGCACATATCCTGCGTTGAACAGCGTGTACACTTCCCGGTGAGCATGCGCACCGGACTGCGCTCGCACGCCTCCCATTCAGTCAACCAGCTGTCCACACGGGACCTCATATAGCCATTAAAACCAAGACACGTGGATTCACATGAATGGTTAACCGAACACACACGGTTTGAATTATACAAACGTTTGAGATATTAAAGTGGCAGCTATTTTTTACAGAATGCCTGTGTTGGTTGTCATTATCCGAGGGCACCTTCTCTCAAAATGGACACGAAAAATACCACAACATGTCGGGTGCCCTTCCATGATACCATGCCAGGTTTCATGAATTTCAGACGAGTTTTGAATTTACTAGAATTTAAAAACCAGGCATCTCAATGTTTTGCCGGCAATCAACGGTGCCCTGGTGTTTGAAATTCATTCGCATTTCTTGCATGGGACCTAAGCATGCACCCAAGGGCACAGATTTGATTTTTCAACCAATTTATATGCACTGGAGCATGTGCATGTAATTCAACTTTGAATTATGCACATAAATGCATTGAAAACTCAGTTAATGCATAAAAGTGTCCAAACGAACCCCGAAAAATCACAAAAATTCACACAACACTCCTGTTGTTCTATGTTGACATGAGGAAAAAAGTTGAAAGCAATAAGAGGCAATGGATATCGTTTCATCCCCAAAGGTGGGACGTTCCCTACCGAAAACCATCATGCTTGTTGTGAGAAGCTCCGGTTTGTGAGAAGCATATACCCAAACCTGCCCCAAATGGGATAAAATTTGTACCACGGCATGTTGATGTCGCTCCATGATAGCATCCCAAGTTTCATGAGTTTCAGACAAGTTTTGGATTTACTAGAATTTAAAAACCAGGCATATCAATGTTTTGCCGGCAATCAACGGTGCCCTGGTGTTTGAAATTCATTCCCATTTCTTGCATGGGAACGAAGCATGCACCCAAGGACACATATTTGATTTTTCAACCAATTTATATGCACTGGAGCATGCGCATGTAGTTCAAATTTGAATTATGGACATAAATGCACTGAAAACTCAGTTAATGCATAAAAATGTCCAAACGAACCCCGAAAAATCACAAAAATTCACACAACACTCCTGTTGTTCTATGTTGACACGAGAAAAAAAACTTGAAAGCAATAAGAGGCAATGGAATCGTTTCGTCCCAAAAGGTGGGACGTTCCCTACCGAAAACAATCATGCTTGTTGTGAGAAGCTCCGGTTTGTGAGAAGCATATACCCAAACCTGCCCCAAATGGGACAAAATTTGTACCACGGCATGTTGATGCCGCTCCATGATAGCATGCCAAGTTTCATGGATTTCAGACGAGTTTTGGATTTACTAGAATTTAAAAACCAGGAATCTCAATGTTTCGCCGGCAATCAACGGTGCCCTGGTGCTTGAAATTCATTCCCATTTCTTGCATGGGACCTAAGCATGCACCCAAGGACACATATTTGATTTTTCAACCAATTTATATGCACTGGAGCATGCGCATGTAGTACAAATTTGAATTATGCACATAAATGCATTGAAAACTCTGTTAATGCATAAAAATGTCCAAACGAACCCCGAAAAATCACAAAAATTCACACAACACTCCTGTTGTTCTATGTTGACACCACTGAAAAAAATAACGCGCTATAGCGTCGCTAATAGCACGCTATAGCGTATTGATAATTGCCTCGCTAAATATATCGGTATACAACGTCTCGCTAATATCACGCTATGGCGCGATATAGCACGCTAATAGCATATTTTGAGGTCGGCGCTATTTTGCTATAGCGCACTATTTTTTCCCTTGGTTGACACGAGAAAAAAACTAGAAAGAAATAAGAGGCAATGGATATCATTTCATCCCCAAAGGTGGGACGTTCCATACCAAAAACCATCATGCTTGTTGTGAGAAGCTCCGGTTTGTGAGAAGCATAAGCCCAAACCTGCCCCAAATTGGACAAAATTTGTACCACGGCATGTTGATGTCGCCCCATGATAGCATGCTAAGTTTCATGAATTTCAGACGAGTTTTGGATTTAATAGAATTTAAAAACCAGGCATCTCAATATTTTGCCGGCAATCAACGGTGCCCTGGTGTTTGAAATTCATTCCCATTTCTTTCACGAGACCTAAGCATGCACCCAAGGACACATATTTGATTTTTCAACCAATTTATATACACTGGAGCATGCGCATGTAGTTCAAATTTGAATTATGCACATAAATGCATTGAAAACCCACCTAATGCATAAATATATCCAAACGAACCCTGAAAAATCACAAAAGTTCACACAACACTCCTGTTGTTCTATGTTGACACGAGAAAAAAACTTGAAAGCAATAAGAGGCAATGGATATCGTTTCATCCGCAAAGGTGGGACGTTCCGTATTGAAAACCATCATGCTTCTTGTGAGAAGCTCTGATATGTGAGAAGCACATACCCAAACCTGCCCCAAATGGGATAAAAATTGTACCATGGCATGTTGATGCCGCCCAATGATAGCATGCCAAGTTTCATGAATTTCAGACGAGTTTTGGATTTACTAGAATTTAAAAACCAGGCATCTCAATCTTTTGCCGGCAATCAACGGGCCCTGGTGTTTGAAATTCATTCCCATTTCTTGCATGGGACCTAAGCATGCACCCAAGGATAGAGATTTGATTTTTCAACCAATTTATATGCACTGGAGCATGTGCATGTAGTTCAAATTTGAATTATGCATATAATTGCATTGAAAACTCACTTAATGCATAAAAATGTCCAAACGAACCCCGAAAAATCACGGAAGTTCACACAACACTCCTGTTGTTCTATGTTGACACGAGAAAAAAACTTGAAAGCTATAAGAGGCAATGGATATCGTTTCATCCCCAAAGGTGGGACGTTCCCTACTGAAAACCATCATGCTTGTTGTGAGAAGCTCCTGTATGTGAGAAGCATATGCCCAAACCTGCCCCAAATTGGACAAAATTTGTACCACGGCATGTTGATGTCGCCCCATGATAGCATGCCAAGTTTCATGTATTTCGGACGAGTTTTGGATTTAGTAGAATTTAAAAACCAGGCATCTTAATGTTTTGCCGGCAATCAACGGTACCATGGTGTTTGAAATTCATTCCCATTTCTTGCATGGGACCTAAGCATGCACCCAAGGACAAAGATTTGATTTTTCAACGAATTTATATGCACTGGAGCATGTGCATGTAATTCAAGTTTGAATTATGCACATAAATGCAATGAAAACTCACTTAATGCATAAAAATGTCCAAACGAACCCTGAATAATTCCAATTCTTTTATGATGACTGCAGATAAAAGGTCTAGCAATTTAAACACCGTCCATGGCCACTGTTACCCCATTATTTAATTCAAATCAAGACCAAAAATCAAGTAGGTCCCACACAGTTTATTATAAGCAACCGTGTGAGATGCAACACAAAATGTCTTCGGACCGTGTCTGAATAAGGGACCGTGTCTGATGACACTTTGCGCGCCAATTTTTTGTCTGAAGCGATTCCAAATTTTCGGCTTCCGCTGAAATATCTACCTCCCCGACCCCTCCCCCTTACCAAAATTCAAATTTCCCATCTTTCTGCCTTCCTTTCCAAGTTGGAACCTTCACTCCTTGCTTGCAGCACCGCTGCCTCCTCCAGCGACCCTCCTTCACGCTGCTCGGCCTCGCCTATCCAGGCAGGTAATCCACACCCTGCCCCCATCCTCCACCTCCTTCCACATCCCACATGCCCCGACCGCCGGAGCGAGCGCAGCACCCTCCACCCAAATCACCAACTGTCGGTGTCAAAACCGGCGAATCTCGGGTAGGGGGTCCCGAACTGTGCGTCTAGGCGGATGGTAACAGGAGACAAGGGACACGATGTTTTTACCCAGGTTCGGGCCCTCTCGATGGAGGTAATACCCTACTCCTGCTTGATTAATATTGATGATATGGGTTGTACAAGAGTAGATCTACCACGAGATCAAGGAGGCTAAACCCTAGAAGCTAGCCTATGGTATGATTGTTCTTAGTCCCACGGACTAAAACCCTCCGGTTTATATAGACACGGATAGGTTAGGGTTACACAGAGTCGGTTACAATGGTAGGAGATCTACATATCCGTATCGCCAAGCTTGCCGTCCACACCAAGGAAAGTCCCATCCGGACACGGGACGAAGCCTTCAATCTTGTATCTTCATAGTCCAGAGTCCGCCAGCGGTGAGAGTCCGCTATCCGGACACCCCTAATCTGGGACTCCCTCGGTAGCCCCGAACCAGGCTTCAATGACGATGAGTCCGTGGCGTTGATTGTCTTGGCATTGCGAGGCGGGTTCTTCTCCAAATTCCATATACTTGTCGAATAGTGTCCGGCTTCTGATAAATGCTGCGCTCCTCGGCTTCTACGCCCAATAATGGCCATCTTCCATGTGTTTGAATGAATGCGAAAAGCCAGGGTATTTTTACAATTACCCCCCTAGCCGCGCAAATGAGCCGCCTATAAAAGGGGCAAGGATCTAGATCTGAGTCACACCATCCCCCTTTGCGAGCTTTCATCAGAGCGCCTCTGACCAAAGCCCATTCCATCATGGGCCAGTCTCTGGCTCCTCCTCTCGCGCTCCCAAATTTCAGCCAGAAATTGGGAGAGACGCTCAGTCCCGCATAGCAAGCTAGTTATACTCCAAGCCAAGGGATTTCTCCCCCCGGCCTTCATGGTCCCGGTTCGAGCCGGACTTGCCACCTACAAGGGCGGAAAGCAAGCGGAGAGCGTCCCCGATCCCTCTAAAGGAGAGCAGGTATGCTTCATCTCTTATCTAGTAAGAGGACTCGGATTTCCAATCCATCCGTTTCTCCGGGGGCTCCTGGAGTTCTACGGCCTCCAGTTGCACCATCTTACTCCTGCCTCCATCTTGCACATCGCGGGCTTCGTGGCCCTTTGCGAACTATTCTTGGGCGTCGAGGCTCATTTTGGGTTGTGGAAGAGAATATTCTGCCTAGTACCCCGTTCTCATGAGGGGTCAATATATCAAGTGGGCGGAGCTGAGCTATGGCGCATCGCAGGACCGGATACCTATCTCGAACCCCAAAGAAGGCGTCCGAAGACAGGCCTTCGGAATGGTTTTACATGGAGGACGTCCATTGCCGGATCCTGTTCGGATCGGCCTTAGGAGTTCCGCAATGCTCCTCAAGAAGCGCCTAAGCTGGCGCCCTCGGAGCCCCCGGAGAGAAGATGACCGGGATGTCCTTTATTTGATGAGCCAAATAAGGTTATTGGCTCATGCCGGATTGACCATGATAGGAGTCATGGCAATCTGCATAATGAGGGGAGTGCAGCCGCTCCAATACAGGGGCCACCCCATGTGGGACTTCAACGGGGAGGACGATGCCAACCGCCATGGCTGCAAAGGGCCAGGATCGGTCACCGAACTGGTGAAGATTTTGTCTGCCATGTATAAAGGGGAGGAGGAGGATTTCCTCCGTGTCAATCCATCAAGGAGTTTTCTTGAATAATCCTCAAGCTGGGTAAGCAAACATCTTTGTGACCTGTCCGATCCATGTTCCCATGGTTAAATATCTCATTTCGTGGTTTCGCAGAACTGCGCCGGATCGTGGAGAAGATACACAGCCCGCCCCACAACCCGAGGATCCGAACGGTCCCTCGATCCGACCTCCGAAGAGGATCCGGATATAAAGGTGGAGTTGATCGACGGGGTATTCCACCAACTTAGCATCGACAATGCTTTGGTTGCCATTACGGCTGATTACCCTGGAATACTTCCAGCCTCGCAGGTAAATGAGACCGAGATCCCAAAACCCTGATAATGACCCATCCATGCTTATTGTTGATCACCGTATACCAATGGTTCTTCCAGGGGGAACCCTCGAGGCAGGAAGCCGAGCCCGCGGCGGCTGGCCAACAAAGGGCAGTGCGGCCCCGCAGGCTAAAAAGAAGTGTGGTCCAGATCGAAACTCCGCCGCAACGGTATGGCGTGTCACCATACTCCCAGGATTGATTCTTGGAAGGCGTACTAACGCTGGTGCTCTTTTCAGGAAAAAGAGCGTTCGCCGGACTGAGTCCGGAGAGGTTATAATCGAACCTTCACCGGCCAGGCTTCAAAGCCGGGTCCGGAGGCTGAGGCGAGCACGAGACGTGCGTCGGATGCTCCTCCGACAGAGGATGCCGACATGTTGTCCGCCACCAACTACGAGGTGGAGAGCGCCTTGAATCACAGGCGCCGCCGGACAGTACTTCGTGACGCATGATTCTCCCAGAGGCCTTGAATGCCTTCGATTCGGAGATGCGCACCTCCGTGCCGCTCAAGATGGTCTAGCAAGAGCTACGGAGCAAGTATGTGAAGGACATACGGGTAAGGAAATCAGCGATTATATATGCCAAGAGCCCCGAGACTTAAAATAGTTAGAATAACTGAATTAAGGATCATTTGTTATGCAGGATCTTCTGAGAAAAGAATACCCGACTGTCCAGAGCTTGAAGAATGCAAGGCCCAACTTGAGGCCGCACTAGCCGCTACAGGGGGAGCCGCAGAGACCCCCACCGGTAATATACGCTTGAAAAAATAGTTTATGAAGTGCGGCGGGTTTGTAAATCTGACAAAAGTATTGTAGATGGCGCCGGACTAGATCCGGACAAGCAGCAGCTCTTGCGCCAGCTAAAGGCCGGCGAGAGCGTGCTTACGAGGGTGCGGCAGGAGAAAAATAACCTCCAAGACGCCAACACCAAGCTGGGTGAGGAACTAAAGGATGTTCGTGCCCAGTTGTCTGACTCCGTAAAGGAGAATCAGCGGCTTCGTCGCGGCATTTTCAGTAAGTGCTTGAACAAACTGTGAAAAAGTTCGGCGAGGAAGGCGACTAACATAAACATGTATGTAGGTTTGCTCACAGGTCGTCCTGAGGAGGAGATGCCCAGTTCTTCGGGTGATCTTATTCCCAAACTGCGTCAGCTGCACGGCCAGGCCTTGTGGCCATCTATCTCCCTGCCCGAAGGCATTGGGGAGCTGGCAGAGCGGCTTCAAGGAGCACGGCGGCGCTTCCGGCTATGGAAGATATCGGCCTACCGTCAAAGGCGCCAGGAGGCTGGGCCATGGTAAAGACGCAGCGGTACACGGTTGTGACCCAAACCACATGGCCGAGGTCGGACCTGTGGGGCCGGATGGGATGGAGATCCCTGTAAGCTTAGTGTACGGCCAAGTAGAATTGGCCGCCAAGTATTCCCAGCAAGATTGTAAATTAGATAGCCTATTAGATGGCATTGAAGAGGAATACAATGAGTCGAGTTGACTATGTAAAAATATGACATGAAAGAATGTCTTCTAGCCGGATTGTAGATCGTTTGTCATAGCGGACCTTTTAAACCCGACCTCCGGACCCAATAGTCCGGAGTGTGTCCGAATACCTTCGTGGTTATATAAGAATCGTGGTATGCATGGAGACAAGGCGTAGGGGTCATTGTTGATGTATCAGACAAGTGCCCAACTAGTTATGTTATATTACATGGGTAGTAAGAAACATCTTCCGTGGAGAATAGTTCCATTAAGGGTTCCTTCATTTGGGATGCATGCCCTAAAGTGCATGTCAAAGCTGCTATGAAAGAAGAAAATCATCTGGGGCAGATGGGTAAATAGTTAAAAATCATCTTTCAGTTCACCGACCGAATATTCCCTTAAGAACACTAGCTTTCGGCTTCACCCAGTCTGAGGTACACATCCGGCTGACCCGGCGATAATAATCGCAGAGGTGCTCCCTTTACCACCTAGCCGAACAATCGGGAACGTAGGGGTAAGCACAGGAGCCAGGCAACCCAGCTTGGCCAAAACTCAAGTCATATCGATGCATATAATGGTGAATAAAAGGTACATGCGGAAGTTTAACGCATGTGTTGGGCATGAAGCCCGTATAAACAAGCTTCTGTTAAAGAAGCCCCCAGGTATAATGAGCGCGAACAGCGCGTCAAGTGCATGCGATAAAAGCGCAAACGAGCCTCTAGAGGCTACAAGAAGAAGGAGGAAGGAGAGAAATAAAAGACAGCAAAAAGCAAAAAATAAAAAATGCGGACGGAGGAAGGAGACGAACTTGGAGTCCGACACTTAGGCGTAGAATCTTCGTAGACGGGCTGCGTTCCATGGGTTCGGCTCGAGTCGGTTATCCGATACGTTTCGCAGACGGTATGCCCCGCCGGTTAGGACCTGGTCGATGATGAAGGGACCTTCCCATTTGGGCTTGAGTTTGTCCTTTTTCTTGTCCGGAAGGCGTAGAACTAGTTCTCCAACGTTATAAGCTTTGGCCCGTACTTCCCTGCTTTGATATCTTCGGGCCTGCTGTTGATAGAATGCGGAACGAACTTTTGCCACGTCGCGCTCCTCCTCCAATGCGTCCAAACTGTCCTGCCGATCAAGCTCGGCCTCTCTTTCTGCATACATGTGCACGCGAGGTGAGTCATGTATTATGTCGCAGGGCAAGACTGCCTCTGCGCCGTACACCATGAAGAATGGTGTGAATCCGTAGAAACGATTCGGCGTGGTCCGCAGCCCCCAGTACGGAGTCGAGCTCCTCAACCCAGTGCGTGTTAGATTCCTTGAGGGACCGCACTAGTCTGGGTTTAATGCAGCTCATGATTAGACCATTTGCCCGTTCGACTTGGCCGTTGGTTTGAGGGTGATAGACTGAGGCGTAATCAAGCTTGATGCCCATGTTTTTGCACCATAATTTGACCTCATCGGCCGTGAAGTTGGTGCCATTATTAGTGATGATACTGTGGGGGACACCATAACGGTGCACTGCCCCTGATATGAAGTCTATCACCGGTCCAGATTCGGCCGTTTTAACAGGTTTGGCCTCTATCCATTTGGTGAATTTATCCACCATGACCAATAGGTATTTTTGCTTGTGGGTTCCTCCTCAAGGGGTCCAACCATGTCAAGCCCCGGACCATGAACAGCCAGGTGATGGGTATAGTTTTAAGGCGGTGGGTGGCATGTGGCTTTGGTTAGCAAAAAGTCGGCAACCGACGCATCGTTGGACTAAGTCCTCAAGATCTGCCCGGGCCGTCGGCCAATAAAATCCTATACGGAAGGCCTTGCCTACAAGGGCCCGGGCTGCGGCGTGGGTGCCCACCCAGTCCGGTATGAATTTCAGCCAGGAGGTTTCGCCCTTCCTCTTCGGAGATACACCTTTGAAGCACTCCGGTAGTGCTTTCCTTATAAAGCTCTCCCTCATGGACTTTATAGGCTTTACCGCGGCGTACTATGCAGCGAGCCTCATTTTGGTCTTCGGGGAGTTCCTGCCTAGTTAGGTAGGCTAGGAATGGTTCCGTCCACGGGGCGATAACCGCAATTATTTCGTGAGCAGAGGGTGTTATCTCGGGGGCGGAGCCTCTGGTTGTGTCGAAGTGTTCGCGTCAGCGGTGCCGTTGGTCCGGATTGTTATTGCGGACTCCCCTTCCCATAGTACGGATGGCTTGAACAGCCGTTCCAAAAGATATTGGGTGGGGCGGCATCGCGTTTTGCACCGATGCGAGCCAATATATCCGCCGCCTGGTTGTTATCCCGGGCTATATGATGGAATTCGAGCCCTTCGAACCGTGCTGACATTTTTAGGACCGCATTGCGGTGTGCTGCCATTTTCGGATCTTTGGCATCGAAGTCCCCGTTTATTTGAGTTATTGCGAGGTTGAATCTCGCGCACCTCTAGGCGTTGAATGCCCATGGAGACTGCCATCCGGAGGCCGTGCAGAAGGGCCTAGTATTCGGCTGCGTTGTTGGAGTCCGTATACATTATCTGAAGGACGTATTGGACTATGTCCCCGGTTGGCGACGTCAGGTCGACGCCAGCCCCCAGGCCAGCCAACATTTTGGAGCCGTCAAAGTGCATGATCCAATTGGAGTATGCGCCATACTCTTTAGGGAGTTCGGCTTCAGTCCATTCGGCAACGAAATCGGCCAAAACCTGCGACTTAATAGCTCGTCATGGCTTATAAGTTATGTTGAATGGGAGGAGCTCTATGGCCCATTTGGCAATCCGGCCCGTCGCGTTGCGGTTGTTTATAATGTCATTAAGAGGTACTTCGGAGGCTACCGTTATCGAACACTCTTGAAAATAGTGTCGCAGCTTCCGGGATGGCCATGAACACCGCGTATGCTATCTTTTGATAGAGTGGGTACCGGGACTTGCATGGAGTTAGGACAGTGGACATGGCATCCCGGAAGCTGCGACACTACTTTACCTAGTCTTTTAAAGGGTCCGTTTAGCCAACCCTCCAGTACGGTTCCGTACCCTTTAGGGGGTTTTGGTTTTTTGGTATTCAACCCAGGTGCTTGATAATGATGCACCCTTTTGTTCCGGACTAAGGATGTATTCGGGGCCGGATTATCCCAAAATTTACTTTCGGTTTTCCAGGCGCTCTCCATCACACAGTACTTTTGTACTATGGTCGCCAAGTTAGCAAAGCGTGTAATTTCGCGACGACTTATGGCGTTTAGGATTCCCTTGTCCGTGCAATTATTGCAGAAAATTGGGATTGCGTCCTCCTCTCGGAAATCCTTTATCCTGTTCATAGCCAAGAGGAATCTGGCCCAGTAATGATGTACTGTTTCAGCGGGCTCTTGCCGAATACGAGAGAGATCGCTAATGTTTGGGTGGGCGGGTGGAACTAGATCCGGAACCCTGTCCAATTTAGGACTCAAGGGCCGAGAAGTTTCCGAACTCGGAAGTTTGGATTTTTGAGTGTTATCCAATGAGTCCAACCCGCCGCCTGACTTTAAGTTCAAGGCTTGATCGACATCCGTCCCTCTGCGGGTATCCGTCATGGAGGGATCGGGAATCCGGACATTGCTAGTCCTTAAGATAGAAGAATAATCGCCGCATTGCCCTTCTATCACAGCAACACGATGGGTAGCCTGGGGAGAGTTGATCTCTCTCAGATCGGTTTTTGGCCCGATCCGGTCGTAGTCTGTGGCGACTCCCAGGGCGGCGATGCGATCCAAGAGCTCATTTACGGAGGAGAGCTTGATCGGATCTAACTGTTCGGCAAGTTCCGAACTAACATGGAGATTGGTTTCGATGACTCGAGAGGTCATCGTCGGCGCGATGGCCGGACTGGCGGTCATAGGAAACCCACCTAGTCAAGAAGAGTCGGCCAGCGCCAAGGCTCCTTTGGTGATAGTATCGTCTTTAAAAGGCGAGATGGGGCATCCTACCGATGGCGATGGCGGCACAGGAACTCTCAATGAAAGCACCAATGTCGGTGTCAAAACCGGCGGATCTCGGGTAGGGGGTCCCGAACTGTGCGTCTAGGCGGATGGTAACAGGAAACAAGGGACACGATGTTTTTACCCAGGTTCGGGCCCTCTCGATGGAGGTAATACCCTACTCCTGCTTGATTAATATTGATGATATGGGTTGTACAAGAGTAGATCTACCACGAGATCAAGGAGGCTAAACCCTAGAAGCTAGCCTATGGTATGATTGTTGTTCGTCCTACGGACTAAAACCCTCTGGTTTATATAAACATCGGTTAGGTTAGAGTTACACAGAGTCGGTTACAATGGTAGGAGATCTACATATCTGTATCGCCAAGCTTGCCTTCCATGCCAAGGAAAGTCCCATCCGGACACGGGACGAAGTCTTCAATCTTGTACCTTAATAGTCCAGGATGCCGGCCAACGGTGAGAGTCCGGCTATCCGGACACCCCCTAATCCGGGACTCCCTCACCGACCCCTCCACCAAATAAGCGCCAGCCTAAGCCATGGTGCACGCAGTATAGCCAGGACCTCAAGGAGCATTTGGCAGCGGAGAAGCAAATCGTGGCCGCATGCGCAGATGAGGTCGCGATGGCTGCCATTCGTGCCGACCCCTAGATCTTGGAGGAGCACCTCGCCGCCAAGGCCACCTTTGACGCCTTGTGCGCTGACGCCGCGATGCGGTTGGCTGCTTTAAATGACAGTTCATGGCGTTTTCTCAAGGCCACCGTCGGTGCCTTCAACGAAGACTACAGGTGTTCTCAGCGTACACGTGCTTACCTCATCTCGAGAGCCAGAAGGTTGGTGCCCGGAGCGGCTCACGAAACTCATCACTACAATGAGGGCACCTACGATGCGGAGGCCTCACCCTCTTCCATGTCCAAGAAGCCAATCGTCATCGATATCTCCGACAATGAGGAGTAGCTTGTCTTATTAGCTCACTATAAGGACCCATGTTCAGTTTGCTAGCTACTGTCCTTCCTTAAGAAATTCTAGTGAATTGTGCTATCTACTTTCACCATGCAATCTTCTGCTATAGTGTATATGTTCTATATGTCGTGCAATGTGGTGTTCAATTAATCGCTTGCTCAATTACGCAAATGTGATTTTCAATTCTTCAGGGTGCAATATTTCCAAGTTGTTAAGCATGCTTGGTTTGGTCAGCTGTCTGATCTTCTATTAGGAATATGTTATATTGTTCAATTGGTGTTTACTTAACTGCTTGGTTCATTTGTTGTGGCTTGGTTCACTTGTTGTGGTGTTTAGTTAACTGCTTGGTTCAATTATGCAATGTGATGTTCAATTTTTGTGGCTGCATTCTGTTATTGTATACCATGTGAGGAATAAATCAAATTTGGTTGTACTAAATACATGAGAAACAAATACAATTCCTATATTTACAAGTTGTTAAGCATGCTTGGTTTGGTTAACTGTCTGATCTTCTATTAGGAGTATGTTATATTGTGCAATGTGGTGCTCAGTTAACGTTTGGTTCATTTGTTGTGGTGTTTAGTTAACTGCTTGGTTCAATTCTGTAATGCGATGTTCAATTGTTGTGGTTGTATTCTCTTATTGTATACCATGTGAGGAATAAATTGAATTTGGCTGTACTAAATACATGAGAAAAAATACAATTGCTATATTTCCAAGTTGTTAAGCATGCTTGGTTTGGTTAACTGTCTGATCTTCTATTAGGAGTATGTTATATTGTGCAATGTGGTGCTCAGTTAACGTTTGGTTCATTTGTTGTGGTGTTTAGTTAACTGCTTGGTTCAATTCTATAATGCGATGTTCAATTGTTGTGGTTGCATTCTCTTATTTTATACCATGTGAGGAATAAATCGAATTTGGTTGTACTAAATACATGAGAAACAAATACAATTGATATATTTCCAAGTTGTTAAGCATGCTTTCTTTGGTTAACTGTCTGATCTTCTATTAGGAGTATGTTATATTGTACAATGTGGTGCTCAGTTAACGTTTGGTTCATTTGTTGTTTTGTTTAGTTAACTGCTTGGTTCAATTCTGCAATGCGATGTTCAATTGTTGTGGCTACATTCTATTATTGTATACCATGTGAGGAATAAATCAAATTTGGCTGCACTTAATACATGAGAAACATATACAAATGCTATATTTCCTAGTTCTTAATCATGCTTGGTTTGGATAAATGGGTTTTCCATGTGGCCTGAATTAATCTGATGAATCTGCAATGTGCTTATTTATCATCAACATATTTCTTGATAGCATGCGAGCCCTTACTTAACCCGATGACTAACTACCTTATATGTGTTGCAGGAAACAATGGGAAGCTTGAGGTTTACAAGATGGTACTAACTATTATACCTTGACTTTTTGTATTATTTTGCCCCATTGCCAATATAAAGAAGATATTTATACACATCCTTGTTTTCAGGCTTCACTGATGATTACCTCTCAAACCACCTCTGTGGTCAGGAGGGGAGGAAAGTTTTCATATAACACCCACGGTTCAATATTGAAGTGTTCCTGGAGAGGTCGAAGGATGGACGGTCAATCATCCATAGGCACTGGCCTAAAGTTGTAAAGACCTTCAACATGAATGAAGGCTCAATATTCGCCTTCCGCTTCAGCATTTTTCCAGATGAGATGCATCTCTCTATGTACCGTCTATGATGCTAATTTCGAAAGGTTCTAGATGTTGCATGTGAAACTTCTTGTCAGTGCGATTGTGTAATGGGGTAGCTGAGTGTTGAAGCTATATCATGTTGTACTCTGATGTATTTCAGTTATGAAATCCTGCTTTCTTAATATGGAAATGGGATATATTATGTGCTTAATACGAATATCAATTAGATTAGTAAATGGATTATTAATAATAGGGCAATTAGCTTGATAATTGGGTTTTCCTATTGCAAACGGTTAATGAGAAATCACCGTGGGCGATGACCTCAGGCAACGCACACAGTTTCTAGGAATAAACCATGTTGGATCAATGAACAATCACGCACGACATTTTCTTCAAAACTGTTTGCGTTACGCCACATTGCGCAAACGTTTTCCTTGTAGTGACTGTGCGGGATGTATATACGAATGGAAACGTTTAGTGGTGACTGACTGTGTGGGATGTACTTACGACCGGAAATGATTTCGCCTGTATAATTGTATTTTTTTAGCACTACTATAGGTATTTCTGTATTTGAGTGCTCGTCAGTCGCACACGACCTCATTTTGCCGAGCGTGTGTGCCAGGAGGGCATATCCCCAACGGTTTCTGGGTCGTGTGGGAAGGACCCCCCCCCCCTATCGCCCACACTCACTTGGCGACGGTTCCGAATGCCGTCACGGAAAGGGGTTAAAAACCGTTGGTTTAGGACCGACGCGCACCAATGGAAACAAAGATTTGAAGTTGTGCTCACATGGATGATTGGATGGATCTTAAAATTGTAGAAGTGGGATTATATGAGCACGTGAATGAGTGTGCAAATTTTCAACTTATTTTGATAACCCTAGCTAGTACTTCCTTCACAATGGCTTCTGCCTGACAGAAACTTCGAAAAACTGCTCAGGAATATTTACGAGGCAAATGAAGTTGAATTTTGGCATGAGGCAATGATATGGACATGAAAAGATGCCCAAAAATTTTGGGGTCAATTGGGAAAAGGTAAACGGCACTTGCTTCACAAACTGCCATTCAGGATAGAATAGGGAAGGAATTAATTGAGCATGATGAGGAACATGGCAAATGAAATATTTTGCCACATTTGAGGAAGATATGACCCAAATAATTTATGAGAATTATTTGGGAATTTTAGGAGTGACAGAAATATAGGTTGCTTCACATCCTAGGGCAAATTTGGTTATTCCTTTAATAGAAAAGGGAATATTCCCAAGCAAAACAATATTGGGACTTGGGCTAGGATGAAAATAGCAAGGTCTAGGGATGGATATGAGGATGACAAGCCACTCTGGAAAGAAAGAAGAGATCATCTTCTCCAGTTTCCAGACCACATAGCCACAGAAAAAGAAACTCAAGCAAAAAACTCAGAAAATCAAATGAAAAAGAAAGGGCCAAAAATCAGGGTGTGACATATACGATGCAACCAGAAGGCTTTGTCAATCCTAAAGGTGCTAACAAAGTGTGCAAGCTCCAGCAATCCTTCTATGACTAGTGCAAGCATCTCGGAGTTGGAATATATTCTTTGATGAGGTGATCAAAGCATATGGTTTTATACAGACTTATGGTGAAGCATGTATTTACAAGAAAGTGAGTGGGAGCACTACAGCCTTTCTGATAAGTATATGTATCGGAAATGATGTAGAATTTTCTAGAAAGCATAAAGGAGTGTTTGAAAGGAGTTTTTCAAAGAAAGACCTCGGTAAAGCTGCTTACATATTGGGCATCAAGATCTACAGAGATAGATCAAGACGCTTGATAAGATTTTTTTTCAATGAGTACATACCTTGACAGGATTTTGAAGTAGTTCAAAATGAAACAGTCAAAGAAGGAGTTCTTGCCTGTATTGCACGGCGTAAATTTGAGTAAGACTCAAAACCCGACCACGGCAGAAAATAGAAAGAGAATGAAAGTCATTCCCTATGACTCAGCCATAGGTTCTATAAAGTATGCTATGCTGTGTACAAGACCTATTGTGTACCTTGACATGAGTTTGGCAAGGGGTTACGATAGTGATCCAGGAGTGGATCACTGGACATAGGTCAAAGTTATCCTTAGAGGACTAAGGAAATATTTCTCAGATATGAAGGTGATAAAGAGTTCGTCGTAAAGAGTTACGTTGATGCAAGCTTTTACACCGATCCGGATGACTCTGAGTCTCAATCTGGATATATATTGAAAGTGGGAACAATTAGCTAGAGTAGCTCCATGCAGAGCATTGTAGATATAGAAAATTTGCAAAATACATACGGCTCTGAATGTGGCAGACCCGTTGACTAAACTTATCTCACAAGCAAAACATGATCACACCTTAGTACTCTTTGGGTGTTAATCACATAGCGATGTGAACTAGATTATTGACTCTAGTAAACCCTTTGGGTGTTAGTCACATGGCGATGAGAACTAATCACATAAAGATGTGAACTATTGGTGTTAAATCACATGACGGTGTGAACTAGATTATTGACTCTAGTGCAAGTGGGAGACTGAAGGAAATATGCACTAGAGGCAATAATAAAGTTGTTATTTATATTTCCTTATATCATGATAAATGTTTATTATTCATGCTAGAATTGTATTAACCGGAAACTTGATACATGTGTGGATACATAGACAAAACATAGTGTCCTGGTAAGCCTCTCACGAGACTAGATCGTTAATCAAAGATGGTTAAGTTTCCTAACCATAGACATGTGTTGTCATTTGATGAACGGGGTCACATCATTAGGAGAATGATGTGATGGACAAGACCCATCCGTTAGCATAGCATATTGATCGTTCAGTTTTATTGCTATTGATTTCTTCATGTCAAATACATATTCCTTTGACTATAAGATTATGAAACTCCCAGATACCAGAGGAATACCTGGTGTGCTATCGAACGTCACAACGTAACTGGGTGATTATAAAGATGCTCTACAGGTATCTCCGAAGGTGTTTGTTGGGTTGGCATAGATCGAGATTAGGATTTGTCACTCCGAGTATCGGAGAGGTATATTTGGGCCCTCTTGGTAATGCACATCATGATAAGCCTTGCAAGCAATGTGACTAATGAGTTAGTTGCGGGATGATGCATTACGGAATGAGTAAAGAGACTTGCCGGTAACGAGATTGAACTAGGTATGCAAATACAGATGATCGTATCTCGGGCAAGTAACATACCGATAGACAAAGGGAATAACATATGTTGTCATAACGGTTCAACCGATAAAGATCTTTGTAGAATATGTAAGAACCAATATGAGCATCCAGGTGTCGCTCATGTCTACATAGTTCTCGAACCCATAGGGTCCGCACGCTTAACGGTCGTTGATGATATTGTATTATATGAGTTATGTGATTTGGTGACTGGATGTTGTTCAGAGTCTCGGATGAGATCGCAGACATGACGAGAGTCTCGAAATGGTCGAGAGGTAAAGATTGATATATATAGGAGGATAGTATTCGGACACCGGAAGTGTTCCAGAATGTATCGGGTATTTATCGGAGTACCGGGGGGGTGGGGGGGTTACCGGAACCCCCCGGGGGAATATATGGGCCATATGGGCCATGAGTATACCTGGAGGCGAGCCAACTCGAGCCGGCTCGGGCCGAGCCTGCCCAAAGCTCGTCGTTCCTCGGGCTGAGTCGAGCCGAGCTCAATGCTCCGGCGAGCCTCAAAACGGAGCTCGGCCCGGGCTTTGCCCTAGCTCGATGCAGCTTGGCAGGCTCCCCAAGCCTGCGTGCTCCAAGTCACTGCCATGTGGGCCTCCACATGGGTGGTCACCGACGGGAGGCGAGGAAGACGGTGGCGGCGCTCTGATGAAGCTGGGTCGTTGCCCACCGTTCAGGACGAAGACAGCGCGACGCTCCTCGTGGACACATGCGTGCGCCAGGAAGAAGACGGGCGACAAGGTAGCCGATGGCAAGCTAGGAAGACAGCGGCGGCGCTCCTCATGGACGTACGCGGGCACCGCGAAGAAGGTCCAGAGCACGACCACGACGATGAGGGGAGCGAGCAAGTGGTCAACTCCATCGGCCGCGGTGGCGAGCAGGAAGAGAACGCCAACGAGGTGGAGGAGGAAGGGCGGGCGAGTGGTGAGCAGGCGTCGGTGTCCGGGATGCTGCTGGCGGCAGCGAGGAACCCCTACGGAGGCTGCTACAACATCTCTCTCTCTCTCTTTCTCGCATCGTGCGGGCGTGGAGATGTGCATAACTGGGCCAAGGCAGCGTGCTGGCTATGGGCTGCGTGAGACAACGTGCTGGGTTGTTTGCTTTTTTCAGACAAGTTGGGCTGTTTGGGCTGTTTGCTGACTTGCTAAGGGATGTGCTGGGCTGCTCTATTGTGCGAGCTTTGGGCTCGCGAGTCAGCCCAAGTCGAGCCTGGCTCGACTCGAGGTGAAAACGAGCCCGATTGTGCAGCTCGGCTCAGCCTTTTTGTGTTGCAGGCCGAGCCTGACTCGCTCCGAGCCGACGCAAACTTGGGCCGAGCCCAAAAGCTCGAGCTGAGCGTCCAGATATAGCCATGAGAGGGGAGCACACCAGCCCACAAGGGGTGGCGCCCCTCCCCTATGGTAGATGTCCGATAGTATAAGGAAAAAAGGGGGTTCGGTCCCCCTTCCTTTCTCTCTTCCCCCTTTCCTTTCTACTCCGGTAAAATAAGGAAAGGGGGCGCCACCTGGGGAAAACCCCAAGTAGGATTCGGATCGTACTTGGGGCGCCCCTGGCTGCCTCTCCTCCCCTCCCACCTATATATATGAGGGGAAGAGGCGCCTAGAACACACAACATCAATTGTTAGCCGTGTGCGGTGCCCCCCTCCACAGTTTACACCCCCGGTCATGTTCTCGCAGTGCTTAGGCGAAGCCCTAAGCAGATCACTTCACCATCATCGTCATCACGCCTTCGTGCTGACGGAACTCATCTACTACCTCGACACCTTGCTGGATCAAGAAGGCGCGGGACGTCACCGAGCTAAACGTGTGCAGAAGTCGGAGGTGCCGTACGTCCGGTACTTGATCAGTCGGAGCTAGAAGAAGTTCGACTACATCAACCGCATTGTCAAACGTTTCCGCTTTCGGTCTACGAGGGTACGTAGACACACTCTCCCCCTCGTTACTATGCATCTCCATGGATAGATCATTGCGTGTGCGTAATTTTTGTTTGTTTTCCATGCAACCTTTCCCAACAGTATATCATCATTTGTACTATTCTCTACCTAATATTAAAGGGAGGAGGATTTCATAGTTCTCCGTACGTCATCCCTCTATACCCGTTGATTTTATGTAAATCACAAAAATTAACGGCTGAGATTTAAAAATAAATCTACATATATGATTGATCCGTTTTGTTCCCGCAAAAGGCACACGTGTTAAAGGATAGATCCGTATATCAGGAAAAGACGATCATCGATCTATCGATCCTTTCCCACAAAAGGCACACATATTGGAGGAGAAAGGCGGCCGCCGGCCGCCTGTCCAGCGGTCCGGTTCGGCCGTTTGATCAAAGCAAGCAACGGACCCAACACAACAGCGACGGGACAGCGCGCGGCCTTCAACGGCAATGATGCTGCAGCATCGATACGGCGCCGCACCGGCGACCACACAACAGTCGATATCTGCGACCCTCGATGCGCAGCTCGAGGGCGACAACGCTCATGCTGCATTGCGAAGCTGTTGCGCCACAACACTAGCATTCGCTGGCGAGGGTCAGATCGCAGCGCCAGCGGCGGCGGACAAAGTGTTGTGTCACAGCACCGGTGGCCCACGACGAGCACGGCATCGCTACGCCGGCAGCACCGACGAGTGGAGCTTGGGATCGGCGCGTGCAGCGCGTCCATGGGCCATGGCGGATGTGCCTCTCTGCAGCGACATGAGTGCCACATTGCAGCCTTAGCAGCATCGACGAGTCGACCAGCGCCAACAGCCGTGAGTGAGAGTTGCGTCAGGCCTCGGGCGCATGAGGTGGTCGATGCATAACATCACCGGAGTTGTATTGACCCTGTCGGCCCCCAATCATGGTTGCCGTCGCAGCCGCGTGCGAAGTTTCAACACAGCACCAGCGACGCTCGGCGATCCTTGCATTGGAGTGGCGACGCCCATCCCAGCACGGTGAGGCCCTCCATCACGGACGGTCCCATATTGCAGTGTAGCTCACCCTTGCAGCGGCATGCTTCTACCTCAGCGTTGCAATGGCAGGTCGACACAGCAGCTACGTTGCACTTGGATACGTATCGGATACGCGGTACGGGGATACGCCCGATACGTCAATTTTTTAAAAACATGGATACGGGGATATGTTTATATATAGATGTTAAATATTAATTATTACAAATATGAAGACAAAAAATTAAGGAGCTTCTAGATCAAAGCATGCCTCAATAAGATTACCCCTTTCTTTTCTTGCATTTAGTCCACTTTTATTAATTGGCCGTGAGATTTTACCAGGTTTGTTGTTTCAATCAATGCATCGACTCTCTCTTGCTCACCTTTCAATTGAATAAAAAACATTGACAGACATGTTTTCACATAAACTCACGCCCATGTTGGGAATCTTCAAAGGCGCCTTTATTATTGAGGGGATTTCACGTCGAACGAGGGGTTTCAGGTATCCAAAATGTATCGCAGAAGTATCCTAGGAATATCAAACATTATTTTTTTTTTAATATCAAAATATCAAGGGATACTTACGGGATACGTATCACGAAGTATCGGGCCAGTATCCGAGTATCGGGGCAGTATCCGACTGGATACGCGCACTTTTTGAAGTATCCACGCAACGTAGCACAGCAGCGGTCACGCTTCACCGGCGACGACATCAGAAGCTTGCAGCGGCGCGTACACACAAGCTTGCGACAGCGTCCGTGGCGCCCCTGGAGCACCAGTGGCTGACCCCTTGCTGGAGTTCGTGCTCGTGTTTGCAGCAGCCGAGCCCTGTCCTTGCACAGCCGATGGCCGGGATGGGTAGCAGCCCTGCTCCGTCCCTCGTGAGCGTCGGTGGCCAGCCTCATATTGCAGTGTCGGAGGGACGAGCATGAGCGCGGCTGGGTGGCCGGCTTGCAGCTATGGTGTAGTTAACGTGTGTTTCTGACTCGGACGCGATGCGCCTATAGCTCTTCGATCGATCGTCAGCCTTTTTCCACAGGCAAAGCGATAGCCAATCAGACCCAGCCCAAATAAACCCAGCCAGCCTAGCCGATCGACAAGCCCAGTTAAGCGATGCAAGGCTAGCCAGCATACGATAGGAGCGTATCTATCGAAAGTGGTATTCTGTGCTCGAGCACACTTGCGCTCGATATCCATCCCGTCCCTCTTTCTCGAGATTCCCGAAGCACTGCGTATAGCCCCAGGTATATTCCATGTATTTATAATTACATGCAGGCTGGCGGCCCACGCCCGACTACCAGACATCTTTAGCCGTAAGCCTGCTCCATAGCGGCTCGGGTTTGGATGCACGAGGTGGGCCGTCCGAGTGACATGTTACGGACTAACGCTACCAATCTTCTTCTCCTCCATGATTCGTCCTGAGAACAAACTAGTTCTTCATTTGAAATCCATCCCAAGAACCAGACCGTCGCTTTCAGTTCCTGGATCGTGCTCTCCATATCCTTCTTCCACCGGCGGAAATCTGGCATCTCCTTTCCGTGAACGACTACAACATTTGCATCTACATCTGCGGACGCACGATCTGCGGCTTGCAAAAAATAAATCATCGCCAACCTGATTTAAGTAAGCTCTCGAGATTAATCCAGACACGCCTGCACGATCGAACTTGCATCCGATTGCGTGATAGACGACGCAGAGCCGGATAGCACGGAAGGAGCCATTGTGCTGCTCTTTGCAACACCTCCGGACCAGTCTTCAGTTTTCCTATCTCTACATTAAGCAGTCGATCAATGGAGATCAGACACAGCTCAGCAATGACTCTGTGGCAATATATACAGCCCAAGTTTCTCCTGCTCTGATCGTTCGAATTTCGACTTGAGTGGACACAGCTCGCGCGCGACCTGCTACTTGGATACAGTCGTCAGCAGTTCTACCTCCAAGCAATCTAGCATTTCCATTCAGCAAGCAATATTAAACAGGCGTCAGTTCATACAACATGCTCTGCATTCCTAGATTCAGTTAGGTGAGCTGTCAAGCTCCATAACGCTTCACTCACCATGAAATACAATAAGTCGTATCTCGTACGTATGTATTATAAAATTTGGTTAATATGTTATTAAATCTCATTTAAATATATTCCAATCGATTCCGCGACAACTCTCGCATAGTAAGCTCTAGTTTTGAAAGAACAGGGTTCCAAATATTCAGAGATCTGAATTTCTAGTTATCTGATTAACCTAGTTCAGATAATATTCAGAAGCAAAGTGATTTCCACCAGGTCTAGTACAACGCAGTCACCATAGATTATGCCCTAAGGTAATCCTAACACATGATACAAGATACTTCTACAGAAAGCACAAACGCATAAGTTCGTCGATAACTTTGAGACCACACTACACCGATGGCAATGATGTAGCAAATTACCCACACAGGTTGTTTAGCCGTAGCTTACCAACCTTCTGTCAATTGTTTGGCCTAGGGTCTCTGAGTCAGCTCTGGAACATCCCTGCGATCAGGGCATATCGTCCTCTTGTGTCCCTGCTACCGACAAATTGTGCAGAATCTCGTTCTATTGCTTAAACCTTCATATGGCGCCTTCTCCCTGCTAGTTGGCCAGCCCATCTCCTTTCTCTTCTTTGGTGCCAGCAATCCTTCAAGTCTGTTGGCTAAACCATTAGCTGATACTGCATCTCTGTTTCCGTTTCCAACATCCCCTGTGCCTGCAGCAACAAGCCAACAACCATTGCACCTTCTGCTCGGACCTGGTTGACAACATCACCATTTCCGACTAGTCTGTCTTCCAAACCAAGTCGATCTTTGATTTCTGCAAATGGCTGCATTTCCACTATGAAAAGTCATCAAACACTCGTAAGGTTCTACACCTATGTCGCCCTTTCGCATGAGCTCTATTCCATGCATGTAAATATTGCAATACCTGTAGCTGAATGGATTCTAGTGTGCATTGCCTTTCTGATAGAGTGGGCTGTGGTGGAAGAGTATCTCCCTGGTCCATCTTTTAACTACGTGCTTGCGTGGGATTTCCTTAATATGAAATCCAACACCTGAATGTTGCATCATGAGATGATCAGAGCCTATGATCAATGGTTTATCTCTCACCGATCATTTGATTGTAAAGTTAACATACCTTCAGAACAATGGTTGCATGGTAGTCTCATGTGAGCAAATTAACCACATTCCCGGTCAAACTCCTCGCCGCCATATGACATGTGGACCTTATATGACAGTCGGCACCACTTCTCTCTCCGATCAGCCTGTGTGTATTGCAACATACAGTTTGCCCTTCTCGATTTCCTCAACTTGGTATGCACCACACTCTGTTTGAACATGGCTCTTGTATATATCTTCTCAGCATGCCTCTCAATGGCTAGGTTGGTTCTTAGAAGTGGTCTCCCCTGCAAGCCAAACATGAAACACCACTTTCATTTCATGATAGCACAAAAACAATTCAGGTTGGACGGGAGATCTTACCATTCTTGTCTTCTTATCCTTGTAGTTCTCTTCCACTTCCCAGCTTGAACACGATATGTGAAGTGAGGATCCCTAGACCCAAACTCTTGAAAAAGTTCCATTGTTTTCCTAACGTCATCCTCTGCTTCCTCATGGCTTCTCTTACCACACAAAATTTTCTAAGAACTTTTTGTAAAAGGTACCTTATCCGTAGATCCAAAAACGTTGGGGATAATGCTGTACACCTTAGCAAGGTTCACATTGTTTTGCCTCAGTTGCTCCACCAAATCCCTGCTATATACATCTATATGCTTGTGTGATGGCCAATGTATTGTGTGGCCGTACGTAGGAGGCAATGAATGGTTGTGTTGCTCGAGATGTCCAGCTATGTGGCATCCATTGTCCTTTGAGCGCAAGAGCCTTATCAGAGCAAAGCACTCACAGTTACAGCGGCAGGACCGAGTGTTCTCCACCCCCGCTTTCCCCTGGACAACAAGATCAAATAAAATCATAACAATTTTCAACTAGTTATGATCTCTATAGAACGCCAAAGCAGCATGGCCTATCAGATATACTTACAGCGCAGCCACACACGATTTCTTGCATGCACTTTGTCCTCTCCACATTTAGCCTACTCTTTCTGTATCTAATGTCAAATCCCTTCCCGATAAAGTTTGTAAAAGTCATAGGCCTCACCTAAAGAATCAAAGCTTGTCCCTAATGTAGGCACTATCACATTGTCACCCAGATTTTCCGCAAAACCATGGATTGCCTTCTCTAGTGCACTAGTGCGACTAGGACAGGGCGTCCTTCCTAGAGCAGCACCACCGATCATCACTCTGGACCCAAGAACACAAATATCAGCTCTTATAGATTGGCAAAATGTGGAATCAATTGCACCCAATTATTATCTTTTGGATCAGATTTAAAACCAAGCAGCAGCTTGTGTATCATCTTCATCAAAACTCAGCAACATGCATATGCATTACAGCAACCATGCCATCCATACTATTTCTACATTTTTTGACTCTCCTTTACATCCACATCAACTCCAATTCTCACTGAAGCATAAAGAATTATGAAATCATATACAGACCATACTGCTGAACATTCACACTGCATGTTATCACACAAAATTCCCTCTACAACATATCAAATCAGCAGCAAAATACAAACACATGACCAAACTAGATTACTGAACTTCCCCCGCATCTACTCACCGATGCCACTTTTGTATGCATTATGTTTTTTGCTACAAAATTTTCGTACTGTCATCAGTGATATACAAGACTGAATTTCTCATACAAGACAAAGAATGCATTCAGATTAGTTTTGTGTACTTCATCACATAATCTATGCCATGTACTGTCCACCAAAAATTGCATTCTTCAATCTAGAATGCTCGACAACTCACAATTTCCACTGTTTGTAATTACACAGTTATACAAATTGTTTTCCCCTAAGCATAATCAAAGAATCAAATGGCTCATTCACACCTCTAGCTGAGCAAGAGACCGGGTAATCCACACATCCAAATTAGCGTGCTCCAAATCCAACAGGGTCATACCTGCACGTCCATGCTGGAGATTTTTGGGTCAACCTGAACAATTGATTGCTCATATCTTTGCGGCTACCCATCGAGTTCACCACCAGCCGCCCCTCTGCGGCATAGAAATTACGAAACCGATACATTAAATTCAGAATTTAATGTAGTCAGGATTCACACCAATTCATATCTAACCATGGATTAGTAGCAGAAAAAACACAAGCAACAATGCATGACAATACACAGTCTGAAAATTGGATACTTAAAATTCTTCATAGCAGTTGTAAACAGTCATCCTTTCACACTAATCCACATCACAACACTCCATGGATTACTACGTGACTGATAGATTAAATTAACAATACAAACCAACCAGCAATCACACTAATTCATATCACACCACCGATTTCTACCGGCAAAAATATCAAGCGAGAATGCAAGACCGTACACAGCCTGAAATTCTTCATAGCAGTGTTCAAATTTAAATTCTATTCCCCTCACCTCTTATTCCAACCAGGAGACTGGGGATTCATCTTCCCAGTTGACAGCTCCGCGTCGGAGGCGAGCTATCCTTCTTACTGCTGCCGCTTGAGCCACGCTGCAGATTCTCCTTCACCGCTCATTGCCGCTGCTCGACGCTACCGCAGATCCGCCCACCGCCTGTCAAACTCGTGCCCTCATGCAGAGTGCAGCGCCACCAGCACCACCGTTCGCCTCGTACCATCCGGGCCGGCGAACCTTTGGGCACTAGACTATCTCTCGACGTCCTCCAGCAGAGTGGATCTGTGGCAGAGAAAGCAAAGAGGACTCAGCCACCTCGCCTATACACTTCAAATCGCTAGATAACCTAGGTAAAATCGCATCATAACGGCATACCCATGGCGCGTCGGTCGCCTGTTCTTCCCCTCTATCCCTCTATCGCTCTCCACAGGAATGGCTGCGGCGCTGGGGCAGACGACGCAGGGCTTGCATTCAAGCCGCGGCTGCGTCCTCTGACGCAAGTGAAAGTTCTGAGACACGGATCAGACAGACTTTCCCGATTCTGGTCCACGGCTCGGTCCACCGCAGGTGGACGGCCGTCCCTCAACTGGCCCGCTGCCAATGTCTGACACATACGTATTCTCCTACACCACCCGTTTTCCCGCAGTGCTAACCATGTCGTATAAAGAACAGGCGCACATCCCAACGCATTCACGAACGCACATGATATCGAGCACATATGAGCTCGCGTCCAGTTACTCCGTGTCCCGTATCTATCTATTATATATATAAAGTGATTGACGGGCTCCTAGAAAAAAGGTAAATAGACTAGAAAATTCCACAATAATTAGAAACATCCAGCCATCTATTTAATAGATTAAACATTTACAGCCGTTATTTTTTCACTGGCACAGAACGAACGGCCCCCGTCCCCCGTGCCGCTCCCGCGAGCGGCCCGGGCGGACCCCTAATCCCCGCCGCCACCTGCTCCCCTCCTTCGCCGCCAATGGACGCCACGGGCAAAGCCCGTCGCTGCCGGGCGGCGGCGGGGTCCTCTCCCCTTCCCTCGAGGCACTCCGGCGGCGCGGGACGCCTTCCTCTTGGTCAGCGACTCGGGCGGCGGCGCCCGCCGGCCGGGCGTGCGGTGGTTGGTTGAGCGGCGCGCTCTTGGTGGCGCGGTCTGGCGTGGTCCGGCCGGATCTGGCGGCTACGGCCGCGGCGCGCGGAGGGTGGTGCTGGGCGCCGGGGTTGCGACGCGGCCGCGGGCTGCGGCGGTCGATCCTTCCGGGAGCCGGGCGGAGCTGGATCGTGGTTGCCACGCGTCTCGCTCCGTCGCTGTTGGCTTGCCACGGGTTGGTGGCGCTGGCTGGCGGCACCCGGAGCGCGGATCTCGGCCCGGATCTGGTGCGCGTTGGTGCTGGCCGGCATCCTTAGAGTGCTCACGGCGGGGAGTGCAGCGGCTGTCTCTGGAGCCTTGCGTGGGGCGTAGCAGGATGGAGGGTGTAGGTGGTACACCGGCACTGGCGGTGGCGATGCACGCGCAGCCATGGCGGCGGCGGCGCTGCGAGGCCTTGCTAGGAAGGGTCTTGGCGGGCAGCGGGCGTTCGGTTGCTGCGTGTGAGGCGCGCGGCGTTGCCTCGGCGGTGTGGGTGCCGGAGTGTGGTCGGAGGTGTGGGTCGGATCCACTCTAGTGGCAGTCCCCTGGAGCGGGTGAAGGCCACCGTAGCGGATCTGGCGTTGCACCGCTCGGTGGTTGTTGCGGCTCCTTGTCGATGTTGAAGGTGACGGCTTTAGCGCGTTCCCTCGGCAGTGAGGGGGGCTTCGATGGCAAGTTTCTGCGGTGACGGACTCTTGGAGGCGTGGAAATGTGCAGCGCCACGGATGAAAATCCTGTTCGGTTGTGACCGGACCGGCGTTGATGGCACCTGCGGGTGTCATTCACCTTCCTGGAGGCTTCGTCGAGTGCAACGCGATCCTCCTCGCGTCCTCGTATCGGTTACCGTCTCCGGGCGAAAGCCTTGATTCGTAGGATCGGCATGATGGCAACGTCTCTGAAGTTGTTACTCTGTTGGGAGCATTGTGCTGGGAGACTCGAGGTTCCATGATGTGCTTCTCCGATGTTCACCGCTGCCCGGATCTTTCTCCTCCGGCACCATGTACGGCCGTCGCCGGCAAATCCAAGGAAGCTGGAGTTGCTGTTCTTCAGAGGACGTCAGTGTCGGCCGAGACGCGGCGAGGGGCTTGTGGGTAGGCTTTTTGTGTCGTAGTTGTGTTGTTGTGTTTGGTTGTCCTTGTACGATTCGGGCGTGGAGTTGGTCGCCTTCGTTGTTTGCAGCGAGTGGTAGACGTGGTTATATGTCTTATTTCTCTTTTTCTATAAAGCTAAGGTACGCAATTTGCGTACTCTCGAGAAAACATTTACCGTTTACAGCCATTAGATGTGTTTTAAGTTCCCAGAAAAAAGATAAATAGACTAGAAAATTCCACAATAATTAGAAACATCCAGCCATCTATTTACCTAGATCAGCAGCGCGCCTTGCCGCGAGCAGCGCGCCTTGCGCGAGGGTGCCGGTTTCAACAATGTGCCCATGCATGTAATGGTGAAGTTAGTAGAAAGCCAGGCTTATCATATGTATTCAATCAGGATAAAAAGATAAAAAATATATTCAAGTGTAATCGGAGTAAGACATCATCAATAGATACCAAAACTACAGATTCAAGTGTAATCGGAGCAAGGCATCATCAATGGATACCAAACCTACAGTACAACACATCTCCATAGCCACCCGGGTATAGTCATATCCAATCCGCACCCGGCAGCACCGCTGCCGGGTATAGTCATATCCAATCCATTTATACAACCATTGAAGCACTGCAAGTATAAAAACTGCAAATACAAAAAATTTCATATAAAGATGGTATTCCTTCAGGCAAGAGCCGTCATGATATGCAAGCAATAGACATTGCAAAAACTGATCACTCAAGAGCAAGAGAATATGCACCACTTCACAACATATAAAAATGGTAGTAGATTAAGGCTTCGTGTCAGGATAACTTGTAGTCCGACAATTCTACTTGCAGTGATTCAACAGCAAGAAAAGACATGCAACACCACTGCTCAAACCCAACATTTCATTCTCTCATTTCAAAGCTTAAACAAAAGAATACACAAATAGTTCATAGTTGTACAGATTCAGCGTGAATAAAGCCTTCTTGTCTAATCCAACATTCACTGAACAAACAAAATAAAAAGGACATGAGAGTGATAGCACAGAGGCATCATCGACATTCGAGGCAGAGACAGAGGCCACAACTCTTTCAACACGGCCACATACGCGGTACACCCGCCTTTGAGGAATGTCATACCCGCCTACGTATCCTGGATGCCGGGGATGAGAAAGCAAAGAGATCAGAATGGTCAATGCACACATGCTGCCCAAATCATATACAGAGATAAAGAGATAGACAGAACTATTTATGATTCATAGTAAGTGTCACAGTTTGCCATGGTTGCAGCTGGAACAGGAGTACATCAGAAACCTTGACTACAATACCCACGACATCTACACGACCAAGCAAGAAATCAGAAATAGAACAGTGGCCGAGAATTGAGGGCCTTTTCCACCAAAGACAATGTTAAATCCCCATACGCGGTTTAGTTGCTTGAAGTACCATCTGTATCTACATCTAAAGAGACACTCCCATATCCAGACATCATTCTTTCGCGCATCCACAAACAAAATGATAAGGTCCTGCATATATATAGATTTGCAAGCGCCGATCAGCAGGATGCCCATGACAGGAGGCATTCGAGTAAGCAAAGAGGAAATTAAATAGTTGTACCAAAAGGGCGAGCATTTAACAACAATTGGCCTTCCTGGTTTTAGTTGCGCCTGACCTTCTTGGCTTTAGTGGGGATAACCTCATCAGCCAACGACACATCCTTCAGTTTACCCCAGACAGGCGAAGTGGAATATGCATAGCATCAATGGATTAGCAAGAGCAATATTCAGCAAGCCATAGGGCTGGTACAACATACTTAACGGATGAAATTTCCATATAAGGAAAGCAAAACTTGAGTAGTGCATCAGTGTAACTAATATGTAGCCAACATAAAAGTGGCTGTCTATGTGAACCTAAATTCTTATGTTTACCAAGAAAACTAATTGACCATGGATGTATTCACAGATATAGAGACATAAATAGCAAAGATGAAACTACATTCGGAGAAATTCACCATGTTCAAAATACGAATTCAGAGAGAAATAGAAGCACGTGGTTAATAATGTCAGTGTTCATCTATGTCATGTCTCGAGAAGATATACACTTGAGATTTTTATTTTGAGCTGAGTAAATACTCTGAAGAGATATACAGTTGCATTGGTGCAGTTGAAGCTGTTGAAGCTGCTGACCCTGCCCTGAGCTTCCCGCGGCTTGCCATACCACCTGCCTTTGGGGCTACTCACTCAAGCCATGCATGAGCTCTACCCATGAGAGTAGCACACCATCATGTGCATAATAGGCCCCGTCGCTGAAGCCCCTCACAGTGCGAGCTGCTGCCCTCCTACATAAACCAAAATAGCATTATAGTGTACTACAACTCTTAGTTTTATACAGGAGTATACTACTGTTGAATAAAAACAAACAAAAAAACTACTATTGTGTCCATCGCTATATCCGACTGCCAAAAGCGCAACTATTTTAAAATTAACATGAGAACACAAAAGAAGCGGTTGTACATAGACGCTCGATGCACCCCGTCTAATCTGATATTGAACAAAAGCATTCCACATACTTTCTGGGAATGATATTGTATCAGAAGACCAAATGAGAGAAGATAAGAATGCTTACAACTTCAACAGGTGGTGAGGGGCCGAGGGCTTCAAAAAGAAGAGGTTGTACATAGTCTGCTTTGCCTAGCATGATATACCAAAGGCAAGTCATGATAATAGTACATGAAACATAATAACACCCAAGAGAACCTACATGTAGCATGTTCCGAAGACGATGCAAAAGGATGCAAACAACACATGATGTATAACAATTAGTGGTAGTTCATAAAGCGCCTATGTCGTACTTCACGAAGCATAACAAAAGGTAGTAGACCCCACAAACATACATAAGTGACCAAAATATACAGCTTCATATAAGAATCCTAGAATCATACTTCTAAATTGTTGTATATTGTGACCTTAAAAAGAATAGTTAATTTGCAAAAAACCTAATATAGTTGTAATAAGAAAATGAATTAAATTTGATATCTGCAGCAAGGTTCTTCCACAATTCTACTACAATATCACCAATTTATGATCGGTGGCGACCTAGAAAATGATTCACAGTGCAAAGGTATCACCCTTTATCTGCTAAAATTACCGTACCCATTTAAAAAGTCTATCAAGCTGATCATCTACTCGTTGCTAGCAGCTTGACTCAGATTGGGAGTTACAAAATTTTTCTTTTTCTAGCAAAATCACCATTTCAATCACGCATGAAACAGAAAATATTAAGCTGGCCATCTATTCTTGCTAGTAGTTTGACTGCTTCAAAAAATAGTGACTACTGAGTCTGAAACATGGGAATTGTCTGCATACACACAACACAGATATCCCATATCCTCTTGTCCTAGAACACACACATGGAGATTAACATGAACACTGGGCACCTAAACAAATCTCAAAGCTCTGCGTAGTACATACCAATGCACCTAACCCACATTTACTCGATTGGCCATTTGCCAGGTACTGTATGAAACAATATTAAGCATGTTAATTGGTGCAATGGGGATTTGTATAAAGGTACTTACCGAAAGTGGCCGAGCGGAAGGTGATGGAGTGGAAGACTATATGACCCCTGCCCTCGCTGATGAGCATGAGTTTCTTATATTTCTTCCCCACATGTACCATCTCCATGTATGCTATGCAAGAACCGCCGTCCTAACCATTGGGTTGGACCTGGATGCACAGTGCAGTGCGAAAAGCCTAAAGGCAAGTTCATTTGTTCTTAGTTTAGGAGGCACGGAGTCCCAACGCAAGGCCTTCACCTACAACAACGACCAAGGCAGCACTGTAATGGATCCAACTATGTAAAGCTTCTTCTAAATGTTAAGGTTTGACATTTTTCTAACCCAAAATATACATCAAAACTAATCCAGCTTGGTCTGGTCTAACACATTTAAATCTTATTAATCAGTATAATCATTCTCCAAGCAATAGGCAACAACAAAACTAAAAAAACCTTAGTGATCATGAAAGGCATGAATGATTAGCAAAAAGGGAGACATGACAGAGAGAGATACACGCATAGTGAGAGAGATGAGATCCTCATAGTAGAACCACTATGTTCAGGGACTGCAGCCCCAGCTTGCCCCTCAGCCAGCGGACGCGACAATCATCCTCACTGCATCGATGACTCTGGTTCTTTGCTGTATGAAACACCAGAAAAGGGGGATCAGAAACGTAAAAGCACATATGACATCCATCTCTTTGTGTTTTGGGTCCACAAAAAGTGTTCACTATTTTTGGAACATACAATCAACGACAGTAATTGTTGCGAAAAAAATTGCTTACCAACAAATATATGTGCTCACTTTTTTAGTGTATACCAGAGATAAAAAAATGCGCTCAAATAGGACTGGGTGCTGCATACTACCGTATTCCTATTGACAGTTTCCACTGGGAATTATACGTCAGATAAAAAATAACATGAAAAATTATAGCATATGCAAACATCAGTAAATGTTGCAAATGTGTGACCTGCTTGCTAATTCAATCCTGCCACCAACAAAGAATCATTTACAACCAATCACACACTATTAGGTGGCAGGCAAGGGGCATCAAGGGATTTAGACGGCTGCGGGCTATCTGCTTGCTAATTCACATATCTTGCCACACATATGCATCTTCATTGGTGAAACACTGAGATGTGAGCAAGTCAGAGCAGGGGGCATCCTCTTGCAGGCCAAGCCGGCGACCAGCAACGTCCGAGCCTAAGACGACATGTTCGTTTCCTGTAGTTCCAAGATGATGGGAGCAGAGGTCAGAGAGAGAGAGAGGCAGAGAGAGAGAGAGAGAGAGGCAGAGAGAAAGAGAGAGAGAGAGAGAGAGAGAGAGAGGGAGGGAACCTGGAGTAGAGGAGCGACGGGGGAGTACTTGCGGTACAGCAATCATATTTAAGCAATCTTCATATGTAGGCTCCCAGAACCTATGCAAACAACAAAAATAAATGGCATATAAGATCACCAATGTACAGACAAATAAATTTGAGGCATTATTATAAAACTCAAGCATACTTTGATTTGGGCATTCCTTTGTCATAAGCCTATTGAAATTCACTCTCACCCTGAAATAAAATAGAGCAGACCAAATTAACTCTAGAGGTATAAAAGAATTTCGCACACCTTCTGGTACTTCTAATTTTCTTATATTCTTTCTAATGGCACTATTCCCAACTCAGTATATCCAACACAATGTGATTCCAATCACAGAAAACATAGTAAACAACAGTATTGAACAACACAAAATACAAAAGGTATAAAAGAATTCTGCACACCTTCTGGTAGTGTACGTGACAATTTTTCCAAGCGAAATATCCAGATTGAAACAATTCCATAATCCATCTGTTGCTGATGCAAAGATGAGTAACTGCTTGTTGTTGATGTCGTCCGTCACGCTACAACCGCCATCGCCGCTTCAACCTGGCCATGGACGGACGCATGACAACAGGCCGATTCAAGAAAAGGCCGCAGCTCAAAATATGCACAGAAAAAGCCGCATCTCAAAATATGTAGGAATTAACCCTCTAGCTAAGAAAATAACGGCAATCGGCTAGAATAAAAGGAACCAAGGACCTTGATAATCACCAATCATTAAATCTGGAACTTGATTTACATATGTCTTTAATCTCCATCAGCAAACAGAATTTCATTGGTTTATATACATTATCTCCAATCTGAATGTCTGGAAGTTACAGGATGGCAGAAACAGAAAGGAGCAGAGCATCTCAACAGTTAGCATAACATGAATGGCAGTACGTGGTGTACATGTTAATCATCACCATGTATACGCTTCAATCAATCATGTAGAAACCCTCTAGCCAAGAAAATAATGGTTTAATCTACATATATAGCCTTCTCCAAGATTTCGTCTAATCACACAGTAAAAATCACAACATGTAAATGCACCTGGAGCATCGGAGCGAGTAGCATGTTGCGCCCCTCCTAGCAAAGGAGTGACAGGCAAGCGACGCATTCAGCGTGTATCCTACAAAATCTGAAATTGACATCCTCTCACTTGAAATTGGTCGCACATTACTTGATCCTAAAAACACATAGGTAATAATATATTTTGGAGGTACCAGTTGGATGAGTTCACCGTCGTCTGGAGCGGCTAGCCTTCTCAAAGAGCATGAACAACACATCCATCTCATTAGTTGACACTTGATTCAACCGAAAAAATTGGAACCTGAATCATACAAATCAAACTGTAGTAAGAAATAAATTAGGAGGAGGAGCTCAGTGAAGAGGTGCAAGATGAGAAGGATCTCACGGTGGGAGGTGCAGGCCTTCGGCTACCTTCATAGGAGCAGGGTAGCAAACTCATGTCGTCAATGGTGGATCTCAACTTGGACAAATTATCAAGCAGCCATCATTTAAGATTCAAAACCTAGTGTCCGGTTGGGAACTTTTAACGGGAGTATCTAATCAGCAGAGTTCCTCTCATCCTCTGAAGAAAAAGAGAGCAGTAGTTGGTGGTGATGCGCTCGCCAGTAAAGGCGGACACGCGTGGCTGTTATGAGCGCTTCGCATCAAGCACTCCTCGCCTTGCACTTCTACCCCCGCCACTCCTCGATCGAGCCGGTAAATCCATCTCCGAACAACTACATCAGAAATCATGCTTATAATTGTGATGACATCTTCAGGATTAAGCAAGAAATCAGGAGCAGAACTGTCATTGTCTTAAATAAAGTGAGTGCCCACCGACACAAAAGCATTATTATTAGTTCAAGAGAAGTCGCAAGTTTATTTATGTAGAGAGAAAAATCCAAGTAGCACTTAATGCACAACCATTGACAACATCCAATATAATCTCACATTGCAGGAGAGAGTCACAACATGTACTCTTGCATGAATTTGGACCAGAAGTTCCTAGCATCAGTAGTTGTATACATCGAGCAAAATGTCTCTTGTAAGAAAGAGATGAATCACATGGTCAGCTGAGCACCGCGAGGAAAGCAGCAGCGCAACCTCACAAACGACAATAGTTCTACGCCTAAGATTGCTAGTACAGTTCAATCAGAAAACATACATGTACATGTACAGCTACGAATCCTGCCCAACAGGAGAAGAAATTTTTCGCCCAAATTGATTTAGCACATCCCAAAAACTAAATACTGTGCTATCCTCAAAACGAATCTAATTTTGTGAAAACATGAACGAAATCTGAGCAGCGGCAAAGAAAAGAAGCTAACCTGGGCCACAAATAGCTTCCGGAGGAGGAGGGGGAGGCTCTTCCGGCGAAGGGAGAGCGCCAGCCGGTGGCTCGAGAGGAGGGGCAACGGGGAAGGAGGACGGGCGCGGCGGCGTGAGGTCATCTGGATCAGATGCCGACAGAACGCACGCCTTCCATTCTTTGCTGCACGCGTCGCCGGCGCGGAGAAGGGCCGGCTCGAGCTCGGCCACGGCCGCCGCCGCGCTCACCAACGCGCCGATGGGGGACGCGCCGCTCCCGTCCGGCCCTGAAGGATCTGAGCTACGGGCTCGAGCTCGGCCACGGCCGCCGCCGCGCTCACCAACGCGCCGCTCCCGTCCGGCCCTGAAGACCCCGTCGGCTCGGAGGAATCGATCCCGCGAGGGGCGAATCCACCGGCCACGGGAGAGAAGGTGAGGGGATTGGGAGAAGGTGGGGGCCGGCAGCAACGGGGAGAGGGTGGGGGCGCGGTGGGGGTGGTGGTGGACGACGGCGACGACGCCGGGGAAGTGGGCGGCGGGGGAGGGGGCTAGGGTTAGGGGAGGGGGCTGGGACGCGAGGACGCGCGGGCGGGGGGCGAGTGCGGGGAGGATGCGGCTAGGGCTTGCCACGGGAGCTGCTGGCTTTTATAGGCCTCTATGTGAAATGACCAAAATACCCCGGTGGGGGCATGGTATTTACATTCTGTTGCCATTACTATTCATTTCAGCAGTGATTCTTCCAGATCCGACGGCCCATATCTTCCATCTGCTCGATCGGACGACCCAAAACCCATCAAGCATCGCGATCCAACGGCCAAGAATCACTGAGCTCTCAGGATGCCTGTGGTAACATCCTTCTCTTATTTCTTGATAGATTAAACATTTACAGCCATTAGATGTCTTTTAAGTGAATAAAATTACACACCACTGCCATTACTAGGAAAAAACGTTTAGTTTTCAAAAAAATAGGATAACGTGATGTGGCCTGATTCCTCCGTATATACACGCATTCATTAGCGTCCTAAAAAAGGCTGTCGTGTGGTGGCCTGACTCCTTCCTATATGCACGTTTGCACTAGGATAGAACTTTCATAAAAAACAAATCTAACCTGACATGGATTTATACCTTTGTTTATACATGCATCTATTATTCCTTTATATGGGCGCATGAGAAGGAAAAAATATCAATTCTTTTGATGCAAGCCACATCATTAAAGTTAGCTCGATGGCTGGGTTAATAATTTAGACAACGCTAACGCCACACGCTGGGTGGGAGCTAAACCCGCCCACACGCCTCTATAACATACAGATTACGCTTACGCCACCGCATTTAATGCGTACGTAAATCTTTTTGGATTTTCAATTGTTTTATCTCTTAAATGAAAAATCTCATTGAAGATCCGTTTCCATCATTAAATACCTCTTCGAAACTAGATCTCATATCAATATATTTTGACAAAAAAAATTGGTTAAAAGTTGTCATGTCTATTGCACATGAATTGCCATGATGTTTACATTAAAGTTTTCATGTTATGTTTCCGATATTTTTTTATATTAAAAAATAAATTTTGACATATTATAAAATAGAAAATTAAGAAACTAGACTTGCCATGCACCATAAACTAAAATTGCCATGATACATGCACTTAAAATTGCCATGGTTCATGCAAAAAAATATTTTCATGGTCAAAATACTGGAATTGCCATCATCAAAAACTAAAATTGCCATGATCTACAAACTAAAATTGCCACATGGCAACTTTAGTTTAAGCACCATGGCAACTACAGTGTAAACATCATGACAACTTTTGGGCAAAAAAAAATTCGTTGAAACATATCAACATGAGGTCTAGTTTTGAAGATCTCGTCGAGACGGATTTAATGGTGAAAACAGATTTTTAATTCGCTTTTCTAATTAGGAGATAAAATATTTTTAAGCCGAAAACCAAAAAGATTTCTGCTGATGTCATCTGTTCATATGTGCAAAATAAGTGGTGATGGAGGCGTGTGGGTGATGTGCAAATGCCCACACGTGTGGGCGTTAGTTTTTTCGATAATTTATGACTAAGATTTAAAAAGAGATTACTTTTTTGCGTCATAGATTCCACGCCATGTATGCACGTTAAAATTAAATCCACTTTGCACTAAACTTGGACCCCACGCATGTATTTTTTTACTCCTCAACCACATATTTTATTGTGGTACACACACGTTAACCAACTATTAAGGTGTTTTCAGAAGAAAAAAAGATTAATGTAGCTGTGCGTACACTAGGTACATGTTATATATTATTAATTCATACGCATAAATATAAATAATGAAAATGTATAGAAAGATTATCAAATATAATTTTTAAAAATATGCAATACTATTAATTATATGCATAATATAAATAATGATCTATATAGATCATCAAACGAGAGGGGCGTTTTGGTGGACGAGCGACATGGAGGCCGGTATCTGGGACGGTCGTTAGGCTAGTCCCAATGCTCCAACCTGGATCGGTGCTTAGCCTGCCATATCAGCAGAATTCATACGTGGCAGGTTGATTAAGGAGGAGAGAGAGCGAACCGGTAACCCCATGAAGGAACGGCTCTAAGCACACGACCCTAGGTGAAAACGCAGTAAATTCGATCCCGTGTGAAGCGCCGTATACCTTCGTCTCTTCTGTTTTTATCCCCTTCTTCCCAGCGACCGAGCGGCGCCTTCGCCTCCTCTTCCTCCTCGCCGTGCCTCGCCCAGCCGCCGTCCTCACCGCTGCGGTCGCCACGCCTCTCAATCGCCGCGTCGGCCGTCGTTCCGCCTGGTCGTTGAAGCTCGTGGACCTCGAGCCTGCATGGACCGCCTGATTCGATTCGATTCGCCACTAGCGCCACAAGTTGATTCGCCAGCATGGGAGCTCCTCCGGCCATTCACGAGCACGGCTCAAAGGTAATTATTTCTTTTCACAAAAGTAGATCTGCTAGTTTGTTTCAAAACGTTCAATTTCACCCTGTGCTTGCTCTCTCCTGTCCATGCTTAGATGGGTTTTTTCTCTGCTTCTTGCTAATTGATAGTTTGAACCATATGTAATTGATAGACTGAACCATAGCATCAAGACTCTAATCTGAATAGCATATCATCTGAACCATAGATAATTGATAGTCTGAAGTCTGAACCATGTAGAATTGAGTCTGATATAAATAGTATGTGATCCCATGATTTCTTTTGTACATTGCCCATCTAAAAAATCTTACAGAATGTACTACTAGTTGATTTTGTTTTAGGCAATTGAAGGAATTTAGTATGACAATAGTATCAACATTGATGCAATGGACACTAGCTTGTATCAGGATACTACAGAACTAGCTCACGGACAGCCACAATCTGCTCGATGGTATCGTCCTTTCACAAATCAGAATACTATTTTGTTCCGTATCCTAGTGCGCCTCATGATTTGTCCCTCCCATTCTTGCTTAGATGAGATTTTTCTCTGCATCAGACTTGGGCTGTGGCCAAAATTTGGTGATAATTGGCCAAGAAGACCTAGTTGATTTCACATAATTTTTGTTCGATTCAGAGCGTTCTAATTGATTTGAACGCGTACTAGTTCAGCTCATAGTACACAATGGTTCAGTTCAGTTTTGTTTGGAGTTACTTGTAGTTGGAAGGACGTAGTTGATTATACTACATCTAGATACGTCTGTAGCAATCCTTTTATATAGGATCAAACTGAGTTCAGTTCAGTTTAGAACCAACAAGTAATTTCAAGGTATTGCTATCTACTCATACGAATTATCGTGCAACAATTTTTTGACAGAAATTTTTCGATCTTATTCGATGTGTACAATTGTTGTCTTGTTTGTTACATGTTTCAGGCCTATGTATAACCATCCACCAGATGATCCTGATGATACAGATCAACAACATGATAGTGATGCGGAAACACTACATATCCAACAGAGTTATACACACTTGATGAATTCCTAGCCGAGGAGAACATGCTAGACTCCTTCACGAGGAGATTGCTGTGGAGTTGAAGGGAACACTTGAGGCTCTTCAAGCAAGATCACTTAGCAGGAGTGGTCCGAGGATATACGTGAATAGACCGCGTGAAGAAGCACATCAACAGCTTGTACGAGATTACTTCTGCGACAATCCTCTCTACCGCGCAAAAAATTTCGGAGAAGATTCAGGATGAGACGACCTCTCTTTCTTCGCATCGTCAATGCGCTTAGGTGAGTGGTCTCCATACTTCACCACAAGGACAGATGCGCTTAACAGTGAAGGGCTCTCTCCTTTGCAAAAGTGCACGCGGCAATACGCCAATTGGCTTATGGCACACTGCAGATAGTCTTGATGAATATCTCAAGATTGGCGAGACTACCGCAGCTTGATTGCTTGAAGAACTTTGTGCAAGGAGTGATTGATACCTATGTTCTGAGTATTTGCGAAGCCCCAACATCAAGATACAGAGCGCTTTACTCGCATTGGCGAAGGTCGTGGGTTTCCTGGCATGTTAGGAAGCCTGGATTGTATGCATTGGCGTTGGGAAAAATGTCCTATTGCATGGAAGGGCCAATTTACTCGTGGTGATAAAGGGTGGCCTAGTCTTATTCTGGAGGCAGTTGCTTCGCAAGATCTCCGGATATGGCATGCCTACTTTGGTATTGCTGGGTCAAACAATGACATCAATGTGCTAAATCAATCATCATTGTTTATCAAGCAACTGAAAGGCCAAGCTCCTCGAGTGAACTTTTTTGTAAATGACAAGGAATATCAACATGGTTATTACCTTGTAGATGGGATATACCCAGAATGGGCAGCTTTTGTGAAGACAATATCGATGCCACAAACAGAGAAGCACAAGTTGTTTGCTGCACTTCATGAAGGGGCAAGGAAGGATGTGGAACGTGCTTTTGGTGTTTTGCAGGGTCGATTCTCTATCTTGCGTCGTCCTGCACGTTTGTATGACCGGGGTGATATCCAAAAGGTCATGATAGCTTGCATCATTCTTCACAATATGGTAGTCGAGGATGAAAAAGAAGCGGCGGCTAATATTGTTGATTTGAACAAGGAGGCGGGTACATCCATTGTTCTACCATCAGTATTCACACACGGCGACATACCGGTATTCGCCCAGGTGCTACAAAGGGATGCAAGAATCCGAGATCGCAGGACTCACAGAGCACTCAAAACTGATTTGGTAGAGCATATTTGGAAAAAGTTTGGGCCAAAATAGATTATTATCATATTTTATTTTAAGCACCATTAATTGTAGGTGTAATTTCCATGTGTTATTGGCACTTTATGTATGGACTCAAGTCAACTATATTTCTATGTGTTTTCCTCAAAGGATATTATTTGCTTAATACGTAGCACAAACATGCCACAAAGTTTATATACTACAAAAGATCCTTAGACTAATTAAATAAAGAGAGCTTAGCTACAAGAAGCTAAGCACCTATGCATTGGGGAGTTTGGTTGCTAAGCTATTTAATATACTTAGCACCCCATCTAAGCACCGGTCCATTGGCAGCAGCCTTATGGCGTCGTGATGCGTGGCAGTTGTCCCTTTTTATATGCTGCGTTTCCATCTGGTATAAATACAACGGTGTTGAATGCTCATGTTGCCTCTTTATACATGGGCCTAAGATTGTTGTACTGCCACGCACGATCAGGATGGTCTGAACGTGCGGCTTTGAATTTGGCCCATCACGAGGGCTGGCAAGGTTGGTTGGTGGGAAAAATAAATGAGATGTTGCTGCGTTCACTCGGCGGCTGGGCCGACCATTAACTAGCTGCCTGTTCGTCTTTGCCCACTCGACCGCAAAGTGGACGGCGCCGGGCCGAGCGCAGCGCCGCTTCTCGCCATGGACGGCATGGCGTTCTTCTGCATCAGGGTAATTACCCCGAAATCTCCCCTCAAGTACTTGCTACCTGATGCAACTACTTCATCTAGAAATCCATTCGTTGGAGTTCCCCTTGTTCTATTTCCTCAACTGCCAGATATGGCTGGCTTCTCGTTTGCCTGTGTAGGTTCGTGCCGCGGGTCGACAACGGAGATCTCTTTAGGGTCTGCATGTCATCGAGCAACCAACTGAAGGCGGTACAAGCGGAACAGAGGATGCAGAGGAGGGCCTGATTTCATCGATGCGCATTGAACAGGGCGAAGGCGACATGCATACTCTTGGCGACGAAGGGATGGGCGACTCACGCGAGACAGGCGGCGCAGATACAGTCCATAATGCCGTGTCCCAGGATGCAGACGAAGATGGTGTTGGAGTGTCAAGTGCAAAACAATCTTCTTGGACCAGGAGGTGATTTTCCTGTTATCCCTCCCCTTAATGCACTTGCAGCTAGTGTCGCTTAATTTTCTGCTTAGCTAAATACATCATCACTTTTTTGGCCGTACTGTCTCTGTGCGATGAGCGGTCGTTTTTGTTAATTTAGAACTATGCTCATGCTCGCGCATGTTTTGTGGGAGGGACGCATGTGTTGTAGTACGAGGGGAAACGCGTTCAGAGATAAGTGAGCAGCCAAATTTCGTGACATGCCTGATGCCATGGGATCACACATGGAACGCACTGATCTCGCGAACCCAAACGAAATGATGATCATATATGCCATTTTGTGTTATGTGAAAAAAATAATGTTCCTGAATCTCCTAGCGACATTATCATATTGACAGACATATGTCTAGCAAAAAAAGGCTTTGCGTCATTCAGGGCGTTTTACCCCCCTGATTATTTGGTTTGTATCTTGTACACAGGGTCAGAGTTGGAAAAGCGGCGGATGAGAGAGAGCCCATCCCATCAAGGATGCCTGCCCTTGAAGCTTCTATCTGTGCATTTGTCGACAAAAAGTCAAAAAATGTTATCAATCCGTCTATTGGAACTAGTTTCGATTCAGTCGAAGAGGGCTACGAGTTTTACAATCTTTATTCATGGGAGGTTGGTTTTGGTGTGCGCTATGCAAAAAGGCGTTTGAATGTACACCGGAAGAAGTGCATGCAGGAGATAGTTTGCGCTTGTGCGGTGAGTCAGAAAACATAACATTAATAATTATCAGTTACGCTTTTGTGGCTTCATTAGCTTCGCTTGGTAATTTTTTTGGGTGGAAAGCCCGGCTGGGAGAGTGTGGACAATTACCTGAATTCATGTTTTTACGTGCGTGCTTTTGTTCTGCAGGGTAAACCGTTGCAAGCCAACAGCCAGTCAACGAGGTGTGGTTGCAGTGCCATGATACGGCTGCTGAGGTCGGACGATGGTGGATGGTATGTATGCGAGCATAGGGCTGACCACAACCATGATTTATCAGTTGATTGCGGAGAGAAGTTGCACTGGAAGTCGCACCAACACATAGATAGCTACACAAGGGACCTGGTTAAGCAATTGATAGAAAATAATATCAGCATTAGCAAGGTATACCGTGTCATAGGGAGTTTCTTTGGCACGATAAAGGATGTACCATTCACGAAAAGTTCCTTGAAAACACTATGTGGTAAGCTTAATCGGGAACAGTCTCTCAATGATGCAACAAAAACCATAGATGTATTCAACGAGATGAGGGCAGAAGATCCTGAATTTAAATACAGTGTTCAGGTTGACGTGGAGGGGCGGATTAAGACATTGATGTGGGCTCCTAGCAGAGGGGTTGAGCAGTTCAAGTGCTTCGGTGATGTGGTAACATTTGATACAACATACAAGACAAATCTGTACGACATGCCATTTGGGCTTTTTGTTGGTGTCAACAATCACTTCCAGAGTATCATTTATGGGGGGGTGTTGATGAGCGATGAGAAGGTGGTCACCTTCAAGTGGATATTCACAGAGTTTTTCCAAATGCTCGCAGCACGACAACCAAAAACTATATTGACAGGTAATACGAGTTCCAGATACAGAAAGAACTAAAAAAAACTTGTTAGGTTCCTTACTGTCCATAATTGAGTTGATATTGCTTGATTTTCTGGTGACTGCGATAGATCAAGCTCGTGCGATGGAAATTGCAATAGCTGACGTCATGCCATGGACCGCACATCGGTGGTGCAAATGGCACGTCCTGAAGAAGGCAAAAGAGAGCCTTGGGCGCTTCTTGCAAAGGGGAGTGAATTCAAGCCAGAATTCAGCAAGCTAGTCCACCATGTGGTTAGTATTGATGAATTTGAGAAGGGATGGGCATGCATGATTGAGAAGTATGAACAACCTTCGAAGAGAAGCAGATTCTGTTCCATATGTAGAATTCAGGGTCACAAGAGCACAACATGTCCTGCTAGGGGTGATGTGCCAAAGGCACCTAGGAAATCTCCTCGCTGCTCAAAATGTGGATTGACAGGGCACAGGAAGAACACGTGCAGCAACCCACCTAAAGTCTGAGTAGAAAACTTAATTTTGTTCTTTGTTATAACAATAATATGGATTTGCTGCGTGTGACGCCGTTTTAGTACAACCGGTGTGCTGTTTGTGTGAAGCATCAAGTAGCTGCCGTGAAAAACTGTGTGCAATTGAGCATTTTTTGGTGTCACCTGATTAATCACATCATTTTATTTGCCTCGTGGTCTACCTGGGCTTTAGCTTGCGTGCTGTTGTGCTAGTGAGGCATAATCATTGCAGCTGACGATTTTATGCTTGGAATAACAGGTAGGCGTTGCGCGCTTGGAGAAAGTTGCAAGAAAACCAAAAAAATGAAGTTAATTCCTCGCCATGAAGATTTTCTGCGTAAAAAAGAGAGAAAAAAAGATGTTTCTTGTGATGCAAACGGAGAACACATAAATGGGCCGTACGTGCGTCCACAAAAAATTCTGTCGATGGGCCGAGGTGGTCATTCCAGGCAAGCACAGAGCGCTGGCATGCCCATGTTCATGAACAACTGCGAGTGATGCTGGCACTTCATGGCCATGATGGGGGATTGGATCGCACGTCAAACCAGCCTGTTGACGTGCCGCCGACGACATGGGATGCTACTGTAGTAAAATACGGAATACGGGATTCAGTTTAAAGCTGCTAGCTAGAATACATGACATAAATGAGGCCACTGTAGCGTCCTGATGGGTTTACTGACGACCCTGATATCGAGCTGCATGGTGCTCGTCCGCCAAACGGCATTTTCGTCATCAAACATAATTTAAAAAAGTTAATATGAATTATTATTAATTTATTAATAATTAATTACTATTACTAATTAGAGCGTAAAAATACAAACTACATCAGACATTGAAAAAACACATTTATTAGATCTTTCCCGTAAGTGCGACATCTCTTGGTATGAACGGGAAAACAAAAGTTTAGAAAATATTTCAGAAAAAGAATTTCCTTAAGTAAAATAATAATGAAATCATTAACATTTTCACTAATTATTCAAGGATAAAGAAGAAGTCTACATAACAAATTTACCATGTCATGTGTTTGAAACAAAAATGTGAAGCGTAATGTCCCATAACAAATACACATATATTTTTCCTGTAAAAACAGACATATATTGTTATTGTTCCTAGAAGCCTCGTGCCTGCAAGCTAGGGAGGCGCAAGAAGGTGGGTATGCCATTGTTCTAGACTTATTTCTAGATGACTCAGTTTTACTGTGAGACTAAGTAGTTACAAATTACCATACTGATTCTCTTTTGATAGAAAGAATATATTGAAGACTCATATATCATAAATTTGAGCACCAGCATTTGAACCATGCTAGAAGGATTCATGCCACCACAACTCCATCATCGCACCAGTAGGCGCTTCCAAAAATTATCATATTAATCACATACTAGAAATATTTGCATCTATGGAAACAATAACTTTTGGCCATCAATCGGGTGAACCATCCTTTTATAAGTAGATTGTAATCATTAGATCTTCATAAGTAAATCTTGGAAAATTTAATCCTGGAGATACTCATATCCTCAACTAATACCACAATTCAATAGGAAAAGAGGGGCACCGTAGTAATCCTCAAACAGAAAATAAAACATTTGGTCATCAATCTGGTGGATCATCTATTTGTTAGTATACCACATCTGACATATCATAACAAATAAGAATAGCTAGATGTATCATAGTTGATAGATTTTATAATCATATACAAACATATGATCTGAGTATTTGATTATTGATTGAACTAATTTTTTTACTCATAAGTTAAATCTATTATGCACGGCGGTTATTACATCGCTTCTGAACCTGATACACTCCACTGATATTTAAACTAACGCAAGTCATCACCAAATTTATATACAAAGTATATGATTGTGAGGCACCCAATCCAATAGTTAAATTTGGGAAAGAAGAGCAGCGGTACTATGTACCTCATTCAACCCTTATATAAAACTTAAAAAAAGAATCACATGTTTTTCCAAGATTTGAAAGAAATATGATGAAATATTTACCACGAACAAGCATTTATAAATTACATTATATCTATTGAGTCGCAAAAACACAGGAAAACAATATGATGAAGGGAGAATATTACATGAGTCGGAAAATGAAAAATCGTGACCTATAGGTCGAACTTTAGAGAATGTTGCCGCTATGGAGGATGAGGAGGATGTGCCCACCGCGAGCGAAATAGCCCCTTATGAAACAAAATGTCGCCGGCAACAGAAGCTGGATCCAAGAGGGCTGCGGGTCAACGGGACATGAAATCAATATCCAAGCAAAGGCACGGACGCCATCGTCTCTGTTTACCAGCCTAAGAGACAAACCAGCCGCCGTCCAGGGTCAATGTGTGACCGAACCAGCTGCGGGGGTGGCTCCAGGTGTGCACAACCAAATAGAATGCAACAAATCAAGAACGAAGCTGATGGGAGCATTCCGACATCATCGATTTTTGAGTGAGAAGATTTTTTTTTTGAGTGAGAAGAAATATTTAGGGGAAGATAAAAGGGGTCGGGGAAGATGGAAAATCTCAACGTGTGAAAGTATGAGTAGGGGAAAGACGACGGAGAAGTCAAGAAGACTATAGAATGGGACAGTGAAGAATTGGTGGGATCCATCAAAAAATGACATTTTCTACATGCACCTTGCTACTGTGAATGCACGTGTCTCATATATTAATCCAAAATATATCAAGGGTAATATGAAAAAAGGACTGGTATGATGATAGCGAAAATTACATTATATTTTACTCTCACAGTGTCCACCCTTGGTACTATTGTCCACGTCTATGAAAGCAAATAACTACCAGCAATGCCTTTATGGATATCTATACTATATAAAAATCCAAAATCAATTTCAGTACAAACTCACTAAATAAATATGACAATCTTCCATACCGTTAGCAAAATAACTTATGACTACACAAAATAACGAGAACTACTAATTTTTTATTTACAGTAAAAACTAAGCAACATGATAAAAAATACAGCCACAGGATACAAATATAATTTGAAGAATGCCGTCGTTCAGCAAACTACAGTTAGTATAACATGCTAATTAGCAAGTAAACAATGAAGGAAAACACATAATTTATATATCAATACAAAATTTAAACATACCAAAGACACAAATATGTTTGCAAAATTCATATATTTGAAAATGTCATCATATTTGCCTTTAATTTTTAATTGACAGATCAAATAATATATTCTCAAAATTTAACTTCATAAAATCCTAGCCCGCGCATCGAGCGGGCCACTTTGCTAGTTTCTCAAAAGAAAAACAGATATGAGCGTTCATGAATCTTGGACGCCACGCACAATCAATCGGCGGCAGCGTTCCCGAGTCCCTTGCTCTGTTTATATGCTGCTACTCCACACACGCAACATACGTCTATAAAAGAAACAAACAACCACACACACACCACATATGTAGTAATGCTACTTGAGGCATAGATGGACTGAAATGGAATGGCCTGCTTACAACCGATGGGGCACAGGTCCTTTTATAGGCTACATATCTGGGTCCTGGTCAAGCTAAGTAAACTCCCTGAAGACTACTAGGAAATTACTACGAACATGCACATGTCACTAGATCGGCATCGCGCCTTGGCGCAAGGGTGCCGGTCCCAACGATGTGGCGAAGCAAGTAATGGTCAAGTTAGTAGAAAGCCAGGGTTTATCAGGATATAACAGAATAAAGGAAAGAAGAAACATTCACATGTAATAGGAGCAAGACATCATAGATGGAAAACAAAACTGTAGTACGACACATCTCCATAGCCAACAGAACGACAACACAACACATTTGAGGATGCAATGTTCATATACAGGGTAAATTAAAGGATATAATTGTTCATACACGGTACATATCAAGTACAAAAGGATGGATAGATGTGACAAAGGGGACACATTCACAAAAGAAGAGGGAGATCACACGCTAGTTTACACGGTGCATCACAGGAGCTAGTGGCATCGAATGAAAGTCCAGTCCCATGGTTCATGAATCCAAACAAACATAGGGACTTGTATAATCTAAGAGGTCCTGGAATCACAGTAATTGGTAGTCAACAAACAAAAGTAACCACCAGTTTCCAAACCCTACTATGTAATAGTAAACATATGGTTGTCACATAAAAGTGTCCAAGGAAATCAAAAACAATATTTATGGTTGCTTGTCACGACCACGTCACTAATACAACACATACATCAAGTACTCCAACCCTAATGGGGAAATGACACACTATCTTCCCATGAAAGGTTAAATGTAGGTCCAAAAGAAAACAAAAGAATTCATGGTTTCTTCAATAACAAATTCATTTGAAAGCAAGTGGAAAACTGGTAAAGCTCTGGAGCCTTGCACAGGGTTGAAACTTTAAAGCCTCACATTCCCAAGCAATCTTAAGGAGGGCCAACATAATTGAAACCAAGAAGAATTAAACAATATATCAGCTAGAGAGCAATACCTGCACCGCCAATGATGACACAGTGGCATGTTTGGGAATAATTATGAAAGGTTCCTATTCATCTTCACACAGTGCATGTTTCAACAATAATTCTGCCCCCAATAGAAACAATTCTAGCGAGTGAGCACTTCCTGTCAATGTATATCCCTGAAATGAAATAAGTTAGTAATCAGATTTCATCCTCCCTAGAATGGAGCAAATTAATAATTTGATTACATTCTTATAAGCAACATATTGCCTAAATACTCCATAGAGGTTACTGACAAGTAAACAACATAAGCCACATGCATCAACAGATAAATATCACAGGTCTTTCAAGAAAAATTATCACATGCCAGCAAAACAAAGGTTTTGGTAAGTATTTTCCTTCATGTACTCACTCTACAGGATAAACAAATTGGTACCAGGAATCAAAAGGACCAACTTTTTTACTGAATAGTAAGGGTTAGCTAAATTGATGAACCAATTATCACAGTAACTTCAACTCCATCATGGACACTATCTATTTTCAAAAACAACAAGGATCGACTAAATAGATAAAGCAATTATCTTATACACAAACAGAAAGACTAAATCTACATATCTAAATAGAAAGACTTCATAATTGGCTTCTATCTTACCAATGTAATCAACACCTATAATTGACTCAAAAATATTAAAGCCTAACCCGAACCAAAATGGAGGTCACAATCTATTACCTTGACATAAGAAGTACCAACATTAAAAAAATAGGCAAAACCATTTGGAACCTCGATAACAAGAGTGGTGGTTATATAAGAAGTGGTTTCACCATTTGAGAGAGTGTGGCCATGAGTTTACTGCTTACGTTTCACCGAAGCATTCAAAACAAACATATTGATTAGACATATATTGATTAGACAACGCGAAGAGCTACAAATATTTACTGGTGCAAGTTTGAAGGAAATGATTCAATAAATAGGCGCTTGTAGTGAAACAACTGGGAAAATGTTTCAATAAATAGGCGCTTGTAGTGACTCATGATATAACCACTAAATCTTCTCTAGCCTTCAATTGAATGTACTATTTTAGAATTGAAAAATTGCACACAAGAGCATGTAAGAGGCACAAGTACATCTATCAAGACCAAAAGCAACACATAAAAGGCGTATCAAAGAGTTCACAGGTTTCCAAGTTCATGGATACATTCCTGCAACATATAGCAACATAAATGATCCAGCAATAGGTACCTCTGTCAAGCAAATGCTTCACATTATACCTAATCGTATTTAAGTGCCAAGAGGTTAGCAGAGAATTTCTAAATAACAAGATATGAAAGAGAAGTAAAACAAAGCAACACATATGGCCTTTTGAAGGGGGCAAGTAGATCAATGCTACCTCTGAATATAAAATTAGGCATGTTTATGGGAGGCGCAACGTGCCGGCCGGATCCCCTTTGCTATGGCCAAAGCGGCAACCTGCATGACAGGAGATGGAAGGAGCATGAGTGAGAGAGAGAGAGAGGCTAAGACGAATCGGCACCACGAAGGGGAGCCGCACTGGCAGAAGGAGGCTCACCTCATCACGATGTCCTCATCAGCCCCTATATGGCGGCGGCCTCCGGTACGGTCTGCCGGCAGATAAGCAAAATCCATCAACCAACAGAGCACCAACGACCTGCTTGAATATGTGCAATCCTCAATTGACATGAGCCATATATAAGTTAGCAATTCAAGAATCCATTATAGCAAGTTTTAGCCTCCTGGCATGTTTAAGTAGTGAACCACTAATTAATTTTATTATCCTCGTTTGTTTAATTAGCTCCATTGTTGACAGATTCATCCTGGATTGTTTAATTAGGGAGCCACAAATTCATTCTAGCATCCAGGTTTTTTTAATTAGTGAGCCAGTAATTATTCAATCAACCGAACAGTAGATACACACAATCAGTGATATATATGCAACACTAACGCAACCATTACTTGCGTTGCTCTCATCATGACACACATCATCTGCTTGCCATGGCAACACACTTACACTGATGTACATGGCATCAGGTTTCAGCACCCATGATGCAAAAATAGCAAGTAAAGCTACATGTATGCTACCTTACTTGATTTAAACAAAATATATGACTTCACTAATCTTATTTTCTCAGAAAACCAATGTTCTTTTTAGTTTCATGTAAAAAATAGTACTCCCTCCGTCCAGAATTACTTGTCGCAAAAACACATAGAAATGAATGTACCTAGAACTAATATACATCTAGATGCATTCATTCTTGTGACAAGTAATTCGGGACGGAGGGAGTATGTCATAAGAAAATAATCAATTGATCATTTGCTAAGAAGTATCCATTGATCCCATACAACAAATTAAAGCAAAAGGAGAAAAACTAAAATTAGCATAAAGGAACACTAAAAATAGACAGATCAGAGGAGGAGGGGAAGTTAGTACGAGAAGAGAGCTGGGGGAGGAAAAAGAGAGGATAAGGGCTCACCGGAGGACAAGTAGGGCGGCGGTGAGGGGTGCCTCGCGGCACGGGAACAGGAGAAGCCTTCTCTCGCTGGACCCGCGTGCCCCAGGCTTGGCATGAACCTCGCCCGTGCCCTTCCTCGACCCTGTATCGACCTCCTCCACTCTTCTTTGGCGGCGGCAGGACCAGCCCCGTGTGGCTGTGCTCCTCGGGCAACCGCGACCGCTGCCCCTATGTTAACCGATGCTATCAATGACAAGGAGAAACCTGCAGAAACATATATCTTGCTTTAGAAAAATCAAAAACACATGCATGAAAGACCAAAATCTGGAAACTGTGCAAGAACATGGATGTACAAATTGAGGGCACAATCTCACATTCCTCAAGCAATCAATTTACATGGTCTATAAAATTGCAGCGTCTTACTAAAATACAATCAGATAGAGCAGCTCAGATCGAGCGACCACTATATTCTCTTAGGCTCCACTAATCGTGAGGATACATGTGTAGAGTCACACGATTGAAACAATGAAAATAATAGATCATTGCGTATGAAACAAAATTACATTTTTCCAATTTGAAGGTATGTTAGTGCTCTCAGCTACCTAAACCGGCTACCCACTCAAACCAATGCATCCACTTGTACAATCCATAATTAAGCCAAGGAATAATGGAGAGGGGATTCTGGTAGTGCAGGAGGGGGTAATTTTATACCTACTATGTTGACCCGACTGCCAAAGAACACTGCCACGGTGGCGTCGACCTGACAGGAAGTAGGCAGGGAGCACATGTCAGGAAGTAGGCAGGGAGCACAGGCAGCAGGAAGAGGAGATATCTCACTATCTCTTGTTATCACTGATTTTCATAGTCCAATCAGATCATTTCTCTCTCATCAAAATATACAACGATATTTTGTTGTCTTAAGATATTCTCTAAAGGAAATGGCATTTTCATCTTTAAAAGGGTCAAAGATGAACCTATAATGTGAATGTGTATACGTATGTTCCAGAAGCAATCACCAATTTTAACTGATTTGTGAAGTTCACCTTTGTAAGAAACCAAACCATACTAAATGAAGCTACTGCATTCGCCAAGGGACACAACACATTAAAGGGCAAGCGAAGGCAACTAAATTTAGCAGTAAGGGGTCTACTTATCCACGGAGATTAGGAGGGGAAATAGCAATCAATTTGGTCAAGAGGAAGGAAAATTGAAACAGGGTCAAACAGCATGTGAGTGTATCTTGGGGCTGGATAAGCACAAGTAAGGAAGAAAGCAAGTAACTTTGACTCCCGGATACAAACACCCCTGCTCTGCGCAGCCCAATAGAATCAACATACATGAGCCAAGCACAGACCAAGCAGAATATGGGATTTCGTCAATTAATAATAATAGTTTTGTATTTTTTTACTAAGTAGAGCTCCAGGCTAAACTTTCCGCTATTGATTGACCTAACAAACCATAACCACGCTTATTTGTAGGGTTTAGAAATCCAGGCTAAAATACCATGCTTTTTCAGTAAAATACCATTTTTTTTCACCAATGAAACCATAGCCATGGAGTAAAACTAATCTATGGCTATTTTTACGGAGGGACTACATGATAACATACACCCATCGTTTCTAAGAAAAATAAGCATGGGTATACAAATGGAGAAGCTTACCATTTTTCCTTATCTTGCAAGAAATTATCTTCTTGGTACTTGAAGCATGAGACAATTTGTCTTTCTTGATCAATCTACAGAGATTATAAGATTTGCATTCCGTTAGAAATCAAAACCCCAACCTTAGCTAACTGACCAGACACATAAAGTAGAGTGCAAAGCAAATAAAAAATAAACCCAAATGATACAAGCTAGGACGGCGCATTAAGGATGCGATATATGATTAATAAGAGGAAGGGTTGGTTATATATATTTTAAAGTGGAGAGAGAGGGGGAGATCCTTTATTGCAATTGTTCATCTAATTCCTGGACTGTTTGAGTAAACATAGCTGATAAAATATTAGAATAAAATTAGCATTTATACTCAGATTCTATCCTATTATTCCCCAGACATCTTGTGGGCTGTTAAAAGGATCACGTATATGAAGTAACAGAGACCTTTGTTCTTTGGTAATCTCTCATGTGGCCATTAATCAATCATATACATATTAGCCACGACAAAAGAGCTTTGCACATTATCTACCCTACTTCTCTAACTAGACCAGTTGGTGTTATGTGTGGCTGTAGATAATAAAGTACATCATCACACCTTTGATCCATAGGTTAAGGTAGCCTTCTACCTCAATCATCACATCAAATCTCTTTCTATGGGCTAAGAGGAGAAAACCATCAAACATGGGATAATAAAAATGGATTCACCATGAAAGAGTAAGGAGAGACTTGGTACCTCTGGTTCATTGCAGATCAAGATGAGGCAAGGATGCGTTGGGGATGGAGATGGAACTGCTGCTGTTCAGCAACCATCCACAAGAAGATGTGATTCCGCAGAAAGGATCGGGCACCCGCATCACGTCCGCTGGTTCCTCACGATGGATCCCCTCACAGAAGACAAGACGACGGCGCGTCAGCCTCGTCGCCCGCAGCACCCATCTTCTTCTGTCTAGATGGGCGGCGTGAGGTCGAGGATGACCCACTGCTTCTAACCCTTGCTGCAATTCACCGCAGTTAATCTACACAATACAAACTTGTTCACCAGATCCAAAAATGAATGACAAAAAGGTTCAGTATCAAGAGCTGAGCATACACCCATAGAAAAAGAAGGCATGGATGAATTGTTTGTCAACATCCAACCAGTATATATATAGAACCAGAAACACAAAATAGCTGCAAGACCAAATAAAAAGGGCATCAACAACACACTTATGTAAAATAGTGCAAAGTAAAAAATAAATCATATATTTTACACCGTAATAGGAGAAATCTTTATTATCCAGTCCATGACTCTATTTGCAAGCTAATGTGAGAACAAAGGAATATGGCCAGGATTTGTTTTTCATCTTCTCCAATAACAACAGAAAAAAGAGATACAACCAGCTCTCCTAGATGTATATATCTAGCAATTAAAATCACTGTAAGAAGGAACCTGGTAAAAGTAGCCATACAAATCTATGGTGTTCAAGTGTTCGGTAAAATTTAAAAGATGATGCTTGAAACTATTTAAAATGGAGATTTGGAAAGAGGCAAATAATTGCCGAGTAGGCTTGTACTGGATACCAAACATGGTACTCTCAAAAAGTAAACAGAAAATCAAATCATGTAAATAGACCTGACAATTGTCGTCTTTGTTGACCTTGAGCTCAACCAAGCCGTACAACAACAACCTAAGTAAGAGATCATATTGGGATCAAATGACATACAATTAGAAAAACCTACCAAATAGCACAGAAAATAATGTGCAGATTTATAGGGTAAATGATACTCATTGATGCTTAAACTAACTAATATATATTCACTCACATGATTAGCACTTCAGTACATCATCATAATACTTAGCATGATGCTCACTACAGTAGCATAAAAAGATATTGGTCACAGGTTCATAATAATAATGCCGGAACACATGCAAGTGAATAAAAATTCATTAAAAAATGGGTTTCTTGATCATCGATGGAGAGTTAGAGATGCAGATTCTGAAGTTCTTTTAACCAATCATGATTCAATTAAACTGCCCTTTTACCCACATCATGGGAGTTGTTCACATGAACACCTTGACATATTGGCGTGACAACAGGAATGCAAAGGAAAAAACAGGAAGTAAAATCATAGCAGGTCATCTATTTCATATCCACACATGCATAATCAATATCTGTCAATAGAGTGTAGGTGAAGAAACCTCACCGACTATCATCGCCAAGAGGAAACTCCCATGGCTATGGCCATTTCTTAATCATGATAGAAGCAAATAATCCAGCCATACTCACACCAAAAGGGCCAGTACTCCAGTAGCGATGCATTGGCTGTACCGATCACTGCTCGCGACACATACACACTGCAAAGAAAAGTTTTCATAAAAGTCAAGCACTGCAAATAATTGGGATGGCCAGGTAGATCTGAGAATCAAACAATTTATCCTAACCTCCTGCGGTATTGGGATGGTCAGGTGGAGCAGCATTCTTATACGCCCCGCCAACCGTCAGGAAGAACGCGTAAAGCCACACGACGGCGACGGACATTATGACGGCGAACCCCTCAAAGGCAGTGCGCAGCAAAGGCACCAGGTGAGGTATGTACTACAGGAAAAAATGATCATAAGCTTCAGAAATTATAAGTAAAGGTCACACAGCAGCTAGGTAGGACTGATGATGCATGTACCTGGGAAAGAGCTACCAGCAGTATGATCTCTAGAAGACCGATTTTGATACATTTCACGACCTACATAGCATATCCATACTGTTATGCTATTGTTATGCCCACAGCTGTCAACTACAGCAAGATAGAATTCAGAAGTGCAAATTTGTGTATGCACAACATAAAAAGTCTTACACTTGGGAATCAAAACTTGTAGAGCCCGAATCCAACGAGCGCGATGAGCATCCCGGTGACTGCAACACGGCTAAGGGAATCCGTCACACACGCGGTGAACTCGAGGGAGAGGGAAACCCGACCTCGAGGCGCGGACGGCGGTGAGCTCATGCACCTAGGTCAGGGACGAAGAGTTTGCCGCTTTAGCCGACGCTGGGCGCCTTTTCGCCATGGTCGGAGATGATGCGGTCCGTGGCGAAGCCCTCGGTGGTGGCGCGGAGTCCGCATCAGCTCGACCGCCGCCACTACTAATGGCGTCAGCACGGAGCAGGCAGTGGACGGAGGATGCATCCCTCCATCGAGGGAACCACGCAGGGGAGTTCCTGGTCGCCGGGATGCGTGGCCGCTGCCGCGGCCCCCTCCTGTCGGCGGCAGAGGCGGCGCGTGACCCAGAGCAGCGGGAGAAGACCTTGGCTGGGCGGTGCATGGTGATGCCGGCCGCCTCCTCGTCGTGCCCGTGGCCGGCGCTCCTCCTCCTCTGCCTGGCCCCGATGGGGAGGAGGAAGGACGGCGGCATCAGTGGTGAGGGATGGCCAGAGGCTCCGCGAGATGGACGCCGCGTACTCCATCCCCGCCCTCGTCCCCGGCTCTGCTGCACTTCCCTTCTGCGTCTGGCGGCCCGGTCGGCCGTCGGCAGCGTCTTGAATTAGAAGCCATAGCCGCCCGCCGTGAGCTTCGGCCACCGCCGCCGCGCTCACTAACGCACCCACGTCTAGGCTCGCGCTTTCGGCCATGGCCGCCATCGCGCGGATCGAGCGCCCTTCCACCCCTCGGCGCGCTTTCGCCGCCGGGCCTCACGGGAGTGGTCGCCGCCCGGCCGTCTTCGAATCCGGCCACCGCGGCCCGACCGGCGGGCATGTGATTTGGGCGACAGGAGGGGAGGGGAGGGGAGGAGGCGGAGCACGGGGGATGAAGGGTGGCGGCAGCGGCGAGTGTGGGGATGGTGGGGGCGACTAGGAGGACGAAGAAGCGAGCCAGACGCCCTCCCTCGTCTCATCCATTGACGGGCCAACCAGGGATCAACGCGTCATGGGCCAACATGTGAAAAGATTTAAAACGCCTCGGCGGGGCACTGTAATAACGACGGTGGCACAAGATATTTTAGCTGAAAAGCAAACTATTCATTGCAACAGTGTTTTCAGTTCAATCCGGCGGCTGGGGGCGACTGAGGGCTCGATCCGACGGTCCCAAACGCATCAAGTGAAGCGATCCGACGGTCGAGAGTTGCTAAACTCTGAGAGCGCCTGGGAGTGACTCGATCCCTTATTTCTCGATGTCGCCATGGCCATGCTAGGCTCCACCAAATGAAGAAGAGTCAAGACAAGCTTCATGCATGTATCCATTCATGCTGATATCTCTCTCTAAGGTACGAGCATGCATGCATGCATCCATCAATCGCTTGCTTTATTTGGTGACATGACATCTATACTAGATAAACTTTGGACTTCAGGTAGTCCTTAGCTAGCTATAAAATAATACGTATTTTGATTCAAAATAAATTGCTCTTCTGATTCTACTATTTAAAGCTAACTCAGAACGGATTATATACATGGAAAACCTAGAGTTTAGGCTTGTGCTATGCGATTTTTTGCCACCCGGTCTCACCTCATGCATGATTTTGTGATCGCCTAACTTTTCAGTCAGAGTAAAACAAAAAAAAAACCTACTTTGACGTCCCGTCATTGTGTTACGTGATGAAAAACGTAGTTGAGTTGTTTCATGCACCCATAAAAAACATTTGATTGAGAGGTCATATTTTTTTCCTTGCCGATGTGGTCTCGATATGATCCAGTGGACGCACTCCCGACAAAGACCTATGCAACAACATCAACAAAAGTAATAATGATACAATAAAGTGTAAATGTATCATCTCATGCAAAAATCTAATTACATTACTTAGCATATTACATTTCAATAGATTTAATTAAAGATGTTCATGGATGGTTGGATTTGATTATCGATGTCGGTCCTGATATTGACTGGGTGGTTAATCTGATGCAATGGTGCACGGCGTGGCCTCATGGCTTCACCAGATCAATTGACCCGGGATCATGTTCCCAGTTTTGGACTGACCCCCAAATGAACCTTACGCTCGATCGATATATCATCTTTACCATCAAAAACCTTTGTGTCGTGACCCAGTTCCTCAAGCCGGCCTATCCTTGTTTTTGGCAACTGGTATTTACTCAGGGACGAAAGGGTGAGGTGTCATGTAGAAATAGAGGAGATGTTGAGGTCTAGGGGTCATGAGCCATCCTTATTAGGGTAAGGGCATGTGAGTTTTTCTCCCGTTGCAACCCACGGGCATGTTTCCTAGTGTTTTTCTTAATACTGGATCTCGTGTGTGTGGTATGCATCCGTGCATACGTCAATGACACTTTATTTGTTTGGTGCACCTAAATTCTTCACTTGTTACCGTACGTAACAATCTCATTAAGGAATAAACCATATTTATCCCATTAGAGCATCTATAGTTGGTATTTTCCTACGGTTTTATTTTTCCCCTTAGGTTTTTTTACCGTTGATTTCCCCTTAGCCCATAAAAAAAAAAAAAAGATTCCCCCCTTAGGTTTGTCTAGGTGAGACCTTGGAAGGTCGTGGTTCGAACAATACTATTCACCCGAGGACCTCTTGGTGCTAGCAACACGCGTGTTTGAGCTAACCAATAGACAAGACACCACTTGATGCCTTAATGAGATAATTTAATGAGGGGGATTTAGGAAGTATGCCATTGCATCTGGAAAATGATGTGCAACATGTTTTTGAAAAAAAATTCACATGTATAAATCTGTAAACATGTTTTTGAAAGACATTTGACATGCATTCAAAAAATTGACAACAAAAAAGTTCAACGTGTATTAAAAATTTATTGTGTAAAACTATTCTTATATTTCTACAAACACTTTAAACATGTTTTAATACATGTCTAGAATTACTATTATTACACAACAATTTTTAATACACGTTGAACAGTTACATACTTACGTTGTCAATTTTTTGTGATTGTGTATTTTAAAAATAAAATGAAGATAGTCAATAATTCTCCATGATAGTGGTCTTGAATTAAGATACATAAATAAAAAAAAACAAAAAATCAAAATAAATTTTAGAAAAGGTTCATGTTTACCTCTTCAAAGTCCACAATAATGAAAATATAATAGATTATCAAAAAAGAATATAGAATATATAATTATTTTTTAATATAGAATAATTAATCAAAATACACAATAATTGCCTACTGGTAATTATTTTATTTTTTATATGGTAAAATTTACATATCATGAAAACTAAGCAGGAACTTGAAAAAAGAACATGAAGAAGATGTGTCCAGGAATTGCATGGAGAGCGATATGCGGAATTGGTCTGTATATGTTTCTGGCTAATACTATGATGCATTATTTAGATTGGCCTGTGGCCATCTCGTGCCTACATTAAGCATTAAGCAGTAGTTCCAGGATCCCGTCCCTGCAATCTATTTTAGTGATTTCTCACTCTTTCATACTGACACATGGGACCCTCATTTCTAATTTGAGAAGCCTTTCTCTGTATTCAAATAAAACATGAGGTGTTTTCTGAAAAAATAAATCAATCATCCACTTGCATATGGAAGCCCATACGTCCGCATACGGGCGGAGGCACCGTATATGCACACGAGGACAAGTTACAAAACCACTTTTGTGTATTTTGCAAGTTTAGATACCAAATTGACCTCAACGGACAAGTTAAGGCACCCGTGATGTATTTAACTCTTTTTCTTTCCACGCTGTCCTTAATAGCGGGTTGGTTACATCTACGACCCAAATAGAAACCAAGCCTTTGTGGTTCAAAAACGTGGAATCTCGTCTCAATCATCATTTGTCAGGACTTTTCGGAGTAAGTTCTTTGGCATTGACAGGACATTTAGTTCATGTTGCTATTCCCGCATCCAGGGGGAGTACGTTCGATGAAATAATTTCTTAGATGTATTACCCTATCCCCAGGGGTTGGGACCCCTTTTGACGGGTCAATGGAATCTTTATGCCCAAAACCCTGATTCGAGTAATCATTTATTTGGTACCGCTCAAGGAGCGGGAACTGCCATTCTAACTCTTCTTGGGGGATGTAGGTAAATACAACAATCACATACACATGAAGAGCAAGCGTGGCACAGGCACATCGGGGAGAAGAGAAGGCCCACCCTTGGAGAGCTTCGTCATCCTGTAGGGAGCAGCCGGCCCCATTTAACCTCGGCGGCTCACGTGGATCTCACTGTTGCCTTGGCCTTCCGTCTCACCTTCCTCCTCCTCTCTCCACGGTGTCACCGATGTGTCTGCCCTAGATTGGGCAAGCCCACGCCGACCCACACCAGAGGAGATCGTCGCTGGTGGGTTAGCTCATGGTATTACTGCACCAAATCAGGGAGGTGGAGGAGGAGCAACCGCTGCTCTAGTTCGGTGACGGGAGGAGCCGGGAGGGGGAGAAAAGGGAGTGCCCAGTGCAAGGGTGCGCCACAGCGGGAGGGTAGCTAGGGAAGGAGGTCGACGTGGTGGGAGATGGCGGCAAGAGGGGGTGGAGACTTGTCGGCGAAGCCCTGCCTGAAACCCTAGCCATGGTGGTGGCGTTAAGAGCGGGCGGTAGAGGTCGGGAGCGGAGAATCTGGCCAGAGGGAAGGGAGGCATGATGTCTACTACACAACCTTCTTCTTGTAAACATTGTTGGGCCTGCAAGTGCACAGGTTTGTAGGACAGTATCAAATTTCCCTCAAGTGGATGACCTAAGGTTTATCAATCCATAGGAGGCGTAGGATGAAGATGGTCTCTCTCAAGCAACCCTGCAACCAAATAACAAAGAGTCTCTTGTGTCCCCAACACACCCAATACAACGATAACTTGTATAGGTGCACTAGTTCGGCGAAGAGATGGTGATACAAGTGCAAAATAGATAGTAGATAAAGGTATTTGTAATCTGAAATTATAAAAACAGCAAGGTAGCAAGCGATAAAAGTGAGCGTAAACGGTATTGCAATGATAGGAAACAAGGCCTAGGGTTCATACTTTCGCTAGTGCAAGTTCTCTCAACAATAATAACATAGATAGATCATATAACAAGCCCTCAACATGCAACAAAGAGTCACTTCAAAGCCATTAATAGCAGAGAACAAACGTAGAGATTATGGTAGGGTACGAAACCACCTCAAAGTTATTCTTTCGGATCGATCTATAAAAGAGTTCGTACTAGAATAACACCTTAAGACACAAATCAACCAAAACCCTTATGTCACCTAGATACTCCATTGTCACCTCAAGTATCCGTGGGCATGATTATACAATATGCATCACACAATCTCAGATTCATCCAACCAACACAAAGTACTTCAAAGAGTGCCCCAAAGTTTCTACCGGAGAGTCAAGAACGTGTGCCAACCCCTATGCATAGGTTCATGGGCGGAACCCACAAGTTGGTCACCAAAACATACATCAAGAGGCACATGATATCCCATTGTCACCACAGATAAGCACGACAAGACATACATCAAGTGTTCTCATAAAAGACTCAATCCGATAAGGTAACTTCAAATGGGAAACTCAAGTCATCACCAGAGAGTAGAGGGGGAGAAACATCATAAGATCCAACTACAATAGCAAAGCTCGGGATACATCAAGATCGTGCCATAGAGGGAACACGAGAGAGAACATGAGAGAGAGAGATCAAACACATAGCTACTGGTACATACCCTCAGCCCTGAGGGCGAACTACTCCCTCCTCGCCATGGAGAGCGCCGGGATGCTGAAGATGGCCACCGGCGAAGGATCCCCCCTCCGGCAGGGCGTCGGAACGGGCTCCCGAGAGGTTTTTGGTTGCTACAGAGGCTTGCGGCGACGGAACTCCCGATCTATCTTCTGTTCTGAAAGTTTTACGATACGTAGGTATTTATGGGTGCAGGGGGTACGTCGGTGGACCGAAGGGGGGGCCATGAGGCAGGGGGCGCGCCCCAGGGGGGTGGGCGCGCCCCCACCCTCGTGGGCACCTTCCTTCTTCCCTGACGTGCACTCCAAGTCCATCGGGTGGCTTTCCTTCCAAAAGTAAGTTCTCCAGTTGATTTCGTTCCGTTTTGACTCCGTCTGATACTCTTTTTCCTCGAAACACTGAAATAGGCATAAAACATCAAATCTGGGCTGGGCCTCCGGTTGATAGGTTAGTCCCAAAAATAATATAAAAGTGGATAATAAAGCCCAATATTTCCTAAAACAGTAGATAATATAGCATGGAGCAATCAAAAATTATAGATACGTTGGAGACGATCAAGCATCCTAAGCTTAATTCTCGCTCGTCCTCGAGTAGGTAAATGATAAAAAAAGAATTTTTGATGCGGAGTGATACTTTGGCATAATTTCAATGTAAATCTTCTTAATTGTGGCATGGATATTAAGATCCGAAAGATTCAAGACAAAAGTTCATATTGACATAAAAATAATAATACTTCAAGCATACTAATCAAAGCAATCATGTCTTCTCAAAATAGCATGGCTAAAGAAAGTTATCCCTACAAAATCATATAGTCTGGCTATGCTCCATCTTCCCCACACAAAATATTTAAATCATGCATAACCCCGATGACAAGCCAAGCAATTTTTTCTTACTTTAATAATCTCAAACTCTTTCAACTTTCACGCAATACATGAGCGTGAGCCATGGATATAACACTATATGTGGAATAGAATGGTGGTTGTGGAGAAGACAAAAGGAGGGAAGATAGTCTCACATCAACTAGGCGTATCAACGGGCTATGGAGATGCCCATCAAAAGATATCAATGTGAGTGAGTAGGGATTGCCATGCAACAGATGCACTAGAGCTATAAGTATATGAAAGCTCAACAAAAGGAACTAAGTGGGTGTGCATCCAACTCTCTTTCTCATGAAGACCTAGGGCATTTGAGGAAGCCCATCATTGGAATATACAAGCCAAGTTCTATAATGAAAAATTTCCACTAGTATATATATGAAAGTGACGAAACGAGAGACTCTCTATTATGAAGATCATGGTGCTACTTTGAAGCACAAGTGTGGTAAAAGGATAGTAACATTGTCCCTTCTCTCTTTTTCTCTCATTTTTTTTTGTTTTTTTGTTTGGGCCTTTTCTATTTTTTTATGGCCTCTTTTTTTTCGTCCGGAGTCTCATCCCGACTTATGGGGGAATCATAGTCTCCATCATCCTTTCCTCACTGGGACGATGCTCTAATAATGATGATCATCACACTATTATTTTTCTTACAACTCAACAATTACAACTCGATACTTAGAACAAAATATGACTCTATATGAATGCCTCCGACGGTGTACCGGGATATGCAATGAATCAAGAGTGACATATATGAAAGAATTATGAACGGTGGCTTTGCCACAAATACGATGTCAACTACATGATCATGGTAGCAATATGATGGAGCGTGTCATAATAAACGGAACGGTGGAAAGTTGCATGGCAATATATCTTGGAATGGCTATGGAAATGCCATGATAGGTAGGTATGGTGGATGTTTTGAGGAAGGTATATGGTGGGTGTATGATACCGGCGAAAGGTACGCGGTATTAGAAAGGCTAGCAATGGTGGAAGGATGAGAGTGCGTATAATCCATGGACTCAACATTAGTCATAAAGAACTCATATACTTATTGCAAAAATCTACAAGTTATCAAAGCAAAGTATTATGCGCATGCTCCTAGGGGGATAGATTGGTAGGAAAAGACCATCGCTCATCCCCGACCGCCACTTATAAGGAAGACAATCAATAAATAAAATTGTGCTCCGACTTCATCACAAAGCGGTTCACCATACGTGCATGCTACGGGAATCACAAACTTCAACACAAGCATTCTTTAAATTCATAATCACCCAACTAGCATCACTTTGATATTATCACCTCCATATCTCAAAACAATTATCAAGCATCAAACTTATCTTAGTATTCAACGATCTAAAAAGTAATTTTCTCATATATTGAATACCTAGTATATTAATATTAAGCAAATTACCATGCTATTAATGACTCTCAAAATAATCTAAGTGAAGCATGAGAGATCATCTATTTATTCGAAATAAAACTACCACCATGCTCTAAAACATATAAGTGAAGTACTAGAGCAATAACAAAAACTACTCCGAAAGATATAAGTGAAGATCAATGAGTAGTCGAATAATTATGAAACTATGTGAAGACTCTCCCATTTAATAATTTCAGATCTTGATACTTTATTCAAACAGAAAGCAATTCTCAAGAAAACTACATTGCAAGGATAGCACAACTCATGTGAAGAAGCAATAACTTAGGCTCAACCGAGACTAACCGATAGTTGTTGAAGAAGACTAATCATGCACGCAAATGTATACGATCAAGATCAGGGACTCACGGGAAGATATCACAACACAACTCTAAAACATAAATAAGTCATACAAGCATCATAATACAAGCTAGGGGCCTCGAGGGCTCGAATACAAGTGCTCCATCATAGACGAGTCAGCGGAAGCAACAATATCAGAGTACAGACATAAGTTAAACACGTTTGCCTTAAGAAGGCTAGCACAACCGGGATACAGATCGAAGAGGCGCATGCCTCCCGCCTCGATCCTCCTAACTACTCTCGGTCGCCGTCTGCTGGCTGCACGTAGTAGTAGGCGCCCGCCCGATGTAGTAGTCGCCATCGACGGTGGCGTCGCTCCTAGGCTCCATCGTCTGGTTGCGACAATCGGGTAAAGAAAGGGGAAATGGGGAACAAGGCAACCGTGAGTACTCATCCAAAGTACTTCGCAAGCAAGGAGCTACACTACATATGCATGGATATATGTGTAAAGGGCCATATCGGTGGACCGAATCGCAGAATGCCGTAATAAGAGGGGATAGCTAATCCTCGTCAAGACTACGCTCGGCAGCCTCCGTCTTGCAGACATGTAGAAGAGAGTAGATCAAGTCCTCCAAGTAGCATCGCATAGCATAATCCTACCCGGCGATCCTCCTCGCCGCCTGTTAGAGAGCGATCACCGGGTTGTATCTCGCACTTGGAAGGGTGTGTTTTATTAAGTATCCGGTTCTAGTTGTCATAAGGTCAAGGTACAACTCCAAGTCGTCCTGTTATCAAGATCACGGCTATTCAATAGATTAACTTCCCTGTGGGTGCACCACATAACCCAACACGCTTGATCCCATTTGGCGGACAAACTTTTCCGGGTCATGCCCGCCATGAAGATCAACACGCCGCAGCCCGACATAGGCCAACAGAGCGGTCAAGACGCCGCGGTCTAAACCTAAGCGCCCAGGGGTCTGGGCCCATCGCCCTTAGCACACCTGCACGTTGCGAATGCGGCCGGAAGCAGACCTAGCAACCTCCATTATAAAGGAAGTCACGTTACGCGGTCCAATATGGCGCGCGCCGCTCAGTCGCTGACGTCATGAAGGCTTCGGCTGATACCACGACACCGGGATACCCATAACTACTCCCGCGTAGATGGTTAGTGCGTATAGACCAAATGGCCAGACTCAGATCAAATACCAAGAAATCGTTAAGCGTGTTAAGTATCCGCGAACGCTAACAGGGCCAGGCCCACCTCTCTTCTAGGCGGTCTCAACCTGCCTGCCGCTCCGCCACAAAGATCCATCCAGAGGGCCGTCGGGACGAAGGTCCTTTCAGCCCCAATCTGTGAATCACTCGCGGGTGCTTCTCGAGCCGACCTGACTGTAAGCACCGCATGTCTCACGGATAAAGTATATAGTATATACCCGTGATCACCTCCCGAGTGATCCCGGCCCGATAGTATAGCACAGCAGACGGACAAGAATGTAGGGCCACAGATGGAAATACTAGCATCCTATACTCAGCAGGTAGGATTGCGTAAAGGTAACAACAAGAATAGCAAGGACATGCTATGCATCAGGATAGGTATAACAGAAAGCAGTAACATGCTACACTACTCTAATGCAAGCAGTATAGAGTAGAATAGGCGATATATGGTGATCAAGGGGGGGCTTGCCTGGTTGCTCTGGCAAGAGAGAGGGGTCGTCAACTCCGTAGTCGAATTGGGCAGCAGCAGCGTCGGTCTCGGTGTCTAGCGGAAGAAGAGGGGGAAGAAACAATGAATATTTAAGCAAACAGATGTATGACGATGCATGACAAAGCAAAGCGTGATGCTAGGCGTGCCCTAACGCGGTATGTGGTGATACCGGTGAAGGGCGGAAACATCCGGGAAAGTATCCCCGGTGTTTTGCGTTTTCGGACAGATGAACCGGAGGTGAAATGTTGCAGGTTCGCTATGCTAGGGACGCGTGGCAGATGAACATGCTGTGTATTCGGATTCGTCTCGTTGTTCTGAGCAACTTTCATGTATAAAGTATTTTCATCCGAGTTACGGAATAAAAGATATGATTTTCTAAAGATTTAATCATTTTCTGATTTTAATTATTTATTTAAATCCAACATTATCCAAAACAGTGTTTGCTGACGTCATCATGACGTCAGCATGACGTCATGTAACGCCCCGGATTCGATGCGCCAGGTGTCCGCCAGTTATTTGCCGTCCTTGCCATGTCATGTGCTTGCGTGTTGCACTTTGCCATGTCATCATCTGCATTTCATATCATGTCGTCATGTGCATAGCATTTGCATACGTGTTCGTCTCATGCATCCGAGCATTTTCCCCGTTGTCCGTTTTGCAATCCGGCACTCCTATGTCTCCCGGTGCCCCCTTTTGCCTCTTTTCGTGTGCGGGTATTAAACGGTCTCGGAATGGACCGAGGTTTGCCAAGCGGCCTTGGTATAGCACTGGTAGACCGCCTGTCAAGTTTCGTGCCATTTGGAGGTCGTTTGATACTCCAACGGTTAACCGGGGAACCGTAAAGGCCTCTTTTGTCTTGCAGCCCAACACCCCTCCAAAGTGGCCCAAAACCCATCTAACTCCCCTCCATACTCTCGGTCGTTCGATCCTGATCGCGTGGCCGAAAACCGTGCTCCATTTGGACTCTCCTAGCTCCCTCTACCTATATAAACACCCCCTTCCCCGAAATTTTGGATCAAATCAACCCTAACCTAGCCTTCTTCTTCCTCCACAGGTGGGACGCGTCCCTGCCAGCCGACATGTCCAACCGCCGCCCGTCTAATCCGCCGCCGACACTGTCGCACGACTACCGCCATCATGAGGCTCATGGAGCCCATCAAGGGTCTGCGCGAGCATGACCCCGCCGCTCGCCTGCCCGCCTCGCGCCTCGAGCCCTGGGTCCTCCGCCTCCCTCAAGGCGCTGGCGATCACGCCGCCTGCCTCAGCGCTGGCGCCTGCCGCTTCGATCGGCCGGGCTGGCCGCCCGGCCTCCTTCCGCCCAGAACATCAAGGGCTCCTGGCTGCCCCCTCCTCTCCAACTCCGGCCGCCTTGAAGTCTGAACTCCGGCGAACCTCGGGCCGTGCAGCCTAGATTCAGATCCGTCAAACCAAGGTTGACCCGATATTTCAGCCCCGGTTTTTTTGCATTCTGGTACCATGTTCATCGCATCGTAACTTGCTGCATACTGCTCCGTTTCGTGCGTGTAATATGTCAAATTGTTCATTTCAACGAGTACTTCATTTCATTACATTGCACCATGTTCATTTGAGCTCATCTTGATGCCCTAATCATCGTTGCAAGACTGCTATATGATGTTAATCTGCTGAAACTGTTATAACTTGATGATTTGTCATTTTTGTTGCATTTGATGTGTGCATCCTATGAGCATGAGCTCTACATGTGTTTTGTGCTAAATCATGCCATATTTACAGTGGTGCAATCCATGTATTTTTATGAGTCTTGTAGTGAGTGCATCGATCTTGTTAAGTAGGGTACTTGCTGTTGCGGTTTTGCATGTCTGAATCTGTTATATCATGATGCTATGTTAACCTGCTACTACAAGTCATTCTATGCATAATCTGGAGATGTTCACTAAGGATGTTTTGTTATACATGTCTTGCTATATCCATCCATGCCCTTTTCTGCAATTATAGTCTGCTGTAACTTGTTGTAATCTTGCTCTCAAATTGCTAAATAATATTGCTGTAGCCTGTTAACATTAAGTTCAATGTTTTCATGATTGTTGCTAGTGATCCATGCAATCTATGAACTTGATCTTTCCATGCTTAGCTTAATAAACATGTCTTATTACTGTGAGTTGCCTTGCCATGCCATGTATTGCTCTGTGGTGAGTGGTTCAAGCTCATCAACGTGCCTACTTATTGTTGTTCCTGTCATGTATGAATCTGTAATATAACTTGCCATGTTTACATGGGTGCCATCATATTTTCTGTGCCTTTTTGGCTCATGGTCAGTAAAGGACTTTTGTTCTATGCATTTATTAGATTCATTCCATGCCTTTTTTTGCCATGATAAGTAACTGTAGCATGTTGTTTGATAGCTCTAAATATTGCAACCTGATGTTATTTCCTGCTAAGTCTGAAACTGTTATTAATTGCGATCTTGCCATGTGTGTTTGAGCATGTTCTGGTGATTTCTGGAGATAGCTCAGTTTTCATGTTTTGTAATTCTTTACCTGTACATCATGCCCATGCATTTTGTTTTCTTGTTGAGGCCCTGTAGCATGTTGTTTTGATGCTTGCAATATGCCTAGTTGCTGTTTTGAACAGATTGTTGTTATGTCTTGTATAGAGTGTATGTGTTGAATCGTTGCTCCGTTATGAGTGTGCTCTATATGAAACTTGCTTGTTTTTGCATATAGTTTCATATTATAATGTTGCATCCATGTTTTGAGGTGTTTGCTTGATGTTTGGGTGCATTTTGTATCAATGCCATGCTTATCTTGTTTTGCTCATATCTTCTAGCCCGTAGCTCCGAATTTAATGAACTTTATATGTAACTTGACTAGAATTTCGTGTAGATCATCGTGGTGCATCTTAACTTGCTGTTTAACAACTTGAACATAAGGTTATTCAGATCTGGACCAATTTCGAAATTTGCATATGAGGACTTATCGGAATTGTTATATGTTGCTTCCGGCCTCATTTAAACTTGCTTTGATGTGTTGGTCTTGTATGCATCATCTTTTGCCATGAGTAGCTTCATGTAGCCTTGTCATGCATCATACTGGGTTGAGCATCATGTCTTGCTCATGTGTGGTGTGTTTACCATGTTGTGTGCTTCTTCTCGATAGTTCCTGCTTGCTATGCGATCGTGAGGATTCGCTCGCTCACGCTTGGTTCGTCTTCGGGCTTCACCTTCTTCATGGACTCGTTCTTCTTCCTAGCGGGATTTCAGGCAAGATGACCGTCACCTTGGATCTCATTACTATCATTGCTATGCTAGTTGCTTCGTTCTTTCGCTATGCTGCGCTACCTATCACTTCTTGCTCAAGCCTCCCAAATTGCCATGAACCTTTAACCGATGTCACCCTTCCTAGCAAACCGTTGTTTGGCTATGTTACCGCTTTTGCTCAGCCCCTCTTATAGCGTTGCTAGTTGCAGGTGAAGATGAAGATTGCTCCATGTTGGATTAGGTTTATTTTTATGTTGGGATATCACAATATCTCTTATATTATTAATGCATCTATATACTTGGTAAAGGGTGGAAGGCTCGGCCTTATGCCTGGTGTTTTGTTCCACTCTTGCCGCCCTAGTTTTCATCATATCGGTATTATGTTCCCGGATTTTGCGTCCCTAACGCGGTCGGGTGATTTATGGGACCCCCTTGACAGTTCGCTTTGATGTTACCATTTGCCTCACCACCACCTATTTTCCCTTGGGAGTAATTAACCCAAGGGTCATCTTTATTCAGCCCCTGCCAATGCTTGTCTAAGTGTTGGTCCAAACCATAGCCACTTGCGGTGCCGCCCCTAGGCAACTTGGGGTACCGTCGGTTGCCGTACGTAGTGTTCATCCGGTGTTGCCCTGAGAACGAGATATGTGCAGCTCCTATCGGGATTGTCGACGCATCGGGCGGTCTTGCTGGTCTTGTTTTATTACTGTCGAAATGTCTTGTAGTCGGGATTCCGAGACTGATCGGGTCTTCCCGGGGAGAAGGAATATCCTTCGTTGACCGCGAGAGCTTATCATGGGCTAAGTTGGGACACCCCTGCAGGGTATAAACTTTGAGAGCCGTGCCTGCGGTTATGTGGCAGATGGGAATTTGTTAATATCCGGTTGTAGTAAACTTAAAGTAAACTCTTCTAAAATACACCAACCGTGTGCGTAACCGTGAGTGTCTCTTTTCGGGGTTGATCGAGAGGAGAACACGGTTTCTTGGGTTATGTCTGACGTAAGTAGGAGTTCAGGATCACTTCTTGGTCATTACTAGTTGACGACCGTTCCTTTGTTTCTCTTCTCGCCTCATTTATGTATGTTAGCCACCATATATGCTTAGCCGCTGCTGCAACCTCACCACCTTACCCCTTCTTTACCCATTAAGCTTTGCTAGTCTTGATACCCATGGTAATGGGATTGCTGAGTCCTCGTGGCTCACAGATTACTACGCCAACAGTTGCAGGTGCAGGTTCATGCGATGATCTTGACATGAGAGCGATGTTTGCTTGTTTTGGAGTTCGTCTTCTGCTTCTTCGATCAGGGGATAGGTTCCAGGTCGGCAGCCTGGGCTAGCAGGGTGGATGTTGTTTGAGTTCCTGTTTATGTTACATTCGTAGTCGGATGTTGTTCTTGTATGTTGTATTGTTGTATTCATGTGACTTTGTATGTATTGGATGTATCCCCACTATTATGTAATGTTGATGTAATGATATCCACCTTGCAAAAGCGTTTCAATATGCGGTTCTATCCTTGGTGGGACCTCCGAGTCTCTTTCGGATAGTATCGCATATTGGGCGTGACAAGTTGGTATCAGAGCCTCGACCGACCTTAGGAGCCCCCTGATTGATCGTGTAGTTTGGCCGTTGTTGAGTCTAGAAGAAAACTATTTTCGGAGTCTAGTTACATCGGAGAGTAGGAATTATTTTTACTCCTCAGTCCCTTCGTCGCTCTGGTGAGGAATCTTGACGTAGGTGTTTTGAATTACTCCTCTTCCCCTTCAATTTTTTTTCTTTAGGATCACGCAGTTGGTTTTTCGGTCGTTGGTTCTCATCTCTTTTCATCCGGTGCATTTCTCGTCAAGTTGACTCGAGCCTCTTCATCTTTGAGTTCAATCCTCAGTGGTTTTCTTTTCCCACCTGCCCACCCCTTCTTCTTCTTGGAACCGGAGTCCGTAATCGAGTATCCATCCTACTCGTGCGAAGTTTTTGCTCTCTCTCCTCAATGATTTCAACCGGTGTTTTCTCTTCAAGATATTCGTCGGTTACCCCTTCCAAGTTGCCTTTGTTTTCCCGCCCTCCCACCCTTTTTCTTCCCGGAGCCTGAGTCTCTTTCGACCATCTATCTCATTCGTACGCAACCTCTTCAGTCTTTCGTAAATCATTTCTACCGGTGAATTCTCGTCTCGGTGGACATTCTTCATCTCTTTTTCTTCTCCGGTGGATTCAATTATAATTTTCGGTAGTGACTATATTCTTTCCTTGGATCAAGTGTTCTCCTTGCTCATTTGCCTCCCGCCATTCAATCATTCCAGAGTTCCGAAGACATCTCAGGAGATTCGTCTGTGTTCCAATTAATTCGAGGTTGTCACCTCAGTCAAATATTTCAATCGTTCCGGTGCATCATTTCTCATTCGACAATCTTTTCCAACGGTGTTTCTTTTCAGTGGGCCATAACCCACATGTCTTTTCCCAGGATCTTACCTGATCTTCTAATTTCCCCGGAGCTATTCTCTAATTCTTTTCAATGTGTGATGTAAGAATGGATCCCATCAGTCACTTGCCTTCTCCAAGATCTCTTTCAAATCATTTCATTGTTGGCTCAACCTCTTCGCTTTTCGTTCCCCGGAGTGCCTTAGCAATTTTGGTGGTCTTTATCGTCGTCCTTTGAAGACCGAAGTAGAGTTTTTCCTCTAAATCTTGCCCGTTCTCTTGAAGATTCGTGGCTCTAGCTTCTTGTTACCCTCTCGAATTATTCCGTCTGTCGGAAGTCCTTTTTTCTCACCTATCCGGAGTATTTCAGGAGTTGCTTTCTATTTCTTTTCACCGGAGGTCATCGTTCCAGAAGAATTCTTTGTCCTCACATTTCAGCTACCGTTATCCAATTATCCCGTGCTTCGCTCAAGTGTTCTTTAATCAGCTCATGATCTCTTTGTTCTTCTCGCATCCAAATCCTCTAGCATATTGGTTCTTCTAATTCTTCCCGGTGATTCATTCTCTTTCATCACCATTTTCAATTCTTACGGTGGTTCATTCAGATTCTTTTTTCCTTTGTTATCGTATCAATCCATTCCTTCTTTTAATCCTACCGGTGGTTCATGAAGACCTTCTCAAGTTTGCGACATGTCACTTCTCAATCCTTTTCAAGAAGAATAAGTGGTATGCAAAATCCATTGTTGGTCATCAATTTAATTTGATGAAGGATAAGCATATAATAAATCTTATTCTTATTTCATCTTAGTGATTAATCCGTTCCTTCAGAGTTTGTTCATGAGGAATAAATTCTAGTTCCAAGTCTTTTCATCTTTTCTTTTCCGGAGTTCAAATTTTCCTCGGACATTCCGTCGGAACCTCCATCTAAATCATCGCAAGCTTTAATCTTATTCTTTCATCCTTTATTCTATCTCATCATCCTTTTGTCACCGGAGTTCTTCATGGTGGATCTTCATGATTTAATTCATTCTTCAAGAGTTCATCAAGTATCATTCCATCCTCTCAAGCTCGTGTTCTATTCTTTCCATGTTCAGCCGGAGTGCCATCTAAATTCTTTTGTTCATTCATTTTCCATCTTGTTCTAACCGGACTGGTTTCTTAGTCTATCTGATTTCGTGAGCTTCGATTCTTGTCATTCTCGTTGCTCCTCTCTTCTTCTCGAGTGCTCTTGATTCTTTGTTTCCTCTCTTGAGTTCTTGTTTCACCTCATCCCTTTTTCCCTTCCGTCTCGGTCCTAAGATCTCGGGACGAGATCTCTTGTTAGTGGAGGAGTGTTGTAACTCCCCGGATTCGATGCGCCAGGTGTCCGTCAGTTATTTGCCGTCCTTGCCATGTCATGTGCTTGCGTGTTGCACTTTGCCATGACATCATCTGCATTTCATATCATGTCGTCATGTGCATCGCATTTGCATACGTGTTCGTATCATGCATCCGAGCATTTTCCCCGTTGTCCGTTTTGCAATCCGGCACTCCTATGTCTTCCGGCGCCCCCTTTTGCCTCTTTTCGTGTGCGGGTGTTAAACAGTCTCGGAATGGATCGAGGTTTGCCAAGCGGCCTTGGTATAGCACCGGTAGACCGCCTGTCAAGTTTCGTGCCATTTGGAGGTCGTTTGATACTCCAACGGTTAACCGGGGAACCGTAAAGGCCTCTTTTGTCTTGCAGCCCAACACCCCTCCAAAGTGGCCCAAAACCCATCTAACTCCCCTCCATGCTCTCGGTCGTTCGATCACGATCGTGTGGCCGAAAACCGTGCTCCATTTGGACTCTCCTAGCTCCCTCTACCTATATAAACACCCCCTTCCCCGAAATTTCGGATCAAATCAACCCTAACCTAGCCTTCTTCTTCCTCCGCGTGCCGGACGCGTCCGCCCCGCGCCCGGACATGTCCAACCGCCACCCCGTCAATCCACGCTGCCGACTCACCGCAAGACGCTCATGGAGCCCATCATTGTCTCCACATGAGCTCACAGGCCCCGCCCGCTGCCTGTCCGCCACAAGACGAGCCTCATGGGTCCTCCTTCGCCTCCTCGCGTGCCTCGCCGGCGATCGCCCGCCGCCCGGCGCCCGCGGCCGCCGTAGCCGGCCGCCGCCAAGCCTGCTTCCTCCTTCCCAAGGCCCAGAACACCGACGGCTCCTGGCCGCCCTCCTCTCCAACTCCGGCCGCCTTGAAGTCTGAACTCCGGCGAACCTCGGGCCCGGTGCAGCCCAGATCCAGATCCGGTCAAACCGAAGGTTGACCCCGATATTTCAGTCCCCGGTTTTTTTTTGCATTCTGGTACCATGTTCATCGCATCGTAACTTGCTGCATACTGCTCCGTTTCGTGCGTGTAATATGTCAAATTGTTCGTTTCAACGAGTACTTCATTTCATTACACGGCACCATGTTCATTTGATCTCATCTTGATGCCCTAATCATTGTTGCAAGACTGCTATATGATGTTAATCTGCTGAAACTGTTATAACTTGATGATTTGTCATTTTTGTTGCATTTGATGTGTGCATCCTATGAGCATGAGCTCTACATGTGTTTTGTGCTACATCATGACATATTTACAGTGGTGCAATCCATGTATTTTTGTGAGTCTTTTAGTGAGTGCATCGATCTTGTTAAGTAGGGTACTTGCTGTTGCGGTTTTGCATTTCTGAATCTGTTATATCATGATGCTATGTTAACCTGCTGCTACAAGTCATTCTATGCATAATCTGGAGATGTTCACTAAGGATGTTTTGTTATACATGTCTTGCTCTATCCATCCATGCCCCTTTCTGCAATTATAGTCTGCTGTAACTTGTTGTAATCTTTCTCTCAAATTGCTAAATAATGTTGCTGTCAGCCTGTTAATATTAAGTTCAATGTTGCCATGATTGTTGCTAGTGATACATGCACTCTATGAACTTTATCTTGCCATGCTTAGCTTAATAAACATTTCTTCTTACCGTGAGTTGCCTTTCCATGCCATGTATTGCTCTGTGGTGAGTGGTTCAAGCTCACCAACATGCCTACTTATTGTTGTTCCTGTCATGTATGAATCTGTAATATAACTTGCCATGTTTACATGGGTGCCATCATATTTTCTGTGTCTTTTTGGCTCATGGTCAGTAAAGGACTTTTGTTCTATGAATTTAGTAGATTCATTCTATGCCTTTGTTTGCCATGATAAGTAACTGTAGCATGTTGTTTGATAGCTCTAAATATTGCAACCTGATGTTATTTCCTGCTAAGTCTGAAACTGTTATTAATTGCGATCTTGCCATGTGTGTTTGAGCATGTTCTAGTGATTTCTGGAGATTGCTCAGTTTTCATGTTTTGTAATTCTTTACCTGTACATAATGCCCATGCCTTTTGTTTTCTTGTTGAGGCCCTGTAGCATGTTGTTTTGATGCTTGCAATATGCCTAGTTGCTGTTTTGGACAGATTGTTGTTATGTCTTGTATAGAGTGTATGTGTTGAATCGTTGCTCCGTTTTGAGTGTGCTCTATATGAAACTTGCTTGTTTTTGCATATAGTTTCATATTATAATGTTGCATCCATGTTTTGAGGTGTTTGCTTGATGTTTGGGTGCATTTTGTATCAATGCCATGCTTATCTTGTTTTGCTCATATCTTCTAGCCCGTAGCTCCGAATTTAATGAACTTTATATGTAACTTGACTAGAATTTCGTGTAGATCATCGTGGTGCATCTTAACTTGCTGTTTAACAACTTGAACATAAGGTTATTCAGATATGGACCAATTTCGAAATTTGCATATGAGGACTTACCGGAATTGTTATATGTTGCTTCCGGCCTCATTTAAACTTGCTTTGATGTGTTGGCCTTGTATGCATCATCTTTTGCCATGAGTAGCTTCATGTAGCCTTGTCATGCATCATACTGGGTTGAGCATCATGTCTTGCTCATGTGTGGTGTGTTTACCATGTTGTGTGCTTCTTCTCGATAGTTCCCGCTTTCGCTATGATCGTGAGGATTCGCTCGCTCACGCTTGATTCGTCTTCGTGGCTTCACCTTCTTCATGGACTCGTTCTTCTTCCTAGCGGGATTTCAGGCAAGATGACCATCACCTTGGATCTCATTACTATCATTGCTATGCTAGTTGCTTCGTTCTTTCGCTATGCTGCACTACCTATCACTTGCTGCTCAAGCCTCCCAAATTGCCATGAACCTCTAACCTTTGTCACCCTTCCTAGCAAACCATTGTTTGGCTATGTTACCGCTTTTGCTCAGCCCCTCTTATAGCGTTGCTAGTTGTAGGTGAAGATGAAGATTGCTCCATGTTGGATTAGGTTTATTTTTATGTTGGGATATCACAATATCTCTTATATTATTAATGCATCTATATACTTGGTAAAGGGTGGAAGGCTCGGCCTTATGCCTGGTGTCTTGTTCCACTCTTGCCGCTCTAGTTTTCGTCATATCGGTATTATGTTCCCGGATTTTGCGTCCCTAACGCGGTCGGGTGATTTATGGGACCCCCTTGACAGTTCGCTTTGATGTTACCATTTGCCTCACCACCACCTATTTTCCCTTGGGAGTAATTAACCCAAGGGTCATCTTTATTCAGCCCCCCCGGGCCAATGCTTGTCTAAGTGTTGGTCCAAACCATAGCCACTTGCGGTGCCGCCCCTAGGCAACTTGGGGTACCGTCGGTTGCCGTACGTAGTGTTCATCCGGTGTTGCCCTGAGAACGAGATATGTGCAGCTCCTATCGGGATTGTCGGCGCATCGGGCGGTCTTGTTGGTCTTGTTTTATTACTGTCGAAATGTCTTGTAGCCGGGATTCCGAGACTGATCGGGTCTTCCCGGGGAGAAGGAATATCCTTCGTTGACCGCGAGAGCTTATCATGGGCTAAGTTGGGACACCCCTGCAGGTATAAACTTTCGAGAGCCGTGCACTGCGGTTATGTGGCGAGATGGGAATTTGTTAATATCCGGTTGTAGTAAACTTGAAGTAAACTCTTCTAAAATACACCAACCGGTATGCGTAACCGTGAGTGTCTCTTTTCGGGGTTGATCGAGAGGAGAACACGGTTTCTGGGTTATGTCTGACGTAAGTAGGAGTTCAGGATCACTTCTTGGTCATTACTAGTTGACGACCGTTCCTTTGTTTCTCTTCTCGCTCTCATTTGCGTATGTTAGCCACCATATATGCTTAGCCGCTGCTGCAACCTCACCACCTTACCCCTTCTTTACCCATTAAGCTTTGCTAGTCTTGATACCCATGGTAATGGGATTGCTGAGTCCTCGTGGCTCACAGATTACTACACCAACAGTTGCAGGTGCAGGTTCATGCGATGATCTTGACACGAGAGCAATGTTTGCTTGTTTTGGAGTTCGTCTTCTGCTTCTTCGATCGGGGGATAGGTTCCAGGTCGGCAGCCTGGGCTAGTAGGGTGGATGTTGTTTGAGTTCCTGTTTATGTTACATTCGTAGTCGGATGTTGTTCTTGTATGTTGTATTGTTGTATTCATGTGACTTTGTATGTATTGGATGTATCCCCACTATTATGTAATGTTGATGTAATGATATCCACCTTGCAAAAGCGTTTCAATATGCGGTTCTATCCTTGGTGGGACCTTCGAGTCTCTTTAGGATAGTATCGCATATTGAGCGTGACACGTCAGCAGTCAACAGAGGTGTTGACTGGTCAACTGACGTGTGGGTCCCGCATGTCATTGACTGTTAGTCTAATTAGGGTTTAATTAAACTAACTAGTTAATTAGATTAATTAAGCAGGATTAATTAACTTAATTAATTAATTAATTAATCATCTTAATTATTATTTAAATCATTTTGGGCGTGGGGCCCCCTAGTCAGTGGCTCATCCGAGCCACCAGGGGCTTAGCGAGCGCGTGGGTTACGGGCGCATGGACACGGGGCGCAGCGCGAAGCGCCCGGACTGGCGCTACCGATGCCACGGCGAGGGACGACGCGGCGGCCGGCCGGGGCCGACGTGGCAGCGTGGTGAGGTCATGGTGAGGGAAGAGTCCCGACGAGGCAGGCGGAGGCGGTGAAGCGCCACGGCGGGCGCGTGCCGCAATGGTGAGTTGGGGTGCGCCGCCCGCAGCAGGAGCAGTGCGCGGTGAGCGCGGACGGAACGAGGGAACAGCGGGACGGCGCGCCAACGGGCGCGACCGAGCGCGCACACTCGGCGGCCAGGAGGAGTGGGGGGTGTGCGCGGTCGGGCGCGACGACGGCGCGGGCACGCAGGTGTGCGGGCGAAGCGCGGGGAAGAGGAGAAGGAGGCGGGCCTCATTGGGGTCGTAGGGGACTAGGCAGCGGGCGCGAGGAGGGCGACGGGGACGACGGCATCGGAGTGGATGCAGGCCGAGGGAGGAAGACGGGTCGGGAGGCGACGGAGGCGCGGGCGCCGACGGCCCAGATCGGATCCACGCGGACGGAGGCTTTGAGGAGGATGGCGCCAGCGACGACGGGGGGGGCAGTATCATGCGGCGGCGACGCCGGGTCTTGAAGCGCCCCGATCCAGATCGGGGAGAGCGGAGGAACGGGGGGGAGGGGGTGTCGGGGGGGAGAGCGGGGTTCGGTTGTGTTAGGGTTTGCCCAGAGTGGGGATATGGAGGAGGGGAGTGGGGCGCCGGTTGGGCCGGCTGGCTTGATGGCCAATGGGCCGAGGCCCAAATGAGGGTTAGTTTCTTTTGTTGTTGTTGTTTTATTATTATTTTTATTATTCTTATTTTTATTTATTCTTTCATGTTTTATTTTAGTTGCATATTATTTTAGTAAAATATATACTTAGTATCTAAATTAGTATTTCAACTTAGTCCACAGCCACAAAAAGTCTAGACCCCAAACAACTTAGTTTGACATTTTATTAATTATAAAAGGTATTTAAATAATCATTTTTGCTACTGTTTTATTCATGTCATAATATTTAGACATTTTATAAAGGTGTGGTTTCTCCATCATAAGTACCTATGTAATATTTGGTTCACTCCCAACATTTTAGTTTTAATATAAAAAAAAATTATTGTTTGCCTAATTTTGAATTTGAATTTGAATCGGTTTCGAACTAACTCGAGATTAGCAACTATAATCGAGGTGACGTGGCATCATTAGCAGAGGATCACTGTAGCTTAATTACCCGGGCGTCACAATTCTCCTCCACTACAAGAAATCTCGTCCCGAGATTTAAGAGGTAGTGAAAGGGGGGCAGGTTTGGTAACGAATCTAGCAGGTCTTCTCATTCTGGCTTGCTCTTCTCGAAGAGGTCGATCCATTACATTGATGTGTTCACTTCTCTGCTTCAGGTCATCATGATGATGTCAGCGTCCTTTCTTCAGGAACTCCGTCGTAGTTATGAAAGAATGAGGGGGGTATTCCAGGGGAACAGACCTCTATAAGGCTGACTATCTAGTCGATAACATCGGGGAAGGTGGCGGACAATAACTCTCGAATTGAAATTTAAGACAATATCGAGAGCAAAGTAAGAAGGTGCAAAATAAAAGTTTCAAGCGCATAGGCAATCGTTCGTTGCCTGATTACGAGATGTGAAAGGGGTTCAGAGCAATGGGAAAGTATTGCGTCTGATACCAGAATAGATCACTAGGAAGGTGGCCCGTGAATTACATACGAAGCCAAGCGGGTGCAATAACTTTGGAAACAGGGGTGTACAGGAGAGTCAGTTTTCGATCCTGTGGAACTGTGGGTTATGGGCCCACCACGTGGGTTAAAAAAAATTAGGGAGGGCGTTGTGATCATGCACGATCATGATAGCAATGCAGGTCAGAGGAAAGCCTGTCATTTATGTCGATGTCAACATCGGTACCAAGGGTGAGGGACGAAGAGAACCATTTTCCTACTCGTTGAACGAGGCGGACCAATAGGCAAAGTTCTCGTCCATCGGTGGCTACTGTCATGTCATCAATTATAGTAATAGGGTCTTACTGGCAGAGTTGTACCACGAGGTGCTTACCTAAGCAGGGAATTGCCACTGCTCAGTTAAGTAGATTATAAGAAAGTTTGAGCAAAACAACGGAAAGGAAAATGTGTTTAAACACATATATCGTGGGTATATCCTTCCCAAAGTCAAGCGAGAGGATGATATCCAAGACAGGATATAAAGTAGAAAACCCTTTAGATAAGAGGAGAGAAATTTCATGACATTACCCATACAACGGTGTTTGGGTAATTTCAACAAGAAACATTTAGCATGGTGCTTCAAATGTTCTTTATTAAAAATCGGAGTACCATGGTCATGCTTCGAGATAGCACTGACATGGTCTTCAAGCAAAGGTCAGACTTTGGATACACAAAGGATTCATCAGGAACAACTCATAGAATAAGTCTGGCAATAGGTCCTCCAACCAGGTCAGCTAGGCATGACGTCACCTTATTGGGTTATAGAAAGACCAATGCTATGACTCTTGGAAAATGTTCCAACCATCATATCCGACCGAGATTCAGATCTGATTGGTGTCAGGATTCCTCAGGCTTAGGATACCTGAGAAGAAAAGGTGCGACACAATTTGACGGGATGACACTGTAAGATTCTCGGGAAATGAACTATGAAGTGATTTCCGTTAACAAGATTTCATCATTAACCCAAGGAGAGGACAAGGAGGTGGCTGATGAACTCAACGACAATTCATCAAGATTTCCAAAGGATGGATTTCCACCATTATGTGAACAAGGAGATAACATTTGTCAGATCAAAATGATATATTGATGTATGCTCGAGGAAAACATACACAATTTAACAATGGTTGAAAGGTGCACCCGAAATATGGGCTTGGTTGCATGGCCAACATTGGAATGGTGATTCAATAATCAATAGTCTAAGAATGAACGGCCGACCATTAACTTTGCTAGAAGGGCGGAATCCAAACAGCACTGCTCACTTGTTGGTACCCTGGTTGGAATCAACACGAGGACCCAAGAAAGAATGGTGATGGTGAGAAGTATCACCATACCAAGAATTCTTAAGAGGCGGTGAAATTCCCACGACATTCTTGACATAAAAGGTGGTAATATTCCAAGGTATAGAAGAACAATGCTGGGTAGCAAGGAACTCAAGGTATAACACAAAACACGAACAAGTTTGTGTTGGAGGGAAGGTAATAAAGCGGTTGATGATAACACAAATCATCGAGGCAAGGATGGTATTTCTCATCATGAATCCGATTGATATCCTGGAAGAGCTCATAAGGTTGATGATGACCACGACACATTTGTCGAGAGGTTACACAAAGATGTAATCGATCGACGTTGACATCAAGTCAAACGAATGATGAAGCGAAAGGTTATTGGAACCACGGTTAGGACACAAACTCGAAATCAAGTTTGTTGTTCAAGGAGAAATGATATGACGACGAAAATCGACGCATGCTTAGTTCATCGTTGAAAGTTGTGCTCCGGGAATAAGGACCAGGTAGCACAGTTAAAAAAAATTAGTATGATGATGATATAGCTGATCAGGCTAGGAATGACTTAAAGGATTATTAAACTCGTAAGAAATGAAAATTACTTAGAGTTATTGAATGGGAGTGCTGAATCGATTCACTTATCGGTGTTCTCGGTTAACAAACAACCTAGAAGCATGAAGTGACAAAGACAGGGTAAGGTAGTACTCCATCAAAGGACAGGGTAATGTAGTGCAATGGCATGATATCCTCGAGATACCAGGGGTAATACTCAACGACAGATCAAAGTAGAGGTTGGACTGGGGTATTACTCTACAGAAGACAAGTGCTTAAACTTGCACGAGAAATGGTATTTAAAGGAGAACATGGTCGGAAACCACGATCATAAATGATCGAACCACGGATACAAGATGAACTTATAACAAGGGGGTAATCATTTTTACGAGCAGCTTCCATGATAAGTTATACATCGTGTCCATGGGCATGAACATAAATTTCAAGGTCGACTCCCACTTCTTCAGTGTATAACCTTTCATTCACTGCTCTAGATCAAAATGATTTCAGTGTCAAAACCTACCTGGTGAATTACCAGAGGAGTATGACCCGTGAAAACTTTCGAGTTCACCCAGATTAAGGAAGGCATAGGTTCAACCCAACGGGGCTTCTTAGAACATATACCATGAACTTCAGGAGTAAATAACACAAGATCGATAGTAGAGCATGCTTGAGCAAGCAGAGGATACAATTTACCAAAGGCATTATGTATTGGAGAAAGAACTCACAAAGTGATTAATTATGAAGGACACTGTCGGATAATAATACAACAGTGGATATGGCGATCCACAATGGGGATGATATGAGTATCGATACCCAATCAGAGGAAGAAAGATTGCAAATGCATCGGTTTATAGAACATCTGAATAATTCAACGTTTAATTAGCAAAGTAATTATGAATTTCAAATCAAGGGATCAGGAGCAAATGCTCTGATCAAGGATGGATAAGCTGAATAGACTTAGGGGTACAATCGACGGCAATTTGATTGGTCGATAACCAGCTCATGTTTAAAATGACGTCTGAGCCGGAAGGATGAATTCTAGGATCTGTTTGAGGATTGCGAGCATTCGCAACAAATCGAATCAATGGACTCAAAAGGATAATGACAATGGATGCCAACAAGATTACTAGACTTATGGGATTAACCATAATGCAAGTAATCAAGAAGTTCGAGAGCAATAGGATGCTTAGGATTTTCGAAAGATCGAATGGTTTTTCGAGGATTGGTGACATACATGAATCAACCGGGGATGAGCGGATATTCGGTAAGTGCGAGAAATTATCCGTAGAGGTATTCATGTAGCAAAGAACTGCAAGGCAATAGGTGCAAATCATTCTCGGAACATTAGAGAGAATTTCGGGGTATCTTGTAATAACAAGATTAACTGGGAATATCGAGAAGAACGACAGCGACGTATTTATCCATAGGGATGTTTCGGTGGTAGGGAATTACAAAAGCGACAGGCACAAGGTCTCGAGAGAATATCGGAGAGTATCTTCAAATTCTTCTGGTTCACGGAGCAATCACCTGTAGTGAGGGGTTCTCCGGGAGGAAGTAGTAACGAGATCCTAAAGTTAGATTTTAGTAAAAATCGTTTAACCTGAATAGAAGAGAGTTTAGAATCCCAGAGTAAAGATCGAGGAGTAGAAGATCCTAATACCACCCAATGGCGACGTGGGCCCATGGGCCGCACAGCCATGTTAGTAAAAGTTTTGAAAAGTCTAGACTCAACTTCGCCAAGGAGTTGGAAGGGGATTCTACAGCAAATGGCTCGATACCAACTTGTGACGCCTCGATTCAATCGTACACTAATCATGCACGCAAATGTGTACGATCAAGATCGAGGACTCACGGAAGATATCACAACACAACTCTAAAACATAAATAAGTCATACAAGCATCATAATACAAGCCAGGGCCTCGAGGGCTCGAATACAAGTGCTCCATCATAGACGAGTCCGAAGCAACAATATCGAGTACGGACATAAGTTAAAACACGTTTGCCTTAAGAAGGCTAGCACAAACTGGGATCTGATCGAAGAGGCGCAGGCCTCCTGCCGGATCCTCCTAACTACTCCGGTCGCCGTCATGGGCTGCACGTAGTAGTAGGCGCCTCCGGTGTAGTAGTCGCCATCGACGATGGCGTCGCTCCTGGGCTCCATCGTCACAGTTGCAGCAATCGGGTAAAGAAAGGGGGAAAAGGGGAACAAGGCAACCGTGAGTACTCATCCAAAGTACTGCAAGCAAGGAGCTACACTACATATGCATGGATATATGTGTAAAGGGCCATATCGGTGGACCAGGCTGTAGAATGCCGTAATAAGAGGGGATAGCTAATCTCGTCGAAGACTACGCTCGCAGCCTCCGCCTTGCAAAAGATGTAGAAGAGAGTAGACTGAAGTCCTCCAAGTAGCATCGCATAGCATAATCCTACCCGGCGATCCTCCTCGTCAGCCTCGTTAGAGAGCGACCACCGGGTTGTATCCGCACTTGGAAGGGTGTGTTTTATTAAGTATCCGGTTCTAGTTGTTATAAGGTCAAGGTACAACTCCAAGTCATCCTGTTACCGAAGATCACGGCTATTCGAATAGATTAACTTCCCTGCAGGGGTGCACCACATAATCCAACACGCTTGATCCCATTTGGCCCGACACACTTTTCTGGGTCATGCCCGGCCGCGAAAGATCAACACGTCGCATCCCGACCTAGGCCAACAGAGCGGTCAGCACACCGGTCTAAACCTAAGTGCCTGTGGGTCCGCCCATCGCCTTAGCACACACCGCACGCTATAACGCCGCCGAAGCAGACCTAGCAACCTCCATTACAAAGGAAGTCACGTTACGCGGTCCAATTCGCGCTACGCCGCCGCTAACGTCCATGAAGGCTTGGTGATACCACGACGCCGGGATACCCATAACTAGTCCCGCGTAGATGGTTAGTGCGTATAGACCAAATGGCCAGACTCAGATCAAATACCAAGAACTTGTTAAGCGTGTTAAGTATCCGCGAACGCCGAACATGGCCAGGCCCACCTCTCTCCTAGGCAGTCTCAACCTGCCCTGTCGCTCCGCCACAAAGATCCATCCAGAGGGCCGTCGGGACGAAGGTCCTTTCAGCCCCCAATCCGTGAATCACTCGCGGGTGCTCCTCGAGCCGACCCGACTTTAAGCACCACATGTATCACGTATAAAGTATATAGTATATACCCGTGATCACCTCCCGAGTGATCACGGCCCGATAGTATAGCACAGCAGACGGACAAGAATGTAGGGCCACAGATGGAAATACTAGCATCCTATACTAAGCATGTAAGATTGCAGGTAAAGGTAACAACAGTAGTAGCATGGACTGGCTATGCATCGGGATAGGTATAACGGAAAGTCAGAACATGCTACACTACTCTAATGCAAGCGGTATGGAGTAGAATAGGCGATATCCGGTGATCAAGGGGGGCTTGCCTGGTTGCTCTGGCAAGAGAGAGGGTCGTCAACTCCGTAGTCGTCTTGGCAGCAGCGTCGGTCTCGGTGTCTAAGCGGAAGAAGAGGGGGAAGAAACAATGAATATTTAAGCAAACAGATGCATGACAATGCATGACAAAGCAAAGCGTGATGCTAGGCGTGCCCTGACGCGGTATGTGGTGATACCGGTGAAGGGGGGAAACATCCGGGAAAGTATCCCCGGTGTTTTGCGTTTTCGGACAGATGAACCGGAGGTGAAATGTTACAGGTTCGCTATGGTAGGGACGCGTGGCAGACGACAAGGCTGCGTATTCGGATTCGTCTCGTCGTTCTGAGCAACTTTCATGTATAAAGTATTTTCATCCGAGTTACGGAATAAAAGATATGATTTTCTAAAGATTTAATCATGTTCTAATTTTAATTATTTATTGAAATCCAACATTATCCAAAACAGTGTTTGCTGACGTCAGCAGTCAACAGAGGTGTTGACTGGTCAACTTACGTGTGGGTCCCGCATGTCATTGACTGTTAGTCTAATTAGGGTTTAATTAAACTAACTAGTTAATTAGATTAATTAAGCAGGATTAATTAACTTAATTAATTAATCATCTTAATTATTATTATTATATATATATATATTTATTCTTTTTTTCATTTAAATCATTTTGGGCGTGGGCCCCCCCAGTCAGTGGCTCATCCGAGCCACGAGGGGCTTAGCGGGCGCGCGGGTTACGGGCGCCTGGACACGGGGCGACAGTGCGAGCTGACCGGGCGCGCCTGATCGATGCCATGAGGAGGACGCCGGCGCTGGCCACGGGCGCCGACGTGGCAGCGGCGAGGTCACGGTGAGGGAAGAGTCCCGACGAGGCAGGGCGGAGGCGGTGGCAGCTGCCACGGCGGGCGTGTGCAATCGCAAGGAGCTGGGGTGCGCCGCCGCAAAGAGAGCACTACGCAGTGAGCGAATGAACGAGGGAACAGCGGGTCGGTGGCGACGGGCGCGACCGAAGCAGACCGGGCGGCCAGGAGGAGTGGGGGTGTGCGCGGTCGGGCGCGACGACGGCGCGGGCACGCAGGTGTGCGGGCGAAGCGCGGGGAAGAGGAGAAGGAGGAGGGCCTCACTGGGGTTGTAGGGGACTAGGCAGCGGGCGCAAGGAGGGCGACGGGGACGACGACGTCGGAGTGGATGCAGGCCGTCGAGGGAGGAAGACGGGGTCGGGGAGGGGATGGGAGGCGCGGGCCGTCGACGGCCCAGACTGGATCCATGCGGGACGGAGGCTTTGAGGAGGATGGCACCGCGACGGCGGGGGGGGCGGCAAGGCGAGGCGGTCTTGAAGCACCCCGATCTAGATCGGGGAGAGCGGATGAACGTGGGGGAGTGGGTGTCGTGGGGGGGAGCGGGGTTCGGTTGTGTTAGGGTTTGCCCAGAGTGGGGATATGGAGGAGGCCCAGCGAGGGGGGGGGGTTAGTTTCTTTTGTTGTTGTTGTTTTATTATTATTTTTATTATTCTTATTTTTATTTATTCTTTCATGTTTTATTTTAGTTGCATATTATTTTAGTAAAATATACACTTAGTATCTAAATTAGTATTTCAACTTAGTCCACAAATGTAAAAAGTCTAGACCCCAAACAACTTAGTTTGACATTTTATTAATTATAAAAGGTATTTAAATAATCGTTTTGCTACTGTTTTATTCATGTCATAGTATTTAGACATTTTATAAAGGTGTGTTTTCTCCACCATAATTACCTATGTAATATTTGGTTCACTCCCAACATTTTAGTTTTAATATCAAAAAAAATTATTGTTTGCCTAATTTTGAATTTGAATTCGAATCGGTTTCGAACTAACTCGAGATTAGCAACTATAATCGAGGTGATGTGGCATCATTAGTAGAGGATCACTGTAGCTTAATTACCCGGGCGTCACAGAACACGAGAGAGAGAGATCAAACACATAGCTACTGGTACATACCCTCAGCCCCGAGGGCGAACTACTCCCTCCTCGTCATGGAGAGCGCCGGGATGATGAAGATGGCCACGGTGAAGGATCCCCCCTCGGCAGGCGCCGAACGGGCTCGAGAGGTTTTGGTGGCTCTGAGAGGCTTGCGGCGGAACTCCCGATCTATCTTCTGTTGTGGAAGTTTTACGACACGTAGGTATTTATGGGTGCAGTGCGTCGGTGGATGAAGGGGGGCCATATGAGGCAGGGGCGCGCCTGGGGGTGGGCGCGCCCCACCGTCGTGGGCACCTCCCTTCTTCCCTGACGTGCACTCCAAGTCCATCGGGTGGCTTTCCTTCCAAAAGTAACTTCTCCGATTGATTTCGTTCGCTTTGACTCCGTCGATTCTCTTTTCCTCAAACACCGAAATAGGCATAAAACATCAAATGGGCTGGGCCTCCGGTTAATAGGTTAGTCCCAAAAATAATATAAAAGTGGATAATAAAGCCCAATATTTCCTAAAACAGTAGATAATATAGCATGGAGCAATCAAAAATTATAGATACGTTGGAGACGTATCAAGCATCCCCAAGCTTAATTCCTGCTCGTCCTCGAGTAGGTAAATGATAAAAAAAGAATTTTTGATGTGGAGTGATACTTTGGCATAATTTCAATGTAAATCTTCTTAATTGTGGCATGAATATTAAGATCCGAAAGATTCAAGACAAAAGTTCATATTGACATAAAAATAATAATACTTCAAGCGTAATAATCAAAGCAATCATGTCTTCTCAAAATAACATGGCTAAAGAGAGGTATCCCTACAAAATCATATAGTCTGGCTGTTGCTCTATCTTCATCACACAAAATATTTAAATCATGCACAACCCCGATGACAAGCCAAGCAATTGTTTCATACTTTAATAATCTCAAACTCTTTCAACTTTCACGCAATACATGAGCGTGAGCCATGGACATAACACTATATGTGGAATAGAATGGTGGTTGTGGAGAAGACAAAAAAGAGGGGAAGATAGTCTCACATCAACTAGGCGTATCAACGGGCTATGGAGATGCCCATCAAAAGATATCAATGTGAGTGAGTAGGGATTTCCATGCAACAGATGCACTAGAGCTATAAGTATATGAAAGCTCAACAAAAGGAACTAAGTGGGTGTGCATCCAACTCGCTTTCTCATGAAGACCTAGGGCATTTGAGGAAGCCCATCATTGGAATATACAAGCCAAGTTCTACAATGAAAATTTTCCACTAGTATATATATGAAAGTGACGAAACGAGAGACTCTCTATTATGAAGATCATGGTGCTACTTTGAAGCACAAGTGTGGTAAAAGGATAGTAACATTGTCCCCCCTCTCTTTTTCTCTCATTTTTTGTTTTTTTTTGTTTGGGCCTTTTCTCTTTTTTTATGGCCTCTTTTTTTTCGTCCGGAGTCTCATCCCGACTTATGGGGGAATCATAGTCTCCATCATCCTATCCTCAATGGGAAAATGCTCTAATAATGATGATCATCACACTATTATTTTTCTTACAACTCAACAATTACAACTCGATACTTAGAACAAAATATGACTCTATATGAATGCCTCCGACGGTGTACCGGGATATGCAATGAATCAAGAGTGACATATATGAAAGAATTATGAACGGTGGCTTTGCCACAAATACGATGTCAACTACATGATCATGGTAGCAATATGATGGAGCGTGTCATAATAAACGGAACGGTGGAAAGTTGCATGGCAATATATCTCGGAATGGCTATGGAAATGCCATGATAGGTAGGTATGGTGGATGTTTTGAGGAAGGTATATGGTGGGTGTATGATACCGGCGAAAGGTACGCGGTATTAGAAAGGCTAGCAATGGTGGAAGGATGAGAGTGCGTGTAATCCATGGAATCAACATTAGTCATAAAGAACTCATATACTTATTGCAAAAATCTACAAGTTATCAAAGCAAAGTATTACGCGCATGCTCCTATGGGGATAGATTGGTAGGAAAAGACCATCGCTCATCCCCGACCGCCACTCATAAGGAAGACAATCAATAAATAAAATTGTGCTCCGACTTCATCACAAAGCGGTTCACCATACGTGCATGCTACGGGAATCACAAACATCAACACAAGCATTCTTTAAATTCATAATCACCCAACTAGCATCACTTTGATATTATCACCTCCATATCTCAAAACAATTATCAAGCATCAAACTTATCTTAGTATTCAACGCACTCAAAAGAAAGTTTCACATATCTTGAATACCTAGTATATTAATATTAAGCAAATTACCATGCTATTAATGACTCTCAAAATAATCTAAGTGAAGCATGAGAGATCATCTATTTATTCGAAATAAAACTACCACCATGCTCTAAAACATATAAGTGAAGTACTAGAGCAATAACAAAAACGACTCCGAAAGATATAAGTGAAGATCAATGAGTAGTCGAATAATTATGAAACTATGTGAAGACTCTCCCATTTAATAATTTCAGATCTTGATACTTTATTCAAACATAAAGCAAATCTAAAGAAAACTACATTGCACGGATAGCACAACTCATGTGAAGAAGCAAAAACTTAGGCTCAACCGATACTAACCGATAGTTGTTGAAGAAGAAAGGTGGGATGCCTACCGGGGCATCCCCAAGCTTAGATGCTTGAGACTTCTTGAAATATTATCCTGGGGTGCCTTGGGAATCCCCAAGCTTGAACTTTTGTGTCTCCTTAATTCCTCTCATATCATGGTTTCTCTTCTTTTTATCAAAAGCTTCATTCACAACAAACTCAACAAGAACTCATGAGATAGGTTAGTATAAACCAATGCAAAACCTTATCATTTTCTACTGTAACAAATCACTAAAATTATTATTCAATGTCGCATACTAAATGCCTCTGTATATTTAATACTCCTATCCTCAAATAGAATCATTAAACGAGCAAACATATGCAAACAACGCAACTATAACAGCAATCTGCCAAAACAGTACAGTCTGTAAAGAATGCAAGAGTATCAATACTTCCCTGACTCCAAAAATTATGAACTAAAATTCCCACTGTAATAAATTTATCATAGCTTAATATGCAAAAATATTCAATGTTATACCATTCACTGACTTTTCTAGGGAATTTTTGCAACAGCGGTAAACTTTCTGTTTTCAAACAGCAACATGTATACAAGCAAAATAAGCATGGCAAAGGCTATCCTTGACTTTTTTATTGAAACTAAAGATGCAAAACATTATTATAACTACAAGAAAGCAAAAACTAACAAAATAAAATGACTCTCGAAGAAAAACACATATCATGTGGTGAATAAAAAATATAGCTCCAAGTAAAGTTACCGATGAACGAAGACGAAAGAGGGGATGCCTTCCGGGGCATCCCCAAGCTTAGGCTCTTGGTTGTCCTTGAATATTACCTTGGTGTGCCTTGGGAATCCCCAATCTTAGGCTCTTGGCACTCCTTATTCCATAGTCCATCGAATCTTTACCCAAAACTTGAAAACTTCAACCACACAAAACTCAAAACAAACTCGTAAGCTCCGTTAGTATAAGAAAATAAAACCACCACTTAGGTACTGTAATGAACTCATTCTAAATTCATATTGGTGTAATATCTACTGTATTCTAACTTCTCTATGGTTCATACCACTTAATACTAGCCATAGATGCATCAAAATAAGCAAACAACACATAGAAAACAGAATCTGTCAAAAACAGAACAGTCTATAGTAATCTGTATAAAACGTATACTTATGGAACCCCAAAAATTACGAAATAAATTTCTGGACCTGAGCAATTTTTATATTAATCATCTGCAAAAATAATCAACCTAAAAGCACTCTCCAGTAAAAAATGGCCGCTAATCTCGTGAGCGCTAAAGTTTCTGTTTTTCACAGCAAGATCACATAAACTTCACCCAAGTCTTCCCAAAGGTTCTACTTGGCACTTTATTGAAACAAAAGCTATAAAACATGATTAATACAGTAGCATAATCATGTGGACACACAAAAACATTAAGGATAAATATTGGGTTGTCTCCCAACAAGCGCTTTTCTTTAATGCCTTTCTAGCTAGGCATGATGATGACAATGATGCTCACATAAAAGATAAGAATTGAAACATAACGGGAGCATCATGAAGCCTATGAATAGCACATTTAAGACTAACCCACTTCCTATGCATAGGGATTATATGAGCAAACAACTTATGCGAACAATAATCAACTAGCATAGGCAGGTAACACAAGCATAGCTTCAAGAATTTAAGCACATAGGGAGGAAACTTGGCATTATTGCAATTCCTACAAGCATATATTCCTCCCTCATAATAATTTTGAGTAGCATCATGAATGAATTCAAAAATATGACCAGCACCTAAAGCATTCTTTTCATGATCTACAAGCATAGAAAATTTACTATTCTCCACATAAGCAAAATTCTTCTCATGAATAGTAGTGGGAGCAAACTCAACAAAATAACCATCATATGATTGAAAATTAAGATCAAGATGACAAGTTTCATGGTTATCATTATTATTTAAAGCATATGTGTCATCACAATAATCATCATAGATAGGAGGCATGCTTTCATCATAGTAAATTTGCTCTTCAAAGCTTGGGGGACAAAAAATATCATCTCCATCAAACATAGCTTCCCCAAGCTTGTGGCTTTGCATATCATTAGCATCATGGATATTCAAGGAATTCATACTAACAACATTGCAATCATGCTCATCATTCACATATTTTATGCCAAGAATTCTTCTTCTAGTACTTGAGCACAATTTTCCTTTCCATCATACTCACGAAAGATATTAAAAAAGATGAAGCGTATGAGACAAACTCAATTCCATTTTTTTGCTAGTTTTCTTTTATAAACTAAACTAGTGATAAAACAAGAAACAAAAATATTCGATTGCAAGATCTAAAGATATACCTTCAAGCACTCACCTCCCCGGCAACGGCACCAGAAAAGAGCTTGATGTCTACTACACAACCTTCTTCTTGTAGACGTTGTTGGGCCTGCAAATGAACAGGTTTGTACGACAATAGCAAATTTCCCTCAAGTGGATGACCTAAGGTTTATCAATTCATAGGAGGCATAGTATGAAGATGGTCTCTCTCAAGCAACCCTGCAACCAAATAACAAAGAGTCTCTTGTGTCCCCAACACACCCAATACAATGATAAATTGTATAGGTGCACTAGTTCGGCGAAGAGATGGTGATACAAGTCCAAAATAGATAGTAGATAAAGGTATTTGTAATCTGAAATTATAAAAACTACAAGGTAGAAAGCGATAAAAGTGAGCGTAAACGGTATTGCAATGACAGGAAACAAGGCCTAGGGTTCATACTTTCGCTAGTGCAAGTTCTCTCAACAATAATAACATAGATAGATCATATAACAACCCCTCAACATGCAACAAAGAGTCACTCCAAAGCCAGTAATAGCGGAGAACAAACGTAGAGATTATGGTAGGGTACGGAACCACCTCAAAGTTATTCTTTTGGGTCGATCTATAAAAGAGTTCGTACTAGAATAACACCTTAAGACACAAATCAACCAAAACCCTTATGTCACCTAGATACTCCATTGTCACCTCAAGTATCCGTGGGCATGATTATACGATATGCATCACACAATCTCAGATTCATCCAACCAACACAAAGTACTTCAAAGAGTGCCCCAAAGTTTCTACCGGAGAGTCAAGAACGTGTGCCAACCCCTATGCATAGGATCATGGGCGGAACCCGCAAGTTGGTCACCAAAACATACATCAAGAGGCACATGATATCCCATTGTCACCACAGATAAGCACGGCAAGACATACATCAAGTGTTCTCATAAAAGACTCAATCCGATAAGATAACTTCAAAGGGGAAACTCAATTCATCACAAGAGAGTATAGCGGGAGAAACATCATAAGATCCAACTATAATAGCAAAGCTCGGGATACATCAAGATCGTGCCATAGAGGGAACACGAGAGAGAGAGATCAAACACATAGCTACTGGTACATACCCTCAGCCCCGAGGGTGAACTACTCCCTCCTCGTCATGGAGAACGCCAGGATGATGAAGATGGCCACCGGTGAAGGATCCCCCCCTCCGGCAGGGCGCCAGAACGGGCTCCCGAGAGGTTTTTGGTGGCTACAGAGGCTTGTGGCGGCGGAACTCCCGATCTATCTTCTGTTCTGGAAGTTTTACGATACGTAGGTATATATGGGTGCAGGGGGTACGTCGGTGGACCGAAGGGGGGCCACGAGGCAGGGGGGCGTGCCCACCACCCTCGTGGGCACCTCCCTTCTTCCCTGACATGCACTCCAAGTCCATCGGGTGGCTTTCCTTCCAAAAATAACTTCTCCAGTTGATTTCGTTCCGTTTTGACTCCGTCTGATAATCCTCTTCCTCGAAACACTGAAATAGGCATAAACAACAAATCTGGGTTGGGCCTCCGGTTAATAGGTTAGTCCCAAAAATAATATAAAAGTGGATAATAAAGCCCAATATTGCCTAAAGCAGTAGATAATATAACATGGAGCAATCAAAAATTATAGATACGTTGGAGACATATCAAGGCACGGACCGTGGGGAGCTCGAGGAGATGTTGCGTGGCACCATAGCTCGCCGAAAGCGGACGGCATGGGCGGCGGCGCCAAATACTTCGTGGGCGAGAGGGGAGAGGAGACGAGCCCGTGCTCCGTGTGTGGTCGTATGTGTTTTTTTCTTTACAAAACTGCTCGGACCGTGGCTTGAATACTCCAAATGACACGGTGACTTTTTGAAAAAATGAAACATTCTCTCAGATAACCACTCAAAACAGGGACTACAAGTTTATTTAAAAGAAACAGAATGACTTTTTCGCAAAAACATTGATGATGTACGACCAGAAGCAGTAATCGCCTTATTATTAGGGAAAGATATCGGCCGCTACCGCAAATGGGCCAGCCCACGTGAGCTCTCCCCTCTACGGTTGGTGGACTCTTTGCCGCAATAAGCGGCGTATAGGAGGTCTCGCTCAGGGGTGCCCTATGCGCCATATAGGATCTGTTGGGGAACACCGTAATTTCAAAAACATTCCTACGCACACGCAAGATCCATCTAGGTGATGCATAGCAACGAGCGGGGAGAGTGTGTCCACGTACCCTCGTAGACCGAAAGCGGGAGGGTTTAGTAACAGTTGATGTAGTCGAACGTCTTGGCGATCCAACCGATCCAAGTACCGAACGCATACGACACCTCCATGATCTGCACATCGCGTTCAGCTCGGTGGCGTCCCTCGTACTCTTGATCCAAATGAGGCCGAGGGAGAGTTTTGTCGACATGACGTGATGATGACGGTGATGATGAAGTTATCACGCAGGGCTTCGCCTAAGCACTACAATGATATGACCGAGGTGGAAATCTGTGGAGGGGCACCGCACTGCAGCTAAGATCAACTTTGATGTGTTCTAGGATGCCCCCTCCCCAAGTATATATAGGAGGGAGGGGGAGGCCGGCCGTCCCTCATAGGCGCGCCAAGGGGGGAGGAATCCTCCTCCTAGTAGGAGTAGGACTCCCCCTTTTTCCTAGTCCTTCTAGGAGAAGAAGGAAGGAGGGGGCGCCGCCCCTCCCCTAGTCCAATTCGGACTAGGGCCATGGGGGGCGCGCGGCCAGCCCTTGGCAGCCCCTCTCTCTCCGGTGGTTCCGATAATCCTTCCAGCACTCCGATATTTATCCGGTGACCCCCCGGGACTCATCCGGTGTCCGAATAACATCATCCAATATATCATTCTTTATGTCTCGACCATTTCGAGACTCCTCGCCATGTCCGTGATCACATCCGGGACTCCAAACTACCTTCGGTACATCAAAACACATAAACTCATAATACCGATCGTCATCGAACCTTAAGCGTGCTGACACTACGGGTTCGAGAACTATGTAGGCATGACCGAGACTCATCTCCGGTCAATAACCAATAGCGGAACCTGGATGCTCATATTGGCTCCTACATATTCTACGAAGATCTTTATTGGTCAAACCGCATAACAACATATGTTGTTCCCTTTGTCATCGGTATGTTACTTGCCCGAGATTCGATCGCCGGTATCTCAATACCTAGTTCAACCTTGTTACCGGCAAGTCTCTTTACTCGTTCTGTAATGCATCAACCCGTAACTAACTCATTAGTCACATTGCTTGTAAGGCTTATAGTGATGTGCATTACCGAGAGGGCCCAGAGATACCTCTCCAAATATCGGAGTGACAAATCCTAATCTCGATCTATGCCAACTCAACAAACATCATCAGAGACACCTGTAGAGCATCTTTATAGTCACCCAGTTACATTGTGACATTTGATATCACACTAAGTGTTCCTCCGTTATTCGGGAGTTGCATAATCTCATAGTCATAGGAACATGTATAAGTTATGAAGAAAGCAATAACAATAAACTAAACGATCATAGTGCTAAGCTAACTGATGGGTCAAGTCAATCACATCATTCTCTAATGATGTGATACCGTTCATCAAATGACAACTCATGTCTATGTCTAGGAAACTTAATCATATCTGATTAACGAGCTAGTCAAGTAGAGGCATACTAGTGACACTATGTTTGTCTATGTATTCACACATGTACTTGTTGGGGAACGTAGTAATTTCAAAAATTTTCCTACGATCACGCAAGACCATGGTGATGGCATAGCAACGAGAGGGGAGAGTGTCCGTCCACGTACCCTCGTAGACCGAAAGCGGAAGCGTTATAACAACGCGGTTGATGTAGTCAGACGCCTTCACGATCCGACCGATCCAAGCACCGAACGACGGCACCTCCGAGTTACGCACATCGCTCAGCTCGATGGCGATCCCGGACTCCGATCCAGCAAAGTGTCGGGATGAGTTCCGTCAAGACCTGACGGCGTGGTAGCGATGTTGATGCTCCACCGACGCAGGGCTTCGCCTAAGCTCATGACGATATGACTTCTCCGGCGCGAGGCTTCGCCTAAGCTCATGACGATATGACCGAAGTGGAATATGGTGGAAGGGGCACCGCACACGGCTAAGGAAAGATCCGTAGATCAACTTGTGTGTCATGGGGTGCCCCTGCCCCGTGATATAAATGAGCCAAGGGGAGGTGGCGGCCCAAGGGGAGGCGCGCAGGAGGAGTCCTACTCCCACCGAGTAGGACTCCCCCTCCTAGTTGGACTAGGATTGGAGGAGGGGAAGAGGGAAGGCGCCGCCCCTTCCTTGTCCTATTCGGACTAGAGGGGGGAGGGGGCGCAGCCCACCTTGGCCGGCCCTTCCTCTTCTCTCCTATGGCCCATTAAGGCCCATGGACCTCCCGGGGGGTTCCGGTAACCTCCCGGTACTCCGGTAAAATCCCAATTTCACCCGGAACACTTCCGATGTCCAAATGTAGGCTTCCAATATATCAATCTTTATGTCTCGACCATTTCGAGACTCCTCGTCATGTCCGTGATCACATCCGGGATTCCGAACAACCTTCGGTGCATCAATACTTATAAACTCATTATGAACTGTCATCGAAACGTTAAGCGTCACGGACCCTATGGGTTCGAGAACTATGCGAACATGACCTAGAACCATTCTTGGTCAATAACCAATAGCGGAACCTGGATGCCCATATTGGTTCCTACATATTCTACGAAGATCTTTATCGGTCAAACCGCATAACGACATACGTTGTTCCCTTTGTCATCGGTATGTTACTTACCCGAGATTCGATCGTCGGTATCCAATACCTAGTTCAATCTCGCTATCGGTAAGTCTCTTTACTCGTTCCGTAATACATCATCTCACAACTAACTCATTAGTTGTAATGCTTGCAAGGCTTAAGTGATGTGTATTACCGAGAAGGCCTAGAGATACCTCTCCCACAATCGGAGTGACAAAATCTAATCTCAAATACGCCAACCCAACAAGTACCTTTGGAGACACCTGTAGTACTCCTTTATAATCACCCGATTACGTTGTGACGTTTGGTAGCACCAAAGTGTTCCTCCGTAAACGGGAGTTGCATAATCTCATAGTTATAGGAACATGTATGGGTCATGAAGAAAGCATTAACATACTAAACGATCAAGTGTTAAGCTAACGGAATGGGTCATGTCAATCAGATCATTCAACTAATGATGCGACCTTGTTAATCAAATAACAACTCCTTGTTCATGGTTAGGAAACATAACCATCTTTGATTAACAAGCTAGTCAAGTAGAGGCATACTAGTGACATCTTGTTTGTCTATATATTCACACATGTATTATGTTTCCGGTTAATACAATTCTAGCATGAATAATAAACATTTATCATGATATAAGGAAATAAATAATAACTTTATTATTGCCTCTAGGGCATATTTCCTTCAGTCTCCCACTTGCACTAGAGTCAATAATCTAGTTCACATCGCCATGTGATTTAACATCAATAGTTCACATCTATACGTGGTTAACACCCATAGTTCACATCGACATGTGACCAACACCCAAAGGGTTTACTAGAGTCGATAATCTAGTTCACATCGCTATGTGATTAACACCCAAAGAGTACTAAGGTGTGATCATGTTTTGCTTGTGAGATAATTTTAGTCAACGGGTCTGTCACATTCAGAGCCGTAAGTATTTTGCAAATTTCTATGTCTACAATGCTCTGCACGGAGCTACTCTAGCTAATTGCTCCCACTTTCAATATGTATCCAGATTGAGACTCAGAGTCATCTAGATTAGTGTTAAAACTTGCATCGACGTAACCCTTTACGACGGGCTCTTTTATCACCTCCATAATCGAGAAATATTTCCTTAGTCCTCACTAAGGATGTCTTTGACCAATGTCCGATGATCTACTCCTAGATCACTATTGTACTCCTTGCCAAATTTGGAGCAAGGTATACAATAGGTCCGGTACATAGCATAGCATACTTTATAGAACCTATGATCGAGGCATAGGGAATGACTTTCATTCTCTTTTCTATTTTCTGCCGTGGTCGGGATTTGAGTCTTACTCAATTTCATACGTTTTGCAACACAGGCAAGAACTTTTCTTTCGACTGTTCCATTTTGAACTACTTCAAAATCTTGTCAAGGTATGTACTCATTGAAAAACTTATCAAGCGTCTTGATCTATCTCTATAGATCTTGATGCTCAATATGTAAGCAGCTTCACCGAGGTCCTTCTTTGAAAAAAAACTCTTTTCAACCACTCCTTTATGCTTTGCAGAATAATTCTACATTATTTCCGATCAACAATATGTCATTCACATATACTTATCAGAAATGCTGTAGTGCTCCCACTCACTTTCTTGTAAATACAGGCCTTTCCAAAAGTCTGTATAAAACCATATGCTTTGATCAATTTATCAAAGCGTATATTCCAACTCTGAGATGCTTGCACCAGTCCATAGATGGATCGCTGGAGCTTGCATATTTTGTTAACACCTTTAGGATCGACAAAAACCTTCTGGTTGCATCATATACAACTCTTCTTTAATAAATCCATTAAGAAATGCAGTTTTGACATCCATTTGCCAGATTTCATAAAGTGTGGCAATTGCTAACATGATTCGGACAGACTTTTAAGCATCGATACGAGTGAGAAAATCTCATTGTATTCAACATCTTGAACTTTTGTCAAAAAACCTTTTTCGACAAGTCTAGCTTTGTAGATAGTAACACTACTATCAGTGTCTGTCTTCCTCTTGAAGATCCATTTATTTAACATGGCTTGCTGATCATCGAGCAAGTCAATCAAAGTCCATACTTTGTTCTCTTACATGGATCATATCTCAGATTTTATGGCCTCGAGCCATTTCACGGAATCAGGGCTCATCATCGCTTCCTCATCGTTCGTAGGTTCATCATGGTCTAGTAACATGACTTCCGAACATGATTACTACACCACTGGTGCGGATCTTACTCTGGAAGACCTACGAGGTTTGGTAGTAACTTGATCTGAAGTTTCATGATCAATATCATTAGCTTCCTCACTAATTGGTGTATTTGTCACAGGAACTGATTTCTGTGATGAACTACTTTCCAATAAGGGTACAGGTATAGTTACCTCATCAAGTTCTACTTTCCTCCCACTCACTTCTTTCGAGAGAAACTCCTTCTCTAGAAAGGATCCATCTTAGCAACGAAAAACTTACCTTCAGATCTGTGATAGAAGGTGTACCCAATATTTACCTTTGGGTATTCTATGAAGACGCACTTCTCCGATTTGGGTTCGAGCTTATCAGGTGAAAACTTTTTCACATAAGTATCAAAACTCCAAACTTTTAAGAAACGACAGCTTAGGTTTCCTGTTAAACCATAGTTCATATGGTGTCGTCTCAACGGATTTAGATGGTGCCCTATTAAACGTGAATGCAGCTGTCTCTAATGCATAACCCCAAAACGATATTGGTAAATCGGTAAGAGACATCATTGATCGCACCATATCAAAATAAAGTACGGTTACGACGTTCGGACACACCATAACGTTGTGGTGTTCCAGGTGGCGTGATCTGTGAAACTATTCCACTTTGTTTTAATTGAAGACCAAACTCGCAACTCAAATATTCATCTCCACGATCAGATCGCAGAAACTTTATTTTCTTGTTACGATGACTTTCTACTTCACTCTGAAATTCTTTGAACTTTTCAACTATTTCAGACTTATGTTTCATCAAGAAGATATACGTATATCTGCTCAAATCATCTGTGAAGGTCAGAAAATAATGATACTTGCCACGAGCATCAACACTCATTGAATCGCATACATCGGTATGTATTATTTCCAATAAGTCAGGAGCTTGTTCCATTGTTCCGGAGAACGGAGTTTTAGTCATCTTGCCCAAAAGGCACGGTTCGCAAGCATCAAATGATTCATAATCAAGTGATTCCAAAAGTCCATCAACATGGAGTTTTCTTCATGCGCTTTACACCAATATGACCTAAACGGCAGTGCCAAAAATAAGTTGCACTATCATTATTAACTTTGCATCTTTTGGTTTCAATATTATGAATATGTGTATCACTATGATCGAGATCCAATGAACCATTTTCATTGGGTGTGTAACCATATAAGGTTTTATTCATGTAAATGTAACAACAATTTATTCTCTTACTTAAATGAATAACCGTATTGCAATAAACATGATCAAATCATATTTATGCTCAACACCAAATAACACTTATTTAGGTTCCACACTAATCCCGAAAGTATAGGGAGTGTGCGATGATGATCATATCAATCTTGGAACTACTTCCAACACTCATCGTCACTTCCCCTTCAACTAGTTTCTGTTCATTCGGCAACTCCTGTTTCAAGTTACTACTCTTAGCAACTGAACCAGTATCAAATACCGAGGGGTTGCTACGAACACTAGTAAAATACACATCAATAATCTGTATATCAAATATACCTTTGTTCACTTTGCCATCCTTCTTATCCGCCAAATACTTGGGGTAGTTCCGCTTCTAGTGACCAGTTCCATTGCAGCAAAAGCACTTAGTCTCAGGCTTAGGTCCAGACTTGGGCTTCTTCACTCGAGCAGCAACTTGCTTGCCGTTCTTCTTGAAGTTCCCCTTCTTCCCTTTGCCCTTTTTCCTTGAGACTAGTGGTCTTGTCAATCATCAACACTTGATGCTCTTTCTTGATTTCTACCTTCGTCGATTTCAACATCACGAAGAGCTCGGGAATCGTTTTCGTCATCCCTTGCATACTATAGTTCATCACGAAGTTCTAGTAACTTAGTGATGGTGACTAGAGAATTCTGTCAATCACTATCTTATCCGGAAGATTAACTCCCACTTGATTCAAGCGATTGAAGTACCGGACAATCTGAGAACATGCTCACTAGTTGAGCGATTCTCTTCCATCTTTTAGCTATAGAACTTGTTGGAGATTTCATATCTCTCAACTCGGTATTTGCTTGAAATATTAACTTCAATTCCTGGAACATCTCATATGGTCCATGACGCTCAAAACGCCTTTGAAGTCCCGATTCTAAGCCGTTAAGCATGGTACACTAAACTATCAAGTAGTCATCATATTGAGCTAGCCAAACGTTCATAACGCGTGCATTTGCTCCTGCAATAGGTCTGTCACCTAGCGTTGCATTAAGGACATAATTCTTACAGGCAGCAATGAGGATAAACCTCAGATCACGGATCCAATCCGCATCATTGCTACTAACATTTTTCAATACAATTTTCTCTAGGAACACATATAAAAACATAGGGAAGCAACAACGCGAGCTATTGATCTACAACATAATTTGCAAAATACTACCAGGACTAAGTTCATGATAAATTAAAGTTCAATTAATCATATTACTTAAGAACTCCCACTTAGATAGACATCTCTCTAGTCATCTAAGTGATTACGTGATCCAAATCAACTAAACCATGTCCGATCATCACGTGAGATGGAGTAGTTTTAATGGTGAACATCACTATGTTGATCATATCTACTATATGATTCACGCTCGACCTTTCGGTCTCCGTGTTCCGAGGCCATATCTGTTATATGCTAGGCTCGTCAAGTTTAACCTGAGTATTCCGCGTGCGCAACTGTTTTGCACCAGTTGTATTTGAACGTAGAGCCTATCACACCCGATCATCACGTGGTGTCTCAAAGACGAAGAACTTTCGCAACGGTGCATACTCAGGGAGAACACTTCTTGATAATTTTGGTGAGAGATCATCTTATAATGCTACCGTCAATCAAAGCAAGATAAGATGCATTAAGGATGCAATCAATATAAGTGATATGATATGGTCATCATCATCTTGTGCTTGTGATCTCCATCGCCGAAGCACCGTCATGATCACCATCGTCACCGGCGCGACACCTTGATCTCCATCGTAGCATCGTTGTCGTCTCGCCAACTATTGCTTCTACGACTATCGCTACTCCTTAGTGATAAAGTAAAGCAATTACATGGCGATTGCATTTCATACAATAAAGCGACAACCATATGGCTCTCGCCACTTGCCGATAACTCGGTTACAAAACATGATCATCTCATACAATAAAATATAGCATCACGTCTTGACCATATCACATCACAACATGCCCTGCAAAAACAAGTTAGACGTCCTCTATTTTGTTGTTGCAAGTTTTACGTGGCTGCTACGGGCTGAGCAAGAACCGTTCTTACCTACGCATCAAAACCACAACGATAGTTTGTCAAATAGACTCCGTTTTAACCTTCTCAAGGACCGGGCGTAGCCATACTCGGTTCAACTAAAGTGAGAGAGACAGACACCCGTCGGTCACCTTTAAGCAACGAGTGCTCGGAGCGGTGAAACCAGTCTCGCGTAAGCGTCTGGCGTAATGTCGGTCCGGCCGCTTCATCTCACAATACCGCTGAACCAAAGTATGACATGCTGGTAGGCAGTATGACTTGTATCGCCCACAACTCACTTGTGTTCTACTCGTGCACATGACATCAACGCATAAAACCAGGCTCGGATGCCTTTGTTGGGGAACGAGTAATTTCAAAAAATTTCCTACGATCACGCAAGACCATGGTGATGGCATAGCAACGAGAGGGGAGAGTGTCCGTCCGCACCCTCGTGAGACCGAAAGCGAAGCGTTATAACAACGCGGTTGATGTAGTCGTACTTCTTCACGATCCGACCGATCCAAGCACCGAACGACGGCACCTCCGAGTTCTGCACACGCTCAGCTCGATGACGATCCCGGACTCGATCCAAAGAAAGTGTCGGGGATGAGTTCCGTCAGACGACGGCGTGGTGGACGATGTTGATGCTCCACCGACGCAGGGCTTCGCCTAAGCTCCGCTGACGATATGACTTCTCCGGCGCGAGGCTTCGCTTAAGCTCCATGACGATATGACCAAGTGGAATATGGTGGAAGGGGCACCGACACGGCTAAGGAAAGATCCGTAGATCAACTTGTGTGTCATGGGGTGCCCCTGCCCCGTGATATAAAGGAGCCAAGGGGAGGTGGCCGCCCAAGGGGCGCGCAAGGAGGAGTCCTACTCCCACCGAGTAGGACTCCCCTCTCCTAGTTGGACTAGGATTGGAGGAGGAAGAGGGAAGGCGCCGCCCCCTTCCTTGTCCTATTCGGACTAGAGGGGAGGGGCGCGCAGCCCACCTTGGCCGGCCCTTCCTCTTCTCTCCTATGGCCCATTAAGGCCCATGGACCTCCCGGGGTTCCGGTAACCTCCGGTACTCCGTAAAATCCCAATTTCACCGGAACACTTCCGATGTCCAAATGTAGGCTTCCAATATATCAATCTTTATGTCTCGACCATTTCGAGACTCCTCGTCATGTCCGTGATCACATACGGGACTCAACAACCTTCGGTGCATCAATACTTATAAACTCATAATGAACTGTCATCGAAGCGTTAAGCGTGCGGACCCTACGGGTTCGAGAACTATCTGAACATGACCTAGAACCATTCTCGGTCAATAACCAATAGCGGAACCTGGATGCCCATATTGGTTCCTACATATTCTACGAAGATCTTTATCGGTCAAACCGCATAACGACATACGTTGTTCCCTTTGTCATCGGTATGTTACTTACCCGAGATTCGATCGTCGGTATCCAATACCTAGTTCAATCTCGTTCCCGGTAAGTCTCTTTACTCGTTCCGTAATACATCATCTCACAACTAACTCATTAGTTGTAATGCTTGCAAGGCTTAAGTGATGTGTATTACCGAGAAGGCCTAGAGATACCTCTCCGACAATCGGAGTGACAAAACCTAATCTCGAAATACGCCAACCCAACAAGTACCTTTGGAGACACCTGTAGTACTTCTTTATAATCACCCAGTTACGTTGTGACGTTTGGTAGCACCCAAAGTGTTCCTCCGGTAAACGGGAGTTGCATAATCTCATAGTTATAGGAACATGTATGGGTCATGAAGAAAGCATTAACATACTAAACGATCAAGTGTTAAGCTAACGGAATGGGTCATGTCAATCAGATCATTCAACTAATGATGTGACCTTGTTAATCAAATAACAACTCCTTGTTCACGGTTAGGAAACATAACCATCTTTGATTAACAAGCTAGTCAAGTAGAGGCATACTAGTGACATACTGTTTGTCTATATATTCACACATGTATTATGTTTCCGGTTAATACAATTCTAGCATGAATAATAAACATTTATCATGATATAAGGAAATAAATAATAACTTTATTATTGCCTCTAGGGCATATTTCCTTCAGTACTAAGTTTACGGTTAATACAATTCTAGCATGAATAATAAACATTTATCATGATATAAGGAAATATAAATAACAACTTTATTATTGCCTCTAGGGCATATTTCCTTCAGTCTCCCACTTGCACTAGAGACAATAATCTATATTACATTGTAATGATTCTAACACCATGGAGTCTTGGTGCTCATCATGTTTTTCACATGAGAGAGGCTTAGTCAACGGTTCCACAACATTCAGATCCGTATGTATCTTGAAAATCTCTATGTCTCCCTCCTTGACTTGATCGCGGATGGAATTGAAGAGTCTCTTGATGTGTTTGGTTCTCTTGTGAAATCTGGATTCCTTTACCAAGGCAATTGCACCAGTATTGTCACAAAAGATTTTCATTGGACCCGATGCACTAGGTATGACACGTAGATTGGATATGAACTCCTTCATCCAGACTCCTTCATTTGTTGCTTCCGAAGCAGCTATGTACTCCGCTTCACACGTAGATCCCACCATGACGCTTTTCTTGGAACTGCACCAACTGACAGCTCCACCATTCAATAAAAATACATATCCAATTTGTGACTTAGAGTCATCAGGATTAGTGTCAAAGCTTGCATTGACGTAACTGTCTACGATGAGCTCTTTGTCACCTCCATAAACGAGAAACATATCCTTAGTCCTTTTCAGATATTTCAGGATGTTCTTGACCGTTGTCTAGTGATCCACTCCTGGATTACTTTGGTACCTCCCTGCTAAACTGATAGCAAGGCAAACATCAGGTCTGGTACATAGCATCGCATATATGATAGAACCTATGGCTGAAGCATAGGGAATGACTTTCATTTTCTCTCTTCTGAAGTGGTCGGGCATTGAGTCTGACTCAACTTCACACCTTGTAACACAGGAAAGAACCCTTTCTTTGCTTGATCCATTTTGAAATTCTTCAAAACTTTATCAAGGTATGTGCTTTGTGAAAGTCCAATTAAGCGTCTTGATCTATCTCTATAGATTTTGATGCCTAATATATAAGCAGCTTCACCGAGGTCTTCCATTGAAAAATTCTTATTCAACTATCCTTTTATGCTATTCATAAATTCAGTATCATTTCCGATCAATAATATGTCATCCACATATAATATCAGAAATGCTACAGAGCTCCCACTCACTTTCTTGTAAATACAGGCTTCTCCAAAAGTCTGTATAAAACCATATGCTTTGATCACACTGTCAAAGCATATATTCCCACTCCGAGAGGCTTGCACCAGTCCATAAATGAATCGCTGGAGCTTGCACACTTTGTTAGCACCTTTTGGATCGACAAAACCTTCCCGTTGCATCATATACAACTCTTCTTTAAGATATCCATTAAGGAATGCAGTTTTGACATCCATTTGACAAATTTCATAATCATAAAATGCGGCAATTGCTAACATGATTCGGACGGACTTAAGCATCGCTACGGGTGAGAAAGTCTCATCGTAGTCAACTCCTTGAACTTGTCAAAAACCTTGCGCAACAAGTCGAGCTTTGTAGACAGAAATATTACCGTCAGCGTCAGTCTTCTTCTTGAAGATCCATTTATTCACTATGGCTTGCCGATCATCGGGTAAGTCAACCAAAAGTCCACACTTTGTTCTCATGCATGGATCCCATCTCAGATTTCATGGCCTCAAGCCATTTTGCGGAATCTGGGCTCATCATCGCTTCCTCATAGTTCGTAGGTTCGTCATGGTCAAGTAACATGACTTCCAGAACAGGATTACCATACCACTCTGGTGTGGATCTTACTCTGGCTGACCTACGAGGTTCGGTAGTAACTTGATCAGAAGTTTCATGATCATCATCATTAACTTCCTCACTTACTGGTGTAGGAATCACTGGAACTGATTTCTGGGATGAACTACTTTCCAATAAGGGAGCATGTACAATTACCTCATTGTAACACCCCAAAAATTTAACCAAGTTTTCAATATTAAAATTTTTGCCAGGAGTTTTCATTTTTTATTTCTGTGGATTTTCAGAACTCTTCTTTTATTATTAAGGAGTTTTATCTTCTTTCCCAAGTGGAGCTTTCCAAAATATATTGGACTTCTTTGCCATCTCATTTAAATAATTTCTAAATCAGCAGATTTATTTATTAATATTATTTCACCCTGAGCTTTAATCATTAAAATGGCTTGTTTTAAATTTTGGAGCTCTGTTTGTACTGCAACCAGTTGATAACTTTAACTAATATTTCAACCAAAATTTGGAGATGTCATGAGATGTCTCTAAATCACTTATGTGCATCAAAATAATTATTTCATTGCATATTTTGAGTTTTACACCTGTTTTTCCTTCTCTGGTCCAGTGGACATTTTTGCACTACAACCCAATTAAATCTTTCCCTAGAACCTCCACGAAAATTATGGGATATTAGTGGTAGCATGCCATCCAACTTTATGCAAAAACAAAGTGTTGTTCTTTGGAAAAATTGAGTGAATCATCATCATCTTCATTACGGTGCCATTTGGTGATTTGTACTGCAACCATCTCCTAACTTGCTTCTTTAGCTATAATTGCTTTTCCTACTTATAGTCCTCCTTGCCAAACCCTTAAGTCCGTAAGAGTGGACCCTTTGGAAGATTTTTGGTTCATAAAACAGTGCCATTCACTTTCTGCCCAGGATTGTAGTTTTGCAAAACTTGCACTAGCAAGTTTCTCCTTTTTGCAAACCAACTCCACCACCCTCTCTCATATCCATAGAGACACTGATCTGGAGAATTTGGCCACTCCAAGAACTACCTACTTGCCTTTGGCATTTTGTCAAACACCCTGTGTGCACAACCAGATTTGACATGACTTCAAGTTTACTTGGTGAACTTGAGCCCTTGACCAATCCACCATGTCCCTTGATTCCATTGCTAACCCTAACCTAGATCTGCTATGTGCCAGCCTCACCCAAGCCCTGTAGCATGCCATGGCATTTCATCGAGCACCTCCCGTGCGTGCTCTGGGCGCGAGCAGAGCACGCGTATTGCACGTGCCGCGCCCCTGGCTTGCCACCACTCCGCAGAGCCGCGTCACTCGCTTGGCCTCTCGCTGCGTCGCGCCAAGGAACCCGACCGCCTCTGCAGCGTTGCCAGCAGGCTCTTGGCGGCACGCCGGCGTCCGTAGCGCACCTCTGCCACGGTCGGCGCTGCCAAAGCCACCCCGGCTCGCCACCTGCCCCTGTGAGCAGTGCAAGCTCATCCCCTCGCTCGTCGGCTAGCTCTGCCGCCGCCACGCCGCCTAAGTTACAACATAGCGGTTCGCCGTCGTCCCTATCGCCCGGCCGCCTCGAACCGTCCTCCATCGCTATATAAAGAGGTCCCCGAGCTCAAACCCGCACGCAGAGCAGCCTCACACCATCCCACTCGTGCCCCCTTAGCCACAATTGAGAGGAGAGAGTCGTCTTCTTCCTCTCCGGCAACACCAGCCCCCGCCTCTAACCAGGCCATTCTGGCACAACCAGGGCCTCCCCCGCGCCACGCTCTTCACCAGAAGCCATCTCTTCCTCCCCGAACCCTTCCCCTACTCCATTTCGATCGGGAACCACCATGCCCCAAAACCACTTCGCCTGAAGCTTTCCTCCGCCAAGCTGGCTTCACGGCAGCTCACGCCATCCCCGCCAACCCAGCGACCACCGGGAGGACCGCCCCATTCCTGCGGATCCATCCCGACCATTTGGAGCCCGCGAGGAGCCGCCAAACGCCGGCAACGATCGCCGGAGTCCCCGCCTCTGTTCGGCCGGAGGAAGAAGAGGGAAGGAGACTGGTCAAACCTGACCAGTGGGGCCCCCTGGACCCACTGTCAGTGACCCAGGCGCAAACCACGTGGGTTAAGTGGAAACGTATTTCCGAAAGGCGCCTTCGACGTGTAATGATATTCAAACGTTTTCTTTTACGGTTTTCTTTTAAATAACAGATTTTTGACAAAACTTTGACCCGCTGTATCTTTTTAAATACAACTCCAAATCAATTGATTCTTTTTCCTACCTCTCTCAAATATTGTCTAGTTTATTTTAAGATTTATTTGAAAAAAATTCAAAACAACTTTTTGTGCTGTTTTCATTTTATGTAATAATTCATATATTTTTTAAATAGGATTTTTGAAGATTTCAAGATGTTTTGGATGCACCCTTCTTTCCCATGACCTGAAGGCAAGCATTCTGAACCCCGGTGAAATTTTTGTGTGTGTTGTTTGATTCGGTGATAACACCACTCCGACATGTGCATACGTCATTTTATGTGAGGATGTGATCCTTTTCATAAGTGCATATTAATAATTTCCTGCAAATGGAGTTGATATGATTGTGATAGAAATCACCGTCATGTGCCTTTCATGCCTACCAGGAGGAAAGAAGGGAAGGCCTCTGTCTTGGGTAGACACGGTCTTGTCCCTAATCCTCCGTCGGGACGGTCGTGTCCGGTATAGCATGAGGGGTATGTCGCGTGATGTTTCCATCTGTTGTTTGAAATATATGCATTGTTATGCTAATCATGCAGGAAATATCATTACCTCCTGAGTCGACCTTAGATCGAGTATTGTGCCAGTAACCCCCATACTTGCTTCGTACTACCACTCGTCTCTACATTTAGTAGGGTACGGGTCAGTAAGTTATCAACCCTTTCCTAGCACACACCGTACAGAGAGGCCGTGGTGGAATATACTGGAGGCATCCGGTAGTCACGCCACCGGGTCTGGGAACCTGGGTGTTTCGGTTGTAGCCGAAAGGGGTAGCTCCTCAGCTTATGCTGCTGTATAAATTTTGTGACCCCATGTTACGCCGAGGTTGTAGCCTCCCACTTAGAGTTTTGCTTGACAGGTGTCGTGGGTGATTCTGCACACATGTGAGTTAAGCTGGTGTGTGCAAGTTAGGTGTGTTTTCAACAAAAAGACCGTAGACGGAATTAGTCCCGATAGACTAAAGGAATCCGTTACTCATGGGTAAAGAGTACACCCTCTGCAGAGATAAAACCTATTCGAATAGCCGTGTCCATGGTTAAGGATTACAGTCTGGGATGGGTCAAGTGTCGGTCTTAGTGTCGGTCTTCGGAGGTGGAACTGTTAAACCAGAACTGAATTTTCGCAACTTGTGGATTGTGAAAAAATTATGATTATCATTATTATTGTTGACTAACCCGTGATTTTATTGGTATTCTCGAATATCCCTGGGATGGTTCTACCTCCTGGATATTTACTGTATTTTCTTTTAAAAGCCCTTTATGTGGCGTCGCTAAGACGCCCGACTGTGGCATTTCTTTTAAAGCCCTTTATGCGGTGTCGCTCAGACGCCCGACTGCGGCATTGTTTTTGTTTATTTATAAGCCCTTTATGTGGTGTCGCTCAGACGCCCGACTGCGGCATTGTTTTTGTTTATTTATAAGCCCTTTATGTGGTGTCTCTCAGACGCCCGACTGTGGCATAGCTTTTAAAGCCCTTTATGCGGTGTCGCTCAGACGCCCGACTATGGCATTTCTTTTAAAGCCCTTTATGTGGTGTCGCTCAGACGCCCGACTGTGGCATTTCTTTTAAAGCCCGTTATGCTGTGTCGCTCAGACGCCCGACTGTGGCATTTCTTTTAAAGCCCTTTATGCGGTGTCGCTCAGACGCCCGATTGTGGCATTTCTTTTGAAGTCCTTTATGTTATTTATTTCATTATTTTAATACTCCCATATTATTGCATATTCACAAATAACATGCTTGTACGTATCAGCATTTTATTTATCTTTTGTGACTGACGCCCTGAGCATAAAATATTTTCAGCACATCATTGTTAAATTATGCCTGTGTTCATTATGTTTGCAAGTACATTCAAAGTACTCACTGGCTTGTCCCTGGCTATTGTCTTGGCCAGGTTTCATGCTTGGAGAGGAGTGTTGCGATGACAGTCCCAGAACCTAAGCAACGGTGATAGCCACCACGCGAAGATAGGAGTTAACCTGGTCAGCTGTTCCTGTGGGAAATGGAGTCCCATAGACGAGGGTGTTTCATAACCCGCTTCCACCGTCAACCTTTAGAAACCATTTGTTGTACTCACAGGCCAGAATGGTCTTGTACTACATATATTGTATTTTGCTTGGAATTTCTGTATCAAGTTGGTGCCTTATCAGCTAACAGTTATCCTGGGGCTGGTAAGCATAAGGGCCATTTTCCTGGGATTGACACCCGGAGAATCGGTCGCCACACTCATCAAGTTCTACTTTCCTCCCACTCACTTCTTTCGAGAGAAACTCCTTCTCTAGAAAGGATCCATTCTTAGCAACGAATATCTTGCCTTCGGATCTGTGATAGAAGGTTTATACGTCTCCAACGTATCTACTTTTCCAAACACTTTTGCCCTTGTTTTGGACTCTAACTTGTATAATTTGAATGGAACTAACCCGGACTGACGGTGTTTTCTGCAGAATTGCCATGGTGTTATTTTTGTGCAGAAATAAAATTTCTTGGAATGACATGAAAATCAACAGAGATTATTTTTGGAATTAATAAAAAATATTGGGGAAAGAATCAAGGCCAGGGGGCCCATACCCTGTCCACGAGGGTGGGGGCGCGCCTACCACCCCTGGGTGCGCCCCCTACCTCGTGGGCCCCCTGGTGCTCCACTGACCTCAACTCCAACTCTATATATTCACGTTCGGGGAGAAAACAATCAGGGAGAAGGATTCATCGCGTTTTACGATACGGAGCCGCCGCCAAGCCCTAATCTCTCTTGGGAGGGCTGATCTGGAGTCTGTTCGGGGCTCTAGAGAGGGAAATCCGTCGCCATCGTCATCATCAACCTTCCTCCATTACCAATTTCATGATGCTCACTGCCGTGCGTGAGTAATTCCATCATGGGCTTGCTGGACGGTGATGGGTTGGATGACATTTACCATGTAATCGAGTTAGTTTTGTTAGGGTTTGATCCCTAGTATCCATTATGTTCTGAGATTGATGTTGCTATGACTTTGCTATGCTTAATGCGTGTCACTAGGGCCCGAGTGCCATGATTTCAGATCTGAACCTATTATGTTCTCATGAATATATGTGAGTTCTTGATCCTATCTTGCAAGTCTATAGTCACCTATTATGTGTTATGATCCGTTAACCCCGAAGTGACAATAATCGGGACCACTACCGTGATGACCGTAGTTTGAGGAGTTCATGTATTCACTAAGGGTTAATGCTTTGGTCCGGTACTCTATTAAAAGGAGGCCTTAATATCCCTTAGTTTCAATAGGACCCGCTGCTGCCACGGGAGGGTAGGACAAAAGATGTCATGCAAGTTCTTTTCCATAAGTGCGTATGACTATATAGAATACATTCCTACATTACATTGATGAACTAGAGCTAGTTCTGTGTCACCCTATGTTATAACTATTGCATGAGGAATCGCATCTGGCATAATTCTCCATCACCGATCCAATGCCTACGAGCTTTTCACATATTATTCTTCGCTTACTTTTACTCATACATCATATAATTACTACAAAACTATCATCATTACTTTTGCCACTGCTATCAAGCATTTCCATACTACTTTGCTACTAAATACCTTGTTGCAGATACTAAGTTATCCAAGTGTGGTTGAATTGACAACTCAACTGCTAATACTTGATAATATTATTTGGCTCCCCTTGTGTCTAATCAATAAATTTGGGTTGAATACTCGCCTCGAAAACTGCTATGCATCCCCTATACTTGTGGGTTATCAAGACTATTTTCCGGGCGCCGCTGTCGGGAGCATAGCTCTATTCTTTGAGTCACTTGGGATTTATATCTGTTGGTCACTATGAGGAACTTGAAATACGAAAGAACTAAGATTTTTCCCTCAACTACGAGGGGAGGTAAGGAACTCCCATCTAGCTCTGCACTTGATTCTCCTTCTGTTTTGAGTAAGCTTGCGACACCTAAACCTGCTTCTGCTATTAATTCGGATATGTTGCATGTTATTGATGCTGCCACTTCTACTATGCATGATACTTTTGATGAAACTACTTCTATGCTTGATACTACTATGCCAGTAGGTGAATTTCTTGATGAACAACCTTCTAGGGCTAGAGAGAATGAAATTATTGAAACCGATAATATTGATGAAAGTGATGATGAAGATTCTCCCCTAGATATGAATTACTGTTGTGCACGAGGGTTATGTTATGGATGAAGAAACTGCTAGAGACTTTCTTGCTTGCAATGATAGGAATGATCTTAAGAAATTATTAGCTAAGCTAAAAGAAAAATCTTTGAATGCTAGAATGAAATATGACCCTGCTTTTGCTACTTCACCTATCTTCACATCGATAAGGATTATGATATCTTGAGATAATTACTTTGGTTCAATCTGATCCTTTTATGGCTATGAATCTGAAACTGTTGTGGCACATCTTACTAAATTAAATGATATAGCCACCTGTTCACTAATGATAAGAAAACTCGCTACTATTATATCCTTAAATTGTTTCCATTCTCATTAAAGGGTGAGGCTAAAATATGGTTTAATTCTCTTGATTATGGTTGTAAAAGTAGTCCCCTGTGGATATGATTTACTACTTCTCCGCTAAATATTTCCCGCTCATAAGAAACAAGCTGCCTTAAGGGAAATATATATTTTTGTGCAATTTGAAGAAGAGAGTCTCCCACAAGCTTGGGGAGGCTTCTCCAATTACTTAATGCTTTGCCTGATATCCTCTCAAGAAAAATGAAATAGTTGATATCTTTTATAATGGACTAACTGATGCTTCTAGAGACCACCTGGATAGTTGTGCTGGTTGTGTTTTTAGGGAAAGAACAGTTGATCAAGCTGAATTGCTATTGAATAGTATGTTGGCTAATGAAAATAATTGGACACTTCCTGAACTAACTCCTAAGCCAACTTCGAAGAAAAGGGGTATTCTATTTCTCAGTCCTGAAGATATGCAAGAGGCAAAGAAATCTATGAAAGAAAAAGGTATTAAAACTGAAGATGTTAAGAATTTACCTCCTATTGAAGAAATACATGGTCTTAATTTTCCTCCTGTTGAAGAAATACATGGTCTCGATAACCCGACACAGGTAGTAAAGGTAATTCTCTCTGTAGATTTGATGAAGGTGATATTCCTTGTTATAAGTCTGCTAGCCAATGCTTAGATGAGTTTGATAATTTTATTGTCAAACAAGAAAACTTCAATGCTTATGTTGGTAGACTATTGAAACACAATGTCGATATGCTTGAACACTTGAGTGATTATATGTCTATAGTTAAAGGTGAACTTAAACTCATTAGTAAACATGCTTCTATGGTTACCACTCAAGTAGAACAAGTGCTTAAAGCTCAGAATGATTTGCTTAATGAATAAAATAATAAGAAAAATGATAATTTTGTTAGAGATATGACTAGAGGGGGTAAAATGACTCAGGAACCTTTGTATCCTGAGGGTCATCCTAAGAGAATTGAGCAGGACTCTCAGAGAACTAATGTTGATGCACCTAGTCCTTCTAAGAGGAAGAAAAGAAAATGACAGGACTTTGCATGCTTCTAGTGAACCTATTGTTGACACACCTGAGAATCACAATGATATTTCTATCTCTGATGCTGAAACACAATCTGGTGATGAACATGAGCCTAGTGATAATGTTAATGATGATGTTCATGCCGATGCTCAACCTAGCAATAACAATGATGTAGAAATTGAACATGTTGTTGATCTTGATAACCCGCAATCAAAAAATCGACGTTATGATAAGAGAGATTTCATTGCTAGGAAGCACGGTAAAGAAAGGGAACCATGGGTTCAGAAACCCATGCCTTTTCCTCCTAAACCATCCAAGAAAAAGGATGATGAGGATTTTGAGTGTTTTGCTGAAATGATTAGACCTATCTTCTTGCGTATGCGTTTTACTGATATGCTTAAAATGAATCCTTATGCTAAGTACATGAAGAATATTGTTACAAATAAGAGAAAGATACCAGAAGCTGAAATTTCCACCATGCTTGCTAATTATACTTTTAAGGGTACAGTATGGCTGGATGTACCCTATTGAAAGGAAGCTAGGCACTTTCAAGGGCTATGTTAGGAACAAACTAGACCCGAGGGTTGCATTGCAGAGGCCTACATTGCTACAGAAGCGTTGACATTCTGCTCAAAATACATTGAAACAGCTGATCAGCTTAGAAAAGAGGTGGGTGAAGACAATCCCAGGCTCAATGTTTTCGATTATTCTGCTCGAAAGTTACGGTGGAAGAGTCGACAAGAGGACAAACCTAAAGATTTGGACAAAATGGTTTGGTATGTGTTGAACAACTGTCCTGAGATACTACCTTATATCAAGTAAGTGCAGTACTGCAACTTATACATCGTAATCTACTAAACTTGCAGCACATTCTTATATATTTAGATGTTTAACGTGATCACTATGTTGTGCAGCATCTACAAAGAGGAGTTACTACCGCAAAATCCAAGAAACATTGACAAACTGGTTATGGCCGGATTTGTGAAATGGTTCAAGAACCATGTAAGCTTTTGAAGTGCACTGTCAGTTTTTTTAATATATTGAGTACATAAGACGATCAGCTTGTCTATTTTCTAACCATAGGTTAAGAAGATGCAGGAGGATGGGCAGGCAGTTGATGATGCCCTTTACTCACTAGCAATGGGTCCTGATACTCGGGTAAGACATTATGAATCATGTGTCGTTGGAGATGTGCGCTACAACACCCTTGCACGAGACGAAGGCAGGAAGACACAAAACAAAGGCCATCATGAGCACGGATATGTATGACAAAGAGACAACTGAAATGTATGCTAACATAATGTACATTGTTCAATTGCAGTATATCTCCAGTTTCGAGGATCATCGGTGTGTGGTTCTGTTGTCCTATCGTTGGTATAACCTGTTTTCCAGGATCGCAAAACCCAGAGCTGATGATTATTTCAAATCCATCAATGTCAAGGCGGCGTACTAGACCAACGAGCTTTTTATTTTTACAAATCAAGCAACACAGATATTTTCTTGGAAGACACATTTGCACGTAGTGATGACTGGAGAGTATTGCAAAGGTTTGAGCAGAGGAATTCGTTTAATGAAGTTGCACAACAAGACGATGCTTACATCGCCCCGATGTACAAGATAACACATATGTTCCTAATATCTTTGAGAACCATCACGTCAATGACGCCGGGCGAAAAGATTGCCTCTCGTGGTTGTGGACATACAAGAGTTGATCAAGAAGAAGCCAACGCTCGAGGACGTTGAAGACGCAGTAAGAAGATGACACCGTGGGGAATTACGATTCGCATCGATACACATGGCGAAGATGTTGACGCTGCTGCTGCAGATGATGATTACATTGCTTTTGTTGTATTTGCCTGTCAAAAGACGTTTTTTATCTACTATGTGAAATTGTGTTTGCTATGACAACTGAAACCTGATGAACATGTTGTTTAGTATTTTGCTGTGAGAACATCACTTGTTATGTGTGCTGATTTGTGCTTGGTGATTGTATGGCAACTAAAACATGATGATATTGTTGTTTAGTTGTACTCATATTTGGCTGTGAAACTTGAATTTGATGACATAGTTTGTTGTTGGACTGCAATTTGCTCGACGTCTTCGAATGAGAACAAAGCTGACCCGACAGGGCCTCTGCTATTTATTTATTTATGAGCAAAAGGGGTACCCCTGATTTCCGTTAATAGAAATCATTAGATGTTCACAACACTACACCTAGCCTGCTACATGTGTTTCATTCATTACTAGTTTCAAAGAAAGTGCTCATGTCGTAGCTAATCGAATACATCACGAGTGCTACATACATCGCACATAAAGAGACAATCATCCCACAGAGCACATCGATTTCGCCCATTATCTTCACAAGCTCTTTCATCTCCTCATTGTCGTTAAGGCCGTTCTCAGCAATTGTTGCTTGGCCATGATCGAGGAATCGCATCTTTAACCTTCTCGCTCTGCATCTTCCTCTTCCGCCGTTCCTTCGCCATTACTTGTCCAACACCCCAACCTGCTGGTATTGGGATTCCTCGGCTAACCAAATAATCAGCGTAGTTGCATTCCCCACATCAAGAACTTCCCGTATACAAATCACACGAATCTTCCCTTTTCTCGCATTTAATCATATTGGAAGATCATCAACCAAACTATTAAAAAATCAGCAACCGAAAGCAGCGTAACAACACTTAAACATATTATTACCCCATGATTCGGGCATTTGTAGAAGACTCGCCAGGTGGTTGAGGATTGTGGTTGAGACGCGACGGATGACTCTGCGTGATTTGCAGCGGTGGCACCAAACCAACGGCAGCGGTTATGCGATGAGCAATCGGCTGCGGTGCGCATCGGGCGGGTGTGATGAGACCCACAGGCGATGGTATGGGTGGCGACTTGGCGCATATCTGGTTGTTGCTTGTCAAGAGCGGTGTGGACGAGCAGCCAATGGACATGGTTGCTGCGGCCGAGCTTCGATGCTAGGCAGAGTAAGTAGAGAAGAGGAGAAGCGAACCTTGGGTATGTCAGTTTCATTACTTGTAGAGTAGCATAGCACCATATATAGTCATAGTCTAGGTTTGGATTCGAACCAACTAAAGGAGCACGTCTCTCTTTTTTCTAAAACTCGGTAATGTCTCTTTACTGGTACACTAGCTTGTTCTATATGCCTTCCCAAGTCTTTGATTTTCTTTCCCTTTTTTTTGCGAGGAAGGAAGGAGGACAAAATTGAGAGTTCCTAGGACTCGAACCCAAGACCTCTCGGTTGAAAACCAAGGGTGCTAGTCACTTATGTGGTGAACGTTCCCTGTGAGGAGGACGCCGATTTAACGCATTTTCCTCACAGTTTTCTTCCTATATATAAAAAAGTATGCTACTTGGTGTCCGCTTAGTCAAAAAACAATTGTGCCAACCTTGACCGTTGGATTGACATTCAACGTCTGCCACGTTTCTTCAGTCTCTACTTCCTCGAGCTGCCAAAGCCAAACCATCGCCGGCGGGACCGCCTGCACCCGCCTCCCGCGGCTGGCTGTGATCTTCCCCGGCTCCTGTTCGCTCCCGTCCGAGGCCTCACCATCGTCCTCCGCCTTTGTTCGCTCACCGCGGCGCCGCCCTCCGGTGTTTTCAACATGGTCAACAACTGAGAGGAATAAGGAGATGACTGTACATGGTGAGGATGACAGTAGGGACCCAAAGAGCTGCCACAAGTAATTTTGTTTTTTCGGGACGGAGAAGGGTATCAACTGGGTTGTGCGGGACCTGTGGCCCATCTAGCACAGGCTTTTATTTCATATGTTTAGCACATGACCAACCCAGTTTGTTTTTTTTCCATTCTGAAAAATGGCTAGCCAGCTATTTTGTTTTTTGCAGAATAACCAACATAGGCCTACTTGCTTTTCTATGCCTCTTTGGCCGAAATCTTTCAAGACGAGGAGGGATGCATTTTGCCCAGAAAATGGGCTATAAGTAATAAGAAATGGGATATAAGTAATAAGAAATGGGCTATAATTATAGTAAATGGGCTGTAAAATGAAAAAAATACAGCAAACAGGCAATTAGTTCCAAAATACTGTTTTCTTTCGGATTTTGATATTTTAAATTTCGTTGTTTTTGTGCAGGTAAAATTTCATTGAATTTAAATTAAGGTATATTTAGATCTAAAATTAATTTGAATCTGGCTAGAAATTTCGGGCTGTATGCTGTTTGGGACAGATTTGGAGGCTGACTTGTGGGTCTACTAGGTTGACGTGTACTTTGGCTTTGTCAACTTAGTCCACAAACGATTCTAGCAGCAGTGACCATTGCATGTTAATCCAACGGCCGTGCTGCTTCTTCAGTATGAACGATTCTAGCTCCAGTGATCGTACGATGTCCATCCAACGGTCGTAGTGCTTCTTCAACCTCTGGTCTTCGTGCTCCAGCCGCCCAAAGCAGCGCCGGTTGTGCCAAATGCTCCTACCTCCCGTGGCTGCTCAGGTCGCCAGAGGCCTCACCGCCTCTACTATTCCCACTGGCCAGTTCCCTGCGGGCGGCGGCAGCCTCACACCGCAATGAATCCAAAGTGAACCCTCAGATTCTCTCCGCGTGGGCTTCCATCGCCGCGTCTTCCCTGCTCCGCTTCGTCCCTTCCTAGGCCTCGCCGTCGCCCACCGCCGTGGTGCTCTTGGCGCCCCTGGTCAACGTGGTCAAGGAGCGACTTCCATCGGACGTGGATCAGACGTGGAGAGGCCGACAAATGCTCCACGGCCCAGCAAGGAAGTGCCTCCTTATTACGCGGAAAATAATGATTCCTCCACCTGACAGCTGGGACCCACCGGACAGGCCACTATATTTCGTGAAAAAAAACATTTCCCCCTGACTGCTGGGACTCACCAGCTACATCTTCGCACGCAAGGAAGTGCGTCCAGGCAAAAAAACGATTCGCCCCCCTGACTGCTAGGACCCACCAGCAACGTCTTCGTACGCAAGGAAGTGCGTCCGGGCAAAAAGAACGATTCGCCCCCCTGACTGCTGGGACCCACCAGCTACATCTTCGCACACAAGGAAGTGCGTCCGGGCAAAAAAAAAACGAATCGCCCCCTGACTGCTAGGACCCACCAGCTACATCTTCTTATGCAAGGAAGTGCGTCCGGGCAAAAAAACACGATTCACCCCCCTGACTGCTGGGACCCACCAGCTATATCTTCGCACGCAAGGAAGTGCGTCCGAAGAAAAAAAACGATTCACCCCCTGACTGCTGGGACCCACCAGCTACATCTTTGCACGCAAGGAAGTGCCTGATAGTCGGGACCCACCTGGTCGAAGCGTATGTAGCGTTGTCATTCTGGTCGCGAACGTGTATGTACATATATACTGGGGGATGTAGAGGCGCGCACGTGTCGTACTAGAGGCGCGTACTTGTCATAGTACATGCGCGCACGTAGCATGTACATGTACGTACAGCGGCCAGGGTGCAAGAAAGAAAATACGGCCACGTATGTGTACATACGGGCGGGGTCTCGAACGCCTACTTGTGCATATATACGTACGGCCAGGGCTCGTGTAAATTGGCTAGGTCAGAACGGAGAAACAACGTCATCATCGTGTTCATGGGGAGCCAACCGGCTGGGTCGGAACGGAATGCGTGGTCGTGTTCATCGGGAGGGCTTGGACGGAACAGGCGATGGAAACGAGGCCTAGCGTACCGCGGAACAGAGGAAACGGCCTTGTGTTCGACCGGCCACGCTCGAAACGGGATCTTGTTCATCGAGAGGGGTCTGGCGTACCACAAAACGGAGGAAGCAGAGCTCCTACGGTCGAAACGGGGGTCCTATTGATCGGGAGGGGTGTGGCGTACTGCAAAACGGAGGAAACGGACCTCCTAAGGTCGAAACGGGGGTCCTGTTGATCGGGAGGGGTGTGGCGTACCACAAAACGGACGAAACGGACTTATGTTGGAGCGCTACGGTCGAAACGGGGGTCCTGTTCATCCGGAGGGGTGTGGCGTACCACAAAACGGGACTCCACGGGATACTGTTCATCTCCATCGTCGACCTCCTCCAGCCTCCACGGGCTACTGTTCATCCACCGTCGGCCTCCTCCAGCCTCCACCTGCGACTGTTCATCCACGGGCTCCTGTTCATCCAGCCTCTACCGCGCGCTACTCCACCGGCTACTGTTCAACCACCCCTCTCCACGGGCCCCTGTTCAACCACCCCTCCACGGGCTACTGTTCATCCACCCCTCCACCATCTACTGTTCATCCAGCCCTCCACAGGGTCGTCCATTTCATCCAGCCCTCCACACCACGGGGTCCTGTTCATCCAGAGGCAACGCCACGGGTCCTGTTCATCCACTCCCACCGCCATCGCTCATCCAACCCCCTCGTAACGCCATCGCTCATCCAGAGAGGCAGCATTGATTGATCGGCTTCGATTAGCAGCAGATGGCGAAGAATCGATCGCCGGGTTCGATGAACGCCAGTAGCTGCGGTAATCGCCGGGTTGAGTTAGAGCCCAACACCTCGCCGGGTTCGATTAGAGCCAACGCCGCACACACGCCACAGCACGTACGCGAGAAACGCACATCGCTCGGCCCCCGACCTGCCACCGTAACCGGGAACTCCCTGAAAATTTCCTCCCCCTTGCTTCTACCACGGTTTTTTCCGTCATGGACGGCCCAAAGAATGTCATGCAGCTGCATCTCCAGCCCCCAGGACGAAAAGCCCATTTTCTGTCATGATTTTTTGTCATAGAAGTAGCAGCCCACCACATCTATGATGATACCGGGTTTTGTCACAATTATCGTCATAGAAGTGTCATATGTATGACCGAAAAAATTCTTTCGGCCCAAAATGTCACGGATGTGTCTTTTTTTTGTAGTGATATGATTGGATCATGTTTATTGCAATAAGGTTATTCATTTAAGTCAAAGAATAATTGTTGTTCTATTTACATGAATAAAACCTTCTATGGTCATACACTCAATATAAATGGTTTATTGAATCTCGATCATGGTGATACACATATTCATAATATTGATGCCAAAAGATGCAAAGTTGATAACGATAGTGCAACATATTTGTGGCACTGCCGTTTAGGTCATATTGATGTAAAGAGCATGAAGAAACTCCATGCGGATGGACTTTTGGAATCACTTGATTATGAATCATTTGATGCTTGCAAACCATGCCTCATGGGCAAGATGACTAAAACTCCGTTCTCCAAAACAATGGAATGAGCCACTGACTTATTGGAAATAATACATACCAATGTATGCGGTCCGATGAGTGTTGAGGCTCGCGGCGGGTATCATTATTTTCTTACCTTCACAGATGATTTGAGCAGATATGGGTATATCTACTTAATGACACAGAAGTCTGAAACATTTGAAAAGTTCAAAGAATTTCAGAGTGAAGTGGAGAACCATCATAACAAGAAAATTTCTATGATCTGATCGCGGAGGCGAATATTTGAGTTACGAGGGTGAAGGAACAGATCGCTAAAGCTAAAGCGGATCTGGCAGCCGCCGACGTGAGGATGGCGGCGGAACGGGCCGCTTTGGATGCGCAGGCTTATAGGCTCATGCGCCGATCGAGTGCATCACATGAAGTCATGAAAAGGAAGTACAGATCCCGCTTGCCTTCGGTTTTCGAGGGAAGAGAGCTCTTCAATACCCTGTATGGGACCAAGAATCCACCACCGTGGTAAACCGCCGGAAGCACTGGACGGCCGCGCCGGTTCAGCCCCGTGTGATAGATCTGCCCCGCCATCACACCGGCGCACCCCAGGCTGTGCAGACACCTCCGGGTCACTACTCCAACCCGATGGATAACCTTGTCGCGGCTGCGGCACGATTGGAGGCGATTCCGATCGAGGGCGATTCACCACAGGCGGTAGAAACTCGCCGGGTCAAGGAGCTCCTCAGGACGGCCCTGGCTCAGCAGGAAGCGTATTCATACAGTCGGGATCGGATCCACTCCACCCCCCGCCCAAGCCGGAGTCATAGCCGGTAGGCAGATGAACCGGCCGTGTCAAGCAACGCGCAAAGACGGTCCGCCTCGAGGCAACAACCCGGCTGGCGGCTTCAAGACGCTCAAGTGGTGGTGGACCGGCCAGGGCACGCAGGGAGGCCGAGTTAGCAGCGCAACATGAGGACCATCAGCTCGCGCCGGTTCGTCCGACCATCTTCGAACCGGGGGTCACGTCCGGATCATTGGGGGTGCCTTGTCTCGTCCCCGCTTTACCCAATGTGCGTTTGCCTAAGGACTTCAAAGGACCCCGCAAGGTGCCCAATTACACCGCCGATTTGGCTCCAGAAGCGTGGATAGAAAGCTATGAGATGGCCATGGAGATGCTGGATGTGGATGAAGCTGCGTGTGCGAAGTATTTCACCATGATGTTGGAAGGTACGGCTCGTACTTGGTTGAAAAATTTGCCACCCAACTCAGTTAGTTCGTGGACACAGTTACGGACCCGTTTCATTCAGAATTTCAAAGATACCTGTAGGCAGCCTATGTCTGTGGTGGATTTGGCGGCTTGTGTCCAGGCAGAGGGAGAATCTACAACACATTGGGTGCGCCGCGTTTCAGAGGTCATACATTCATCAGACCGGATCAACCCGGATTCTGCTATCTTAACCCTAGAGGCCAACTGCCGGTTCGAACCGTTGAAGTTGAAGCTGGGTCGCATGAAGCGTTTTTGCAATGACATGGGCACACTCATGGGCGTTTCGGTAAAGTATGCTGACTCTGATAGTACCAAGGATCCCGAGTCTGAAGGTGACGAAGTAGGGAAGGGAAAGCAGAATGGCAATTCCAGAGGCCAGCAGCATCATCCGGCAGGCAATGGAGGAAACAAGCGTAAGGCTAACGGTAACATGGGTTTCGTGGCTAACACCAACGCACAGGACAAGGGACAGCGGCGCAAAGGTAGGCAATCAAACCGGGGTGGTGCACAAGGTCACAATCCGGAGCGTTTGAATTACTTGTTGAATCAACCTTGTCCGAAGCATGGGACGAAGGAGGCACCGGCGAATCACCTTTGGAAGGATTGTTATATTATGCACGAGTTCAAAAATTCTAATGCTTTCCGGTATGATCAAGGGCCCGGCGGCGGTTCAGGGTCCGCCCCGGGTTATGGCGAAGGAAATTCCGGCCCTGGGTTCGGTGGTAATCCGGGCGGGCAAGGCAATCAAAACAATCAAAACAATCAAAACAATCGTAACAATCAGAGCCAAGGGGTTACAATCAACAACAGCAAGCAATGGGTTACCAAAGCAATCCAAAACAGCTTAAGCGATTGGGCGATATCATGTCTTTACCACTAGCTTGGACAGACGGGACCGCAAACTTCAAAGCAATGGCGGTCGGTTGTTGAACCGGCCGCACCGCATTACCTGCGCTGGTCAGAGCAACCTATTGTATGGAGCAGAGAGGATCATCCTCCCCGAGTTTACAATCCGGGTCAGCTGGCCCTAGTAGCGGCACCTCAGGTGGGAGGCTACAAGTTCACCAAGGTGCTTATGGATGGAGGAAGCAGCATCAACATCCTGTACTACGAGACCTTCCGGCGTATGGGGTTGACGGATAGACATCTCAGGCCGCCCAAAGCACCGTGATTTCACGGCGTGGTGCCCGGCAAGTCGGCATACCCGGTCGGTAAGATAGCTCGAGGTGGCCTTTGGAGATGAACATGACTCGTGATCGGAAACATTGACGTTTGAGGTGGTGAAAATCCAAAGCCCTTACCACGCCCGCTAAGGGCGGCCGGCTTATGCTAAGTTTATGGCACGGCCTTGTTATGTTTATTTGCAGCTGAAAATGCCGGGTCACAAAGGGACGATAACGGTTCACGGGAGCCGCCGGATTGCTTTGGAATGCGAGGAAGGTGACGCGGCTTATGCGGAGTCGGTTTGTGCCACCAAGGAGTTAAAGTATTATAAAGATAATGTTGATCCGGCCGATATGACCCCGTTGAAGAAGCCAACTACAGAGCACGATCCGGATTTGAAGTTTAAATCGGCGGCGGAGACTAAGCTTGTTGATTTTGTGCCCGGCGATTCGTCCAAGCAGTTCACCTCAGTGCTAACTTGGATCCTAAATAGGAAAGCGCGCTCATCGAGTTCATCCGTGAGAACCGGGATATTTTTGCATGGAAGCCTTCTGACATGCCAGGTGTACCGAGGGAACTCGCTGAGCACACTCTTAATGTTGATCCCAAGTACAAACCGGTAAAACAGTTTCTACGCCGGTTTAATGAGGAAAGGTGCAAGGCCATTGGAGAGGAGGTTGCCAGGCTCTTAGCGGCAGGGTTCATTGTTGAAGTTTTCCATCCAGAGTGGCTTGCTAACCCGGTGTTGGTCCTTAAGAAAAATGGCACTTGGCGCATGTGCGTGGATTATACAGATCTTAACAAGGCTTGTCCAGCAGATCCTTTTGCCCTCCCCCGTATTGATCAGATTATTGATGCTACGGCGGGTTGTGAGCGTTTGAGTTTTTTGGATGCATATTCCGGATATCATCAGATTAAGATGGCGGTTAAGGACCAGGAGAAGACGGCATTTATCACCCCTTTGGAGCCTTCGCTATGTATCTATGCCTTTTGGGCTCAAGAGCGCCCAAGCAACTTATCAACGTTGCGTACAGAACTGCTTGCATGAACAGATCGGCCGTAATGTGCATGCTTATGTGGATGATATCGTGGTTAAGTCAAGGGAGAAAGAAACACTGATTGAGGATTTGGGAGAAACCTTTGACAACTTGCGGGTGTACAAGATGATGCTTAACCCGGCCAAGTGTGTCTTTGGTGTTCCAGCAAGTTATTGGGTTTCCTTGTGTCCAACAGGGGGATTGAAGCTAATCCGGAGAAGATTACAGCTATCACCTCCTTGGCTAAGCCAAAGTGTATCAATGATGTCCAACGTTTGGCGGGCCGGATTGCTGCGCTAAGCCGGTTTATCAGCCGCCTAGGAGAGAAGGCCATTCCCTTGTACCAGATGCTGAAGAAGACGGATCAGTTCGTCTGGAGTTCAGCCACTGATGAAGCTTTGGAGGACTTAAAGCGGCAGATGGCCAACCCGCCTGTTCTTGCCGCTCCCATTGACAAGGAGCCGCTCCTGTTATATGTTGCTGCTAATGCCAGGGCAGTCAGTGTAGCCATTGTGGTGGAGCGAAAGGAGGCAGGGAAGGAGTATCCGGTTTAGCGGCCAGTTTATTACATCAGCGAGGTTCTCATTGAGTCCAAACAAAGATATCCGCATTGGCAGAAGCTGGTATATGGAGTTTTTATGGCCGAAGTCAAGCAGTATTTCCAAGGGCACTCCATCACAGTGGTCAGTTCAGCTCCTTTGGGCGACATCATACAGAACCGGGAAGCGACTGGCCGGATTGCTAAGTGGGCTATAGAACTTGGGCCGCATGGTTTAAGGTATGTGCCTTGGACGGCAGTAAAGTCTCAGGCACTTGTGGATTTCATTAATGATTGGACGGAGTTGCAAGCACCTGAAGAAAAGCCGGATCATACCTATTGGACCATCCACTTTGATGGGTCCAGGCAATTGGAGGGCTCGGGGGCTGGAGTCGTATTAACTTCCCCACGAGGTGACAAGTTCTGTTACGTTCTTCGCTTAATGTTCCCTTGTACTAACAATGCAGCTGAGTATGAAGCTTTGCTCCATGGTCTCCGGATGGCTAAGGAGATGAATCTAAGCCGGGTCATGTGCTTTGGTGACTCGGACTTGGTGGCCCAAGAAGTATCGTGCACTTGGGATTCCAAAGATCCACTCATGGCTGCGCATCTGGCCGGGAGGTGGATATGGTTGCAGGACACTTTAAAGGATATCGTGGACCATGTGGATCGCCGGAAGAACGAGGCGGCGGATGCTCTAAGCCGCTGGGTTCTCAACGTAAACCGTCCCGCCTAATGTTTTCCTTGACGTATCGCATAATCCGCCGCTTAAACTTCCCGATGAGGTCGATTTGGCTATTCCTGATCCGGAGGCTCATTTGGTGGCAGCCTTGCAGGTCATTCCGGATTGACGCCTCCCTTATTTGGCATACATGAACCGGGCGAAGTTACCGTAAGATGAGACGCTGGCCCGACAGATAGTTCGGGGTCTAAGTCTATGACCATACATAAGGGCGAAGTTGCATCGCTGCAGCGTGTCCGGGCGTTTCAGCGTTGTGTGTCCCCGAGGAAGGCCGTGAGATATTGCGTGAGATCCATGAAGGGATTGTGGTCATCACGCCGTTCAAAATCCTTGGTGGCCAAAGCGTTCCGCCACGGTTTCTATTGGTTGACCGCCCATGCCGATGCGGAGGATCCGTCGACGATGTGATGGTTGCCAAAGGTTCTCCAGCGTGTTTCATGTGCCAGCCCAAGAATTGAGGATGATTCCAATTACTTGGCCGCTTGCGACTTGGGGTTGGATATGGTTGGACCTTTCAAAAGGTCCAAGGACAAGAAGACCCACCTGTTGGTGGCGGTTGATAAATTTACCAAGTGGGTCGAGGCAGAGCCTCGTTAGCAAGTGTGATGCGCCACGGCGGTTCAGTTCATCAAAAGGTGATTTTCCGGTTTGGGTTTCCACACAGTATCATCACGGACAATGGCACCAATTTGTCCAAGGGAGCTATGAAGGAATTTTGTGAACGAGAGCACATCCGGCTTGATGTTTCTTCCGTGGCCCACCCGCAATCCAATGGTCAAGCGGAACGAGCTAATCAGGAGATCTTGAGAGGTATTAAACCCCGGCTTATGGTCCCTTTAGTGAGGACGCCGGGTTGTTGGGTCGAGGAGCTGCCATCTGTGATATGGAGTATCAATACTACACCAAACAGATCCACTGGATACATGCCGTTCTTTATGGTCTATGGAGCGGAGGCGGTTCTTCCCTGCGATATACGTCATGACTCGCCCCGCGTGGCGGCTTATGTTGAGGCCGATAGTGAGGCAGCCCGGCAGGACGATTTGGATCGACTGGATGAAGAGCGGGATATGGCGGCTGCTCGTTCTGCGATTTACCAGCAAGATCTTCGTCGGTATCACAGCCGGCGGGTTAGAACAAGAACCTTTCAGGAAGGAGACTTGGTGCTTCGGCTCATTCAAGACCGCATGATATGCACAAGCTATCCCCGCCTTGGGAAGGGCCCTTTGTGGTCAGTGAAGAATCACAACGGGTCATACTATCTCGATTGATGTTCGAGAGCGAAAAGACTCACGCACGCCGAAGAGGAGACCAACAGGCCGTGGAACATAGCTCATCTTCAAATTTTATTATACCGAGCCATCGGCTCCACTTATGTACATATTAAGACAATGTATATATTATGAATAAAAGCAATAAACCGGATCCTCGGCCAAAGCGGGTATCCGCTCAGTATAAAGTCCGGTTTGGGTACATGGCGACAAAGAAATGTGAAGCGGCCTCCGGTTTAACCCTTGGCCTTGCTTTTCAGAAATTTTTGTCACTTGGGGGCTTGGTCGTGTCCGAACCAATGCAACACCTCTTGACAAAGCGAAGCCACCAGATCACTTGGGGACATGGTCACGCCTGAACCAACACGCCTCTTGGTCGGCCTAAGGCCATAGAATCACTTGGGGCTTGGTCGAACTCAACCATTGCCATGCCACTTGATCGGCATCATGCCACGATTTCAGTTGGGGGCCTGGCTGACTTGAACCATCGCTACACCTTATGGGGAGCTTGGTCTTGTCCGACCATGGTAACACCACCTGATCAGGCTCAGTAAAGCCTATTCTTGCAAACGGTTTTTGTCATTGCTTTTGCTTCCAGGTTTTTTTTATACCTATTATTTGGTTTTCGTTTGTTTTCTTAAACCGACAAACCTCTTTAAACCGGATTCACGTTGTCAGAATTCGGTCCATTTTTAATCCGGCGATTTTGTTCCGGTTTGATTTTTCTGTTAACATCCCATTATGGAGTAACAGGGGGCTTATCATGCCCGACACGGTTTACACGGTAAACCGGCATTTTGAGCACATGAGTTATTTTCTCCTTTGCCGGTAATGGTTTCTAAACCTCCGCCTTAAGATTGGCTAAGCCAACTGCATGCCCGACGTCAAGGTGTATTTTTATATCATAACGTTTGGTTATATACATCCCTATTTTCTTATATAAATATATGGGCGTCACAAGCCGGGTTTGGCGACACAAGCCGCCGTGGCGGGTTAAAGAATTTGTGATTGCAGGCGAAATAAGTTGACGGTTCATCAATCCACAGTATCCAGCACCACCATGCAAAAGGTTACAGACTGAGGTTGTAAAGGCATTGTTCAAAACAAAGGTTTCATGTGGTGTTATGCCTTGAAGCTTCGGAGGCGTCACCCGGCTTGACGAATTACGCTTCTTCGCCGGGTTGACGTGAGGTAGAGGGGGCGCCTGGCGTCGGTTCAACTTCTTCTTCTTCCTCACCCAAAGCCGGAAGTCATTGGTAGACCAACAATTCGGGTTAAGGCCTAAAAGACAGCTTCTTCACTTATCACCACCGGATCAACGCTGTGGTCATAAGTGTGCTTACGGATTGGAGGAACAAGGCTCGCACTTCGTGGATGACAAACTCCACCGCTTGTTGTTTGCGTCATAAAAGAGCGGTGAACCGCCAGGGTTGGCTTCGCTGCCGCTTGACTCGCCAACGGACGCATTTCCTTTGTTATCCGCTTGTATGGCGTCGTTATCAAAGGCTTCACCGTTCTCTTGAGCGCTGGGAAACCTTTGGCTATGTCACCGGATCAAGATCTCGCTATCCACGCCTTTGGCGCGTCGAGCCAAGAGGGTGCCGGCCCGAGCCGCGGATCGCTTCAACTCTTCAAGTTGCCGGAACCATGGACAGCCGGTCCAGTGTCTCTCTGATCAGGGACGGCGCCGTGTTGTCGTATGATGTAGCACATATGACTCGCTGGGCGCCGGTATACAGCTGTTCAATCAGCGTATAAGCGGCCTTGAGCTTCTTCCGCACATCAGAGCCCATATGCGCAATACGCTTGCCTGCACCGGTTTCAGACAACTCAGGGTAAACCGGCGGAAATATCAAAATTAAGATAGTCAGTGCACATTTTCTTACCAAAGATGGCAGAGGTCATGGCATGCACTTGACGCTTGAGTCCGGTAAGCTCTTCAGTCACCGGTTTAAGGGCTGCTTCGGCTTCTTCCGCCCGTTTTTTCAAACCGGCCTTCTCGGTGTCCCAGTTGGCCCGTTCGGATTTATACCACTCCTTCAGCTGTTCCATAGTGGCCAAGGCCATTTTCAATTCGTCCTTGGCCTTAGTGGTTTCTGCTTGTTGAGTTTCCAGATTGGCTCGCAGATCCTTGAGTTGCACACTTTGCTGGTATATTTCATTCTGGTAACAAAGGGAGCACGTTAGTTGTTTCATTATAAAGTCCCAAGCTCAATATAAATATTCACCTTGGCACTTGGGGGCTAATGGCTAGTTGATCTCAGTTTGCCATGAGGATACAGAAATTAAGTCCCGGTTTAACTATGCTAAGTTGAACCGACCCCTGGGGGCTACTATACAGCCAAAGTACAGGAAAGACATAATTCATTACCTCATAGCGGTCCTTCATTCGGTTTACTGCACCAGCTTCAAAGTCACGGCTGGTATAGAGCCGGTTCAGAAACCCGGAGTGCAGTTCTTGGGCAGAGAAGTTGTCGTAAGCTGACAGATCAGTTTTTCCTTTATCTTTACTCATGGCGGCAGACTCGTCCTTGGCGCTGTGTTTTGCTAAAGCGACCGGTTGGCTAGGAGCGGTGTAGCCAGTGCCTGTCACAATAACATCGTCATTTTCGGCGGTCTTCTTTGGGCTTGATGTCTTCTTACTCTGGCTCGGCGGTTCAACAATTACGACCCGCTCTGTGGACGGGTTTGGTGGAGCAGGCTGCGAGGTTTCCACTTGGACCTCCGGTTCAGCTTCTGGCGGATCAGCAGTATCGTCTTTGTACAACTCGCCAGAGCTATCTTTGGCGACTTCGTGATTTTCGTGGGTTTGTTACGGGGCCTTTTCCGGATCAACATCCGCAGTAGGGTCAAGGGTTTTCGCTTTCTTGCTCAAGCGAGCCTTGGTGCTGCAATATTCAGAATTGGGTTAAGGCAAATCGACCAAGGCAATTGTAAATCGAATTGACGGACAGCAGTTACATACCCTGCGGCAACTTTCAGCGGAGGCAGTTGCGTGGTTGATGAACCGCCAGAAGAGTTGGAAGAGGCCTGATAATTCGGGTCAGACGGATTGAGAGGACATCGGAAGAAACCTTTTAAGGGATAACGCTTTTCAGAGAACAAGTCACCTCACGGACGATGCTTAGGGTTGGTGTGTCCGTAAACCGGATGAGGTAATCCGTTGGCCTTTGTGCGGGGTTGTACGGGCGCTCTTCAGCCTGCTGTGTCTTCAAGGAAAGATTTGGATTCAAGTAAGCACAGAATGATATTTTTTCACTTTCCGGACGGCGCGATTTAATTCTTTTAACCGCGCAAGATCGGATTCGAAGAAAGAATGATTACCTCAATGTGGTCGGCATGATCGGCTTGACATCATCACAGGAGGTGAAATTGTCAGAAAAAGGAATACAAAGGGACAAATCATAAGCAAGAAGAAACACAAAGCGGAAAGCCGGTTTACGGCGGCTCCCCCGTAAGAATATAAAGTTTTACCTCAGCTTCTGATTCTTCGTCCTCCGGCGGATCAGAGGACTCGGCGGCTTTCTTCTTGCACCTTTCTTGGTGGCCTTGGACTTTACACGCGCCCGAACCGGTTTAGTACGTTTCCAGAAGGAGCTGTCAGCCTGAGAAGTAACAAGGATTAATGCATATCAACAAAGTATTAAGGACCCAAAAAGCGGTGAGTAGAGCTTTACCGCCGGCGGTTGGTTGGCAACACAGAAGGGAGCCAACCCGGTTAGGCTGCAGACGAAGATCGGTTCATCAAGCATTTTCTTTACAATTTCTGTGACCTCAAGTTCAGTTATGGGCAGCTCGTGACGTCTTTGAGGGTCTTTGAGGCTGCCGGTGTACTCATGCATCAATCCGGGCCGGCGGCTTAGTGGCAAGACGCCCCAAGAAACCCAACACCGCACAAGGTCCACGCCAGTTAAGCCATTGGCCATTAGAGCCCGGAGCTTGATTATTTGAGGCGCGAAGTTCTTCCGTTCCGCGGCGGTTAAGCGTGAAGGCAGCGGATGCTGGTTGCTGAGCCGGTGAGGACGATAACCCGACAAGGGGTTCTTGTTGGCAGGAGCAGTGTTCCGGCAGTAGAACCAGGTTTGGTTCCAATCCTTTGGATGGCTGTGGTGTTTGGCGTGAGGAAAATCCACTTCCTTCCTCTTCTGGATTGAAACGCCGCCCAGCTCTGTGTTGGGACCATCAGAAAATTCTGTACGACGGTTCAAATGGAGAAAATCCCGGAACAGCTCCACAGATGGTTCTTCCTGAAGATAGACTTCACAGAAGACTTGAAAGTTGCATATGTTTGACATGTAGTTCGGGCCGATATCCTGCGGATGGAGTTGCAAACTTGCAAGGACGCCCCGGAAAAAAATTTGAACCGGCGGGCAGAATCCCGGTCTAAGTGCTGCATAAACACAATTACTTCTCCCTCTTGTGGCTCGGGAGGAAACTCGCCATCCGGAACACGCCAAAGGAGGACATTTTTGGAGCCAAACCGCCCGGTGGTGACATAGCCGTTGAGTTGCGTTTAGTTGATTTTGGACCGAACCCAATTGCAAGCTGAGAATTGAGGAGCCATTCCGGAAGACTAAGCTGCGAAAGAAAGGGAGAAACGGTTCACCATTAAACGGTTCAGGCATATTATACATTGTTAAACCGGCGATTCAGCAGCCGGCTTCCAATTCCGGTTTAACTGAGGACTAATGGAGTGACGGATTAGCTATCAAAAGTTAAACCGCCAAATAAGGCAGAGCTGAAAAATCTACTAAGTGTGGACAGAAACAGTTTTCACATGCGAATGGAAGTAATCGAGATCTACCGAAGTTCCAGTAAGAAAAACCTTTACGACCTATGCAAACCTCATAAAGAGCAGGAGGGTTCGGGTATTCTAAACTCGAGGATCTGAGCAAAAAGGAAGATGCGTGAAGGGTTAAATGGGCCGGGCGATCGCTTTACAGGATATACTGATGACATTGAATCGCATGGCCATGGCGGAGCAGGTGTGAAGAAACCGATATGAACTGCGGGATGAACAGGATTTACAGATGGGATCTAGGGCTTGAAAAAGGACCTTACCTGATGAGCAAAGCCGAGGAGGAGCGCCGAAAAACTCTGATACGATCAGGTTGATGCAGCGGCCCGGCGTTGGCGCGTCGTTGGAAGGTCGGAGGTGACGGCGGAGCTTCAGGGTTGGAGCGTCGCGAGGAAGGAGAAGAGCGGAAGAAGAAGAAGAGAAAGGGGCGACCGGTCTATTTATAAGGAACCGGAGTCAAAAGCGGCGGACGGTGCAGCGGCCGCCTCGATTTCCGGGATAGCATTAAATGAAGGGAATCTTACTGTTTGGATTTCTTTATTAAAGATGACGTCAAGACGCCCTGACACGAGGATCGGAAGATGACATCACGGCGGTTCAAGCAGCTGGCGGTTTACAAAATATGAAAGGAGATCGAGAGTTTCCTGAAGGTGTTGAAGATTAACATGAACCGGTTCAAGTCAATCTGGGGCCTAATGTTGGGGATACAACTACTGAGTGTGAACCGCCCAGGAGGGGCCGGTTTACCCTCGCCCATGATCCAGTGCCCACGGAGGAGGCCCGGAGCCCAGAGATAATTAAGGTCCACTTATGTGAACCGCCTTCATCGTTGTAACTTGTCAGTAAGACAAGAGAGAAGAGACCGAGCCGACACTTATATGAGCCGGATCGGTATCAGAGATCGGCCGGTGTCAACCCGTGTATATAAGGGGACGACCCGGCGGATTAAGATGAACAATTCGAGGCTTAGCGAAGCTATTGCTCCCAAGTCGCCGAAACTACATCAATCCCATCACAACTAGACGTAGGCCTTTCCTTCATCGAAGGGGCTGAACTAGTATAACTCCCGTGTCTTTGTGTCCGCTTTAACCCCTCTAAGTTAACCCGTACGATGGCCCTGCGACTAAGTCCTTTCACGAGGACATCTGCCGTGACAATTCCACGACACTTTGGGTGTTAATCATATAGCGATGTGAACTAGATTATTGACTCTAGTAAATCCTTTGGGTGCTAGTCACATGACGATGTGAACTATGGGTGTTAATTACATGGCGATGTAAACTATTGATGTTAAATCACATGGCGATTTGAACTAGGTTATTGACTCTAGTGCAAGTGGGAGACTGAAGGAAATATGCCCTAGAGGCAATAATAAAAGTTATTATTTATTTCCTTATTTCATGATAAACGTTTATTATTCATGCTAGAATTGTATTAACCGGAAACTTGATACATGTGTGAATACATAGACAAACTTACTGTCACTAGTATGCCTCTACTTGACTAGCTCCTTGAATCAAAGATGGTTAAGTTTCCTAGCCATAGACATGAGTTGTCATTTGATTAACGGGATCACATCATTAGAGAATGATGTGATTGACTTGACCCATTCTCTTAGCTTAGCACTTGATCGTTTAGTATGTTGCTATAGCTTTCTTCATGACTTATACATGTTCCTATTACTATGAGATTATGCAACTCCCGTTTACCGGAGAAATACTTTGTGTGCTACCAAACGTCACAACGTAACTAGGTGATTATAAAGCTTCTCTACGGGTGTCTCTGAAGGTACTTGTTGAGTTGGCGTATTTCGAGATTAGGATTTGTCACTCCGATTGGCGGAGAGGTATCTCTGGGCCCACTCGGTAATACACATCACTATAAGCCTTGCAAGCATTGTAAGTAATGAGTTAGTTACGGGATGATGTATTACAAAACGAGTAAAGAGACTTGCCAGTAACAAGATTGAGCTAGGCATTGAGATACCGACGATCGAATCTCTGGCAAGTAACATACCGATGACAAAGGGAACAACGTATGTTGTTATGCAGTTTGACCAATAAACATCTTCGTAGAATATGTAGGAGCCAATATGAGCATCCAGGTTCCGCTATTTGTTATTGACCGGAGACGTGTCTCGGTCATGTCTACATAGTTCTCGAACCCGTAGGGTCCGCACGCTTAACGTTCGGTGACGATTTGTATTATGAGTTTATGTGTTTTGATGTACCGAAGGTAGTTCAGACTCCCGGATGAGATTGGGGACATGACGAGGAGTCTCGAAATGGTCGAGACATAAAGATCGATATATTGGACAACTATATTCGGACATCGGAAAGGTTCCGAGTGATTCGGGTATTTTTTGAAGTACCGGAGAGTTACAGGAATTCGTATTGGGCCTTAATGGGCCATACGGGAAAGGAGAGAAAGGCCTCAAAGGGTGGCCGCACCCCTCCCCATGGACTGGTCCGAATTGGACTAGGGAGGGGGCGCCCCCTTCCTTCCTTCTCCTTCTCCCTTCCCTTTTCCTATTCCATGTGGGAGGTGGAATCCTACTAGGACTAGGGAGTCCTAGTAGGACTCCACACTTGGGCGCGCCCTGTGAGGGCCGGCCTCCTCCTCCCTCCATCCTTTATATACATGGCCAGGGGGCACCCCATAGAAACACACATTGATCATTGATCTCTCTTAGACGTGTGCGGTGCCCCCCTCCGCCATAATCCACCTCGGTCATATCGTAGCGGTGCTTAGGCGAAGCCCTGCGTCGGTAGCATCATCATCACCGTCATCACGCCGTCATGCTGACGGAACTCTCCCTCGAAGCTCTGCTGGATCGGAGTTCGTGGGACGTCATCGAGCTGGACGTGTGCTGAACTCGGAGGTGCCGTATGTTTGGTACTTGGATCAGTCGGATCATGAAGATGTACGACTACATCAACCGCGTTATGCTAACGCTTCCGCTTTCGGTCTACGAGGGTACGTGGACATACTCTCCCCGCTCGTTGCTATGCATCACCATGATCTTGCGTGTGCGTATGATTTTTTTTGAAATTACTACGTTCCCCAACAGGGGGTGCGGCCACTGCAGATGGTTCAGTCCCAGGCGTGGACGCTACATCCTCCTTCCTCTTCTTTGCCGGCGGCGGCGGCCTGGTCAACCAAGGACGAACGTCAGGAAGAAGCAGTATAAGCAAGAAAAAGATGAAGCTCGAGCACTTACTGGTCCACCGCAGCATAGTCCACCCTCCGCTTGGTGAGTTTAAAGCCTGAGAGCTTCGGAGCCTGAGGAGTGGGCGCGCGGACTCCAGGAGCAGAAGACAGCACAACAGTGGGGCCGGAAACAGCTTTAGACGGCATCAAGACAAGAGTAACATCTCGAGAGACCAGCGACGACCTGCCCCTCGTCAGGATAACGGGAAGCTCCCCCTTCTCCTGGCAGGCGCCGACCTCGTCGTCATCCGGCAGGGTGCGGAGGATGTCGGCCTTGCTCAAGGGGGAGGTCTCCCCTGGCCCTTCAGGGGTCACCTCCAAGTCTTCCTCCTCCCCCTCTTCCTCCCTGCGGGACTCATCAGAAGACAGCTCCACCGGCTTCGGCGCCGCAGGGGCCCCGGTAGGCGCCGGCGGCACCAGCCCGCACCCGCCAAAAGTCGGCCTGGAAGCCACGATCTGCGCCCCGTCCTCACGGGAAACAGGGGGGTGAAGATGCTTGGCGGGTACTCCTGGCCATTCCCAACCAGGAGGCGGAGAACCGTGGCTAGCTCACCGTCGGACAAGACCTTCAGGCTCAGGCGAACCTTGTCCTCTTCGTCCCCAAGCTCCCACAAGGGGCGCTTACAGGCCTGAAGCGGGGCTACGCGCAGCATCAGGAATTCCCTCAGGAGCATGGCCCCTGTCACCTTCGCCGCTTTCGTGTTGCCAGGCTTCAGGTTGGTCTTCATCTGCTCCAGCACCAACGTCGCCCGCTCGTCGGTGAGCTTCCCGCAAGACCACCCCTTGTCAGACAGGGGCATCTCCGTCGGCAGCGTCAAGCGTGGGTGGACGCATTTAGCGTCCATCATGGCCCACTTTCTCTGGAAGCCGTCGGCTTCCTTCCCCGTCTTAGAGATTGAGTTGGCCTTGCTGGCCGCAATGAAGTTGGAACACGCGGATGTGTGACCCTCGTTGATGTGGAGGAAGAAGAAGTGGCGCAGAAGAGCCACAGAAGACATCACGCCGAGGTATGCCTCGCAGTAGTAGGCGAAGATCGACAAGAGAAGGATGGAGTTGGGATGAAGATGCGGCGCCTGCAGCCCATAGTGGCCGAGGACCTCATAGAAGAAGTCAGAAAAGGGGGGAACCAGCCCTGCGACGATGCTGCTCGTGAAGAGGGGAAGAAGGTGCTCCCCTCGGGCTCCGGCACGTCGGAGTCAACCCGGAGCTCCGTATTCCCCCTCTCATTGCTTTCCTCCACCGTCAGCAAGCGCGTGGTAGCGAGGTTCTTCTCCGAGACGTCGGACGCGTCGAGAGATGGCTCGTACCAAGCTGGCGATGAGGCGGATTTGACCTTGCGAGGCGCCATTGATCGCTGATGCGATAGAGGATGGAAGCAGATCTGAAGATTTCGGAAGCAGGGCAAAAGAAACGGGATCTGATCAAGGCGAAATTAAGCAGTGAAGGCAAGCATTGTCTACGCCAGCCTTTTAATAGTTAGGCAGTTGCCGAGGCAGCGGGGGGAAGCGGAGACGCCCACGTCCGATCAACCGCCATGCATCGACCAAGGCCGCAGGCTATTGGGACCCACGGCGTTCCGCACTTGCCATTTGGCCTTGCCTCGAAGCCAAGCCCGAAGGCCGCCTTTGGGCCCGGGGCTATCATCGGGCATTCGGGAACGGGGGTCCCCAGACTTGCCTGCCTGCGGCCCACGGCGTGGCTCTGTGAGCGGGCTCGTACGGCCCATCTTCACCAACAAGCATTCAAGACCCTCGCGAGGGGCCAAGCCTCGTGAGGCGGACGACGCAAGACCTCCTCGGGAGCGGCCTCACCAGGTTGGCTCGCGGGGGGCAGAGAGATCAAGGCAAGGCAAACCTCGTGAGGTTCTCGTGACGTGAGCCATGACGACCAAGGCCAGGCAGGCGCCAGCGTGCACAGTGTCCTTGTTTCCTCTTTGGTGCTAAGGAGGCAAGTGCAGGCGAGGAGTACCGAGGCGTCAAGCAAAGGTTTCCATATCGATGCAACGAGACCAACCAGCAGGACGGCAGGACGGAGGTCATCATGGAGCCCAAGGCGGCGTCACCACCAGAGCCTTTTGCAGGCGAAGACTGCTTTTGTCAGGATAGCTTGTACTAGGTGTCCCCTTTCAAATTGGCCGTTGTTGGCTCCCTTCCCACTCAATATTTGGGGAGAGGACCAGAGCCTCTATAAATAGGACTAGCCACCATAATAGGAGGCATCTCATCTTGAGTAATCCTCACCCGCACAAGTTCGCAAGCCAAAAGAACACCTCACCTCAGGAGGCTGTTTTTCCCCTTGTACTGTTCATCCACAGCCGAAGAGGCAATCCACCACCACCACACTGGAGTAGGGTATGACACCACAACGGTGGCCCGAACCAGTATAAATCTTGTGCCCCTTGTGTTGCGAGTTCGTCGATCGGTAGGGGGAGATCATCGTGCGCATCCGAGTGTTCAAACCTTGAGGGTTTTGCCGGAACCAGATATCCGACAAACGGTACTGATAACAGACAGTAAATATGCATCAGAAAGAACACCACTGCTACTACTATCAAGCATGACATAGGAAAAAATATTAGCAGCTAGTACATGATAACCAGGTGCATAAAAACATAGCATGAAAGTGAACACAAATCCATAAGCATCACCGAAACAATGATAACCGTATCAAAACAAGCAGACATTTATTAAATATTCAAGTTGAAAACCATGGCTATTGCATGGCCATCATGCAAGTGGGTGGTGTGGCTTGCCAGGGGATGAAGAGTCCACCGGGGAGAAGTGAGGGAAGCTCGCGGAACAAATCGCCGGAAAAGTTTCTCTCTCGATGGGGATTGATTAGGGGCAAGGGAAAAATGGTCATTTTCACATTAGGACCACCTAGTGAAAACTATACTAATAGGTAGAGCTTGACGAGACGAAGATGTGGGCATTGGATTCACCTCAAACGGAGTTACGGGTGAAAAGATATAGCCAGACGAAGTTCAGGGACCAATCTGTAACAATAACTCTACAAACAGGCCCCTGGCTGGAAAAATAGAAAGCGACTTCTGAGGTAATGTGACACTCAAATATTTTTATTTGGTTTTCAACAAAAACTTTGTTGGATTTGAAGAAGGTCATTTAAATTCTTCCAAAAACTTCTCTCTCAAAACTTTTTCCCTTGGCAAGGATTTTATTTTTTGTATCTTCTTCAACCTTGGTGTTTGGTTAATGAGAACCTTCCTTCTGATTGTTCCCTCCTCAAATATATTTTCTTGGAAATTATTTTCTTGTAAAAAGAAACCCTATGAGTTTTGGGACTTTTTCATTTTGAATGCACCCATGGTTTTACCATGCCTCATGTGGTAAAACCTCCCAAAACCCCTCCTTCCTTTTTGGAGCAATCTAAACTTTGTGTTCCAACAAGTCCAACCCATTTTTAGATTTTATTTCATTTATTTTATTTCCCAAAACAATTCTGTCATTTATTTTAAGCCTAGGTGATTTACAAAGCAAGTACCTAATTCCCTTTGAGATTTGATCTCAAACCAACTCCTCTGGATAGTCTTTAGCACCCCCAACCTAGACCCATCAAGATCCACTCTTCCTCTTTTCAAAATTTTCAAGTTTCAACCTCTGCAAGTTTGGACCAGATTTGTCAAATTTGGTGAAATTCATATTTCCTCTTCCCCAAAAATTCTACCAAAATTCAGGCAGCCCCCAGATGCAATGAGAGGCCACCCCACCAAAAATCAGCTCAAGGAAAATTCCCCACATGCCAAAATCATTTCGTCGAACACTTGGCCGGCACTGTTCCTGTACACTTTCTGATAGTTCAGAGTTTCAGAGTTTTGCAGTGTCGTTTTTCGTCAGAGAGTTGTCATTGATCACCTGAGCGCTCTGGCGCGTTGCGCACGGCCTCTCCTCCTTGACCAGAGCACCGCACGCTCTCTTGGGCCAGTAGCAGTGTCGGTGGCAGCGAGCATCACCGACGCCGGCAGCTTCTGCGGTGGCAGAGCCACCCGTGGCGGCCGACGGGAGCCAGAGCCAGCTCGCCACGCCGTCCGGCGGCCCCCAACGCCCCCTAGCCCTCCGCGTGGCCTCATGCATGCCAGCGCACCCCCGCAGCACCGTCATCGTGGCCCGGCAAGCACAGGGCGCGCCCTCTACCGCCGACGGGCCCGCGCCGCCCCGTTCCGTCGAAGCCACCCAGAGAGCCTAATCCAATCTTGGTTAGCACCTAAATGGAACCGGTGAACCTCCACGTTGACGCCCAACTCCCTAAACTCCCCGACCAAGCACTGCGCCGCCGTAACCATCGCCGGAGATCCCCGTTCACGGCCACCGCCTCGGGTCGCCTATAAAAAGGGGCCCCGAGCTCGCTCTCGAGCACGCACCACCACTGCACCCCACCAGTACCCCGCCAAGCCACTAGGAGGATCTCGAGGAGGTCTCCTCCCCCAACTCCGGCCGCCCCGATCCGCCTCGGCCACCAGCTCATCCACTCCGGTGAGGCCATCCCCGACGCCCAAACATCGTCAGTAGCCTCCTCGAGCACCCAGTGAGCTGACCCAAGCTTCAATTTGACCTTCACAGCCCTCCCCGACGAGATCCAACTCCACCCGAGCCACCGTCCGCCGGAGCAAGGGCCGCCGGCGATGTAGTGCTCGCCGACGACCACCACCACCACCCACCAACGCGGAAGGACACGCTGAACACGTAGGTACCGCCCGATCCCCCTGCCTCGCCGTGGATCGCCGCCGGTGACCACCGCAGCTCTCGGGCGCCGGCGGGCTCTGTTCTTCCCCGTTTGAATTTTCAAACCTGATGGGTGGGACCCGCCTGTCAGCCTCTCTTTTCTTTTAAACGAACCGTTTTCTGAAAATGTATTCGGACAAATACGCTTTCAGTCTGAAGCGTTTTTCTGGTTTTTTCTGTTTAGCCCCCTGAGAAGTTTCTGTTTCATTACAGAAAGGTCCCTAGATTAAAACCCTTATAACTTTTAAACAGAAAAGGATTTTTGATTGATTCTTTTTCTGTCCTCTTTAAAATTTGGTCTAGTTTTTTATCAGATTTATTTGAAAAATATTTGGCACACTTTTCTATGCACTCACGGTATTTACGATCAGTACGTATTTTCTTATACCGTAGAATCTGGGAGGAGGTGACGGAACCGCGAACTTCGCCAAGCTAGACTCCGACTACTCCGAACCAGGCAAGCATGTTTGAATTTTTGATATGATGAGTGTCTTAGGCATGTTTGCATTAAGTAGTTCATGGCGGTTTATGAGCATCTCGATGAATGTCATATTTCATGCAAAGTTGAGGCAAGTGAGTTTCAATAATCCATAAGTGGTTGGATGTGAGTTGGCATGGCCATGTGATGGCATGAGGTTGAGTAAGATGGCAGTGTTGTAGCATGCTAGTCTTATGCGGACTATTTGACTCGGTGTCAACATGAATCGATCCAGCTTTAGTCCGTTTTCCCTACCTATACTACCACATGTTTTCCGCAAGGAATATGGCTTAGTAAGTTGCAAACCGCTTTCTTGGTACACACCAAATAGAGAGGACGGGATGAGGGTTCCATGGCCCTGGATTAAAGCCCGTCATCCGGTCGGGGCATGGGTGTTTCCGGTTGGGACCGAGAGGGGGCACCCTTAGAGCTGCCATATATAAATTTGATCCCATGCTATTCGAGGTTGTGATCTCCCGTCTCAAAGTTTTTTCTTGTACGTTGCCTAGGGTGATTCACGGCATTGTGAGGTGGGATGGGTGTGTACTGGTTAGATGTGTTTCTACCGAAATACCGTAAACGGAACTAGTCCTCGTGACTACGGAAATCCGTTGGCTGTGGATAATTAGTACAAACTCTGCAGAGTCAAAATCCTTTGAAACAATCTTATCCATGTCTGAGTACTATGTTCAACTTATCTTGTCAAGATCGCCTCAAAGTGATTTAAACTCCGTAAATTACATGAGTGTTAAATCCGGTTAAAGATGTTTATTCTGTGGATGGACTAAACTATCTATCATTATGTGTTGAATATTTCCTATGAATATTGTATCCCGTGAATTTACCAGATATGAATTATAAGCCCTTTCTGCGATGTTGCTCGACGTCGACCGTGGCACACTTGTTATTTACTTTCGATATAAGCCCTTTACTGCGATGTCGCTCCGACGACGATCGTGGCACGCTTGTTATTTACTTTCGATATAGGCCCTTTCTGCGATGTCGCTCCGACGTCCGACTGTGGCACGCTTGTTATTTACTTTCGATATAAGCCCTTTCTGCGATGTCGCTCCGACGTCGGACTGTGGCACGCTTGTTATTTACTTTCGATATAAGCCCTTTCTGCGATGTCGCTCAGACGTCCGACTGTGGCATGTATGTCATTTATTTTTCAATATAAGCCCTTTATGTGGTGTAGCTTAGACGCCCGACTGCGGCATGATTATTTATTTTGTTTACCCTTCGAGGCGTCGCTCCAGACACCCGATCGGTTCTTAGTTATATTGTTGAAATTTCGGGAAGACTACCTCCCAACTTCCTTTTTACTTATCATGTTGTGCAAGTAATTATTTGACTGTGCGTTGTTAATAGTTCATGACGCATTCATGCATGCATTTGTTATATCTTATGTCCAAACTGTCTTGCGAGTACTTTCAAAGTACTCACCTGGCTTGTTGATTTGGCCAGATGTTGATGAAGGCGATCTCATGGATGAAGAGTTCGATAGCGAGTCCGATGCCCAGAGGAGTCCCAAATACCTCAGGCGACTCGGATTGGTCATCAGATTATATCCGCTTCCGCTACCCAAATAAATTCATCGAGCCTCACCTCGACGCTCGATGAGCTGCCAGTTTAGAAGTCATATTACCCACTCCAATGTGTTATTCCACTACCACTTTATTCTCGAGTCAGTAGTATGCCACCCCACACCATTCTGTCATATCCGCCATTATGTATAATTATTGGCGTGCTTGTAAAAAAATGTTGAGCACCCTCAGCTCGACCCTGCAATATGTTTTAATGCTACTGGCTTTCTGTATCAAGTATTTGTCTACCAGTAAGGAGGATTCTTCTTATACTGAGACTTAAAGATCGGTTTCTCAGTAAGTATTTTATTGAAAATCCGGTCGTGACAAGCTTGGTACCAGAGCCAGGCTGACTGTAGGAAGCCACTAGGTGCGATCGCTAATCGGTTATTAGCATAATAGAGCTATTTCATATTTTTGCAAATGTAGTCATTTTCGGCGATCGGCATAAATTTATGATCTGACCATTCAGAAGTTTTGCCTACTTTTGTAGATGGCTGGCAACGACTGTGAGTCACAGGTGTTCGCCAACGTGCCTGAGGGGTTCGTCAAGCTCCTCTCCTTCATCGTCCAGGTTGCGATGGGGCCATCAGTGCGCCCAGTCTTCACACTCTACCCGCACAAGATCATCGACAGTCTGACCATGCACCAGGCCGTGGTGCAATTCAAGGGAGTGCGTGTTGAGTTACGCCACTTCCGGTTCTCGGGGAGAGCCATGCCTACGGAGAGGCATGCTATGCAGATGGCTGCCCGTGAGGCGATAGCTCGTCTCCGGGATGCTCTTCCTTCAATGAAGACTCGTCGTTACCGCTACCTTCCATGCCACATGCCATACACTGTCACTACTCATTCGCTTGCCCCGGAGGAGAGCGAGACGAGGCTATTGAGATGCTTGTCGAGTACCTCCGAGCTCTGGAGGCAGCTTTGACAACTTGGTGGACGACCTTGTGGCTGCCCGCATGGACTTAGTCCATGGCTGTGCCGCCAACAGGAGGGAGCTCCTGCACACCGCACCACCGCTGACTTTCATCTCGTCCTCGGCATCTTATTCCTCCGCCTTTCTCGCCACTGCTCGTCGCCTGCCTACCACCGAGGAGTTCAACCAAGTCATTGCTCCCACTCCAGTTCATTCTGCACCACCTATTGCGCCTACTCCTATTTGTGTCGCTCCTCCTATGGCACCCGCTTCATCAACTCAGCGCAGCGCTTCACGTCTGGAGCCTATTAGCGAGGAGGAGGTTGAGTCCCCAGCCTCACTGCGCCTCACCCTCGGCGAGCAAAGGAGGTCCTTACCATCTCGACCGCGCGCTTAGCCGCCATGCGATGTACCGACTTGTACGATATGTTTATATGTACATAGGTTGTGAGAAGTAGCTTGTTTGCGCATCATGTAGGAACTGGGAGGAGGGCACTAGCCTAAATAACATGTCAGGAATATGTACACATATCCTGAGTAATGTATTGTATATTTACTGCTCGCGTGTAAGATATGTAATAGTCCTTCTCCATGCGCAATCGTTTATTATCTTGAAAAATCTTGGAGCATTTAAAATTCCCTGTATTTATGAACTTATTGATTTTTGCGACTCAATTTCTTTTCTTATGAGTTTTACAAAATATATCCCCAGAGTGAAAAATGTCTCGTCCTTGGGCCAGCGCTCCATGCCAAATCAGCCAGAGGAAAATTATGGCACACCACCAAACAACAATTTCACACGAGGCAGTCAAGTCAACAGGTAGTGAAACAACATTTACCCAAGTATGCCGCCTTCTGACAGAGTCAGCAACAACATCGGAAATGATGAACCAAGTCATCAATATGAGAAATCACCGTGGATAGTATCAAGAGGAATCCAAGTTGTGCGAGCTACGTAAGACGCGTCCCCCAACATTTTCTCATACCGACAAACCTCTTGAGGCCGACGGTCGCTTGAGACATGGAAAGAAAATTAATTATTGCACAGTGTTCAGACCGTGAGAAAGTACTATATGCACCGCACTATCTCACTGGAGCAGCTGCATCATGGTGGGAAAATTTCCTACACATGCACCCCAACGAAAATGAAATAACATGGAGGAATTCAAAGAAGGTTTTCGTGGGGCGCACATTCCTAAAAGTGTTATGAAGATCAAGAAGAGAGAATTTGATGACCTCAAACAAAGGACCATGACGGTGTCAGAATACAACAGCCAGTTTACTCTGTTGTCTCGCTACGCCAACGAATAACGTATGACTGAAAGCAAGAAGATGGAAAAATTCCTGGAAGGCCTGGTACCCGCGCTTAAATGCCAGCTGGTTGTGCACACCTTTCCAGATTTCAAGACGCTGGTGGATAAGGCTATTACCTTGGAAAATGAGCGACGCAGCTTGGAGGATTTTCGCAAGCGAAAAAGGGACCAGACTACCCATGCTCGCAACCATCGGAGCAAGACGGATTTTCAGAAAGGTGGGACACACAAACCCACGACAAACATCTCACGCCCAATCAAGAATTTCCATGCAAGGGACAAGGAGTTCACATATCGCCCAGGCGTTACTTTCTAAGCTTGTGGAGAGGAAGGGCACTATGCCAAACAGTGCCCCAAGCCAAGGAACTCGACCCCAAAACCGAACAACGGTGGCAATAATTCAGCGCCCAAGCGGAACAATTTCAACCCCAATAACAATCACAGGAAGGGTCATCTGAACCACGTGACCAGTGAGGAAGCACAAAAGCGCCCGGATAACGCACTGCACGTTCCTGTCAACACAATACCTGCCATGGTTTTGTTTGATTCTGGAGCTTCTCACTCATTCATTTCGAAGAGATTTGCTTTGCAAAATAATTTTTCAATTCTTCCCTTGGAAAAATCCATGATCATCAAGTCCCCTGTGATTAAGCAAGTGACTCAGAGTTACTGCCAAGGTGTGGTTATTGAATTTGAAGGATTGAAGTTTCACGCCAACCTTATTGTATTGGAAAATAAAGGACTCGATGTCATCCTAGGGATGGATTGGTTAACCACCAACAAAGGTTTTATTGACTGCTTCAACCGGACCGTAATTCTCACCCACCATCACGGGAAGACAATAAAAGTTTCAGCCAAAGAGAGACAAGTATCTCGGCAGCCAAGGCTGAACAAGGTGGACGTGTCTGAATTAAGCAAAGTTCCAGTAGTATGTGAATTTCGAGACGTATTTCCCGAAGAACTACCAGGCATGCCACCAGACCGAGAGATAGAATTCAGCATTGAGCTAGCACCCGGAACCGCTCCCATCTACAAGAAACCATACAGAATGGCACCATCCGAGTTGGTAGAATTGAAGAAGCAAATAAAAGAATTACTGGACAAAGGATATATACGAGCCAGTTCCTCACCTTGGGGTTCACCAATTTTATTTGCCAAGAAAAAGGATGGGACACTGAGATTGTGTATAGACTATCGAGCAATTAACATGGTCACAATCAAGAACAAATACCCAATGCCACGGATAAATGATTTATTTGATCAGCTCGCTCAGGCCAAAGTATTCTCAAAAATTGACTTAAGGTCGGGATACAATCAATTAAAGGTACGAACGGAAGATATCCCCAAGACAGCTTTCACCTCCAGATACGGACTGTATGAGTTCACAGTAATGCCATTTGGACTAACAAAAGCCCCCGCATATTTTGTTCATCTCATGAACAAAGTATTTATGAAGTTTACGGACAAGTTTGTGGTGGTATTCAACGACGATATTCTGATATACTCCAAGACACTAGAAGAGCACGCTGAACATCTCAGAATTGTACTAGGAGAACTCAGGAAACATCAATTGTACGCCAAGTTCAGCAAGTGTGAATTTTGGCTAAGACAGGTAGGTTTTCTGGGCCACCCATCGACCCAAGAAGGTATTGCCGTGAGACCGGAAAAGTCAAGGCCGTACTTGGCTGGAAACCACCGGCCGGTAATGTGAGACGTCTGAAGTTTCTTGGGAATGGCAGGATACTACCGAAGATTTATTGAAGGATTCTCCACCATAGCAAAGCCAATGACGCAGATTACTCAAGAAAGACAAGAAGTTTGAATGGACGGAAGCTTGCGAAAAGTTTCCAAGAACTAAAAAAGAAATTAACGACAAAGACCGGTATTAATTGTGCCAGACATGCACAAGAATTTTGAGGTGTATTGTGACGCATCCCGGAAAGGCCTCGGATGCATATTGATGCAAGAAGGCAAGGTAGTCGCGTATGTTTCCAGACAACTTCGCAAGCATGAAGAAAATTATCCTACTCATGACCTAGATTTTGCAGCAGTCATTCATGCACTCAAGGAATGGAGACACTTTTTACTTGGAAATCGTTGTGAAATATACACGGACCATAAAAGCCTCAAGTATATTTTCACACAACCGGAACTCAATTTACGGCAACGACGCTGGTTGGAATTAGTGAAGGATTATGATGTTGGAATCCACTACCATCCAGGAAAGGAAAATGTAGTGGCAGATTCTCTAAGTCGGAACCCTAGCCCGAACAACGACAACCTACCAAACCTGAGACCTGAATTTCGGCAGGAGTTTGCTAAACTCAACTTGCTGGTGGTCACCGAAGGCAGCGTGTCGAATTTAGAAATGCAGCCTACCCTGATATAAAAGATTAAAGAGGCTCAGCATGGGCACCCCAGCATTGAAGGCATAAAACGGAAAGTGAGTTTGGGCAAGGCCTCAGAGTTCGTTATCGATGAGCAGGGAATATTGTGGTCGAAGATAGACTTTGCGTACCAAATATCAAGGACCTTAAACAGCAAATCTTAGCTGAAGGCCACACCGCTCCGTATTCGATCCATCCTGGAGGAACAAAAATGTACAAGGATATTCAGGAAAATTTTTAGTGGCACGGTATGAAAAGGGACATAGCCACGTTCATCGCATGTTGTGACTCTTGTCAACGCATCAAGGCCGAGCACCAGAAACCGGCCAGACTTTTACAGCCAAATAAAATACCCAAGTGGAAATGGGACGAAATTGGAATGGATTTTATTATTGGACTACCTCGGTCACGACACGGGAATGATGCCATATGGGTCATCACAGATAGACTGACTAAGGTAGCAGACTTCATCCCCGTGAAGACAACCCACATCGCTCAAAAGCTTGCAAGGCTTTATCTCTCCCGTATCGTCTGCTTACATGGAGTTCCACAGACTATAATATCGGACAGAGGCACTCAATTCGTCTCCCGATTTTGGGATCAGTTACAACAAGCTCTGGGAACCCAACTAGCTTTCAGTACAGCATACCATCCCCAGACAGATGGACAAACTGAACGAGTAAACCAAATTCTAGAGGACATGTTGAGAGCATGTGTCCTCACCTATGGAACCAGTTGGGAAGAAAGCTTGCATTACGCAGAGTTCGCATACAACAACAGTTACCAGGCCAGCCTGCAAATGGCACCATTTGAAGCCCTGTATGGGCGAAGATGTCGCACCCGCTAAATTGGTCGAATCGGAGACAACCATATCTTCGCCCGGACATGCTCAAGGAGGCTGAAGATAAAGTTAAGGTAATTAGGGATCGACTCAAGACAGCCCAAAGTCGACAGAAGAGTTATTACGATCAAAAACATCGGGGAGTCAGCTTTGAACCCGGTGAGTATGTGTACCTGTGAGTATCTCCTATGAGGGGCCTGCAACGATTCAAGATTAAGGGAGAGCTAGCACCAAGATTCATCGGACCATTCTGTATAGTGGCACGGAGAGGCACGGTAGCCTACCAGCTAGACTTACCCGAAGAATTATACGATGTCCACGACGTGTTCCACGTCTCGCAGTTGAGGAAGTGCGTAAGCAACCCAGAGAAGCAGGTATCCCATGAAAACATTGACATGCAACCAGACCTCACCTATCGGGAGCATCCAATAAAAATCTTGGAGGAGTCTGAAAGGAGGACCCGACAGAAAACCATCAAGTCTTTCAGAGTTCAGTGGAGCAATCACACCGAGAGTGAAGCAACTTGGGAAAGAGAGGATTTTCTTCGGACAGAGCACCCACACTTATTTGAGGATCAGCTGAAATCTCGGGGACGAGATTTTTCCTAAGGGGGTAGGTGTTGTGACACTCAAATATTGTTTTTTGGTTTTCAACAAAAACTTTGTTGGATTTGAAGAAGGTCATTTAAATTCTTCCAAAAACTTCTCTCTCAAAACTTTTTCCCTTGGCAAGGATTTTATTTTTGTATCTTCTTCAACCCTGGTGTTTGGTTAATGAGAACCTTCCTTCTGATTGTTCCCTCCTCAAATATATTTTTTTGGAAATTATTTTCTTGTAGAAAGAAACCCTATGAGTTTTGGGACTTCTTTCATTTTGAAACCACCCTTGGTTTTACCATGCCTCATGTGGTAAAACCTCCCAAAACCCCTCCTTCCTTTTTGGAGCAATCTAAACTTTCTGTTCCAACAAGTCCAACCCATTTTTAGATTTTATTTCATTTATTTTATTTCCCAAAACAATTCTGTCATTTATTTTAAGCCTAGGTGATTTACAAAGCAAGTACCTAATTCCCTTTGAGTTTTGATCTCAAACCAACTCCTGTGGATAGTCTTTAGCACCCCCAACCTAGACCCATCAAGATCCACTCTTCCTCTTTTCAAAATTTTCAAGTTTCAACCTCTGCAAGTTTGGACCAGATTTGTCAAATTTGGTGAAATTCATATTTCCTCTTCCCCAAAAATTCTACCAAAATTCAGGCAGCCCCCAGATGCAATGAGAAGCCACCCCACCAAAAATCAGCTCAAGGAAAATTCCCCACATGCCAAAATCATTTCGTCGAACACATGGCTGGCACTGTTCCTGTACACTTTCAAATAGTTCAAAGTTTTAGAGTTTTGCAGTGTAGTTTTTCGTTAGAGAGTTGTCATCGATCACCTGAGCGCTCTGGCGCGTTGCACACGGCCTCTCCTCCTTGACTAGAGCACCGCACGCTCTGTTGGACGGGCGCAGGTGTCGGTGGCGGCGAGCATCACCGACGCAAGCGGCTTCTCATGGTGGCGAAGTCACCACGGCGGCCGACGGGAGCGTGAGCTAGCTCGCCACGCCGTCCGGGCGCCTCTAACGCCCCTAGCCCTCCGCGTGGCCTCATGCATGCCAAGCACCTCAAGAGCACCGTCGTCGTGGCCCGGCAAGCACAGGCGCGCCCTCTGCCGCCGACGGGCCCGCGCTGCCGCGTTCCGTCGCAGCCACCCAGGGAGCCTAATCCAAACTTGGTTAGCACCTAAATGGAACCGGTGAACCTCCACGTTGACGCCCAACTCCCTAAACTCCCCGACCAAGCACTGCGCCGCCGTAACCATTGCCGGAGATCCCCGTTCACGGCCACCGCCTCGGGTCGCCTATAAAAAGGGGCCCCGAGCTCGCTCTCGAGCATGCACCACCACTGCACCCCACCAGTACCCCGCCAAGCCACTAGGAGGACCTCGAGTAGGTCTCCTCCCCCAACTCCGGCCGCCCCGATCCGCCTCGGCCACCAGCTCATCCACTCCGGTGAGGCCATCCCCGACGCCCAAACATCGTCAGTAGCCTCCTCGAGCACCCAGTGAGCTGACCCAAACTTCAATTTGACCTTCGCAGCCCTCCCCGACGAGATCCAACTCCACCCGAGCCACCGTCCACGGAGCAAGGGCCGCCCGGCGATGTAGTGCTCGCCGGCGACCACCACCACCACCACCCACCAACGCGGAAGGACACGCTGAACACGTAGGTACCGCCCGATCCCCCGCCTCGCCGTGGATCGCCACGGTGACCACCGCAGCGACTCTCGGTGGCCGTGGCTCTGTTCTTCCCGTTTGAATTTTCAAACCTGATGGGTGGGACCCGCTGTCGACCTCTCTTTTCTTTTAAACGAACTGCTTTCTGAAAATGTATTCGTACAAATACGCTTTCGATGCAAGCGTTTTTCTGGTTTTTTCTGTTTAGCCCTCGAGAAGTTTCTGTTTCATTACGTAAAGGTCCTGGATTAAAACCCTTATAACTTTTAAACAGAAAAGGATTTTTGATTGATTCTTTTTCTGTCCTCTTTAAAATTTGGTCTAGTTTTTTATCAGATTTATTTGAAAAATATTTGGCACACTTTTCTGTGCACTCACGGTATTTACGATAAGTACGTATTTTCTTATACCGTAGATACCGGAGGAGGTGACGGAACCGCGAACTTCGCCAAGCTAGACTCCGACTACTCCGAACCAGGCAAGCATGTTTGAATTTTTGATATGATGAGTGTCTTAGGCATGTTTGCATTAAGTAGTTCATGGCAGGTTTATGAGCATCTCGATGAATGTCATATTTCATGCAAAGTTGAGGCAAGTGAGTTTCAATAATCCATAAGTGGTTGGATGTGAGTTGGCATGGCCATGTGATGGCATGAGGTTGAGTAAGATGGCAGTGTTGTAGCATGCTAGTCTTATGCCAGACTATTTGACTCCAGTGTCAACATGAATCAGTCCAGTTTCCGTCCGTTTTCCCTACCTATACTACCACATGTTTTCCGCAAGGAATATGGCTTAGTAAGTTGCAAACCGCTTTCTTGGTACACACCAAATAGAGAGGACGGGATGAGGGTTCCATGGCCCTGGATTAAAGCCCGTCATCCGGTCAGGGGGCATGGGTGTTTCCGGTTGGGACCGAGAGGGGGGCACCCCTTAGAGCGCTGCCAGATATAAATTTGATCCCATGCTATTCGAGGTTGTGATCTCCCCGTCTCAAAGTTTTTCTTGTACGTTGCCTAGGGTGATTCCTGGCATCGTGAGGTGGGATGGGTGTGTACTGGTTAGATGTGTTTCTACCGAAATACCGTAAACGGAACTAGTCCTCGTGACTACGGAAATCCGTTGGCTGTGGATAATTAGTACAAACTCTGCAGAGTCAAAATCCTTTGAAACAATCTTATCCATGTCTGAGTACTATGTTCAACTTATCTTGTCAGCATCAGTCTCAGTGACGAAACTCCGGTAAATTACATGAGTGTTAAATCCGGTTAAAGATGTTTATTCCTGTGGATGGACTAAACTATCTATCATTATGTGTTGAATATTTCCTATGAATATTGTATCCTGTGAATTTACCAGATATGAATTATAAGCCCTTTCTGCGATGTTGCTCAGACGTCTGACTGTGGCACACTTGTTATTTACTTTCGATATAAGCCCTTTCTGCGATGTCGCTCCGACGTACGACTATGGCACGCTTGTTATTTACTTTCGATATAAGCCCTTTCTGCGATGTCGCTCCGACGTCCGACTGTGGCACGCTTGTTATTTACTTTCGATATAAGCCCTTTCTGCGATGTCGCTCCGACGTCGGAGTGTGTCACGCCTGTTATTTACTTTCGATATAAGCCCTTTCTGCGATGTCGCTCAAACGTCCGACTGTGGCATGTATGTCATTTATTTTCAATATAAGCTCTTTATGTGGTGTCGCTTAGACGCCCAACTGGGGCATGATTATTTATTTTGTTTACCCTTCGAGGCGTCGCTCCAGACACCCGATCGGTTCTTAGTTATTTTTTTTGAAATTTCGGGAAGACTACCTCCCAACTTCCTTTTTACTTATCATGTTGTGCAAGTAATTATTTGACTGTGCTTTGTTAATAGTTCATGACGCATTCATGCATGCATTTGTTATATCTTACGTCCGAACTGTCTTGCAGTACTTTCAAAGTACTCACACCGCTTGTTGATTTGGCGAGATGTTGATGAAGGCGATCTCATGGATGAAGAGTTTGATAGCGAGTCCGATGCCCGGAGGAGTCGGTCGATCTCGTCGCGACCTGGATTGGTCATCAGTATTATATCCGCTTCCGCTACCCAAATAAATTCATCGAGCCTCACCTCGACGCCGATGAGCTGCCGGTTAGAAGTCATATTACCCACTCCAATGTGTTATTCCACTACCACTTTATTCTCGAGTCAAGAGTATGCCACCCCACACCATTACATCATATCCGCCATTATGTATAATTATTGGCGTGCTTGTAAAAAAATGTTGAGCACCCTCAGCTCGACCCTGCAATATGTTTTAATGCTACTGGCTTTCTGTATCAAGTATTTGTCTACCAGTAAGGAGGATTCTTCTTATACTGGGACTTAAAGATCGGTTTCTCAGTAAGTATTTTATTGAAAATCCGGTCGTGACAAGCTTGGTACCAGAGCCAGGCTGACTGTAGGAAGCCACTAGGTGCGATCGCTAATCGGTTATTAGCATAATAGAGCTATTTCATATTTTTGCAAATGTAGTCATTTTCTGACAGTCAGCATAAATTTATGATCTGACCATTCAGAAGTTTTGCCTACTTTTGTAGATGGCTGGCAACGACTGTGAGTCACAGGTGTTCGCCAACGTGCCTGAGGGGTTCATCAAGCTCCTCTCCTTCATCGTCTGTGTTGCGATGGGGCCATCGATGCGCCGATCTTCACACTCTACCCGCACAAGATCATCGACAGTCTGACCATGCACCAGGCCGTGGTGCAATTCAAGGGAGTGCGTGTTGAGTTACGCCACTTCCGGTTCTTGGGGAGAGCCATGCCTACGGAGAGGCATGCTATGCAGATGGCTGCCCGTGAGGCGATAGCTCGTCTCTGGGATGCTCTTCCTTCAATGAAGACTCGTCGTTACCGCCGGCGATGTAGTGCTCGCCGACGACCACCACCACCACCCACCAACGCGGAAGGACACGCTGAACACGTAGGTACCGCCCGATCCCCCTGCCTCGCCGTGGATCGTCGCCGGTGACCACCGCAGCTCTCGGGCGCCGGCGGGCTCTGTTCTTTCCCGTTTGAATTTTCAAACCTGATGGGTGGGACCCGCCTGTCAGCCTCTCTTTTCTTTTAAACGAACCGTTTTCTGAAAATGTATTCGGACAAATACGCTTTCAGTCTGAAGCGTTTTTCTGGTTTTTTCTGTTTAGCCCCCTGAGAAGTTTCTGTTTCATTACAGAAAGGTCCCAGGATTAAAACCCTTATAACTTTTAAACAGAAAAGGATTTTTGATTGATTCTTTTTCTGTCCTATTTAAAATTTGGTCTAGTTTTTTATCAGATTTATTTGAAAAATATTTGACACACTTTTCTGTGCACTCACGGTATTTACGATAAGTACGTATTTTCTTATACCGTAGATACCGGAGGAGGTGACGGAACCGCGAACTTCGCCAAGCTAGACTCCGACTACTCCGAACCAGGCAAGCATGTTTGAACTTTTGATATGATGAGTGTCTTTGGCATGTTTGCATTAAGTAGTTCATGGCAGGTTTATGAGCATCTCGATGAATGTCATATTTCATGCAAAGTTGAGGCAAGTGAGTTTCGATAATCCATAAGTGGTTGGATGTGAGTTGGCATGGCCATGTGATGGCATGAGGTTGAGTAAGATGGCAGTGTTGTAGCATGCTAGTCTTATGCGGCACTATTTGACTCAAAGTGTCAACATGAATCAGTCCAGTTTCCATCCGTTTTCCCTACCTGTAGTACCACATGTTTTCCGCAAGGAATATGGCTTAGTAAGTTGCAAACCGCTTTCTTGGTACACACCATATAGAGAGGTCGGGATGAGGGTTCCATGGCCCTGGATTAAAGCCCGTCATCCGGTCAGGGGGCATGGGTGTTTCCGGTTGGGATCGAGAGGGGGGCACCCCTTAGAGCGTACAGATATAAATTTGATCCCATGCTATTCGAGGTTGTGATCTCCCCGTCTCAAAGTTTTTCTTGTGCGTTGCCTAGGGTGATTGCTGGCATCGTGAGGTGGGATGGGTGTGTACTGGTTAGATGTGTTTCTACCGAAATACTGTAAACGGAACTAGTCCTCGTGACTACGGAAATCCGTTGGCTGTGGATAATTAGTACAATCTCTGCAGAGTCAAAATCCTTTGAATAAATCTTATCCATGTCTGAGTACTATGTTCAACTTATCTTGTAAGCATCAGTCTCAGTGACAAAACTCCGGTAAATTACATGAGTGTTAAGTCCGGTTAAAGATGTTTATTCCTGTGGATGGACTAAACTATCTATCATTATGTGTTGAATATTTTCTATGAATATTGTATCCTGGAATTTACCAGATATGAATTATAAGCCCTTTCTGCGATGTCGCTCAGACGTCCGACTGTGGCACACTTGTTATTTACTTTCAATATAAGCCCTTTCTGTGATGTCGCTCCAACGTCCGACTGTGGCACGTTTGTTATTTACTTTCGATATAAGCCCTTTCTGCGATGTCACTCCGACGTCCGACTATGGCACGCTTGTTATTTACTTTCGATATAAGCCCTTTCTGCGATGTCGCTTCGATGTCCGACTGTGGCACGCTTGTTATTTACTTTCGATATAAGCCATTTCTGCGATGTCGCTCAGACGTCCGACTGTGGCATGTATGTCATTTATTTTTCAATATAAGCCCTTTATGTGGTGTCGCTTAAACGCCCGACTGCGGCATGATTATTTATTTTGTTTACCCTTCGAGGCATCGCTCCAGACACCCGATCGGTTCTTAGTTATATTGTTGAAATTTCGGGAAGACTACCTCCCAACTTCCTTTTTACTTATCATGTTGTGCAAGTAATTATTTGACTGTTCATTGTTAATAGTTCATGACGCATTCATGCATGCATTTGTTATATCTTATGTCCGAACTGTCTTGCGAGTACTTTCAAAGTACTCACCTGGCTTGTTGATTTGGCCAGATGTTGATGAAAGCGATCTCATGGATGAAGAGTTCGATAGCGAGTCCGACGCCTAGAGGAGTCCCAGTCAGTCTCGTGCGACCACTGGATTGGTCAGTATTATATCCGCTCAAGAACCCAAATAAATTCATCGAGCCTCACCTCGACGCTCGATGAGCTGCCAGTTTAGAAGTCATATTACCCACTCCACTGTGTTATTCCACTACCACTTTATTCTTGAGTCAGTAGTATGCCACCCCACACCATTCTGTCATATCCGCCATTATGTATAATTATTGGTGTGCTTGTAAAAAAATGTTGAGCACCCTCAGCTCGACCCTGTAATATGTTTTAATGCTACTGGCTTTCTGTATCAAGTATTTGTCTACCAGTAAGGAGGATTCTTCTTATACTGGGACTTAAAGATCGGTTTCTCAATAAGTATTTTATTGAAAATCCGGTCATGACAGGTAATACGCTTTCCTGCAGACAAAGTGTATTCCAGTTATAACAGTAAGGAAATACGCTTTCAACGACAGAAAACATTAAAAGAGAAGTGCGCTTTCACTTAGCTGACTGGATCTGGATATGTGTGGCTGACAGGCAGGGTCCGTGGGACGGGGGGCCCACCTGGTAGGTCCTTCTTCTTCGACCCCGCACTCGCCCAACGACAGAGGCTGCGGCGCACTACGGGCACCCGTCTCGGGCGACGCCCAGCACACCGGCGAGATCGGGAAGATGAGGCGCTTCCGTCTGGACTCCTCACGCTCGTGGATATGCGTTGGAGGGAGCGTAACCTCGACTGCGGCGGACGGCGGCTACGGGAAGCGACGGGCGCAGCCCCCTGGTGCGCCGGAGGAAGGGATGAAGAGTGGAGGAGGACCGCCGGAGTCTAGGAGGTCTCCTAGTGGTGGAATGAGGGGGAGGAAAGGCCGGCAGCGAGCCAATTTAGGCGGAGCCGAACCGCGGCCATGGCGGCAGCGGTAGAGGAGGGGAGCTCCTGGAGGCTAATGGAGGGCTGAAGAGGGAGCTAGGAGTGGTGTGAGGCTGGTGGTGAGTTCGGGGCACCTCGGGATGGGCTTATATAGGTGGTGGCGAGGTGCCGAGCTGGACGCCGCCACGAGCATCCGGTCGAGGTCCTGGCGACGGGCAGCGATCACAGGAGGGTGCAGGAACGCGAGAGACATCGATGGAGATGTCACGGAGCGGAGCAAGCCAAGGGGCACGGGGAGGAAGAGGACATGGCTGAGGAAGACGACGCGGTCATGGGCAGGTACTATTCGGTGACGGGGACAACTCGTTGAGGAAGCAAACGACACGAGGAAGACGTTGGACATGGCTAGGGGAAAACGCAGGGGGCACGGGCTCCAGAGGGACGGCGACAACACGAGGAAGACGCTGGACATGGCTAGGGGACAAGAGATCGAGTGCACATGCGGGGAGGAGGAGATAGAGGCGCCAGATCGCGCGTTTGGCTGTCATGACCCGCGGTCACCACGTGAGCTGGCATGCGCAGCGTGTTTTGGCCAGCCAGATCATGTCCAGTAGATAGGACATCCAACGGAGAGTGCCAAGGTGCAAGCAAGAGAGCACAGACACTTAATTGGTGAATAGGCCTTGCAGTGTTTCAGTCGCACAGCAAGGTGTTTGTTGTTTGTTGTGACTCACATGCTTGGATCTCATGGCTGGGCTTTGACTGGGGTTGATCCACTACTAAGGTTATTAATATGGCAGAGTTTCAGCTCAAGAAGAGGAGTTTAGATAGCACTTGCTGTAGAAAGTGCCCTACTGACCAGATTTGGAAAATAAGAAGGGGCACTAACATGAATGGTTTTCTTAAGCTGAAATTTGGTGTAGATGAGTCATTTGGGCATATGAAGACTCTGTAAAAGTTTCATACCATTTGGATACACAAAAATAGTACTTGCTTCACAAAGCATCACTCTAGATAGAATCTTAGGAAAATTCTTGAGGGAAAATGGCTTAATGAAATGTGCCCAAATTTGATGGAGATAGGTTATATGGGTAGGAGAAGGTCCTGGAAAATTTTCAGTCATAATGGAGCAAGATAAAATATACTTGCTTCACAAACTGAAAATTTGGACAGAACACTACTGCAGGAGGCTGCTAACGCGACACTACGATCAGAGACCCTTTCACGAAACTGTGTGCGATGCATTAATCACAAACGGGGATGTAAAAACCGTCAAAGAAGGTGCAAAACGTTTGCAATGGAGGATGCATCAAACACGGTTCAGATTTTAGTTGCGTGTGCGATCCAGGGCATACGGTTCAGTCCAATGAACTGTTTGCGATGAGGCGGAACAAAAGAAACGGGCAACCTGATGAAGGTGTGTGTGATGTATAGCATGTGGTTCACTCGGATGAACTGTTTGTGATTAGGAAACACAGAAGAAACGGTTAGCCAGATCAAGGTCTGTGTGATGTACAACATACAGTTCACTCGGATGAACTGTTTGTGATTAGGCAACACAAAAGAAACGGTCAGCCAGATCAAGGTGTGTGCGATGTACGACATGCGGTTCACCCGGATGAACTGTTTGCGTTGAGACAAGAGAACAGAAATGGTTCAATATAACAAATACCATAAATATTGCAAGGATCAAGTTCAAATATTACAACGCCCAAATTCAAACATTGCAAGCTGCGTCATTTCTGAAAAGGGATCAGCCGTTGATAAGTCATGTATGGTTTTGACACAATAACTTCCAATTGCTTTGCCATATGCTCTTCCAATACGAAGTTTGGCATTTTTGGAGGCACTTCCATTCCGCAGTACCAGCCGCCTCTGATAATCATATCATTGATCTTTCCTAATTAAATGCGTGTTCAACCTCAGTACCCTCAGCACCTTTGCTCTGGCAAGAAAGAATATGTCGAGTGTAATCTCCGGTGGGGTCCCTCGGTAGGAGTTCAAAGTAATATTTGAGAGATGCGGATCTAGGCATTCGATGTGATTGTCATTATCAATATCGTCCACCGGGCCTAATATGCAATGCAAAAGAAGACAATGTGTTAGTGCCTACATGCAGTTTTGAACAGTGCTACACGCCCATTTGGTTTGCAGGATTTGTAAAATGCACCAACGTGCCATCTTTGATCTGTCATGATTAACATGGGCATTAATTTGATTACAATCTAGAAACATGTAGCCTTCTTCACAACAGGTTGGATTGGATGAAAAATTCACTAATAAAACTAGTACAGATGAATCCAAAGGAGAAATGCTTATGGACGATTGTAACCATATGAATGAAGCAACCAATATGGGGTGTGGATGTATGTCCTAAAATCCTCCAAAATTCCTTCGTAAATCATAGTACATAGTCATTGTAAACTTGGGAAAAGGTGCAAAAATTGGACTCCCTTATGGTTAACATTTAACAGAAAGGAACATCACCTCGATATACTGACTTCTTCGTGCACGGAAAGCATCTCGCATTTGAAAACTTGGTCCAGGTTGGGGACGATGATTCTAGTACCAAGACCTTTATCGTGCCCAGAGTCTGGGTGAAGCTTCACTGGTTGACAGACGAACATACATCTTCAAAACTAGTTATAACGTTGATATCAAGAAGGAGAGGTATATAAGGCGAGTGTTGTACCTTAAAGTTGTAGTATTTGACACACGAGTAGCCCACCAGTTTCAATTTCGGCGCAGAAATGACATTGATTCTTGTTGGACCTTGTTGATCAACTACAAGTAATCTCTCAAGTGAAGGTGTGTCCTGGATGACCATATTGTGGTCCACCTTTTGTGATCTCTCGTTGCAGCACCAGCAACACACATAAATAGTGCGGAGAGTCCTGGAGGTGATGTGCAAGGTACTCGACCAATTCATCGCCTGAAGACGAAGGAACTCGAGTGCAAGATACCATGAGCAGGCGCTCCATGTCATCCTTTGGGATGCGGACGGGGACGAGCTCGAGGTGCTTCAGTCATGGTAGAAAAAGAGCGGGGCGCATCATTAAGGGGTGGAATGGCAGTTCATGAACTTGGCGTGATGCAGCGTGGGCGCGAGGTGGAGCGCGGACGTTGGCAGCAAGCTCATATGCCCATTATTATAACTTAGATTCTCGAGCTGATCTATGGCGCGGGATCGGAACCACTCGTCAAGCTTGGCTCGCTCCTTGCCATTGGAACGGAACTTGCCTGCGATAAGGCCTTTGATTGGGCCATGGTGACTGCCGAGGATCTGGGAGAACGCGTCCAAGATTTGGCGATAGCCATGGCAGAGCTTGTGGGCGTGGAGGAGGTCGACAGGGGTGCGGAGCAATAGGGTGCACCACCGTCGGGAAACGGCGGCTGTCCTCGCCCAATTTCTGATTGGGAGGAGGGATATGATGACTATCAACATATCATCGGGGAGGTTGTTGATGAAGTCTAGGCCTGCTAGAGTCACTTGCGGTTCTTTCTCGACCCGCCTCTGCTTGTTGGAAGCCTCGTTCTCCACCTCGTCGGCGAGGACGGGAACCTCTGTCTCGGTGCTTCAGCAGCCCCGACGTCGCCACTCCCTCCGATGGGGCGCTTCGGCGGCATCCTCGTACACTAACGGCTTTGAGAACTCGGAGCGGCGTCAAGGATGCGGGCAGAGAGAGAGGAATTGTGTGTGTGGCGAGGATGGAAGTCTGACGCTCGTGGAAACATTAATATAGACCAAGGGGAGCGAGGCGGCGGCGGTCAAAGGATGTCTCTACTTCCGGTGAGAACGATCGCTTAATCTCCAAAGTATGAATGAAATCTATGCTTAATTACTGAATTTTAGTTGCAAAAAATAGATAGTGATATTGATTTTTAGCTGCATATTTTGACAAATCACAGTGTGTCTTGGCTTAGCGCCGAAGTCTGGCTTTAATTTGAATACTGTAATCTGAACCGTTTGCGTTGAAGAGATGCACAGATCCTGCGTTGAATAGTGTGTACACTTCCCGGTGAGCCTGCGCACCGGACTGCGCTCGCACGCCTCCCATTCAGTCAAACAGCTGTCCACACGGGTCCTCCTATAGCCATTAAAACCAAGACACATGGATTCACGTGAATGGTTAACCGAACACACACGGTTTGAATTATACAAACGTTTGAGATATTAAAGTGGCAGCTATTTTTTTCAAAATGCCTGTGTTGGTTGTCATTATCCGAGTGCGCCTTCTCTCAAAATGGACACGAAAAATACCACAACATGTCGGGTGCCCTTCCAGGATACCATGCAAGGTTTCATGAATTTCAGACGAGTTTTGGATTTACTAGAATTTAAAAACCAGGCATCTCAATGTTTTGCCGGCAATCAACGGTGCCCTGGTGTTTGAAATTCATTCCCATTTCTTGCATGGGACCTAAGCATGCACCCAAGGGCACATATTTGATTTTTCAACCAATTTATATGCACTGGAGCATGTGCATGTAATTCAACTTTGAATTATGCACATAAATGCATTGAAAACTCAGTTAATGCATAAAAGTGTCCAAACGAACCACGAAAAATCACAAAAATTCACACAACAGTCCTGTTGTTCTATGTTGACATGAGAAAAAAAACTTGAAAGCAATAAGAGGCAATGGATATCGTTTCATCCCCAAAGGTGGGACGCTCCCTACCGAAAACCATCATGCTTGTTGTGAGAAGCTCCGGTTTGTGAGAAGCATATACCCAAACCTGCCCCAAATGGGACAAAATTTGTACCACGGCATGTTGATGTCGCTCCATGATAGCATGCCAAGTTTCATGAATTTCAGACGAGTTTTGGATTTACTAGAATTTAAAAACCAGGCATCTCAATGTTTTGCCGGCAATCAACGGTGCCCTGGTGTTTGAAATTCATTCCCATTTCTTGCATGGGACCGAAGCATGCACCCAAGGACACATATTTGATTTTTCAACCAATTTATATGCACTGGAGCATGCACATGTAGTTCAAATTTGAATTATGCACATAAATGCACTAAAAACTCAGTTAACGCATAAAAATGTCCAAACGAACCCCGAAAAATCACAAAAATTCACACAACACTCCTGTTGTTCTATGTTGACACGAGAAAAAAAACATGAAAACAATAAGAGGCAATGGATATCGTTTTGTCCCAAAAGGTCAGACGTTCCCTACCGAAAACAATCATGCTTGTTGTGAGAAGCTCCGGTTTGTGAGAAGCATATACCCAAACCTGCCCCAAATGGGACAAAATTTGTACCACGGGATGTTGATGCCGTTCCATGATAGCATGCCAAGTTTCATGGATTTCAGACGAGTTTTGGATTTACTAGAATTTAAAAACCAGGAATCTCAATGTTTCGCCGGCAATCAATGGTGCCCTGGTGTTTGAAATTCATTCTCATTTCTTGCATGGGACCTAAGCATGCACCCAAGGACACATATTTGATTTTTCAACCAATTTATATGCACTGGAGCATGCGCATGTAGTTCAAATTTGAATTATGCACATAAATGCATTGAAAACTCTGTTAATGCATAAAAATGTCCAAACGAACCCCGAAAAATCACAAAAATTCACACAACACTCCTGTTGTTCTATGTTGACACCACTGAAAAAAATAGCGCGCTATAGCGTCGCTAATAGCACGCTATAGCGTATTCAGAATTGCCTCGCTAAATATATCGGTATACAACGTCTCGCTAATAGCACGCTATAGCGTGATATAGCACGCTAATAGCATATTTTGAGGTTGGCGCTATTTTGCTATAGCACGCTATTTTTTCCCTAGGTTGACACGAGAAAAAAACTAGAAAGAAATAAGAGGCAATGGATATCATTTCGTCCCCAAAGGTGGGACGTTCCCTACCAAAAACCATCATGCTTGTTGTGAGAAGCTCCGGTTTGTGAGAAGCATATGCCCAAACCTGCCCCAAATTGGACAAAATTGTACCACGGCATGTTGATGTCGCCCCATGATAGCATGCCAAGTTTCATGAATTTCAGACGAGTTTTGGATTTAATAGAATTTAAAAACTAGGCATCTCAATGTTTTGCCGGCAATCAACGGTGCCCTGGTGTTTGAAATTCATTCCCATTTCTTGCATGGGACCTAAGCATGCACCCAAGGACACATATTTGATTTTTCAACCAATTTATATGCACTGGAGCATGCGCATGTAGTTCAAATTTGAATTATGCACATAAATGCATTGAAAACTTACCTAATGCATAAATATTTCCAAACGAACCCCGACAAATCACAAAAGTTCACAGAACACTCCTGTTATTCTATGTTGACACGAGAAAAAAACTTGAAAGCAATAGGAGGAAATGGATATCGTTTCATCCCCAAAGGTGGGATGTTCCGTATTGAAAGCCATCATGCTTGTTGTGAGAAGCTCCGATATGTGAGAAGCACATACCCAAACCTGCCCCAAATGGGACAAAAATTGTACCACGACATGTTGATGCCGCCCAATGATAGCATGCCAAGTTTCATGAATTTCAGACGAGTTTTGGATTTACTAGAATTTAAAAACCAGGCATCTCAATGTTTTGCCGGCAATCAACGGGCCCTGGTGTTTGAAATTCATTCCCATTTCTTGCATGGGACCTAAGCATGCACCCAAGGACAGAGATATGATTTTTCAACCAATTTATATGCACTGGAGCATGTGCATGTAGTTCAAATTTGAATTATGCATATAAATGCATTGAAAACTCACTTAATGCATAAAAATGTCCAAACGAACCCCAAAAAATCACGGAAGTTCACACAACACTCCTGTTGTTCTTGTTGGAAATATGCCCTAGAGGCAATAATAAATTAGTTATTATTATATTTCCTTGTTCATGATAATCGTTTATTATCCATGCTATAATTGTATTGACAGGAAACTCAGATACATGTGTGGGTACATAGACAACACCATGTCCCTAGTAAGCCTCTAGTTGATTAGCTCGTTGATCAATAGATGGTTACGGTTTCCTGACCATGGACATTGGATGTCGTTGATAACGGGATCACATCATTAGGAGAATGATGTGATGGACAAGACCCAATCCTAAGCCTAGCACAAAGATCGTAGTTCGTATGCTAAAGCTTTTCTAATGTCAAGTATCATTTCCTCGGACCATGAGATTGTGCAACTCCCGGATACCGTAGGGAATGCTTTGGGTGTACCAAACGTCACAACGAATCGGGTGACTATAAAGGTGCACTACAGGTATCTCCGAAAGTGTCTCATTGGGTTGTACGAATCAAGACTGGGATTTGTCACTCCGTGTAAACGGAGAGGTATCTCTGGGCCCTCTCGGTAGGACATCATCATAATGTGCACAATGTGACCAAGGGGTTGATCACGGGATGATGTGTTACGGAACGATTAAAGAGACTTGCCGGTAACGAGATTGAACAAGGTATCGGGATACCGACGATCGAATCTCGGGCAAGTACAATACCGCTAGACAAAGGGAATTGAATACGGGATTGATTGAGTCCTTGACATCGTGGTTCATCCGATGAGATCATCGTGGAACATGTGGGAGCCAACATGGGTATCCAGATCCCGCTGTTGGTTATTGACCGGAGAACGTCTCGGTCATGTCTACATGTCTCCGAACCCGTAGGGTCTACACATAAGGTTCGATGACGCTTAGGGTTATAAAGGAAGTTTGTATGTGGTTACGAATGTTGTTGAGTCCCAGATGAGATCCTGGACGTCACGAGGAGTTAGGAATGGTCCGGAGGTAAAGATTTATATATGGAAAGTTGTTGTTCGGGTTAGGAAAAGTTCGGGTTTTTTCGGTATTGTACCGGAAGCTTCGAGAAGGTTCGGAGGATTCCGGAGGGGTCAGGAGGTCCGGAAATTGTTCCATCACGTCCAATACAGTAGCATGGGCTGTGAGGGGCGCCCTAGCCATAATGGGCCAAGGGCACCAGCCCCCCCAAGGCCCATGCGCATGGGAAGGGGGAAACCCTAAGGGGTAGGGCCTCCACTTGACTTGGGAGGCACTCCTCCCCCTCTTGGCCGCCCCCCTAGTCCCATCTAGGGCTGGCCGCACCCCTTGGGGTGGGAAACCCTAAAGGGGGCGCAGCCCCCCTTTCCCCCTATATATACTTGAGGTTTTGGGGCTGCCATACACATGAGAACCTCTCCCTCTTGGTGCAGCCCTGCCTCTCCTCCTCCTCCTCTCCCTTGGTGCTTGGCGAAGCCCTGCGGGATTGCCACACTCCTCCACCACCACCACGCCGTTGTGCTGCTGCTGGATGGAGTCTTCCTCAACCTCTCCCTCTCTCCTTGCTGGATCAAGGCGTGGGAGACGTCACCGGGCTGTACATGTGTTGAACGCGGAGGTGCCGTCCGTTCGGCACTAGGATCTCCGGTGATTTGGATCACGACGAGTACGACTCCTTCAACCCCGTTCTCTTGAACGCTTCCGCTTAGCGATCTACAAGGGTATGTAGATGCACTCTCCTTCCCTCGTTGCTAGTTTCTCCATAGATAGATCTTGGTGACACGAGGAAAATTTTGAATTTCTGCCACGTTCCCCAACAAAGTGGCATCATGAGCTAGGTCTATTGCGTAGATTCTTTGCACGAGTAGAACACAAAGTAGTTGTGGGCGTTGATATTGTTCAATATGCTTACCGTTACTAGTCCAATCTTGTTTCGACGGTATTGTGGGATGAAGCAGCCGGACCGACCTTACACGTACTCTTACGTGAGGCGAGTTCCACCGACCGACATGCACTTGGTGCATAAGGTGGCTAGCGGGTGCCGTCTCTCCCACTTTAGTCGGAACGGATTCGATGAAAAGGGTCCTTATGAAGGGTAAATAGCAATTGGCATATCACGTTGTGGTTTTGCGTAGGTAAGAAACGTTCTTGCTAGAAACCCATAGCAGCCACGTAAAACATGCAACAACAATTAGAGGACGCCTAACTTGTTTTTGCAGGTATGCTATGTGATGTGATATGGCCAAGAAGAATGTGATGAATGATATGTGATGTATGAGATTGATCATGTTCTTGTAATAGGATTCACGACTTGCATGTCGATGAGTATGACAACCGGCAGAGCCATAGGAGTTGTCTTTATTTATTGTATGACCTGCGTGTCATTAAACAATGCCATGTAATTACTTTACTTTATTGCTAACCGGTAGCCATAGTAGTAGAAGTAATAGTTGGCGAGACAACTTCATGAAGACACGATGATGGAGATCATGGTGTCATGCCGGTGACGATGATGATCATGGAGCCCCGAAGATGGAGATCAAAAGGAGCAAAATGATATTGGCCATATCATGTCACTATATAATTGCATGTGATGTTTATTATGTTTCTGCATCTTGTTTACTTAGAACGACGGTAGTAAATAAGATGATCCCTCACACAAATTTCAAGAAGTGTTCTCCCCTGACTGTGCACCGTTGCTACAGTTCGTCGCTTCTAAGCACCACGTGATGATCGGGTGTGATGGATTCTTACGTTCACATACAACGGGTGTAAGACAGATTTACACAGCAAAAACACTTGGGGTTAACTTGACGAGCCTAGCATGTGCAGACATGGCCTCGGAACACGGAGACCGAAAGTCGAGCATGAGTCGTATAGTAGATACGATCAACATGAAGATGTTCACCGATGATGACTAGTCCGTCTCACGTGATGATCGGACACGGCCTAGTTGACTCGGATCATGTAATCACTTAGATGACCAGAGGGATGTGCATGTTCGAGTGGGAGTTCATAAGATGAACTTAATTATCCTGAACATAGTCAAAAGATCTTTGCAAATTATGTCGTGAGCTCGCTTTAGTTCCACTGTTTAGATATGTTCCTAGAGAAAATATAGTTGAAAGTTGACAGTAGCGATTATGCGGACAGTAGAAAGCTTATGTCCTTAATGCACCGCTCAGTGTGCTGAACCCCAAACGTCGTTTGTGGATGTTACGAACATCGGACATACACATTTTGATAACTACGTGATAGTTCAGTTAAACGGTTTAGAGTTGAGGCACCAAAGACGTTTTTCGAAACGTCGCGGAACATATGAGATGTTTCGAAGGCTGAAATTGGGATTTCAGGCTCGTGCCCACGTCAAGAGGTATAAGACCTCCGACGATTGTCTTATCCTGCAAACTAAGGGAGAAAAGCTCAATCGTTGAGCTTGTGCTCAGATTATCTGAGTGCAACAATCACTTGATCGAGTGGGTGATGTTTCTCCAAAGTCATTGCCACCAAGCTGCTAGAGCTTCGTGATGAACTATAACATATCAGGGATAGATATGATGATCCTTGAGCTATTCGCAATGTTCGACACCGCGAATGTAGAAATCAAGAAGGAGCATCAATTGTTGATGGTTAGTGAAACCACTAGTTTCAAGAAGGGCAAGGGAAAGAAGGGGTACTTCATGAAACGGATAATCGATTCTTTGCTCGCCCAAAGAAGAAACCTGTGGTTGAACCCAAACCCGAGACTAAGTGCTTCAGAATGAGAGGAACGGACCGAAGCGGGATTACCCTAGATACTTGGTAGATGAGAAGGCTGGCAAGGTCGATAGAAGTATATTGGATATACATTATGTTAATGTGTACTTCTTTGGTACTCCTAGTAGCACCGTGGTATTAGATACCGGTTCGGTTGCTAAGTGTTAGTAACTTCGAAATAAAAGCTACGGAATAAACGGAGACTAGCTAAAGGTGAGCTGACGATATATGTTGGAAGTGTTTCCAAGGTTGATGTGATCAAGCATCGCACGCTCCCTCTACCATCGAGATTAGGTGTTAAACCTAAATAATTGTTATTTGGTGTTTGCGTTGAGCATAGACATGATTGGATTATGTCTATCGCAATACGGTTATTCATTTAAGGAGAATAATGGTTACTCTATTTATTTGAATAATACCTTCAATGGTCTTGCAATCAAAAGAATGGTTTATTGAATCTCAATTGTAGTGATACACATTTTCATGCCAAAAGATATAAGATAGTAATGATAGTACCACTTACTTGTGGTAATCGCCATGTAAGTCATAAAACGCATGAAGAAGCTTCATGTTGATGGATCTTTGGACTCACTCATTTTTGAAAAGTTTGAGACATGTGAACCATGTCTATTGGTGTATACGCATGAAGAAACTCCATGCGGATGGATCATTTGGACTCACTTGATTTTGAATCACTTGAGATATGCAAATCATACCACATGGGCAAGATGGTGAAAAGCCTCGGTTTCAGTAAGATGGAACAAGATAGCAACTTGTTGGAAGTAACACATATTGATGTGTGCAGTCCAATGAGTGCTGAGGCATGCAGTGAATATCGTTATGTTCTTACTTCACAGATGATTTGAGTAAAGGTTGAGCATATTTACTTGATGAAACACAAGTCTGAATTATTGAATGGTTCAAGTAATTTCAGAGTGAAGTTTAAGATCTTCGTGACAAGAGGATAGAATGTCTATGATATGATCATAGAGATGAATATCTGAGTTCTGTAGTTTTGGCACACAATTAAGACATTGTGCAAATTGTTTCACAATTAATACCACGGAACACCATAGTGTGATGGTGTGTCCAACATCATAGTTGCACCTTATTGGATATGGTGCGTACCATGATGTCTCTTATCGAATTTCCACTATCGCTCATGGGTTAGGCATTAGAGACAACCGCACTCACTTTAATGGGGCACCACGTAATTCCGTTGAGACGACACCGTTTGGAGAAACCTAAGTTGTCGCTTTCTTAAAAGTTTGGGGCTATGACGCTTATGTGAAAAAGTTTCAGGTTGATAAGCTCGGACCCAAAGCGGATAAAATGCATCTTCATAGGACACCCAAAACAGTTGGGTATACCTCCTAATTCAGATCCAGAAGCAATAGGGATTGTTTCTTGAATCGGGTCCTTTCTCGAGGAAAAGTTCGTCTCGAAAAGTTGAGTGGGAGAATGGTGGAAACTTGATGAGGTTATTGAACCGTCACTTCAACAAGTGTGTAGCAGGGCACAGGAAGTTGTTCCTGTGGCACCTACACCAATTGAAGTCGAAGCTTATGATAGTGATCATGAAGTTTTGGATCAAGTCACTACCGTACCTCGTAGGGTGACAAGGATGCGTACTACTTCAGAGTAGTACACAATCCTGTCTTGAAGGTCATGTTGCTAGACAACAATGAACCTACGAGCTATGGAGAAGCACTGGTGGGCCCATATTCCAACAAATGGTTAGAAGCCATGAAATCCAAGATAGGATCCATGTATCAGAACAAAGCATGGATCTTTAAGAAGAAGACGGACGTGGACGGTAATGTCACCGTCTATGAAGCTCGACTTGTGGCGAAGAGTTTTTCACAAGTTCAAGGAGTTGACTACGATGAGATTTTCTCATCCGTAGCGATGCTTAAGTCCGTCGGAATCATGTTAGCATAAGCTGCATTTATGAAATCTGGCAGATGGATGTGAAAATGAGTTTCCTTACCAGTTTTCGTAAGGAAAGGTTGTATGTGATACAATCAGAAAGTTTTGTCGATCCTAGGGATGCTAAAAGGTATGCTGGCTCCAGCGATCCTTTCTAAGGACTGGAGTAAGCATCTCGGAGTTGGAATGTGCGCTTTGATGTGATGATCAAAGGTTTTGGGTTTATACAAAGTTTATGAGAAACTTGTATTTCCAAAGAAGTGAGTGGGAGCACTATAGAATTTCTGATGAGTATATGTTGTTGACATATTGATGATCAGAAATGATGTAGAATTTCTGGAAAGCATATAGGGTTATTTGAAAGATGTTTTTCAATAGAAAACCTGGATTGAGCTACTTGAACACTGAGCATCGAGATCTATAAGGATAGATCAAAAATGCTTAATAATACTTTCAAATGAGCACATACCTTGACATAATCTTGAAGGTGTTCAAGATGGATCAGTCAAAGAAGGAGTTCTTGCCTGAGTTGTAAGGTATGAAGTTAAGAGTTAAAGCTCGACCACGGCAGAAAAAGAGAAAGGACGAAGGTCGTCCCCTATGCTTCGGACATAGGCTCTATAGTATGCTATCTTTGTGTACCGCACCGAAGTGTGCCTTGCCATGAGTCGGTCAAGGGGTACAAGAATGATCCAGGAATGGATCATTGGACAGCGGTCAAAAATTGTCCTTGGAGTAAATAAGGACATGTTTCTCGATTATGGAGGTGATAAAGAGTTCGGCGTAAAGGGTTACGTCGATGCAAGTTTTAACACCTATCCGAATGATTCTAAGTAGCAAACAGGATACGTATAGTGGGAGCAACCATTTGGAATAGCTCCAAGTGGAGCGTGGAAGCAACGTTTACAATATGACCTAGAAATTTGCAAAGCACACACGGATCTGAAAGGTTTATACCCGTTGACTAAAACCCGTTGACTAAAACCTCTCTCACAAGCAAAACATGATCAAACCCCAGAACTCATTGAGTCTTAATCACATGATGATGTGAACTAGTTCTGAGACACTAGTAAACTCTTTGGGTGTTGGTCACATGGCGATGTGACCTATCGATGTTAATCACATGACGATGTGAACTAGATTATTGACTCTAGTGCAAGTGGGAGACTGTTGGAAATATGCCCTAGAGGCAATAATAAATTAGTTATTATTATATTTCCTTGTTCATGATAATCGTTTATTATCCATGCTATAATTGTATTGACAGGAAACTTCAGATACATGTGTGGGTACATAGACAACACCATGTCCCTAGTAAGCCTCTAGTTGACTAGCTCGTTGATCAATAGATGGTTACAGCTTCACGACCATGGACATTGGATGTCGTTGATAACGGGATCACATCATTAGGAGAATGATGTGATGGACAAGACCCAATCCTAAGCCTAGCACAAAGATCGTAGTTCGTATGCTAAAGCTTTTCTAATGTCAAGTATCATTTCCTTAGACCATGAGATTGTGCAACTCCCGGATACCGTAGGAATGCTTTGGGTGTACCAAACGTCACAACGAAACTGGGTGACTATAAAGGTGCACTACAGGTATCTCCGAAAGTGTCTGTTGGGTTGTACGAATCAAGACTGGGACTTGTCACTCCGTGTAAACGGAGAGGTATCTCTGGGCCCACTCAGTAGGACATCATCATAATGTGCACAATGTGACCAAGGGGTTGATCACGGGATGATGTGTTACGGAACGAGTAAAGAGACTTGCCAGTAACGAGATTGAACAAGGTATCGGGATACCGACGATCGAATCTCGGGCAAGTACAATACCGCTAGACAAAGGGAATTGAATACGGGATTGATTGAGTCCTTGACATCGTGGTTCATCCGATGAGATCATCGTGGAACATGTGGGAGCCAACATGGGTATCCAGATCCCGCTGTTGGTTATTGACCGGAGACCGGCTCGGTCATGTCTACATGTCTCCGAACCCGTAGGGTCTACACACTTAAGGTTCGATGGCGCTAGGGTTATAAAGGAAGTTTGTATGTGGTTACCGAATGTTGTTCGGAGTCCCGAGATGAGATGCTGGACGTCACGAGGAGTTAGGAATGGTGGGAGGTAAAGATTTATATATGGAAAGTTATTGTTCGGGTTAGGAAAAAGTTTGGGTTTTTCGGTTATTGTACCGGGAAGCTTCGGAAGGTTCGGAGGATTCGGAGGGGTCCGGAGGTCCGGAAATTGTTCCACCACGTCCAATACAGTAGCATGGGCTGTAGGGGGCGCCCTAGCCATAATGGGCCAAGGGCACCAGCCCCCAAGGCCCATGCGCATGGGAAGGGGGAAACCCTAAGGGGGAGGGCCTCCACTTGACTTGGGAGGCACTCCTCCCCCTCTTGGCCGCCCCCAAGTCCCATCTAGGGCTGTCCGCACCCCTTGGGGTGGGAAACCCTAAAGGGGGCGCAGCCCCCCTTTCCCCCTATATATACTTGAGGTTTTGGGGCTGCCATACACATGAGAACCTCTCCCTCTTGGTGCAGCCTGCCTCTCCTCCTCCTCCTCTCCCTTGGTGCTTGGCGAAGCCTGCTGGGATTGCCACACTCCTCCACCACCACCACGCCGTTGTGCTGCTGCTGGATGGAGTCTTCCTCAACCTCTCCCTCTCTCCTTGCTGGATCAAGGCGTGGGAGACGTCACCGGGCTGTACATGTGTTGAACGCGGAGGTGCCGTCCGTTCGGCACTAGGATCTCCGGTGATTTGGATCACGACGAGTACGACTCCTTTAACCCGTTCTCTTGAACGCTTCCGCTTAGCGATCTACAAGGGTATGTAGATGCACTCTCCTTCCCTCGTTGCTAGTTTCTCCATAGATAGATCTTGGTGACACGTAGGAAAATTTTGAATTTCTGCTACGTTCCCCAACAGTTCTATGTTGACACGAGAAAAAAAACATGAAAGCAATAAGAGGCAATGGATATCGTTTCATCCCCAAAGGTGGGACGTTCCCTACCGAAAACCATCATGCTTGTTGTGAGAAGCTCCGGTATGTGAGAAGCATATGCCCAAACCTGCCCCAAATTGGACAAAATTTGTACCACAGCATGTTGATGTAGCCCCATGATAGCATGCCAAGTTTCATGAATTTCGGACGAGTTTTGGATTTACTAGAATTTAAATACCAGGCATCTTAATGTTTTGCCAGCAATCAACGGTACCATGGTTTTTGAAATTCATTCCCATTTCTTGCATGGGACCTAAGCATGCACCCAAGGACAAAGATTTGATTTTTCAACGAATTTATATGCACTGGAGCTTGTGCATGTAATTCAAATTTGAATTATGCACATAAATGCATTGAAAACTCACTTAATGCATAAAAATGTCCAAACGAACCTTGAATAATTCCAATTCTAGTATGATGACTGCAGATAAAAGGTCTAGCAGTTTAAACACCGTCCATGGCCACTGTGACCCCATTATGTAATTCAAATCAAGACCAAAAATCAAGTAGGTCCCACACAGTTTATTATAAGCAACCGTGTGAGATGCAGCACAAAATGTATTTGGACCGTGTCTGAATAAGGGACCATGTCTGATGACACTTTGTGCGCCAGTTTCTTGTCTGAAGCGATTTCAAATTTTCGGCCTCCGCGGAAATATCTACCTCCCCGCCCCCTCCCCCTTACCAAAAGTCACATCTCCCATCTTTCTGCCTTCCTTTCCAAGTTGAAACCTTCACTCCTTGCTTGCAGCACCGCCGCCTCCTCCAGGGACCCTCCTTCACGCTGCTCGGCCTCGCCTATCCAGGCAGGTAATCCACACCCGGCCCCCATCCTCCACCTCCTTCCACATCCCAGATGCCCCGACCGCCGGCGCGAGCGCGACACCTTCCACCCAAATCACCGACCCCTCCACCAAATAAGCGCCGGCCTAAGCCATGGTGCACACAGTATAGCCAGGACCTCAAGGAGCATTTGGCAACGGAGAAGAAAATCGTGGCCGCATGCGCGGATGAGGTCGCGATGGCTGCCATTCGTGCTGACCCCTAGATCTTGGAGGAGCACCTCGCCGCCGAGGCCACCGTTGACGCCTCGCGCGCTGACGCCGCGATGCGGTTGGATGCTTTAAATGACAGTTCGTGGCGTTTTCTCGAGGCCACCGTCGGTGCCTTCAACGAAGACTACATGTGTTCTCAGCGTACACGTGCTTACCTCATCTCGAGAGACAGTAGGTTGGTGCCCGGAGCAGCTCACGAAACTCATCACTACAACGAGGGCACCTACGATGCGGAGGCCTCACCCTCTTCCATGTCCAAGAAGCCAATCGTCATCGATATCTCCGACAATGAGGAGTAGCTTGTCTTATTAGCTCACTATAAGGACCCATGTTCAGTTCGCTAGCTACTGTCCTTCCTTAACAAATTCTAGTTAATTGTGCTATCTACTTTCACCATGCAATCTTCTGCTATAGTGTATATGTTCTATATGTCGTGCAATGTGGTGTTCAATTAACTGCTTCGTTCAATTCTGCAAATGTGATTTTCAATTCTTCAGGGTGCAATATTTCCAAGTTGTTAAGCATGCTTGGTTTGGTCAGCTGTCTGATCTTCTATTAGGAATATGTTATATTGTTCAATTGGTGTTTACTTAACTGCTTGGTTCATTTGTTGTGGCTTGGTTCACTTGTTGTGGTGTTTAGTTAACTGCTTGGTTCAATTCGCAATGTGATGTTCAATTGTTGTGGCTGCATTACATTGTTATTGTATACCATGTGAGGAATAAATCAAATTTGGTTGTACTAAATACATGAGAAACAAATACAATTGCTATATTTCCAAGTTGTTAAGCATGCTTGGTTTGGTTAACTGTCTGATCTTCTATTAGGAGTATGTTATATTGTGGAATGTGGTGCTCAGTTAACGTTTGGTTCATTTGTTGTGGTGTTTAGTTAACTGCTTGGTTCAATTCTGTAATGCGATGTTCAATTGTTGTGGTTGTATTCTCTTATTGTATACCATGTGAGGAATAAATTGCATTTGGCTGTACTAAATACATGAGAAACAAATACAATTGCTATATTTCCAAGTTGTTAAGCATGCTTGGTTTGGTTAATTGTCTGATCTTCTATTAGGAGTATGTTATATTGTGCAATGTGGTGCTCAGTTAACGTTTGGTTCATTTGTTGTGGTGTTTAGTTAACTGCTTGGTTCAATTCTATAATGCGATGTTCAATTGTTGTGGTTGCATTCTCTTATTTTATACCATGTGAGGAATAAATCGAATTTGGCTGTACTAAATACATGATAAACAAATACAATTGCTATATTTCCAAATTGTTAAGCATGCTTTGTTTGGTTAACTGTCTGATCTTCTATTAGGAGTAAGTTATATTGTACAATGTGGTGCTCAGTTAAAGTTTGGTTCATTTGTTGCGCTGTTTAGTTAACTGCTTGGTTCAATTATGCAATGCGATGCTCAATTGTTGTGGCTGCATTCTATTATTGTATACCATGTGAGGAATAAATCAAATTTGGCTGCACTTAATACATGAGAAACATATACAAATGCTATATTTCCTAGTTCTTAATCATGCTTGGTTTGGATAAATGGGTTTTCCATGTGGCCTAAATTAATCTGATGAATCTGCAATGTGCTTATTTATCATCAACATATTTTACTGATAGCATGCGAGCCCTTACTTAACCTGATGACTAACTACCTTATATGTGTTGCAGGGAAACAATGGGAAGCACTGAGGTTTACAAGATGGTACTAACTATTATACCTTGCCTTTTTGTATTCTTTTGCCCCATTGCCAATATAAAGAAGATATTTATACACATCCTTGTTTTCAGGCTTCACTGATGATTACCTCTCAAACCACCTCTGTGGTCAGGAGGCGAGGAAAGTTTTCATACAACACCCACGGTTCAATATTGAAGTGTTCCTGAAGAGGTCGAAGGATGGACGGTCAATCATCCATAGGCACTGGCCTAAAGTTGTAAAGACCTTCAACATGAATGAAGGCTCAATATTCGCCTTCCGCTTCAGCAGTTTTCCAGATGAGATGCATCTCTCTATGTACCGTCTATGATGCTAATTTCGAAAGGTTCTAGATGTTGCATGTGAAACTTCTTCTTTGGTGCGATTGTGTAATGGGGTAGCTGAGTGTTGAAGCTATATCTTGTTGTACTCTGATGTATTTCAATTATGAAATCCTGCTTCCTTAATATGGAAATGGGATATATTATGTGCTTAATACGAATATCAATTAGATTAGTAAATGGATTATTAATAATAGGGCAATTAGCTGCTAAAATTGGGTTTTCCTATTGCAAACGGTTAATGAGAAATCACCGTGGGCGATGACCTCATGCAACGCACACAGTTTCTAGGAATAAACCATGTTGGATCAATGAACAATCACGCACGACATTTTCTTCAAAATTGTTTGCGTTACGCCACCTTGCGCAAACGTTTTCCTTGTAGTGACTGTGTGGGACGTATATACGAATGGAAACGTTTAGTGGTGACTGACTGTGTGGGATGTACTTACGACCGGAAATGATTTCGCCTGTATAATTGTATTTTTTTAGCACTACTATACGTATTTCTGTATTTGAGTGCTCGTCGGTCGCACACGACCTCATTTTGCTGAGCATGTGTGCCAGGAGGGCATATCCCCGACGGTTTCTGGGTCGTGTGGGAAGGATCCCCCCCTATCGCCCACACTCACTTGGCGACGGTTCCGAATGCCGTCACGAAAAAGGGTTAAAAGCCGTTGGTTTAGGACCGACGCGCACCAATGGAAACAAAGATTTGAAGTTGTGCTCACATGGATGATTGGATGGATCTTAAAATTGTAGAAGTGGTATTATATGAGAACATGAATGAGTGTGCAAATTTTCAACTTATTTTGATAACCCTAGCTAGTACTTCCTTCACAATGGCTTCTGCCTGACAGAAACTTCGAAAAACTGCTCAGGAATATTTACGAGGCAAATGAAGTTGAATTTTGGCATGAGGCAATGATATGGACATGAAAAGATGCCCAAAAATTTTGGGGTCAATTGGGAAAAGGTAAATGGCACTTGCTTCACAAACTGCCATTCAGGACAGAATAGGAAAGGAATTAATTGAGCATGATGAGGAACATGGAAAATGAAATATTTTGCCATATTTGAGGAAGATATTACCAAAACAATTTATGAGAACTATTTGGGAATTTTATGAGTGACAGAAATATAGGTTCCTTCACAACCTAGGGCAAATTTGGTTATTCCTTTAATAGAAAAAGGAATATTCCCAAGCAAAACAACATTGGGACTTGGGCTAGGATGAAAATAGCAAGGTCTAGGGATGGATATGAGGATTACAAGCCACTCTGGAAAGAAAGAAGAGATCATCTTCTCCAGTTTCCAGACCACATAGCCACAGAAAAAGAAACTCAAGCAAAAACTCGAGAAAATCAAATGAAAAGAAAGGGCCAAAAATCAGGGTGTGACATATACGATGCAACCAGAAGGCTTTGTCAATCCTAAAGGTGCTAACAAAGTGTGCAAGCTCCAGCAATCCTTCTATGACTGGTGCAAGCATCTCGGAGTTGGAATATATTCTTTGATGAGGTGATCAAAGCATATGGTTTTCTTCAGACTTATGGTGAAGCATGTATTTACAAGAAAGTGAGTGGGAGCACTACAGCCTTTCTGATAAGTATATGTATCAGAAATGATGTAGAATTTTCTAGAAAGCATAAAGGAGTGTTTGAAAGGAGTTTCTCAAAGAAAGACCTCGGTGAAGCTGCTTACATATTGGGCATCAAGATCTATAGAGATAGATCAAGACGCTTGATAAGATTTTTGTTTTCAATGAGTATATACCTTGACAGGATTTTGAAGTAGTTCAAAATGAAACAATCAAAGAAGGAGTTCTTGCCTGTATTGCAAGGTGTAAATTTGAGTAAGACTCAAAATAGAAAGAGAATGAAAGTCATTCCCTATGACTCAGCCATAGGTTCTATAAAGTATGCTATGCTGTGTACAAGACCTATTGTGTACCTTGACATGAGTTTGGCAAGGGGTTACGATAGTGATCCAGGAGTGGATCACTGGACATCGGTCAAAGTTATCCTTAGAGGACGAAGGAACTATTTCTCAGTTATGAAGGTGATAAAGAGTTCGTCGTAAAGAGTTACGTTGATGCAAGCTTTTACACCGATCCGGATGACTCTGAGTCTCAATCTGGATATATATTGGAAGTGGGAACAATTAGCTAGAGTAGCTCCATGCGAGCATTGTAGATATAGAAAATTTGCAAAATACATACAGCTCACGAATGTGGCGAGACCGTTAACTAAACTTCTCTCACAAGCAAAATATGATCACACCTTAGTACTCTTTGGGTGTTAATCACATAGCGATGTGAACTAGATTATTGACTCTAGTAAACCCTTTGGGTGTTAGTCACATGGCGATGAGAACTAATCACATAAAGATGTGAACTAGATTATTGACTCTAGTGCAAGTGGGAGACTGAAGGAAATATGCACTAGAGGCAATAATAAAGTTGTTATTTATATTTCCTTATATCATGATAAATGTTTATTATTCATGCTAGAATTGTATTAACCGGAAACTTGATACATGTGTGGATACATAGACAAAACATAGTGTCCCTAGTAAGCCTCTACGAGACTAGATCGTTAATCAAAGATGGTTAAGTTTCCTAACCATAGACATGTGTTGTCATTTGATGAACGGGGTCACATCATTAGGAGAATGATGTGATGGACAAGACCCATCCGTTAGCATAGCATATTGATCGTTCAATTTTATTGCTATTGATTTCTTCATGTCAAATACATATTCCTTCGACTATAAGATTATGAAACTCCCAGATACCAGAGGAATACCTTGTGTGCTATCGAACGTCAGAACGTAACTGGGTGATTATAAAGATGCTCTACAGGTATCTCCGAAGGTGTTTGTTGGGTTGGCATAGATCGAGATTAGGATTTGTCACTCCGAGTATCGGAGAGGTATCTTTGGGCCCTCTTGGTAATGCACATCATGATAAGCCTTGCAAGCAATGTGACTAATGAGTTAGTTGCGGGATGATGCATTACGGAATGAGTAAAGAGACTTGACGGTAACGAGATTGAACTAGGTATGCAGATACAGATGATCGTATCTCGGGCAAGTAACATACCGATAGACAAAGGGAATAACATATGTTGTCATAACGGTTCAACCGATAAAGATATTTGTAGAATATGTAAGAACCAATATGAGCATCCAGGTGTCGCTCATGTCTACATAGTTCTCGAACCCATAGGGTCCGCACGCTTAACGTTCGTTGACGATATTGTATTATATGAGTTATGTGATTTGGTGACTGGATGTTGTTCAGAGTCTCAGATGAGATCGCAGACATGACGAGGAGTCTCGAAATGGTCGAGAGGTAAAGATTGATATATAGGAGGATAGTATTCGGACACCGGAAGTGTTCCGGAATGTATCGGGTATTTATCGGAGTACCGGGGGGTGGGGGGGGGGGGTTACCGGAACCCCCCGGGGGGAATATATGGGCCATGAGTATACCTGGAGGCGAGCCAAATCGAGCCGGCTCGGGCCGAGCCTGCCCAAAGCTCGCCGTTCCTCGGGCTGAGTCGAGCCGAGCTCAATGCTCCGGCGAGCCTCAAAATGGAGCTCAGCCCGGGCTTTGCCCTAGCTCGATGCACCTTGGCAGGCTCCCCAAGCCTGCGTGCTCCAAGTCACTGCCATGTGGGCCTCCACATGGGTGATCACCGACGGGAGGCGAGGAAGACGGTGGCGGCGCTCTGATGAAGCTGGGTCGTTGCCCACCGTTCAGGGGCGAAGCGCGACGCTCCCGTGGACACGTCGTGCGCCCGGGGAAGAAGAAGGCAGGCGACAAGGTAGCCGATGGCAAGCGAGGAAGACAGCGGCGGCGCTCCTCATGGACGTACGCGGGCACCGCGAAGAAGGTCCAGAGCACAACCACGACGATGAGGGGAGCGAGCAAGTGGTCGACTCCATCGGTCGTGGTGGCGAGCAGGAAGAGAACACCAACGAGGTGGAGGAGGAAGGGCGGGCGAGTGGCGAGCAGGCGTCGGTGTCCGGCATGCTGCTGGCGGCAGCGAGGAACCCCTACGGAGGCTGCTACAACGTCTCTCTCTCTCTCTTTCTCGCATCGTGCGGGCGTGGAGATGTGCATAACTGGGCCAAGGCAACATGCTGGCTATGGGCTGCGTGAGACAGCGTGCTGGGTTGTTTCCTTTTTTCAGACAAGTTGGGCTGTTTGCTGACTTGCTAAGGGCTGTGCTGGGCTGCTCTGTTGTGCGAGCTTTGGGCTCGCGAGTCAGCCCGAGTCGAGCCTGGCTCGACTCGAGGTGAAAACGAGCCCGATTGTGCAGCTTGGCACAGCCTTTTTGTGTTGCGGGCCAAGCCTGACTCGTTCCGAGCCGACGCAAACTTGGGCCGAGCCCAAAAGCTCGAGCTGAGCGTCCAGATATAGCCATGAGAGGGGAGCACACCAGCCCACAAGGGGTGGCGCCCCTCCCCTATGGTAGCTGTCCGAATACTACAAGGAAAAAAGGGGTTCGGTCCCCCTTCGTTTCTCTCTTCCCCCTTTCCTTTCTTCTCCGGTAAAATAAGGAAGGGGGGCGCCACCTGGGGAAAACCCCAAGTAGGATTCGGATCGTACTTGGGGCGCCCCCTGGCTGCCTCTCCTCCCCTCCCACCTATATATATGAGGGGATGGGGGCGCCTAGAACACACAACATCAATTGTTAGCCGTGTGCGGCGCCCCCCTTCACAGTTTACACCCCCGGTCATGTTCTCGCAGTGCTTAGGCGAAGCCCTACGCGGATCACATCACGCCTTCGTGCTGACGGAACTCATCTACTACCTCGACACCTTGCTGGATCAAGAAGGCGCGGAACGTCACCGAGCTGAAGTGTGCAGAACTCGGAGGTGTCGTACGTCCGGTACTTGATCAGTCGGAGCTAGAAGAAGTTCGACTACATCAACCGCATTGTCAAACGCTTCCGCTTTCGGTCTACGAGGGTACGTAAACACACTCTCCCCCTTGTTACTATGCATCTCCATGGATAGATCATTGCGTGTGCGTAATTTTTTTTTGTTTTCCACGCAATCTTTCCCAACAGTATCTCATCATTTGTACTATTCTCTATCTAATATTAAAGGGAGGAGGATTTTATAGTTCTCCATACGTCATCCCTCTATACCCGTTAATTTTATGTAAATCACACAAATTAACGGCTGAGATTTAAAAGTAAATCTACATATATGATTGATCCGTTTTGTTCCCGCAAAAGGCACACATGTTAAAGGATAGATCCGTATATCAGGAAAAATCGATCATCGATCTATCGATCCTTTCCCACAAAAGGCACACATATTGGAGGAGAAAGGCGGCGCCCGACGCACTGTCCAGCTGATCGATTCGCCGTTTGATCAAAGCAAGCAACGGACCCAACACAACAGCGACGGACAGCGCGCGGCCTTCAACGGCAATGATGCTGCAGCGATGCGGCGCCCGGCACGGCGACCACACAGCGATCGATCTGCGACCCTCGATGTGCGCAGCTCGAGCGCCTGGCGCTCATGCTGCATTGCAGAAGCTGTTGCGTCCACAACACTAGCATTATTTGGCGAGGGTCAGATCGCAGGCGCCAGCGGGCAGCGGACAAAGTGTTGTGTCACAGCACCGGTGGCCCACGACGAGCACGGCATCGCTACGCCGGCAGCACCGACGAGTGGAGCTTGGGATCGGCGCATGCAGCGCGTCCATGGGCCATGGCGGATGTGCCTCTCTGCAGCGACATGAGTGCCACATTGCAGCCTCAGCAGCATCGACGAGTCGACCAGCGCCAACAGCCGTGAGTGAGAGTTGCGTCGGGCCTCGGGCGCATGAGGTGGTCGATGCATAACATCACCGGAGTTGTATTGACCCTGTCGGCCCCCCATCATGGTTGCCGTCGCAGTCGCATGCGAAGTTTCAACACAGCACCAGCAACGCTCGGCGATCCTTGCATTGGAGTGGCGACGCCCATCCCAGCACGGTGAGGCCCTCCATCACGGACGGTCCCATATTGCAGTGTAGCTCACCCTTGCAGCGGCATGCTTCTACCTCAGCGTTGCAATGGCATGTCGACACAGCAGCGGTCGCGCTTCACCGGCGATGACATCAGAAGCTTGCAACGGCGCGTACACACAAGCTTGCGACAGCGTCCGTGGCGCCCCTGGAGCACCAGTGGCTGACCCCTTGCTGGAGTTCGTGCTCGTGTTTGCAGCAGCCGAGCCCTGTCCTTGCACAGCCGATGGCGGGATGGGTAGCAGCCCTGCTCCGTCCCTAAATGGCGTCGGTGGCCAGCCTCATATTGCAGTGTCGGAGGGGCGAGCATGAGCGCGGCTGGGTGGCGGCTTGCAGCTATGGTGTAGTTAACGTGTGTTTACGACTCGGACGCGATGCGCCTATAGCTCTTCGATCGATCGTCAGCCTTTTTCCACAGGCAAAGCGATAGCCAATCAGACCCAGCCCAAATAAACCCAGCCAGCCTAGCCGATCGACAAGCCCAGTCAAGCGATGCAAGGCCAGCCAGCATATGATAGGAGCGTATCTATCTATTATCTCTACTACCTAAAAAAACTGTAAGGTTCCGTCTCCCCTCTTACATCGTTAGTTTCACACCGCGCGCGATTGATTTTTCTTCAGTCCTCCCTGCGTTGGTTCTCCACATGGAAACCACTCCTAAAAAACCGACGCCAATTGATTCCCTGCCCTATCCCCACCTGTGATCTGGCCGCCGCCAAGCTCCCCGATCTGGCGAACCGGGAGGACGCGCGCTCCCCGTCCTCGACCTCCCGCCAGCGACGCTCCAATGTCACTGTTCCGCGAGACCCAAGGATTCGCCCTGCCGCCCAGACCTATTTTGCGGCGTCGAGGAGGGGGTGGGCGAGAGTTCTTGTCCTCCCTAGGCCGCCGCAGCCGGGCTCGTATCGTCAGGCGGACATGGAGTCGATGAGGCCGCCAGCCACGTCCCGTTCTTCTCCCCTCTCCCTCCCAGTACATGCTCCCCTGCCTCTTCCCCCATCCTTGAGGTCAATCATGATGGACTCTTGATTTTTGAACATATATGTTGCTTGTTGTGCTGCATCCGGTGGGTCGTTGAGGTGGGGTGCGGCAACTCGCGATACGGCAAGGACGTACTGCGGTAGGGCGCCGATGGCGACGAGGTCACCTACACCTACATCAACCTCTACCTGACCAACGTCCAGCTCATTTTCACTTGGGAGTAGGTGTTGCTGATTTCATTTGAATTTCCAAGCAATCTCGCCCTTTGCAGCCTTGCAGGTTTGTCTACCCATGTCACTATCCCCCGCAACAAGTGACAACTCGGTAACGAGCATCGCTAAGAAAAGAAACTGGGAGATACCAATCAACATCGTTGCGGCAGTTCTTGTAGAGGCTAATCCATAATAGCTTACCTTTGAGAATCTCCCTGTAGCGTACAGGAATATTTTGACATGATGTGTGTGTGCTGCAAAAGATTAGATAAGGACAGCCCCCCTTCATAAGATGCAAGGAAGTGAAGAAACTATGGAGAAGTTTAGAGCTAGGACTACATCCACATGGATGCGAAAGAAGTAGTACAATCAGTACCAGACCTGCCGGAAGGTCAAAGAGTACTGCTTACAAGCATGCTATGGAGGTGGTGGAGCCGCCCAAACAAGGTAAATGCTAGGGAAAGAGGGGGGCATTTAGTCACACCATAATTAGGCTTGACATTTCAGTTCCGTGGAGCGCAAACGCACGCAGCTAGCAGCGGCAAGCCAACAACACACTCCACTGAATCTGATCATGTCCACAGGTAAATTTTTTGATTCATTCCCAATTTCTTTCCTTAAATTTTACTAAGGTGATTGTATATTTGTCTGTGTTACCATAAATAAATTATGGAAGATCTTGTTCGGTAATCTTGTTGCTTACAGATTATGAAAAGGCACAATTGTTTAACAAAAGTTTTTAGTTGATAGCATAAACAGTTCACTCAATTGTGTTTACAGTTCAGTGTATGTAGTATATAAATGGTTCAGAATTTGTATTGTCCTTTAGCTTGGCCCACCCAGCTTTTTGTTTGTAGCTCCTCCACTGAGTTACATTTCTCATTTCTGTATACAAATGTTCTCTGTTTGAGTAGTATCATAAGCATATGATCATCAGATTAGCTAGCCTGAGATTGGCTCCTTAGGTCCATCAGTTTTGGGCGCCTTCTTTTCCGGTGGCTCAAAGGCAACAGAGGTGACGTCAATCCGTAGTTTACTTCTAATGACTGCATGTCATGTAATAGAGCAAAACTACTTTTTACTACTTTGTCACCATGGACTAATTGTGTTCTTCTTTACTCCCTATGCTGAAAAGCGAGTAAAACACACGCTTTAATGTGTGTTCAAAATTATTATGTTTTTCCTTCAAATAAAATCATGGTGTGTAATAATATATTTTCATGAAATGAATAATGTTGATACCTTGGATGAAAGCTAACATGATAGTTTGTGTTCTCTTTATAGGAATTAGATGAACATGCAACCATTGATGCTTAGTTGATGAACTTTTTCGTTATATACATGTGATATTTAGACAAACCCAAATATCCCTTTTTCCTTACATGCTGGGTATAATGGGCCTTTTGATTTATTTTGAAGAATGGTATTTGTGACTCAAAGAACAAGCCATGTCGATGGAGGTGGCGAGCCTGGATTTGTAGGTGGAGACGGTGGGGAGGAAGAACAAGAATAAGAAAATAAAACTGATTTGGCGGTAGAAATGTTGAAAATGTCAACTGAAGTGCATTAGAACTTAAAGGTGTATGTTCGACATGAATAGAAATGAGCAACTAGAATGTACGTGCCCTCGTGCAACGGACGGGCATTCACCTAGTATATATAAAGTGATTGACGGGCTCCCAGAAAAAAGATAAATAGACTAGAAAATTCCATAATAATTAGAAACATCCAGCCATCTATTTAATAGATTAAACATTTCCAACCGTTATTTTTTCATCGGCACAGTAACGAACGGCCCCGTCCCCGCGCCTGGCGAGCGGCTGGCGGATCCCTAATCCCGCCGCCGCCACCGCTCTCCCTCCTCCCTCGCCGCTTGACGCCACGGGCAAAGCCTGGGCGGCGGCGGGCGGGTCCTCTCCTTCCTCGAGGCACTCGGCGCGGACGCCTTCCTCTTGGTCAGGCGACTCGGGCGTGGCGGCGTTCGCCAGCGGCGTGGCCGGACGGTCTTGGTTGGAGCGGTGCGCGGCTCTGGTGGCGCGGTCTGGCGTGGTCCGCCGGATCTGGCAGCCACGGGCGGCGGCGCTGGAGGGTGGTGCTGGGCGCTTTCGGGGTTGACGGGCCGGGCGGGCTGCGGTCGGTCCTCTGGGAGCTGGCGGAGCTGGGATCGTGGTTGCCGGCGTCTCGCTCCGTCTCATTGGCTTGCCACGGTCGGTGGCGCTGGCGGCGCGCCGAGCGCGGATCTCGCCCGGATCGATGCGTCTTGCCGGCCAGCATCCTTGGAGTGCACACGGCGGGGAGTGTAGCGGCTGTCTCTGGAGCCTTGCGTGGGGCGTAACAGGATGGAGGGTGTAGGTGGTACACCAGCACTGGCGGTGGCGGCGATGCAAGCTCAGCCATGGCGGCGGCGGCGCTGCGAGGCCTTGCTAGGAAGGGTCTTGGCGGGCAGCGGGCATTCGGTTGCTGCATGTGAGGCGCGCGGCGTTGCCTCGGCGGTGTGGGTGCCGGAGTGTGGTCGGAGGTGTGGGTCGGATCCACTCTAGTGGCAGTCCCCTGGAGAGGGTGAAGGCCACCGTAGCGGATCTGGCGTCGATGATTGCTGCGCCTCCTTGTCGATGTTGAAAGTGACGGCTTTAGCGCGTTCCCTCGGCAGTGAGGGGGGCTTCGATGGCAAGTTGCTGCGGTGACGGCGGTGCGAGGCATCTGATCGGGACCGGCCGGAATCTTGGAGGCGTGGAGATGTGCAGCGCCACGGATGAAAATCCTGTTCGGTTGTGACCGGACCAGCCTTGATGGCACCCGCGGGTGTCATTCACCTTCCTGGAGGCTTCGTCGAGTGCAACACCATCCTCCTCGCGTCCTCGTATCGGCAGCTGTCTCCGGGGGGAAAGCCTTGATTCTTAGGATCGGCATGATGGCAACGTCTCTGAGGTTGTTACTCTGTTGGGAGCATTGTGCTGGGAGACTCGAGGTTCTATGATGCGCTTCTCCGGTGTTCACGCTGCCCGGATCTTTCTCCTCCGGCACCATGTACGGTCGTCGCCGGCAAATCCAAGGAAGCTGGAGTTGCTATTCTTCAGAGGACGTCAGTGTCGGTCGAGACGTGGCGAGGGGCTTGTGGGTAGGCTTTTTGTGACGTAGTTGTGTTGTTGTGTTTGGTTGTCCTTGTACGATTCGGGTGTGGAGTTGGTCGTCTTTGTTGTTCACAGCGAGTGGTAGACGTGGTTGTATGTCTTATTTCTCTTCTTTTATAAAGCTAAGGTACGCAATTTGCGTACCCTCGAGAAAACATTTATATGTGTTTTAAGTTCCGAGAAAAAAGATAAATAGGCTAGAAAATTCCACAATAATTAGAAACATCCAGCCATCTATTTAATAGATTAAACATTTATAGCCATTATATGTGTTTAAGTGAATAAAATTACACACCACTGCCATTACCAGGAAAAAACGTTTAGTTTCCAGAAAAAAGGATAACGTGACGTGGCCTCACGCATTCATTAGCGTCCTAAAAAAGGCTGTCGTGTGGTGGCCTGACTCCTTCCTATATGCACGTTTGCACTAGGATAGAACTTTCATAAAAAACAAATTTAACCTGACATGGATTTATGCCTTTGTTTATACATGCATCTATTATTCCTTTATATGGGCGCATGAGAAGGAAAAAATATCAATTCTTTTGATGCAAGCCACATCATTAAAGTTAGCTCGATGGCTAGGTTAATAATTTAGGACAACGCTAACGCCTCCACGTGTGGTGGGAGCTAAATCCGCCCACACGCCCTATAACATACAGACTACGCCATGTCACCGCATGCATGCATGTAGAAATCTTTTTGGATTTTCAGTTGTTTTATCTCTTAAATGAAAAATCCCTTTGAAGATCCGTTTCCATCATTAAATCCCTCGCTACGAGATCTTTGAAACTAGATCTCATATCAATATATTTTGATAAAAAAAATTGGTTAAAAGTTGTCATGTCTATTGCACATGAATTGTCATGATGTTTACACTAAAGTTGTCATGTTATGTTTCAGATATTTTCTTTTATATTAAAAAGTAGATTTTGACATATTATAAAATAGAGAATTAAGAAACTAGACTTGTCATGCACCATAAACTAAAATTGCCATGATACATGCACTTAAAAATGCCATGGTTCATGCAAAAAAATATTTTCATGGTCAAAATACTGGAATTGCCATCATCAAAAACTAAAATTGCTATGATCTATAAACTAAAATTGCCACATGGCAACTTTAGTTTAAGCACCATGGCAACTACAGTGTAAACATCATGACAAATTTTGGGCAAAAAAAAATTCGTTGAAACATATCAACATGAGGTCTAGTTTTGAAGATCTCGTCGAGACGGATTTAATGGTGAAAACGAATTTTTAATTCGCTTTTTTAATTAGGAGATAAAATATTTTTAAGCCGAAAACCAAAAAGATTTCTGCTGATGTCATCTGTTCATACGTGGCAAAATAAGTGGTGATGGAGGCGCGTGGGTGATGTGCAAACGCCCACACGTGTGGGCGTTAGTTTTTTCGATAATTTATGACTTAAGATTTAAAGAGAGATTACTTTTTTGTGTCGTAGATTCCGCGCCATGTATGCACGTTAAAATTAAATCCACTTTGCACTAAACTTGGACCCCATGCATGTGTTTTTTTTACTCCTCAACCACATATCTTATTGTGGTACACACACATTAACCAACTATTAAGGTGTTTTCAGAAGAAAAAAAAGATTAATGTAGCTGTGCGTACACTAGGTACATGTTATATATTATTTATTCATCCACATAAATATAAATAATGAAAATGTATAGAAAGATTATCAAACATAATTTTTTAAAATATGCAATACTATTAATTATATGCATAATATAAATAATGATCTATATAAAGATCATCAAACATAATTTTAAAAAGTTAATATAAATTATTAATAATTTATTAATAATTAATTACTATTACTAATTAGAGCGTAAAAATATAAACTACATCAGACATTGAAAAAACACATTTATTAGATATTTCCCGTAAGTGCGACATCTCTTGGTATGAACGGGAAAACAAAAGTTTAGAAAATATTTCAGAAAAAGAATTTCCTTAAGAAAAATAATAATAAAATCATTAACATTTTCACTAATTATTCAAGGATAAAGAAGAAGTCTACATAACAAATTTACCATGTCATGTGTTTGAAACAAAAATGTGAATCGTAATGTCCCATAACAAATACACATATATTGTTCCCGTAAAAACAGACATATATTGTTATTGTTCCTAGAAGCCTCGTGCCTGCAAGCTAGGGAGGCGCAAGAAGGTGGGTATGCCATTGTTCTAGACTATATTTCTGGATGACTCAGTTTTACTGTGAGACTAAGTAGTTACAAATTACCATACTGATTCTCTTTTGATAGAAAGAATATATTGAAGACTCATATATCATAAATTTGAGCACCAGCATTTGAATCATGCTAGAAGGATTCATGCCACCACAACTCCATCATCGCACCAGTAGGCGCTTCCAAAAATTATCATATTAATCACATACTAGAAATATTTGCATCTATAGAAACAATAACTTTTGGCCATCAATCGGGTGAACCATCCTTTTATAAGTAGATTGTAATCATTAGATCTTCGTAAGTAAATCTTGGAAAATTTAATCGTGGAGATACTCATATCCTCAACTAATACCACAATTCAATAGGAAAAGAACATTTGGTCATTAATATGGTGGATCATCTATTTGTTAGTATACCACATCTGACATATCATAACAAATAAGAATAGCTAGATGTATTATAGTTGATAGATTTTATAATCATATACAAACATATGATCCGAGTATTTGATTATTGATTGAACTAATTTTTTACTCATAAGTTAAATCTATTACGCACGGCGGTTATTACATCGCTTCTGAACCTGATACACTCCACTGATATTTAAACTAACGCAAGTCATCACAAAATTTATATACGAAGTATATGATTGTGAGGCACCCAATCCAATAGTTAAATTTGGAAAAGAAGAGCAGCGGTACTATGTACCTCATTCAACCCTTATATAAAACTTAAAAAAAGAATCACATGTTTTTCCAAGATTTGAAAGAAATATGATGAAATATTTACCACGAACAAGCATTTCGCAAATTACATTATATCTATTGAGTCGCAAAAACACAGGAAAACAATATGATGAAGGGAGAATATTACATGAGTCGGAAAATGAAAAATCGTGACCTGTAGGTCGAACTTTAGAGAATGTTGCCGCTATGGAGGATGAGGAGGATGTGCCCACCGCGAGCGAAATAGAGATGATCCGTCCGGCTTGCGCCCTTATGAAACAAAATGTCGCCGGCAACAGAAGCTGGATCCAAGAGGGCTGCGGGTCAACGGGACATGAAATCAATATCCAAGCAAAGGCACAGACGCCATCGTCTCTGTTTACCAGCCTAAGAGACAAACCAGCCGCCGTCCAGGGTCAATGTGTGACCGAACCAGCTGCGGGGGTGGCTCCAGGTGTGGACAACCAAACAGAATGCAACAAATCAAGAACGAAGCTGATGGGAGCATTCCGACATCATCGATTTTTGAGTGAGAAGAAATTTTTTTTTTTGAGTGAGAAGAAATATTTAGGGAAAGATAAAAGGGGTCGGGGAAGATGGAAAATCTCAATGTGTGAAAGTATGAGTAGGGGAAAGACGACGGAGAAGTCAAGAAGACTATAGAATGGGACAGTGAAGAATTGGTGGGATCCATCAAAAAATGACATTTTCTACATGCACCTTGCTACTGTGAATGCACGTGTCTCATATATTAATCCAAAATATATCAAGGGTTCTTTTTTGGTAATATGAAAAAAGGACTGGTATGATGATACCGAAAATTACATTTTATTTTACTCTCACAGTGTCCACCCTTGGTACTATTGTCCACGTCTATGAAAGCAAATAACTACCAGCAATGCCTTTATGGATATCTATACTATATAAAAAGCCAAAATCAATTTCAGTACAAACTCAATAAATAAATATGACAATCTTCCATACCGTTAGCAAAATAACTTATGACTACACAAAATAACGAGAACTACTAATTTTTTATTTACAGTAAAAACTAAGCAACATGATAAAAAATACAGCCACAGGATACAAATATAATTTGAAGAATGCCGTCATTCAGCAAACTACAGTTAGTATAACATGCTAATTAGCAAGTAAACAATGAAGGAAAACACATAATTTATATATCAATACAAAATTTAAACATACCAAAGACACAAATATGTTTGCAAAATTCATATATTTGAAAATGTCATCATATTTGCCTTTAATTTTTAATTGACAGATCAAATAATATATTCTCAAAATTTAACTTCATAAAATCCTAGCCCGTGCATCGAGCGGGCCACTTTGCTAGTTTCTCAAAAAAGAAAAACAGATATGAGCGTTCATGAATCTTGGACGCCACGCACAATCAATCGGCGGCAGCGTTCCCGAGTCCCTTGCTCTGTTTATATGCTGCTACTCCACACACGCAACTTATGTCTATAAAAGAAACAAACAACCACACACACACCACATATGTAGTAATGCTACTTGAGGCATAGATGGATTGAAATGGAATGGCCTGCTTACAACCGATGGGGCACAGGTCCTTTTATAGGCTACATATATGGGTCCTGGTCAAGCTAAATAAACTCCCTGAAGACTACTAGGAAACTACTACGAACATGCACATGTCACTAGATCGGCATCGCGCCTTGGCGCGATGGTGCCGGTCCCAACGATGTGGCGAAGCCAGTGATGGTCAAGTTAGTAGAAAGCCAGGGTTTATCAGGATATAACAAAATAAAGGAAAGAAGAAACATTCACATGTAATAGGAGCAAGACATCATAGATGGAAAACAAAACTGTAGTACAACACATCTCCATAGCCAACAGAACGACAACACAACACATTTGAGGATGCAATGTTCATATACAGGGTAAATTAAAGGATACAATTGTTCATACACGGTACATATCAAGTACAAAAGGATGGATAGATGTGACAAAGGGGACGCATTCACAAAAGAAGAGGGAGATCACACGCTAGTTTACACGGTTCATCACAGGAGCTAGTGGCATCGAATGAAAGTCCAGTCCCATGGTTCATGAATCCAAACAAACATAGGGACTTGTATAATCTAAGAGGTCCTGGAATCACAGTAATTGGTAGTCAACAAACAAAAGTAACCACCAGTTTCCAAAACCCTACTATGTATTAGTAAACATATGGTTGTCACATAAAAGTGTCTTCATCCAAGGAAATCAAAAACAATATTTATGGTTGCTTGTCACAACCACGTCACTAATACAACACATACATCAAGTACTCCAACCCTAATGGGGAAATGACACACTATCTTCCCATGGAAGGTTAAGTGTAGGTCCAAAAGAAAACAGAAGAATTCATGGTTTCTTCAATGACAAATTCATTTGAAAGCAAGTGGAAAACTGGTAAAGCTTTGGAGCCTTGCACAGGGTTGAAACTTTAAAGCCTCACATTCCCAAGCAATCTTAAGGAGGGCCAACATAATTGAAACCAAGAAGAATTAAACAATATATCAGCTACAGAGCAATACCTGCACCGCCAATGATGACACAGTGGCATGTTTGGGAATAATTATGAAAGGTTCCTATTCATCTTCACACAGTGCATGTTTCAACAATAATTCTGCCCCGATAGAAACAATTCTAGCGAAAGTGAGCACTTCCTATCAATGTATCTCCCTGAAATGAAATAAGTTAATAATCAGATTTCATCCTCCCTAGAATGGAGCAAATTAATAATTTGATTACATTCTTATAAGCAACATATTGCCTAAATACTCCATAGAGGTTACTGACAAAACAACATAAGCCACATGCATCAACAGATAAATATCACAGGTCTTTCAAGAAAAATTATCACATGCCAGCAAAACAAAGGTTTTGGTAAGTATTTTCCTTCATGTACTCACTCTACAGGATAAACAAATTGGTACCAGGAATCAAAAGGACCAACTTTTTTTTACTGAATAGTAAGGGTTAGCTAAATTGATGAACCAATTATCACAGTAACTTCAAATCCATAATGGACACTATCTATTTTCAAAAACAACAAGGATCGACTAAATAGATAAAGCAATTATCTTATACACAAACAGAAAGACTAAATCTACATATCTAAATAGAAAGACTTCATAATTGGCTTCTATCTTACCAATGTAATCGACACCTATAATTGACTCAAAAATATTAAAGCCTAACCCGAACCAAAATGGAGGTCACAATCTATTACCTTGACATAAGAAGTACCAACATTAAAAAATATAGGCAAAACCATTTGGAACCTCGATAACAAGAGTGCTGGTTACATAAGAAGTGGTTTCACCATTTGAGAGAGTGTGGCCATGAGTTTACTGCTTAGGTTTCACCGAAGCATTCAAAACGGACATATTGATTAGACACATATTGATTAGACAACGCGAAGAGCTACAAATATTTACTGGTGCAAGTTTGAAGAAAATGATTCAATAAATAGGCGCTTGTAGTGAAACAACTGGGAAAATGTTTCAATAAATAGGCGCTTGTGGTGACTCATGATATAACCACTAAATCTTCTCTAGCCTTCAATTGAATGTACTATTTTAGAATTGAAAAATTGCACATAAGAGCATGTAAGAGGCACAAGTACCTCTATCAAGACCAAAAGCAACACATAAAAGGCGTATCAAAGAGTTCACAGGTTTCCAAGTTCATGGATACATTCCTGCAACATATAGCAACATAAATGATCCAGCAATAAGTACCTCTGTCAAGCAAATGCTTCACATTATACCTAATCGTATTTAAGTGCCAGGAGGTTAGCAGAGAATTTCTAAATAAATGGATATGAAAGAGAAGTAAAACAAAGCAACACATATGGCCTTTTGAAGAGGGCAAGTAGATCAATGCTACCTCTGAATATAAAATTAGGCATGTTTATGGGAGGCGCAACGTGCCGGCCGGATCCCCTCTGCTATGGCCAAAGCGGCAACCTGCATGACAGGAGATGGAAGGAGCATCAGTGAGAGAGAGAGAGAGGCTAAGACGAATCGGCACCACGAAGGGGAGCCGCACTGGAAGAAGGAGGCTCACCTCATCACGATGTCCTCATCAGCCCCTATATATGGCGGCCTCCGGTGCGGTCTGCCGGCAGATAAGCAAAATCCATCAACCAACATAGCACCAACGACCTGCTTGAATATGTGCAATCCTCAATTGACATGAGCCATATATAAGTTAGCAATTCAAGAATCCATTATAGCAAGTTTTAGCCTCCTGGCTTGTTTAAGTAGTGAACCACTAATTAATTTTATTATCCTCGTTTGTTTAATTAGCTCCATTGTAGATAGATTCATCCTGGGTTGTTTAATTAGGGAGCCACAAATTCATTCTAGCATCCAGGTTTGTTTAATTAGTGAGCCACTAATTATTCAATCAACCGAACAGTAGATACACACAATCAGTGATATATATGCAACACTAACGCAACCATTACTTGCGTTGCTCTCATCATGACACACATCATCTGCTTGCCATCGCAACACACTTACACTGATGTACATGGCATCAGGTTTCAGCATCCATGATGCAAAAATAGCAAGTAAAGCTACATGTATGCTACCTTACTTGATTTAAACAAAATATATGACTTCACTAATCTTATTTTCTCAGAAAACCAATGTTCTTTTTAGTTCCATGTAAAAAATAGTACTCCCTCCGTCTGGAATTACTTGTCGCAAAAACACATAGAAATGAATGTACCTAGAACTAATATACATCTAGATGTATTCATTCTTGTGACAAGTAATTCGGGACGGAGGGAGTATGACATAAGAAAATAATCAATTGATCATTTGCTAAGAAGTATCCATTGATCCCATACAACAAATTAAAGCAAAAACAGAGAAACTAAAATGAGCATAAAGGAACACTAAAAATAGACAGATCAGAGGAGGAGGGGAAGTTAGTATGAGAAGAGAGTTGGGGGAGGAAAAAGAGAGGATAAGGGCTCACCGGAGGACAAGTAGGGCGGCGGTGAGGGGTGCCTGGCGGCACGGGAACAGGAGAAGCCTTCTCTCGCTGGACCCGCGTGCCCCCGTGCGGCATGAACCTCGCCCGTGCCCCTCCTCGACCCTGTATCGACCTCCTCCACTCTTCTTTGGCGGCGGCAGGACCAGCCCCGTGTGGCTGTGCTCCTCGGGCAACCGCGACCGCTGCCCCTATGTTAACTGATGCTATCAATGACAAGGAGAAACCTGCAGAAACATATATCTTGCTTTAGAAAAATTGAAAACACATGCATGAAAGACCAAAATCTGGAAACTGTGCAAGAACATGGATGTACAAATTGAGGGCACAATCTCACATTCCTCAAGCAATCAATTTACATGGTATATAAAATTGCAGCGTCTTACTAAAATACAATCAGATAGAGCAGCTCAGATCGAGCGACCGCTATATTCTCTTAGGCTCCACTAATTGTGAGGATACATGTGTAGAGTCACACGATTGAAACAATGAAAATAATAGATCATTGCGTACGAAACAAAATTACATTTTCAATTTGAAGGTATGTTAGTGCTCTCAGCTACCTAAACCGGCTACCCACTCAAACCAATGCATCCACTTGTACAATCCATAATATATCAAATTACACACTAACTCATAATTAATCCAACAGAGAAAGCCAAGGAAAAATGGAGAGGGGATTCTGGTAGTGCAGGAGAGGGTAATTTTATACCTACTATGTTGACCCGACTGCCAAAGAACACTGCCACGGTGGCGTTGACCTGAGAGGAAGTAGGCAGGGAGCACATGTCAGGAAGTAGGCAGGGAGCACAGGCAGCAGGAAGAGGAGATATCTCACTATCTCCTGTTATCACTGATTTTCATAGTCCAATCAGATCATTTCTCTCTCATCAAAATAGACAACGATATTTTGTTGTCTTAAGATATTCTCAAAAGGAAATGGCATTTTCATCTTTAAAAGGGTCAAAGATGAACCTATAATGTGAATGTGTATACGTATGTTCCAGAAGCGATCACATATTTTAACTGATTTGTGAAGTTCACCTTTGTAGGAAACCAAACCATACTAAATGAAGCTACTGCATTCGCCAAGGGACACAACACATTAAAGAGCAAGCGAAGGCAACTAAATTTAGCATTAAGGGGTCTACTTATCCACGGAGATTAGGAGGGGAAATAGCAATCAATTTGGTCAAGAAGAAGGAAAATTGAAACAGGGTCAAACAGCCTGTGAGTGTATCTTGGGGCTGGATAAGCACAAATAAGGAAGAAAGCAAGTAACTTTGACTCCCGGATACAACACCCCTGCTCTGCGCAGCCCAAGAGAATCAACATACATGAGCCAAGCAAAGACCAAGCAGAATATGAGATTTCGTTAATTAATAATAATAGTTTTGTATTTTTTCTTACTAAGTAGAGCTCCAAGCTAAACTTTCCGCTATTGATTGACCTAACAAACCATAACCACGCTTATTTGTAGGGTTTAGAACTCCAGGCTGAAATACCATGCTTTTTCAGTAAAATACCATGTTTTTTTCACCAATGAAACCATAGCCATGGAGTAAAACTAATCTATGGCTATTTTTTTACGGAGGGAGTACATGATAACATACACCCATCGTTTCTAAGAAAAATAAGCATGGGTATACAAATGGAGAAGCTTACCATTTTCCCTTAGCTTGCAAGAAATTATCTTCTTGGTACTTGAAGCATGAGACAATTTGTCATTCTTGATCAATCTACAGAGATTATAAGATTTGCATTCCGTTAGAAATCAAAACCCCAACCTTCGCTAACTTAACCAGACACATAAAGTAGAGTGCAAAGCAAATAAAAAATAAACCCAAATGATACAAGCTAGGATGGCGCATTAAGGATGCGATATATGATTAACTAGATCATGAAGGCGCGCGTTGCCGCGCCCCTTCATTCTAAGAAAATATAAAATGGACAACAGAAACATCCTGTAGATTTTGCAAATTTTGGATTACGGTGCATTCATAAAGGTGGTTGGAGATATTGAAGTCAAAACTTATGCACTCATGTAAATGCTTTCATTTTCTACATTTTCGTGCCATCACATTCATGATATAGGAAGATAAAAAAAGGATGGAGCGGAAAAATGAAATATATATCATCTTAGAGATTTGCATCAATGGTAATAAGTCATGTTCTTAAGGGATTCAACTCTTTGCATCCTGAAAGATGAATTATCGAATTAGAGCCGCACATAGCTCTCCTCAATGACCTTCAGCACCTCTGCAATTCGCAACATAGATGAGCAATATTTTGCAGGCAACGCAAGAGATCTTTAGAATAACGAACATGAAAGATCAGACCTGAGGCGGGTGATGAATATCGTCATGTGTAAGCACCATGCCAATGCAATACTTAATCTTGGTGAAGCGCTTCTTTGGATACACGGTGTGGTTGCACACTATGCTGCAGCCAGAGCGAGAATAAAACTAAAATATGGATCAATCACCAAGATTGAATTTTTGTACAGGCTGCAACTCGAAGAAACGAGCAACTTGTTCTTCTCAGCCCGTCGTTGATTGATTCGATCAAACATGCGAGTGAACGCGACTGTAGAGAGCGAACGTCATGGACGCCGGGGGCAAGCGAGAGCCACCGGCAACTGGGCGCTGTACGTTACTGCCGCTTCGCATGGAAAGAGAGAAGCTGAAACGAGGTCGTCCCTTCGAGAAGCCGCAACGTGCATGCATAGCGCACTTGTAGGATCATGCGACAAAGAAAGCCCAGGAGATTTTCTTAGGGGCAGAAAGCCCAAGCTAGTGATGTGGAAGTTTCTTGGCCCGATTTATGACAGGCCGTCCTGATCAGTCCCTGGAGCAGCGGCCCAGAGACGTTGAGGTCTGCGTGACGGGGACGTTACGGGCGAAGAAAAACCTGGGTGCACAGTGGGACGACCAGGTGACCTGGGGCGTTCGTTTGTGGGATCCAATGGCTGACTTACTCAAATCGCTGTGGTGGCTTGTAGCTCGCCCCATTATACTGTTTCTCAATAAGAGGAAGGGTTGGTTATATATATTTTAAAGTGGAGAGAGAGAGGGGGAGATCCTTTATTGCAATTGTTCATCTAATTCTTGGACTGTTTGAGTAAACATAGCTGATAAAATATTAGAATAAAATTAGCATTTATACTCAGATTCTATCCTGTTATTCCCCAGACATCTTGTGGGCTGTTAAAAGGATCACGTATATGAAGTAACAGAGACCTTTGTTCTTTGGTAATCTCTCATGTGGCCATTAATCAATCATATACATATTAGTCATGACAAAAGAGCTATGCACATTATCTACCCTACTTCTCTACCTAGACCAGTTGGTGTTATGTGTGGCTGTAGATAATAAAGTACATCATCACACCTTTGATCCATAGGTTAAGGTAGCCTTCTACCTCAATCATCACATCAAATCTCTTTCTATGGGCTAAGAGGAGAAAACCATCAAACATGGGATAATAAAAATGGATTCACCATGAAAGAGTGAGGAGAGACTTGGTACCTCTGGTTCATTGCAGATCAAGATGAGGCAAGGATGCGTTGGGGATGGAGATGGAACTGCTGCTGTTCAGCAACCATCCACAAGAAGAGGTGATTCCGCAGTAAGGATCGGGCACCCGCATCACGTCCGCTGGTTCCTCACGATGGATCCCCTCACATAAGACAGGACGACGGCGCGTCAGCCTCGTCGTCCGCAGCACCCATCTTCTTCTGTCTAGATGGGCGGCGTGAGGTCGAGGATGACCCACTACTTCTAACCCTGGCTGCAATTCACCACAGTTAATCTACACAATACGAACTTGTTCACCAGATCCGAAAATGAATGACAAAAAGGTTCAGTATCAAGAGCTGAGCATACACCCATAGAAAAAGAAGGCATGGACGAAATTTTTTTCAACATCCAACCAGTATATATATAGAACCAGAAACACAAAATAGCTGCAAGACCAAATAAAAAGAGCATCAACAACACACTTATGTAAAATAGTGCAAAGTAAAAAATAAATCATATTTTTTACACTGTAATAGGAGAAATCTTTATTATCCAGTCCATGACTTTATTTGCAAGCTAATGTGAGAACAAAGGAATCTGGCCAGGATTTTTTTTTTCATCTTCTCCAATAACAACAGAAAAAAGAGATACAACCAGCTCTCCTAGATGTATATATCTAGCAATTAAAATCACTGTAAGAAGGAACCTGGTAAAAGTAGCCATACAAATCTATGGTGTTCAGGTGTTCGGTAAAATTGAAAAGATGATGCTTGAAACTATTTAAAATGGAGATTTGGAAAGAGGCAAGTAATTGCCGAGTAGGCTTGTACTGGATACCAAACATGGTACTCTCAAAAAGTAAACAGAAAATCAAATCATGTAAATAGACCTGACAATTGCCGTCTTCTTTGACCTTGAGCTCAACCAAGCCATACAACACCAACCTAAGTAAGAGATCATATTGGGATCAAATGACATACAATTAGAAAAACCTACCAAATAGCACAAAAAATTATGTGCAGATTTATAGGGTAAATGATACTCATTGATGCTTAAAATAACTAATATATATTCACTCACATGATTAGCACTTCAGTACAGCATCATAATAGTTAGCATGATGCTCACTACAGTAGCATAAAAAGATATTGGTCACAGGTTCATAATAATAATGCCGGAACACATGCAAGTGAATAAAAATTCATCAAAAAATAGGTTTCTTGATCATCGATGGAGAGTTGGAGATGCAGATTCTGAACTTCTTTTAACCAAGCATGATTCAATTAAACTGCCCTTTTACCCACATCATGGGAGCTGTTCACATGAACACCTTGACATATTGGCGTGACAACAGAAAAGCAAAGGAAAAAACAGGAAGTAAAATCATAGCAGGTCATCTATTTCATATCCACACATGCATAATCAATATCTGTCAATAGAGTGTAGGTGGAGAAACCTCACCGGCTATCATCGCCAAGAGGAAACTCCCATGGCTATGGCCATTTCTTCATGATGAAAGAAGCAAATAATCCAGCCATACTCACACCAAAAGGGCCAGTACTCCAGTAGCGATGCATTGGCTATACCGATCACTGCTCGACATATACACACTGCAAAGAAAAGTTTTCATAAAACTCAAGCACTGCAAATAATTGGGATGGTCAGGTAGATCTGAGAATCAAACATTTTATCCTAACCTCCTCCGGTATTGGGATGGTCAGGTGGAGCAGCATTCTTATACGCCCCACCAACCGTCAAGAAGAACGCGTAAAGCCACACGATGGCGACGGACATTATGACGGCGAACCCCTCAAAGGCAGTGCCCAGCAAAGGCACCATGTGAGGTATGTACTGCAGTAAAAAATGATCATAAGCTTCAGAAATTATAAGTAAAGGTCACACAGCAGCTAGGTAGGACTGATGATGCATGTACCTGGGAAAGAGCTACCAACAGTATGATCTCTGGAAGACCTATTTTGATACATTTCACGACCTACCTAGCATATCCATACTGTTATGCTATTGTTATGCCCACAGCTGTCAACTACAGCTAGATAGAATTCAGAAGTGCAGATTTGTGTATGCACAACATAAAAAGTCTTACACTTGGGAGTCGAAACTTGTAGAGCCCGAATCCAACGAGCGCGATGAGCATCCCGGTGACTGCAACACGGCTAAGGGAATCCGTCACACACGCGGTGAACTTCGTGGAGAGGGAAACACGACCGAGGCGGACGGCGGTGAGCTCATGCACCTAGATCAGGGCCGAAGAGTGTGCCGCTGTAGCCGACGCTGGGCGCCTTTTCGCCATGGTCGGAGATGATGCGGTCCGTGGCGAAGCCCTCGGTGGTGGCGCGGAGTCCGCATCAGCCCGACCGCCGCCGCTACTAATGGCGTCAACACGGAGCAGGCAGTGGACGGAGGAAGCATCCCTCCATCGAGGGAACCACGTAGGGGAGCTCCTGGTCGCCGGGATGCGTGGCGGCTGCCGCGGCTCCCTCCTGTCGGCGGCAGAGGCGGCGCGTGACCCAGAGCAGCGGGAGAAGACCTTGGTCGGGCGGTGCACGGTGATGTCGGCCGCCTCCTCGTCGTGCCCATGGCCGGCGCTCCTCCTCCTCTGCCTGGCCCCGATGGGGAGGAGGAAGGACGGCGGCATCAGGGGTGAGGGATGGCCAGAGGCTCCGTGAGATGGACGCCGCGTACTCCATCCCCGCCCTCGTCCGGCTGCTGCTCTTCCTTCCTGCGTCGGCGGCCCGGTCGGCCGTCGTCGGCGTCAGGTAGTTAGGCCATGGCCGCCGCCATGCTCAAAGCTCGGCCCGACCGCCGCCAAGGCCACTAACGCACCCACACGTCTAGGCTCGAGCTCGGCCATGGCCGCCATCGCGCCGGATCCAGAGTGCCCTTCCACCCCTCGGCGCGCGCTGCTCGCCGCCGGGCCTCATGGGAGTGGTCGCCGCCCGGCCGTCTTCGAATCCGGCCACCGCGGCCCGACCGGCGGGCATATGATTCGGGCGACAGGAGGGGAGGGGAGGGGAGGAGGCGGAGCACGGGGGATGAAGGGTGGCGGCAGCGGCGAGTGTGGGGATGGTGGGGGCGACTTGGAGGGCGAAGAGGCGAGGCAGACGCCCTCCCTCGTCTCATCCATTGACGGGCCAACCAGGGATCAACGCGTCATGGGCCAACATGTGAAAAGACGAAACGCCCTGCGGGCACTGTAATAACGGCGGTGGCACAAGATATTTTAGCTGGGAAGCAAACTATTTATTGCAACAGTGTTTTCAGTTCAATCCGGCAGCTGGGGGCGACTGGGGGCTCGATCCGACGGTCCCAAACGCATCAAGCGAAGCGATCCGACGGTCGAGAGTTGCTAAACTCTGAGAGCGCCTGGGAGTGACTCGATCCCTTATTTCTCGATGTCGCCATGGCTATGCTAGGCTCCACCAAATGAAGAACAGTCAAGACAAGCTTCATGCATGTATCCATTCATGCTGATATCTCTCTCTAAGGTACGAGCATGCATGCATGCATCCATCAATCGCTTGCTTTATTTGGTGACGTGACATCTATACTAGATAAACTTTGGACTTCAGGTAGTCCTTAGCTAGCTATAAAAAAAATACGTATTTTGATTCAAAATAAATTGCTCTTCTGATTCTACTATTTAAAGCTAACTCAAAACGGATTATATACATGGAAAACCTAGAGTTTAGGCTTGTAATATGCGATTTTTTGCCACCCGGTCTCACCTCATGCATGATTTTGTGATCGCCTAACTTTTCAGTCAGAGTAAAACAAAAAAAAAAAACCTACTTTGACGTCCCGTCATTGTGTTACGTGATGAAAAACGTAGTTGAGTTGTTTCATGCACCCATAAAAAACATTTGATTGAGAGGTCATATTTTTTTCCTTGCCGATGTGGTCTCCGATATGACCCAGTGGACGCACTCCCGACAAAGACCTATGCAATAACATGCAAAAATCTAACTACATTACTTAGCATATCACATTTCAATAGATTTAATTATAGATGTTCATGGATGGTTGGATTTGATTATCGATGTCCGTCCTGATATTGACTGGGTGGTTAATCTGATGCAATGGTGCACGGCGTGGCCTCATGGCTTCACCAGATCAATTGACCCGGGATCATGTTCCCAGTTTTGGACTGACCCCCAAATGAACCTTACGCTCAATCGATCTATCATCTTTATCATCAAAAACCTTTGTGTCGTGACCCAGTTCCTCAAGCCGGCCTATCCTTGTTTTTGGCAACTGGTATTTACTCAGGGACGAAAGGGTGAGGTGTCATGTAGAAATAGAGGAGATGTTGAGGTCTAGGGGTCATGAGCCATCCTTATTAGACTAAGGGCATGTGAGTTTTTCTCCCGTTGCAACCCACGGGCATGTTTCCTAGTGTTTTTTTTAATACTGGATCTCGTGTGTGTGGTATGCATCCGTGCATATGTCAATGACACTTTATTTGTTTGGTGCACCTAAATTTTTCACTTGTTACCGTACGTAACAATCTCATTAAGGAATAAACCATATTTATCCCATTAGAGCATCTATAGTTGGTATTTTCCTACGGTTTTATTTTTCCCCTTAGGTTTTTTTACCGTTGATTTCCCCCTTAGCCCCGCAAAAAAAAAAAAGATTCCCCCCTTAGGTTTGTCTAGGTGAGACCTTGGAAGGTCGTGGTTCGAACAATACTATTCACCCGAGGACCTCTTGGTGCTAGCAACGCGCGTGTTTGAGCTAACCAATAGACAAGACACCACTTGATGCCTTAAAGAGATAATTTCATGAGGGGGATTTAGGAAGTATGCCATTGCATCTGGAAAAAGATGTGCAACATGTTTTTGAAAAAAAATTCACATGTATAAATCTGTAAACATATTTTTGAAAGACATTTGACATGCATTCAAAAAATTGACAACAAAAAAGTTCAACGTGTATTAAAAATTTATTGTGTAAAACTATTTTTATATTTCTACAAACACTTTAAACATGTTTTAATACATGTCTAGAATTACTATTATTACACAACAATTTTTAATACACGTTGAACAGTTACATACTTACGTTGTCAATTTTTTGTGATTGTGTATTTTAAAAATACAATGAAGATAGGCAATAATTCTCCATGCTTGTGGTCTTGCATGAAGATACGTAAATCAAAACACACAAAAATCCACATAAATTTTAGAAAAGGTTCATGTTTACCTCTTCAAAGTCCACAATAATGAAAATATAATATATTATCAAAAAAAGAATATAGAATCTATAATTATTTTTTAATATAGAATAATGAATTAAAATACACAATAATTGCCTACTGGTAATTATTTTATTTATTATATGGTAAAATTTACATATCATGAAAACTAAGCAGGAACTTGAAAAAAGAACATGAAGAAGATGTGTCCAGGAATTGCATGGAGAGCGATATGCGGAATTGGTCTATATATGTTTCTGGCTAATACTATGATGCATTATTTAGATCGGCCTGTGGCCATCTCGTGCCTACATTAAGCATTAAGCAGTAGTTCCAGGATCCCGTCCCTGCAATTTATTTTAGTGATTTCTCACTCTTTCATACTGACACATGGGACCCTCATTTCTAACTTGAGAAGCCTTTCTCTGTATTCAAATAAAACATGAGGTGTTTTCTGAAAAAATAAATCAATCGTCCACTTGCATATGGCAGCCCATACGTCCGCATACGGGCGGAGGCACCGTATATGCACACGAGGACAAGTTACAACACCACTTTTGTGTATTTTGCAAGTTTAGATACCAAATTGGCCTCAACGGACAAGTTAAGGCACCTGTGATGCATTTAACTCTTTTTCTTTCCACGCTGTCCTTAATAGCGGGTTGGTTACATCTACAACCCAAATAGAAACCAAGCCTTTCGTGGTTCAAAAACGTGGAATCTCGTCTCAATCATCATTTGTCAGGACTTTTCGGGGTAAGTTCTTTGGCGTCGACAGGACATTTAGTTCATGTTGCTATTCCCGCATCCAGGGGGAGTACGTTCGATGAAATAATTTCTTAGATGTATTACCCTGTCCCCAGGGGTTGGGACCCCTTTTGACGGGTCAATGGAATCTTTATGCCCAAAACCCTGATTCGAGTAATCATTTATTTGGTACCGCTCAAGGAGCGGAACCGCCATTCTAACTCTTCTTGGGGCATGTAGGTAAATACAACAATCACGTACACATGAAGAGCAAGCATGGCACAGGCACATCGGGGAGAAGAGAAGGCCCACCCTTGGAGAGCTTCGCCATCCTGTAGGGAGCAGCCGGCCCCATTTAACCTCGTCGTGGATCTGGTCGTGGCCATGGCGGCTCACGTGGATCTCACTGTTGCCTTGGCCTTCCGTCTCACCTTCCTCCTCCTCTCTCCACGGCGTCACCGATGTGCCTGCCCTAAATTGGGCAAGCCCACGCCGACCCACACCAGAGGAGATCGTCGCTGGTGGGTTAGCTCATGGTATTGCTGCACCAAATCAGGGAGGTGGAGGAGGAGCAGCCGGTGCTCTAGTTCGGTGACGGGAGGAGCAGGGAGGGGGAGAGAAGGGAGTGCCCAGTGCAAGGGTGCGCCATGGCGGGAGGGTAGCTAGGGAAGGAGGTCGACGTTGTGGGAGATGGCGGCAAGAGGGGGTGGATACTTGTCGGCGAAGCCCTGCCTGAAACACTAGCCATGGTGGTGGGGTTGAGAGCGGGCGGTAGAGGTCGGGGGCGGAGAATCTGGCCAGTGGGAAGGGAGGCATGATGTCTACTACACAACCTTCTTCTTGTAGACGTTGTTGGGCCTGCAAGTGCACAGGTTTGTAGGACAGTAGCAAATTTCCCTCAAGTGGATGACCTAAGGTTTATCAATCCGTAGGAGGCGGAGGATGAAGATGGTCTCTCTCAAGCAACCCTGCAACCAAATAACAAAGAGTCTCTTGTGTCCCCAACACACCCAATACAAAGATAAATTGTATAGGTGCACTAGTTCGGCGAAGAGATGGTCATACAAGTGCAAAATAGATAGTAGATAAAGGTATTTGTAATCTGAAATTATAAAAACAGCGAGGTAGCAAGCGATAAATATGAGCATAAACGGTATTGCAATGATAGGGAACAAGGCCTAGGGTTAATACTTTCGCTAGTGCAAGTTCTCTCAACAATAATAACATATATAGATCATATAACAAGCCCTCAACATGCAACAAAGAGTCACTCCAAAGCCACTAATAGCGGAGAACAAACGTAGAGATTATGGTAGGCACGAAACCACCTCAAAGTTATTGTTTCGGATCGATCTATAAAAGAGTTCGTACTAGAATAACACCTTAAGACACAAATCAACCAAAACCCTAATGTCACCTAGATACTCCATTGTCACCTCAAGTATCCGTGGGCATGATTATACGATATGCATCACACAATCTCAGATTCATCCAACCAACACAAAATACTTCAAAGAGTGCCCCAAAGTTTCTACCGGAGAGTCAAGAACGTGTGCCAACCCCTATGCATAGGTTCATGGGCGGAACCCGCAAGTTGATCACCAAAACATACATCAAGAGGCACATGATATCCCATTGTCACCACAGTTAAGCACCGCAAGACATACATCAAGTGTTCTCATAAAAGACTCAATCCGATATGATAACTTCAAAGGGGAAACTCAATTCATCACAAGAGAGTAGAGGGGGAGAAACATCATAAGATCCAACTACAATAGCAAAGCTCGGGATACATCAAGATCGTGCCATAGAGGGAACACGAGAGAGAACACGAGAGAGAGAGAGATCAAACACATAGCTACTGGTACATACCCTCAGCCCCGAGGGTGAACTACTCCCTCCTCGTCATGGAGAGCACCGGGATGATGAAGATTGCCACCGGTGAAGGATCCCCCCTCCGGCAGGGCGCCGGAACGGGCTCCCGAGAGGTTTTTGGTGGCTACAGAGTCTTGCAGCGGCGGAACTCCCGATGTATCTTCTGTTCTGGAAGTTTTACGATACGTAGGTATATATGGGTGCAAGGGGTACGTCGGTGGACCGAAGGGGGGGCCACGAGGCAGGGGGGCGCGCCCCAGGGGGGTGGGCGCGCCCCCCACCCTCGTGGGCACCTCCCTTCTTCCCTGACGTGCACTCCAAGTCCATCGGGTGGCTTTCCTTCCAAAAATAACTTCTCCAGTTGATTTCGTTCCGTTTTGACTCCGTCTGATATTACTTTTACTCGCAACCTTGAAATAGGCATAAAACAACAAATCTGGGCTGGGCCTCCGGTTAATAGGTTAGTACCAAAAATAATATAAAAGTGGATAATAAAGCCCAATATTTCCTAAAACAGTAGATAATATAGCATGGAGCAATCAAAAATTATAGATACGTTGGAGACGTATCAAGCATCCCCAAGCTTAATTCCTGCTCGTCCTCGAGTAGGTAAATGATAAAAAAAGAATTTTTGATGCGGAGCGATACTTTGGCATAATTTCAATGTAAATCTTCTTAATTGTGGCATGAATATTCAGATCCGAAAGATTCAAGACAAAAGTTCATATTGTCATAAAAATAATAATACTTCAAGCATACTAATCAAAGCAATCATGTCTTCTCAAAATAACATGGCTAAAGAGAGGTATCCCTACAAAATCATATAGTCTGGCTGTTGCTCTATCTTCATCACACAAAATATTTAAATCATGCACAACCCCGATGACAAGCCAAGCAATTGTTTCATACTTTAATAATCTCAAACTCTTTCAACTTTCACGCAATACATGAGCGTGAGCCATGGACATAGCACTATATGTGGAATAGAATGGTGGTTTTGGAGAAGACAAAAAAGAGGGGAAGATAGTCTCACATCAACTAGGCGTATCAACGGGCTATGGAGATGCCCATCAAAAGATATCAATGTGAGTGAGTAGGGATTGCCATGCAACGGATGCACTAGAGCTATAAGTATATGAAAGCTCAACAAAAGGAACTAAGTGGGTGTGCATCCAACTCGCTTGCACATGAAGACCTAGGGCATTTGAGGAAGCCCATCATTGGAATATACAAGCCAAGTTCTATAATGAAAAATTTCCACTAGTATATGAAAGTGACGAAACGAGAGACTCTCTATTATGAAGATCATGGTGCTACTTTGAAGCACAAGTGTGGTAAAAGGATAGTAACATTGTCCCTTCTCTCTTTTTCTCTCTTTTTTTTGTTTTTTTTGTTTGGGCCTTTTCTCTTTTTTTATGGCCTCTTTTTTTTCGTCCGGAGTCTCATCCCGACTTATGGGGGAATCATAGTCTCCATCATCCTTTCCTCACTGGGACAATGCTCTAATAATGATGATCATCATACTATTATTTTTCTTACAACTCAACAATTACAACTCGATACTTAGAACAAAATATGACTCTATATGAATGCCTCCGGCGGTGTACCGGGATATGTAATGAATCAAGAGTGACATATATGAAAGAATTATGAACGGTGGCTTTGCAACAAATACGATGTCAACTACATGATCATGATAGCAATATGATGGAGCGTGTCATAATAAACGGAACGGTGGAAAGTTGCATGGCAATATATCTCGGATTGGCTATGGAAATGCCATGATAGGTAGGTATGGTGGATGTTTTTAGGAAGGTATATGGTGGGTGTATGATGCCGGCGAAAGGTGCGCGGTATTAGAAAGGCTAGCAATGGTGGAAGGATGAGAGTGCGTATAATCCATGGACTCAACATTAGTCATGAAGAACTCATATACTTATTGCAAAAATCTACAAGTTATCAAAGCAAAGTATTACGTGCATGCTCCTAGGGGGATAGATTGGTAGGAAAAGACCATCGCTCGTCCCCGACCGCCACTCATAAGGAAGACAATCAATAAATAAAGTTGTGCTCCGACTTCATCACAAAGCGGTTCACCATACGTGCATGCTACGGGAATCACAAACTTCAACACAAGCATTCTTTAAATTCATAATCACCCAACTAGCATCACTTTGATATTATCACCTCCATATCTCAAAACAATTATCAAGCATCAAACTTATCTTAGTATTCAACGCACTCAAAAGAAAGTTTCACATATCTTGAATACCAAGTATATTAATATTAAGAAAATTACCATGCTATTAATGACTCTCAAAATAATCTAAGTGAAGCATGAGAGATCATCTATTTATTCAAAATAAAACTACCACCATTCTCTAAAAGATATAAGTGAAGTACTAGAGCAATAACAAAAACTACTCCGAAAGATATAAGTGAAGATCAATGAGTAGTCGAATAATTATGAAACTATGTGAAGACTCTCCCATTTAATAATTTCAGATCTTGATACTTTATTCAAACAGAAAGCAAATCTAAAGAAAACTACATTGCAAGGATAGCACTACTCATGTGAAGAAGCAAAAACTTAGGCTCTACCGATACTAACCGATAGTTGTTGAAGAAGAAAGGTGGGATGCCTACCGGGGCATCCCCAAGCTTAGATGCTTGAGACTTCTTGAAATATTATCTTGGGGTGCCTTGGGCATCCCCAATCTTGAACGTTTGTGTCTCCTTAATTCCTCTCATATCATGGTTTCTCTTCTTTTTATCAAAAGCTTCATTCACAACAAACTCAACAAGAACTCGTGAGATAGGTTAGTATAAACCAATGCAAAACCTTATCATTTTCTACTGTAACAAATCACTAAAACTATTATTCAACGTCGCATACTAAATGCCTCTGTATATTTAATACTCCTATCCTCAAATAGAATCATTAAACAAGCAAACATATGCAAACAATGCAACTATAACAGCAATCTGCCAAAACAGTACAGTCTGTAAAGAATGCAAGAGTACCAATACTTACCTGAATCCAAAAATTATGAACTAAAATTCCCACTGTAATAAATTTATCAGAACTTAATATGCAAAAAGATTCAACGTTATACCATTCACTGACTTTTCTAGGGAATTTTTGCAACAGCGGTAAACTTTCTGTTTTCAAACAGCAACATGTATACAAGCAAAATAAGCATGGAAAAGGCTATCCTTGACTTTTTTATTGAAACTAAAGATGCAAAACATTATTCTAACTACCAGCAAGCAAAAAATAACAAAATAAAATGATGCTCCAAGAAAAACACATATCATGTGGTGAATAAAAATATAGCTCCATGTAAAGTTACCGATGAACGAAGATTTAAAGAGGGATGCCTTCAGGGCATCCCCAAGCTTAGGATCTTGGTTGTCCTTGAATATTACCTTGGGGTGCCTTGGGCATCCCCAAGCTTAGGCTCTTGCCACTCCTTATTCCATAGTCCATCGAATCTTTACCCAAAACTTGAAAACTTCAACCACACAAAACTCAAAACAAACTCGTAAGCTCCGTTAGTATAAGAAAATAAAACCATCACTTAGGTACTGTAATGAACTCATTCTAAATTCATATTGGTGTAATATCTACTGTATTCTAACTTCTCTATGGTTCATACCACTTAATACTAGTCATAGATGCATCAAAATAAGAAAACAACACATAGAAAACAGAATCTGTCAAAAACAGAACAGTCTGTAGTAATCTGTATAAAACGTATACTTCTGGAACCCCAAAAATTATGAAATAAATTGCTGGACCTGAGAAATTTGTCTATTAATCATCTGCAAAAATAATCAACCTAAAATCACTCTCCAGTAAGAAATGGCAGCTAATCTCGTGAGCGCTAAAGTTTCTGTTTTTCACAGCAAGATCACATAAACTTCACCCAAGTCTTCCCAAAGGTTCTACTTGGCACTTTATTGAAACAAAAGCTATAAAATATGATTACTACAGTATAATAATCATGTGGACACACAAAAACATTAAGGATAAATATTGGGTTGTCTCCCAACAAGCGCTTTTCTTTAATGACTTTCTAGCTAGGCATGATGATGACAATGATGCTCACATAAAAGATAAGAATTGAAACATAACGGGAGCATCATGAAGCATATGAATAGCACATTTAAGTCTAACCCACTTCCTATTCATAGGGATTTTGTGAGCAAACAACTTATGGGAACAATAATCAACTAGCATAGGCAGGTAACACAAGCATAGCTTCAAAAATTTAAGCACATAGGGAGGAAACTTGACATTATTGCAATTCCTACAAGCATATATTCCTCCCTCATAATAATTTTCAGTAGCATCATGAATGAATTCAACAATATAACCAGCACCTAAAGCATTCTTTTCATGATCTACAAGCATAGAAAATTTACTATTCTCCACATAAGCAAAATTCTTCTCATGAATAGTAGTGGGAGCAAACTCAACAAAATAACCATCATATGATTGAAAATTAAGATCAAGATGACAAGTTTCATGGTTATCATTATTATTTAAAGCATATGTGTCATCACAATAATCATCATAGATAGGAGGCATGCTTTCATCATAGTAAATTTGCTCATCAAATCTTGGGGGAAAAATATCATCTCCATCAAACATAGCTTCCCCAAGCTTGTGGCTTTGCATATCACTAGCATCACGGATATTCAAGGAATTCATACTAACAACATTGCAATCATGCTCATCATTCACATATTTTATGCCAAGAATTCTATGTAATTCTTCTTCTAGTACTTGAGCACAATTTTCCTTTCCATCATACTCACGAAAGATATTAAAAAGATGAAGCGTATGAGACAAACTCAATTCCATTTTTTGTAGTTTTCTTTTATAAAATAAACTAGTGATAAAACAATAAACAAAAAGATTCGATTGCAAGATCTAAAGATATACCTTCAAGCACTCACCTCCCTGGCAACGGCGCTAGAAAAGAGCTTGATGTCTACTACACAACCTTCTTCTTGTAGACGTTGTTGGGCCTGCAAATGCACAGGTTTGTAGGACAGTAGCAAATTTCCCTCAAGTGGATGACCTAAGGTTTATCAATCCGTAGGAGGCATAGGATGAAGATGGTCTCTCTAAAGCAACCCTGCAACCAAATAACAAAGAGTCTCTTGTGTCCCCAACACACCCAATACAACGATAAATTGTATAGGTGCACTAGTTCGGCGAAAAGATGGTGATACAAGTGCAAAATAGATAGTAGATAAAGGTATTTGTAATCTGAAATTATAAAAACAGCAAGGTAGCAAGCGATAAAAGTGAGCGTAAACGGTATTGCAATGATAGGAAACAAGGCCTAGGGTTCATACTTTACGCTAGTGCAAGTTCTCTCAACAATAATAACATAGATAGATCATATAACAAGCCCTCAACATGCAACAAAGAATCACTCCAAAGCCACTAATAGCGGAGAACAAGCGTAGAGATTATGGTAGGGTGCGGAACCACCTCAAAGTTATTCTTTCGGATCGATCTATAAAAGAGTTCGTACTAGAATAACACCTTAAGACACAAATCAACCAAAACCCTAATGTCACCTAGATACTCCATTGTCACCTCAAGTATCCGTGGGCATGATTATACGATATGCATCACACAATCTCAGATTCATCCAACCAACACAAAGTACATCAAAGAGTGCCCCAAAGTTTCTACCGGAGAGTCAAGAACGTGTGCCAACCCCTATGCATAGGTTCATGGGCGGAACCCGCAAGTTGGTCACCAAAACATACATCAAGAGGCACATGATATCCCATTGTCACCACAGATAAGCACGGCAAGACATACATCAAGTGTTCTCATAAAAGACTCAATCCGATAAGATAACTTCAAAGGGGAAACTCAATTCATCACAAGAGAGTAGAGGGGGAGAAACATCATAAGATCCAACTATAATAGCAAAGCTCGGGATACATCAAGATCGTGCCATAGAGGGAACACGAGAGAGAGAAAGATCAAACACATAGCTACTGGTACATACCCTCAGCCCCGAGGGTGAACTACTCCCTCCTCGTCATGGAGAGCGCCGGGATGATGAAGATGGCCACCGGTGAAGGATCCCCCCCTCCGGCAGGCGCTGTAACGGGCTCCCGAGAGGTTTTTGGTGGCTACAGAGGCTTGTGGCGGCGGAAATCCCGATCTATCTTCTGTTCTGGAAGTTTTACGATACGTAGGTATATATGGGTGCAGGGGATACGTCGGTGGACCGAAGGGGGGGCCACGAGGCAGGGGGCGCGCCCACCACCCTCGTGGGCACCTCCCTTCTTCCCTGACGTGCACCCCAAGTCCATCGGGTGGCTTTCCTTCCAAAAATAACTTCTCAAGTTGATTTCGTTCCGTTTTGACTCCGTCTGATAATCCTTTTCCTCGAAACACTGAAATAGGCATAAAAGCAAAGAACTGGGTTGGGCCTCCGGTTAATAAGTTAGTCCCAAAAATAATATAAAAGTGGATAATAAAGCCCAATATTGCCTAAAACAGTAGATAATATAGCATGGAGCAATCAAAAATTATAGATACGTTGGAGACGTATCAAGGCACGGACCGTGGGGAGCTCGAGGACATGTTGCGTGGCACCATAGCTCGCCGAAAGCGGACGACATGGGCAGCAGCGCCAAAGACTTCGTGGGCGAGAGGGGGAGAGGAGACGAGCCCGTGCTCCGTGTGTGGTCGTATGTGTTTTTTTCTTTACCAGACTGCTCGGACCGTGGCTTGAATACTCCAAATGACATGGTGACTTTTTGAAAAAAATGAAACATTCTCTCAGATAACCACTCAAAACAGGTACTACAAGTTTATTTCAAAGAAATAGAACGACTTTTTCACAGAAACATTGATGATGTACGACCAGAAGCAGTAATCGCCTTATTATTAGGGAAAGATATCGCCGCTACAGCAAATGGGCCGGTCCAGGTGAGCTCTCCCCTTTGCGGTTGGTGGACTCTTTGCCGCAATAAGCGGCGTATAGGAGGTCTCGCTCAGGGGTGCCCTATGCGCCGTATAGGATCAGTTGGGGAACACCGTAATTTCAAAAACATTCCTACGCACACGCAAGATCCATCTAGGTGATGCATAGCAACGAGCGGGGAGCGTGTGTCCACGTACCCTCGTAGACCGAAAGCAGGAGCATTTAGTAACGCGGTTGATGTAGTCGAACGTCTTCGTGATCCAACCGATCCAAGTACCGAACGCACGGCACGTCCATGATCTGCACACGTTCAGCTTGGTGACGTCCCTCGTACTCTTGATCCGGTGAGGCTGAGGGAGAGTTTCGACAAAGATGACGGCGTGATGACGGTGATGATGAAGTTACCACGCAGGCTTCGCCTAAGCACTACAATGATATGGTGAGGTGGAAATCTGTGGAGGGGCACCGCACTCGCTAAGATCAACTTTGATGTGTTCTAGGATGCCCCCTCCCCACGTATATAAAGGAGGGAGGGGGAGGCCGGCCGACCCTCATAGGCGTGCCAAGGGGGGAGGAATCCTCCTCCTAGTAGGAGTAGGACTCCCCCCTTTCCTAGTCCTACTAGGAGAAGAAGGAAGGAGGGGGAAAGAGAAGGAAGGAGGGGGCGCCGCCCCTCCCCCTAGTCCAATTCGGACTAGGCCCATGGGGGGCGCGCGGCCAGCCCTTGGCAGCCCCTCTCTCTCCCCCCTAGGCCCAATAAGGCCCATTACTTCTCCGGTGGTTCCGATAACCCTTCCAGCACTCCGATATTTATCCGATGACCCCCCGGGACTCATCTGGTGTCCGAATAACATCATCCAATATATCATTATTTATGTCTCGACCATTTCGAGACTCCTCGCCATGTCCGTGATCACACCCGGGACTCCGAACTACCTTCGGTACATCAAAACACATAAACTCATAATACCGTTCGTCATCGAACCTTAAGCGTGCGGACCCTACGGGTTCGAGAACTATGTAGGCATGACCGAGACTCATCTCCGGTCAATAACCAATAGTGGAACCTGGATGCTCATATTGGCTCCTACATATTCTACGAAGATCTTTATTGGTCAAACCGCATAACAACATATGTTGTTCCCTTTGTCATCGGTATGTTACTTGCCCGAGATTCGATCGCCGGTATCTAAATACCTAGTTCAATCTCATTACCGGCAAGTCTCTTTACTCGTTCTGTAATGCATCATCCCGTAACTAACTCATTAGTCACATTGCTTGCAAGGCTTATAGTGATGTGCATTACCGAGAGGGCCCAGAGATACCTCTCCAAATATCGGGGTGACAAATCCTTATCTCGATCTATGCCAACTCAACAAACATCATCAGAGACACCTGTAGAGCATCTTTATAGTCACCCAGTTACGTTGTGACGTTTGATATCACACTAAGTGTTCCTCCGTATTCGGGAGTTGCATAATCTCATAGTCATAGGAACATGTATAAGTTACGAAGAAAGCAATAGCAATAAACTAAACGATCATAGTGCTAAGCTAACTGATGGGTCAAGTCAGTCACATCATTCTCTAATGATGTGAACCCGTTCATCAAATGACAACTCATGTCTATGTCTAGGAAACTTAATCATATTTGATTAACGAGCTAGTCAAGTAGAGGCATACTAGTGACACTCTGTTTGTCTATGTATTCACACATGTACTAAGTTTATGGTTAATACAATTCTAGCATGAATAATAAACATTTATCATGATATAAGGAAATATAAATAACAACTTTATTATTGCCTCTAGGGCATATTTCCTTCAGTCTCCCACTTGCACTAGAGACAATAATCTATATTACATTGTAATGATTCTAACACCATGGAGTCTTGGTGCTCATCATGTTTTGCACATGAGAGAGGCTTAGTCAACGGTTCCGCAACATTCAGATCCGTATGTATCTTGAAATCTCTATGTCTCCCTCCTTGACTTGATCGCGTATGGAATTGAAGAGTCTCTTGATGTGCTTGGTTCTCTTGTGAAATCTGGATTCCTTTGCCAAGGCAATTGCACCAGTATTGTCACAAAAGATTTTCATTGGACCCGATGCACTAGGTATGACACCTAGATTGGATATGAACTCCTTCATCCAGACTCCTTCATTTGCTGCTTCTGAAGCAGCTATGTACTCCGCTTCACACGTAGATCCCACCATGACGCTTTTCTTGGAACTGCACCAACTGACAGCTCCACCATTCAATAAAAATACATATCCAATTTGTGACTTAGAGTCATCAGGATTAGTGTCAAAGCTTGCATTGACGTAACTGTCTACGACGAGCTCTTTGTCACCTCCATAAACGAGAAACATATCCTTAGTCCTTTTCAGGTATTTCAGGATGTTCTTGACCTTGTACAGTGATCCACTCCTGGATTACTTTGGTACCTCCCTGCTAAACTGATAGCAAGGCAAACATCAGGTCTGGTACATAGCATCCCATACATGATAGAACCTACGGATGAAGCATAGGGAATGACTTTCATTTTATCTATCTTTTGAAGTGGTCGTGCATTGAGTCTGACTCAACTTCACACCTTGTAACACAGGCAAGAACCCTTTCTTTGCTTGATCCATTTTGAAATTCTTCAAAACTTTATCAAGGTATGTGCTTTGTGAAAGTCCAATTAAGCGTCTTGATCTATCTCTATAGATCTTGATGCCTAATATACAAGCAGCTTCACCGAGGTCTTTCATTGAAAAATTCTTATTCAACTATCCTTTTATGCTATTCATAAATTCAGTATCATTTCCGATCAATAATATGTCATCCACATATAATATCAGAAATGCTACAGAGCTCCCACTCACTTTCTTGTAAATACAGGCTTCTCCAAAAGTCTGTATAAAACATATGCTTTGATCACACTGTCAAAGCATATATTCCCACTCCGAGAGGCTTGCACCAGTCCATAAGTGGATCGCTGGAGCTTGCACACTTTGTTAGCACCTTTTGCATCGACAAAACCTTCCGGTTGCATCATATACAACTCTTCTTTAAGATATCCATTAAGGAATGCAGTTTTGACATCCATTTGACAAATTTCATAATCATAAAATGCGGCAATTGCTAACATGATTCGGACGGACTTAAGCATCGCTACGGGTGAGAAAGTCTCATCATAGTCAACTCCTTGAACTTGTCAAAAACCTTGCGCAACAAGTCGAGCTTTGTAGACAGTAATATTACCGTCAGCGTCAGTCTTCTTCTTGAAGATCCATTTATTCTCTATGGCTTGCCGATCATCGGGCAAGTCAACCAAAGTCCACACTTTGTTCTCATACATGGATCCCATCTCAGATTTCATGGCCTCAAGCCATTTTGCGAATCTGGGCTCATCATCGCTTCCTCATAGTTCGTAGGTTCGTCATGGTCAAGGAACATGACTTCCGAACAGGCTTACCATACCACTGCAGTGCGGATCTTACTCTGGCTGACCTACGAGGTTCGGTAGTAACTTGATCAGAAGTTTCATGATCATCATCATTAACTTCCTCACTTACTGGTGTAGGAATCACTGGAACTGATTTCTGTGATGAACTACTTTCCAATAAGGGAGCAGGCACAATTACCTCATCAAGTTCTACTTTCCTCCCACTCACTTCTTTCGAGAGAAACTCCTTCTCTAGAAAGGATCCATTCTTAGCAACGAATATCTTGCCTTCGGATCTGTGATAGAAGGTTTATACGTCTCAAACGTATCTACTTTTCTAAACACTTTTGCCCTTGTTTTGGACTCTAACTTGTATAATTTGAATGGAACTAACCCGGACTGACGTTGTTTTCAGCAGAATTGCCATGGTGTTATTTTTGTGCAGAAATAAAAGTTCTCGGAATGACATGAAAATCAACAGAGATTATTTTTGGAATTAATAGAAAATACTGGAGAAAGAATCAAGGCCAGGGGGCCCACATCCTGTCCACGAGGGTGGGGGCACGCCTACCACCCCTGGGTGCGCCCCCCTGCCTCGTGGGCCCCCTGGTGCTCCACTGACCTCAACTCCAACTCTATATGTTCACGTTCGGGGAGAAAAAAATCAGGGAGAAGGATTCATCGCGTTTTACGATACGGAGCCGCCGCCAAGCCCTAATATCTCTCGGGAGGGCTGATTTGGAGTCTGTTCGGGGCTCCAGAGAGGGAAATCCGTCGCCATCGTCATCATCAACCTTCCTCCATTACCAATTTCATGATGCTCACTGCCGTGCGTGAGTAATTCCATCGTGGGCTTGCTGGACGGTGATGGGTTGGATGAGATTTACCATGTAATCGAGTTAGTTTTGTTAGGGTTTGATCCCTAGTATCCATTATGTTCTGAGATTGATGTTGCTATGACTTTGCTATGCTTAATGCGTGTCACTAGGGCCCGAGTGCCATGATTTCAGATATGAACCTATTATGTTCTCATGAATATATGTGAGTTCTTGATCCTATCTTGCAAGTCTATAGTCACCTATTATGTGTTATGATCCATTAACCCCGAAGTGACAATAATCGGGACCACTACCGGTGATGACCGTAGTTTGAGGAGTTCATGTATTCACTAAGGGTTAATGCTTTGGTTCGGTACTCTATTAAAAGGAGGCCTTAATATCCCTTAGTTTCCAATAGGACCCCGCTGCCACGGGAGGGTAGGAAAAAAGATGTCATGCAAGTTCTTTTCCATAAGTACGTGTGACTATATTCGGAATACATTCCTACATTACATTGATGAACTAGAGCTAGTTCTGTGTCACCCTATGTTATAACTATTGCATGAGGAATCGCATCTGGCATAATTCTACATCACCGATCCAATGCCTACGAGCTTTTCACATATTGTTCTTCGCTTACTTACTTTTCCGTTGCCACTATTAGAATTACTACAAAACTATCACTTTTACTTTTGCCACCGTTACCGTTACTTCCATACTACTTTGCTACTAAATACCTTGCTACAGATACTAAGTTATCCAGGTGTGGTTGAATTGACAACTCAACTGCTAATACTTGATAATATTCTTTGGCTCCCCTTGTGTCGAATCAATAAATTTGGGTTGAATACTCTACCCTCGAAAACTGTTGCGATCCCCTATACTTGTGGGTTATCAAGACTATTTTCTGGAGCCGTTGCCGGGGAGCATAGCTCTATTCTTTGAGTCACTTGGGATTTATATCTGCTGGTCACTTTGAGGAACTTGAAATACGAAAGAACTAAGATTTTTCCCTCAACTACGAGGGGAGGTAAGGAACTGCCATCTAGCTCTGCACTTGATTCACCTTCTGTTTTGAGTAAGCTTGCGACACCTAAACCTGCTTCTGCTATTAATTCGGATATGTCGCATGTTATTGATGATGCCACTTCTACTATGCATGATACTTTTGATGAAACTACTTCTATGCTTGATACTACTGTGCCACTAGGTGAATTTCTTGATGAACAACCTTCTAGGGCTAGAGAGAATGAAATTATTGAAACCGATAATATTGATGAAAGTGATGATGAAGATTCTCCCCCTAGATATGAATTGCTCACAGCTCGAGGGTTATGTTATGGATGAAGAAATTGCTAGAGACTTTCTTGCTTGCAATGATAGGAATGATCTTAAGAAATTATTAGCTAAGCTGAAATACCTTTGAATGCTAGAATGAAATATGACCCTGCTTTTGCTACTTCACCTATCTTCGTTACTGATAACGATTATGATTTCTCTATTGATACTGAGATAATTACTTTGGTTCAATCTGATCCTTTTTATGGCTATGAATCTGAAACTGCTGTGGCACATCTTACAAAATTAAATGATATAGCCACCCTGTTCACTAATGATAAGAAAACTCGCTACTATTATATCCTTAAATTGTTTCCATTCTCATTAAAGGGTAAGGCTAAAATATGGTTTAATTCTCTTGATCATGGTTGTGTGCGTAGTCCCGGGATATGATTTACTACTTCTCCGCTAAATATTTCCCGCTCATAAGAAACAAGCTGCCTTAAGGAAATATATTTTTGTGCAATTTGAAGAAGAGAGTCTCCCACAAGCTTGGGGAGGCTTCTCCAATTACTTAATGCTTTGCCTGATATCCTCTCAAGAAAAATGAAATAGTTGATATCTTTTATAATGGACTAACTGATGCTTCCAGAGACCACCTGGATAGTTGTGCTGGTTGTGTTTTTATGGAAAGAACAGTTGATCAAGCTGAATTGCTATTGAATAATATGTTGGCTAATGAAAATAATTGGACACTTCCTGAACTAACTCCTAAGCCAACTCCGAAGAAAAGGGGTATTCTATTTCTCGATCCGAAGATATGCAAGAGGCAAAGAAATCTATGAAAGAAAAAGGTATTAAAACTGAAGATGTTAAGAATTTACCTCCTATTGAAGAAATACATGGTCTTAATTTTCCGCATGTTGAAGAAATACATGGTCTTGATAACCCGACACAGGTAGTAAAGGTAATTCTCTCTATAGATTTGATGAAGGTGATATTCCTTGTTATAAGTCTGCTAGCCAATGCTTAGATGAGTTTGATAATTTTATTGTCAAACAAGAAAACTTCAATGCTTATGTTGGTAGACTATTGAAACACAATGCTGATATGCTTGAACACTTGAGTGATTATATGTCTATAGTTAAAGGTGAACTTAAACTCATTAGTAAACATGCTTCTATGGTTACCACTCAAGTAGAACAAGTGCTTAAAGCTCAGAATGATTTGCTCAATGAATAAAATAATAAGAAAAATGATAATGTTGTTGGAGATATGAGTAGAGGGGGTAAAATGACTCAGGAACCTTTGTATCCTGAGGGTCATCCTAAGAGAATTGAGCAGGATTCTCAGAGAACTAATGTTGATGCACCTAGTCCTTCTAAGAGGAAGAAAAAGAAAAATGACAGGACTTTGCATGCTTCTAGTGAACCTATTGTTGACACACCTGAGAATCACAATGATATTTCTATCTCTGATGCTGAAACACAATCTCGTGATGAACATGAACCTAGTGATAATGCTAATGATGATGTTCATGCTGATGCTCAACCTAGCAATAACAATGATGTAGATTGAACCTGTTGTTGATCTTGATAACCCACAATCAAAAAATCGACGTTATGATAAGAGAGATTTCATTGCTAGGAAGCACGGTAAAGAAAGGGAACCATGGGTTCAGAAACCCATGCCTTTTCCTCCTAAACCATCCAAGAAAAAGGATGATGAGGATTTTGAGCATTTTGCTGGAATGATTAGACCTATCTTCTTGCGTATGCGTTTTACTGATATGCTTAAAATGAATCCTTATGCTAAGTACATGAAGGATATTGTTACAAATAAGAGAAAGATACCAGAAGCTGAAATTTACACCATGCTTGCTAATTATACTTTTAAGGGTGGAATACCTAAGAAACTTGGAGATCCGAGAGTACCAACTATACCATGCTCCATTAAAAGAAACTATGTTAGAACTGCTTTATGTGATCTTGGAGCTGGTGTTAGTGTTATGCCTCTCTCTTTATATCGTAGACTTGATTTGAATAAGTTGACACCTACTGAAATATATTTGCAAATGGCTGGTAAATCAACTGTTATACCTGTCGGTATTTGTGAGGATGTGCCTGTTGTGGTTGCAAACGTTACTATTTTAACGGACTTTGTTATTCTTGATATTCTCGAGGACGATAGTATGTCGATTATCCTTGGTAGACCCTTTTTGAATACTGCAGGGGCTGTTATTGATTGCAACAAAGGCAATGTCACTGCACGCGACCGGGCCCTGACGACGTAGAACACTAAACCTATCCTCGCGTCTCCTCCCTATCAGTTGTTTGCGCGTCAAGGGGGACTCCTGAGCATCGCGACTCAGGAGCCTAACTGGTCACGTAGCCCCTCACCCCTTGGTCCCGCCCACGGTCTCCTGGACGATCCAATGGCGGCTGAGGTATCTTGTGAGGCGGGCCACCGCCAACGAGAAACGTAAAGCAAATAGGGAGAAAATCGCAAAATCTCAAGCAAATATTACAAGACATATTGTTCTCACAATATCACAATATCAAACGCAAGTTTAACGCCTCCACGAGGCATGATGCATGTTGCAAGAATAAAACAGGAAAGGAGCCATAGGTCATCCCTGAACACCACCGACGCCCGCGAGAGGCACTCCTCCCTTGATGATGTCGCCTTCGTCTTGGCCACCGGCCGGAGCTACAGGAGTGGTGGCACCTCCGGTTGAAAGCGCGGAAGCGAAGCCGCAGAACTTCTTCAGCAGGGCCTCCACCTGACCTTTCACGGCTGCGGCAGCGACTGTGCAGTCTTCCTCAGCCACAGGCTCCAGCAGCTTGTCAAGACGAGCGTTGCGGTCACGAAGGTGGAGATGGCTGAAGACACGCGTCAGCGCAGCTGAAGAAAGGACACGAGCCTCTGCCTCTGCCATGGGACCGATGCCGTCCACGACCTCCTCGAGCGCGTCAACCAAGTAGGGAAGCAGCTTGGCGGGGCCATCCTCGTCGGTGGTCAGCGGCCTTTCCAGGCCCTTCTCATAAAGCGCTTTCAGCGCCTCGTGGGACCTCTTATCGAGAAGTGCGAAGGCCGCGCGATCCTCAGCCAGGACCTTCGCCCCCACCTTCCTCTCCAGCTCCTCCAGCCGGCTGCGTTCCGTGGCCTGCGCCTTCGCCAACTCCCCCAATTCAGCGTCACGGTCCTTGATGGCGTCCTCCCGGGCCCTCATCTCCTCCTCCTTCGCTTGGCGGCCACAAGCTTCTTCTGGATGCTCATCGCGCAGACTCTTCAGCTCGTCCTCCAGCGCCCGGCAGCGGTCGTGGGCGGCCTCGGCGTCCTTCAACGCCGCCTCGCGATCGGCCGTAGCTTGAGCGGCGGCCTGCTTCTCCTTCTCGGAGGTCGTCGCGGCCTGGCTCAGCGTCGCTCAAACTACTGCGTCAGACTGAAGCCAGCCGGTGGCCAGCTCCAGGCGCCCGGCTACAAGGCGCGGATCCGTGCCCAGGAGATCTTCCCGCAGTTGGGTCATATTCGAAAGGGCACGCTCCAAGACTGCTTAGGAGGCAGATGAACCTGGGAGTAATGGCACAGCAAGAGGAGGTGGCGACGTCGTCACCAGGGCCTGGGAGACCAAGGGCTCCTGGGCCTTCGGGACCTTAGCAGCCGAACCGGACATCGGCACTTCTGGAGCCAGCGGGGCCTCTGGGGCTAACTCCTCCAGACGATGCCCCTCCAGGCTTCGCAAGGGCGACCGGGCCGGAGAGGTGCGAGCGTTGTCGTTTCCTTTCTTCGTGGAGGCGGGTGAAGGAAATATGCCCTAGAGGCAATAATAAAAGTTATTATTTATTTCCTTATTTCATGATAAATATTTACTATTCATGCTAGAATTGTATTAACCAGAAACTTGATACATGTGTGAATACATAGACAAACTTACCGTCACTAGTATGCCTCTACTTGACTAGCTCGTTGAATCAAAGATGGTTAAGTTTCCTAGCCATAGACATGACTTTTCATTTGATTAACGGGATCACATCATTAGAGAATGATGTGATTGACTTGACCCATTCTGTTAGCTTAGCACTTGATCTTTTAGTATGTTGCTATAGCTTTCTTCATGACTTATACATGTTCCTATGACTATGAGATTATGCAACTCCCGTTTACCGGAGGAACACTTTGTGTGCTACCAAACGTCACAACATAATTGGGTGATTATAAAGGCGCTCTACAAGTGTCTCCGAAGGTACTTGTTGAGTTGGCGTATTTCGAGATTAGGATTTGTCACTCCGATTGTCGAAGAGGTATCTCTGGGCCCACTCGGTAATACACATCACTATAAGCCTTGCAAGCATTGTAAATAATGAGTTAGTTACAGGATGATGTATTACAGAACGATTAAATAGACTTGCCAGTAACGAGATTGAGCTAGGTATTGAGATACCGACGATCGAATCTCGGGCAAGTAACAAACCAATGACAAAGGGAACAAAGTTTTTAGTTATGCAGTTTGACCGATAAAGATCTTCATAGAATATATAGGAGCCAATATGAGCATCCAGGTTCCTCTATTGGTTATTGACCAGAGACGTGTCTCGGTCATGTCTACATAGTTCTCGAACCCGTAGGGTCCGCATGCTTAACGTTCGGTGACGATTTGTATTATGAGTTTATGTGTTTTGATGTACTTTAGGTAATTCGGACTCCCGGATGAGATAGGGGACATGACGAGGAGTCTTGAAATGGTCGAGACATAAATATCAATATATTGGACGACTATATTTGGACATCGGAAAGGTTCCGAGTGATTCTGGTATTTTTCGGAGTACCGGAGAGTTACGGGAATTCGTAGTGGGCCTTAATGGGCCATACGGGAAAGGAGAGAAAGGCCTCAAAGGGTGGCCGCACCCCTCCCCATGGACTGGTCCGAATTGGACTAGGGAGGGGGTCGCCCCCTTCCTTCCTTCTCCTTCTCCCTTCCCTTTTTCCTATTCCATGTGGGAGGTGGAATCCTACTAGGACTAGGGAGTCCTGGTAGGACTCCACACTTGGGCGCGCCCTGTGAGGGCCGGCCTCCTCCTCCCTCCATCCTTTATATACATGGCCAGGGGGCATCCCATAGACACACAACTTGATCATTGATCTCTCTTAGCCGTGTGCGGTGCCCCCCTCCACCATAATCCACCTCGGTCATATTGTAGCGGTGCTTAGGCGAAGCCCTGCGTCGGTAGCATCATCATCACCTTCATCACGCCGTCGTGCTGACGGAGCTTTCCCTCGAAGCTCTGCTGGCTCGGAGTTCGTGGGACGTCATCGAGCTGAACGTGTGCTGAACTCGGAGGTGCCGTACGTTCGGTACTTGGATCGGTTGGATCGTGAAGACGTACGACTACATCAACCGCGTTGTGCTAACGCTTCCGCTTTCAGTCTATGAGTGTACGTGGATACACTCTCCCCTCTCGTTGCTATGCATTACCATGATCTTGCGTGTGCGTAGGAATTTTTTTGAAATTACTACGTTCCCCAACAGTGGCATCGAGCCAGGTTTATGCGTAGATGTTATATGCACGAGTAGAACACAAGGGAGTTGTGGGCGATACAAGTCATACTGCTTACCAGCATGTCATACTGCTTACCAGCATGTCATACTTTGATTTGGTGGTATTGTTGGATGAAGCAGCTTGGATCGACATTATGCGTACGCTTACGCGAGACTGGTTCTACCGACGTGCTTCGCACACAGGTGGCTGGCGGGTGTCAGTTTCTCCAGCTTTAGTTGAATCGAGTGTGGCTACGCCCGGTCCTTGTGAAGGTTAAACAGCACATACTTGACGAAATATCGTTGTGGTTTTGATGTGTAGGTAAGAACGGTTCTTGATTAGCCCGTAGCAGCCACTTAAAACTTGCAACAACAAAGTAGAGGACGTCTAACTTGTTTTTGCAGAGCTTGTTGTGATGTGATATGGTCAAGACGTGATGAGATATAAGTTGTTGTATGAGATAATCATGTTTTGTTGAGGTTATCGTTAACTGGCAGAAACCCTATGGTTATCTCTTTATTGCATAAGATGCAAGCGCCAAATAATTGATTTACTTTATCGCGATGCGATAGCAATAGTTGCAAGAGCAATAGTTGGCGAGACGACCATGTGACGACACATTGATATAGATCAAGATGATGGAGATCATGGTGTCATGTCGGTGACGATAGAGATCATGACGGTACTTTGGAGATGGAGATCAAAGGCGCAAGATGATCATGGCCATATCATGTCACATATTATGATTGCATGTGATGTTTATCTTTTATACATCTTATTTTGCTTTGTTTGACGGTAGCATTATAAGATGATCTCTCACTAAATTTCAAGGTAAAAAGTGTTCTCCCTGAGTATGCACCGTTGCCAAAGTTCGTCGTGCCGAGACACCACGTGATGACGGGTGTGATAAGCTCAACGTTCATTTACAACGGGTGTAATACAGTTTTGGAAATGCAGAATACTCGGGTTAAACTTGATGAGCCTAGTGTATACAGATATGGCCTCGGAACACTGAGACCGAAAGGTCGAGCGTGAATCATATAGTAGATATGATCAACATAGTGATGTTCACCATTAAAAACTACTCCATCTCACGTGATGATCGGACATGGTTTAGTTGATTTGGATCACGTGATCACTTAGATAATTAGAGGGATGTCTATCTAAGTGGGAGTTCTTAAGTAATAGGATTAATTGAACTTTAATTTATCATGAACTTAGTCCTGATAGTATTTTGCAAATTATGTTGTAGATCAATAGCTCGCATTGTTGCTTCCCTATGTTTATTTTGATATGTTCCTAGAGAAAAATTATGTTGAAAGATGTTAGTAGCAATGATGCGGATTGGATCCGTGATCTGAGGATTGTCCTCATTGTTGCACGGAAAAATTATGTCCTTGATGCACCGCTAGGTGACAAACCTATTACAGGAGCAGATGTAGACGTTATGAACGTTTGGCTAGCTCAATATGATGACTACTTGATAGTTTAGTGCACCATGCTTTACGGCTTAGAACCGGGATTTCAAAGATGTTTTGAACGTCATGGAGCATATGAGATGTTCCAAGAGTTGAAGTTAATATTTCAGACTCACGGCCGTGTCGAAAGGTATGAGACCTCTGACAAGTACTTTGCCTACGAGATGGAGGAGAATAGCTCAACCAGTGAGCATGTGTTTAGGATGTCTGAGTACTACAATCGCTTGAATCAAGTGGGAGTTAATCTTCCAGATAAGATAGTGATTGACAGAATTCTCTAGTCACTATCACCAAGTTACTAGAACTTCGTGATGAACTATAATATGCAAGGGATAACGGAAACGATTCCCAAGCTCTTCGTGATGTTGAAATCGTGAAGGTAGAAATCAAGAAAAGCATCAAGTGTTGATGGTTGACAAGACCACTAGTTTCAAGAAAAGGGCAAAGGGAAGAAGGGGAACTTCAAGAAGAACAGCAAGCAAGTTGCTGCTCAAGTGAAGAAGCCCAAGTCTGGACCTAAGCCTGAGACTAAGTGCTTCTACTGCAAAGGGACTGGTCACTGGAAGCAGAACTGCCCCAAGTATGTGGCGGGTAAGAAGAATGGCAAAGTGAACAACAGTATATTTGATATACATGTTATTGATGTGTACTTTACTAGTCTTTATAGCAACCCCTCGGTATTTGATACTGGTTCAGTTGCTAAGAGTAGTAACTCGAAACAGGAGTTGCAGAATGAACAAAGACTAGTTAAGGGTGAAGTGACGATGTGTGTTGGAAGTGGTTCCAAGATTGATATGATCATCATCGCACACTCCCTATACTTTTGGGATTAGTGTTGAACCTAAATAAATGTTATTTAGTGTTTGCTTTAAGCATGAATATGTTTTGATCATGTTTATTGTGATACGGTTATTCATTTAAAGTCAGAGAATTATGGTTGTTCTATTTACATGAATAAAACCTTCAATGGTCATACACCCAAGGTGAATGGTTTATTTAATCTCGACCGTAGCGATACACATATTCATAATATTGAAGACAAAAGATGCAAAGTTAATAATGATAGTGCTTGTGGCACTGCCGTTTAGGTCATATTGGTGTAAAGTGCATGAAGAAACTCCATGCTGATGGGCTTTTGGAATCACTTGATTATGAATCACTTGATGCTTGCGAACCATGCCTCATGGGCAAGATGACTAAAACTCTGTTCTTCGGAACAATGGAGCGAGCAACTGACTTATTGGAAATAATACATATTGAAGTATGTGATCTGATGAGTGTTGAGGCTCGTGGCGGATATCGCTATTTTCTGACCTTCACAGATGATTTGAGCAGATATGGGTATATCTACTTGATGAAACACAAGTCTAAAATATTTGAAATGTTCAAAGGATTTCAGAGTGAAGTGGAAAATCATTGTAACAAGAAAATAAAGTTTCTACGATCTGATCGTGGGGAAGAATATTTGAGTTACGAGTTTGGTCTTCATTTGAAACAATGCGGAATAGTTTCGCAACTCATGCCACCGGGAACACCACAGTCTAATGGTGTGTCCGAACGTCATAATCGTACTTTATTGGATATAGTGCGGTCTATGATGTCTCTTACCGATTTACCACTATTTTTTGGGGTTATACATTAGAGACAACTGCATTCACATTAAAAAGGGCACCATATAAATCCGTTGAGACGACACCGTATGAACTGTGGTTTAGCAAGAAACCTAAGCTATCATTTCTTAAAGTTTGGGGTTGTGATGCTTATGTGAAAAAATTTCATCCTGATAAGCTCAAACCCAAACTAGAGAAGTGCGTCTTCATAGGATACCCAAACGTAACTGCTGGGTACACCTTCTATGACATATCCGAAGGCAAGATATTCATTGCTAAGAATGGATCCTTTATAGAGAAGGAGTTTCTCTCGAAAGAAGTGAGTGGGAGGAAAGTAGAACTTGATAGGGTAACTATACCTTCTCCCGAATTGGAAAGTAGTTCATCACAGAAATCAGCTCCAGTGATGCCTACACCGATTAGTGAGGAAGTCAATGATGATGATCATGAACTTCAGATCAAGTTACTACCGAACCTCGTAGGTCAGCCAGAGTAAGGTCCGCACCAGAGTGGTATGGTAATCCTATTCTGGAGTTCATGTTACTTGACCATGACGAACCTACGAACTATGAGGAAGCGACGATGAGCCCAGATTCCGCGAAATGGCTTGAGGCCATGAAATCTGAGATGGGATCCATGTATGAGAACAAACTGTGGACTTTGGTTGACTTGCCCGATGATTGGCAAGCCATAAAAAATAAATGGATCTTCCAGACGAAGACGGACGCTGATAGTAGTGTTACTATCTACAAAGCTAGACTTGTCGAAAAAGGTTTTTGAAAAAGTTCAAGGTGTTGACTACGATGAGATTTTCTCACTCAAAGCGATGCTTAAGTGCATGCGAATCATGTTAGCAAATTGCCACATTTTATGAAATCTGGCAAATGGATGTCAAAACTACATTCATTAATGGACTTCTTAAAGAAGAGTTGTATATGATGCAACCAGAAGGTTTTGTCGATCCTAAATGTGCTAACAAAATGTGTAAGCTCCAGCGATCCATCCATGAACTGGTGCAAGCATCTCAGAGTTGGAATATACACTTTGATGAGTTGATCAAAGCATATAGTTTATACAGACTTGTGGTGAAGCCTGTATTTACAAGAAAATGAGTGGGAGCACTACAACCTTTCTGATAAGTATATGTGAATGACATATTGTCGATCAGAAATGATGTAGAATTTTATGGAAAGCATAAAGGAGGTTTTGAAAGGAGTTTTTCAAAGAAAGACCTCGGTGAAGCTGCTTGCATATTGAGCATCAAGATCTATAGAAATAGATCAAGACGCTTGATAAGTTTCAATGAGTACATACCTTGACAAGATTTTGAAGTAGTTCAAAATGGAACAGTCAAAGAAAGAGTTCTTGCCTGTGTTGCAAAGGTGTGAAATTGAGTAAGACTCGAATCCCGACCACGGCAGAAAATAGAAAGAGAATGAAAGTCATTCCCTATGCCTCAGTCATAGGTTCTATAAAGTATGCCATGCTATGGACCAGACCTATTGTATACCCTGCCCTGAGTTTGGCAAGGGAGTACAATAGTGATCTAGGAGTAGATCACTGGACATTGGTCAAAATTATCCTTAGTGGAATAAGGATATGTTTCTCGATTATGGAGGTGACAAAAGGTTCATTGTAAAGGGTTACGTCGATGCAAGTTTTTGACACCGATCTGGATGACTCTGAGTCTCAATCTGGATACATATTGAAAGTGGGAGCATTTAGCTAGAGTAGCTCCGTGCAGAGTATTGAAGACATAGAATATTTGCAAAATACATACGGATCTGAATATGGCAGACCCGTTGACTAAACTTCTCTCACAAGCAAAACATGATCACACCTAAGTACTCTTTGGGTGTTAATCATATAGCGATGTGAACTAGATTATTGACTCTAGTAAACCCTTTGGGTGTTGGTCACATGACGATGTGAACTATGGGTGTTAATTACATGGCGATGTAAACTATTGATGTTAAATCACATGGCGATGTGAACTAGATTATTGACTCTAGTGCAAGTGGGAGACTGAAGGAAATATGCCCTAGTGGCAATAATAAAAGTTATTATTTATTTCCTTATTTCATGATAAATGTTTATTATTCATGCTAGAATTGTATTAACCGGAAACTTGATACATGTGTGAATTCATAGACAAACTTACTGACACTAGTATGCCTCTACTTGACTAGCTCGTTGAATCAAAGATGGTTAAGTTTCCTAGCCATAGACATGAGTTGTCATTTGATTAACGGGATCACATCATTAGAGAATGATGTGATTGACTTGACCCATTCTGTTAGCTTAGCACTTGATCGTTTAGTATGTTGCTATAGCTTTCTTCATGACTTATACATGTTCCTATGACTATGAGATTATGCAACTCCCGTTTACCGGAGAAACACTTTGTGTGCTACCAAACGTCACAACGTAACTGGGTGATTATAAAGGTGCTCTACAGGTGTCTCTGAAGGTACTTGTTGAGTTGGCGTATTTCGAGATTAGGATTTGTCACTCCGATTGGCGGAGAGGTATCTCTGGGCCGACTCGGTAATACACATCACTATAAGCCTTGCAAGCAGTAATGAGTTAGTTACGGGATGATGTATTACAAAACGAGTAAAGAAACTTGCCAGTAACAAGATTGAGCTAGGCATTGAGATATCGACGATCGAATCTCGGGCAAGTAACATACCGATAACAAAGGGAACTACGTATGTTGTTATGCAGTTTGACCGATAAACATCTTCGTAGAATATGTAGGAGCCAATATGAGCATCCAGGTTCCGCTATTGGTTATTTACCGGAGACGTGTCTCGGTCATGTCTACATAGTTCTCGAACCCGTAGGGTCCGCACGCTTAACGTTCGGTGACGATTTGTATTATGAGTTTATGTGTTTCGATGTACCGAAGGTAGTTCGGACTCCCGGATGAGATCGGGGACATGACGAGGAGTCTCGTAATGGTCGAGACATAAAGATCAATATATTGGACAACTATATTCGGACATCGAAAAGGTTCCGAGTGATTCGGGTATTTTTCGAAGTACCGGAGAGTTACAGGAATTCGTATTGGGCCTTAATGGGCCATACAGGAAAGGAGAGAAAGGCCTCAAAGGGTGGCCGCACCCCTCCCCATGGACTGATCCGAATTGGACTAGGGAGGGGGGCGCAGGAGCTCCTAACTGGCGTGTTACGCGCCGCCGAACGAAACCGGCGCTCACGGCTCCCTGGCGTGGGCCAGCCCATCTATTTATTTCCTGTTTTCCAAAACGAACAAAAAACGCGGCTGTGGTTGCACTCAAACACGCGACCTCAGGCTTGAATTAGCACGCACAAACCAACCGGCCACCAGTTCTCACACGAAAATTCTAACATCATTTCCTTCTTTTCACTTTCCTTTTTTCTTTTTTTTTTGTTTTTCTTCTTCCTGGTTCGACGGTTTTATTTTAATTCTTGATTTTTTTCACAATTGATGAACTATTTCTCAATTTGATAAATTTATATTCACTGTGTATTACATAAAATTTCATTGTATTAAGAAAAATGTTCATTGTATATTATAAAAATTATTCACCTTTGCATATAAATATGTTCATCGTGTATTATAAAAATGTTCATCGTATATTATGAAAATTTTCAACGTTTTGAATAAATTTTTCAACGTTTTCTTAGTATAGGGTGAACATTATTCAAGGAAACACTGAACATTTTTTTAAAATACGCTGAACTTTTTTTGAATACATGCTGAACAAAATTTCTCTACACGATGAGCATTTTTTATACACACTGAACATTTTTTCAATGTATGGTGAACAATATTCAAATACACATAGAACTTTTTTTAAATACGATGAACTCCTTTTGAGTGCATGCTGAACAAAATTTCTATACATGATGAGCATTTTTTTATACATACTGAACATTTTTTCAATGTATGGTGAACATTTTTCTTCAATACGGTGAACAAAAAGTTCATCAAATTTGAAAATTAGTTCATCGAATTTGAAAAATGGTCACCGAATTCGAAAAAAAAGTTCACCAAATTTTAAAAGTAGTTCATCAAAATTCAAAAAAAGTTCATGGATTTCAAAAAAGTTCACCGCGTTTGATTTTTTTTTATCAAATTTCCAAATAAAAGTTCATTGAATTTGATAAAAGTTCATCAACTTTGAAAAAAAGTTCATCGAATTGGGAAAAAGTTCACAAATTTGAAGAGAATGTTCATGTATTTAGAAAAAAATGAAAAATATATAAAAAACAGAACAAAAACAGTTCTATGAAAAACGAAAAAATAAATGAAAAAAAACTAAACGAAACTCTTCCAAGAAAAATTAAAAAATGAAAAAGAAACAAAGAAAGAAGAAAAGAAGTAAAAAAACTGATGAGAGACGCAAAAGGTGCGGTGGCTGTGGTGGTTAGCATAGTGTGCATATGACCAGCAAGTCACGGTTCGATTCCCACCGCGCTCGTAGTATTTTTGCTCCTTAATAAAGAGGAGGAAAAAATGAAATGGGCCGGCCCGCATGGAGAAGGGGGTATGCGCCCGTTTGCCCTAACACCTAAAACGGGCGCTTAAGGCGCCGTTTAGGAAATGCCGGGGGGCGCCCCCTTCCTTCCTTCTCCTTCTCCCTTCCCTTTTTCCTATTCCATGTGGGAGGTGGAATCCTACTAGGACTAGGGAGTCCTAGTAGGACTCCACACTTGGGCGCGCCCTGTGAGGGTCGGCCTCCTCCTCCCTCCATCCTTTATATACATGGCCAGGGGGCACCCCATAGAAACACAAGTTTATCATTGATCTCTCTTAGCCGTGTGCGGTGTCCCCCTCCACCATAATCCACCTCGGTCATATCGTAGCGGTGCTTAGGCGAAGCCCTGCGTCGGTAGCATCATCATCACCGTAATCACACCGTCGTGCTGACGGAACTCTCCCTCGAAGCTCTGCTGGATCGGAGTTCGTGGGACGTCATCGAGCTGGACGTATGCTGAACTCGGAGGTGCCGTATGTTTGGTACTTGGATCGGTCGGATCGTGAAGATGTACGACTATATTAACCGCGCTGTGCTAACACTTCCGCTTTCGGTCTACGTGGGTACGTGGACACACTCTCCCCGCTCGTTGCTATGCATCACCATGATCTTGCGTGTGCGTATGAATTTTTTTGAAATTACTACGTTCCCCAACAGGGGGTGCGGCCACTGCAGATGGTTCAGTCCCAGGTGTTGGGGATATAACTATTTGAGTAAGCCGCCCAGGAGGGGCCGGGTTACGCAAAGAGGATTCACCAAGAAAGAAGCCCAAGACCAAGCATGAAGATGGCGGTTCAATAAAGGGCCTAAAGGCCCGCAGGCGACTTAAAGCACGTTGTAGTAAACCGCCACAATGGCATGACTTGTATCATAAGGTAGATTTAACTAGTCAAGGCGGACCTTTGTTTATAAGCCGGTAGGGACTCTACGTAACCGTAGAAGCGTCAACCCGTGTATATAAGGGGACGACCTGCGGCGGCTTAGGGGCAAGAAACAACTCATCGAAAGCCGGGCATAGCGTATCTCTCTCCCTGGTCATCGAAACATCAAGCAATACCAACCCAACTAGACGTAGGCCTTCCTTCACCGCAAGGGGCTGAACTAGTATAAACCTCTCATGTCCTTTGTCCCGATTAACCCCTTTAAGCTTCCTAGTTGCGATGGCTCCACAACTAAGTCCTTGCAAGAGGACATCTGCCGTGACAATTCCACGACGGTTTGGCGCCCACCGTGGGGCCAGCAGACGGTGGATTTGAGTTCTTGAAGGGCAGCTTCAAGGGCTCAAGGGATACGCTGTGATGGTCGGATGACCAAAAGTCGTCGCGGCAAGATCTACGTCGACAATGAAGGCTGGGGCCCCGAGGCCGACTCAACTGAGTACGGGTACCGGGTCCCCTTTGGCGGAATCCACGTCTTCATCGGCCGGATCGGTGAGCCGGGCCCGGAGCCGGACAGCTGCACCGACCTCGTTGAGACAGCTCGGCGTGCGAAACCCGCCCGGATTCAACCTGTGATGAAGCGTGCCTTTGTGGGCTATGTTCACGGAGAGGCACTTTCTGAAGGATCTAAAGATGGCGAAGAGACGGCCGACCCATCTGATGACGATTCGTCCTCCGGTTCAACAGATTCTCTGTATCAAGTCCAAGAGGGCATGCTTGGGGGCTGTTCTGACGACTCTAGCATTCCAGATTTCTATGAGCCGCCAAGCTGGGCAGGAGTCTTCATGGCTGGTACTCAACCCGGCCAAAACTCGACGGCTGTGACAGCAATAACGTCCGGGTCAGGAGGGCCGGGGCAGGAGGTCCTGCGCGCCCGCCGGCTCAGGTGCTGATAGATCTTATGGCCAAGTTGACGGCCCTGTTAACCACCACGGTTATTCCTGCAAATCCAGATGAGCATAACGCGGAGGTGGCAAAGGTGCGTGAGGAGATAGCCCTGGCTAAGGAGGCCTTGGCGGCTGAGGACACTAGGCTGGCTGCAGAGCGGGCGGCTTTGGATGCACGGGCACAACGACTCTAGTCAGAGGCTTTCCAGCTTAATATGAGTCTGAATGCATCCAATGAGGTGATGAGAAGGAGACATCAAAAGACCTAGTCCCGTCTGCCTCCGGTTTACCATCCTTAGAATCTTTTCACGACACCCGGAGCTGGTCCGAGCAATCCGCCCGAAGCCAATCAGTTTATGACACCCGGAGCTGGAGGGGCGGTTCAGCCTCGAGAGATGGCACCTCCTCGCGGGAGTATGGCCCCGCCCCGATACATACCGACACCACCGGGCCACTTCTCCAACCCCATGGAGAACTTGATAGCAGCATCGGCGCGTCTAGCGGCTCTTCCAGTGGACGGTGATGACCCGACGGCGGTGGAAACCCGGAGAGTCAGGGATCTTCTTCAGACGGCCTTGGCGCAACAAGAGACCTATTCTTACAGCAGGGACATGATTCATTCCACTCCTCAGCCTTGGTTAGCACCTCGTCCAAACCGGAGTCCGAGTTACAAAGAGTACATGGAGTCGAAGCTTTATCAAGCAATGCCCAGCGTCAGAACCAACCCGGTGGCTATAACCCGCAGAGAACGATTGCGTCAGGAGGATGAACGGGCGGCTCAATTAGCGGCTCAGCAGACGGCATATGAACGTCTCCCGGAGTATCCAACGACTTCTGTCGGAGCAGGAGTGGCCACTAGAACCGGTGGTGTCCCTTGTCTGGTGCCGGCTCTGCGGGATGTGCGTCTGCCCTAGGATTTCAAGGGACCTCGAAAGGTGCCGAATTACACGGCCGACTTACAGCCAGGGGCATGGATTGAAAATCACGAGATGGCCATGGAGTTATTGGAGGTCAGCAACGCAGCAATGGCTAAGTATTACACCATGATGTTAGATGGAACGGCCCGATCTTGGTTGAAAAGTTTGCCTCCCAATTCCATCAGTTCATGGGCAGAGCTAAAGGCCCGATTTATCCAGAACTTCAAGGACACTTGCAAGCAACCTATGTCAATTGTGGACTTGACCAATTGTAAGCAGGAGGAGGGTGAGTCCACAACTCATTGGGTGCGTCGGGTCAAAGAAATAATACACTCATCTGATAAGATGGATGCCAGCTCTGCGGTACTTATGCTCCATCAGAATTGTCGTTTTGAGCCGCTGAAGCAGAAGCTGGGGCGCCTTAAGCGTGATTGCAATGACATGGGTACGCTGATGGCAGCTTTGGTTAAATATGCCGATTCTGATACTACCAATGATCCCGCGTCTGAGGAGGAAAAGACAGGGAAAGGAAAGAAGAACGGCAATGGAAAGGGTCAGCAGCATCACCCGGTAAGTCAAGGAGGCAACAAGCTTAAGGCGGAGGGTAACCCGGAGTTTGTGGCCAATGCTAATGCCCAAGGTAATAACAAGAAGCATAAGGGTAGACCACCCCCTCGATCTGGTGGCTCAGGTCCATCTCTTGAGCAGCTTCTGAATGAGCCTTGTCCAAGACACGGTACTCGGGAAAATCCTGCCACCCACTTATGTAAGGACTGCGCGATCATGAAGGCTTTCAAGAATTCCAACATGTTTGATGGCAATCACGGATCAGGCGGCGGTTCAGGAGCAGGTGGTTTCCATGGCCCGGGTGGCGGCTCAAGTTTCGGTTTTCAGGGAGGTCAAGGTGGCTATAATCAGCAGCAGCCTGGTCAAGGAGGACAGCAGCAGCAGCGGTCAGGTTATCAGAGCCATCCAAAATAGCTGAACGGTGGGCAATACCATCTGTTTACCACTAACTTGTGCAAACGTGACCAGAAGGTTCATAAGAGGGCTGTGAATTCGGTTGAGCCGGCGGTTCCCCGTTATTTGAGGTGGTCAGAGCAGCCTATCATTTGGATCAGAGAAGATCACCCCCTCCGGGTTGATAACCCGGGTCAGTTGGCCTTGGTGGTGGCCCCTCGGGTTGGTGGATATAAATTCACTAAGGTGCTCATGGACGGAGGAAGCAGCATCAATATTCTCTATTGTGAGACCTTTCGCCGCATGGGGTTGACTGATAAGGACTTGAGGACGTCCAACACTGTTTTTCATCGGGTGGTACCTGGTAAGTCGGCATATCCAGTTGGAAAGATCGAGCTGGAAGTAGCTTTTGGAGACGAATATGATTCCAGGGCTGAGAAGCTGACGTTTGAGGTAGTCAAAATCAGGAGCCCATATCACGCTTCTGTTTGGACGGCCGGCTTATGCCAAGTTTATGGCACGGCCGTGTTATGTTTATCTGCAGCTCAAGATGCCGGGTTACAAGGGCACCATCACTGTGTATGGGAGTCGAAAGGTAGCCTTGGAGTGCGAGGAAGGCGATGCGGCTTATGCTGAATCTGTTTGTCTTTGAAGAGGAGCTGAAGTTTTATCAAACTAATGTTGATGGCGGATATGACCTCTTTAAAGAAGCCAACCACAGAGAAAGACTCGGCGTTGAAGTTTAAGTCGGCCGCCAAGACAAAACTGGTCGACTTCACTCCAGGCGACTCTTCCAAGCAGTTCAGCATCAGTACCAATTTGGATCCCAAATAGGAAAGCGCGCTCATCGAGTTCATCCATGAGAACCGGGACATCTTTGCATGGAAACCTTCTGACATGCCGGGTGTCCCGAGAGAACTCGCTGAGCACACTCTTAATATTGATCCAAAGTATAAGCCGGTCAGGCAGTTTCTCCGGTCATTCAATGAGGAAAGGCGAAAAGCTATAGGGGAGGAGGTCGCTCGGCTCTTAGCGGCCGGGTTCATCATGGAAGTCTTTCACCCGGAGTGGTTGGCTAACCCGGTGCTTGTGCTCAAGAAGAACGGCACCTGGCGGATGTGTGTGGATTACACGGGCTTAAATAAAGCTTGTCCGGCTGATCCCTTTGCTCTACCCCGCATTAATCAAATCATCGATGCTACAGCGGGTTGCGAGCGTTTGTGTTTTTTGGATGCTTACTCTGGTTATCATCAGATCAAGATGACAGTTAAGGACCAGGAGAAGACGGCTTTCATTACTCCGTTTGGAGCCTTCTGCTATGTATCTATGTCGTTTGGGCTCAAGAGTGCCCAGGCGACTTATCAGCGGTGTATACAGAATTGTCTCCATAATCAGATTGGGCGCAATGTTCATGCTTACGTGGATGACATTGTGGTGAAGTCCAGAGAGAACGAAACCTTGATATCCGATTTAAAGGAAACCTTTGATAATCTCCGGGTCTACAAGATGATGCTTAACCCGGACAAGTGTATATTTGGTGTACCTGCAGGCAAACTTTTGGGATTCCTGGTCTCAAACAGGGGCATTGAAGCTAACCCGGAGAAGATCAAGGCGATTACCTCTCTGGCTAAACCGGTGTGCATCAATGATGTTCAGCGACTGGCGGATCGCGTTGTTGCTTTAAGCCGATTCATAAGCCGGCTAGGTGAAAAGGATCTACCACTGTATCAGATGATGAAGAAAATAGACACTTTTGTCTGGAGTGAGGCTGCTGATGCTACCTCTGAAGATTTAAAGAGACAGTTGTCTGAGCCGCGGGTTCTCGCGGCTCCCATTGATAAAGAGCCGTTGCTGTTGTATGTTGCTGCTAACTCACGTGTTGTTAGTGTGTCCATTGTGGTGGAGCGTAAGGAGACTGGCAAGGAGCATCCGGTTCAACGGCCGGTTTATTACATCAGTGAGGTTCTCATAGAATCCAAGCAAAGGTATCCGCATTGGCAGAAACTTGTTTATGGGGTGTTCATGGCGAGCCGGAAGCTAAGCGATACTTCTGGGTCATCCTATAACTGTGGTAAGTTCAGCCCCTTGGGAGACATCATCGAACAGGGAAGCCACAGGCGAAGTTGCCAAGTGGGCCATCGAGCTTGGGCCTCACGGTTTAAAGTATATGCCACGTCTGACTATCAAGTCTCAAGCCCTAGTAGACTTTATCAATGATTGACCGGAGTTGCGGGCACCGGAGGAGAAGCCGGATAACACATATTGGACTATTCACTTGATGGGTCCAGGCGGTTGGAAGGCTCGGGGTCGGAGTCATTTTAACTTCCCCCCGAGGTGACAAATTTTGTTATGTGCTCTGGCTTATGTTTCCCTGTACTAACAATGCAGCTGAATACGAGGCTTTACTCCATGGCCTCCGGATGGCCAAAGAAATGAATTTGAGTCGGGTAAGATGCTTGGGTGATTCAGATCTCGTCGCTCAGCAGGTGTCAGGCACGTGGGACTCCAAGGATCCCCTTATGGCGGCTTATCATCGTGAAGTTGATACGGTGGCTGGGCACTTCAAAGGTTATCAAGTAGAGCACATTGATCGAAGGAAGAATGAGGCGGCTGATGCTTTAAGCCGGTGGGGTCTCGGTAAGCCGGTGCCGCCTAATACCTTTCTTGACGTTTTGCATAACCCTTCTGTCAGAGTGCCTACAGAGGAAGAGCTTGAAGTGCCAGACCCGGAGGCGCAGCTGGTGGCGGCTCTCCACGCCATCCCAGATTGGACAGTCCCATATTTAGCCTATATGACCCAGGGAGAGTTGCCTAAGGACGAGACCTTGGCAAGACAAATCATCAGGCGGTCCAAATCCATGACAATTTTTCATGGCGAGTTGCATCACCGCAGCGTCACTGGGGCATTTCAACGTTGTGTATCACCTACGGAGGGTCAGGAGATACTTCGTGAGATTCATGAAGGAGATTGCGGTCATCATGCCGGTTCAAAATCTCTGGTAGCCAAGGCTTTTCGTCATGGTTTTTATTGGCTGACAGCTCATGCTGATGCAGAGGATCTGGTCAGCAAATGTGACGGATGTCAAAAATTCTCACGACGAGCTCATGTGCCATCTCAAGAATTGAGGATGCTTCCAATTACTTGGTCGCTTTGCAGTGCAGGGGCTTGACATGGTTGGACCTTTCAAAAGGTTTAAGGATAAGAAGACACACATGTTGGTGGCAGTGGATAAATTCACCAAGTGGGTTGAAGCAGAGCCGGTCAGTAAGTGTGATGCAGCCACGGCGGTTCAGTTCATGAAAAAGGTGATCTTTCGTTTTGGCTTTCCACACAGCATTATAACTTATAATGGTACTAATCTCTCCAAGGGTGCCATGGAAGAGTTCTGTCAACAAGAGCACATCCGGCTTGATCTTTCGGCTGTTGCTCACCCCCAGTCTAATGGTCAAGCAGAACGAGCTAATCAAGAGATCTTGAAAGGTATCAAACCCCGGCTCTTAGTTCCCCTACAGCAAACTCCGGGTTGTTGGGTGGAGGAGTTACCCTCTGTGCTATGGAGCATCAACACAACGCCTAACAGTTCTACTAGTTATACACCTTTCTTCATGGTGTACGGAGCAGAGGCGGTTCTGCCAAGTGATATCCGGCATGATTCACCCCGGGTGGCGGCTTACGTTGAGGCTGATAATGAAAAAGCTCGTCAGGATGCACTTGACTTGTTGGATGAGGAGCGAGACTTGGCAATAGCCCGCTCGGCGATTTATCAGCAAGACCTGCGCCGTTATCACAGCCGCCGGGTTAGAAGCAGAACTTTTCAGGAGGGCGATTTAGTGCTCCGTCTCATCTAGGATCAATCTGATATGCACAAGCTGTCCCCTCCTTGGGAAGGACCCTTTGTGGTCAGCAAGAATCTCAACAACGGGTCATATTACCTCATCGATGTTTGAGAGCACAAAGACTCACGTAAGTCAGAGGAAGAGACCCGCCGGCCGTGCAACATAGCGCATCTCCGGCCCTACTATACTTAAGCCACCAGCTCTCAGAGTATATTTGTTTTTCTTTTTTTTAGCAATGTACTCCCTCCGTCCGGAAATACTTGTCTTAGGAATGGTTGTATCTAGACTTATTTTAGTTATAGATACATCCATTTTCAACCATTTCTAAGACAAGTATTTCCAGACGGAGGGAGTATATATTATATAAAGCAATAAAGCAGGACCTCTTTTCTTTCCATCCTACAAGGTTTATGTATCTTCTTTACCAGGTGGTGGAAACAACCAACAGGGAGCGGATCATATTTGAATCATGTTTTCCCTTTGGTCCGGCTTATGATCATATCTGAATCTAGCCATGGTCACTTGGGGGCTTCCTGTTCAAACATAGGTCGTATTCGAACCAAAGAGAACATAGTTGTCGATACCCAATTGATCGGCATACTTCCAAACCCACTTGGGGGCTTCTTGATCATATTTGAATCATAGCTTAACCCCTTTGGGTCTGACGTGGATCGTATTCGAATCAGCGTCATTAAACAACTCTAATGGTCACTTGGGGCTTCTGTTCAAACATAGGTCGTATTCGAACCAAAGAGAACATAGCTGTCGATACCCACTTGATCGGCATCGCCAAAGCCATTGGGGGCTATATGATTGTATCCGAATCTTAGCTTAACCCTTTTGGAACGGTTCTACTGATCGTATTCGAATCAGAGACCTTTGAAAATTAGGTTTACTTTATTCTATAAAGGTAAATAATATTAAGGGCCAGGTAAACATTACATGTGTCAATTTTTAGAAGTTAAGTTTAACTGTCTGCTTATTAGGATCACATAAGCCGGTAATGTACGCTTCAATAAGATAGCAGGTGTATTATTATGATGTTTTGGTTCATACTCCGGGTTAACATTATTCTATATGACCCCGGATGTGGTAAGACGCCAAAGGAATTTTTGTTTTTTATACGAGGGTAAAGCAAAAGCTTTTGGATGTCAAGGAGCAATTCATATAAGCCCGGTATACAATGATAGCGGCTTGTGACATTGTTAAGCACCACAAACATGCGTGAAGGCATGACAGAGTTAAGGAGTTTTTTCTACCCTATTACAAGACTCCCCGAGTCTGAATCATGAAGCATCATTTTTCCAAAGATTTAGTGCCAGACGGGTTACTCCTTTGGTGGACTTGAAGACTCCGGATTATCCTTCTCCGCCTCTTCGTCTGCTGTTTTGTCCTGGAAGGTTGACGAGGTCGATCAATGCCGCTTAAGGCTTCAAATTCAGCTTCATCGTCTATTAAACTGGCCGGGTCAACTTCAGAGCAAAGGTATGCTTACGAGTTGGAGGATCGGTGACATCATCATAATCCGGAGTTGGAATCCTCCGGTTCTCGTTGTCATAACCCTACCGATACTTCAGAAGATCAATATCATTGCCGATGATGGTGGCCAGGAGACGTCACGACTCTCACACAAGCGGTGAAGTCTGATTCATTAAATACAGAGCCGTCCTCCTTCAAGCGAGGATATCCAAGAGCAACATCGGCTAGGTCTAGCTCTGGAACCAACGCTTTGGCCCGGCTTAAGGCGGCTATGGCCCCGGCTCTACCAGATGCCCGCCTTAGCTCCTGAATCCGTTGAGGTAACACGGCAAGCCATTTGAGCACACCCTGCAGGAGATAAGGGGTATCATTTGATAAAGCCACAACGGCCAAAGCATGTTGTGACCCGGTGTATAGCTGTTCCACTAGAGTGTACACCGCCTTAAGCTTGATCAGCATATTCTGCTTCAGGTTTGTGCTCCTGGGGCCTGCGTTTATGCATATACGTTAAGCCGAAGATAATATCTGAAATAGTCATCAAAGAAACCATGGTGATGTTCACGGTTACACAAAGTAACTTACCGAAGATTGCTGAGACCATTTGAGATATCTGGTGCTTTAAGACGGATAGCTCGGCGATTGCTTCGGCAAGAGTTGCTTCATTTGTCTCGGCCCGGGTCACAAGTGAAGTTTTTTCATCTGCCCAGGTTTTCTTCTCGCGTCAAAATCCTTCTTCAACTTTTCTTGCTCGAGAGGTATTTGAATGCGAATTTGGAGTTGGCTTTTTGAGTCTCAAGTTCTTGGGCCGCCAAATTGGTCTTGGTCAGCAATCTCCAATTCAAATTGGTGGTGGAGACCTGCATTGACGCCGGGTTATAATTAAGGTTATGATTATGCATATTAAAGTCTCAAGCACTTTACAGGTAAAGATACTTGACACTTGGGGGCTAATGTATGCTGAAGAAAATTTTACTTTATAATGCGAATATGCATATTAAAGTCTCAAGCACTTTACAAGTAAAGATACTTGACACTTGGGGGCTAATGTGTATCGTGACGCTTTTAAGTTGCTATATTATGGCGGGTTAAATATCCTTTCTTGTAAACCGGATGAACTAACGAGAAGAGGAATCTAAGTCTACGGCATATTTACTTATAAGCGAGACTTGGGGGCTGTCTGATAAGTAAGATTCAGGAGAAATAATATAAGTTATACCTCGATTTATGTCAGATCTGTTTCACCATGTCAATTTCCAGGTCGCGGCTGTTATGCACTTGATTCAGATAGCCTGAGACTATATCGCCAATGCTTAAGTGAGCATAATCATTGATGTTTTGTTTGGTCTTCCGGTGTTTGACAAGTTCTTCCTTGGCAGTACATCTGGCAAGGACAGTAGGCCACCCCGGTTCAACATACTGGCTTTTCAAGATTTCAACTTCCGGCTCAGCCGTCTTGGCCGGGCTAGGAATTTCCGGATTATTGGTGCTGTTAAAAGTGTCTTCGGCAGGCTGGTCAGAAGATGGCATTGGAATTTCATAGGCCGGCTCAGGAGGAGGTTGATGAGTAGAAGCATCAGGGGCAGCGGTTCCGAGTTCCGGCTCAGTTGCTACCGGGTCTTCGATCGGCTTATTCATTTTTGCCCTCTTACTGGGTTTCACTTGTACACTGTGGACAAAATAGAGGGATGAGTACAAAATATGAGTAAGGCAAAGCATGAGGATAACAAAGGTATATTACCCAGGGGCAGTTTTGAAGGCCGGCATGTTGGATTGCATAGATTCGCCAGAGGAAGGAGAGGTATCCAGATAATTGGAGTCAGATGAATTGAGAGGTTGACGAATTAAACCTGCCAAAGGATAAACATAACGCAAAGCGGAGATGACCTTGATAAGCTAGAGGATGTGAAAATCTTACTTTCCGGGTCACCCGCCGGGTTTTGTGCTTTGGCAAAGGCTCTGAGTCGGAGGAGATTATAGTTACCTCTTCGCCAGGAGCTTGGCTGTTCCCAGTATCCTCCTGAAAGGCGGAAATATCAATAAAATAGTAACAAAGGTTCGAATCAGAGACCTTTGAAAATTAGGTTTACTTTATTCTATAAAGGTAAATAATATTAAGGGCCAGGTAAACATTACATGTGCCAATTTTTAGAAGTTAAGTTTAACTGTCTGCTTATTAGGATCACATAAGCCGGTAATGTACGCTTCAATAAGATAGCAGGTGTATTATTATGATGTTTTGGTTCATACTCCGGGTTAACATTATTCTATATGACCCCGGATGTGGTAAGACGCCAAAGGAATTTTTTGTTTTTTATACACAGGGTAAAGCAAAAAGCTTTTGGATGTCAAGGAGCAATTCATATAAGCCAGCTGAAAGATACAATGATAGCGGCTTGTGACATTGTTAAGCACCACAAACATGCGTGAAGGCATGACAGAGTTAAGGAGTTTTTCTACCCTATTACAAGACTCCCGAGTCTGAATCATGAAGCATCATTTTTCCAAAGATTTAGTGCCAGACGGGTTACTCCTTTGGTGGACTTGAAGACTCCGGATTATCCTTCTCCGCCTCTTCGTCTGCTGTTTTGTCCTGGAAGGTTGACGAGGTCCAGTCAATGCCGCTTAAGGCTTCAAATTCAGCTTCATCATCTATTAAATTGGCCGGGTCAACTTCAGGAGCAAAGGTATGCTTACGAGTTGGAGGGATCAGGCTGACATCATCATAATCCGGAGTTGGAATCCTCCGGTTCTCGTTGTCATAACCCGGCTGATACTTCGTAAGATCAATATCATTGCCGATGATGGTGGCCATAGGACGTACGACTCTCACACAGGCGGTGAAGTCTGATTCATTAAATACAGAGCCGTCCTCCTTCAAGCTAGGATATCCAAGAGCAACATCGGCTAGGTCTAGCTCTGGAACCAACGCTTTGGCCCGGCTTAAGGCGGCTATGGCCCCGGCTCTACCAGATGCCCGCCTTAGCTCCTGAATCCGTTGAGGTAACACGGCAAGCCATTTGAGCACACCCTGCAGGAGATAAGGGGTATCATTTGATAAAGCCACAACGGCCAAAGCATGTTGTGACCCGGTGTATAGCTGTTCCACTAGAGTGTACACCGCCTTAAGCTTGATCGACATATTCGCCTGTGTTTGTGCTCACAGGGCCTGCGTTTATGCATATACGTTAAGCCGAAGATAATATCTGAAATAGTCATCAAAGAAACCATGGTGATGTTCACGGTTACACAAAGTAACTTACCGAAGATTGCTGAGACCATTTGAGATATCTGGTGCTTTAAGACGGATAGCTCGGCAGTTGCTTCGGCAAGAGTTGCTTCTGCTGTCTCGGCCCGGGTCACAAGTGAAGTTTTTTCATCTGCCCAGGTTTTCTTCTCCGCGTCAAAATCCTTCTTCAACTTTTCTTGCTCAGAGACGCTGAATGCGAATTTGGAGTTGGCTTTTTGAGTCTCAAGTTCTTGGGCCGCCCGGTCTTGGTCGACAATCTCCAATTCAAATTGGTGGTGGAGACCTGCATTGACGCGGGTTATAATTAAGGTTATGATTATGCATATTAAAGTCTCAAGCACTTTACAAGTAAAGATACTTGACACTTGGGGGCTAATGTATCTTTGAAGAAAATTTTACTTTATAATGCGAATATGCATATTAAAGTCTCAAGCACTTTACAAGTAAAGATACTTGACACTTGGGGGCTAATGTGTATCGTACGCTTTTAAGTTGCTATATTATGGCGGGTTAAATATCCTTTCTTGTAAACCGGATGAACTAACGAAAGCAGGAATCTAAGTCTCACGGCATATTTACTTATAAGCGAGACTTGGGGGCTGGTACAAGAAGTAAGATTCAGGAGAAATAATATAAGTTATACCTCAGATTTATCTTTGTATCTGTTTCACCATGTCAATTTCCGTGACGCGGCTGTTATGCACTTGATTCAGATAGCTCGAGACTATATCGCCAATGCTTAAGTGAGCATAATCAGCGATGTCCTGTTTGGTCTTCCTGTTTGACAAGTTCTTCCTTGGCAAGACATCCGCAAGGACAAGAGGGCCACCCCGTTCAACATAATGGCTTTTCAAGATTTCAACTTCCGGCTCAGCCGTCTTGGCCGGGCTAGGAATTTCCGGATTATTGGAGCTGTTAAAAGTGTCTTCGGCAGGCTGGTCAGAAGATGGCATTGGAATTTCATAGGCCGGCTCAGGAGGAGGTTGATGAGTAGAAGCATCAGGGGCAGCGGTTCCGAGTTCCGGCTCAGTTGCTACCGGGTCTTCGATCGGCTTATTCTTTTTTGCCCTCTTACTGGGCTTCACTTGTACACTGTGGACAAAACAGAGGGATGAGTACAAAATATGAGTAAGGCAAAGCATGAGGATAACAAAGGTATATTACCCAGGGGCAGTTTTGAAGGCCGGCATGTTGGATTGCATAGATTCGCCAGAGGAAGGAGAGGTATCCAGATAATTGGAGTCAGATGAATTGAGAGGTTGACGAATTAAACCTGCCAAAGGATAAACATAACGCAAAGCGGAGATGACCTTGATAAGCTAGAGGATGTGAAAATCTTACTTTCCGGGTCACCCGCCGGGTTTTGTGCTTTGGCAAAGGCTCGAGTCGGAGGAGATTATAGTTACCTCTTCGCCAGAGCTTGGCTGTTCCCAGTATCCTCCTGAAAGGCGGAAATATCAATAAAATAGTAACAAAGGAGTTAAGAGAATAAGGGATTACCTCTTCCTCATCTGCAGAAGAGTCATCCAATTTGAGCAATTCGGAGGCGCTGGGTTTCTTCTTTTTTGAAGTTCCCGTCTTGGAGTTTTTCCTTTCGGTTTTCTTGGCTGCTCTGGCTTGTTGGGCGGCCTCGTGGTCATATCTGATCTTCCAGAAATCATCACCGGCCTGTGGAAAAGATAAGGAATTATAAGTACAAAAGAGGTAAACATGTTAAAGAGTATTTATTAAGATTGGTAACTTCTTTGCGGTAGGGTTCTTTTTGCGTAAGGGAAGTAACCGAAGGCATTGTCGATAACAGATTCTCCTTCAAAGAAGGATCGGGTTGTAGCATCCGCCACATCATCCGGTAAGTCGTCGAATCGTATGTGGCGCACTGGGTCGTTCGTTTCGCCTGTATAGGTACACATTAAACCGGAGCGATGGCTTAATGGGAGTATTCGCCAAGTGACCCAGACCCGGACCAGGTCGATGCCATTTAAACCATTTCCCAGAAGAGCTTTAATCTTCTTGATGGTGGGGTTAAGCGGTAGACGTTCAACGGTCGGATTTATCCGCCAAATGGATGGTTGGACTCAAGGCAGGCGCGAAGTCAAGTGAGGCTTCTCATCACCGGAGAAGTATCTCGACAAGAGAACCATGTCCGGTTCCAATATTTTGGGTGACTCGGCAGCTCAAGATAAGGAAGCAGGCGGTCTCTCCGTCATTGGATCGAGATACCGCCAAGTTCAAGACTCGCCCGTTAGCACGCCTCATTCTGCCAGTTCATGTAAAAAGTTCTCACGAACAAAAGCAGGCTTGGCTCCTCTCGTGTACACCTCACGAAGACTTGGAAATTGCAAAGATTTGACACGGAATTGGGTCCGATGTCTTGAGGTCCGAGATCAAAGAAATTCAAAACTTCTACGAAGAACTTTGAGCCGGAGGGCAAATCCCGGCTCATGTGATCCGTGAAAACTATCACCTCCCCCTCTTTGGGTTGAGGCTTCTCTTCAGATGGGTCAGGAACGCGATAAGACATGACCTCCTTTTTTGGCAGATGGCCAGACTTCAAAAACTCAGCCAATTTGCTCTTAGTAACTGTGGATGGGACCCAGTTGTAGGTTACAGGAGCTTTGGTCGACTTAGGCGCCATGACAACAGTTGGCCTATTACAAAAAAAGAAGTTCCGATTTAAATTTTAACCCGGGAGAAAATATCCAAATTATCGAAGGTAGCGGCTTATGAAGGGGCCTAATGACATAAGGATAACTGGGCAACACTATTTAAGCCGCTACAAGCATTAACAACAGTTCAAAAGTTTAAAAGACCTGAGAAGGCGCCAAGGTTCACAGATCAGTGGTATGCGTTAAACCGGATACCGGATGCTTATGTTAAAAGCATTTAATGAAGAAGTTTTCCGGTGATAAAAACAGGTTTCATAATCTTCTGCTATGATTTGAGATCAAAGGTCTGTGCTGATAAGAAAGTTTTCTAGAACTAAAAACCGACGCAGATGTGTTCATAGGCTCGAATAAGGCTTTCATACAGAGAAATGGATCTGTTTTGTATCCAAGACAAGTGTGAAAACAACTACCGCGGTTGTTTTATATCATTCTCAGATCGGAGGAGGTATCTAGGAGAAAAACTAACAAGGAGATGGCTCCAATGGTGATGAACTCCGACGAGCTCGAGGAAGCTCTAATGCAGATCTAAGCAAGGAAAGGAAGGGAACTTACGGATCTGGAGGAGCCGCGGAGGTTCGCCGACGTTTTCTGATCCGATTCAGGTTGATGCGGCGGCCTGGGTCGGTGAAGACAAGAAGCTTGATAAAGGGCGGCAAGGAGCTCGAGAGGAGGCAAGAGGAAGAAGACGACTGGAAGGGTGAAAATGAAACCTAGGTCGCGCCTATTTATAAGGAGAGGATAACTGACACGGCGCAGGAAACGAGGAGATAAGAATTATTATCCAGCGGCCCCGACGCCTCGATTTCTGGAACAGTCAATAAAGAAAGAGATCCGTTGGGCGATACGGCGGAATAAAAAGGAAAGATGACGTCATGACGGGTTAACACGGATCCAGAGAATGACGTCACGGCGGGTTAAAGAAAGTCTTTTTACGCAGTCAGAAGACTGAAGATTTATAACTCAAGGTATTTTAAGATTGACATGAACAGGTTCAAATCAGTCTGGGGCCTAATGTTGGGGATATAACTATTTGAGTAAGCCGCCCAGGAGGGGTCGGGTTACGCAAAGAGGATTCACCAAGAAAGAAGCCCAAGAACAAGCATGAAGATGGCGGTTCAATAAAGGGCCTAAAGGCCCGCAGGCGACTTAAAGCCCGTTGTAGTAAACCGCCACAATGGCATGACTTGTATCATAAGGTAGATTTAACTAGTCACCGAGCCGGACACTGTTTATAAGCCGGCCGGGACTCTGTAAGCCGCAGGGCGTCAACCCGTGTATATAAGGGGACGACCTGCGGCGGCTTAGGGGCAAGAAACAACTCATCGAGAGCCGGGCATAGCGTATCTCGCTCCCTGGTCATCGAAACATCAAGCAATACCAACCCAACTAGACGTAGACCTTCCTTCACCGCAAGGGGCTGAACTAGTATAAACCTCTCGTGTCCTTTGTCCCGATTAACCCCTTTAAGCTTCCTAGTTGCGATGGCTCCACAACTAAGTCCTTGCAAGAGGACATCTGCCGTGACAATTCCACGACACCAGGCATGGACGCTGCATCCTCCTTCCTCTTCTTTGCCGCCGGCGGCGGCCTGGTCAACCAAGGACGAACGTCAGGAAGCAGTAGTATAAGCAAGAACAAGACGAAGCTCGAGCACTTACTAGTCCACCGAAGCATAGTCCACCCTCCGCTTGGTGAGTTTAAAGCCTAAGAGCTTCGGAGCCTGAGGAGTGGGCGCGCGGACTCCAGGAGCAGAAGACAGCGCAGCAGTGGGGCCGGAAACAGCTTCAGACGGCATCAAGACAGGAGTAACATCTCGAGAGACCAGCAACGACCTGCCCCTCGTCAGGATTGTTGGGGAACGTAGTAATTTCAAAAAATTTCCTACGATCACGCAAGACCATGGTGATGGCATAGCAACGAGAGGGAAGAGTGTCCGTCCACGTACTCGTGAGACCGAAAGCGGAAGCGTTATAACAACGCGGTTGATGTAGTCAGACGTCTTCACGATCCGACCGATCCAAGTACCGAACGACGGCACCTCCGAGTTACGCACGCTCAGCTCGATGACGATCCCGGACTCCGATCCAGCAAAGTGTCGGGATGAGTTCCACAAGACGATGGCGTGATGACGATGATGATGCTCCACCGACGCAGGGCTTCACCTAAGCTCCATGACGATATGACTTCTCCGGCGCAGGCTTCGCCTAAGCTCATGACGATATGACCAAGTGGAATATGGTGGTAGGGAGCATCGCACACGGCTAAGGAAAGATCCAGAGATCAACTTGTGTGTATTGGGGTGCCCCTGTCCCTCAGATATAAAGGAGCCAAGGGGAGGTGGCCGGCCCTAGGGGAGGCGCACTAAGGAGGAGTCCTACTCCCACCGGAGTAGGACTCCCCTCTCCTAGTTGGACTAGGATTGGAGGAGGGGAAGAGGGAAGGCGCCGCCCCCCTTCCTTGTCCTATTCGGACTAGAGGGGAGGGGGCGCAGCCCACCTTGGCCTGCCCTTCCTCTTCTCCTATGGCCCATTAAGGCCCATGGACCTCCCGGGGTTCCGTAACCTCCCTGCATTTCGGTAAAATCCGATTTCACCCGGAACACTTCCGATGTCCAAATGTAGGCTTCCAATATATCAATCTTTATGTCTCGACCATTTCTAGACTCCTCATCATGTCCGTGATCACATCCGGGACTCCGAACAACCTTCGGTGCATCAATACTTATAAACTCATTATGAACTGTCATCGAAACCTTAAGCGTGCGGACCCTACGGGTTCGAGAACTATGTAGACATGACCTAGAACTATTCTCGGTCAATAACCAATAGCGGAACATGGATGCCCATATTGGTTCCTACATATTCTAAGAAGATCGTTATCGGTCAAACCGCATAACAACATACGTTGTTCCCTTTGTCATCGGTATGTTACTTGCCCGAGATTCGATCGTGGTATCCAATACCTAGTTCAATCTCGCTATCGGCAAGTCTCTTTACTCGTTACGTAATGCATCATTCCGTAGCTAACTCATTAGCTACATTGCTTGCAAGGCTTATAGTGATGTGCATTACCGAGAGGGCCCAGAGATACCTCTCCGACAATCGGAGTGACAAAACCTAATCTCAAATACGCCAACCCAACATGTACCTTTGGAGACACCTGTAGTACTCCTTTATAATCACCCGATTACGTTGTGACGTTTGGTAGCACCCAAAGTGTTCCTCCGTAAACGGGAGTTGCATAATCTCATAGTTACAGGAACATGTATAAGTCATGAAGAAAGCAATAGCAACATACTAAGCGATCAAGTGCTAGGCTAACGGAATGGGTCATGTCAATCAGATCATTCTCCTAATGATGTGATCTCGTTAATCAAATGACAACTCATGTCTATGGTTAGGAAACATAACCATCTTTGATTAACGAGCTAGTCAAGTAGAGGCATACTAGTGACACTCTGTTTGTCTATATATTCACACATGTATTATGTTTCCGGTTAATACAATTCTAGCATGAATAATAAACATTTATCATGATATAAGGAAATAAATAATAACTTTATTATTGCCTCTAGGGCATATTTCCTTGAGTCTCCCACTTGCACTAGAGTCAATAATCTAGTTCACATCATCATGTGATTCAACACTAATATTCACATCTGTATGTGATTAACACCCATAGTTCACATCGTCATGTGACCAACACCAAAAGGGTTTACTAGAGTCAATAATCTAGTTCACATTGCTATGTGATTAACACCCAAAGAGTACTAGGGTATGATCATGTTTTTGCTCGTGAGAGAAGCTTAGTCAACGGTCTGTCACATTCAGAGCCGTATGTATTTTGCAAATATTCTATGTCTACAATGCTCGCACGGAGCTACTCTAGCTAATTGCTCCCACATTCAATATGTATCCAGATTGAGACTTAGAGTCATCCGGATCGGTGTAAAAAGCTTGCATCGATGTAACTCTTTACGACGGGCTCTTTTATCACCTCCATAATCGAGAAATATTTCCTTAGTCCTCACTAAGGATGTCTTTGACCAATGTCCAAAGGATCTACTCCTAGATCACTATTGTACTCCTTTGCCAAATTCGAGCAAGGTATACAATAGGTCCGGTACATAGCATAGCATACTTTATAGAACCTCCGATCGAGGCATAGGGAATGACTTTCATTCTCTTTTCTATTTTCTGCCATGGTCGGGATTTGAGTCTTACTCAATTTCATACGCTTTTGCAACACAGGCAAGAACTTTTCTTTGACTGCTCCATTTTGAACTACTTCAAAATATTGACAAGGTATGTACTTATTGAAAAACTTATCAAGCGCCTTGATCTATCTCTATAGATCTTGATGCTCAATATGTAAGCAGCTTCACCGAGGTCCTTCTTTGAAAAACTCCTTTCAAATACTCCTTTATGCTTAGAATAATTCTACATTATTTCCGATCAACAATATGTCATTCACATATACTTATCAGAAATGCTGTAGTGCTCCCACTCACTTTCTTGTAAATACAAAGCTTCTCCAAAAGTCTCAGTATAAAACCATATGCTTTGATCACACTATCAAAGCGTTTATTCCAACTCGAGATGCTTGCACCAGTCCATAGATGGATCATTGGAGCTTGCACATTTTGTTAGCTCCTTTAGGTTTGACAAAACCTTCTGGTTGCATCATATACAACTCTTCTTTAATAAATCCATTAAAGAATGTAGTTTTGACATCCATTTGCCAGATTTCATAAAATGTGGCAATTGCTAACATGATTCGGACAGACTTAAGCATCGTTACGAGTGAGAAAATCTCATCGTATTCAACACATTGAACTTGTCGAAAACCTTTTGCAACAAGTCGAGCTTTGTAGATAGTAACACTACTATCAGTGTCTGTCTTCCTCTTGAAGATCCATTTATTTAACATGGCTTGCTGATCATCGAGCAAGTCAATCAAAGTCCATACTTTGTTCTCATACATGGATCCTATCTCAGATTTCATGGCCTCAAGCCATTTCGCGGAATCTGGGCTCATCATCGCTTCCTCATAGTTCGTAGGTTCATCATGGTCTAGTAACATGACTTCCAGAATATGATTACTACACCACTCTGGTGCGGATCTTACTCTGGAAGACCTACAAGGTTCTGTAGTAACTTGATCTGAAGTTTCATGATCAATATCATTAACTTCCTCACTAATTGGTGTAGGACTCACTGGAACTGATTTCTGTGATGAACTACTTTCCAATCTGGGAGAAGGTACAATTACCTCATCAAGTTCTATTTTCCTCCCACTCACTTCTTTCGAGAGAAACTTCTTCTCTAGAAAGGATCCATCTTAGCAACGAAAAACTTGCCTTCGGATCTGTGGATAGAAGGTGTACCCAATAGTTACCTTTTGGGTATTCTATGAAGACGCACTTCTCCGATTTGGGTTTGAGCTTATCAGGTGAAAACTTTTTCACATAAGCATCACAATTCCAAACTTTAAGAAACGACAGCTTAGGTTTACTGTTTAAACCATAGTTCATACGGTGTCGCCTCAACGGATTTAGATGGTGCCCTATTAAACGTGAATGCATTTGTCTCTAATGCATAACCCCAAAACGATAGTGGTAAATTGGTAAGATACATCATAGATCGCACCATATCCAATAAAGTGCGTTTACGACGTTCGGACACACCATTATGTTGTGGTGTTCCATGTGGCGTGAGCTGTGAAACTATTCCACTTTGTTTTAATTGAAGACCAAACTCGTAACTCAAATATTCATCTCCACGATCAGATCGCAGAAACGTTATTTCCTTGTTACGATGATTTTCCACTTCACTCTGAAATTCTTTGAACCTTTCAATTATTTCAGACTTATGTTTCATCAAGTAGATATACCCATATCTGCTCAAATCATCTTGTGAAGGTCAGAAAATAACGATACTTGCCACGAGCATCAACACTCATTGGATCGCATACATCAAGATGTATTATTTCCAACAAGTTTGTTGCTCGTTCCATTGTTCGAACAACGGAGTTTCAGTCATCTTGTCCAAAAGGCACGGTTCGCAAGCATCAAACGATTCATAACCAAGTGATTTGAAAATCCATCTTTATGGAGTTTCTTTATGCGCTTACACCGATATGACCCCAAACGGCAAAGTGCCACAAATGAATTGCACTATCATTATTAACTTTACATCTTTTGGTTTCAATATTATGAATATGTGTATCACTACGATCGAGATCCAATGAACCGCTTTTCATTGGGTGTGTAACCATATAAGGTTTTATTCATGTAAATGTAACAACAATTTATTCTCTTACTTAAATGAATAACCGTATTGCAATAAACATGATCAAATCATATTTATGCTCAACGCAAACGCCAAATAACATTTATTTAGGTTCAACACTAATCCCGATAGTATAGGAGTGTGCGATGATGATCATATCAATCTTGGAACTACTTCCAACACTCATCGTTATCGCCCTTCAACTAGTTTCGCTTATTCTCAGAACTCCTGCTTCGAGTTACTAATCTTAGCAACCGAACAAGTATCAAATACTCAGGGGCTACTATAAACACTAGTAAAGCACACATCAATAACCTGTATATCAAATATACCCTTGTTCACTTTGCCATCCTTCTTATCCACCAAATATCTCGGTATTTCCGCTTCAAAGTGACCATTTCCTATGCAGTGTAAGCACTCGGTTTCCAGGCTTTGGTTCAGCTTTGGGTTTCTTCGTGGGAGTGACAACTTGCTTGTCATTCTACTTGAAGTTCCCTTTCTTTCCCTTTGCCCTTTTCTTGAAACTAGTGGTCATGTCAATCATCAACACTTGATGCTCTTTCTCGATTTCTACCTTCGTCGAATTCAACATCACGAAGAGCTCGGGAATCGTTTTCGTCATCCCTTGCATACTATAGTTCATCATGAAGTTCTAGTAACTTAGTGATGGTGACTAGAGAATTCTGTCAATCACTATCTTATCTCGGAAGATTAACTCCCACTTGATTCAAGCGATTGAAGTACCTGCACAATCTGAGAACATGCTCACTAGTTGAGCGATTCTCCTCCATCTTTTAGCTATAGAACTTGTTGGAGATTTCATATCTCTCAACTCGGTATTTGCTTGAAATATTAACTTCAACTCCTGGAACATCTCATATGGTCCATGACGTTCAAAACGTCTTTGAAGTCCCGATTCTAAGCCGTTAAGCATGGTGCACTAAACTATCAAGTAGTCATCATACTGAGCCAGCCAAACATTCATAACGTTTGTATCTGCTCATATTGAGCTAGCCAAACGTTCATAATGTCTGCATCTGCTCCTGCAATAGGTCTGTCACCTAGCGGTGCATTAAGGACATAATCCTTCTGTGCAGCAATGAGGATAAACCTCAGATCACGGATCCAATCCGCATCATTGCTACTAACATTTTTCAATACAATTTTCTCTAGGAACATATCAAAACAAACATATAAAAGCATAGGGAAGCAACAACGCGAGCTATTGATCTACAACATAATTTGCAAAATACTACCAGGACTAAGTTCATGATAAATTAAAGTTCAATTAATCATATTACTTAAGAACTCCCACTTAGATAGACATCTCTCTAGTCATCTAAGTGATTACGTGATCCAAATCAACTAAACCATGTCCGATCATCACGTGAGACGGAGTAGTTTCAATGGTGAACATCACTATGTTGATCATATCTACTATATGATTCACGCTCGACCTTTCGGTCTCCGTGTTCCGAGGCCATATCTGTTATATGCTAGGCTCGTCAAGTTTAACCTGAGTATTCCGCAGGCGCAACTGCTTTGCACCCGTTGTATTTGAACGTAGAGCCTATCACACCCGATCATCACGTGGTGTCTCAAAGACGAAGAACTTTCGCAACGGTGCATACTCAGGAGAACACTTCTTGATAATTTTGGTGAGAGATCATCTTATAATGCTACCGTCAATCAAAGCAAGATAAGATGCATAAAGGATAAACATCACATGCAATCAATATAAGTGATATGATATGGTCATCATCATCTTGTGCTTGTGATCTCCATCGCCAAGCACCGCCATGATCACCATCGCCACCGGCGCCGACACCTTGATCTCCATCGTAGCATCGTTGTCGTCTCGCCAACTATTGCTTCTACGACTATCGCTACTCCTTAGTGATAAAGTAAAGCAATTACATGGCGTTACATTTCATACAATAAAGTGACAACCATATGGCTCTCGCCATTGCCGATAACTCGGTTACAAAACATGATCATCTCATACAATAAAATATAGCATCACGTCTTGACCATATCACATCACAACATGCCCTGCAAAAACAAGTTAGACGTCCTCTACTTTGTTGTTGCAAGTTTTACGTGGCTGCTACGGGCTGAGCAAGAACCGTTCTTACCTACGCATCAAAACCACAACGATACTTCGTCAAATAGACTCCGTTTAACCTTCTCAAGGACCGGGCGTAGCCACACTCGGTTCAACTAAAGTGAGAGAGACAGACACCCGCGGTCACCTTTAAGCAACGAGTGCTCGGAGCGGTGAAACCAGTCTCGCGTAAGCGTCTGGCGTAATGTCGGTCCGGCCACTTCATCTCACAATACCGCTGAACCAAAGTATGACATGCTGGTAGGCAGTATGACTTGTATCGTCCACAACTCACTTGTGTTCTACTCGTGCATATGACATCAACGCATAAAACCAGGCTTGATGCCCTTTGTTGGGGAACGTAGTAATTTCAAAAAAATTCCTCACGATCACGCAAGACCATGGTGATGGCATAGCAACGAGAGGGAAGAGTGTCCGTCCACGCACCCTCGTGAACCCGAAAGCGAAGCGTTATAACAACGCGGTTGATGTAGTCAGACGTCTTCACGATCCGACCGATCCAAGTACCGAACGACGGCACCTCCGAAGTTCTCGCACACGCTCAGCTCGATGACGCATCCCGGACTCCGATCCAAAGCAAAGTGTCGGGATGAGTTCCGTCAACGACGGCGGCGTGATGACGATGATGATGCTCCACCGACGCAGGCTTCACCTAAGCTCGCGGACGATATGACTTCTCCGGCGCAGGGCTTCGCCTAAGCTCGCGACGATATGACCGAAGTGGAATATGGTGGAAGGGGCACCGCACGGCTAAGGAAAGATCCGTAGATCAACTTGTGTGTATTGGGGTGCCCCTGTCCCGTGATATAAAGGAGCCAAGGGGAGGTGGCCGGCCCTAGGGGAGGCGCACCAGGAGGAGTCCTACTCCCACCGGAGTAGGACTCCCCTCTCCTAGTTGGACTAGGATTGGAGGAGGGAAGAGGAAGAGGCGCCGCCCCCCTTCCTTGTCCTATTCGGACTAGAGGGGAGGGGGCGCAGCCCACCTTGGCCTGCCCTTCCTCTTCTCCTATGGCCCATTAAGGCCCATGGACCTCCCGGGGTTCCGGTAACCTCCCAGACTTGGTAAAATCCCGATTTCACCGGAACACTTCCGATGTCCAAATGTAGGCTTCCAATATATCAATCTTTATGTCTCGACCATTTCGAGACTCCTCGTCATGTCCGTGGATCACATCCGGGACTCAACAACCTTCGTGCATCAATACTTATAAACTCATTATGAGCATCATCGAAACCTTAAGCGTGCGGACCCTACGGGTTCGGGAACTATGTAGACATGACCTAGAACTATTCTCGGTCAATAACCAATAGCAGAACCTGGATGCCCATATTGGTTCCTACATATTCTACGAAGATCTTTATCGGTCAAACCGCATAACAACATACGTTGTTCCCTTTGTCATCGGTATGTTACTTGCCCGAGATTCGATTGTCGGTATCCAATACCTAGTTCAATCTCGTTACGGCAAGTCTCTTTACTCGTTACGTAATGCATCATTCCGTAGCTAACTCATTAGCTACATTGCTTGCAAGGCTTATAGTGATGTGCATTACCGAGAGGGCACAGAGATACCTCTCCAACAATCGGAGTGACAAAACCTAATCTCGAAATACACCAACCCAACATGTACCTTTGGAGACACCTGTAGTACTCCTTTATAATCACCCAATTACGTTGTGACGTTTGGTAGCACCCAAAGTGTTCCTCCGGTAAACGGGAGTTGCATAATCTCATAGTTACAGGAACATGTATAAGTCATGAAGAAAGCAATAGCAACATACTAAACGATCAAGTGCTAGGCTAACGGAATGGGTCATGTCAATCAGATCATTCTCCTAATGATGTGATCCCGTTAATCAAATGACAACTCATGTCTATGGTTAGGAAACATAACCATCTTTGATTAACGAGCTAGTCAAGTAGAGGCATACTAGTGACACTCTGTTTGTCTATATATTCACACATGTATTATGTTTCCGGTTAATACAATTCTAGCATGAATAATAAACATTTATCATGATATAAGGAAATAAATAATAACTTTATTGTTGCCTCTAGGGCATATTTCCTTCAAGGATAACGGGAAGCTCCCCCTTCTCCTGGCAGGCGCCGACCTCGTCGCCATCCGGCAGGGTGCGGAGGATGTCGGCCTTGCTCAAGGGGGAGGTCTCCCCTGTCCCTTCAGGGCTCACCTCCGATTCTTCCTCCTCCCCCTCTTCCTCTCGGCGGGACTCATCAGAAGACAGCTCCACCGGCTTCAGCGCCGCAGGGGCCCCGGTAGGCGCCGGCGGCACCAGCCCGCGCCCGCCAAAAGTCAGCCTGGAAGCCACGACCTGCGCCCCGTCCTCACGGTGAAACAAGGGGGTGAAGATGCTTGGCGGGTACTCCTGGTCATCCCCAACCAGGAGGCGGAGAACAGTGGCTAGCTCACCGTCGGACAAGGCCTTCGGGCTCAGGCGAACCTTGTCCTCTTCGTCCCCAAGCTCCCACAAGGGGCGCGTACGGGCCTGAAGCGGGGCTACGCGCAGCATCAGGAATTCCCTCAGGAGCATGGCCCCTGTCACCTTTGCCGCTTTCGTGTTGCCCGGCTTCAGGTTGGTCTTCATCTGCTCCAGCACCAACGTCGCCCACTCATCCGAAGGCTTCCCGCAAGACCAGCCCTTCAGACAGGGGCATCTCCGTCGGCAGCGTCAAGCGTGGGTGGACGCATTTAGCGTCCATCATGGCCCACTTGCTCTGGAAGCCGTCGGCTTCCTTCCCCGTCTTAGAGATTGAGTTGGCCTTGCCGGCCGCAATGAAGTTGGAACACGCGGATGTATGACCCTCGTTGATGTGGAGGAAGAAGAAGTGGCGCAGAAGAGCCACGGACAGCATCACGCCGAGGTATGCCTCGCAGTAGTAGGCGAAGATCGACAAGAGAAGGATGGAGTTGGGATGAAGATGCGGCGCCTGCAGCCCATAGTGGCCGAGGACCTCATAGAAGAAGTCAGAAAAGGGGGGAACCAGCCCTGCGATGATGCTGCTCATGAAGACGGGAAGAAGGTGCTCCCCTTGGGCTCTGGCACGTCGGAGGCAACCCGGAGCTCCGTATTCCCCCTCTCGTTGCTTTCCCCCTCCGTTAGCAAGCGCGTGGCAGCGAGGTTCTTCTCCGAGACGTTGGGCGCATCGAGAGATGGCTCGTACCAAGCCGGCGATGAGGCGGATTTGACCTTGCGAGGCGCCATTGATCGCTGATGCGATAGAGGATGGAAGCAGATCTGAAGATTTCGGAAGCAGGGCACAAGAAACGGGATCTGATCAAGGCGAAAGGAAGCAGTGAAGGCAAGCATTGTCTACGCCAGCCTTTTAATAGTTAGGCAGTTGCCGAGGCAGCGTGGGGAAGCGGAGACGCCCACGTCTGATCAACCGCCATGCATCGACCAAGGCCGCAGGCTATTGGGACCCGCGGCGCTCCGCACTTGCCATTTGGCTTCGCCTCGAAGCCAAGCCCGAGCGCGCCTTTGGCCCGGGGGCTACTGTCGGCATTCTGGGAATGGGGGTCCCCATACTTGCCTACCCGCGGCCCATGGCGTGGCTCTGTGAGCGGGCCCGTACTGCCCATCTTCACCAACAAGCATTCAAGACCCTCGCGAGGGGCCAAGCCTCGCGAGGCGGATGACGCAAGACCTCCTCGGGAGCGGCCTCACCAGGTTGGCTCGCGAGGGGCGGAGAGATCAAGGCAAGGCAAACCTCGTGATGTTCTCGTGACGTGAGCCATGACGACCAAGGCCAGGCAGGCGCCAGCGCCCACAGTGTCCTTGTTTCCTCTTTGGTGCTCAGGAGGCAAGTGCAGGCGAGGAGTACCGAGGCGTCAAGCAAAGGTTTCCATATCGGTGCAACGAGACCAAGACCAGCAGGACGGCAGGACGGAGGTCACCATGGAGCCCAAGGCGGCGTCACCACTGTGAGCCTTTTGCGCGAAGACTGCTTTTGTCAGGATAGCTTGTACTAGCTGTCCCCTTTCAAATTGGCCGTTATTGGCTCCCTTCCCGCTCAATATTTGGGGAGAGCACCAGAGCCTCTATAAATAGGACTAGCCACAATAATAGGAGGCATCTCATCTTGAGTAATCCTCACCCACACAAGTTAGCCAGGCACAAGAACACCTCACCTCAGGAGGCTGTTTTTCCCCTTGTACTGTTCATCCTCAGCCCAAGAGGCAATCCACCACCACCATACCGGAGTAGGGTATTACACCACAATGGTGGCCCGAACCAGTATAAATCTTGTGCCCCTTGTGTTGCGAGTTCGTCGTGCTAGCCTCTGAGATCGTAGTGAGGTTAGGGCGTGGATCGGTAGGGGGAGATCGTCGTGCGCATCCCAGTGTTCGAACCTTGAGGGTTTTGCCGGAACCAGAGATCTGACAAACGGTACTAATAACAGACAGTAAACATGCATCATAAAGAACACCACTGTTACTACTATCAAACATGACATAGGAAAAAATATTAGCAGCTAGTACATGATAACCAGGTGCATAAAAACATAGCATGAAAGTGAACACAAATCCATAAGCATCACCGAAATAATGATAACCATATCAAAACAAGCAGACATTTATTAAATATTCAAGTTGAAAACCATGGCTACTGCATGGCCATCATGCAAGTGGGTGGTGTGGCTTGCCTGGGGATGAAGAATCCACCGGGGAGAAGTGAGGGAAGCTCGCGGAACGAATCGCCGGAAAAGTTTCTCTCTCGATGGGGGTTGATTAGGGGCAAGGGAAAAATGGTCATTTTCACAGTAGGACCACCTAGTGAAAACGATACTAACAGGTAGAGCTTGACGAGACGAAGATGTGGGCATTGGATTCACCTCAAACGGAGTTACGGGTGAAAAGATATAGCCAGACGAAGTTCAGGGACCAATCTGTAACAATAAATCTACAAACAGGCCCCTGGCTGGAAAAATAGAAAGCGACTTCTGAGGTAATACGCTTTCCTGCAGACAAAGTGTATTCCTCTTATAACAGTAAGGACATACGCTTTCAACGACTGAAAACGTTAAAAGAGAAGTGCGCTTTCACTTAGCTGACTGGATCTGGACATGTGTGGCTGACAGGCGGGGTCCGTGGGACGGGGGGCCCACCTGGCAGGTCCTTCTTCTTTGACCCCGCACTCGCCCGACGACAGAGGCTACGGCGCACTACGGGCACCCGTTCCGGTGACCTGGGTCGTCTCTGGCGACGCCCAGCACACCGGCGAGATCGGGAAGACGAGGCGCTTCCGTCTGGACTCCTCACGCTCGTCGATATGCGTCGGAGGGAGCGTAACCTCGACTGCGGTGGACGGTGGCTACGTGTAGCGACGGGCGTAGCCCCCTGGTGCGCCGGAGGAAGGGATGAAGAGTGGAGGAGGACCGCTGGAGTCTAGGAGGTCTCCTAGTGGTGGAATGAGGGGGAGGGAAGGCCGGCAGCGAGCCAATTTAGGCGGAGCCGAACCGCTGCCATGGCGGGCATGAGAGGGGAGCTCCTGGAGGCTAATGGAGGGCTGGAGAGGGAGCTAGGAGTGGGGTGAGGCTGGTGGTGAGTTCGGGGCACCTCGGGATGGGCTTATATAGGTGGCGGCGAGTTGCCGAGCTGGATGCCGCCACGAGCGTCCGGTCGAGGTCCTGGCGACGGGCAGCGATCACAGGAGGGTGCAGGAACGCGAGAGACATCGATGGAGAGGTCACGGAGCGGAGCAAGCCAAGGGGGCACGGGGAGGAAGAGGACACGGCTGAAGAAGAAGACGCGGTCATGGGCAGGTACTGTTCGGTGACGGGGACAACTCGTTGAGGAAGCAAACGGAGGGGGCACGGGCTCCAGAGGGACGGCGACGACACGAGGAAGACGCTGGACATGGCTAGGGGACAAGAGATCGAGTGCACATGCGGGGAGGAGGAGAAAGAGGCGCCAGATCGCGCGTTTGGCTGTCATGACCCGCGGTCACCGCGTGAGCTGGCATGCGTGGCGTGTTTTGGCCAGCCAGATCATGTCCAGTAGATAGGACATCCAACGGAGAGTGCCAACGTGCAAGCAAGAGAGCACATACACTTAATTGGTGAATAGGCCTTGAAGTGTTTCAGTCGCACAGCAAGGTGTTTGTTGTTTGTTGTGACTCACATGCTTGGATCTCATGGCTGGGCTTTGACTGGGGTTGATCCACTACTAAGGTTATTAATATGGCAGAGTTTCAGCTCAAGAAGAGGAGTTTAGATAGCACTTGCTGTAGAAAGTGCCCTACTGACCAGATTTGGAAAATAAGAAGGGGCACTGACATGAATGGTTGTCTTAAGCTGAAATTTGGTGTAGATGAGTCATTTGGGCATATGGAGACTCTGTAAAAGCTTCATACCATTTGGATACACAAAAATAGTACTTGCTTCACAAAGCATCCCTCTAGATAGAATCTTAGGAAAATTCTTGAGGGAAAATGGCTTAATGAAATGTGCCCAAATTTGATGGAGATAGGTTATATGGGTAGGAGAAGGTCCTGGAAAATTTTCAGCCATAATGGAGCAAGATAAAATATACTTGCTTCACAAACTGAAAATTTGGACAGAACACTACTGCAGGAGGCTGCTAACGCGACACTACGATCAGAGACCCTTTCACGAAACTGTGTGTGATGCATTAATCACAAACGAGGATGTAAAAAAACGTCAAAAAAGGTGCAAAACATTTGCAATGGAGGATGCATCAAACACGGTTCAGATTTTAGTTGTGTGTGCGATCCAGGGCATACGGTTCAGTCCAATGAACTGTTTGCGATGAGGCGGAACAAAAGAAATGGGCAGCCTGATGAAGGCGTGTGCGATGTACAGCATGTGGTTCACTCGGATGAACTGTTTGTGATTAGGCAACACAGAAGAAACGGTTAGCCGGATCAAGGTCTGTGTGATGTACAACATACAGTTCACTCGGATGAACTGTTTGTGATTAGGCAACACAAAAGAAACGGTCAGCCAGATCAAGGTGTGTGCGATGTACGACATACATGCGGTTCACCGGATGAACTGTTTGCGTTGAGACAAGAGAACAGAAATGGTTCAATATAACAAATACCATAAATATTGCAAGGTTCAAGTTCAAATATTACAACGCCCAAATTCAAACATTGCAAGCTGCGTCATTTCTGAAAAGGGATCACCCGTTGACAAGCCATGTATGGTTTGACACAATAACTTCCAATTGCTTTGCCATATGCTCTTCCAATACGAAGTTTGGCATTTTTGGAGGCACTTCCATTCCGCAGTACCAGCCGCCTCTGATAATCATATCATTGATCTTTCCTAATTAAATGCGTGTTCAACCTCAGTACCCTCAGCACCTTTGCTCTGGCAAGAAATAATATGGAGAGTGTAATCTCCGGTGGGGTCCCTCGGTAGGAGTTCAAAGTAATATTTGAGAGATGCGGATCTAGGCATTCGATGTGATTGTCATTATCAACATCTTCCACCGGGCCTAATATGCACTGCAAAAGAAGAGAATGTGTTAGTGCCTACATGCAGTTTTGAACAGTGCTACACGCCCATTTGGTTTGCAGGATTTGTAAAATGCACCAACGTGCCATCTTTGATCTGTCATGATTAACATGGGCATTAATTTGATTACAATCTAGAAACATGTAGCCTTCTTCACAAGAGGTTGGATTGGATGAAAAATTCACTAATATATGAATCCAAAGGAGAAATGCTTATGGACGATTGTAACCATATGAATGAAGCAACCAATATGGGGTGTGGATGTATGTCCTAAAATCCTCCAAAATTCCTTCAGAAATCATAGTACATAGTCATTGTAAACTTGGGAAAAGGTGCAAAAAATTGAACTCCCTTATGGTTAACATTTAACAGAAAGGAACATCACCTCGATATACAGCTTCTTCAGGCACGGCATCTCAGGCATTTGAAAACTTGGTCCAGGTTGGGGACGACAGATTCTAGTACCAAGACCTTTACTATGCCCAGAGTCTCGGTGAAGCTTCACTGGTTGACAGACGAACATACATCTTCAAAACTAGTTATAACGTTGATATAAAGAAGGAGAGGTATATAAGGCGAGTGTTGTACCTGAAAGTTGTAGTATTTGACACACGAGTAGCTCACCACTTTCAATTTCAGCGCAGAAATGACATTGATTCTTGTTGGACCTTGTTGATCAACTACAAGTAATCTCTCAAGTGAAGGTGTGTCCTGGATGACCATATTGTGGTCCACCTTTTGTGATCTCTCGTTGCAGCACCAGCAACACACATAAATAGTGTGGAGAGTCCTGGAGGTGATGTGCAAGGTACTCGACCAATTCATCGCCTAAAGACGAAGGAACTCGAGTGCAGTACAGCCGCGGAGCAGGCGCTCCATGTCATCCTTTGGGATGCGGACGGCGACGAGCTCGAGGTGCTTCAGTCATGGTAGAAAAAGAGCGGGGCGCATCATTAAGGGGGGGAATGGCAGTTCATGAACTTGGCGAGATGCGGCGTGGGCGCGAGGCGGAGCACGGACGTTGGCAGCAAACTCATATGCCCATTATTATAACTTAGCTTCTCGAGCTGATCTATGGCGCGGGATCGGAACCACTCGTCAAGCTTGGCTCACTCCTTGCCATTGGAACGGAACTTGCCTGCGATAAGGCCTTTGATTGGGCCATGGTGACTGCCGAGGATCTGGGAGAACGCATCCAAGCTTTGGCGATAGCCATGGCAGAGCTTGTCGGCGTGGAGGAGGTCGATAGGGGTGCGGAGCAATAGGGTGCGCCACCGTCGGGAAACGGCGGTTGTCCTTGCCCAATTTCTGATTGGGAGGAGGGATATGATGACTATCAACATATCATCGGGGAGGTTGTTGATGAAGTCTAGGCCTGCTAGAGTCACTTGCGGTTCTTTCTCGACCCGCCTCTACTTGTTGGCAGCCTCGTTCTCCACCTCGTCGGCGAGGAAGGGAACCTCTGTCTCGGTGCTTCAGCAGCCCCGGCGTCGCCACTCCCTCCAATGGGGCGCTTCAGCGGCATCCTCGTACACTAACGGCTTTGAGAACTCAGAGCGGCGTCAAGGATGCGGGCAGAGAGAGAGGAATTGTGTGTGTGGCGAGTATGGGGGGGTGCGGCCGCTCGGCGGAAACATTAATATAGACCAGTGGGAGCGAGGCGGGCGGCGGTCAAAGGATGTCTCACTTCCCGGTGAGAACGACTGCTTAATCTCTAGTATGAATGAAATCTATGCTTAATTACTGAATTTTAGTTGCAAAAAATAGATAGTGATATTGATTTTTAGCTGCATATTTTGACAAATCACAGTGTGTCTTGGCTTAGCGCCGAAGTCTGGCTTTAATTTGCATACTGTAATCTGAACCGTTTGCGTTGAAGAGATGCACAGATACTGCGTTGAACAGCGTGTACACTTCCCGGTGAGCCTGCGCACCGGACTGCGCTCGCACGCCTCCCATTCAGTCAACCAGCTGTCCACACGGCACCTCCTATAGCCATTAAAATCAAGACACGTGGATTCACGTGAATGGTTAACCGAACACACACGGTTTGAATTATACAAACGTTTGAGATATTAAGGTGGCAGCTATTTTTTTTAAATGCCTGTGTTGGTTGTCATTATCCGAGTGCGCCTTCTCTCAAAATGGACACGAAAAATACCACAACATGTCGGGTGCCCTTCCATGATACCATGCCAGGTTTCATGAATTTCAGACGAGTTTTGGATTTACTAGAATTTAAAAACCAGGCATCTCATTGTTTTGCCGGCAATCAACGGTGCCCTGGTGTTTCAAATTCATTCCCATTTCTTGCATGGGACCTAAGCATGCACCCAAGGGCACAGATTTGATTTTTCAACCAATTTATATGCACTGGAGCATGTGCATGTAATTCAACTTTGAATTATGCACATAAATGCATTGAAAACTCAGTTAATGCATAAAAGTGTCCAAACGAACCCCGAAAAATCACAAAAATTCACACAATAGTCTTGTTGTTCTATGTTGACATGAGAAAAAAAACTTGAAAGCAATAAGAGGCAATGGATATCGTTTCATCCCCAAAGGTGGGACGTTCCCTACCGAAAACCATCATGCTTGTTGTGAGAAGCTCCGGTTTGTGAGAAGCATATACCCAAACCTGCCCCAAATGGGATAAAATTTGTACCACGGCATGTTGATGTCACTCCATGATAGCATGCCAAGTTTCATGAATTTCAGACGAGTTTTGGATTTACTAGAATTTAAAAACCAGGCATCTCAATGTTTTGCCGGTAATCAACGGTGCCCTGGTGTTTGAAATTCATTCCCATTTCTTGCATGGGACCGGAGCATGCACCCAAGGACACATATTTGATTTTTCAACCAATTTATATGCACTGGAGCATGCGCATGTAGTTCAAATTTGAATTATGCACATAAATGCACTGAAAACTCAGTTAATGCATAAAAATGTCCAAACATACCCCGAAAAATCACAAAAATTCACACAACACTCCTGTTGTTCTATGTTGACATGAGAAAAAAAAAACTTGAAAGCAATAAGAGGCAATGGATATCGTTTCGTCCCAAAAGGTGGAACGTTCCCTACCGAAAACAATCATGCTTGTTGTGAGAAGCACCGGTTTGTGAGAAGCATATACCCAAACCTGCCCCAAATGGGACAAAATTTGTACCACGGCATGTTGATCCCGCTCCATGATAGCATGCCAAGTTTCATGGATTTCAGACGAGTTTTAGATTTACTAGAATTTAAAAACCAGGAATCTCGATGTTTCGCCGGTAATCAACGGTGCCCTGGTGTTTGAAATTCATTCCCATTTCTTGCATGGGACCTAAGCATGCACCCAAGGACACATATTTGATTTTTCAACCAATTTATATGCCTTTGGAGCATGTGCATGTAGTTCAAATTTGAATTATGCACATAAATGCATTGAAAACTCTGTTAATGCATAAAAATGTCCAAACGAACCCCGAAAAATCACAAAAATTCACACAACACTCCTGTTGTTCTATGTTGACACCACTGAAAAAAAATAGCGCGCTATAGCGTCGCTAATAGCATGCTATAGCGTATTGAGAATTGCCTCGCTAAATATATCGGTATACAACGTCTCGCTAATAGCACGCTATAGCGCGATATAGCACGCTAATAGCATATTTTGAGGTCGGCGCTATTTTGCTATAGCGCGCCATTTTTTCCCTTGGTTGACATGAGAAAAAAACTAGAAAGAAATAAGAGGCAATGGATATTGTTTCGTCCCCAAAGGTGGGACGTTCCCTACCAAAAACCATCATGCTTGTTGTGAGAAGCTCCGGTTTGTGAGAAGCATATGCCCAAACCTGCCCCAAATTGGACAAAATTGTACCACGGCATGTTGATGTCGCCCCAAGATAGCATGCCAAGTTTCATGAATTTCGCATTTAGTTTTGGATTTAATAGAATTTAAAAGCAGGCATCTCAATGTTTTGGCGGCAATCAACGGTGCCCTGGTGTTTGAAATTCATTCCCATTTCTTTCATGGGACCTAAGCATGCACCCAAGGACACATATTTGATTTTTCAACCAATTTATATGCACTGGAGCATGCGCATGTAGTTCAAATTTGAATTATGCACATAAATGCATTGAAAACTCACCTAATGCATAAATATATCCAAAAGAACCCCGAAAAATCACAAAAGTTCACACAACACTCCTGTTGTTCTATGTTGACACGAGAAAAAAAACTTGAAAGCAATAAGAGGAAATGGATATCGTTTCATCCCTAAAGGTGGGACGTTCCGTATTGAAAACCATCATGCTTGTTGTGAGAAGCTCTGATATGTGAGAAGCACATACCCAAACCTGCCTCAAATGGGACAAAAATTGTACCACTGCATGTTGATGCCGCCCAATGATAGCATGCCAAGTTTCATGAATTTCAGACGAGTTTTGGATTTACTAGAATTTAAAAACCAGGCATCTCAATGTTTTGCCGGCAATCAACGGGCCCTGGTGTTTGAAATTCATTCCCATTTCTTGCATGGGACCTAAGCATGCACCCAAGGACGTAGATTTGATTTTTCAACCAATTTATATGCCTTTGTAGCATGTGCATGTAGTTCAAATTTGAATTATGCATATAAATGCATTGAAAACTCACTTAATGCATAAAAATGTCCAAACGAACCCCGAAAAATCAGGGAAGTTCACACAACACTCCTGTTGTTCTATGTTGACACGAGAAAAAAACTTGAAAGCAATAAGAGTCAATGGATATCGTTTCATCCCCGAAGGTGGGACGTTCCCTACCGAAAACCATCATGCTTGTTGTGAGAAGCTCCGGTATGTGAGAAGCATATGCCCAAACCTGCCCCAAATTGGACAAAATTTGTACCACAAAGATGTTGATGTAGCCCCATGATAGCATGCCAAGTTTCATGAATTTCGGACGAGTTTTGGATTTACTAGAATTTAAAAACCAGGCATCTTAATGTTTTGCCGGCAATCAACGGTACCATGGTGTTTGAAATTCATTCTCATTTCTTGCATGGGACCTAAGCATGCACCCAAGGACAAAGATTTGATTTTTCAACGAATTTATATGCACTGGAGCATGTGCATGTAATTCAAATTTGAATTATGCACATAATTGCATTGAAAACTCACTTAATGCATAAAAATGTCCAAACGAACCCTGAATAATTCCAATTCTTTTACGATGACTGCAGATAAAAGGTCTAGCAATTTAAACACTGTCCATGGCCACTGTGACCCCATTATGTAATTCAAATCAAGACCAAAAATCAAGTAGGTCCCACACAGGTTATTATAAGCATCCGTGTGAGATGCAGCACAAAATGTCTTCGGACCGTGTCTGAATAAGGGACTGTGTCTGATGACACTTTGCGCGCCAGTTTTTTGTCTGAAGCGATTCCAAATTTTCGGCTTCCGCGGAAATATCTACCTCCCCGCCCCCTCCCCCTTACCAAAAGCCACATTTCCCATCTTTCTGCCTTCCTTTCCAAGTTGAAACCTTCACTCCTTGCTTGCAGCGCCCGCCTCCTCCAAATGACCCTCCTTCACGTTGCCGGCCTCGCCTATCCTGCAGGTAATCCACACCCGGCCCCCATCCTCCACCTCCTTCCACATCCCACATGCCCCGACCGCCGGCGCGAGCGCGACACCTTCCACCCAAATCACCGACCCCTCCACCAAATAAGCGCCGGCCTAAGCCATGGTGAACGCAGTATAGCCAGGACCTCAAGGACCATTTGGTAGCGGAGAAGCAAATCGTGGCCGCATGCGCGGATGAGGTCGCGATGGCTGCCATTCGTGCCGACCCCTATATCTTGGAGGAGCACCTCGCCGTCGAGGCCACCGTTGACGCCTCGCGCGCTGACGCCGCGATGCGGTTGGCTGCTTTAAATGACAGTTCGTGGCGTTTTCTCGAGGCCACCGTCGGTGCCTTCAACGAAGACTACAGGTGTTCTCAGCGTACACGTGCTTACCTCATCTCGAGAGCCAGAAGGTTGGTGCCCGGAGCGGCTCACGAAACTCATCACTACAACGAGGGCACCTACGATGCGGAGGCCTCACCCTATTCCATGTCCAAGAAGCCAATCGTCATCGATATCTCCGACAATGAGGAGTAGCTTGTTTATTAGCTCACTATAAGGACCCATGTTCAGTTTGCTAGCTACTGTCCTTCCTTCACAAATTCTAGTGAATTGTGCTATCTACTTTCACCATGCAATCTTCTGCTATAGTGTATATGTTCTATATGTCGTGCAATGTGGTGTTCAATTAACTGCTTCGTTTAATTCTACAAATGTGATGTTCAATTCTTCAGGGTGCAATATTTCTAAGTTGTTAAGCATGCTTGGTTTTGTCCGCTGTCTGATCTTCTATTAGGAATATGTTATATTGTTCAATTGGTGTTTACTTAACTGCTTGGTTCATTTGTTGTGGCTTGGTTCACTTGTTGTGGTGTTTAGTTAACTGCTTGGTTCAATTCTGCAATGTGATGTTCAATTGTTGTGGCTGCATTCTGTTATTGTATACCATGTGAGGAATAAATCAAATTTGTTTGTACTAAATACATGAGAAACAAATACAATTGCTATATTTCCAAGTTGTTAAGCATGCTTGGTTTGGTTAACTGTCTGATCTTCTATTAGGAGTATGTTATATTGTGCAATGTGGTGCTCAGTTAACGTTTGGTTCATTTGTTGTGGTGTTTAGTTAATCGCTTGGTTCAATTCTGTAATGCGATGTTCAATTGTTGTGGTTGTATTCTCTTATTGTATACCATGTGAGGAATAAATTGAATTTGGCTGTACTAAATACATGAGAAACAAATACAATTGCTATATTTCCAAGTTGTTAAGCATGCTTGGTTTGGTTAATCGTCTGATCTTCTATTAGGAGTATGTTATATTGTGCAATGTGGTGCTCAGTTAACGTTTGGTTCATTTGTTGTCGTGTTTAGTTAACTGCTTGGTTCAATTCTATAATGCGATGTTCAATTGTTGTGGTTGGATTCTCTTATTTTATACCATGTGAGGAATAAATCGAATTTGGTTGTACTAAATACATGAGAAACAAATACAATTGCTATATTTCCAAGTTGTTAAGCATGCTTTGTTTGGTTAACTGTCTGATCTTCTATTAGGAGTATGTTATATTGTACAATGCGGTGCTCAGTTAACGTTTGGTTCATTTGTTGTCTTTGTTTAGTTAATCGCTTGGTTCAATTTCGCAATGCGATGTTCAATTGTTGTGGCTGCATTCTATTATTGTATACCATGTGAGGAATAAATCAAATTTGGCTGCACTTAATACATGAGAAACATATACAAATGCTATATTTCCTAGTTCTTAATCATGCTTGGTTTGGATAAATGGGTTTTCCATGTGGCCTGAATTAATCTGATGAATCTGCAATGTGCTTATTTATCATCAACATATTTTACTGATAGCATGTGAGCCCTTACTTAACCTGATGACTAACTACCTTATATGTGTTGTAGGGAAACAATGGGAAGCACTGAGGTTTACAAGATGGTACTAACTATTATACCTTGCCTTTTTGTATTCTTTTGCCCCATTGCCAATATAAAGAAGATATTTATACACATCCTTGTTTTCAGGCTTCACTGATGATTACCTCTCAAACCACCTCTCGTGGGTCGGGAGGCGAGGAAAGTTTTCATACAACACCCACGGTTCAATATTGAAGTGTTCTGAAGAGGTCGAAGGATGGACGGTCAATCATCCATAGGCACCGGCCTAAAGTTGTAAAGACCTTCAACATGAATGAAGGCTCAATATTCGCCTTCCGCTTCAGCAGTTTTCCAGATGAGATGCATCTCTCTATGTACCGTCTATGATGCTAATTTCGAAAGGTTCTAGATGTTGCATGTGAAACTTGCTATTGGTGCAGTTGTGTAATAGGGTAGCTGAGTGTTGAAGCTATATCATGTTGTACTCTGATGTATTTCAATTATGAAATCCTGCTTCCTTAATATGGAAATGGGATATATTATGTGCTTAATACGAATATCAATTAGATTAGTAAATGGATTATTAATAATAGGGCAATTAGCTTGCTAATTGGGTTTTCCTATTGCAAACGGTTAATGAGAAATCACCATGGGCGATGACCTCAGGCAACACACACAGTTTCTAGGAATAAACCATGTTGGATCAATGAACAATCACGCATGACATTTTCTTCAAAACTGTTTGCGTTACGCCACCTTGCGCAAACATTTTCCTTGTAGTGACTGTGCGGGATGTATATACAAATGGAAACGTTTAGTAAACGTGGTGGCTGACTGTGTGGGATGTACTTACGACCGGAAATGATTTCGCCTGTATAATTGTATTTTTTTTAGCACTACTATACATATTTCTGTATTTGAGTGCTTGTCGGTCGCACACGACCTCATTTTGCCGAGCGTGTGTGCCAGGAGAGCATATCCCCAACGGTTTCTGGGTCGTGTGGGAAGGATCCCCCCCCTATCGCCCACACTCACTTGGCGACGGTTCCGAATGCCGTCCGGAAAGGGGTTAAAAACCGTTGGTTTAGGACCGACGCGCACCAATGGAAACAAAGATTTGAAGTTGTGCTCACATGGATGATTGGATGGATCTTAAAATTGTAGAAGTGGGATTATATGAGCACATGAATGAGTGTGCAAATTTTCAACTTATTTTGATAACCCTAGCTAGTACTTCCTTCACAATGGCTTCTGCCTGACAGAAACTTCGAAAAACTGCTCAGGAATATTTATGAGGCAAATGAAGTTGAATTTTGGCATCTGGCAATGATATGGACATGAAAAGATTCCCAAAAATTTTGGGGTCAATTGGAAAAAGGTAAATGGCACTTGCTTCACAAACTGCCATTCAGGACAGAATAGGAAAGGAATTAATTGAGCATGATGAGGAACATGGCAAATGAAATATTTTTCCATATTTGAGGAAGATATGACCCAAAAAATTTATGAGAATTATTTGGGAATTTTAGGAGTGACAGAAATATAGGTTGCTTCACAACCTAGGGCAAATTTGGTTATTCCTTTAATAGAAAAAGGAATATTCCCAAGCAAAACAATATTGGGACTTGGGCTAGGATGAAAATAGCAAGGTCTAGGGATGGATATGAGGATGACAAGCCACTCCGGAAAGAAAGAAGAGATCATCTTCTCCAGCCTGCACCACATAGCCACGGAAAAAGAAACTCAAGCAAAAACTCGGAAAATCAAATGAAAAGAAAGGGCCAAAAATCAGGGTGTGACATATACGATGCAACCGTAAGGCTTTGTCAATCCTAAAGGTGCTAACAAAGTGTGCAAGCTCCAAAGAATCCTTCTATGACTAGTGCAAGCATCTCGGAGTTGGAATATATTCTTTGATGAGGTGATCAAAGCATATGGTTTTATCTGCACTTATGGTGAAGCATGTATTTACAAGAAAGTGAGTGGGAGCACTACAGCCTTTCCGATAAGTATATGTATCGTAAATGATGTAGAATTTTCTAGAAAGCATAAAGGAGTGTTTGAAAGGAGTTTCTCAAAGAAAGACCTCGGTGAAGCTGCTTACATATTGGGCATCAAGATCTATAGAGATAGATCAAGACGCTTGATAAGATTTTTGTTTTCAATGAGTATATACCTTGACAGGATTTTGAAGTAGTTCAAAATGAAACAATCAAAGAAGGAGTTCTTGCCTGTATTGCAAGGTGTAAATTTGAGTAAGACTCAAAATAGAAAGAGAATGAAAGTCATTCCCTATGACTCAGCCATAGGTTCTATAAAGTATGCTATGCTGTGTACAAGACCTATTGTGTACCTTGACATGAGTTTGGCAAGGGGTTACGATAGTGATCCAGGAGTGGATCACTGGACATCGGTCAAAGTTATCCTTAGAGGACTAAGGAACTATTTCTCAGTTATGAAGGTGATAAAGAGTTCGTCGTAAAGAGTTACGTTGATGCAAGCTTTTACACCGATCCGGATGACTCTGAGTCTCAATCTGGATATATATTGGAAGTGGGAACAATTAGCTAGAGTAGCTCCATGCAGAGCATTGTAGATATAGAAAATTTGCAAAATACATACAGCTCTGAATGTGGCAGACCCGTTAACTAAACTTCTCTCACAAGCAAAATATGATCACACCTTAGTACTCTTTGGGTGTTAATCACATAGCGATGTGAACTAGATTATTGACTCTAGTAAACCCTTTGGGTGTTAGTCACATGGCGATGAGAACTAATCACATAAAGATGTGAACTAGATTATTGACTCTAGTGCAAGTGGGAGACCAAGGAAATATGCACTAGAGGCAATAATAAAGTTGTTATTTATATTTCCTTATATCATGATAAATGTTTATTATTCATGCTAGAATTGTATTAACCGGAAACTTGATACATGTGTGGATACATAGACAAAACATAGTGTCCCTAGTAAGCCTCTACGAGACTAGATCGTTAATCAAAGATGGTTAAGTTTCCTAACCATAGACATGTGTTGTCATTTGATGAACGGGGTCACATCATTAGGAGAATGATGTGATGGACAAGACCCATCCGTTAGCATAGCATATTGATCGTTCAATTTTATTGCTATTGATTTCTTCATGTCAAATACATATTCCTTCGACTATGAGATTATGAAACTCCGGATACCGGAGGAATACCTTGTGTGCTATCGAACGTCGTAACGTGAATCGGGTGATTATAAAGATGCTCTCTGTGTATCTCCGAAGGTGTTTGTTGGGTTGGCATAGATCGAGATTAGGATTTGTCACTCGAGTATCGGAGAGGTATCTTTGGGCCCTCTTGGTAATGCACATCATGATAAGCCTTGCAAGCAATGTGACTAATGAGTTAGTTATGGGATGATGCATTACTGGAATGAGTAAAGAGACTTGACGGTAACGAGATTGAACTAGGTATGCGAATCTGAGATGATCGTATCTCGGGCAAGTAACATACCGATAGACAAAGGGAATAACATATGTTGTCATAACGGTTCAACCGATAAAGATCTTTGTAGAATATGTAAGAACAAATATGAGCATCCAGGTGTCTCTCATGTCTACATAGTTCTCGAACCCATAGGGTTCGCACGCTTAACGTTCGTTGACGATATTGTATTATATGAGTTATGTGATTTGGTGACTGGATGTTGTTCAGAGTCTCGGATGAGATCGCAGACATGACGAGGAGTCTCGAAATGGTCGAAGGTAAAGATTGATATATAGGAGGATAGTATTCGGACACCGGGAGTGTTCCGGAATGTATCGGGTATTTATCGGAGTACCGGGGGGGTGGGGGGTTACCGGAACCCCCGGGGGGAATATATGGGCCATATGGGCCATGAGTATACCTGGAGGCGAGCCAACTCGAGCTGGCTCGGGCCGAGCCTGCCCAAAGCTCGCCGTTCCTCGGGCTGAGTCGAGCCGAGCTCAATGCTCCGGCGAGCCTCAAAACGGAGCTCGGCCCGGGCTTTGCCCTAGCTTGATGCAGCTTGGCAGGCTCCCCAAGCCTGCGTGCTCCAAGTCACTGCCATGTGGGCCTCCACATGGGTGGTCACCGACGGGAGACGAGGAAGACGGTGGCGGCGCTCTGATGAAGCTGGGTCATTGCCCACCGTTCAGGACAAAGACAGCGCGACGCTCCTCGTGGACACGTGCGTGCGCCAGGAAGAAGACGGGCGACAAGGTAGCCTATGGCAAGCGAGGAAGACAGCGGCGGCGCTCCTCATGGACGTACGCGGGCACCGCGAAGAAGGTCCAGAGCACGGCCACGACGATGAGGGGAGCGAGCAAGTGGTCGACTCCATCGACCGCGGTGGCGAGCAGGAAGAGAACGCCAACGAGGTGGAGGAGGAAGGGCGGGCGAGTGGCGAGCAGGTGTCGGTCCCAGATGTCAGCCGGGCGGCAGCGAGGAACCCCTACGGAGGCTGCTACAATGTCTCTCTCTCTCTCTTCGCATCGTATGCGGGCGTGGAGATGTGCATAATCGGGCCAAGGCAGGCGTCTTGGCTATGGGCTGCGTGAGACAGCGTCTTTGGGTTGTTTGCTTTTTCGACAAGTTGGGCTGTTTGGTCGACTTGCTAAGAACATCTTTGGGCTGCTCTGTTGTGCGAGCTTTGGGCTCGCGAGTCAGCCCGAGTCAAGCCTGGCTCGACTCGAGGTGAAAACGAAATCGATTGTGCAGCTCGGCTCAGCCTTTTTGTGTTGCGGGCCGAGCCTGACTTGCTCCGAGCCGACGCAAACTTGGGCCGAGCCCAAAAGCTCGAGCTGAGCGTCCAGATATAGCCATGAGAGGGGAGCACACCAGCCCACAAGGGGTGGCGCCCCTCCCCTATGGTAGTTGTCGGAATAGTATAAGGAAAAAAGGGGTTTGGTCCCCCTTCCTTTCTCTCTTCCCCCTTTCCTTTCTTCTCCGGTAAAATAAGGAAGGGGGGCGCCACCTGGGGAAAACCCCAAGTTGGATTCGGATCGCACTTTGGGGCGCCCGGCTGCCTCCTCCCTCCCACCTATATATATGAGGGGAAGGGGCGCCTAGAACACACAACATCAATTGTTAGCCGTGTGCGGCGCCCCCCTTCATAATTTACACCCCCGGTCATGTTCTCGCAGTGCTTAGGCGAAGCCCTACGCAGATCACTTCACCATCATCGTCATCAAGCCTTCGTGCTGACGGAACTCATCTACTACCTCGACACCTTGCTGGATCAAGAAGGCGCGGGACGTCACCGAGCTGAACGTGTGCAGAACTCGGAGGTGCCGTACGTCTGGTATTTGATCAGTCGGAGCTAGAAGAAGTTCGACTACATCAACCGCATTGTCAAACGCTTCCGTTTTCGGTCTACGAGGGTACGTAGACACACTCTCCCCCTCGTTACTATGCATCTTCATGGATAGATCATTGCCTGTGCGTAATTTTTTTTTGTTTTCCATGCAACCTTTCCCAACAGTATCTCATCATTTGTACTATTATCTACCTAATATTTAAGGGAGGAGGATTTCATAGTTCTCCATACGTCATCCCTCTATACCCGTTGATTTTATGTAAATCACAAAAATTAACGGCTGAGATTTAAAAGTAAATCTACATATATGATTGATCCGTTTTGTTCCCGCAAAAGACACACGTGTTAAAGGATAGATCCGTATATCAGGAAAAAACGATCATCGATCTATCGATCCTTTCCCACAAAAGGCACACATACTGGAAGAGAAAGGCCGTCACGTCCCGTCTGGGTCCGGTTCGCCGTTTGATCAAAGCAAGCAACGGACCCAACACAACAATGACGGACAGCGCTGCCTTCAACGGCAATGATGTCAGAAGATCGATGTGGCCGCACCGGCGACCACACAACAATCGACATCTGCGACCGGCGGCAGCGAAGCGCATAACGCTCATCTTTGCATTGCAGAAGCTGTTGCGCCACAACACTAGCATTCACCGGCGAGGGTCGATCGCAGCGCCAGCAGCCGCGGACAAAGTGTTGTGTCACAAAGACCGGTGGCCCACGACGAGCACGGATCGCTACGCCGGCAAAGACCGACGAAAGTGGAGCTTGGATCGGCGCTGCAGCGCGTCCATGGGCCATGGCGGATGTGCCTCTCCGCAGCGACATGAGTGCCACATTGCAGCCTCAAGAAGATCGACGAGTCGACCAGCGCCAACACCGTGGAGTGAGAGTTGCGCCGGCCTCGGCGCATGAGGTGGTCGATGCATAACATCACCGAGTTGTATTGACCGCCGGCCCCCATCATGGTTGCCGCCGCGATCGCATGCGAAGTTTCAACACAGCACCAAAGAACGCCGGCGATCCTTGCATTGGAGTGGCGACGCCCATCCCAAAGACGGTGAGGCCCTCCATCACGGACGGTCCCATATTGCGGTGTAGCTCACCCTCGCAGCCGCATCCTTCTACCTCGGCGTTGCAATGGCATGTCGACACAAGAAGATCGCGCTTCACCGGGCGCATTTACATCAAGCTTGCAACGGCTGCAGCATACAAGCTTGCGACAGTCATTCCGTGCGGCGCTCGAGCACCGATGGGCGACCCTTGCCGGAGTTCGTGCTCGTGTTTGCAGCAGCCGAGCCTGTCCTTACGGCCGATGGCGGGATGGGTAGCAGCCACTCCGTCCCCTCAGGCGTCGGTGGCGACCTCATATTGCGATGTCGGAGGGGCGAGCATGAGCGGCCCGGGTGGCCGGCTTGCGGCGATGGTGTAGTTAACGTCTGTTCGACTTCCGGACGCGATGCGCCGATATAGCTCTTCGATCGATCGTCACCTTTTCCACAGTGCAAAGCGATGACCAATCGACCCAAATTTAAATAAACCCAAACAAAATTTAGCCGATCGACAAGCCCAGTCAAGCGATGCAAGGCCAGCCAGCATACGATAGGAGCGTATCTATCTATTATATATATATATATATATATATATATATATATATATATAAAGTGATTGACGGGCTCCCAGAAAAAAGATAAATAGACTAGAAAATTCCACAATAATTAGATACATCCACCATCTATTTAATAGATTAAACATTTACACCGTTATTTTTTCATCGGCACGTAACGAACGGCCCTCGCCCCCGTGCCGCCTCATGAAGCGGCCCGGGCGATCTAATCTCGCCGCCGCCACCCCGCCTCCCTCCTCCTCACCGCCGCCAATGGACGCCACGGGCAAAGTCTGCACGCTGCCGGCAGCTGGGGGTCCTCTCCTTCCTCGAGGCACTCGTGGCGCGGACACCTTCCTCTTGGTCAGCGACTGGAGGCGGCAGCGTTCGCCAGCCGGCGTGGCCCGGCGGTGCCGGGTTGGAGCGGTGCGCGGCTGGTGGCGCGGTCTCGCGTGGTCCGGCACGGATCTGGCGGCCACGGCCGACGGCGGAGGGTGGTGCTGGGCGCGAGGGTGGTGCTGGGCGCGGAGGGTTGCAACGCGGGCCGGCGGCCGAGGTCGGTCCTTTGGGAGCCGGGCGGAGCTGGATCGGTGGTTGCCGCGGCTCGCCTCTGCTCGCTGGCTTGCCACGGGTTTGGTGGCTGGCGGCGCCGGAGCGCGGATCTCGCCCGGATCTGCGTTGCGGCTGGCCGGGCCAAGCATCCTTGGAGTGCTCACGCGGAGTGCAGCATTGTCTCTCGAGCCTTGCGTGGGGCGTAGTAGGATTGAGGGTGTAGGTGGTACACCCAAGATCGGGCGGTGGCGGGCGGCGATGTAAGCGACCATGGCGGCGGCGGCGGCCGCGAGGCCTTGCTAGGAAGGGTCTTGGCGCGCGGGCGTTCGATTCTTTGCGTGTGGCGAGGCGTTGCCTCGGCGGTGTGGGTGCCGGGAGTGTGGTCGGAGGTGTGGGTCGGATCCACTCTAGTGGCGATCCTCGAGCGGGTGAAGGCCACCGTAAGCGGATCTGGCGTTGCACCGCTCGGTGGTTGCTGCGGCTCCTTGTCGATGTTGAAGGTGACGGCTTTAGCGCGTTCCCTCGGCAGTGAGGGGGCCTTCGATGGCAAGTTGCTGCGGTGACGGCGGTGCGAGGCATCCGACGGACCGGCCGAAATCTTGGAGGCGTGGAGATGTGCGGCGCCACGAATGAAAATCTGTTTGGTTGTGACCGGACCGGCGTTGATGGCACCCGCGGTGTCATTCACCTTCTGGAGGCTTCGTCGAGTGCAACGCCATCCTCCTTGCGTCCTCGTGACGGCAGCTATCTCCGGGCGAAAGCCTTGATTCAGAGGATCGGCATGATGGCAACGCTCTACGAAGTTGTTACTCTGTTGGGAGCATTGTCTTTGGGAGACTCGAGGTTCCATGATGTGCTTCTCCGATGTTCACCGGCCGCTCGGATCTTTCTCCTCCGGCACCATGTACGGCCGTCGTAAGCAAATCCAAGGAAGCTGGAGTTGCTGTTCTTCAGAGGACGTCAGTGTCGGCCGAGACGCGGCGAGGGGCTTGTGGGTAGGCTTTTTGTGTCGTAGTTGTGTTGTTGTGTTTGGTTGTCCTTGTACGATTCGGGTGTGGAGTTGGTCGCCTTTGTTGTTCGCAGCGAGTGGTAGAGGTGGTTGTGTACGTCATCGACGATTTTGCAGAAAAGTCCCTACAGTTTTAGGTATTCAACCCGCAGTCCCTTTTTAAGTGATTACTGTGAGATAACGTTTCGTTTTTGCACAAAAAAACCCTGTAGTTTGGTCTATTGCCCGCGGTCCATACACCTGTTTTATTAATCGGGACCGAGTCAACGCGGCGGCTCGAGCGGCAGCTCGATGCAGAACGGCGGCAGCCGGACCTTGCAGGGTCCGGATCCGCACGCGGTAGCGGCTGGGGAGGTGGGCGGCGATGCGGGGTTCGCCGTTGACGACGAGGAAGGCCGGAGCGCGGCTTCTCGGGCGGATCCATGGCGGCTCCTGGGCAGATAGGAGATATGGAGGTGAGGTGGAGAAGAAGGAGCTCGCCGGAGCCGGGCGACGGCAGATGGGGGCGGAAGACGGATGGATCCGGCCCAGCGGCGCGAAGTTCTTGCAGGTGGAGACGGGGTTGGTTCTGCGCGCAAACGCCCACCTTGGCCGCCTGCGACGACTCATCGCCGCCGTGGGAGTCATGAACTCCGACCACGGGGACTCGCACGCCCTGCAGCGGCTGGAACTGGCTGAAGGTCATTCGACATCCTCGACTTCATGCCTTCCCCACGCCCTCCTCCATCCACGACCTCTGGTACACTACTGTTCCTCCCTCTCCTCTCCTTCCCAATCCACCCCGTAATTTCTCTGTTCGCTGTCTTGGCGATCCTAAATTTGGCTTGCTTCCCCGTCCTAGCAGCTAGGACTTATGCTACTCCCAGCTCAAGCTCCTCAAGCATGCTGCATGCTACTTCTTCCCTACATCCTGAAGGTATGGAACTTACACTACCTCTCTGCACCCGTGGATGGCCCTGGACCAGCTGTCCCATTGGCCTTGTCACCTCCCTCCCTCTCGTTTCCTTGCAAGATATAGCCATTTTTGTTGAGAGATAAATGTGCGGCAATGTAAATAGGCTATGCTAGGAGTTCAGTTTCCCAGAGAACGAGAATTTGTCCATGTTACTCCGAATGAACCTATTTTCAGCATCATCACTAATGTTTTCAGATGTCACCTTTATTGCTGATGAGTTAATGTTTGATGCAACCCTGCAATCTACAATTTGCCCGTCAGAAGGTTACCTGAAGCTTAAAATAGAGAAAATGGCTATTAACCTCATGATTTTGTGTACTAAGTCACAAGGTATTTTTTTCTCAACCAAATAAGAGTTTCATTATTATTTTTGAGCAATTTAGAATTGCTTTTTCATATTTGTTGGAGAATCAGATCGATGAATATTGAGTTTATATCAATTAAGGTATCTTTTACAAACTAATACTGTCTAATCTGACACCCTGTTAACCTCATGATTTCGTGTACTACTTATTTCCTCATGATTTTTAAGTTGCACGATTTGGCTTTTGGAGACAATTTCAGATCCGGCTTAGTGACAGGATCATCTTTTTCTTGAGTTATTTTGCTAAAAACATCACAAGATATGGTCCTAATTGTTTGCAGATTTATCTCTATTCAATCTGCCTTCACTGAACTTCTGAACACTAACACTGAACTTCCTGGTGTTAATTCTACCCTGCAGAACTAACACTAATTGATTTCCATGAGGCATGCCCTCAATGTGCAACAATATCATTCTTCCTGGTGTTGCATTAAATATACCTCTTATTTAGAAAAATATATCCTTTGGATTTGGGAGCAGTATATTAGGTAGACATCGTTTGGTGAACATCTGCAGGGTAGAATTCTTGGTTGACTCTAGAATTTTGTTGTAGATTAGTCGGCAGATTAGAACGTCTTTGGCGAGTTCTTTGTTGGTTAGGTCCAGCTCCCTTGGCACTGGACCTAGCAAATGCGTGTGCTTGTGCAGATCTCTCATCTATCCACTGCACCACCTGTTGTTGGATGGCAGTGGGGTGTCCAAGCGTGTGGAAGACCTATCCGCCGTGGCGGCGCAGCTCAGCTCCGAGGAGAACAGTTCCAAGGCCCAACTAATAGTCTACCACAACTCTTAGCCCATTCCTAGACTGTAATTAAATTGCATTATCAATCAATCATAGGCTACAATTAACCAGTGTAATTTGGATGTGCAACACCAGAGACCATTTGATTGAATTGGTGGTATAGTAATGCTATCCTGATACAATTATTAGATCCTTTTGTCCTGACAAGATGGTCTTTGTCCTGTCATGCAGATGGTCTTTCGTCCTGTCAAGCAGATGGTTAATTACTGGACAGGTAGAGCATGGCATTTTCCGTGTGCAATCCACACTGACAAGCCTGCAGAGGCTACTTCAAGTCAAGTGTCTTTAGAATTTCTTACTATGTCTACTCATGTAGTATTTAGATTAGAATAATATCAGATTTGATTGATGCCCTCAGTTCATCACACACACTGACATGTTACTTCTTTCTGGCTTTAACTTTGAAGCCCAAATAAGCATCTTTTGCTACTTAATTAATTGCACTTGTAGACATTTTTTATTCTCAGTTTATGAATAATATATGTTCACAAGACATAAACTTAGAACTTTTGGCACATATGTACTTTAATATTCTTGCACGCTTTTATTCCTTGATTTTTTTCATTGAACATGTGTGTCAAGTTAGTGTATAATTATTTTCATCAGAGCTTGTAACATGGCATGGTTTGAAGGATACTAATAGCTTCATTCGTTGTGATCCTGGGACCTAGACATATCTTTCATACCAATCTGTTTTTTAGTGATGACACCTGAACGTGTAACTCATACTATTTTTCTAGATGTTTTTTTTTGCTTATACTCATGGTTATGGTTGTGGTGTATTAACATTGACATGATGTATGGATTTTTCAGAAGTTGAGCACACATACTCATGAACGTTGTGCTGCTTATTCGTTATCCACCCATACTGCTCAGAAGCCTGCCGCTTTTTTCAATGGTCTTCACGGATGGTTGTTGAGCCCATCTCAGATGAATAGCTAGATACCAGGATGTAGGGCTATCATTTATCCCTAACAAAATTGAAATTTTTTTCTTTGGTACGACACGATAGTTCTCTAGATTATAATCATTATAATTACTTGCAAGTTCTCAAGAAATAATTGTTGTGCAACTATACAAAATACGATCAGACTGAATTAAGGGTATAGCTTGTAATATGGCGCCAGTTCTTGAATTAGTTGTTTCATGCCATTTGAAATGTTTTACATAACACATTGGAAAGTATACTTAAATGATTGGTCTCATTCGTTACATGTCGTAAAATTTACACCATTTTTCATATGTAGCTTGCTCGGTTCACCTAAGCAAGAAGTTTGTTATTTTTCTCATAGATGAAACATCTTGATTTATTATCAACATGTTGTTTGATGTGTATGAGGATTTTATGTTTGACATGATTAATGTTGAACAACTAGAACATTTATGCTTTGTTTCGACGCACGAACAATTATACTACTATACATGGTGACAATAGCATTACTTTCACAATGTCACTAGAGATGAGGGTAACCTTATGGGAATTACACAGGAGCACCTATGCGCTCATGGGTGCTCCACACCCATTATGTTCAAAAAAGTACTGAGATTTTTTTTAAATCTGGGTTTTTGGGATATAAAACCTGGGTATACAATCTACGTTTGCGTGAAATTTTGTGAAAAATACCAGAAAACATGTCAGTGGCAAAAAAGACAAAAAAATCCTATGTATAGAAAAAACTATTTGGATGAATTTTAGTTCTTTCTCTGCCACGGATACATTTCTTGGTATTTTTCTATGAAATTTCATATGGTAGTAGGTTAGACACCCAAATTTGGGATCCCAAGATTTAGATTCTTTCGAAAAATTTTGGTATTTTCTGAATTTAATTTTCATATAGGGGGTGGAGCTGTAGGTTTTGCGATTTTTCCCGTTGCAACGCACGGGCATATATATGATTTAGGTGGGCCACGTCAGCAGTTGGGCTGGCAGGCAGCTAGCTGGGCTGGATGGGAAACTGGGGAGAGAGAGAAGGAGAGTTGGGCCGGACTCGCGTTGCTAATTTATTTTCTCATTTTAGAAAAAGAGAAACAGATGGAAAGGAGAGAAAAGAAAATATTTAAGCCATGGGTGCGACGATACGAGAGGAGTGTGACATGTAGGGGAGGAGGAAAAGGAGGCAACAGAGTTAGACGGATGGAAGGAGAGGCCGCGCGGAGGTCCAATGAGGCTGAGGGATGCCGAAAGCCCTCTTCGCACATGTCCGGAAGAGAGCTAACCACCAAATGCAGTTATGTATTATGAGCTAGATGTATATAAAGATTTATCACCCGTAGCAAAGCACGGGCATTTTTGCTAGTAAAGTTAAGGTACGCAATTTGCATACCCTCGAGAAAACATTTACAGTTTACAGCCATTAGATGTGTTTTAAGTTCCCAGAAAAAAGATAAATAGACTAGAAAATTCCACAATAATTAGAAACATCCAGCCATCTATTTAATAGATTAAACATTTACAACCATTAGATGTGTTTTAAGTGAATAAAATTACACACCACTGCCATTACCAGGAAAAAACGTTTAGTTTCCAAAAAAAAAAAACGTGATGTGGCCTGATTCCTCCGTATATACACGCATTCATTAGCGTCCTAAAAAAGGCTGTCGTGTGGTGGCCTGACTCCTTCCTATATGCACGTATGCACTAGGATAGAACTTTCATAAAAAACAAATCTAACCTGACATGGATTTAAGTCTTTGTTTATACATGCATCTATTATTCCTTTATATGGGCGCATGAGAAGGAAAAAATATTAATTCTTTTGATGCAAGCCACATCATTAAAGTTAGCTCGATGGCTGGGTTAATAATTTAGGACAACGCTAACGCCTACACGTGTGGTGGGAGCTAAACCCGCCATTACGCCTATAACATACGTCTGACTACGCCATGTCACCGCATGCATGCATTTGAAAATCTTTTTGGATTTTCAGTTGTTTTATCTCTTAAATGAAAAATCCCATTGAAGATCCGTTTCCACCATTAAATCCCTCGCGACGAGATCTTCGAAACTAGATCTCATATCAATATATTTTGACAAAAAAAAAATTGGTTAAAAGTTGTCATGTATATTGCACATGAATTGCCATGATGTTTACACTAAAGTTGTCATGTTATGTTTCAGATATTTTCTTTTATATTAAAAAGTAAATTTTGACATATTATAAAATAAAGAATTAAGAAACTAGACTTGCCATGCACCATAAACTAAAATTGCCATGATACATGCACTTAAAATTGCCATGGTTCATGCAAAAAAATATTTTCATGGTCAAAATACTGGAATTGCCATCATCAAAAACTAAAATTGCTATGATCTACAAACTAAAATTGCCACATGGCAACTTTAGTTTAAGCACCATGGCAACTACAGTGTAAACATCATGACAACTTTTGAGAAAAAAAAATTCGTTGAAACATATCAACATGAGGTCTAGTTTTGAAGATCTCGTCGAGACGGATTTAATGGTGAAAACGGATTTTTAATTCGCTTTTTTAATTAGGAGATAAAATATTTTTAAGCCGAAAACAAAAAGATTTCTACTGATATTATCTGTTTATACGTGGCAAAATAAGTGGTGATGGAGGCGTGTGGGTGATGTGCAAACGCCCACACGTGTGGGCGTTAGTTTTTCGATAATTTATGACTAAGATTCAAAGAGAGATTACTTTTTTGTGTCGTAGATTCCGCGCCATGTATGCACGTTAAAATTAAATCCACTTTGCACTAAACTTGGACCCCACGCATGTGTTTTTTTTACTCCTCAACCACATATCTTATTGTGGTACACACACGTTAACCAACTATTAAGGTGTTTTGCGAATCAATCTGTGGTTGAGTTGGTTAGGTGGACAGTGGTATCCCCAACCCACCAGGATTTGAATCCTGGTGCTCGCATTATTCCTGGATTTATTTCAGGATTTCCGGCGATGCGCTTTCAGTGGGAGGAGACGTTCTCACGATTTGACGAGGCGCTTACGGTGACTTCATAAATCTCAAGATGATATGCCGGCTTAGTCTCTCGGAGGTGCTCATAGGGATAGGGTGTGCGTGTGTGCGTTCATAGGGAAGAGTGTATGCGCGTGTATATGAGCGCTTATGTCTGTACTGATGCTCAAAAAAAAACTATTAAGGTGTTTTCAGAAGAAAAAAAGATTAATGTAGCTGCACGTACACTAGGTACATGTTATATATTATTTATGCATCCGCATAAATATAAATAATGAAAATGTATAGAAAGATTATCAAACATAATTTTTAAAAATATGCAATACTATTAACTATATGCATAATATAAATAATGATCTGTATAAAGATCATCAAACATAATTTAAAAAAGTTAATATGAATTATTATTAATTTATTAATAATTAATTACTATTACTAATTAGAGCGTAAAAATACAAACTACATCAGACATTGAAAAAACACATTTATTAGATCTTTCCCGTAAGTGCGACATCTCTTGGTATGAACGGGAAAACAAAAGTTTACAAATATTTCAGAAAAAGAATTTCCTTAAGTAAAATAATAATAAAATCATTAACATTTTCACTAATTATTCAAGGATAAAGAAGAAGTCTAAATAACAAATTTACCATGTCATGTGTTTGAAACAAAAATGTGAAGCGTAATGTCCCATAATAAATACACATATATTGTTCCCGTAAAAACAGACATATATTGTTATTGTTCCTAGAAGCCTCGTGCCTGCAAGCTAGGGAGGCGCAAGAAGGTGGGTATGCCATTGTTCTAGACTATATTTCTAGAGTGACTCAGTTTTACTGTGAGACTAAGTAGTTACAAATTACCATACTGATTCTCTTTTGATAGAAAGAATATATTGAAGACTCATATATCGTAAATTTGAGCACCAGCATTTGAACCATGCTAGAAGGATTCATGCCACCACAACTCCATCATCGCACCAGTAGGCGCTTCCAAAAATTATCATATTAATCACATACTAGAAATATTTGCATCTATAGAAACAATAACTTTTGGCCATCAATCGGGTGAACCATCCTTTTATAAGTAGATTGTAATCATTAGATCTTCGTAAGTAAATCTTGGAAAATTTAATCCTGGAGATACTCATATCCTCAACTAATACCACAATTCAATAGGAAAAGAGGGGCGCCGTAGTAATCCCCAAACAGAAAATAAAACATTTGGTCATCAATCTGGTGGATCATCTATTTGTTAGTATACCACATCTGACATATCATAACAAATAAGAATAGCTAGATGTATCATAGTTGATAGATTTTATAATCATATACAAACATATGATCTGAGTATTTGATTATTGATTGAACTAATTTTTTTACTCATAAGTTAAATCTATTACGCACGGCGGTTATTACATCGCTTCTGAACCTGATACACTCCACTGATATTTAAACTAATGCAAGTCATCACCAAATTTATATACGAAGTATATGATTGTGAGGCACCCAATCCAATAGTTAAATTTGGAAAAGAAGAGCAGCGGTACTATGTACTTCATTCAACCCTTATATAAAACTTAAAAAAAGAATCACATGTTTTTCCAAGATTTGAAAGAAATGTGATGAAATATTTACTACGAACAAGCATTTACAAATTACATTATATCTGTTGAGTCGCAAAACACAGGAAAACAATATGATGAAGGGAGAATATTACATGAGTCGGAAAATGAAAAATCGTGACCTGTAGGTCGAACTTTAGAGAATGTTGCCGCTATGAAGGATGAGGAGGATGTGCCCACCGCGAGCGAAATAGAGATGATCCATCCGACTTGCGCCCTTATGAAACAAAATGTCGCCGGCAACAGAAGCTGGATCCAAGAGGGCTGCGGGTCAACGGGAAAATGAAATCAATATCCAAGCAAAGGCACGGACACCATCGTCTCTGTTTACCAGCCTAAGAGACAAACCAGCCGCCGTCCAGGGTCAATGTGTGACCGAACCAACTGCGGGGGTGGCTCCAGGTGTGGACAACCAAACAGAATGCAACAAATCAAGAACGAAGCTGATGGGAGCATTCCGACATCATCGATTTTTGAGTGAGAAGATTTTTTTTTTGTTTTTTGAGTGAGAAGAAATATTTAGGGAAAGATAAAAGGGGTCGGGGAAGATGAAAAATCTCAATGTGTGAAAGTATGAGTAGGGGAAAGACGACGGAGAAGTCAAGAAGACTATAGAATGGGACAGTGAAGAATTGGTGGGATCCATCAAAAAATGACATTTTCTACATGCACCTTGCTACTGTGAATGCACGTGTCTCATATATTAATCCAAAATATATCAAGGGTTCTTTTTTGGTAATATGAAAAAAGGACTGGTATGATGATAGCGAAAATTACATTATATTTTACTCTCACAGTGTCCACCCTTGGTACTATTGTCCACGTCTATGAAAGCAAATAACTACCAGCAATGCCTTTATGGATATCTATACTATATAAAAAGCCAAAATCAATTTCAGTACAAACTCACTAAATAAATATGACAATCTTCCATACCGTTAGCAAAATAACTTATGACTACACAAAATAACGAGAACTACTAATTTTTATTTACAGTAAAACTAAGCAACATGATAAAAAAAATACAGCCACAGGATACAAATATAATTTGAAGAATGCCGTCGTTCAGCAAACTACAGTTAGTATAACATGCTAATTAGCAAGTAAACAATGAAGAAAAACACATAATTTATATATCAATACAAAATTTAAACATACCAAAGACACAAATATGTTTGCAAAATTCATATATTTGAAAATGTCATCATATTTGCCTTTAATTTTTAATTGACAGATCAAATAATATATTCTCAAAATTTAACTTCATAAAATCCTAGCCCGTGCATTGAGCGGGCCACTTTGCTAGTTTCTCAAAAAAGAAAAACAGATATGAGCGTTCATGAATCTTGGACGCCACACACAATCAATCGGCGGCAGCGTTCCCGAGTCCCTTGCTCTGTTTATATGCTGCTACTCCACACACGCAACGTGCGTCTATAAAAGAAACAAACAACCACATGTCACTAGATCGGCATCGCGCCTTGGCGCGAGGGTGCCGGTCCCAACGATGTGGCGAAGCAAGTAATGGTCAAGTTAGTAGAAAACCAGGGTTTATCAGGATATAACAGAATAAAGGAAAGAAGAAACATTCATATGTAATAGGAGCAAGACATCATAGATGGAAAACAAAACTGTAGTACAACACATCTCCATAGCCAACAGAACGACAACACAACACATATGAGGATGCAATGTTCATATACAGGGTAAATTAAAGGATACAATTGTTCATACACGGTACATATCAAGTACAAAAGGATGGATAGATGTAACAAAGGGGACGCATTCACAAAAGAAGAGGGAGATCACACGCTAGTTTACACGGTGCATCACAGGAGCTAGTGGCATCGAATGAAAGTCCAGTCCCATGGTTCATGAATCCAAACAAACATAGGGACTTGTATAATCTAAGAGGTCCTGGAATCACGGTAATTGGTAGTCAACAAACAAAAGTAACCACCAGTTTCCAAAACCCTACTATGTATTAGTAAACATATGGTTGTCACATAAAAGTGTCTTCATCCAAGGAAATCAAAAACAATATTTATGGTTGCTTGTCACGACCACGTCACTAATACAACACATACGTCAAGTACTCCAACCCTAATGGGGAAATGACACTCTATCTTCCCATGAAAGGTTAAGTGTAGGTCCAAAAGAAAACAAAAGAATTCATGGTTTCTTCAATGACAAATTCATTTGAAAGCAAGTGGAAAACTGGTAAAGCTTTGGAGCCTTGCACAGGGTTGAAACTTTAAAGCCTCACATTCCCAAGCAATCTTAAGGAGGGCCAACATAATTGAAACCAAGAAGAATTAAACAATATATCAGCTAGAGAGCAATACCTGCACTGGCCAATGATGACAAAGTGGCATGTTTGGGAATAATTATGAAAGGTTCCTATTCATCTTCACACAGTGCATGTTTCAACAATAATTCTGCCCCCGATAGAAACAATTCTAGCGAGTGAGCACTTCCTATCAATGTATCTCCCTGAAATGAAATAAGTTAATAATCAGATTTCATCCTCCCTAGAATGGAGCAAATTAATAATTTGATTACATTCTTATAAGCAACATATTGCCTAAATACTCCATAGAGGTTACTGACAAGTAAACAACATAAGCCACATGCATCAACAGATAAATATCACAGGTCTTTCAAGAAAAATTATCACATGCCAGCAAAACAAAGGTTTTGGTAAGTATTTTCCTTCATGTACTCACTCTACAGGATAAACAAATTGGTACCTGGAATCAAAAGGACCAACTTTTTTTACTGAATAATAAGGGTTAGCTAAATTGATGAACCAATTATCACAGTAACTTCAACTCCATCATGGACACTATCTATTTTCAAAAACAACAAGGATCGACTAAATAGATAAAATACTAAATCTACATATCTAAATAGAAAGACTTCATAATTGGCTTCTATCTTACCAATGTAATCGACACCTATAATTGACTCAAAAATATTAAAGCCTAACCCGAACCAAAATGGAGGTCACAATCTATTACCTTGACATAAGAAGTACCAACATAAAAAAATATAGGCAAAACCATTTGGAACCTCGATAACAAGAGTGGTGGTTACATAAGAAGTGGTTTCACCATTTGAGAGAGTGTGGCCATGAGTTTACTGCTTAGGTTTCACCGAAGCATTCAAAACGAACATATTGTTTAGACACATATTGATTAGACAACGCGAAGAGCTACAAATATTTACTGGTGCAAGTTTGAAGAAAATGATTCAATAAATAGGCGCTTGTAGTGAAACAACTGGGAAAATGTTTCAATAAATAGGCGCTTGTAGTGACTCATGATAGAACCACTAAATCTTCTCTAGCCTTCAATTGAATGTATTATTTTAGAATTGAAAAATTGCACACAAGAGCATGTAAGAGGCACAAGTACCTCTATCAAGATCAAAAGCAACACATAAAAGGCGTATCAAAGAGTTCACAGGTTTCCAAGTTCATGGATACATTCCTGCAACATATAGCAACATAAATGATCCAGCAATAGGTACCTCTGTCAAGCAAATGCTTCACATTATACCGAATCGTATTTAAGTGCCAGGAGGTTAGCAGAGAATTTCTAAATAACTGGATATGAAAGAGAAGTAAAACAAAGCAACACATATTGCCTTTTGAAGGGGGCAAGTAGATCAATGCTACCTCTGAATATAAAATTAGGCATGTTTATGGAGGCGCATAGCGTGCCAGCCGGATCCCCTCTGCTATGGCCAAAGCGGCAACCTGCATGACAGGAGATGGAAGGAGCATCAGTGAGAGAGAGAGAGAGAGGCTAAGACGAATCGGCACCACGAAGGGGAGCCGCACTGGCAGAAGGAGGCTCACCTCATCACGATGTCCTCATCAGCCCCTATATGGCGGCGGCCTCCGGTGCGGTCTGCCGGCAGATAAGCAAAATCCATCAACCAACAGAGCACCAACTACCTGCTTGAATATGTGCAATCCTCAATTGACATGAGCCATATATAAGTTAGCAATTCAAGAATCCATTATAGCAAGTTTTAGCCTCCTGGCTTGTTTAAGTATAGTGAACCACTAATTAATTTTATTATCCTCGTTTGTTTAATTAGCTCCATTGTAGATAGATTCATCCTGGGTTGTTTAATTAGGGAGCCACAAATTCATTCTAGCATCCAGGTTTGTTTAATTAGTGAGCCACTAATTATTCAATCAACCGAACAGTAGATACACACAATAAGTGATATATATGCAACACTTACGCAACCATTACTTGCGTTGCTCTCATCATGACACACATCATCTGCTTGCCATGGCAACACACTTACACTGATGTACATGGCATCAGGTTTCAGCATCCATGATGCAAAAATAGCAAGTAAAGCTACATGTATGCTACCTTACTTGATTTAAACAAAATATATGACTTCACTAATCTTATTTTCTCAGAAAACCAATGTTCTTTTTAGTTCCATGTAAAAAATAGTACTCCCTCCATCCGGAATTACTTGTCGCAAAAACACATAGAAATGAATGTACCTAGAACTAATATGAATGTAGATGCATTCATTCTTGTGACAAGTAATTCGGGACGGAGGGAGTATGTCATAATAAAATAATCAATTGATCATTTGCTAAGAAGTATCCATTGATCCCATACAACAAACTAAAGCAAAAAGAGAGAAACTAAAATGAGCATAAAGGAACACTAAAAATAGACAGATCAGAGGAGGAGGGGAAGTTAGTACGAGAAGAGAGCTGGGGGAGGAAAAAGAGAGGATAAGGGCTCACCGGAGGACAAGTAGGGCGGCGGTGAGGGGTGCCTGGCGGCACGGGAACAGGAGAAGCCTTCTCTCGCTGGACCCGCGTGCCCCCGTGCGGCATGAACCTCGCCCGTGCCCCTCCTCGACCCTATATCGACCTCCTCCACTCTTCTTTGGCGGCGGCAGGACCAGCCCCGTGTGGTTGTGCTCCTCGGGCAACCGCGACCGCTGCCCCTATGTTAACCGATGCTATCAATGACAAGGAGAAACCTGCAGAAACATATATCTTGCTTTAGAAAAATCGAAAACAGATGCATGAAAGACCAAAATCTGGAAACTGTGCAAGAACATGGATGTACAAATTGAGGGCACAATCTCACATTCCTCAAGCAATCAATTTACATGGTCTATAAAATTGCAGCGTCTTACTAAAATACAATCAGATAGAGCAGCTCAGATCGAGCGACCGCTATATTCTCTTAGGCTCCACTAATTGTGAGGATACATGTGTAGAGTCACACGATTGAAACAATGAAAATAATAGATCATTGCGTACGAAAAAAAATTACATTTTCCAATTTGAAGGTATGTTAGTGCTCTCAGCTACCTAAACCGGCTACCCACTCAAACCAATGCATCCACTTGTACAATCCATAATATATCAAATTACACACTAACTCATAATTAACCCAACAGAGAAAGCCAAGGAATAATGGAGAGGGGATTCTGGTAGTGCAGGAGAGGGTAACTTTATACCTACTATGTTGACCCGACTGCCAAAGAACACTACCACGGTGGCGTCGACCTGAGAGGAAGTAGGCAGGGAGCACATGTCAGGAAGTAGGCAGGGAGCACAGGCAGCAGGAAGAGGAGATATCTCACTATCTCCTGTTATCACTGATTTCCATAGTCCAATCAGACCATTTCTCTCTCATCAAAATAGACAATGATATTTTGTTGTCTTAAGATATTCTCAAAAGGAAATGGCATTTTCATCTTTAAAAGGGTCAAAGATGAACCTATAATGTGAATGTGTATACGTATGTTCCAGAAGAGATCACCAATTTTAACTGATTTGTGAAGTTCACCTTTGTAAGAAACCAAACCGTACTAAATGAAGCTACTGCATTCGCCAAGGGACACAACACATTAAAGGGCAAGCGAAGGCAACTAAATTTAGCAGTAGAGGGTCTACTTATCCACGGAGATTAGGAGGGGAAATAGCAATCAATTTGGTCAAGAAGAAGGAAAATTGAAACAGGGTCAAACAGCCTGTGAGTGTATCTTGGGGCTGGATAAGCACAAGTAAGGAAGAAAGCAAGTAACTTTGACTCCCGGATACAACACCCCTGCTTTGCGCTGCCCAAGAGAATCAAGATACATGAGCCAAGCACAGATCAAGCAGAATATGGGATTTCGTCAATTAATAATAATAGTTTTGTATTTTTTTACTAAGTAGAGCTCCAAGCTAAACTTTCCGCTATTGATTGACCTAACAAACCATAACCACGCTTATTTGTAGGGTTTAGAACTCCAGGCTAAAATACCATGCTTTTTCAGTAAAATACCATGTTTTTTTCACCAATGAAACCATAGCCATGGAGTAAAACTAATCTATGGCTATTTTTTACGGAGGGAGTACATGATAACATACACCCATCGTTTCTAAGAAAAATAAGCATGGGTATACAAATGGAGAAGCTTGCCATTTTTCCTTATCTTGCAAGAAATTATCTTCTTGGTGCTTGAAGCATGAGACAATTTGTCTTTCTTGATCAATCTACAGAGATTATAAGATTTGAATTCCGATAGAAATCAAAACCCCAACCTTCGCTAACTTAACCAGACACATAAAGTAGAGTGCAAAGCAAATAAAAAATAAACCCAAATGATACAAGCTAGGACGGCGCATTAAGGATGCGATATATGATTAATAAGAGGAAGGGTTGGTTATATATATTTTAAAGTGGAGAGAGAGAGAGGGAGATCCTTTATTGCAATTGTTCATCTAATTCTTGGACTGTTTGAGTAAACATAGCTGATAAAATATTAGAATAAAATTAGCATTTATACTCAGATTCTATCCTGTTATTCCCCAGACATCTTGTGGGCTGTTAAAAGGATCACGTATATGAAGTAACAGAGACCTTTGTTCTTTGGTAATCTCTCATGTGGCCATTAATCAATCATATACATATTAGCCGCGACAAAAGAGCTATGCACATTATCTACCCTACTTCTCTACCTTGACCAGTTGGTGTTATGTGTGGCTGTAGATAATAAAGTACATCATCACACCTTTGATCCATAGGTTAAGGTAGCCTTCTACCTCAATCATCACATCAAATATCTTTCTATGGGCTAAGAGGAGAAAACCATCAAACATGGGATAATAAAAATGGATTCACCATGAAAGAGTAAGGAGAGACTTGGTACCTCTGGTTCATTGCAGATCAAGATGAGGCAAGGATGCGTTGGGGATGGAGATGGAACTGCTGCTGTTCAGCAACCATCCACAAGAACAGGTGATTCCGCGGTAAGGATCGGGCACCCACATCATGTCTGCTGGTTCCTCACGATGGATCCCCTCACAGAAGACAGGACGATGGCGCGTCAGCCTCATTGCCCGCAGCACCCATCTTCTTCTGTCTAGATGGGCGGCGTGAGGTCGAGGATGACCCAGTGCTTCTAACCTTGGCTGCAATTCACCGCAGTTAATCTACACAATACGAACTTGTTCACCAGATCCGAAAATGAATGACAAAAAGGTTCAGTATCAAGAGCTGAGCATACACCCCATAGAAAAAGAAGGCATGGACGAATTGTTTGTCAACATCCAACCAGTATATATATAGAACCAGAAACACAAAATAGCTGCAAGACCAAATAAAAAGGGCATCAACAACACACTTATGTAAAATAGTGCAAAGTAAAAAATAAATCATATATTTTACACTGTAATAGGAGAAATCTTTATTATCCAGTCCATGACTCTATTTGCAAGCTAATGTGAGAACAAAGGAATCTGGCCAGGATTTTTTTTTCATCTTCTCCAATAACAACAGAAAAAAGAGATACAACCAGCTCTCCTAGATGTATATATCTAGCAATTAAAATCACTGTAAGAAGGAACCTGGTAAAAGTAGCCATACAAATCTATGGTGTTCAGGTGTTCGGTAAAATTGAAAAGATGATGCTTGAAACTATTTAAAATGGAGATTTGGAAAGAGGCAAGTAATTGCCGAGTAGGCTTGTACTGGATACCAAACATGGTACTCTCAAAAGGTAAACAGAAAATCAAATCATGTAAATAGACCTGACAATTGCCGTCTTCGTTGACCTTGAGCTCAACCAAGCCGTACAACACCAACCTAAGTAAGAGATCATATTGGGATCAAATCACATACAATTAGAAAAACCTACCAAATAGCACTGAAAATTATGTGCAGATTTATAGGGTAAATGATACTCATTGATGCTTAAACTAACTAATATATATTCACTCACATGATTAGCACTTCAGTACAACACCATAATACTTAGCATGATGCTCACTACAGTAGCATAAAAAGATATTGGTCACAGGTTCATAATAATAATGCCGGAACACATGCAAGTGAATAAAAATTCATCAAAAAATGGGTTTCTTGATCATCGATGGAGAGTTAGAGATGCAGATTCTGAACTTCTTTTAACCAAGCATGATTCAATTAAACTGCCCTTTTACCCACATCATGGGAGTTGTTCACATGAACACCTTGACATATTGGCGTGACAACAGAAAAGCAAAGGAAAAACAGGAAGTAAAATCATAGCAGGTCATCTATTTCATATCCACACATGCATAATCAATATCTGTCAATAGAGTGTAGGTGGAGAAACCTCACCGGCTATCATCGCCAAGAGGAAACTCCCATGGCTATGGCCATTTCTTCATCATGAAAGAAGCAAATAATCCAGCCATACTCACACCAAAATGGCCAGTACTCCAGTAGCGATGCATTGGCTGTACCGATCACTGCTCGCGAAACATACACACTGCAAAGAAAAGTTTTCATAAAACTCAAGCACTGCAAATAATTGGGATGGTCAGGTAGATCTGAGAATCAAACAATTTATCCTAACCTCCTGCGGTATTGGGATGGTCAGGTGGAGCAGCATTCTTATACGCCCCGCCAACCGTCAGGAAGAACGCGTAAAGCCACACGACGGCGACGGACATTATGACGGCGAACCCCTCAAAGGCAGTGCCCAGCAAAGGCACCAGGTGAGGTATGTACTGCAGGAAAAAATGATCATAAGCTTCAGAAATTATAAGTAAAGGTCACACAACAGCTAGGTAGGACTGATGATGCATGTACCTGGGAAAGAGCTACCAGCAGTATGATCTCTGGAAGACCGATTTTGATACATTTCACGACCTACATAGCATATCCATACTGTTATGCTATTGTTATGCCCACAACTGTCAACTACAGCTAGATAGAATTCAGAAGTGCAGATTTGTGTATGCACAACATAAAAAGTCTTACATTTGGGAATTGAAACTTGTAGAGCCCGAATCCAACGAGCGCGATGAGCATCCCGGTGACTGCAACACGGCTAAGGGAATCCGTCACACACGCGGTGAACTCGTGGGAGAGGGAAACACGACCTCGAGGCGGACGGCGGTGAGCTCATGCACCTAGATCAGGGCCGAAGAGTGTGCCGCTGTAGCCGATGCTGGGCGCCTTTTCGCCATGGTCGGAGATGATGCGATCCGTGGCGAAGCCCTCGGTGGTGGCGCGGAGTCCGCATCAGCCCGACCGCCGCCGCTACTAATGGCGTCAGCACGGAGCAGGCAGTGGACGGAGGAAGCATCCCTCCATCAAGGGAACCACACAGGGGAGCTCCTGGTCGCCGGGATGCGTGGCGGCTGCCGCGGCCCCCTCCTGTCGACGGCAGAGGCGGCGCGTGACCTAGAGCAGCGGGAGAAGACCTTGGCCGGGCGGCGCACGGTGATGCCGGCCGCCTCCTCGTCGTGCCTGTGGGCGGCGCTCCTCCTCCTTCGCCTGGCCCGATGGGGAGGAGGAAGGACGGCGGCATCGGGGTGAGGATGGCCAGAGGCTCGCGAGATGGACGCCGCGTACTCCATCCCGCCCTCGTCCCGGCTGCTGCTGTTCCTTCCTGCGGCGGGCGGCCCGGTCGGCCCGTCCGACGACGGCCGGTAGTTAGGCCATGGCCGCCGCCATGCTCGTAGCTCAGCCCGACCGCCGCGCTCGCCGCGCACCCACACGTCTAGGCTCGAGCTCGGCCATGGCCGCCATCGCGCCGGATCCAGAGCGCCCTTCCACCCCTCGGCGCGCGCTGCTCGCCGCCGGGCCTCACGGGAGTGGTCGCCGCCCGACCGTCTTTGAATCCGGCCACCGCGGCCCGACCGGCGGGCATGTGATTCGGGCGACAGGAGGGGAGGAGAGGGGAGGAGGCGGAGCACGGGTGATGAAGGGTGGCGGCAGCGGCGAGTGTGGGGATGGTGGGGGCGACTGGGAGGACGAAGAGGCGAGGCAGACGCCCTCCCTCATCTCATCCATTCACGGGCCAACCAGGGATCAGCGCGTCATGGGCCAACATGTGAAAAGACGAAAACGCCCTCGGCGGGGCACTGTAATAACGGCGGTGGCACAAGATATTTTAGCTGGAAGCAAACTATTCATTGCAACAGTGTTTTCAGTTCAATCCGCGGCTGGGGCGATTGAGGGCTCGATCCGACAGTCCCAAACGCATCAAGCTTAAGCGATCCGACGGTCGAGAGTTGCTAAACTCTGAGAGCGCCTGGGAGTGACTCGATCCCTTATTTCTCGATGTCGCCATGGCCATGCTAGGCTCCACCAAATGAAGAAGAGTCAAGACAAGCTTCATGCATGTATCCATTCATGCTGATATCTCTCTCTAAGGTACGAGCATGCATGCATGCATCCATCAATCGCTTGCTTTATTTGGTGACATGACATCTATACTAGATAAACTTTGGACTTCAGGTAGTCCTTAGCTAGCTATAAAAATATACGTATTTTGATTCAAAATAAATTGCTCTTCTGATTCTACTATTTAAAGCTAACTCACGGATTATATACATGGAAAACCTAAAGTTTAGGCTTGTGCTATGCGATTTTTTGCCACCCGGTCTCACCTCATGCATGATTTTGTGATCGCCTAACTTTTCAGTCAGAGTAAAACAAAAAAAACCTACTTTGACGTCCCGTCATTGTGTTACGTGATGAAAAACGTAGTTGAGTTGTTTCATGCACCCATAAAAAACATTTGATTGAGAGGTCATATTGTTTTCCTTGCCGATGTGGTCTCCGATATGATCCAGTGGACGCACTCCCGACAAAGACCTATGCAACAACATCAACAAAAGTAATAATGATACAAGAAAGTGTAAATGTATCATCTCATGCAAAAATCAAACTACATTACTTAGCATATCACATTTCAATAGATTTAATTAAAGATGTTCATGGATGGTTGGATTTGATTATCGACGTCGGTCCTGATATTGACTGGGTGGTTAATCTGATGCAATGGTGCACGGTGTGGCCTCATGGCTTCACCAGATCAATTGACCCGGGATCATGTTCCCAGTTTTGGACTGACCCCCAAATGAACCTTACGCTCAATCGATCTATCATCTTTATCATCAAAACCTTTGTGTCGTGACCCAGTTCCTCAAGCCGGCCTATCCTTGTTTTTGGCAACTGGTATTTACTCAGGGACGAAAGGGTGAGGTGTCATGTAGAAATAGAGGAGATGTTGAGGTCTACGGGTCATGAGCCATCCTTATTAGGCTAAGGGCATGTGAGTTTTTCTCCCGTTGCAACGCACGAGCATGTTTCCTAGTGTTTTTCTTAATACTGGATCTCGTGTGTGTGGTATGCATCCGTGCATACGTTGTTGGAGTAATGGGTCACGGTAGGCAGACCCGAGCCCCTGAACTTTTCAAAACATCGGGGCAGACTGCGCCCCTCAAGACGCCAAGACAAAAAGCCGCCTTCAGAAAGTCGGCAACAGAGTCGCCGACTGCCCCTCTAGCCGAGTCCCAGAGGCGGCCTCAGGACGAGCTGACTCCAAGCCGGCGACCTCCAGCGAGGCCGGCTACAGGGAGTCGGCCCGCGACCCCAACCACCTCTTGCCTGAGCTACTACGAGCGGGATGGGATAAAGCCGCCTCGCGGCCCACCCTTGCCCTGCCCATAAAGGGCAGGTATGGCCACAAAGCGTCGTACCGACGGAGATCTCCGTCCGGCGCAACATCATACACGCTGCCTCGACATCAGCCCGTGGGCAGATTGCACCCATTATGGCCTGTCTCAGACGAATTCGAAGACGGCGGGATACCGCTCGGGCGGGAGTACCAAGACGGCGAGAGCGCCCAAAGACGGACCCGTTGGAGTCGGCCTCCGGAGTCGGCCGCCCTCCCGCGGGCTCCACGCGCCATTAACTGAGACAAGACGGGGAATGGCAATGATGATCGCTCGCCAAAGCGGCAAAGACTGTTGCCATGACCCCATGACCAAGCTCACGTCATTAGAAGCACGGCTACAGTAATCTGCAGCCGGCAAGACCCGCCCGCGGCGGGCAAGGGCTGTCGGCCCCATGCTGGGCCGTCGACGGGGCCCACTAGTCGGCGGGCCCCAGAAGCCGGCGGAGAAGACGGCGACTTAGAGACTGACGGCTTGGACCCGCACCCAGCCGGATTACCGTTGTACCCCCGGGGGGTAGGCCTATATAAACCCCCCGGGGCACCCATGCAAAGGGTTGGAACCTAGTAGTTTTAGACACAAGCATAGAGGGAGAGAAAGAGCTAGCCGTGCCATTCTCCTTCCTCACCCCGAACAGCTCAAGGAGCATCTTGTACTCACTTTGCCATAGTGATCATGCAGAGACCCCGCAGAGCAGCAGTAGGGGTGTTATCTCCTCGGAGAGCCCTGAAGCTGGGTAAGATTCGCCGGCGCGCATGTCTCGCCTCATCCCGTTTCTGTGCACCGGCGACGTTCTACTCGCCCCCCTCCATGATAAGCCATCCTTTGGCATATGTTGCACCCAACCCCCGACATTTGGCGCCCACCGTGGGGCCTGGTGCACCGTCGTCCGGAGACCTGCTCTGGACGGGAACCCTCTTCCTCCCTGGCGAGCGCTGCCAGCCCGGCACGCTGGACGGAGTCTGCGCCGATGCGCTGCATGGCGCCGAGGTCGCCTGCGCAGCGAGCTGCCTCGCCGAACTTGTCGGCGAGGTTCAGCTCTCTGACGAGCCTGCATCTGACGCAGGCACGGACGGCCCCGAAAGCCTCCTCACGGGCCTCCTCGAGCAGCTCCACGTCGCCGGTGAGCCTGCCGCCGACCTGGAGTCCGTAGGCTCCACCGACCCAATGCTGGTCGACTCCGACACCGCGTCGCTAGACGCGTTCCCCACCAACGTGGTGGTCTACGACGAGCCTCTCCCTCGCGCGGAGAGCGGCTGGAGCACCGTCACCGAGGTACTCGTCATCGGTCACGGCGAGCCTTCCGGCGAGGGAGCTCGTGACCCTCTCGACGCTGTTCTGCAAGACCTGACCTCCTCCATTCCGGAGGACGCCGACGCCGGAACGCTGGAAGCACGCCGCCTCCAGCTCCTCGTGGGCACACAGAAGCTGGCAAGCATGAGACGCTTGTCGGAAGCCTATCGGCGAGATGGATCGGCCAGGTGGCTCGCTGCTCCAACTAGGCCCTAGCCGCCAGGCGGTGTCCGGCAGCGCCGGCGTGGCCATCGCCCGATCTGTTTGGGGCCAGTCGCCTGCGGTACGCCACGCCGCGGAGAACATTCGCGCCGCCACGCGGCGGCGGACGAGCTGGATAACTTCGAGGCGAGGAGCGCCGCTGATGACGGAGCGAGTCCAAAGCAGCTCCTCGACGCGCCGCCGCGCAAGAAAGCCGGCTGCCGCCGGAGGCGCCATGGCGACAACACGGCGATTTGCCTCCTCCCGAGATCAAGGCGCGACGTCTTGACGCCGACCGGGCGGCGTCCGCGAAGAAAGAACAAGGATCCGGCTGTCAGCCATAGCCGGACTCACATCTCCATCGAGCGCGACGAAGACGGCCGCCCGAGAGCAGTGGAGCGGCGGGACGACTATCAGCCTCCTCCTCCCCGCAGAGAAAGGCGAGTCTCCCCGCCACCCGTCAAGCATCCGACTCTTGGCGACCGCCTTGGCCGCCGAGAGGGAGTCGGAGAGAACGACGCCTGCCACCGGATTGAGCGACTCCACCGATCCCTGGCGTTAGAAGAAGAGGACGAGTTGGGCCCGCCCTGTTTCGGACCTCGCATCCGAGACGAACCCTTCCCCCGAGGATTCACACTCCCCCGAGACACACCCAAATACACCGGCTCCGTGAAGCCGGAGGACTGGCTGGTGGACTACTCCACGGCCGTCGGCCAAGATAGCGAAACGGCAACAAACGCGTTGCCGTAAAGTATGATCCCCTCATGCTCCAGGGCACGGCCCGGACATGGTTGAACAGCTTGAAGCCCCGCAGCATCAACAGCTGGGTCGACTTCACCGAGGCCTTCGTCCGCAACTTCACGAGCACATACAAGCGACCTCCCAAGCCTCGTCAGCTGTCCTTGTGCGTGCAAGGCCCCAACGAGTCTACTCGCGACTACCTCACGCGCTGGGCCGAGCTCCGGAACTCCTGCGAAGGAGTGCACGAGGTGCAGGCAATCGAGTACTTCACCGCCGGGTGCAGAGAAGGCACCCTCCTCAAGCACAAGCTCCTTTGCGATGAGCCGGAGACCCTCGACGAGCTGCTGGTCATAGCAGACAAGTACGCCACTGCCGACTCCTCCATGAAGTCGGAGATCGAAGTCAGTGCGACTGGCAAAGTAGCTCCTCACGCTCCCAGAACTCCGGCTGGCGACGCCGGTCGGCGACAGCAGCAGAATGATCATAAGCGCAAGGCCCCGCAGCCGGCTTCCAACAGCCGGCAGGTGGCGGCGATCAAAGACCAGCGGCGGAAGGGCAGCCTCCGGCCAAGCGGCAAGGCGGCAAGTCCAAGCGGTTGCCGGCCTTCTCTTATGAGCAAACTCTGGGACGGACCACGCAAGTTCCACAATGGCCGAAGCCGTCAAATCACACCACCGGAAGTGCCGCTGGCTCACCAGATCGCCAAGGGAGACGGCCTTGCCCCTCCTCCGCTTTCTTGGCCGCCGCCGCCTCCACCGCCGCCCCAGCAGCCGGCTGTTAGGCCAGTCGGCGCAGTACAAGACGATTACCCAGAAGAGCACGGCGCCTATGTCGTGTTTACCAGTGTGGCTGATGATCGCCGCAGCAGGCGGCAGCAGGAGCAAGAAGTGAATGCAGTGGCATCAGATACCCCAGAATTCATGCACTGGTCCGAGAAAACCATTAGCTGGAGCCGTGCTGATCACCCAGAGGTGATGCCGAGTCCAGGCTCCTATGCCCTGGTCTTGGGAGCCACCCTTGCCACGGATAGGCGGGCCGCTCGCTTCTCATGAGTCTTGATAGACGGAGCGAGCATGAACATCCTGTACAAGGATATGATGGAGAAGCTAGGAATCAAGCAAAGACAGCTTCAACATAGTCGGACTGTGTTCCACAGAATTGTACCTGGCCTTTCCTGCTCACCGATTGGCAAGATTCTGATAGACGTCCTCTTTGGGGACAAGGATCACTTTCGCCGAGAGCCAGTCTGGTTCGAAGTGGTGGACCTCGAGAGCCCCTACCATGCCTTGCTTGGCCGACCTACTTTGGCCAAGTTCATGGCGATCCCCACTACGCCTACCTCAAGATGAAGATGCCGAGTTCCAAGGGATTGACCGTAGCCGGCGACTACTGAAGAAGTCGTCCGCTTTGCATTGAAAGCGGCCGGTGGCCGAGTCCACAGTGATCGCGGCTGAGATGCGGCTCCTGGATCGGATTATGGCAGTGGCCGGCAAGCAGCCAGAGATATCGCCCGACCCCAAGGAGTCAGAAGCTGAGGGCTTGTTCAAGCCGGCCAAAGAGACCAAGAAGATACCCTTGGACCCGGGGCACCCGGAGAAATACGCTGTCATAGGTGGAAACCTCGACAGCAAATAGGAAGGCGAGCTCGTCGATTTCCTCCTTGAGATTCGGGACATGTTCGCATGGTCCCCCAAAGACATGCCAGGTGTACCGACGGATTTCGCCGAGCACAAGTTACATGTCCGATCTGATGTGAAGCCCGTCAGGCAGCCCTTGCGCCGCTTTGTCGAGAAGAGAAAAGAAGAGTTGTTGGAGAAGAGATAGCCCGGCTCCTCACAGCCGGTTTCATCATGGATGTTTTCTTTCCGGAATGGTTGGCGAACCCGGTCTTGGTACTAAAGAAGAACTAGCAGTGGCGGTTGTGTATTGACTACACAAGCCTCAACAAAGCCTACCCCAAGGACCCGTTAAGCTTTGCCAAGAATTGATCGGTGATAGACTCCACACCGGATGCGAGTTGTTGAGCTTCTTAGATGCATATTCAGGATATCACCAGATCAAGCTGAACCCGCCGACAGATTGAAGACCGCCTTCATCACGCCCGTTTGGAGCCTTTTGCTACGACCATGACGTTCGGCTTGAGGAAAGCGGCGCCACCTTCGGCGTTGCATGCAGAAGTGCCTCCTCAAGCAGCTTGGCAGAAACGCCCACGTTTACATGGACGACGTGGTGGTGAAGACGGAGAAGCGAGGAACGCTGTTGGAAGACCTCAAAGAGACCTTTGAAAACCTGCGCCGATTCTAGATCAAGCTCAACCCAGAGAAAGGCGTCTTCGGAGTACCACCGCCAGCTCCTTGGCTTCCCGGTATCTGAGCAGCGGCATCGAAAGTGCAACCACTGTGAAGATCAAGGCGATCGAGAGGATGGAAGTACCCGCCCATCGCTAGATGCGAAGTTCACGGCTGCTTGGCGTCTATCACCGATTCATCGATCGGTTGGCGAAAGCTCTTCCTCTGTACCAGCTTATGAAGAAGACCACCTTCTTGAATGGAACTCAAAGCGGACGAAGCTTTTCTCCGGTTGAAGAGAATGTCGACTACTCCCCAGTCTTTGGCGGCTCCGACTCCAAAGGAGCCCATGCTCCTGTATATTGCCGCCACCGGCAGGTAGTCGGCCTGATCATTGTAGTTGAACGCAAGGAGGAAGGCAAGGCGCTACATCCGAGAGACGATGTATTACTCGAGCGAGGTAATCGTTGACCTCCAAGCAGAACTACCCCACTACCGGAAGATGTGTTACGGCGTGCACTTTGCCGCCAAGAAGTTGAAGCCTTACTTTCAAGAGCATCCAATCACCGTGGTTTGCACGGCCCCACTAGCAGAGATCATCGGGCGAGATGCTTGGGCGAATGGCCAAATGGGCCATAGAGTTGGCCCCCTACACCATCTTTACCAGCCCGCACCGCCATCAAGTCACAAGCACTGGCCGACTTCCTCGTCGATTGGGCCGAGACCCAGTATCTGCCGCCAGCGCCCGACTCCACCCATTGGCGGATGCACTTTGATGGCTCGAAGATGCGAACCGGCTTGTGAGCCGGCGTGGTCCTCACTTCCCCTAAGGGCGACAAGCTCAAGTACGCGCTGCAGATCCATTTCGCCGCCTCCAACAACGTCGCCCGAATCTGGCGCTCATCCACGGGCTCCGGCTTGCCAAAGAGCTCGGCATTCGCCGGATCTGTGCTATGGCGACTCCGACTTGGTGGTCCAACAGTCATCCGGGCGATCGACGCCAAAGATGCAAATATGGCGAGCTACCGCTTTGCAGTACAATGACTGAGTGGATATTTTGAGGGATGCGAATTCCTCCACGTGCCAAGAAACGACAACGACCAAGCAGATGCCACAGCAAGAATCGGCTCCACCCGTCGAGGCAATACCATCCGGCGTCGCCCTTTCGCCTTCTCAAGCCATCTGTCAAGCCGTCACCAGAGTCAGACTCCATTTTTGTGCCGGCTCCCCCTGAAGAAGTCGGATCCGACTCCAAAGCCTCAGCAGACGGCACAAGAATCCTTGCAGACGCCCCCAGAACGCGGCAGTTGAAGCCAGCTCGGGGACTTCAGAACCCGGCCCGGGGACTGCGGCTACCATTGCGAAGACTCCAGTACTCGGCCCGGGGACTGCACCAGTCGGCCCGGGGACTTCTTCAACCCAGCAAGCTGCTGCAGACTCCAACCCGCCGCCTCCCAGCCCAGCCGCCCTCGTCCAAGTAGCAGTACTGGCAGTCGAAGAAATAGCAGCACCCTCATGGGCCCAGCCCATCCTGAAGTTCTTAGTAAGCGGAGAGCTACCAACTGATGAAACCTTGGCTCGACAAGTGCAACGCCGAGCGGCAGCCTACACTATAGTCAATGGAGAGCTGGTCAGGCGTAGCGTCACCAGTGTCTACCAGCACTGCGTCGAATCAGAGCAAGGCCAAGCAATCCTTGAAGACATCCATCAGGGCGAGTGCGGCCATCATGCAGCCTCAAGTGCACTTGTCGCCAAAGCCTTCCGACACGGTTTCTTCTGGCCAACTGCCTTAGAAGAGGCCAAGAAATTAGTTCAAAAATGCAAGGGGTGCCAGGTGTTCCGCTCCAAGCCGCTTCAGCCGGCTTCAGCGCTCAAGACTATCCCCATCGCCTGGCCTTTTGCTGTTTGGAGCCTGGACATGGTGGGACCATTCAAGACGGCACGAGGTGGCCTAACTCACTTACTTGTCGCGGTGGACAAGTTCACCAAATGGATAGAAGCAAAACCCATCCAGAAGTTGAATGGTCTCTGGCGGTGACTTTCATCGCCGACATCACGACTCGATGCGGCGTACCACACAGCATCATCACCGACAACGGCACAAATTTCGCCAAAGGCGCTTCAGCCCGCTTTCTGCGTGACGCAGGCATCTGATTGGACTTAGCGTCCGCTGCCCATCCGCATGATCAAACGGCGGTGGAGCGAGCGAACGGCCTCATCCTGTCGGCATCAAGCCTCGATCGGTCGAACCACCGGAGCGTTCAAATGCCATCGGATTGAGGAGTTGCCCGGCCGTCCACTGGAGTCTGCGTCACGACTCCAAACAAGTCAATCGGCTTCACACCCTTCTTCCTCGTCTACGGTGCGAAGCCGTCATCCCAACGGATATAGAGTTCGACTCCGCGAGTCACCATGTACACCGAAGAGGAAGCGGAAGAAGCACATCAAGGCGGCGTCGATCTGCTGAAGAGGGGCTGTTGGCACTCGGCCTGTCCGACATCTACCGGCAGAGCACTGCGCCGCTACTACAACAAGAAGGTCAAGCCAAGATCATTCCTAGAGGGCGACCTTGTGCTCCGGCTGATCCAAATAATAGCCGGCCAAAGACAACCTGTCGGCGCCTTTGGGAAGGACCATTCATCATCGATAAAGTCTTTGAGCAACGACTCCTACTACTGATCGACGCCGAAGCCCCGAGCATGCAAGAGGGACGACTCCGGCAAGGAGACGGAGCGGCCATGGAATGCGAATCTCCTCAAGATTTTATGATTGGCCTTGGTATGTACCACGCTACCCTTTGTGTTTGAAATACCAAGACTCCGGGCCCCCCCGAGACGAGCTCGGGGACTGCCCTCTTTTGTCGTCTGTATGATAAGAATTATGCCTTCGGGTATGTTACCCTTTGATTATGCTGTTTGGCACCGGGCTCGACTAGTCGGCCCGGGGACTCACCGCCTTTGAGCTATGAAGTGCTTCCTGAAGTCAGACAAGTAGCGTGCGGTGCCTAAGCCGTCTTCTGCCAGAAGCCGCAGCTCGCAGAGCGACTGTTTGGTGGGCACGAGTAAGGTAGAGCGGGCGCCCACACGAAAAAATGGCTAAGGACCCAAAGCATAAACATAGTTTGAATCGGCTTCCAGCCCGTTTCGTGAAACCGACTCTTAAGAAGCCGGCTTGCCGTTTTCTACCCAACTTGCTTAAACGACTCTAAAAACAGGGCCAAGTACTTGCCTTCTCAAAGTAGCCAAGCACTTGACCTAGAGCGGCAATCCATAGAGCGGTTGCCCGTGAACAAGGCGGCATCTAAGGGAAGGCGGCAAAGGAAAAAGCCACAAGAGCAATAAGCAAGGAAACATAAAATTAAAATAATATTTACACAAACTTAGGCCCTTGGCCGGATCTTCGAACAAAGGTTCAGAATACACCCCGCGAGTGGAATTGCGCAAATTAACAAAGTTCTTTCAAAGACTAGCAAACAGATAAAATAAAGGCAAGGCAACGGCCTAAGAAGCAGCGGATGGGGTTGGAAGGCCGGAGGCGGCGGCGGCGTCAGGCGCCGAGGCGGCTGGCTGGGCAGTCTCGGCTTGATCGTCTCTAGCAGCAGCTGGCTCAGATGGGCGCGGCTCGTTGCTGGAGGCGCGGTCGAGCTGAGACTGGTCGCCCGCTCCGTCTTCTGGCGCCTCCATGCTGTCTCCGTCCTCCGCCCCGTCTTCATCCTCGGCGCTGGGGTCGATCACCTCCGCCGAGTCCTCGCCGTAGTCCGGGTTCATCCCGAACCACTGCGGCCGTGCTTCCCCACCATCTTCAGCCCGCTCAGGGACGAAGACGCTGGTGTCCGTGTAGTCGGTGATCGCCGCCGCACGCTCGACAAGGGCGTCCTCCGCGGCCAGCAGCTCTGCCTGGGCTTCTGACCGGAACGTGCCCAGCCGGTCCAGGTCGAGCCCTGGATACCACGCCTTGACGAACTCTGTGGCTCGGCGAAGCTCCGGCCGGGCGGAGCCCTTCCAAGCCTCAAGACGCCAGCCGCGACCTCTAGCGCCGGGCGGTCCGGCTGGCAGTGCGCAGAACCGGCATGTCCGGCCACAGGGCAGCGATCGCCTGGGCACCGACACGCTGAAGACGGCGCAGCATCCGATGTGCCGGCCGCAGACGAGCCTCGATGCTCAGGAGCTGCTCGTCAAGGGTCCGGGGGGCGTTGGCTGCGATCTCAGCGCCACCCGCCCTCCGCGCCTCGCGCTCGGCCTCGATGGCCTGATTGGCCGCCTGCGTGTGACCAGGGAAGAAGTCTGCCAAGAAGAAGAAGAAGCAAGTCAGAAAAAACAGGAGCCGGCTTAACCCATAGTCGGCAACCCAAAAGAAAAAGTAAAAGAAAACTTACCATCGACGATATCTTCGATTTCATGGAAGCCGGAGGTCACCGCGCTTCCCGCCGGTCCCAAAGCGGGCGCCGCTCTCAAATTCGGCCGGGAGGCGGCCTCTTTCTTCTCCGCCTGCGCCACCTTGAGCAGCTCCTTCGCTCCGCCACTGCGTAGCAGAGGTCGCGTGTCGCTCAAGGGCGAAGCTTGCCGCACTCCTCCTCTTTGGCGCGCCAAAGCGGTCTCGGCCATACCCAGCTGCCCCAGCATGCGGCGTTGGACTCAAGAATAAAGAAGAAGAAGAAGGGCCTTGAAGTCGTCGATTAAGAAAATCGGCGAATCTAAACAGGCCCGGAGTGCGCCAGCCGCCCATGAAGAAGAAAACTCCCCTCGACTCCTCGCCAGGTCAGCAGCCCGCTTGTTCAGTTCTTCAACGTTGCGGTTGAAGGCGGCAGCGCGGAGGTTGTGATACTCCTGTAACAAGAATTCCAGACATAGGTAAAAACCTTGGAAGTAAGCAAATAAAGTTCCGGGCCGCCTGCTCAGCAGCCGGCCCGAAACTCGGGATTACACCCGGTGGAGTCGGCGCGCTTCACGAAGAAAGATCAAGAGAAAATTCGGAAATGAAACACACCCGCACGGGCGGATCGCGATGCCAGTGCGCCTTTGAAAGGTTCGGAGGGCGTCGCCGCCCGCAGCTTCGCTTGGACGCCCAGAGCGCCCGTGTTCAGCGGGCCGTGCCGCCTCCTCGCACTCGCCCAACGGCGCGGGCGCTTTGTCGCCTGGCCGTGAGATGGCCGAGCCGGGCGACGCCGGTCTCCAAGGGGCGCGGCGCCGAGGTCGCCTTCTCAAGACGGCGCCGCGCTGGCGAGGCGACTTGAAGAAGCAGCTGCGCCACGGCCTCGTCGTCGGTCGGCGGCACAGGCGGGTCCGCCGGCTGTTTGCCTCGCGCGATCTCGGACTGCGGCGGAGGCGGCGGAGGTGGCGCGGCCGCGCCCGGTGAAGAGACCTCGCCGCCTTCCCTCCCTGCGACGGGGACCTCACCACCGACTCCCTCCGACTGCCCCGTGAACTCCGGCGATGGTGGCGCTAAGCTCAGCGGAGTGACGAGCAGCGCCGAGCCGGCGGCCTCCTCGGCTCGCCTTTTTGCTGCAGCGGCGTCTTGACCGCCTTCTCGGCCTCCGCCTTCTCCCGACGGGCGGCCTCCTCCTCGTCGCGCTTCTCCTGCGCATTTCGCTCTGTCGCCTCCCGGAGGGCGGCCGCAGGGTCAACCCGCCGACTATTGGCGGACGTCTCCGCCGACCCCATGACGGAGGCGGCGGCGACCCTCTCCAAGGTGAGGGGAGCCCTGATAAGAAAAAAGGACATGAGAAGACTTCGGGCAAGACGGCCCAAGAAAACAAGACAGAATAAAAAAATACTTACCGGAGACCAGCGGTGGCTTCTTCACCTCCTTACAGGAAGCGGTTAGCCTGCGACCGCTTCTTGAAGTCATGCGGCCGCTCCTGAATTTCTTGGCCTGGCTGGCCGGCTGAGCCGGCCCGGCGCCTCTTCGCGCCGCCTCGACCCCCTAAGGCGGCGGAGGAGCTTGCGCCTGGATGGCCGGCTTTCTGCTGGCGGCGGGGGGCGACTTCCTTCTCGCCGCCATCATCGGGCCAGTCGGCGAAGGTGGCCGAAGGCCTGAGGTCGTCGGCCCCTCCCCCTCCCTCGGCGTCGGCCTCCATCGCCGCCACACCCAAGTCGGGGTCGTCGGCGTCGCTCTCCGCCCGGTCGGGGATGAATTCACGAGCCGGTCCCGCGGCGCCGGCCGAGGGCGGCATGAGAGGATTCTGAGTTAGAAAAGACCAATGAAAGTTAAAGCCGGATCCGGCTGAAGAAGGAAACAGAGAAGCAAGAGACGACTTACCAACGGCGGGGGATTGGCGCGCGAGTATGGCTCCTTGCCGAACTGCCATTCCTCTGTGAGGCCACAGTTCGCCAAGAAATTCACCGTGTCCACCACCTCCGCGTGGGGCATATCCTTGGAGCACAGCCATTTGGGGTCCGTGACGCTCATCTGGCAGATCAGATGAGGTCGGCCTTGAAGAGGGAGAACTCAGCGCGCCATGAAGGCGGCCAGCAAGTCTGCCCCAGTCAGGCCCTCCGACTGTATCATTACGCGGAGCCGCGCGACGGCGGCGTTGCCTACGGCAGTCAGCGTCCGAGCCCTATAGGACCATCTGGTGGGTCGGCCCGCCAGCTCGCCGCCCACGTAAGGCGGCAAGTTGACCCAGTCGCCTTCGAGGGCGACGTTCTTGACGTAGAAGTATGAACGCTGCCACATCTTCACCGACTTGATGAGGGAGATGGCAGGGAAAGGGTTCTCGGGCACCGGCCTCCTCTTGGCGATGAACATGCCGCACAGAGCCGGCACGCGAGCGACGTGGGTCCCGAGCTTCGCCTGGAAGAATTCCCCCCACAGCTTGATGGTGGGGAGGACTCCGAGAAAACCTTCGCATAAGGATGCAAAGGCGGCCAGCAGCACCACCGTGTTGGGGGTGAGGTGGTGCGGCTGGAGCCCGAAAAACTCCAAGAATGCGCGGAAGAGGCCGCTCGCCGGCAGCCCAAGCCCGCGCATGAGGTGCGAGCGGAAAATGACCCGCTCGCCCTCCTCCGGCGCGGCGCGGGTCCGCACTAGGTGGCTGTCGGGGATGCGGCGCGTTTGACGAAGGAATTCAATGACGTCGTCGTCAATGGTGGAGCCGCCCCACACGCCGGAGCGCGCGGTGGGAGGCGCGGCGACGGATGAGGAGCTCATCTCCGCGGCGCGGCGAGGCCCGGCGCGGTGGAGCGAGAAAGAAAATGAGGCCCGGCGCGGTGGAGCAAGGAAGAAGACGAGGCAGGGAGCGGGGAGGAGAGAGTGCGCGTGCGTCACCTCCCCCTCCCTCCCCCGCCTACTTATAGGTGCCTAGGCTGCGAAGCCGAGGGGGCGGGCGTGGGATTAACTGCGCCCACGTCCCCACGCCCCCACGATTTAACCCACGACGTTACTGCGCGCAGTAACGGCGTGGGGAGCCCAACCACCCGCACGACCGCAGCGGATCCGCTGCCACGGCCGGCACGGTAGTGGCAGAGCCCACCGACGGGCCTGTCTTGTCATGCGCGTGGCGGCAGATCGCCCCGCCAGCGTGGCGCCACGTGGCGGGCCCACAACGGCGGCTGCCGAAGCTTATCAGCACGCCGCTGGATCCCGCTGCGACCTTCGAAACCTTTGAAGAGCAAGACGGCCCCCTGCAAGGCCGACTCCGGCTCAAGATGGAGACGGCGGGCCGAGTCCAGATTCTCCTAACAAAGGGATGAAGCTGTCGAGGCTCCTCGACAAGCTGCCCTCGGCACCTCACCAGCTTCGGGGACTACTGTCGGAGTAATGGGCCACGGGTAGGCAGACCCGAGCCCCTGAACCTTTCAAAACATCGGGGCAGACTGCGCCCCTCAAGACGCCAAGACAAAAAGCCGCCTTCAGAAAGTCGGCAACAGAGTCGCCGCCGCCTCTAGGCCGAGTCCCAGAGGCGGCCTCAGGACGAGCCGACTCCAAGCCGGCGACCTCCAGTGAGGCCGGCTACAGGGAGTCGGCCCGCGACCCCAACCACCTCTTGCCTGAGCGACTACGAGCGGGATGGGATAAAGCCGCCTCGCGGCCCATCCTTGCCCTGCCCATAAAGGACAAGTATGGCCCTGAGCGCCCGTCGACGGAGATCTCCGTCCCGGCGCAAGACTGTTACACGCTGCCTCGACATCAGCCCGTGTAAGCGAATACTTGTACCCACGATGGCACATCGTCAGACGACCAAGACGGCGAGAGCGCCCCAAAGACGGACCCGTTGGAGTCGGCCTCCGGGAGTCGGCCAGCCCCTCCCGCGGGCTCCACGCGCCATTAACCAGACAAGACGGGGAATGGCAACCGTGATCGCCCGCCAGGCGGCAGCACTGTTGCCATGACCCCATGACCAAGCTCGCGTCATTAGAAGCACGTCTACAGTAATCTGCAGCCGGCAAGACCCACCCGCGGCGGGCAAGGGTTGTCGGCCCCATGCTGGGCCGTCGACGGGGCCCACTAGTCGGCGGGCCCCGTAAGCGGCGGAGAAGACGGCGACTTAGAGATCGACGGCTTGGACCCGCACCCAGCCGGATTACTGCTGTACCCTCGGGGTAGGCCTATATAAACCCCCCGGGGCACCCATGCAAAGGGTTGGAACCTAGTAGTTTTAGACACACGCATAGAGGGAGAGAAAGAGCTAGCCGTGCCCTTCTCCTTCCTCACCCCGAACAGCTCAAGGAGCATCTTGTACTCACTTTGCCATAGTGATCATGCGGAGACCCCGCAGAGCAGCGATGGGGTGTTATCTCCTCGGAGAGCCACGAAGCTGGGTAAGATTAGCGGCGTGCATGTCTTCGCCTCATCCCGTTTCCAGGCACCGACGACGTTCTACTCGCCCCCTCCATGATAAGCTATCCTTTGGCATATGTCGCACCCAACCCCCGACATGCGTCAATGACACTTTATTTGTTTGGTGCACCTAAATTCTTCACTTGTTATCGTACGTAACAATCTCATTAAGGAATAAACCATATTTATCCCATTAGAGCATCTATAGGTGGTATTTTCCTACGGTTTTATTTTTCCCCTTAGGTTTTTTTACCGTTGATTTCCCCCCTTAGCCCCGCAAAAAAAAAAAGATTCCCCCCTTAGGTTTGTCTAGGTGAGACCTTGGAAGGTCGTGGTTCGAACAATACTATTCACCCGAGAACCTCTTGGTGCTAGCAACGCGCGTGTTTGAGCTAACCAATAGACAAGACACCACTTGATGCCTTAATGAGATAATTTAATGAGGGGGATTTAGGAAGTATGCCATTGCATCTGGAAAAAGATGTGCAACATGTTTTTGAAAAAAAATTCACATGTATAAATCTGTAAACATGTTTTTGAAAGACATTTGACATGCATTCAAAAAATTGACAACAAAAAAGTTCAACGTGTATTAAAAATTTATTGTGTAAAACTATTCTTATATTTCTACAAACACTTTAAACATATTTTAATACATGTCTACAATTACTATTATTACACAACAATTTTTAATACACGTTGAACAGTTACATACTTACATTGTCAATTTTTTGTGATTGTGTATTTTAAAAATACAATGAAGATAGGCAATAATTCTCCATGCTTGTGGTCTTGCATGAAGATACATAAATCAAAACACACAAAAAATCCACATAAATTTTAGAAAAGGTTCATGTTTACCTCTTCAAAGTCCACAATAATGAAAATATAATAGATTATCAAAAAAAGAATATAGAATCTATAATTATTTTTTAATATAGAACAATGAATTAAAATACACAGTAATTGCCTACTGGTAATTATTTTATTTTTTATATGGTAAAATTTACATATCATGAAAACTAAGCAGGAACTTGAAAAAAGAACATGAAGATGTGTCCAGGAATTGCATGGAGAGCGATATGCGGAATTGGTCTATATATGTTTCTGGCTAATACTACGATGCATTATTTAGATTGGCCTATGGCCATCTCGTGCCTACATTAAGCATTAAGCAGTAGTTCCAGGATCTCGTCCCTGCAATTTATTTTAGTGATTTCTCACTCTTTCATACTGACACATGGGACCCTCATTTCTAATTTGAGAAGCCTTTCTCTGTATTCAAATAAAACATGAGGTGTTTTCTGAAAAAATAAATCAATCGTCCACTTGCATATGGCAGCCCATACGGCCGCATACGGGCGGAGGCACCGTATATGCACACGAGGACAAGTTACAACACCACTTTTGTGTATTTTGCAAGTTTAGATACCAAATTGGCCTCAACGGACAAGTTAAGGCACCCGTGATGTATTTAACTCTTTTTCTTTCCACGCTGTCCTTAATAGCGAGTTGGTTACATCTACAACCCAAATAGAAACCAAGCCTTACGTGGTTCAAAAACGTGGAATCTCGTCTCAATCATCATTTGTCAGGACTTTTCGGGGTAAGTTCTTTGGCATCGACAGGACATTTAGTTCATGTTGATATTCCCGCATCCAGGGGGAGTACGTTTGATGAAATAATTTCTTAGATGTATTACCCTATCCCCAGGGGTTGGGACCCCTTTTGACGGGTCAATGGAATCTTTATGCCCAAAACCCTGATTCGAGTAATCATTTATTTGGTACCGCTCAAGGAGCGGGAACTGCCATTCTAACTCTTCTTGGGGGATGTAGGTAAATACAACAATCACGTACACATGAAGAGCAAGCATGGCACAGGCACATCGGGGAGAAGAGAAGGCCCACCCTTGGAGAGCTTCGTCATCCTGTAGGGAGCAGCCGGCCCCATCTAACCTCGTCGTGGATCTGGTCGTGGCCATGGCGGCTCACGTAGATCTCACTGTTGCCTTGGCCTTCTGTCTCACCTTCCTCCTCCTCTCTCCACGGCGTCACCGATGTGCCTGCCCTAGATTGGGCAAGCCCACGCCGACCCACACCAGAGGAGATAAATCCTTTGGTGGGTTAGCTCATGGTATTGCTGCACCAAATCGGGAGGTGGAGGAGGAGCAGCCGGTGCTCTATTTCGGTGACGGGAGGAGCCGGGAGGGGGAGAGAAGGGAGTGCCCAGTGCAAGGGTGCGCCACAGCGTGAGGGTAGCTAGGGAAGGAGGTCGACGTGGTGGGAGATGGCGGCAAGAGGGGGTGTAGACTTGTCGGCGAAGCCCTGCCTGAAACCCTAGCCATGGTGGTGGGATTGAGAGCGGGCGGTAGAGGTCGGGAGCGGAGAATCTGGCCAGTGGGAAGGGAGGCATGATGTCTACTACACAACCTTCTTCTTGTAGACGTTGTTGGGCCTACAAGTGCACAGGTTTGTAGGACAGTAGCAAATTTCCCTCAAGTGGATGACCTAAGGTTTATCAATCCGTAGGAGGCGTAGGATGAAGATGGTCTCTCTCAAGCAACCCTGCAACCAAATAACAAAGAGTCTCTTGTGTCCCCAACACACCCAATACAACGATAAATTGTATAGGTGCACTAGTTCGGCGAAGAGATGGTGATACAAGTGCAAAATAGATAGTAGATAAAGGTATTTGTAATCTGAAATTATAAAAACAGCAAGGTAGCAAGTGATAAAAGTGAGCGTAAACGGTATTGCAGTGATAGGAAACAAGGCCTAGGGTTCATACTTTCACTATTGCAAGTTCTCCCAACAATAATAACATAGATAGATCATATAACATGCCCTCAACATGCAACAAAGAGTCACTCGAAAGCCACTAATAGCGGAGAACAAACGTAGAGATTATGGTAGATGCGAAACCACCTCAAAGTTATTCTTTCGGATCGATCTATAAAAGAGTTCGTACTAGAATAACACCTTAAGACACAAATCAACCAAAACCCTAATGTCACCTAGATACTCCATTGTCACCTCAAGTATCCGTGGGCATGATTATACGATATGCATCACACAATCTCAGATTCATCCAACCAACACAAAGTACTTCAAAGAGTGCCCCAAAGTTTCTACCGGAGAGTCAAGAACGTGTGCCAACCCCTATGCATAGGTTCATGGGCGGAACCCGCAAGTTGGTCACCAAAACATACATCAAGAGGCACATGATATCCCATTGTCACCATAGATAAGCACGGCAAGACATACATCAAGTGTTCTCATAAAAGACTCAATCCGATAAGATAACTTCAAAGGGAAACTCAATTCATCACAAGAGAGTAGAGGGGGAGAAACATCATAAGATCCAACTACAATAGCAAAGCTCGAGATACATCAAGATCGTGCCATAGAGGGAACACGAGAGAGAGAGAGAGATCAAACACATAGCTACTGGTACATACCCTCAGCCCCGAGGGTGAACTACTCCCTCCTCGTCATGGAGAGCGCCGGGATGATGAAGATGGCCACCGGTGAAGGATCGGAACGGGCTCCTGAGAGGTTTTTGGTGGCTACAGAGGCTTGCGGCAGCGGAACTCCCGATCTATCTTCTGTTCTGGAAGTTTTACGATATGTAGGTATATATGGGTGCAGGGGGTACGTGGTGGACCGAAGGGGGGCCACGAGGCAGGGGGGCATGTCGTGGTTCTAAGTCTGATAGTAGAATGGGGGTAGGTATAGAGAGGCAAGATCCTAGCTATGGAGTAGTTGTATACGCAAGGGATTTATGAGTTCAGGACCTTCCCGGAGGAAGTAATAACCCTACGTCTCGGAGCCCGGAGGCGGTCGACTGGATTATATGCGTATGTGTTACAGTGGGTGCGAACCCTTCTACTGTGGAGGGTGGCTTATATAGAGTGCGCCAGACCCCAACCAGCCCATGTAGTAGAGGGTTTATGGTGCGTTAAAGCTAGGCGTTACTGGTAACGCCTTACATAAAGTGTCATTAAGGTCATAAAGACTATTTAACTACAGACCGTTTGGGCACCGAGTGGCTCTTGGACTCCTGGTGGTCGAGTGTCTTTGAATCTGTCGAGTGGAAACCTACCAGGTCGACTGGAAGGCTGCTTCTCTTGTGAGTGCACTTGTGGAGGGTACCTTTGGGTAGGTCTATGACCCTACCCCAGGTACATGACTTCATCATTAGCCCCCGAATGGATCGAGGTTTGAGTGAGGAAGGAGTTGATAATCTTTCTGACCTATTCTTCGTGTTGTGAGTGCGTCTTACTGGATCAACGACCTTTTAGTGATGGCATCAACTTCTCTTTCGGTGGCCTTGATCCATTCTTCACGTTTGTCGAAAGTGAACTTTGTGAACACGAGGATTTCCGAGCGACGGATCGGAGGAAATCTGTTATCTCGACGAAGTTGCTCTGCGATTAGCGGATTTCGCGGGATCCGAATTTTGGGAAGCGCGCGAAGCGAGAAAACCGGCACTTTCGGATGGGATAAGACGATGACGCCTCGATCTTGGCGCCGCCTTTTTCGCCAGCGCGTATCATGCGCGCGCTTTATGGAATTGCGACGGGATTGCCTGGGCCTACCGGTCAGCCACTCGGAGGCGGCCCCATATAAAGCGTTGGACCGGGCATTTTGAACAGTGCGACCTCAGACTTCTCCTCTCTCCGCCTCCAAACCTTCTCGCCGCACTCTTAAATACATCGGTAGCAGGCTTCGGTACTTGCCTCGCCGGCGACCATGGTGAAGGAGAAGACCGCAGCCTCGAACGGGTGAAGAAGGCGGCGGCGAAGGCCAAGGGGAGAGCGCCCAGTCGGGGCGGCTCCTCTTCACGGTCCAAGTTGCCGCAGGGCTGGGTCCAAGGAGACTGGATCCGCTCGACCATCACCAAGAAGGATCTCACCGATCTGGCCAATGAAGGACTGATCCTCCATGGGTCGGCGAGGCTTCCAGGCACGGAGTGGCAACCGCAACCTGAAGAGGGTGAGTGCATCCTCCTGGCCACCCACGTAGATCGGGGGTTTTCTCTGCCGCCAAATCCTTTTTTCCGGGGGTTTTTGAACTTTTTTGGAGCGCAACTCCATCATTTCACTCCAAACTCAATTGTCTATCTTGCTGCTTTCGTTTTGCTATGCGAGAATTTCTTGGGTTGTCGACCGCACTGGGGTCTCTTCAAGCACATATTCACCTGTCGCTCTCAGACGGTGAAGAAAACGAGCCCGAATGACGAGAGGACCCAAGTAATCCAGATGTGTGGGGACTCGGCGTCAGATGAGGGGGAAGAGCGCCTTTCGGCTATGACTCTCCCGACTCGGTTAGAGGGTGGCGGTCGACCTGGTTTTACTTGCCAAGACCAGCCGACGCCAAGGCGACTGGGCTCCCTCCTTTCTCCATGAGTCGAGTGAACAAGCCATATTCCACGAAGGTGCTACCAAAGGAGAAGGCTCAAGTAAAGCTGGCGATGGGCGTGTAGTCCAGCTTATTCGCGATGGGGTGACCGGCATGGATCTCCTGGAGGTCTTTCTCCGACGGCATATTCAGCCACTCCAATACCGAGGTCATCCGATGTGGATGTACTCTGGTACGGATGATACCACTCGGGTCCATCCCGAGGAGGTCGATGGCGCCACGCTGGAGTAGTGGATGACTGCCATCACAAGAAACAAGGACAACCCTCGCGGAGCTAGGAGGATTCCACCACTCGACCAGAGTTACCAACCAGACAAGGTATAATCACTTATCTCCGACTGTGATTCTGTTACATTCATTCTGTTTTGATGCCAATTCGTCGACTGACTTTCACCTTGTTTTGTTGCCTTCTAGGTCACCACTGAGATGTACTCGATGCCCAATGGGGCGCAGGAAACAGTCCAAGAAGAAGAAGGAAGTGGAGGTGAAAGCCTGGAGGAATGGGAGTCCAACGGCGAGGAGGATGAGGAGGATGATGGCTCTGATGATGAGGAGGAGGAGGAGGAAGAGGAGGAAGACGTCGATCCTCCTCGCTCGGAGGGAAGGTCCAGGTTGACGCATGACTCGGCGGCCGGGCGCGGTAAAGCTGTTGTGCCCACCGGGCAGTCGACGAGCGACCTAGGACAACTTCTCCCGCGCCGACTAAGAAACCGCCGAAGCAACCTCGAGCGACGTCGTCAAAGCCGGCGAAGGCCCTGCCCAAGATGCGAATGGTCATTCCCACCATCTCCGGGTAACCAACAGAACCTTGTATTTCCTTATTCAACATGAGTGAACTTTTGGTCGACTTTATGACTGATCAGCCGGTTCTTGAAATCTACAGCGCCGCTACCTCCGAGACTTCAGCCAAGCACGAAGATCAGGAAATGGAGGATGCGGCCACCTCCAACCTTGGTAAGATCTCAGAGGTTTCGCTTTTAGTCGACTGGAGCTTCTAGTCGATTGGACTTCCATGTTTACTTGAATCTTTCTTGTAGTTCCGCCTCACGTCATTGATCTCCCGATGATGACGAGGAAGCGCCATTGAGGAAGAGGAAGAACAAGAAAGTTCTTCTTTGGCAAGGCTGCTCAAGTCACGGCGATTCCTGAGACGCTGATTTCCGAGGGAGGCAACCCCACTCGGACTTCTGTATCTTTCGCTGTACCGCTGACAAGTGCCCGACCCACTTCGTCGACTGCTGATCCACCATCTCTCTTTGCTACACACCACGTCCCGGAAGACCAAGTAAGTGCTAAGGAGGCCATACGCCAGGCAGGGATCATGATGGAGCAGGTGAAAGCGGCCAGAGAGGCTAGTCAGGCGGCTTATGATGCTAGTTCAGCCCTCCAGAGCAATGTCCAAGTAAGTCAGTCGTTGTTTGCTTTGTTAGGATATGCTACCTGAAACTGCTTCCTTCTGGAGATTTCCATATCTGTACACCCAGTGGGTGTGTGTGTCGATTGAACTTTTGTGGGGGCACGCTGAGTGCACCCACTGGGTGTAGTCCCCGAGACTATGGTCGACTGCGTGCAGTCGGCTATAGTCTTTATGATGTGATCTTCTTCACTCGACCTGGACGGACCAAGTCGAATGGAACCGTAAAACCGGTGGGGGCACGCTGAGTGCACCCACTGGGTGTAGTCCCCGAGACTATGGTCGACTGCGTGCAGTTGACTATAGTCTAAAGAGCTATATTTTTTTTTACTGCGGCTGACCGCTGACAATTATTTTAGAATCATAACCTTTTTGCCTCTTTTGGTCGACTGGTCGAACCAAGTTGGTAAACCAGTGGGGGCACGCTGAGTCCACCCACTGGGTGTAGTCCCCGAGACTACTGTCGAATGTTTTGATTCGACTGTAGTCTTAGAAATGCTACTATGTTTCCTTAATCACTCGGAAGTGATCTGTCTTTGATGTCTTTCGTTGGTTGACTCTTTGTAGAAATCTTGCGAGCTTGTGGCTCGCTATACCGAGTTAGAGAAAAGCAGATCCAGCTCAACCTCGATTTGAAGCTTGCTCTGGAGAATTTGCAGAAGGCAAAGGATGAAGCAAAAGGTATGGCTGGTGAGAATTTTTGACGACTGCCTTTGTTTTTCTGCTCGTTCTCAACTCTGCTCTCATTGTTGCTTTGCAGATAAACTGGAAGAGACTTTGAAGAAGAAGGACATTGACCTTGCAGAGGCACAGAAGGCGGCTTTGGAGAAAACAAAGCTCACTGAAGAGAAGCTTGCCTCAGTCGACAAACTCGAAGATGAAAATGCCAAGCTGAAAGCCTCTCTTGATGCGGCTAACAAGTTAGTCGACTGAAGAACGACAAGATTGTTCTGTCGGACAAGGTTGGCCAACTGGCGGGGAAGCGAAACGACCTGGAGATTTATCTTGGAGGGCTCGCCAAGAAGCTGTTTCTCATGCTTGAAGGTAATCTCTTTTATCCAACTGTCTTGCTCTCACCGGCTCATCACATGATCTTTATTTTGAGTCTGAGCTGTGTTTTCAGAATTCTGCCAAAACTTTGAAAAAGAAACCCGGTCAGTGGAAACCAGCTTGGACCCCATCAACTCTCCTGTGAAGGACGAAGCTGCTATGAATGTGCTCCGACTGGAGTCTCGCGTTGCTAGCGTGGTGGATTATCTTGCTCGATTGAAAGTTGCAGTGTCGCGGATCGACTCGACTCTCTGGCCAGAACAGACTATTCAGAATGACCTTGAATCCCTGATGACTCGACTGAATGAGATTCCAAGTCGAGTGCAAGAATGGAAAAAGTCTTCTGCCAGGTGTGGTGCTGATGTTGCTCTATCTACGGTTCGTGTCCACTTTGCAAAGAAGCGCAAGAGGACAAGCTGGTGTCTCTCAAGGTTGCCAATACCAGGAAGCACGACTTCAGATCTTTCATGGAGACTTTCATCGCTGCTGCTACCCGTATTGCCGACGGAATCGACCTCGACCAGTTTGTTGCACCTTCCAGTCCTCCGACGGAGGAGTAAAAAACATCTAAGTCCCACTTTAAATTTGCCTCGGAATCCCGAGTGGTTTTACGTAATCGATAAACTTTAACGGGCTTAACGCTCGAAAGCACCTTTGGATCCGTAAGACGCGTTTATCCGAACTTGATTTTTCCTTTAACATGCTTTGTTTGCCTTCGAGAGAACTTTATTCTTCATTCGGAAGATATTCCGTTGAAATTCCAGTCGACTTGTGCTTCATCTATCCTGCAAGTAGAGATGGAACACAGACTGCGACTGACCTTGTCGTCCTTACGGATTGGGACGGACCGCATGTTGTACTTGTGGCGAAGCTCTGAAGGAGGAGGTAGCAGTCGACCTGCACCTCGTCGTCCTTGCGGATTGGGATGGACCGCACGTTGTACTTGTGGCGAAGCTCCGAAGGAGGAGGTAGCAGTCGACCTGCACCACGTCGTCCTTGCGGATTGGGATGAACCGCACGCGTTGTACTTGTGGCGAAGCTCAAGGAGGAGGTAGCAGTCGACCTGCACCTTGTCGTCCTTGCGGATTGGGATGAATTCCTTACTTAGGCGAGCACTGGGCTGCAACTAAGCCCCCGAGTGGGAGGTTTGCTCTCCACTCGGTAGGATTTTTATTACTTAGGTGAACACTAGGTTGTAGCTAAGCCTCCGAGTGGGAGGTTTGCTCTCCATTCAGTAGGATTTCTATTACTTAGGCGAGCACTGGGCTGCAGCTAAGCCCCCGAGTGGGAGGTTTGCTCTCCACTCGGTAGGATTTCTATTACTTAGGCAAGCACTGGGCTGCAGCTAAGCCCCCGAGTGGGAGGTTTGCTCTCTACTCGGTAGGATTTCTATTACTTAGGCGAGCACTGGGCTGCAGCTAAGACCCCGAGTGGGAGGTTTGCTCTCCACTCGGTAGGATTTTTATTACTTAGGCGAGCACTGGGCTGCAGCTAAGCCCACGAGTGGGAGGTTTGCTCTCCACTCGGTAGGATTTTTATTACTTAGGCGAGCACTGGGCTGCAGCTAAGCCCCCGAGTGGGAGGTTTGCTCTCCACTCGATAGGATTTTTATTACTTTGGATGTTTAAGGCGAATCCTTGGGCTATTATAAGCCCTCGAGTGGGAGGATGGCTCACCACTCGGTAGGATTTGAATACTTAGGCGAGTACTTGGACTGCAGCTAAGCCTCCGAGTGGGAGGCTGGCTCGCCACTCGGTAGGATTTTGAATACTTAGGCGAGTACTTGGACTGCTTCTAAGCCTCCGTGTGGGTTGCTGGCTCGCCACTCGGTTTGTTTTTGAATACTTAGGCGAGTACTTGGACTGCAGCTAAGCCTCCGAGTGGGAGGCTGGCTCGCCACTCGGTAGGATTTTGAATACTTAGGCGAGTACTTGGACTGCAGCTAAGCCTCCGAGTGGGAGGCTGGCTCGCCACTCGGTAGGATTTTGAATACTTAAGCGGCGGATTCGCAGCTAAGCCCCGAGTGAGAGGCGGCTCGCACTCGGAAAGGATTTTTTTTAACTAACTTAGGCGAATCGGATTCGCGACTAAGCCACCCACTGGGGGAAATTTCAACAAAAAGCAATAACAATCACTGGGAAAATTATAACATTCTTGTTTTAGATAAGCTACAAAAGTACTTTTATTACATCTCAACCGAGTGAGTATTAAGTGTAAAAGGGGCGGAGCAGCTCCGCGTTCCAAGCTCGAGGCTCATCGATCTGGCGATCAACGTTGTAGAGATGATACGCTCCGTTGTGGAGGACTCTTGTGACGATGAAGGGACCTTCCCAAGTGGGAGCAAGCTTGTGTGGTTTCTGTTGATCCACTCGGAGGACCAAATCTCCCTCTTGGAAGGCTCGACTCTTCACATTTCGGCATGGAATCGACGCAAGTCTTGCTGATAGATAGTCGAGCGGATCAGGCCATCTCTCTCCTCTTCCAAGAGGTCGATTGCATCTTGTCGGGCTTGTTCCGCTTCTTCTTCAGAGTATAGCTCGACTTGAGGCGCATTGTGAAGCAGGTCACTCATGAATCGCTTGAGCTCCATAGACCGGGAAGAATGGAGTTCTCGGTCGACCGAGTAGGAGTGGTCCTCAATCCCGAGAAGCGATGGAAGTTCGTGGGCCAAGATCCTGCTGCGTGTTTGAGATCACGCATCAGCCGTGGTTTCAGCCCTTTGAGAATGAGGCCGTTTGCTCGTTCTGCTTGTCCATTCGACTGAGGATGAGCCACTGAAGCATAGTTGACCCGCATGCCTTGAGAGGCGCAGAAGGCTTTGAACTTGTCATTATCGAAGTTTGACCCATTGTCGGTGATGATGCTATGCGGAACTCCATATCTGAATATCAACTCTCTGATGAAACTGATTGCGATTGCATGCATCGAGGTTCTTGATGGGCTTGGCCGATCCACTTGGTGAACTTGTCGATTGCTACTAGCAAATGAGTGAAGCCGCTTACGCGATTCTCAACGGTCCAATCATGTCCAATCCCCAAACAGCGAAGGGCCAAACGAGTGGAATGGTCTTCAAGGCTGAGGCTGGCTTGTGCGACATGTTGGAATAGAATGACATCCTTCACACTTGTCGACTATTTCTTTTGCCATTTCATTTGCTTTTGGCGGTAAAATCCCGCTCGGTATGCTTTAGCCACAATGGTCCGAGAGGGGCGCATGATGGCCACAGGTCCCAGTGGATATCCTCAAGAATTATCGACCTTCTTACGGCGTGATACACTTACGGCCGACTCGATCGCGCTTTCTGTACAATTGTCCCTTGATCACTGTAAAGGCCTTGGATCGACGGACGATCTGTCGAGCCTCTTCTTCATTCTCTGGGAGCTCTTTCCTTAGGATATATGCGATGTACGGCACTGTCCAGTCGGGAGTGATGACCACAACTTCCATAATCAGGTCGACCACGGTGGCACCTCAACTTCGATCGGATCATTGGCACTCTTTTGCTGCGGGCTTCTTACGTGAAAGGATCCTCCTGTATTGATGGAGCATGAATGTGTTCCAAAAATACATCACTTTGGGAATGGCTTCCCTCTTGGACCCTATCTTCGCCAAATCATCCATGACTTGATTTTTCAGTCGGGGTATATGATGAAGCTCTAACCTCGAATTTCTTCTCCAGCTTTCTCCTTTGCATTACAATAACCTGTCATAGCCGGGCTTCGACATCCCACTCCTTCATCACTTGATTAACAACCAGATCCAAGTCGCCATAGACCATAAGGCTGACGGACGCCGAGTGAAATGGCCATGCGCAACCCATACAGGAGTGCTTCATATTACGCTTCGTTGTTGGAAGAATCAAAGTGAATCGGAGAACGTCTTGAGCCTATCTCCTCGGGGAAACCAATACAACCCGCACGCAGAACTGTTCAGCATCTTGGAACCATCGAAAAACATAGTCAAGTGTTCCGAGTGAACTTGGGTCGGAAGCTGCTGTGTCCACTCGGCGAGGAAATCTGCTATTGCTTGGGACTTGATGGCTTTCTTTGCCTCGAATTTGATATCAAGGGAAGGAGTTCAATCGCCCATTTTGCCACTCGACGATCGCATCTCTGTTATGAAGAATTTCCGACAAAGGCGTCGGCGACGATCGTAATGGAATGATCGAGAAATAATGAGCAACCTTCTTCGTGGTCATATAGATCCCATAAACAAGCTTCGATAGTGAGGGTATCTTTGCTTTGACGAAATTGACACTTGAAAGATAATAAACTGGGCGTTGAACTTTGAAGGCTTTTCCTTCTTCTTCCCTTCGGCCGTAAATTACTGATCAAGACTTGTCCGATTGGCTGCAATGTAAAGCAGCAAAGGCTCTTTGCTGATTGGAGCAACAAGCACCGGCTGGGTGGAGAGCGAGCTTTGAGCTCGCAAGCGCTGCATCAGCTTCTAGAGTCCACTCGAACTTGTCTGATTTCTTCATCAGTCGGTAAAGAGGCAGTGCCTTTTCACCGAGGTGAGAGATGAATCGACTTAAAGCGGCCAAGCATCCAGTAAGTTTCTGGACATCGTGCACACGCACAGGGCGCTTCATTCGGAGTATGGTGCCAACCTTTTCTGGGTTAGCATCAATTCCTCGCTCAGAAACGAGAAACCCGAGTAACTTCCCACCCGGAACTCCAAATGTACACTTTGAAGGGTTAAGCTTGATATCATATCTCCTGAGATTGGCAAATGTTTCAGCAAGGTCAGTCAATAGGTCGGAACCCTTTCGTGACTTGACCACTATATCATCCATGTAGGCTTCCACATTTGTTGATTTGAGTGAGCAAACACTTCTGAATCATCCTCATGAATGTGGCTCCCGCATTCTTGAGACCGAATGGCATGGTGACATAATAGAAGCACCCGAATGGAGTGATGAACGCTGTTTTAATCTCATCGGGTCCATACTGACGGATCTGATGGTACCCGGAATAGGCGTCTAAAAAAGACAACCTCTCGCATCCCGCAGTTGAGTCGACTATTTGGTCGATGCGAGGAAGAGGAATGATCTTTCGGCAGGCCCGATTGATATGCTTAAAATCAATGCACATGCTAACGACTTGTCCTTCTTGGGGACCATGACAACGTTGGCGAGCCACTTTCGGAGTGGTAGATCTCCGGATGAACTCTGCTGCTAAGAGCTGAGCCACCTCCTCGCCAATGGCCTTTCTCTTACGACGGCAGACCGCCGAAGATACTCTTTAACCGGTTTGAATTTTGGGTCGACTTCGTGGCGATGCTCAGCCAGCCCACAGGAACACCCGGCATGTCGTGAGGCTTCCATGCAAAGATTTCCCAGTTCTCACGGAGGAACTGGATGAGCGCTTCTTCCTATTTTGAGTCGAGTGTTGTTGAGATGTTGGTCAGAGCAGCATTGGGATCGGTCGGGTGAATGTGAACCTGTTTCGTCTCGCCAGTCGACTGAAATGCTGACTCCGTAGCGGGCTTCTTAGCTCGCAACAAATCACTCGGATCGGCAGTTTTCTGATACTCTTGTAGCTCTACCATCGCTTAACCGAGCATCGGCGATCTTAGAGACTTTCTGGAAGCACTCTTCTTCCTTTTTCCGATTGCCCGTGACAGTGATCACGCCCTTGGGACCAGGCATCTTCAGTTTAAGATACACGTAACATGGTCGGGCCATGAAACATGCATAAGCTGGTCTCCCCAGAATAAGCGTGATAAGCGCTCGAGAAATCCACGACCTCAAAGGTCAACTTGTCCTTCCGGAAATGCTTCGAATCACCAAAAACTACATCAAGAGCAATTTGGCCGAGTGACTCAGCCTTCTTTCCAGGGATGACTCCGTGGAAGCTCATGTTACTGGTACTGAGTCTGGACATCGGAATGCCCATCCCTTTCAACATCTCCACGTATAATATGTTCAAACCACTACCACCATCCATCAGGACTTTGGTCAGTCGAGTGCCTTCAACGACTGGGTCGACTACCAATGCTTGCCTCCTAGGGGTGGCAATGTGCGTCGGGTGATCAGACTGGTCGAATGTGATGGCGGTCTGGGACCATTTCAGATAATTGGGAGTCGCCGGAGCAACCAAGTTCACTTCCGATTGATAACCTTCAATCGACTTTTGCTTTCGACGTCGGCAAAAATCATCGTGGGTGGAATTTGACACGAGGATATCCACCATCACTTGTCATCTCTGTCCTCAACTTTGTACGTCTCCTTATCCTTATCCTTGATTTGTTTCCCTTGGGCCGCTGAATCAAGAGCCGACCTTTGTCGAGTGGTATGTTTCGGGTAAATGAGTTTACCCTCTTCATCTTTCTTTTATGAATATGACATGGAAAATCCAACACGTCGTTTCCATCCTGGTCTTTCACCTTCTTGGGGTTCCAAGGACCCTTGGGTTTCTTGAACTTTCTCGGGGTCACGGCCAAGGCCTCTCCGGAGCCGTGGCTCGGCTTTTGCGCTTCGCTTCCATTTGGAATTTCCTCCGACGGCCTCATTGGCGGCCGATTTATATTTACCACTCCGGAGCCGATCCTCTTCTTCACCATTTGCATACTTGGTGGCAATCTCCATCATCCGACTCAGGGTCATATCTACGGTTCGACCAAATTTCAAACTCAATTCTCGTTCTTGACACCTTCCTTGAAGGCCTGGTACTGGTGATCGGATACATTCTCGATTGTATGGTGCAAAGTGATCCACCTCTGGATATAATCTCTCAAAGTTTCACTCGACTTTTGCACACGATCGCAACTCCGCTGACCTGCTGGTCGTTTGCAAGTTCCTTCAAATGTCCCGACAAACACTCGGGCAAGATCTTCCCAAGTGTAAATACTGCTGGGCGCTAACTGATTCAACCACGCCCTGGCTGAACCCTCCAACATAAGAGGCAAATGCTTCATGGCTACCTCATCGTTGCCACCGCCGATCTGAACCGCCACTCGATAATCTTCAAGCCAAGTGTCAGGCTTGGATTCTCCAGTGAACTTACTGACTCCAGTCGCCAACCTGAAGTTGGGAGGAATTACTACGGCTCTGATGGCTCTGTTGAAACACTCTGGTCCCGAGACATGAACTCTGCTGCTGGAAGGAACATCTCTACCATGGCCGTCTCGGTGAGCTCTGTTCCTGTCGACCAAACCTTGAACGATAATAGATCTTGCATCAAAGCCTGGTTCCCTGGGGTCGACTGGAACTCTTCGCCTAGCACTATGTTGGCGTATGTCGTCCTGCTGCCGAGGAGCGTATGATCCACCCCTTGGGGGAGGAGTGGGCACTCGACGTCGATCGTTACGATCGAATCGGTGCTCATACTGCTCGCGGCCCTTGTATTGATCATCACGTCGGCCCCCACGTTCCTCACGCCTCGGGGGCGATCTCGGACTATGGGCCGATCGACTGAATTCGCAATGACGGGTCGGGTTGTGAACCCTGTTCATGATCGGGATACAACTGAGTTTTGATCTCCTGCCGCCGGAGCAAATCCACGATTTTTGCAAACCTCTACCGCCTCCGGTGGGAAGGCTGAATCGACTACGCTATACTGGCGGCGGCTGCTAAATTCTGAATCGGAGTTCGATATACCTGAGTTGGCGGTTGAAAGAGTGGCGTCGATTGGATTACGGAACCCTTGGTCACAGACGCTGCCGAGTACTCGCTGAAGATTCTCCATCGAGCTCAGCCGGGTTGTGGCGCGCATCCTCCACGGCGCGAGCCTCGGGGGTGTCTCCAACGATAGGAGTGTGAAGTGCATCCATGTTCCGATGGCGAAGCTCCTCCCTCTGGAGCGAAGTGAGGGGCTCGGGCAAGTACTCTTCATGGACTTGCTCCGGATCGTCTCCACCGCCACCTCCGTTAGTGCGGGTGAATCCAGGGGGACTGCGTGGTCCATCGACCATCAGAACCTCTGCCGCCGGGTCACTGCTATCGCATTCAGACGTAGTCTCTACGGAGCCAGTCGAACAGGCCGTAGAGAGATTCGTCGGGCTCGATCGCCGCGACTTGGGGGATGGCCGACTGGCGGGCCACCGCATGCCTCACCCACCGCTGAAGCCTCGACCGACCGGAACGCTTGCGCTGGTGGGAGACTGGGAGTGAAGACAGCGCAGGAGCCGACCCATACAGGGTCGACGGTTGCCGCAGGAGGACGCCGCGGACATATGCGCGAAAGTGTGTCGCCCCGCAGACGGGGAGCGCCTCCTCGTCGAGTGGAGCCTCCTGAAGCCAAGCGGAGTCGTGGCGACGAACGTGAGCGCACCGAGACGGATCTCGTGGCCGTCAACCAGAACTCCACTGGAAACCATGGTGTAGGAGATCGAAAGAATCCCAACTTCTCCAACAAATCGCTAGAACACCTGCCCCACGGTGGGCGCCAACTGTTGTGGTTCTAAGTCCGATAAAGAGAATGGGGGTAGGTATAGAGAGGCAAGATCCTAGCTATGGAGTAGTTGTATACGCAAGGGATTTCTGAGTTCAGGCCCTTCTCGGAGGAAGTAATAGCCCTCGTCTTGGAGCCCGGAGGCGGTCATTTGGGTTATATGCGTATGTGTTCTGGGTGCGAACCCTTCTACCTGTGGAGGGGGGTGGCTTATATAGAGTGCGCCAGGACCCCAGCCAGCCCACGTAGTAGAGGGTTTAAGGTGCCTTAAAGCTAGGCGTTACTGGTAACGCCTTACATAAAGTTTCATTAAGGTCATAAAGACTATTTAACTACAGACTGTTTGGGCACCGAGTGGCTCTTGGACTCCTGGTGGTCGAGTGGGTCTTCATGGTCGAGTGTCTTTGAATCTGTCGAGTGGAAACCTACCAGGTCGACTGGAAGGCTGCTTCTCTTGTGAGTGTCCTTGTGGAGGGTACCTTTGGGCAGGTCTATGACCCTACCCCAGGTACATGACTTCATCAGGGCACGCCCCCCACCCTCGTGGGCACCTCCCTTCTTCCCAGACGTGCACTCCAAGTCCATCGGGTGGCTTTCCTTCCAAAAATAACTTCTCCAGTTGATTTCGTTCCGTTTTGACTCCGTCTGATATTCCTTTTCCTCGAAACACTGAAATAGGCATAAAACAGCAAATCTGGGCTGGGCCTCCGGTTAATAGGTTAGTCCCAAAAATAATATAAAAGTGGATAATAAAGCCCAATATTTCCTAAAACAGTAGATAATATAGCATGGAGCAATCAAAAATTATAGATACGTTGGAGACGTATCAAGCATCCCCAAGCTTAATTCCTGCTCATCCTCGAGTAGGTAAATGATAAAAAAAGAATTTTTTATGTGGAGTGATACTTTGGCATAATTTCAATGTAAATCTTCTTAATTGTGGCATGAATATTCAGATCCGAAAGATTCAATACAAAAGTTCATATTGACATAAAAATAATAATACTTCAAGCATACTAATCAAAGCAATCATGTCTTCTCAAAATAACATGGCTAAAGAGAGGTATCCCTACAAAATCATATAGTCTGGCTGTTGCTCTATCTTCATCACACAAAATATTTAAATCATGCACAACCCCGATGACAAGCCAAGCAATTGTTTCATACTTTAATAATCTCAAACGCTTTCAACTTTCACGCAATACATGAGCGTGAGCCATGGACATAGCACTATATGTGGAATAGAATGGTGGTTGTGGAGAAGACAAAAAAGAGGGGAAGATAGTCTCACATCAACTCTTGACCATATGATCTTCATGTGCCACTTTAGCAAGATGTGTTGGGACAAAATACATATTGATTGGGGTGATTTCCATGATCGGCTCTCTGCGCTCCACGACAAACAAGCAGGCTGGCTGAATGCGTTCTTTGTTGAAGTCTTTTACACCGCTGCATGGAGTATATGGAAAGAAAGGAATAACAAGCACTTCAGGGGAGTTGTCCCCAGCGTGGACTCCTGGTCTGCTCGGTTCAACCAGGATCTATGACTTCTGCAGCATAGAGTTAAGGTGGCACGTCGAACGTCCCTGCTCTCGTATAGTGACGCGCTTGGTTGAGTCACCGTTTTTTCTTTCCTCTTTACCCTGGTTGTAAACAGTTAGTACATCACTTACCACCTTGTATGGAGTATTTGCCCACCCTCTCTGGTGCTAAACCAGAAGTGGTGAGGTTGATATGTTTCTATATGTCTATGTAAACATCCCATTTATATAGATATATGAAAAACAGTGGGAGTTCTCTCCCACTGTCAATTCCTCAAAAAAAAACTAGGCGTATCAACGGGCTATGGAGATGCCCATCAAAAGATATCAATGTGAGTGAGAAGGGATTGCCATGCAACGGATGCACTAGAGCTATAAGTATATGAAAGCTCAACAAAAGGAACTAAGTGGGTGTGCATCCAACTCGCTTGCTCATGAAGACCTAGGGCGTTTGAGGAAGCCCATCATTGGAATATACAAGCCAAGTTCTATAATGAAAAATTTCCACTAGTATATAAAGTGACGAAACGAGAGACTCTCTATTATGAAGATCATGGTGCTACTTTGAAGCACAAGTGTGGTAAAAGGATAGTAACATTGTCCCTTCTCTCTTTTTCTCTCATTTTTTTGTTTTTTTTGTTTGGGCCTTTTCTCTTTTTTTATGGCCTCTTTTTTCGTCAGGAGTCTCATCCCGACTTATGGGGGAATCATAGTCTCCATCATCCTTTCCTCACTGGGACGATGCTCTAATAATGATGATCATCACACTATTATTTTTCTTACAACTCAACAATTACAACTCGATACTTAGAACAAAATATGACTCTATATGAATGCCTCCGGTGATGTCTTTGGGATATGCAATGAATCAAGAGTGACATGTATGAAAGAATTATGAACGGTGGCTTTGCCACAAATACGATGTCAACTACATGATCATGCTAGCAATATGATGGAGCGTGTCATAATAAACGGAAAGGTGGAAAGTTGCATGGCAATATATCTCGGAATGGCTATGGAAATGCCATGATAGGTAGGTATGGTGGATGTTTTGACGAAGGTATATGGTGGGTGCATGATACCGTGAAAGGTGCTGTATTAGAAAGGCTAGCAATGGTGGAAGGATGAGAGTGCGTATAATCCATGGACTCAACATTAGTCATAAAGAACTCATATACTTATTGCAAAAATCTACAAGTTATCAAAGCAAAGTATTACGCGCATGCTCCTAGGGGGATAGATTGGTAGGAAAAGACCATCGCTCGTCCCCGACCGCCACTCATAAGGAAGATAATCAATAAATAAAATTGTGCTCCGACTTCATCACAAAGCGGTTCACCATACGTGCATGCTACGGGAATCACAAACTTCAACACAAGCATTCTTTAAATTCGTAATAACCCAACTAGCATCACTTTGATATTATCACCTCCATATCTCAAAACAATTATCAAGCATCAAACCTATCTTAGTATTCAACGTACTCAAAAGAAAGTTTCACATATCTTGAATACCAAGTATATTAATATTAAGCAAATTACCATGCTATTAATGACACTCAAAATAATCTAAGTGAAGCATGAGAGATCATCTATTTATTCGAAATAAAACTACCACCATGCTCTAAAAGATATAAGTGAAGTACTAGAGCAATAACAAAAACTACTCCGAAAGATATAAGTGAAGATCAATGAGTAGTCGAATAATTATGAAACTATGTGAAGACTCTCCCATTTAATAATTTCAGATCTTGATACTTTATTCAAACATCAAGCAAAGCTAAATAAAACTACATTGCAAGGATAGCACAACTCATGTGAAGAAGCAAAAACTTAGGCTCAACCGATACTAACCGATAGTTGTTGAAGAAGAAAGGTGGGATGCCTACCGGGGCATCCCCAAGATTAGATGCTTGAGACTTCTTGACATATTATCTTGGGGTGCCTTGGGCATCCCCAATCTTGAACTTTTGTGTCTCCTTAATTCCTCTCATATCATGTTTTCTCTTCTTTTTATGAAAAGCTTCATTCACAACAAACTCAACAAGAACTCGTGAGATAGGTTAGTATAAACCAATGCAAAACCTTATCATTTTCTACTGTAACAAATCACTAAAAATATTATTCAACGTCGCATAATAAATGCCTCTGTATATTTAATACTCCTATCCTCAAATAGAATCATTAAACAAGCAAACATATGCAAACAATGCAACTATAACAGCAATCTGCCAAAACAGTACAGTCTGTAAAGAATGCAAGAGTATCAATACTTCCCTGACTCCAAAAATTATGAACTAAAATTCCCACTGTAATAAATTTATCATAGCTTAATATGCAAAAAGTTTCAACATTATACCATTCACTGAATTTTCTAGGGAATTTTTGCAACAGCGGTAAACTTTCTGTTTTCAAACAGCAACATGTATACAAGCAAAATAAGCATGGCAAAGGCTATCCTTGACTTTTTTATTGAAAATAAAGATGCAAAACATTATTCTAACTACCAGAAAGCAAAAACTAACAAAATAAAATGACGCTCCAAGCAAAACACAAATCATGTGGTGAATAAAAATATAGCTCCAAGTAAAGTTACCGATGAATGAAGACGAAAGAGGGGATGCCTTCGGGGCATCCCCAAGCTTAGGCTCTTGGTTGTCCTTTAATATTACCTTGGGGTGCCTTGGGCATCCCCAAGCTTAGGCTCTTGCCACTCCTTATTCCATAGTCCATCGAATCTTTACCCAAAACTTGAAAACTTCAACCACACAAAACTCAAAACAAACTCGTAAGCTCCGTTAGTATAAGAAAATAAAACCACCACTTAGGTACTGTAATGAACTAATTATAAATTCATATTGGTGTAATATATACTGTATTCTAACTTATCTATGGTTCATACCACTTAATACTAGCCATAGATGCATCAAAATAAGCAAACAACACATAGAAAACAGAATCTGTCAAAAACAGAACAGTCTGTAGTAATCTGTATAAAACGTATACTTCTGGAACCCCAAAAATTATGAAATAAATTGTTGGACCTGAGAAATTTGTCTATTAATCACCTGCAAAAAGAATCAACCTAAAAGAACTCTCCAGTAAAAATGGCAGCTAATCTCGTGAGCGCTAAAGTTTCTGTTTTTCACAGCAAGATCACATAAACTTCACCCCAAGTCTTCCCAAAGGTTCTACTTGGCACTTTATTGAAACAAAAGCTATAAAACATGATTACTACAGTAGCATAATCATGTGTACACACAAAAACATTAAGGATAAATATTGGGTTGTCTCCCAACAAGCACTTTTCTTTAATGCCTTTCTAGCTAGGCATGATGATGACAATGATGCTCACATAAAAGATAAGAATTGAAACATAACGGGAGCATCATGAATCATATGACTAGCACATTTAAGTCTAACCCACTTCCTATGCATAGGCATTTTGTGAGCAAACAACTTATGGGAACAATAATCAACTAGCATAGGCAGGTAACACAAGCATAGCTTCAAGAATTTAAGCACATAGGGAGGAAACTTGACATTATTGCAATTCCTACAAGCATATATTCCTCCCTCATAATAATTTTCAGTAGCATCATGAATGAATTAAACAATATAACCAGCACCTAAAGCATTCTTTTCATGATCTACAAGCATAGAAAATTTACTATTCTCCACATAAGCAAAATTCTTCTCATGAATAGTAGTGGGAGCAAACTCAACAAAATAACCATCATATGATTGAAAATTAAGATCAAGATGACAAGTTTCATGGTTATCATTATTCTTTAAAGCATACGTGTCATCACAATAATCGTCATAGATAGGAGGCATGCTTTCATCATAGTAAATTTGCTCATCAAAGCTTGGGGACAAAAATATCATCTCCATCAAACATAGCTTCCCCAAGCTTGTGGCTTTGCATATCATTAGCATCATGGATATTCAAGGAATTAATACTAACAACATTGCAATCATGCTCATCATTCACATATTTTATGCCAAGAATTCTATGTAATTCTTCTTCTAGTACTTGACCACAATTTTCCTTTCCATCATACTCACGAAAGATATTAAAAAGATGAAGCGTATGAGACAAACTCAATTCCATTTTTTTCGTAGTTTTCTTTTATAAACTAAACTAGTGATAAAACAAGAAACAAAAAGATTCGATTGCAAGATCTAAAGATATACCTTCAAGCACTCACCTCCCCGGCAACGGCGCCAGAAAAGAGCTTGATGTCTACTACACAACCTTCTTCTTGTAGACGTTGTTGGGCCTGCAAATGCACAGGTTTGTAGGACAGTAGAAAATTTCCCTCAAGTGGATGACCTAAGGTTTATCAATCCGTAGGAGGCGAGGGATGAAGATGGTCTCTCTCAAGCAACCCTGCAACCAAATAACAAAGAGTCTCTTGTGTCCCCAACACACCCAATACAACGATAAATTGTATAGGTGCACTAGTTCGGCGAAGAGATGGTGATACAAGTGCAAAATAGATAGTAGATAAAGGTATTTGTAATCTGAAATTATAAAAACAGCAAGGTAGCAAGCGATAAAAGTGAGCGTAAACGGTATTGCAATGATAGGAAACAAGGCCTAGGGTTCATACTTTCGCTGGTGCAAGTTCTCTCAACAATAATAACATAGATAGATCATATAACAAGCCCTCAACATGCAACAAAGAGTCACTCCAAAGCCACTAATAGCGGAGAACAAGCGTAATGATTAAGGTAGGGTACGAAACCACCTCAAAGTTATTCTTTCGGATCGATCTATAAAAGAGTTCGTACTAGAATAACACCTTAAGACACAAATCAACCAAAACCCTAATGTCACCTAGATACTCCATTGTCACCTCAAGTATCCGTGGGCATGATTATACGATATGCATCACACAATCTCAGATTCATCCAACCAACACAAAGTACTTCAAAGAGTGCCCCAAAGTTTCTACCGAGAATCAAGAACGTGTGCCAACCCCTATGCATAGGTTCATGGGCGGAACCCATAAGTTGGTCACCAAAACATACATCAAGAGGCACATGATATCCCATTGTCACCACAGATAAGCACGGCAAGACATACATCAAGTGTTCTCATAAAAGACTCAATCCGATAAGATAACTTCAAAAGGGAAACTCAATTCATCACAAGAGAGTAGAGGGGGAGAAACATCATAAGATCCAACTATAATAGCAAAGCTCGGGATACATCAAGATCGTGCCATAGAGGGAACACGAGAGAGAGATCAAACACATAGCTACTGGTACATACCCTCAGCCCCGAGGGTGAACTACTCCCTCCTCGTCATGGAGAGTGCCGGGATGATGAAGATGGCCACGGTGAAGGATCCCCCCCCTCCGTGAGGCGCGAACGGGCTCGAGGAGGTTTTGGTGGCTCTGAGAGGCTTGTGGCGGCGGAACTCCCGATCTATCTTCTGTTCGGAAGTTTTACGATACGTAGGTATATATGGAGTGCGAAGTGCGTCGGTGGACGAAGGGGGGCCACGAGGCAGGGGGGCGCACCCACCACCCTCGTGGGCACCTCCCTTCTTCCCTGACGTGCACTCCAAGTCCATCGGGTGGCTTTCCTTCCAAAAATAACTTCTCCAGTTGATTTCGTTCCGTTTTGACTCCGTCTGATAATCCTTTTCCTCGAAACACTGAAATAGGCATAAAACAGCAAATCTGGGTTGGGCCTCCGGTTAATAGGTTAGTCCCAAAAATAATATAAAAGGGGATAATAAAGCCCAATATTGCCTAAAACAGTAGATAATATAGCATGGAGCAATCAAAAATTATAGATACGTTGGAGAAGTATCAAGGCACGGACTGTGGGGAGCTCGAGGACATGTTGCGTGGCACCATAGCTCACCGAAAGCGGACGGCATGGGCGGCGCCGCCAAAGACTTCGTGGGTGAGAGGGGGAGAGGAGACGAGCCCGTGCTCTGTGTGTGGCCGGTTGGTGGACTCTTTGCCGCAATAAGCGGCGTATAGGAGGTCTCGCTCAGGGGTGCCCTATGCGCCATATAGGATCTGTTGGGGAACACCGTAATTTCAAAAACATTCCTACGCACACGCAAGATCCATCTAGGTGATGCATAGCAACGAGCGGGGAGAGTGTGTCCACGTACCCTCGTAGACCGAAAGCGGGAGGGTTTAGTAACACGGTTGATGTAGTCGAACGTCTTCGTGATCCAACCGATCCAAGTACCGAACGCACGGCACCTCCATGATCTGCACACGTTCAGCTCGGTGACGTCCCTCGTACTCTTGATCCAGCTGAGGCCGAGGGAGAGTTTTGTCAGCATGACGGCGTGATGACGGTGATGATGAAGTTACCGACGCAGGGCTTCGCCTAAGCACTACAATGATATGACTGAGGTGGAAATCTGTGGAGGGGGCACCGCACACGGCTAAGATCAACTTTGATGTGTTCTAGGATGCCCCCTCCCCACGTATATAAAGGAGGGAGGGGGAGGCCGGCCGACCCTCATAGGCGTGCCAAGGGAGGAATCCTCCTCCTAGTAGGAGTAGGACTCCCCCCTTTCCTAGTCCTACTAGGAGAAGAAGGAAGGAGGGGGAAAGAGAAGGAAGGAGGGGGCGCCGCCCCTCCCCCTAGTCCAATTCGGACTAGGCCCATGGGGGGCACGCGGACAGCCCTTGGCATCCCCTCTCTCTCCCTCCTAGGCCCAATAAGGCACATTACTTCTCCGGTGGTTCCGATAACCCTTCCAGCACACCGATATTTATCCGGTGACCCCCCGGGACTCATCCGGTGTCCGAATAACATCATCCAATATATCATTCTTTATGTCTCGACCATTTCGAGACTCCTCGCCATGTCCGTGGTCACATCCGGGACTCCGAACTACCTTCGGTACATCAAAACACATAAACTCATAATACCGATCATCATCGAACCTTAAGCGTGCGGACCCTACGGGTTCGAGAACTATGTAGGCATGACCGAGACTCATCTCCGGTCAATAACCAATAGCGGAACCTGGATGCTCATATTGGCTCCTACATATTCTACGAAGATCTTTATTGGTCAAACCGCATAACAACATAGGTTGTTCCCTTTGTCATCGGTAAGTTACTTGCCCGAGATTCAATCGTTGTATCCTCATACCTAGTTCAATCTCGTTATCGGCAAGTCTCTTTACTCGTTCTGTAATGCATCATCCCGTAACTAACTCATTAGTCACATTGCTTGCAAGGCTTATAGTGATGTGCATTACCGAGAGGGCCCAGAGATACCTCTCCAAATATCGGAGTGACAAATCCTAATCTCGATCTATGCCAACTCAACAAACATCATCGGAGACACCTTTAGAGCATCTTTATAGTCACCCAGTTACGTTGTGACGTTTGATATCACACTAATTGTTCCTCCGTTATTCGGGAGTTGCATAATCTCATAGTCATAGGAACATGTATAAGTTATGAAGAAAGCAATAGCAATAAACTAAACGATCATAGTGCTAAGCTAACTGATGGGTCAAGTCAATCACATCATTCTCTAATGATGTGATCCCGTTCATCAAATGACAACTCATGTCTATGGCTAGGAAACTTAATCATATTTGATTAACGAGCAAGTTAAGTAGAGGCATACTAGTGACACTTTGTTTGTCTATGTATTCACACATGTACTAAGTTTACGGTTAATACAATTCTAGCATGAATAATAAACATTTATCATGATATAAGGAAATATAAATAACAACTTTATTATTGCCTCTAGGGCATATTTCCTTCAGTCTCCCACTTGAATTAGAGACAATAATCTATATTACATTGTAATGATTCTAACACCCATGGAGTCTTGGTGCTCGTCATGTTTTGCACATGAGAGAGGCTTAGTCAACGGTTCCGCAACATTCAGATCTGTATGTATCTTGAAAACCTCTATGTCTCCCTCCTTGACTTGATCGCGGATGGAATTGAAGAGTCTCTTGATGTGCTTGGTTCTCTTGTGAAATCTGGATTCCTTTGCCAAGGCAATTGCACCAGTATTGTCACAAAAGGTTTTCATTGGACCCGATGCACTAGGTATGACACCTAGATTGGATATGAACTCCTTCATCCAGACTCCTTCATTTGCTGCTTCCGAAGCAGCTATGTACTCCGCTTCACACGTAGATCCCACCATGACGCTTTGTTTGGAACTGCACCAACTGACAGCTCCACCATTCAATAAAAATACATATCCAATTTGTGACTTAGAGTCATCAGGATTAGTGTCAAAGCTTGCATTGACGTAACTGTCTACGACGAGCTCTTTGTCACCTCCATAAATGAGAAACATATCCTTAGTCCTTTTCAGGTATTTCAGGATGTTCTTGACCATTGTCCGGTGATCCACTCCTGGATTACTTTGGAGCCTCCCTGCTAAACTGATAGCAAGGCAAACATCAGGTCTGGTACATAGCATCGCATATATGATAGAACCTACGGCTGAAGCATAGGGAATGACTTTCATTTTCTCTCTATCTTCTGAAGTGGTCGGGCATTGAGTCTGACTCAACTTCACACCTTATAACACAGGCAAGAACCCTTTCTTTGCTTGATCCATTTTGAAATTCTTCAAAACTTTATCAAGGTATGTGCTTTGTGAAAGTCCAATTAAGCGTCTTGATCTATCTCTATAGATCTTGATGCCTAATATATAAGCAGCTTCACCGAGGTCTTTCATTGAAAAATTCTTATTCAACTATCCTTTTATGCTATTCATAAATTCAGTATCATTTGCGATCAATAATATGTCATCCACATATAATATCAGAAATGCTACAGAGCTCCCACTCACTTTCTTGTAAATCTGAGGCTTCTCCAAAAGTGCAGATAAAACCATATGCTTTGATCACACTGTCCAAGCATATATTCCCACTCCGAGAGGCTTGCACCAGTCCATAAATGGATCGCTGGAGCTTGCACACTTTGTTAGCACCTTTTGGATCGACAAAACCTTCCGGTTGCATCATATACAACTCTTCTTTAAGATTTCCATTAAGGAATGCAGTTTTGACATCCATTTGACAAATTTCATAATCATAAAATGCGGCAATTGCTAACATGATTCGGACGGACTTAAGCATCGCTATGGGTGAGAAAGTCTCATCGTAGTCAACTCCTTGAACTTATCAAAAACCTTGCGCAACAAGTCGAGCTCTGTAGACAGTAATATTACCGTCAGCGTCAGTCTTCTTCTTGAAGATCCATTTATTCTCTATGGCTTGCCGATCATCGGGCAAGTCAACCAAAGTCCACACTTTGTTCTCATACATGGATCCCATCTCAGATTTCATGGCCTCAAGCCATTTTGCAGAATCTGGGCTCATCATCGCTTCCTCATAGTTCGTAGGTTCGTCATGGTCAAGTAACATGACTTCCAGAACAGGATTACCATACCACTCTGGTGCGGATCTTACTCTGGTTGACCTACGAGGTTCAGTAGTAACTTGATCCGAAGTTTCATGATCATCATCATTAGCTTCCTCACTTCATCGGTGTAGGAATCACTGGAACTGATTTACGTGATGAACTACTTTCCAATAAGGGAGCAGTACAATTACCTCATCAAGTTCTACTTTCCTCCCACTCACTTCTTTCGAGAGAAACTCCTTCTCTAGAAAGGATCCATTCTTAGCAACGAATATCTTGCCTTCGGATCTGTGATAGAAGGTTTATACGTCTCCAACGTATCTACTTTTCCAAACACGTTTGCCCTTGTTTTGGACTCTAACTTGTATAATTTGAATGGAACTAACCCGGACTGACGTTGTTTTCAGCAGAATTGCCATGGTATTATTTTTGTGCAGAAATAAAAGTTCTCGGAATGACATGAAAATCAACAGAGATTATTTTTGGAATTAATAAAAAATACTGGCGAAAGAATCAAGGCCAGGGGGCCCACACCCTGTCCACGAGGGTGGGGGCGCGCCTACCACCCCTGGGTGCGCCCCCCTGCCTCGTGGCCCCCCTGGTGCTCCACTGACCTCAACTCCAACTCTATATATTCACGTTCGGGGAGAAAAAATCAGGGAGAAGGATTCATCGCGTTTTACGATACGGAACCGCCGCCAAGCCCTAATCTCTCTCGGGAGGGCTGATCTGGAGTCTGTTCGGGGCTGCAGGCAGGGAAATCCGTCGCCATCGTCATCATCAACCTTCCTCCATTACCAATTTCATGATGCTCACTGCCGTGCGTGAGTAATTCCATCGTGGGCTTGCTGGACGGTGATGGGTTGGAGGAGATTTACCATGTAATCGAGTTAGTTTTGTTAGGGTTTGATCCCTAGTATCCATTATGTTCTGAGATTGATGTTGCTATGACTTTGCTACGCTTAATGCGTGTCACTAGGGCCCGAGTGCCATGATTTTCAGATCTGAACCTATTATATTCTCATGAATATATGTGAGTTCTTGATCCTATCTTGTAAGTCTATAGTCACCTATTATGTGTTATGATCCGTTAACCCCGAAGTGACAATAATCGGGACCACTACCGGTGATGACCGTAGTTTTAGGAGTTCATGTATTCACTAAGGGTTAATGCTTTGGTCCGGTACTCTATTAAAAGGAGGCCTTAATATCCCTTAGTTTCCAATAGGACCCCGCTGCCACGGGAGGGTAGGACAAAAGATGGCATGCAAGTTCTTTTCCATAAGTACGTATGACTATATTCAGAATACATTCCTACATTACATTGATGAACTAGAGCTAGTTCTGTGTCACCCTATGTTATAACTATTGCATGAGGAATCGCATCTGGCATAATTCTCCATCACCGATCCAATGCCTACGAGCTTTTCACATATTGTTCTTCGCTTACTTAGTTTTCCGTTGCCACTGTTACAATTACTACAAAACTATCACTCTTACTTTTGCCACCGTTACCGTTACTTCCATACTACTTTGCTACTAAATACCTTGCTGCAGATACTAAGTTATCCAGGTGTGGTTGAATTGACAAGTCAACTGCTAATACTTGATAATATTCTTTGGCTCCCCTTGTGTCGAATCAATAAATTTGGGTTGAATACTCTACCCTCGAAAACTGTTGTGATCCCCTATACTTGTGGGTTATCAAGACTATTTTCTGGCGCCATTGCCAGGGAGCATAGCTCTATTTTTTGAGTAACTTGGTATTTATATCTGTTGTTCACTATGAGGAACTTGAAATACGAAATTTCTAAGATTTTTACCTCAACTACGATGGGAGGTAAGGAACTCCCATATATGTCTGCAGTTGATTCACCTTCTGTTTTGAGTAAGCTTGCGACACCTAAACCTGCTTCTGCTATTAATTCGGATATGTCGCATGTTATTGATGATGCCACTTCTACTATGCATGATACTTTTGATGGAACTACTTCTATGCTTGATACTACTGTGCCACTAGGTGAATTTCTTGATGAAAACCTTCTAGGGCTAGAGAGAATGAAATTATTGAAACCGATAATATTGATGAAAGTGATGATGAAGATTCTCCCCCTAGATATGAATTGCCTGTTGTGCCTGAGGGTTATGTTATGGATGAAGAAACTGCTAGAGACTTTCTTGCTTGCAATGATAGGAATGATCTTAAGAAATTATTAGCTAAGCTGAAAGAAAAATCTTTGAATGCTAGAATGAAATATGACCCTGCTTTTGCTACTTCACCTATCTTCGTTACTGATAAGGATTATGATTTCTCTATTGATACTGAGATAATTACTTTGGTTCAATCTGATCCTTTTTATGGCTATGAATCTGAAACTGTTGTGGCACATCTTACTAAATTAAATGATATAGCCACCTGTTCACTAATGATAAGAAAACTCGCTACTATTATATCCTTAAATTGTTTCCATTCTCATTAAAGGGTGAGGCTAAAATATGGTTTAATTCTCTTGATCATGGTTGTGTGCGTAGTCCCCAGGATATGATTTACTACTTCTCTGCTAAATATTTCCCCGCTCATAAGAAACAAGCTGCCTTAAGGGAAATATATATATTTATGCAAATTGAAGAAGAGAGTCTCCCACAAGCTTGGGGGAGGCTTCTCCAATTACTTAATGCTTTGCCTGATATCCTCTCAAGAAAATGAAATACTTGATATCTTTTATAATGGACTAACTGATGCTTCCAGAGACCACCTGGATAGTTGTGCTGGTTGTGTTTTTAGGGAAAGAACAGTTGATCAAGCTGAATTGCTATTGAATAATATGTTGGCTAATGAAAATAATTGGACACTTCCTGAACTAACTCCTAAGCCAACTCCGAAGAAAAGGGGTATTCTATTTCTCAGTCCTGAAGATATGCAAGAGGCAAAGAAATCTATGAAAGAAAAAGGTATTAAAACTAAAGATGTTAAGAATTTACCTCCTATTGAAGAAATACATGGTCTTAATTTTTCGCCTGTTGAAGAAATACATGGTCTTGATAACCCGACACAGGTAGTAAAGGTAATTCTCTCTATAGATTTGATGAAGGTGATATTCCTTGTTATAAGTCTGCTAGGCAATGCTTAGATGAGTTTGATAATTTTATTGTCAAACAAGAAAACTTCAATGCTTATGTTGGTAGACTATTGAAACACAATGCTGATATGCTTGAACACTTGAGTGATTATATGTCTATAGTTAAAGGTGAACTTAAACTCATTAGTAAACATGCTTCTATGGTTACCACTCAAGTAGAACAAGTGCTTAAAGCTCAGAATGATTTTCTCAATGAATAAAATAATAAGAAAAATGATAATGTTGTTAGAGATATGACTAGAGGGGGTAAAATGACTCAGGAACCTTTGTATCCTGAGGGTCATCCTAAGAGAGTTGAGCAGGATTCTCAGAGAACTAATGTTGATGCACCTAGTCCTTCTAAGAGGAAGAAAAAGAAAAATGACAGGACTTTGCATGCTTCTAGTGAACCTATTGTTGACACACCTGAGAATCACAATGATATTTCTATCTCTGATGCTGAAACACAATCTGGTGATGAACATGAACCTAGTGATAATGTCAATGATGATGTTCATGCTGATGCTCAACCTAGCAATAACAATGATGTAGAAATTGAACCTGTTGTTGATCTTGATAACCCACAATCAAAAATCGATGTTATGATAAGAGATTTCATTGCTAGGAAGCACGGTAAAGAAAGGGAACCATGGGTTCAGAAACCCATGTCTTTTCCTCCTAAACCATCCAAGAAAAAGGATGATGAGGATTTTGAGCGTTTTGCTGAAATGATTAGACCTATCTTCTTGCGTATGCGTTTTACCGATATGCTTAAAATGAATCCTTATGCTAAGTACATGAAGGATATTGTTACGAATACGAGAAGATACCAGAAGCTGAAATTTCCACCATGCTTGCTAATTATACTTTTAAGGGTGGAATACCTAAGAAACTTGGAGATCCGGGAGTACCAACTATACCATGCTCCATTAAAAAAAACTATGTTAGAACTGCTTTATGTGATCTTGGAGCTGGTGTTAGTGTTATGCCTCTCTCTTTATATCGTAGACTTGATTTGAATAAGTAGACACCTACTGAAATATCTTTGCAAATGGCTGATAAATCAAGTGTTATACCTGTCAGTATTTGTGAGGATGTGCCTGTTGTGGTTGCAAACGTTACTATTTTAACGGACTTTGTTATTCTTGATATTCCCGAGGACGATAGTATGTCGATTATCCTTGGTACACCCTTTTTGAATACTGCAGGGGCTGTTATTGATTGCAACAAAGGCAATGTCACTTTTCATGTTAATGGAAATGAGCATACGGTACACTTTCTGAGGAAACAACCTCAAGTCCACAGTATCAATTCTATTGGAAAATTTTCATCGATTACTATTGGAGGTTTTGAATTTCCTCTTCCTACTGTCAAGAAGAAATATGATATTCTTATTGTTGGGGATGTGCATATCCCCGTTGAGATAACATAGTGTTATTCGAAATTTCTCCAGTTCCATGTTATTCAGAATGAGTTTGTTAACAAGACTTGATCAACCTTGTTAGTGGATTCCTTTTGATGAGCATGAGATGGATGAAGTTAGAAAGCACAACCTTCAGTACCCTCCATTTACTTTCTGTAATTTAGATTAAATAAAGCAAAATTAGTATTTTTTTTGTCTGTTTTCTGAATTATCCGCGCAATAAAAATACCCCGAAAATAAAAGTTCTCCAAATTCCCCAAAAATGAAATATGATTTTGTTTCTAGAATATTCGAGAATATCTGGCACTGAGAACACATCAGAGGGGGTAGCCACCTGGCCACGAGGGTCCAGGGCACGCCTCCCTGCCTCGTGGGCCCCTGGTGGCTCCCCTCCACTTATCCCAGCCACCACACACTCCTTCTTCTTCCCAAAAAAATCACCAACCAGCTCAAGCACGAGTTCTTGCTCATTTTGCTACGATTTTTTATCTCCTTGCTCAAAGCTCCACTCACAAAACTGCTTTGGGGGATTGTTCTTCGGTATGTGACTCCTCCAATGGTCCAATTAGTCTTTGTTCTAGTGCTTTATTCATTGCAAATTTTTGCTGCCTAGGTGACCCTGTTCTTGAGCTTTCATGTCAAATTTATTTGGTCCCAGGTAGTTCTAATGCATGATATAGTCTCTAGGCACTTGTGGGAGTAGTTGCTATCAATTTTGTTGAGTTTGGTTCACTTTTATTTTAAGTTACTAAAAATTTCAGAAATATTCAGAAATTGATGAAGAGATTTTTGAGGGGCTCTTCGAGCCGAAGCTCGAAGGACAAGCAAAGTCAGGAGGATAAGAGGCCCAAATATAATCTCCCTCGCACCGCGGAAGTTCGGTCGTGTGAATGGCCTTGTGATGAGTTCTTAACAGCGGCCAGGGTTCATGATGATTCTTATTCTTTGGTTGAGAATGCGGGCCTCACCGACTTCCTCCACGACCAGCGCGAACAGTATCTCTTGCTCGCCAATATTTTCATGCAAAATTTTCATTTGCATGCTAGGAGACCACCACCTTCAGTGGAATTTTATTTATATGATGAGCATAAGGAGATGTCCCTTTCTGATTTCTGCCGGGTTTGTAAGATACCCCTTACTGGCAGCATAGAGGAACCACATCATAATGATGTGGAAGAGTTTATTGATATGATTGTTGTAGGGGGAACAAGGAAAGTTTCTGATGCAAGAATCACTAGCATACACTTTCCGGTTCTGCGTTACTTTGCGATATTTGCTAGTAGATGTTTAATTGGTCACGGAAACTGTGGAAACCTTAGTGCCCCTGATATTGTTATTTTGTGCCATGCGTTGTTTCGTGACAACACTTTTAGTCTAGGCGCCATTATTGCCAAGCGGTTAAGTTTGAACCGCATGAAGGGTCCCATCTTGGAAGGTATCTTCTCCTCGTGCCTCGCTGCACACTTTAACATAACTATTAGGCATTATGAGAAAGAAGAAAAGTTGCTGCCTCCTGTTTTTCTAGACTATAAGAGTATGGTAGCACATGATTTTATCGTTAAGAATAAGAAAAAGATGCTTAATTACATACTGATATTTGATAAAAATCACCCTAAGACTATTACTTTGCCTGCTCCTTCTTTGTTTGACTTATCTTCAGGCAAGTATCTTGTTCTGCCGGAGGCATTTCATGACTACCAGAACCCCACACCAGCTACAGAGCTAGAGCCGGAGCCACAACCTGATCCTCCACGTCAGTCTGTTTACCAGTGGGATCCAGAGGATATCACCAATCAGTGGTACCCCGAGGCTCCTTCTCAGTACGACCCCAACTACAACTTTGATCCATGGGCGTAGACCAACTTAGGCCAAAATCCTAAGCTTGGGGGAGTACGTATTTCTCACTGACATTACATTCATGTGCACACACTCATTCTAGTTGTCGGTGCTCATAATTTTTCATTGTATTATCCATGCTAGTTTATTTTCCTTTTCTCGCTTTCTTCTTGTGTGTTTGATTAACCTTAAGAAAAACCAAAAAAATTATTTGTAGCTTCTAGCTAGTCTACTTTCCATGCTTGTAGTAGTAATAATTAAAAGAAAACCCAAAACGATTTCCTGTTCTTCTTTTGTTTGTTGGGAGCTTTCCTGTGTAAATAGTTTTATTTCTTTTCTTTTCTTTGGGGGTCGAGAGGAGAAGACCAAAATGAAAATGTTGAAGTGGCTCTTATATGCATTATTGTTGATTTAACAAAGAGCCCATATTATCTTGTCTTCTCCTGTGTGTCAGATGCCTGCAGATTCCAGCTTAGTCCAATGCACGTACACTATTATTATTATCCACATCGTTCGGTCGCAAGTGGAAGGCAATAATGACGATATATGATGGACTGATTGAGATGAGAGAAGCTGGTATGAACTCGACCTCTCTTGTTTTTGTAAATATGATTAGTTCATCATTCCTGATTCAGCCTATTATGAATGAACATGTTTGCAATGACAATTAGAGATTATAGTTGCTTATGCCATGCTTAATTAGCTAGAAGTTTATAATGGTTTACCTTGCGTGCCAACATGCTATTAAAATGGTTGTGATGTGGTATGGTAGGGTGGTATCCTCCTTTGAATGATTCGAGTGACTTGACTTGGCACATGTTCAAGCATGTAGTTGAAACAAAATCAACATAGCCTCCATGATATTTATGTTCATGGTGGATTATATCCTACTCATGCTTGCACTCAATGTTTACTAATTTTAATGCATGTTCATGACTGTTGTCGCTCTCTAGTTGGTCGCTTCGCCTTTTTTCTAGCCTTCACTTGTACTAAGAGGGAATACTGCTTGTGCATCCACTTCCATAAACCCCAAAGTTATTCCATATGAGTCCACTATACCTTCCTATATATGCGGTATCTACTTGTCGTTCCAAGTAAATTTGTATGTGCCAAACTCTAAACCTTCAAATGAAATTCTATTTTGCATGATCGAATAGCTCATGTATCAACTAGGGTTGTCTGTATCTTCCATGCTAGGTGGGTTATTCTCAAGAGGAGTGGACTCCGCTCCTCACTCACGAGAAAATGGCTGGTCACCGGGATGCCCAGTCCCATGCTCTAAGCAAATCAAATCGAAATAATTGCAAAAAAAACTCCCCCAGGGTTGTTGCTAGTTGGAGGCACTCGTTGTTTCGAGCCAGCCATGGATTGATGCTTGTTGGTGGTGGGGGTATAAGCTTTACCATTCTGTTTGGGAACCGCCTATAATGTGTGTAGCATGGAAGATATCGATCTCTCGGTTGTTATGTTGACAATGAAAGTATGCTGCTCAAAATATTATTTATCTCTATTTCAAAATCGAGCTCTGGCACCTCTACAAATCCATGCTTCCCTCTGCGAAGGGCCTATCTATTTACTTTTATGTTGAGTCATCACCCTCTTATTAAAAAGCACCAGCTGGAGAGCACCACTATCATTCGCGTCCATTACTATTAATTTATATTGGGTATGACTATGACTGGATCTCTTTTACCATGAATTACAATGTTTAGTCAGTCCTTGATCTTCAGAGGTGCTCTGCATTTATGTTTTGCGGTCTCAAAAAGGGCTAGCGAGATACCATCTTGTTATATCATATTATGATTGTTTTGAGAAAGTGTTGCCATCCGAGATTTATTATAATTGCTCGCTAGTTGATTATGTCATTGATATGCGTAAACATGAGACCTAAATGTTATTGTGAATATGGTTAGTTCATAATCTTTGCTGAAAACTTGAATGTCGGCTTTACATATTTACAACAACAAGAGCAAACAGAGTTTGTAAAAGTTTTTCTTTATCATTTTCAGTTTATCAACTGAATTGCTTGAGGACAAGCAAAGGTTTAAGCTTGGGGGAGTTGATACGTCTCCAACGTATCTAATTTTCCAAACACTTTTGCCCTTGTTTTGGACTCTAACTTGTATGATTTGAATGGAACAACCCGGATTGACGCTGTTTTCAGCAGAATTGCCATGGTGTTATTTTTGCGCAGAAATAAAAGTTCTCGGAATGACCTGAAAATCAACGGAGATTATTTTTGGAATTAATAAAAAATACCGGGGAAAGAATCAAGGCCAGGGGGCCCACGCCCTGTCCACGAGGGTGGGGGCGCGCCTACCCCCCTGGGCGCGGCCCCCTGCCTCGTGGGCCCCCTGGTGCTCCACCGACCTCAAATCCAACTCTATATATTCACGTTCGGGGAGAAAAAAATCAGGGAGAAGGATTCATCGCGTTTTACGATACGGAGTTGCCGCCAAGCCCTAATCTCTCTCGGGAGGGCTGATCTGGAGTCCGTTCGGGGCTCCGGAGAGGGGAATCCGTCGCCATCGTCATCATCAACCTTCCTCCATCACCAATTTCATGATGCTCACCGCCGTGCGTGAGTAATTCCATCGTGGGCTTGCTGGAGGTGATGGGTTGGATGAGATTTACCATGTAATCGAGTTAGTTTTGTTGGGGTTTGATCCCTAGTATCCATTATGTTCTGAGATTGATGTTGCTATGACTTTGCTATGCTTAATGCTTGTCCCTAGGGCCCGAGTGCCATGATTTCAGATCTGTACCTATTATGTTTTCATGAATATATGTGAGTTCTTGATCATATCTTGCAAGTCTATAGTCACCTATTATGTGTTATGATCCGTTAACCCCGAAGTGACAATAATCGGGACCACTACCGGTGATGACCGTAGTTTGAGGAGTTCATGTATTCACTAAGTGTTAATGCTTTGGTCCGGTACTCTATTAAAAGGAGGCCTTAATATCCCTTAGTTTCCAATAGGACCCCGCTGCCACGGGAGGGTAGGACAAAAGATGTCATGCAAGTTCTTTTCCATAAGTACATATGACTATATTTGGAATACATGCCTACATTACATTGATGAACTGGAGCTAGTTCTGTGTCACCCTATGTTATAACTATTGCATGAGGAATCGCATCCGGCATAATTCTCCATCACCGATCCAATGCCTACGAGCTTTTCAATATTGTTCTTCGCTTATTTACTTTTCCGCTGCCACTGTTACAGTTACTACAAAACTATCACTCTTACTTTTGCCACCGTTACCGTTACTTTCATACTACTTTGCTACTAAATACCTTGCTGCAAATACTAAGTTATCCAGGTGTGGTTGAATTGACAACTCAACTGCTAATACTTGAGAATATTCTTTGGCTCCCCTTGTGTCGAATCAATAAATTTGGGTTGAATACTCTACCCTCGAAAACTGTTGTGATCCCCTATACTTGTGGGTTATCAAAGGTGTACCCAACAGTCTCCTTTGGGTATCATATGAAGACACACATTTCTCCGATTTTGGGTTCGAGCTTATCAGGTTGAAGCTTTTTCACATAAGCATCACAGCCCCAAACTTTAAGAAACGGCAACTTGGGTTTCTTGCGAAACCATAGTTCATATGGTGTCGTCTCAACGGATTTAGATGGTGCCTTATTTAACGTGAATGCAACCATATCTAAACCATAACCCCAAAACGATAGCAGTAAATCAGTAAGAGACATCATAGATCACACCATATCTAATAAAGTACGATTACGACGTTCATACACACCATTACGTTGTGGTGTTCCGGGTGGCGTGAGTTGCGAAACTATTCCGCATTGTTTCAAATGAAGACCAAACTCGTACCTCAAATATTCTCCTCCACGATCAGATCGTAGAAACTTTATTTTCTTGTTACGATGATTTTCCACTTCACTCTGAAATTCTTTGAACTTTTCAAATGTTTCAGACTTATGTTCCGTCAAGTAGATATACCCATATCTGCTCAAATCATCTGTGAAGGTCAGAAGAAAACGATACCGGCCGCGAGCATCAACACTCATGGGACCGCATACATCAGTATGTATTATTTCCAACAAGTCTGTTGCTCGCTCCATTGCTCTGGAGAACAAAGTTTTAGTCATCTTGCCCATGAGGCATGGTTCGCAAGCATCAAGTGATTCATAATCAAGTGATTCCAAAAGCCCATCAGAATGGAGTTTCTTCATGCGCTTTACACCAATATGACCTAAACGGCAGTGCCACAAATAAGTTGCACTATCATTATTAAACTTATATCTTTTGGCTTCAATACTATGAATATGTGTATCACTACTATCAGGATTTAGTAAAAATAGACCACTCATCAAGGGTGCATCACCATAAAAGATATTACTCATATAAATAGAACAACCATTATTCTATGATTTAAATGAATAACTGTCTCGCATCAAACAAGATCCAGATATAATGTTCATGCTTAACATTGGCACCAAATAACAATTATTCAGGTCTGAAACTAATCCCGAAGGTAGATGTAGAGGTAGCGTGCCGACGGCGATCACATCGACTTTGGAACCATTTCCCACGTGCACCATCACCTCGTCCTTAGCCAATCTTCGCTTAATCCGTAGCCCCTGTTTCGAGTTGCAAATATTAGCAATGTAACCAAAGATCAAATACCTGTGCACTACTACGAGCATTAGTAAGGTACACATCAATAACATGTATATCAAATATACCTTTCACTTTGCCATCCTTCTTCTCCGCCAAATACTTGGGGCAGTTCCGCTTCCAGTGACCAGTTCCTTTGCAGTAGAAGCACTCAATCTCAGTCTTAGGTCCAGACTTGGGCTTCTTCACTTGAGCAGCAACTTGCTTGTCATTCTTCTCAAAGTTCCCCTTCTTCCCTTTACCCTTTTTTTTGAACTGGTAGTCTTGTTGACCATCAACACTTGATGCTCCTTCTTGATTTCTACCTCCGCAGCCTTTAGCATCGCGAAGAGCTTGGGAATTGTCTTATCCATCCCTTGCATATTATAGTTCATCACGAAGCTCTTGTAGCTTGGTGGCAGTGATTGAAGAACTCTGTCAATGACACTATCAACTGGAAGATTAACTCCCAGCTGAGTCAAGTGATTGTGGTACCCAAAATTCTGAGTATATGCTCACTGACTAAACTATTCTCCTCCATTTTGCAGCTGTAGAACTTATTGTAGACTTCATATCTCTCAATCCGGGTATCTGCTTGAAATATTAACTTCAACTCCTGGAACATCTCATATGCTCCATGACATTCAAAACGTCGTTGAATTCCCGATTCTAAGCCGTAAAGCATGGCACACTGAACTATCGAGTAGTCATCAGCTTTGCTCTGCCAGACGTTCATAACATCTGGTGTTGCTCCTGTAGCGGGTTTGGCACCTAGCGGTGCTTACAGGACGTAATTCTTCTGTGCAGCAATGAGGATAATCCTCAAGTTACGGACCCATTCCGTGTAATTGCTACCATCATCTTTCAACTTAGCTTTCTCTAGGAACGCATTAAAATTCAATGGAACAACATCACAGGACATTTATCTACAACAACATAGACATGCAAAATACTATCAGGTACTAAGTTCATGATAAATTAAAGTTCAATTAATCCCATTACTTAAGAACTCCCACTTAGATAGACATCCCTCTAATCATCTAAGTGATCACGTGATCCATATCAACTAAACCATGTCCGATCATCACGTGAGATGGAGTAGTTTTGAATGGTGAACATCACTATGTTGATCATATCTGAAGGAAATATGCCCTAGAGGCAATAATAAAGTTATTATTTATTTCCTTATTTCATGATAAAATGTTTATTATTCATGCTAGAATTGTATTAACCAGAAACATAATACATGTGTGAATACATAGACAAACATAGTGTCACTAGTATGCCTCTACTTGACTAGCTTGTTAATCAAAGATGGTTTTGTTTCCTAACCATAGACATGAGTTGTCATTTGATTAACGGGATCACGTCATTAGGAGAATGATGTGATTGACTTGACCCATTCCGTTAACTTAGCACTTGATTGTTTAGTATGTTGCTATTGCTTTCTTCATGACTTATACATGTTCCTACAACTATGAGATTATGCAACTTCCGTTTACCGGAGGAACACTTTGTGTGCTACCAAACATCACAACGTAACTGGATGATTATAAAGGAGCTCTACAGGTGTCTCCGAAGGTACATGTTGAGTTGGCGTATTTCGAGATTAGGATTTGTCACTCCAATTGTCGGAGAGGTATCTCTGGGCCCTCTCGGTAATGCACATCACTATAAGCCTTTCAAGCAATGTAGCTAATGAGTTAGTTACGAGATGATGCATTATGTAACGAGTAAAGAGACTTGCCGGTAATGAGATTGAACTAGGTATTGAGATACCGACGATCGAATCTCGGGCAAGTAACATACCGATTACAAAGGGAACAACGTATGTTGTTATGCGGTTTGACCGATAAAGATCTTCATAGAATACGTGGGAGCCAATATGAGCATCCAGGTTCCGCTATTGGTTATTGATCAGAGACGTGTCTCGGTCATGTCTACATAGTTCTCGAACCCGTAGGGTCCGCACGCTTAAAGTTAGATGACGGTTATATTATGAGTTTATGTGTTTTGATGTACCGAAGATAGTTCAGAGTCCCGGATGTGATCACAGACATGACGAGGAGTCTCAAAATGGTCGAGACATGAAGATTGATATATTGGACAACTATATTCGGACACCGGAATGGTTCTGGGGGTTATCGGATGTATAGCGGAGTACCAGGGGGTTACCGGAACCCCCCGGGGGGTTAATGGGCCACATGGGCCCAAAGTGGAGCAGAGGAGGGGCGGCCAGGGCAGGCCGCGCGACCCCTCCCCCTCTAGTCTGAATAGGACAAGGAGGGGGGCGGCGCCCCCCCTTTCCTTCCTCTCCTCTCTCCCTTCCTTCCCCCTCTCCTACTTGGACAAGGAAAGGAGGGAGTCCTACTCCCGGTGGGACTAGGACTCCTCCCTGGAGCGCCTCCTCCTGGCCGGCCGGTCCCTCCCCCTTTCTCCTTTATATACGGTGGCGGGGGGCACCTCTAGACACAACAATTGATCCTTGAGATCTATTAGCCGTGTGCGGTGCCCCCCTCCACCATATTCCACCTCGATAATATCATAGTGGTGCTTAGGCGAAGCCCTGCGTCGGTAGAGCATCATCATCGTCACCAAGCCGTCGTGCTGACGGAACTCTCCCTTGAAGCTCGGCTGGATCGGAGTTCGAGGGACGTCATCGAGCTGAACGTGTGCTAAACTGGGAGCTGCCGTGCGTTCGGTACTTGATCGGTCGGATCGTGAAGACGTGTGACTACATCAACCGCGTTGTGCTAACGCTTCCGCCTTCGGTCTACGAGGGTACGTGGACAACACTCTCCCCTTTCGTTGCTATGCATCACCATGATCTTGCGTGCGCGTAGGGAAATTTTTTAAATTACCACGTTCCCCAACAGTGGCATCTGAGCCTGGTTTTATGCGTAGATGTTATATGCACGAGTAGAAAACAAGTGAGTTGTGGGCCATACAAGTCATACTGCTTACCAGCATGTCATACTTTGGTTCGGCGGTATTGTTGGTTGAAGCGGCTTGGACCGACATTACGCGTACGCTTACGCGAGATTGGTTCTACCGACGTGCTTTGCACATAGGTGGCTGGCGGGTGTCAGTTTCTCCAACTTTTGTTGAACCGAGTGTGGCTACGCCCGGTCCTTGAGAAGGTTAAAACAACACTAACTTGACGAACTATCGTTGTGGTTTTGATGCGTAGGTAAGAACGGTTCTTGCTCAAATTTCGTAGCAGCCACGTCAAACTTGCAACAACAAAGTAGAGGACGTCTAACTTGTTTTTGCAGGGCATGTTGTGATGTGATATGGTCAAGACGTGATGCTATATTTTATTGTATGAGATGATCATGTTTTGTAACCGTGTTATCGGCAACTGGTAGGAGCCATATGGTTGTCGCTTTATTGTATGCAATGCAATCGCCCTATAATTGCTTTACTTTATCACTAAGCGGTAGCGATAGTCGTAGAAGAAATAGGTGGCAAAAACGACAATGATGCTACAATGGAGATCAAGGTGTCGCCGGTGATGATGGTGATCATGACGGTGCTTCGGAGATGGAGATCACAAGCACAAGATGATGATGGCCATATCATATCACTTATATTGATTGCATGTGATGTTTATCCTTTATGCATCTTATTTTGCTTTGATTGACGTTAGCATTATAAGATGATCTCTCACGAAATTTCAAGGTATAAGTGTTCTCCCTGAGTATGCACTGTCGCAAAAGTTCTTCGTGCTGAGACACCACGTGATGATCGGGTGTGATAGGCTCTACGTTCAAATACAACGGGTGCAAAACAGTTGCACACGCGGAATACTCAGGTTAAACTTGACGAGCCTAGCATATACAGATATGGCCTCGGAACACTGAGACCGAAAGGTAGAGCGTGAATCATATAGTAGATATGATCAACATAGTGATGTTCACCATTGAAAACTACTCCATCTCACGTGATGATCGGACATGGTTTAGTTGATTTGGATCACGTAATCACTTAGATGATTAGAGGGATGTCTATCTAAGTGGGAGTTCTTAAGTAATATGATTAATTGAACTTTAATTTATCATGAACTTAGTCCTGATAGTATTTTGCAAATAATGTTGTAGATCAATAGCTCGCGTTGTTGCTTCCCTATGTTTTATATGTGTTCCTAGAGAAAACTAAGTTGAAAAATGATAGTAGCAATGATGCGGACTGGGTCCGTAATCTGAGGTTTATCCTCATTGCTGCACAGAAGAATTATGTCCTTAATGCACCGCTAGGTGACAGACCTATTGCAGGAGCAGACGCAGACGTTATGAACATTTGGCTAGCTCAATATGATGACTACTTGATAGTTTTATGCACCATGCTTAATGGCTTAGAATCGGGACTTCAAAGACGTTTTGAACGTCATGGACCATATGAGATGTTCCAGAAGTTGAAATTAATATTTCAAGGAAATACCCGAGTTGAGAGATATGAAGTCTCCAACAAGTTCTATAGCTAAAAGATGGAGGAGAATAGCTCAAGCAGTGAGCATGTACTCAGATTGTCTGGGTACTACAATCGCTTGAATCAAGTGGGAGTTAATCTTCCAGATAAGATAGTGATTGACAAAGTTCTCTATTCACCATCACCAAGTTGCTAGAACTTCGTGATGAACTATAGTATGCAAGGGATGACGAAAACGATTCCCGAGCTCTTCGCGATGTTGAAATCGACGAAGGTAGAAATCAAGAAAGAGCATCAAGTGTTGATGATTGACAAGACCACTAGTTTCAAGAAAAGGGCAAAGGGAAAGAAAGGGAACTTCAAGTAGAATGACAAGCAAGTTGTCACTCCTTGAAGAAGCCCAAAGCTGGACCAAAGCCTGAAACCGAGTGCTTATAATCGCAAAGGAAATGGTCACCGAAGCGGAAATGCCCTGAATATTTGGTGGATAAGAAGGATGGCAAAGTGAACAAGGGTATATTTGATATACAGGTTATTGATGTGTGCCTTACTAGTGTTTATAGTAGCCCCTGGGTATTTGATACTTGTTCGGTTGCTAAAAAATTAGTAACTCGAAACAGGAGTTATAGAATAAACAGAGACTAGTTGAGGGTGAAGTGACGATGTATGTTGGAAGTGGTTCCAAGATTGATATGATCATCATCGCACACTCCCTATACTTTCGGGATTAGTGTTAAACCTAAATAAATGTTATTTGGCATTTGCGTTGAGCATGAATATGATTTGATCATGTTTATTGCAATAATATTATTCATTTAAAGTCAGAGAATAATTGTTGTTCTGTTTACATGAATAAAACCTTCGATGGTCATACACCCAATGAAAATAGTTTGTTGGATCTCGATCATAGTGATACACATATTCATAATATTGATGCCAAAAGATGCAAAGTTGATAATGATAGTGCAACTTATTTGTGGCACTGCCGTTTGCATCATATCGGTGTAAAGTGCATGAAGAAACTCCATAAAGATGGATTTTTTGGAATCATTTGGTTATGAATCATTTGATGCTTGCGAATCGTGCCTTTTGGGCAAGATGACTAAAACTCCATTCTCCGGAACAATGGAACGAGCTACTGACTTGTTGGAAATAATGCATACCGATGTATGCGGTCCAATGAGTGTTGATGCTCGTGGCGAGTATCGTTATTTTTCTGACCTTCACAAATGATTTGAGCATATATGAGTATATCTACTTAATGAAACATAAGTCTGAAACATTTGAAAAGTTCAAAGAATTTCAGAGTGAAGTGGAAAATCATCGTAACAAGAAAATAAAGTTTCTACAATCTGATCATGGAGACAAATAGTTGAGTTACGAGTTTGGTCTTCATTTAAAAAAATGTGGAATAGTTTCACAGCTCACGCCACATGGACCACCACAGCATAATGGTGTGTCCGAACATCGTAACCGCACTTTATTGGATATGGTGCGATCTATGATGTATCTTACCGATTTACCACTATCGTTTTGGGGTTATGCATTAGAGACAACTGCATTCACTTTAAATAGGGCACCATCAAAATCCGTTGAGACGACGCCTTATGAACTATGGTTTGGCAAGAAACCAAAGTTGTCGTTTCTTAGAGTTTGGGGCAGTGATGCTTATGTGAAAAAGTTTCAACCTGATAAGCTCGAACCCAAAATCGGAGAAGTGTGTCTTCATAGACTACCCAAAGGAAACTGTTGGGTACACCTTCTATCACAGATCCGAAAGCAAAATATTTGTTGCTAAGATGGATCCTTTCTAGAGAAGGAGTTTCTCTCGAAAGAAGTGAGTGGGAGGAAAGTAAAACTCGATGAGGTAACTGTACCTGCTCCCTTAATGGAAAGTAGTTCATCACAGAAATATGTTCCTGTGACTCCTACACCAATTAGTGAGGAAACTAATGATGATGATCATGTAACTTCAGATCAAGTTACTACCGAACCTCGTAGGTCAACCAGAGTGAGATCCGCACCAGAGTGGTACGGTAATCATGTTCTAAAAGTCATGTTACTAGACCATGATAAACCTACGAACTATGAGGAAGCCATGATGAGTACAGATTCCGCAAAATGGCTGGAGGCCATGAAATCTGAGATAGGATCCATGTATGAGAACAAAGTGTGGACTCTGGTGGACTTGCCCGATGATCGGCAAGCCATAGAAAATAAATGGATCTTCAAGAGGAAGACGGACGTTGATAGTAGTCTTACTATCTACAAAGCTCGACTTGTCGCAAAAAGGTTTTCGACAAGTTCAAGGTGTTGACTAAAATGAGATTTTCTCAACTGTAGTGATGCTTAAGTCTGTCCGAATCATGTTAGCAATTGCCACATTTTATGAAATCTAGCAAATGGATGTCAAAACTGCATTCCTTAATGATTTTCTTCAAGAAGAGTTGTATATGATGCAACCATAAGGTTTTGTCAATCCTAAAGGTGCTAACAAAATGTGCAAGCTCCAGCAATCCATCTATGGACTGGTGCAAGCATCTCGGAGTTGGAATATACGCTTTGATAAGTTGATCAAAGCATATAGTTTTATACGGACTTGCAGAGAAGCCTGTATTTATAATAAAGTGAGTGGGAGCACTACAGCCTTTCTGATAAGTATATGTGAGTGACATATTGTTGATCAAAAATGATGTAGAATTTTCCTGGAAAGCATACAGAAGTGTTTGAAAAGAGTTCTTTAAAAGAAAGACCTCAGTAAAGGTACTTACATATTGAGCATCAAGATCTATTGAGATAGATCAAGATACTTGATAATATTTTCAATGAGTACATACCTTGACAAAATTTTGAAGTAGTTCAAAATGGAACAGTCAAAGAAAGAGTTCTTGCCTGTGTTGCAAAGGTATGGCATTGAGTAAGACTCAAATCCCGACCATGGCGGAAAATAGAAAGATAATGAAAGTCATTCCCTATGCCTCGGTCATAGGTTCTATAAAATTATGCCATGCTATGGACTAGACCTATTGTATACTATGCCCTGGTTTGGCAAGGGAGTACAATGGTGATCTAGGAGTATATCACTGGACATTGGTCAAAATTATCCTTAGTGGAATAAGGATATGTTTCTCGATTATGGAGGTGACAAGAGGTTCATCGTAAAGGGTTACGTCGATGCAAGATTTGACACTGATCCAGATGACTCTAAGTCTCAATCTGGATAAATATTGAAAGTGGGAGCAATTAGCTAGAGTAGCTCCGTACAGAGCATTGTAGACATAGAATATTTTGGCAATATACATACGGCTCTGAATGTGACAGACCCGTTGACTAAACTTCTCTCATGAGCAAAACATGATCACACCTTAGTACTCTTTGGGTGTTAATCACATAGCAATGTGAACTAGATTATTGACTCTAGTAAACCCTTTGGGTGTTGGTCACATAACGATGTGAACTATGGGTGTTAATCATATACAGATATGAATATTAGTGTTAAATCACATGGTGATGTGAACTAGATTATTGACTCTAGTGCAAGTGGGAGATCAAGGAAATATTCCATAGTGGCAATAATAAATTTATTATTTATTTCCTTATTTCATGATAAAATGTTTATTATTCATGCTAGAATTGTATTAACCGGAAACATAATACATGTGTGAATACATAGACAAACATAGTGTCACTAGTATGCCTCTACTTGACTAGCTCGTCGATCAAAGATGGTTGTGTTTCCTAAGCATAGACATGAGTTGTCATTTGATTAACGGGATCACATCATTAGGAGAATGATGTGATTGAACTGACCCATTCCGTTAGCTTAGCACTTGATCATTTAATATGTTGCTATTGCTTTCTTCATGACTCATGTTCCTACAACTATGAGATTATGCAACTCCCATTTACCGGAGGAACACTTTGTGTGCTACCAAATGTCACAACGTAACTGGGTGATTATAAAGGATCTCTACAGGTGTCTCCGAAGGTACATGTTGAGTTGGCTTATTTCGAGATTAGGATTTGTCACTCCAATTGTCGCAGAGGTATCTCTGGGCCCTCTCGGTAATGCACATCACTATAAGCCTTGCAAGCAATGTAGCTAATGAGTTAGTTATGAGATGATGCATTATGTAACGAGTAAAGAGACTTGCTGGTAACGAGATTGAACTAGGTATTGAGATACCGACGATCGAATCTCGGGCAAGTAACATATCGATGACAAAGGGAACAACGTATGTTGTTATGCGGTTTGACCGATAAAGATCTTTGTAGAATATGTAGGAGCCAATATGAGCATCCAGGTTCCGCTATTGGTTATTGATCAGAGACGTGTCTCGGTCATGTCTACATAGTTCTCGAACCCGTAGGGTCCGCATGCTTAAAGTTAGATGACGGTTATATTATGAGTTTATATGTTTTGATGTACCGAAGATAGTTCAGAGTCCCAGATGTGATCACGGACATGACGAGGAGTCTCGAAATGGTCGAGACATGAAGATTGATATATTGGACGACTATATTCGGACACCAGAATGGTTCCGGGGGTTATCGGATGTATACCGGAGTACCGGGGGGTTACCGGAACCCCCCGGGGGGGTTAATGGGCCACATGGGCCCAAAGTGGAGCAGAGGAGGGGCGGACAGGGCAGGCCGCGCGACCCCTCCCCCTCTAGTCTGAATAGGACAAGGAGGGGGGTGGCGCCCCCCTTTCCTTCATCTCCTCTCTCCCTTCCTTCCCCCTCTCCTACTTGGACAAGGAAAGGAGGGAGTCCTACTCCCGGTGGGAGTAGGACTCCTCCCTGGAGCACCTCCTCCTGGCCGGCCGGTCCCTCCCCCTTGCTCCTTTATATACGGGGGCGGGGGGCACCTCTAGACACAACAATTGATCCTTGAGATCTATTAGCCATGTGCGGTGCCCCCCTCCACCATATTCCACCTCGATAATATCGTAGCGTACTTAGGCGAAGCCCTGTGTCGGTAGAGCATCATCATCGTCACCAAGTTGTCGTGCTGAAGGAACTCTCCCTCGAAGCTCGGCTCGATCGGAGTTCGAGGGACGTCATCGAGCTGAATGTGTGCTGAACTCGGAGGTGTCGTGCGTTTGGTACTTGATCGGTCGGATCGTGAAGACGTACGACTACATCAACCGCGTTGTGCTAACGCTTCCGCTTCCGATCTACGAGGATACGTGGACAACACTCTCCCCTCTCGTTGCTATGCATCACCATGATCTTGCGTGTGCGTAGGAAATTTTTTGAAATTACTACGTTCCCTAACAATATCTACTATATGATTCACGCTCGACCTTTCGGTCACAGTATTCCGAGGCCATATCTGTATATGTTAGGCTCGTCAAGTTTAACCCGAGTATTCTGCGTGTGCAAAACTGGCTTGCACCCGTTGTATGTGAACGTAGAGCTTATCACACCCGGTCATCACGTGGTGTCTCGACACGATGAACTGTAGCAACGGCGCATACTCAGGGGGAACACTTATACCTTGAAATTTAATGAGAGATCATCTTATAATGATACCATCGTACTAAGCAAAATAAGATGCATAAAGGATAAACATCACATGCAATCAATATAAGTGATATGATATGGTCATCATCATCTTGTGCCTTTGATCTCCATCTCCAAAGCACCATCATGATCACCATCGTCACCAGCTTGACACCTTGATCTCCATCGAAGCATCGTTGTCGTCTCGCCAACTATTGCTTCTACGACTATCGCTACCACTTAGTGATAAAGTAAAGCAGTTACATAGCGATTGCATTTCATACAATAAAGCGACAACCATATGGCTCCTGCCAGTTGCCGATAACTGTGTTACAAATCATGATCATCTCATACAACGATTTATATAATCACGTCTTGACCATATCACATCACAACATGCCCTGCAAAAACAAGTTAGACGTCCTCTACTTTGTTGTTGCAAGTTTTACGTGGATGCTACGGGCTTAGCAAGAACCGTTCTTACCTACGCATCAAAACCACAACGATTTTTTGTCAAGTTTGCTGTTTTAACCTTCAACAAGGAACGGGCGTAGTCACACTCGATTCAACTAAAGTTGGAGAAACAGACACTCACTAGCCACCTGTGTGCGAAGCACGTCGGTAGAACCATTCTCTCGTAAGCGTGCGCATAATGTCGGTCTGAGTCGCTTCATCCAACAATACCGCTGAATCAAAGTATGACATGCTGGTAAGTAGTATGACTATTATCGCTCACAACTCTTTGTGTTCTACTCGTGCATATAACATCTACGCATAGACCTGGCTCGTACGCCACTGTTGGGGAACACAATAATTTCAAAAAAAAATCCTACGCACACGCAAGATCCATCTAGGTGACGCATAGAAACGAGTGGGGAGAGTGTGTCCACGTACCCTCATAGACCGAAAGCGGAAGCGTTTAGTAACGCGGTTGATGTAGTCGAACGTCTTCGCAATCCAACCGATCCAAGTACCGAATGCACGACACCTCCGCGATCTGCACACGTTCAGCTCGGTGACGTCCCTCTTACTCTTGATCCAGCTGAGGTCGAGGGAGAGTTTCGTCAGCATGATCGCGTGATGACGGTGATGATCAAGTTATCACGCAGGCTTCGCCTAAGCACTACAGCGATATGACCGAGGTGAAAATCTGTGGAGGGGGGGCACCGAACACGGCTAAGATCAACTTTGATGTGTTCTAGGGTGCCCCCTCCCCACGTATAAAAAGGAGGGAAGGGGAGGCCGGCCGTCCCTCATAGGCGCGCCAAGGGGGGAGGAATCCTCCTCCTAGTAGGAGTAGACTCCCCCTTTCCTAGTCCTACTAGAAGAAGAAGGAAGGAGGGGGGGAAGAGAAGGAAGGAGGGGGCGCCGCCCCTCCCCCTAGTCCAATTCGGACTAGGCCCATGGGGCGTCTTGGCGGCCAGCCCTTGGCAGCCCCTCTCTCTCCCTAGGCCCAATAAGGCCCATTACTTCTCCGGTGGTTCCGATAACCCTTCCAAAGACTGATATTTATCCGGTGACCCCCAGAACTCATCCGGTGTCCGAATAACGTCGTCCAATATATCATTCTTTATGTCTCGACCATTTCAAGACTCCTCGTCATGTCCGTGATCACATCCGGGACTCTGAACTACCTTCGGTACATCAAAACACATAAACTCATAATACCGATCGTCATCGAACGTTAAGCGTGTGGACCCTATGGGTTCGAGAACTATGTAGACATGACCGAGACTCATCTCTAGTCAATAACCAATAGCGGAACCTAGATGCTCATATTGGCTTCGACATATTCTACGAAGATCTTTATCGGTCAAACCGCATAACAACATACGTTGTTCCCTTTGTCGTCAGTATGTTACTTGCCCGAGATTCAATCGTCGGTATCTCAATATCTAGTTCAATCTCGTTACCGGCAAGTCTCTTCACTCGTTCCGTAATGCATTATCCCGTAACTAACTCATTATTCACATTGCTTGCAAGGCTTATAGTTATGTGCATTACCGAGAGGGCCCAGAAATACCTCTCCAACAATCGGAGTGACAAATCCTAATCTAGATCTATGCCAACTCAACAAATATCATCGGAGATACCTGTAGAGCATCTTTATAGTCACCCAGTTACATTGTGACGTTTGATAGCACACTAAGTGTTCCTCTGGTATTCGGGAGTTGCATAATCTCATAGTCATAGGAACATGTATAAGTTATGAAGAAAGCAATAGCAATAAACTAAACGGTCATAGTGCTAAGCTAACTGATGAGTCAAGTCAATCACATCATTCTCTAATAATGTGATCTCGTTCATCAAATGACAACTCATGTCTATGGCTAGGAAACTTAACCATATTTGATTAACGAGCTAGTCAAGTAGAGGCATACTAGTAACACTCTGTTTGTCTATGTATTCGCACATGTACTAACACTACTAGGAAAAATGCTACTAGTGGCGTTGGTTTTTTGCATAGTAGTAGCGCGGGTTCCCGCGCTACTACTACGACGTTACAGCTAAATATTACTAGTAGCGCGCTTTTACCCTGCGCTACTACTAACATTTTAGTAGTAGCGCGGTGCCACCCACGGCCCACGCTACCACTATTCTGCACCTACGCTACTATTATCCTAAGTAGTAGTAGCACATCATCCCCCCCCCCCCCCCAATGCAACAACTAAGTAATTAGAAATTAAAAAAAATCAGATGTTGTATTTTTGGATGGAAATCAAGACATGTCCAGTGCAAAATAAACTAAGATCACAGAACCATCTTAGCGCTTGCAGCGTTCATGGACGCAACATTGAACATCTCAACTCGGAGAGTTCACGAGATCACATTTAACATCAGACGCAAACAACCAGACCACTTGTCTAGATGTATCTACCAAGACTCGGAGTTCAAACACCGGTGGACCCGAACCCTCCCTCCCGCCGGACGGTGGTGTCGAGGTCCTCCACCTTGGCGACCTCCGGTATCGCAATTCGCGATCACCTGGACGGTCATCTGCACGACGTAGTCTCCGGGCTTCATGGCGAAGTCCGCCTCCGAGTGGTTGAAGAGCACGACACCCATCGGGTTGTGGTAGTCTGCGTCGATCACCCCTGCGCCCACGTCGGAGATGTAAAAACTTATTAGTTCGCGTCCTCTTTCAAATCCAGTAGGGTATTTTCTTTCTTTTTAGCACATGCACATGAATCAATGTTAACAACCAGAGGCTGGACCATACTTGTTGCACGAGACGTGAAGAAGGCCGGGTCCCCTTCTCTTTGAATCCAAGGAAGACACTCTCCCCCGAGACGTGGAGAAGGCCATCTCCCCTCCTTCTGCAAATAGCACAGGTGCATGAAGTTGTAAGGAATCTGAATACAATGAACTCATTGTAATGTATAATAACACGAAAAAAACATGAATCCTAAAAAAAGATCGTTCTATGAGCTAGGTTGATAGTTTTGAGACACAGGAAAGGATAAAGTTGGTAACAGTCTTCATTAAGAAGAACAATGGGCCGAGATTTCTCAAATGGCATTTGTTTCACCAACAATGATTAGTAGTAGCATCAACATACCCTCTGATCCTTGCATAATTTATATTAACCATGGAGAAAGCCTCCAAATTGAGCGACAAAATAATCTAGCCTCAGTACACTCATAAGAATGAAATTATATATGCAGGTTTTCCAGCATACCAGGTAAGGAATCAGTCATAACAGGAACCCAACACTTGACAGAAACAATTTCAGGTTTCATATATCAGTAATTATGCATAAGAGTTGCAAGCGAGGAAAATTAGTCTACTTTAAAACTAAAATCAGCATCCTCATGTTGTATGCATAGCACAGTACTAATTTCCATGTGATGCATAGCATAGTACTAATGTTCAAACTAATAGCACAGTACTTGATAAATAGGATTCTTCCTTCAGTAATATCTAACGAATGGGTGTGACCTACCTTATATCCTGGTAGTAACTAATGCATCATATGATAAGATAACAAAAACTGAAATATTACATCCCAAAAGACTGGATGGTTATACCCTATCTCCATATCAGAAGAACAAGCATCATAGTGCTGATCAAGCTTGCTTATGGTACTGTGTGGATAAACATATATGTACCTATCCCTAAGTTTACAAAGAAGAGTATATCTGTAACCATATAAGAGTATAAAACTGCTATGGTACTACATACTGATGTGTTGCACGATTAGACATATGCATTGGACATCTTACTTTAATCTACTCCGCATCCAAAATGTGATTAAACTGAACTCAAAATGGTTCCTCGTCGGCACAATGGTCAATAAATAAGAAGCATCAGAGTTGAGAATGGATGCTTACATGTTGAGACAGTGGCGTCCTTCTCTCTGATCTTCTGGAGGATGATATCACCAAGCGATCGTTTGGAGGAGGTTTCCTTGGACATGAATGCAGCGAGGGCCTTTTCGTCCTCCTCGTCGATCTCCGTCTAACCAAAATCACCAATTTCGAATCAGCAACAGCCAAAAAAGGCAGTCCCATTTACCGTGAAGACACGAAGCAAGGCAAGAGCACGCACCACGCCGGCGTCGTACCCGCTCAGTGCATCGAAGCCGTTGAACTCGTCGACGTCCTCGTCTTCATCCTCGCCATCGACAGCAGGGAGGGGGAAGGACAAGGACGACGTGGACGGGGCTGCGGCGGCTGGTGTGGCAGTGGCGGCCTGAAACAGGGATCTCAAAACTAAGGTGAAAAAAAAACAAAGCACGCTCTCTAGAAAAATCTAAGCAGTTGTAAAAATTAAACTAATGTCAGAACAAGAATGTGTCCTTTTTCACTAAATACACTACAGTTCCGGAAAAGAAAACTTTTCACCCTCTCTAGAAAAGCTAAGCAGTGAAGATTAGGGCTTGATACTTGGTTTTATTATTCCACTTGACCAATATAATTTCACCAGTAACAAAACTACACGGGAGACCAGAAGGAATTAAAACTTTAAGCATCTCCGGAGTGTAAGCCCATTTCCTAGTGCACAAAACATCAAACAGATTGCAGGCGTTACTCTGAATCTCTTGTTCTAAACTGAACTGAACTGAACTCATGCCTCTCTATACATCCCACATTAATGCATGGTAATATACGGGCACAATCTGCAATTGCAGAGAGGAAAGAGGGAGCAGGGAGGGCCGGCCGAGATCCGGTAATCATACAACTGTTTATACAGTTCACTAGGGTGCGTCAATCCACACTTTATCCAAAGAAAAAACAGCATCAGGTGTGATTCAAGGAACTCCAATCAATTATGTGCCCCAGTCTCATGGCACTATTTTTAAATAGATAGTATGAAATGCTCCCATGAAACGAGTATAAAGGGGGACAAAGCGTCGAACACCTGGCGTGCGAGCTTCTGGTAGGCGCTCCCATGAGACAGGTTCGTAGCTTGGAGTTGCTAAGGCAGGCATCCCTTCCCATCGGCTAGCTGCTAAGGGCATCTCCAGCCGTTGGCCCCCCAGGGGGCGTCTAAAAGCGCCGCCTGGGGGTGAGCCGGCGCAAAAAATGGCCCTGGGGGCGAGTCGGTCCCCAGCCGTCGGCCCCCAGGGCCGCCCCCAGGCGCGTATTAAAAAAAAGAAGGGCCGTTCGGCGAAGTTATGATAAAAAGTAGTTAAATTTCGGCTAAAAATGGCAAATTTCGTGAAATTCGCATTTTCATTACATTAACCTAATCTAAAAAGAAAGGGGCTGAAGTCGCCGCCGCCATCGCTGCCGCCGGCCTTCTCCTCCTTGACGCTGGCGCCCTCGCTGGACCCGGCGTCGCCATGGCGGATCGGGCGGCGGCGCTGTCGTCGTTGCCGCTGCCATTGCCGTGATAGGACGACGACCATCTTCATCGCGGCTGCGTCGGGCGCTCCTCGAAGCGGCGCAGGCGGCGCTACCGGGCGCTCCTTCACCTTCTCCCGACGCGCCTTCTCCATCGCAATGGAGTCTGGCGCGCCCATTCTAGGGCCGCGTCCGTTGCCGAACTCCGCCTTCACCGGCGCCCGGCCAGCTCCGTCTTCACGGCAGGGAGGCCCGGCTCCGTCTTTGGCTTGACGAAGCGCGGAGGAGCCGACGAGGAGGCGCGCCGGCCGCCCTCGTTGATGACGATGCCGGTGCTGCGAGTGCGCCGGCCGAGCGGCGACTCCGCCGCGGGCTCGGCCTTGACGCCGAGCAGGGCCGGAGTGCCGGAGGAGTGCGATGAGGATCGGGAGGAGGAAGAGGAGGAGGAGGACCCGAACCTCCTTGGCGCCCATGGCCCGACGCGTCGGTGCTGCGCCGGGGGGTACGCCAACGGCGGGTCGTTGCCGCCCTCGAGGTACGTCAGCACGCCCTCGAGTGTGCGGCCGGGGACGCCCACCGTAGGTGGCGCCGCTGTTCTGCGGCCGCCGACCACCGGCGGGCCGTTAGGACGCCAATCGCTGCTGCTGGCGGCGCCGAAATCGCCGCCCGGGCCGCGTGGTTGTCGCGGCGCATCGGGAGGGAGAGTTGGGCGTCGGTGAGGGACACGCGACGATCTCGACCTCCTCGGCGGGCATTTCGCCGCCACGGTCGGGCAACGGGGGAATGGGCACTCCCACGGCGCTGAGTCTCCAACCCGTTGGCCCGGCGCGCATGTCCGGCGGCGCCGGGATGTTCGCTGAACAGAGCAGTGACTCTGCTCGTGGAGCTTAACGACGGTCGGTTGCTGGCCGCCTCATCTCCGGGAAGCGTTACGCCATGGCGACGGCGGGCCGGGCGGGCTCGGGAGAGGTAGAGGGAGGGGGCGGGCGGCGCCGGGAGAGGCAGGGAGAGGGAGGGCTGACGGCGGCGTAGGGGCGGGTGTGGGCACAGGCGAAGTGGAGGCTGCCGGCTTTATAGCCGGGCCGCGCCCGTGTAATGCTGCGGCGAGGGAGGGGAGGCGTCGGCGCACATTCCGTGAAGCGCCGCCGTGAGGAATCAATGGCAATGACGTGGCAGCCTTTGCCATTGATTCCCCGCGAAACCGAGGCCGTTGGGGAAGACGAGGCGCCGAAGTCGCCGACGCTGCTGGCCCGCTTTTTTCGCTTAAAACAGCTTCGCGCCTTCGGGCGCTTCAGCCGGTTCGGGCTGGGTCCGCCGGTGTTGTTTTGGCCCAAGCCGCTAAAATCGGGCTCTGGCGCGATCGGGCTGCCGCGCCGCGCCGAAAAAATCGGCCGTAGGCCTTCACGGGCGCGGCCGAGATGCCCTAAGTCAACGCACTAGGTGGTTCCATCCATCCACTGCAACTATTGTACGGCCCCGACATCTCAGCTCCGACACCATCGACGCCAACACGGTAAGACATCATACGGACGGATGCGTGAGGAGAAGGACGAAGCATCAGACTCACCGCGAGGGCCGAGGGCGGAGGGGGAGCTGGCGCCGGCGCCGGCGCCGGAGTGGTTGGAGGCCGACATCCGGAGCGGGTGGAGGCGGCGGTGCGGGGTATGGGCGGCGCCCGGCGGGCGAGGAGGTGAGCGGCGTGGGGGGAGGAGGAGGTGGTGGGCCCTGTGGGGGCGGAACGCGGTCGAGCCGCGGAAGGCGGCGCCGGCGTGGAGAGCGCGGGCACCATTAAGCAGAGCACTCGGACGGAGGGGCATCGACTGCGGGATTGGGAGGAGCGGTGACGTTGGAAAGACAAGGGAGTTTGTTTTTTAGGGGAAAGACAAGGAAATTGCGGTGCGGTGCGGTGTGGTAGGGCACGCCGATTAGTTCTAGCGCGGGCACGGGTGCGACATTCCTACTGAGTGAGGTACATTCATAGTAACTAGTGGCTGGGGCGCCACCTGGTGGCGCCTCTTAGGCGGGATTGTGCGCACTAATCAAGTTGTTGTATTTGTTAAGTATTGGTATAACAATACGCTTAGTTAGCGAGAAGGCAGGCAGCGCAGATGAGGCGGTATTATTTGGAGCTAACATAACCTTTTCTATTACACGTATCACTATGACACTATGACAATTATCCTCAAAAGGGTTGCCAGCCAAAAAAACCTAAGTACTTGACACTTAGAAGAGCTAGTGCATTTTGTCTAGTGTAATTTCGCAGAAATAATAAGCTAACAATATATATTTGGTCGATGGAGATGTCCGGATCATGACCAATATGTTACTGTGCGCACTAATCAAGTTGTCGTAGTTGTTAAAGTGTTGACAGTACAAATAAGAGACATTGTTCATGCTTTGCTCAAATCTTCTCTTCAGGTCCATCTCTCTTTAAGATTTCTTGTGAGCTTTATCAACATACCAATTTCACAAATAATAGCACTCTTTTAAATCACATTCGTACACCTCTTATCAAAAGACCGAACAAATTATTCATTGCCAAACCAGAAAGTACCATTCATGTACATCAGAAAAAGAACATTTATAACTAAAATAGCACCCCCACATTAAGATCAGTCAACTGCTATGAATCTAAAAACTCAGGGGGTACATACAATTGATCCAAGCAAACTAAAAAAGCAGACGGCAAAGTATTCTTTGCCGATTAATCTTTGCCGTCTGACTTTGCCGTCTACTTCCTGACGGCAAACCCGTCTGGATTTACGTCTTTGCCATCTGTTATGCCCAGACGGCAAACTAGCAGTTTCCTGTAGTGGCTTCCTACTTCAATCCTAGTACAGACTACAGCCCCGTCAATGAACCATGGGAGGAAGAGAAAAGCAAGCAACAGTCGATCATCTTCAAGACAGGAAGAAACCGGATCATAAACTGGAAGAAAAATTGGGACGGCAGAACCCTCACCTCATAATGGACCTTGTGTTTCTTGTCTCTCATGCAGGTTCTGCAGAATAAGATTGTACAACAAATGAGCAGAACCTATAAGCATTATCTCTTCAGATTATTTGTAATGGCAGCATAACACTTGGTTCAAGCAAACGATTGGTGCTGCTGCTAGTCCTATTTTTTCAGGAGCAGAGCAAATTGTACAGCAAATAAATCACCCATATATACAAGTATGGAACGAATTATACTAAGCTCTGATATAACTCCCAAACATAGTGACATTTCAGGAGCAGAGCAAATTGTCCAACAAATAAATCATCCAATACAAGTATGTAATGAATTAGACTAAGTTACTTTATCGTACACCTCATATTTGAACCAGGCATGTGTGTGCAATATACAAATTATTTCTGTCATAAACTTGAAACACGACAAGTTGCCCTTACTCATGACTGGTCAAAACATCAAATAAATGGGTGTAAATTAAGCTACCTCAAGCTCCACACCATGATCTGAAAACCAGTGCATATAACATGACATGTAGTAAGCAACTCAATCATTTTCATGGTTGCTGGTCAAAATGGTACACACATTAATTGCCACCATTTCATTCAGACAATCAACAGAAAACCAAATCACTGACACAAAACAGACAGGTACAACATGTGTTCCTAGCATACAGGCATTACACGACGTCTAGGCCACAATTACAGTGCAGATTATGCAATCAAAAGGCAAGACAGTATGCGGCGTACACGTACCGATGGCTCGAGATGGTGCCCGTTGACCTGCCGCCGGAGATCTTGACCTACAAACAGCCATTCACACTGACTGAGGAACACCAAAGCAGCAGATTTGCAGCCCAATGGGAACCAAGGTATTGGTATGGTACCTTCCATTCATAAGAACTTGCCTTTCTGATATATGACCACCACGTTGATGTTGCATCTCAGGTTCTCCTGCAGCAGAGAAAGATCTTCACAATGCACCACATAAAAATTCAGAAAGAGTAGAACATCAGAAATAGAAATTTTACTAAATGGAAGTTAGAGAGATAAATGACAGCTCATGTGGCAACTTCTTGATTCTCTCCAAATCCCCACTACCGTGATCAACGAATCATCACTAAATCCATCAAAACCAATAGAGGCATTATTCAATAGCACAAAAGCATGTTTCTGCTATGCTACAAGATTCAGAAAGGTAAAAGATAAATAATATTCAGTACCGTCGTAGTCGTATACCAACAAGAAATGCATCACACAGCCACACAAGATTTACCTGTTCTTTTCCCTTGCTTTGCCTTGTAATGGAAACAAACCAAACATATGCTGTCAAAGAAACTGTCAGCATCGCCACAATGTCTGATGGCCATGTCAGGCTCACATCCTAGATTATTTTTTTTTCCTATTTTCTTTCACTGTTTTATGTGGTAGCTCCATTGGTTCCTTAGTTTGTTCTCTTCGGAGAAGTATGCCAGATGATCATCATGAAAAAGGTACAGCCATCCAGGTTCCCACCTTTATATTCAGTACAGCGTAGACTGTTTTTTACTGCTAATTAAGTTGTTAAACCTTTATATTTCAGTACAGTGTAGACTGTTTTTTTACTGCTAATTAAGTGGTTAACTATCATTACTTTGTTCTATATTAAGTTCCATGTGCATTTTACACAACATTTATCTTCCGAGAGATCTCTTCAGTTCGAGCAAGCATAAAACAAGGTTATGCGTATCACTTCTCATTAGATGTGAAGCTACTTCCTGTTGGGGGGTCACGCTGATAAGGTAAAGATGTGTGTTCATCCTAATTATGCCAACTTGTAAGCTCTGTGAGTGTAGAGGTAGCTCAGGATTTTTATAGTTTTATTTTATTGAGATTCAGGAAACTAAACATAAGAAGTAGGAAAACTCTCACATTGCCATGTCGCATAGAAATGTCCGTCTAGCCTGAAAGCCCTAGCAATTGTGAGAACATAACGAACCTAAATCTCTTCACTCGCTTAGCCCCAATTTAAAATCATAGTGGGAACTTGAAGAAACACAATAGCATGCCTTCGACAGGATTACTACGCACTGCAAATCCGAAACGCTACATCTAAATAATTCTAACCAATAGAGTTACTCCAATTAGCAACTAACGATCTGGAACGACAGCCAAATCAAACAGGGGGAGATGGATAGAGCCACCGGGAAGAGAAGAGGGGCAAGAGCACCTTGATCGCGGATGCCGTGCTTGTCGTCCGTGCGTGGAGCAGCCCATGGTCATCAGCCGCGCGACTGCAATCGCGGTGCAGGGCGAGCTAGAGGCCATGCTTGGTCGCAGCCAGCTCGAGGCCTTAACAGCGACCTGCGTGACCGTATCAGGAAGTAAAGCAAATCAGACCTTCATGAGTAACAACAACGCAACATCCAAATCGAATCGAATCGAAGCAAGGGCAGAAAAGAGAGACGCGAGAGGCGTCAGAGGGAACGGCATCCTGATGTAGCTCGGCATCTCCCGCTCTTTCATGGTGCGGTCCTAGATGTCTTATGAAGGCGGAAGTATTAATTAATTCTCATTCAAACGTAGCTAATAACATCACAGTATATAGTATTCAAAGCACAGGAGCATCTGTTGGGACATTACCTCAAACACCTGTTGCGCATCTAGAACTGGGGCTCGATTCCCGGCCTTGAGATCGCCGTCCTCCCCAAGGCGGTAGACATGCACCCGGCGCTGTTGACCTCGCCCTTATGCGGCGCTGAGTGACCGATGGACACGGACGGGGCGGCGCGGCCCTCGGCGGCAGCCGCCACGGCCAGGCGCGGCAGGAGCTAGAGCACGGCGTCGACGAGCATGAGGTGGTTGGGGGAGTCATCGGAGGTGTAGGTGCCGAGGACGAGGCTGTGGGAGCGGGTGGAGGCCGGCGACTGAGAGGAGCCACTGGAAGGTGAGCGAGGGCAACTCGAGCGGCTGGGACATGACGAGGTCGTAGAGCACGGGCGTGCACTTCTTCCAGTCCAGGTACTCCATCTCCATCGTGGCGGCAGGGGCGACGGCTCCTCTGCGAGCCATGGAAGAGCAACTCTTCCTCCTCTCTGAGGCGAGACGAGGCGGGCGGAGCAGGATTGGGGCGGCGGCAGCGGCGGCGGCGGCGGCGGCAACCCTAGCCGGCACTCGGGGTGGGAAGAACGAGCCCCTCTCGTTCGGCCTCCACCGCTTTTCTCTCTTCTTTTAATTTTCCTTGCACCCAGCCGCTTCTTTCCTTTTCACCTCCGCACAGTAATAAGGGACACGTGGATTACCTCCTCGCTCGCCCCATCTGCACACGTTAATGTTTTTAATAGCGTGGGGTGGCATACTTACGCTACTATTATAAATTTAGTAGTAACGTGGTTTTTATACCCACGCCACTACTATCGCATGCTTCGACGGCGCGGTCAGGATCACTTAGTAGTAGCATGGGAACAATAAACCTACGCTACTACTATTCTTTAGTAGTAGCGTACTTTTTTTCCCACGCTACTGCTACTTAGTAGTAGCGCGGAGCGTATAACCCACGCTACTAGTAAGTGATTGTCTATATGGGTTTTTCTGGTAGCGTAAGTTTCCGGTTAATATAATTTTAGCATGAATAATAAATATTTATCATGATATAAGGAAATATAAATAACAGCTTTATTATTGCCTCTAGGGCATATTTCCTTCAGGATCAATCGTTGTGGCAGGGCATGGTGCAACTGTTGGAAATATGCCCTAGAGGCAATAATAAAAGAATTATTATTATATTTCCTTGTTCGTGATAATTGTCTTTTATTCATGCTATAATTGTATTATCCGGAAATCGTAATACACGTGTGAATACATAGACCACAATATGTCCCTAGTGAGCCTCTAGTTGACTAGCTCGTTGATCAATAGATAGTCATAGTTTCCTGACTATGGACATTGGATGTCATTGATAACGGGATCACATCATTAGGAGAATGATGTGATGAACAAGACTCAATCCTAAGCATAGCACAAGATCGTGTAGTTTGTTTTGCTAGAGCTTTTCCAATGTCAAGTATCTCTTCCTTAGACCATGAGATCGTGTAACTCCGGACACCGTAAGAGTGCTTTGGGTGTACCAAACGTCACAACGTAATCTGGGTGACTATAAAGGTGCACTACAGGTATCTCCGAAAGTGTACATTGGGTTGACACGGATCGAGATTGGGATTTGTCACACCGTATGACGGAGAGGTATCTCCGGGCCCACTCGGTAATGCATCATCATAATGAGCTCAAAGTGACCAAGTGATTGGTTACAGGATCATGCATTACAGACGAGTAAAGTGACTTGCGATGCTTGAGACCGAACGAGGTATTGGGATACCGACGATCAAGTCTCGCAAGTAACGCATCGATTGACAAAGGGAATTGAATACGGGATTAATTGAATCCTCGACATCGTGGGTTCATCCGATGAGATCATCGAGGAGTATGTGGGAGTCAACATGGGTATCCAGATCCCGCTGTTGGTTATTGACCGAGAGCCGTCTCGGTCATGTTCCAGATGTCTCCCGAACCCGTAGGGCCTACACACTTAAGGTTCGGTGACGCTTAGGGTTGTATGAATATGAGTATGCAGCAAACCGAATGTTGTCTCGAGTCCGGATGAGATCCCGGACGTCACGAGGAGTTCCGGAATGGTCCGGAGGTAAAGAATTATATATAGGAAGTGCTATTTCGCCATCGGAGAATTTCGGGTTACTGGTATTGTCTGGGACCACCGGAAGGGTCCCGGGGTCCACCGGTGGGGCCACCTATCCCGGAGGGCCCGTGGGCTGAAGTGGGAGGGAACCAGCCTGGTGGGCTGGTGCGCCCCACTTGGGACCCCCACGCATAGGGGTTGAAACCCTAGGGTGGGGCGCCCACTGCCTTGGGGGCAAGCCTCCCCTTGGCCGCCGCCCCTTGGGAGATCAGATCTCCAGGGCCGGGCGCCTCTGTGGGGGCCTATATAAGGGGGAGGGAGGCAGTCGCACCCTTGCATCTTGGCGCCTCCCTCTCCCTGCTACACCTCTCCTCCTCCACGTGCTTGGCGAAGCCTCGCCGGTGTCGCTTCTCCACCAACACCACGCCGTCGTGCTGCTGCTGGAGCCATCTTCATCAACCTCTCCTTCCCCTTGCTGGATCAAGAAGGAGGAGACGTCATCCGCCTGCACGTGTGTTGAGCGGAGGTGCCGTCTGCTCGCACTCGGTCATCGGTGATTTGGATCACGGCGAGTATGACTCCATCATCCACGTTCTAGTGAACGCTTCCGCACGCGATCTACAAGTGGTATGTAGATGCAATCTCTCTCCCATGACTCGTTGCTTAGATGAACTCATAGATGGATCTTGGTGAAACCGTAGGAAAATTTTTAATTTTCCGCAACGTTCCTCAAAGAAGTGGCATCATGAGCTAGGTCTATGCGTAGTTCTCTATTACACGAGTAGAACACAATTTTGTTGTGGGCGTAGATCTTGTCAACTTGCTTGCCGCTACTAGTCTTTTCTTGCTTCAGCGGTATTGTGGGATGAAGCGGCCCGGACCGACCTTACACCTACGCTTACGTGAGATAGGTTCCACCGACTGACATGCACTAGTTGCATAAGGTGGCTAGCGGGTGTCTGCCTCTCCTACTTTAGTTGGAGCGGATTAGATGAAAAGGGTCCTTATGAAGGGTAAATAGAAGTTGACAAAATCACATTGTGGTTATTCGTAGGTAAGAAAACGTTCTTGCTAGAACCCAATTGCAGCCACGTAAAAGATGCAACAACAATTAGAGGACGTCTAACTTGTTTTTGCAGCAATTGTCATGTGATGTGATATGGCGGAAGTTGTGATGAATGATGAATGATATATTGTGATGTATGAGATCATGTTATTGTAATAGGAATCACGACTTGCATGTCGATGAGTATGACAACCGGCAGGAGCCATAGGAGTTGTCTTATTTTTGTATGACCTGCGTATCATTGAAGAACGTCATGTAAATTACTTTACTTTATTGCTAAACGCGTTAGCCATAGAAGTAGAAGTAGTCGTTGGCGTGACAACTTCATGAAGACACGATGATGGAGATCATGATGATGGAGATCATGGTGTCATGCCGGTGACAAGATGATCATGGAGCCCCGAAGATGGAGACGAAGGAGCTATATGATATTAGCCATATCATGTCACTAATTTATATAATTGCATGTGATGTTTATTATGTTTATGCATCTTGTTTACTTAGAACGACGGTAGTAAATAAGATGATCCCTTATAATAATTTCAAGAAAGTGTTCCCCCTAAGCGTAATCACCGTTGCTAAAGTTCGCTGCTTCAAGCACGACGTGATGATCGGGTGTGATAGATCCTTACGTTCACATACAACGGGTGTAAGACAGTTTTACACATGCATAAACACTTAGAGTTAACTTGACGAGCCTAGCATGTACAGACATGGCCTCGGAACACAAGAGACCGAAGGTCGAACATGAGTCGTATGGAAGATACGATCAACATGGAGATGTTCACCGACGATGACTAGTCCGTCTCACGTGATGATCGGACACGGCCTAGTCGACTCGGATCATGTAACACTTAGATGACTAGAGGGATGTCAAATCTGAGTGGGAGTTCATTAAATAATTTGATTAGATGAACTTAATTATCATGAACATTAGTCTAAAATCTTTGCAAAATGTCTTGTAGATCAAATGGCCAACGCTCATGTCACCATGAACTTCAACGCGTTCCTAGAGAAAAACCAAGTTGAAAGACGATGGCGGCAACTATTCGGACTGGGTCCTAACCACGAGGATCATCCTCATAGCAGCCAAGAAACAATATGTCCTAGAAGCACCGCTTAGGTGATGCACCCATCCAAGAACCAAGACATTATGAATGCTTGGCGGTCTCGTCTTGATGATTACTCCCTCGCTCATGCGGCATGCTTTACTGACTTAGAACCGGGCTCCAAAAGCGTTTTGAGCAACACGGAGCATATGAGATGTTCGAGTAGCTGAAAATGGTTTTCCAAGCTCATGTCAGGGTCGAGAGATATGAAGTCTCCGACAAGTTCTATAGTTGTAAGATGGAGGAAAACAATTACATCGGTGAGCACATACTCAAAATGTCAGGTTGCACAACTTTGTCCCAGTGGACATTAACCTCCTGGACGAGGCGGTCATTGATGAGTCCTTGATCGCTCCCACCAAGCTACAAGAGCTTTGTGATGAACTACAATATGCAGGGGATGGTGAAGATCATTCCCGAAGTATTCTCAATGTCAAGTCAGCAGAGGTTGAAATCAAGAAAGAACATCAAGTGTTGATGGTCAATAAAACCACTAAGTTCAAAAGGGCAAGGGTAAGAAGAACTTCAAGAAGGACGGCAAGGATGTTGCCGCGCCCGGTAAGCAAGTTGCCGGGAAGAAGTCAAAGAATGGACCCAAACCTGAGACAGAGTGCTTTTATTGCAAAGGGAAGGGCCACTGGAAGCGGAACTGCCCCAAATACTTAGCGGACAAGAAGGCCGACAACACTAAAGGTATATTTGATATACATGTAATTGATGTGTACCTTACCAGTACTCGTAGTAACTCCCGGGTATTTGATACGGTGCCGTTGCTCATATTTGTAACTCACAGCAGGAGCTACGGAATAAACGGAGATGGCGAAGGACGAGGTGACGATCTTGGCGTCGGGAATGGTTCCAAGGTCGATGTGATCGCCGTCGGCACGCTACCTCTACATTTACCTATGGGATTAGTTTTAAAGCTCAATAATTTTTATTTAGTGCCAAATTTGAGCATGAACATTGTATCAGGATCTCGTTTTATGCGAGATGGCTACTCATTTAAATCCAAGAATAATGGTTGTTCTATTTATATGAGAGATATGTTTTATGGTCATGCTCCGATGGTCAATGGTTTATTCTTAATGAATCTCGAACGTAATATTACACATATTCATAGTGTGAATACCAAAAGATGTAAAGTTGATAACGATAGTCCCACATACTTATGGCAATCGCCGCCTTGGTCACATTGGTGTCAAGCGCATGAAGAAGCTTCATTACGATGGACTTTTAGAGTCTCTTGATTATGAATCATTTGACACATGCGAACCATGCCTTATGGGCAAAATGACCAAGACTCCGTTCTCCGGAACAATGGAGCGAGCAACCAACTTATTGGAAATCATACATACCGATGTATGCGGTCCAATGAGCGCCGAGGCTCATGGAGGATATCGTTATGTTCTCACTCTCACCGATGACTTGAGTAGATATGGGTATGTCTACTTGATGAAACACAAGTCCGAGACCTTTGAAAAGTTCAAGGAATTTCAGAATGAGGTAGAGAATCAACGTGACCGAAAAATAAAGTTCTTACGATCGATCGTGGAGGAGAATATTTAAGTCACGAATTTGGTACACACTTAAGGAAATGTGGAATCGTTTCACAACTCACGCTACCGAACACCTCGGTAATAATGGTGTGTCCGAACATCGTAATCGCACTCTATTGGATATGGTGTGATCTATGATGTCTCTTACAGATTTACCGCTATCATTTTGGGGATACGCTCTAGAGACGGCTACATTCACTTTAAATAGGGCACCGCCTAAATCCGTTGAGACGACACCGTATGAATTATGGTTTGGGAAGAAACCTAAGATGCCGTTTCTAAAAGTTTGGGGATGCGATGCTTATGTCAAGAAACTTCAACTGAAAAGCTCGAACCCAAGTCGGAAAAATGCGTCTTCATAGGATACCCTAAGGAAACCATTGGGTATACCTTCTACCTTAGATCCGAAGGCAAGATCTTTGTTGCCAAGAACGGATCCTTTCTTGAAAAAGAGTTTCTCTCGAAAGGAGTAAGTGGGAGGAAAGTAGAACTCGATGAAGTACTACCTCTTGAACCGGAAAGTAGTGTAGCTCAGGAAAATGTTCCTGTGGTGCCTACACCTACTGGAGAGGAAATTAACGATGATGATCAAAGTACTTGGATCAAGTTGCTACCGAACTTCAGAGGTCCACAAGGACACGTTCCACACCCAGTGGTATGGCAACCACATCCCGGAAATTATGTTGTTAGACAACGGTGAACCTTCGAACTATGAAGAAGCGATGGCGGGCCCGGATTCCAACAAATGGCTTGAAGCCATGCAATCCGAGATAGGATCCATGTATGAAAACAAAGTATGGACTTTGACAGACTTGCCCGATGATCAGCGAGCGATAGAAAACAAATGGATCTTTAAGAAGAAGACAGACGCGGATGGTAATGTCACCATCTATAAACCTCGACTTGTCGCTAAGGGTTATCGGCAAGTTCAAGGGATTGACTACGATGAGACTTTCTCTCCCGTAGCAAAGATTAAGTCCGTCCGAATCATGTTAGCAATTGCCGCATACTATGATTATGAGATATGGCAGATGGACGTCAAAACGGCATTCCTTCACGGTTATCTTAAGGAAGAGCTATATATGATGCAGCCGGAAGGTTTTGTCGACCCTAAGAATGCTAACAAGGTATGCAAGCTCCAAATGATCCATTTATGGGCTGGTGCAAGCATCTCGGAGTTGGAACATTCGCTTTGATGAGATGATCAAAGCGTTTGGGTTTATGTAGACTTATGGAGAAGCTGCGTTTACAAGAAAGTGAGTGGGAGCTCAGTAGCATTTCTCATATTATATGTAGATGACATACTTTTGATGGGAAATGATATAGAACTCTTGGACGACATTAAGGCCTACTTGAATAGAAGTTTTTCAATGAAGGACCTTGGAGAAGCTGCTTACATATTAGGCATCAAGATCTATAGGGATAGATCGAGACGCCTCATAGGTCTTTCACAAAGCACATACCTTGATAAGATTTTGAAGAAATTCAAAATGGATCACCCAAGAAAGGGTTCTTGCCTCATGCGCAAGGTGTGAGATTGAGCTCGGCTCAATGCCCGACCATGGCAAAAGATAAAGAAGAGATGAGCGTCATCCCCTATGCCTCGGCCATAGGATCTATTATGTATGCCATGTTGTGTACGGACTGATGTAAACCTTGCCGTAAGTTTGGTAGGAAGGTACCAAAGTAATCCCGCAAGGAACACCGACAATGGGTCAAGAATATCCTGAAGTACCTGAAAAGTACTAAGGACATGTTTCTCGTTTATGGAGGTGACGAAGAGCTCGTCGTAAACGGTTACGTCGACACTAGCTTCGACACAGATCTGGATGACTCTAAGTCACAAACCGGATACATGTATATGTTGAATGGTGGAGCAGTAAGCTGGTGCAACTGCAAGCAGAGCGTCGTGGCGGGATCTACATGTGAAGCGGAGTACATGGCAGCCTCGGAGGCAGCGCATGAAGCAATTTGGGTGAAGGAGTTCATCACCGACCTAGGAGTTATACCCAATGCGTCGGGGCCAATCAAACTCTTCTGTGATAACACTGGAGCTATTGCACTTGCCAAGGAGCCCAGGTTTCATTAGAAGACCAGGCACATCAAGCGTCGCTTCAACTCCATCCATGAAAATGTTCAAGATGGAGACATAGAAATTTGCAAAGTGCATACAGATCTGAATGTCGCAGATCCGTTGACTAAACCTCTTCCATGAAAGCAAAACATGATCAACACCGTAACTCTATGAGTGTTCGGTTCATCACAATGTAACTAGATTATTGACTCCAAAGGTAAGTGGGAGACTGTTGGAAATATGCCCTAGAGGCAATAATAAAAGAATTATTATTATATTTCCTTGTTCGTGATAATTGTCTTTTATTCATGCTATAATTGTATTATCCGGAAATCGTAATACACGTGTGAATACATAGACCATAATATGTCCCTAGTGAGCCTCTAGTTGACTAGCTCGTTGATCAATAGATAGTCATAGTTTCACGACTATGGACATTGGATGTCATTGATAACGGGATCACATCATTAGGAGAATGATGTGATGGACAAGACCCAATCCTAAGCATAGCACAAGATCGTGTAGTTCGTTTTGCTAGAGCTTTTCCAATGTCAAGTATCTCTTCCTTAGACCATGAGATCGTGTAACTCCCGGATACCGTAAGAGTGCTTTGGGTGTACCAAACGCCACAACGTAATCGGGTGACTATAAAGGTGCACTACGGGTATCTCCGAAAGTGTCTGTTGGGTTGACACGGATCGAGATCGGATTTGTCACTCCGTATGACGGAGAGGTATCTCTGGGCCCACTCGGTAATGCATCATCATAATGAGCTCAAAGTGACCAAGTGATTGGTTACTGAGGATCATGCATTACGGATTTAGTAAAGTGACTTGCCGATAACGAGACTAAACGAGGTATTGGGATACCGAAGCGATCAAGTCTCGAGGCAAGTAACGTACCGATTGACAAAGGGAATTGAATACAGGATTAATTGAATCCTCAACATCGTGGTTCATCCGATGAGATCATCGAGGAGTATGTGGAGTCAACATGGGTATCCAGATCCCGCTGTTGGTTATTGACCGGAGAGCCATCTAGGTCATGTCTGCATGTCTCCCGAACCCGTAGGGTCTACACACTTAAGGTTCGGTGACGCTAGGGTTGCATGAATATGAGTATGCAGCAAACCGAATGTTGTTGAGTCCGGATGAGATCCGGACGTCACGAGGAGTTCGGAATGGTCCGGAGGTAAAGAATTATATATAGGAAGTGCTATTTCGGCCATCGAGAATTTGGGGTTACTGGGTATTATCTTTGGGACCACCGGAAGGGTCCTGGGGTCCACCGGTGGGGCCACCTATCCCGGAGGGCCCCGTGGGCTGAAGTGGGAGGAACCAGCCCTGCTGGGCTGGTGCGCCTCACTTGGGCCCCCTGCGCCTAGGGTTGGAAACCCTAGGGTGGGGCGCCCCACTTGCCTTTGGGGGCAAGCCTCCCCTTGGGAGATCAGATCTCCAGGCGCGCCCAGGGGCCTATATAAAGGGGGAGGGAGGCAGCCGCACTTGCATCTTGGCGCCTCCCTCTCCCTGCTACACCTCTCCTCCTCCGCCACGCGTGCTTGGCGAAGCCCTCTAGGAATCTTGCTTCTCCACCAACACCACGCCGTCGTGCTGCTGCTGGAGCCATCTTCATCAACCTCTCCTTCCCCCTTGCTGGATCAAGAAGGAGGAGACGTCATCCGCTCCGTACGTGTGTTGAACGCGGAGGTGCCGTCCGTTCGGCACTCGGTCATCGGTGATTTGGATCACGGCGAGTGCGACTCCATCATCCACATTCTAGTGAACGCTTCCGCACGCGATCTACAAGTGGTATGTAGATGCAATCTCTCTCCCATGACTTGTTGCTTAGATGAATTCATAGATGGATCTTAGTGAAACCGTAGGAAAAATTTTAATTTTCTGCAACGTTCCCCAGCAGCAACGTACCGTACTCATCGAGCTCGCGAGTGAGCCGGACCAGGTCGCTTCACTAAAAAAAATTAAAAACTCAGTTTCAAGGATTCGAACACTGATTGCTTCACTAAGAAGCAGTTGTTGGACTCTTTGCCACAATAAGCGGCGTATAGGAGGTCTCGCTCGGGGGCGCCCTATGCGCCATATAGGATCCGCCGTTGTGGCAGGGCGTAGTGCAACGTACCGTACGCAGTGAGCCCGCGAGTGGGCCGGCCCAGGTCGCTTCGCTAAAAAAACTCAGTTCCATGGATTCAAGCACTGGTCGCTTACTATGAAGCGCTGCTGCTCACAGCTAGCGCTTGGAATGTTTCTAAAAAAAGGCTAGCGCTTGGAATGTGCTCTACTAAGGGCCCGTTCGGATGTCCTCCCACTCCACGCTTCGCAAAATTCCAGAGCGGGAGCGGAGCCGAACGGAATAGGCCCGAGAAGCTGGCTTCTGGAAGCTCAGCCCGATCGCAGTGTAAAAATGCGAAGCTCCAAAAGCCCAGCTCCACGAAATGCAGAATGAGAAGTTGCCCAATATTACGATGGAAGTGCCACCGCCAAGTGAAGCCGAGCGAATTGGTACGCTCGCCAAAACAGATCGCTGGTCGTTCCCTCGATGGAATCGGTACAGGAGCTCGTTCCCTGGATGTCTAGCCCAAACTGGGCTACCTCCAACGGCCCAAACTAGGCCCAACAAGGCTAGCAGCCTCCCGAGCGGGCCAAATCGCCGGGAGAAGCTACCACATGCAGAACGCTTCGCTGATCGCTAGGTGGAGTACGAAGCCAGCTTCTGAAGCAGATTTTGAGAAGTTTTGAAAGTTTGGAGGAGATCAGAACAGGCCCTAATAGACCAAGGGAACCTGAACTATCTTTGGTGTAAAATATTCACTTCATGAACTATTTTTTCATCCATGCAAGAATTTTGTAATTTACTCTATGAAAAATGTTAAACAAGTTGAAAAATGTTGAATAAGTGTTTCAAAAATGTTGAGCAAGTATTTGAAAATGTTGAATAAGTACTAAAAATGTTGAACACGTATTTGAAAAATATTGAATGAGTATTAAAACATGTTGAACGAGTATTTGAAAAATATTGACCAAGTATTTGAAAAATGTTGAATAAATATTAAAAATGTTAAAAAAGTCTTTAACATGTTGAATAAGTTTTAAAAAATGTTGAATGGGTATTTTAAAAATGTTTAACATGTATTTGAAAAATGTTGACATAAGTATTAAATGTTGAAAAAATATTTAAAAAATGTTGAATAAGCGTTGGGACAATGTTGTACTTGTATACAAAAAATGTTGATCACTTGCTAAAAAATGTTTTTGACATATATGAAAATGTAGAATCAAAAAAAAAAGAAAGGAAAATGTTGAACAAGTACTTAAATAAAATGTTGATCACGTATATAAAAATACTGAACAGGTATTTAAAAAATGTTAAACAAGTTTTTTAAGAAATGTTGAACATGTATATAGAAATGTAGAATGAAAAACAAAAAGAAACAAAGAAAAAACAGAAAAAACGAAAAAAAGGAGAATAAAAAATAAAAGAGTGAAACAATTGGAGAATAAAAAAGAAAGAAAATGTTGAACAGTTGTTTGAAAAAATGTTGATCATGTATATGAAAATGTAGAATGAAAAAATAGAAACAAATGGAAAATGAAAACAGAAAAAGAAATATAATAAACCAAAGATAAAAGAAAATGAAAAAAACTGAAGAAACAAATGAAAAAAACCCGGAGAAAGAAAATGAAAACCAGAGTAGAAAATAAACCAAATAAAACAAAAAAGGAGGAAAATCCCGAAGAAGACCACTCATGTAGTTTTAAGTATGGCGCGTCCCTAGTTATTTCCATGAAAGGAATTTGGGAGAGGTGGCTAGCTCAGGCATCTCGGCCGCGCTTCTGTGAAGGCCTCCCAGGCGATTTTTTCGGGCGGCGAAAAAAGCGGCGATCGCGCCCAGAGAGCCCGATTTTCGCGGCTTGGGCGAAAAGCAATGGCGGACCCGGCCCGAACCAGGCGTCTTTGAGGGGCGCCCGTGGGCGCCGGCGAGCTGTTTTAAGCGAAAGACGGGCGGCCGCGTCGGCGACTTCAGCGCCTCGTCTTCCCCCTAACGGCCTCGGTTCCGCGGGGAATCAATGGCAAAGCCGCCGGTCGGCCTTGCCATTGATTCCTCACGGCGACGCTTCACGGACGGCGCGCCGACGCCTCCCTCACGCATGCGCATACACGGCGGCGCCGGCTATAAAGCGGCGGCCTCCACTACTTTGTGCCCGCTGCGATGGAGAAAGCGCGCCGGGAGAAGGTGAAGGAGCGCCGGCCGCCTGCGCCGCCGAGGAGCGCCGACGCCGCGCGATGGAGACGGGTCGTCCTATGCGCGACGATGTGACGACGACGACGACGCGCCGCCCGATGCGCCATGGCGACGCCGGGTCCAAATAGGGCGCCCGCGTCAAGGAGGAGAAGGCCGGCACCAGCGATGGCGGCGACGACTTCAACCCCTTTCTTTTTAGATTAGGTTAATGTAATGAAAATGCGCGAATTTCGAAATTTTCCATGTTTAATAAATTTAACTACTTTTTATCATAACTTCACGAACGGCCCTTCTTCTTTTTTTAATACGTGCGGGGCGGCCCTCGGCCGACTACCGGGGACCGACTTCGCCTCAGGGCCATTTTCTTGTGGCTCACCCCCAGGCGACGCTTTTAGACGCCCCCTGGGGGGCCAACGGCTAGAGATGCCCTTATTGCGTGATCCCGCTGGAGACCAGGGTCACTCGGGGCTGGCTCCGCCACTGGGACTAACTAATCATATTGTCACCACAAATTACCTTCTGCATTGTACCCAGATGTCTATTTGCCGAACAACTGGCATCTCTCCACGAACCGCGTGCCAATCCTGATAGTGTCAATGAGCGGCCGTGCCCGCCGCAAAGAGATCAACCATCGCCACGCCTGCCTGCCATCGAATCTCCTGCACGACTCCAGGTACACCATTGACTTGCCTCTATGTGACACGTGGTTCCGCAACGAGCACGACCTACGGCAGCGGTCCTTTTTTGATGGTCGTCCTCAGAGCCCGCGCAGCCCACGTCCGGCTCATGCTAACAGCCGCCCAAGCGGTCAGAGGCGTGTCTGTGACATCTCATGTCGCCATCTCCATCCCTGTCCCCTCCACCGCCACCACCCATGACCGAGGAAGAAGAGGCCGGGCTCATTAGGCGGGTCATGGAGGACTCCATGTGCTCCCATGACGAGCGGCAATGGAAGGGCCTGGAGACCCAGCTGGCCCTCTCCGCGGCTGGCGATGTGGCCATCCCGGAGTTGGACGTCGACATCAAGGAGGAGGTGCGGAAGGAGGTGGTGGAGGAGCCATCCATGGCCGCGTGGAACCCTCTTCTGGAGGGCCAGCGGTGGAGCTGGTTGTGCACGGCGTCGAAGATGGCCGACTCGGTGGGACTCGGCCCATGGTCAGCCACGCCGCCGCGTTCGCTTGAGCAGGAGCAAGAGCCATGGGAGGAGGTGGTGCAGGCGCCTGCAGCGCATCCGGTCTGGCAGGGTCCGCCAACCCACCTTTGGCAGCCACCTCCCTAGCTACGTCGACCTCACCAGCGACGACGACAAGTAGAAGGGCGGCTTCTGGAGACGACGGCGACCTCATCGACGACTACTGTGGGCTTTTTTTTTATCAAGTTTTGTAAAGTCTTTTATTAAGTTTTAGTTTAATTATGAACTATGATGAACTTGGGTACTGCGGCCGTGTGGACGTTAATATTTCTATTTATATTTTCGTATTTTTTGCATGTTTATTTGGGAATTGTTTGGCCAAAAGTGCAAGTCCAAAATACAGACGGTTTGGGGTGAGCCGCCCGATTGGGTGCATCGATGGTTGCTTGACTGCAAACGGATAGCCATGTTCATTTTCGTGCCCTAAACAAACAAAAAGCGAACGAAACAAACATATGTCTGAAGACGTGCGTTGGAGTTAGACCTGATTGTTCCTCGGGCCGGGCTTGGCAAAGCCCGATGAAAAAATTCCAACCCAAGTCGGGCCCGACCCAAAGGACATGAACAGTGGTATTTCTAAATTAAATTAATCATATTCAAAATATTATATTAATTTATTATACCTATATTTCCACAATATATATATATACACACACATTTCGGGCTTATTTCAGGCTTTCGGATTGGGCTTCAGGTAAGAAATTGGAGACCGAGCCTGGCCCGAATGTCAGGCTTCGGGTTCGTGTCGCCGGGCTGGGTTGACCATGAACAGGTTTGGTTGAGTTGCTCAAGCCTTTCATTCTTATCCTTCGACAAGGTATATGGCGTGTTTGGTTACTGCATACACCTCGACCGTGCCCGCATTTAAAAGAATCGCCTGTTTGGTTGCCTGTATATATTACTGGGCCTGCATAGCACGGAACTTAAAGCACCTCTGTGTCTGGCTCACTGGAAACCCTCAGATCGACAGTTTCTTGCGAGTCACGCCGAGACGAGCGCAAGCGAGTGGGCCCTTGCACGAGTGGAGACGGGAGTGATGCCAGGTGATTACCTGAGGTCTTCTTCAACCTCAAGTAAGCTTCTATCTAATCTCCTCTTTTCTTTGTCCCTCTGATCTACATAGCGGTGCTTCAATTCGAGGTAAGCTCTACACAAAAAAGATGCACCTCGATGCTATGGTTCCATTCAGTCGATCGGTTCGTAGTTCGTCGACCGTAAGTTCTTAATTTCGTGTTCTCATTTGGAGCTATTCTGGATAAATTTTGTCAGATTCGTCGCGCAAGATCGATCATTTAAAATTTTCTTTGACCAGCAGCCTAATCTCGCAGTTCCTCACAACAGTCGTGGTTGTCAGTTTTTGGTTTCAACGATCGTAGCTCCATCTCTGTTTGAACAACAGTCTACTGCACTGGCGCCGCCATGTCGAGCTCCTCTGTTCTCTGCTCAGAGCCCTCCTATTCATCCCTCTCGACGCCGAAGCCCTTCCCCTTGATCTCCTTGCCCACGTCCTACTACACTAGAGTTGTTTCCGGCGTCGCTCATCTCGGCCTAGTCTCTGCTGCCCTCCCATCTTGACCGACGCCGCAATGGCGCCAGACACCGCTTTCTTGTGTCCTTCCGCCTCCTGCACACTTGATTCGGCGCCGCCGATGGGGTCGATCATCTTGGCCTCCTCTCTCTCGTCCCACTACACTAGAGTCGTTTCCGGCGTCGATCATCTCGGGCTCCTCTCTCGTCCTACTGCATGGACGATAACATGGCGCGAGCACTGCATTCTCCTCCTCTGTCGACTGTCTTTGCGCGAGAACCGCAACTAGTTTGCCGGCGGTGTCGCTCGCCGTGCCGCTGACGGGGTCGCTTGTCCACGACTCCATGCTCGTCATGTCGGACACGACGCCACAACCACTATCCACCGCAGTCGCCATTGTCCGGCGCACACTGCATTTCTTCTCCCACTCCCTCTGCTAACTCTTAACCATGTGTGCTAAGTGCAAGTGCTAGCTCTTAATCATACCTCATACGTGCAACCAAACATCGTGTTTATGTGCCGCTTGAGCCAATGCAAGCAACCAAACAATGCACTTGCGTATTACCTAATGCACGGACCCTAGATGCAGCCAACCAAACAACTTACATATGACGCATTTGGGGTTGTTTTTGCTTAACCAGGCTAGGTTGAGATGTGTATACAATGCAGGTACTATTCACTACTGCAACCAAACACGCCCATAAAGAATCTGCGGCGCATCATTTCGGACACGAGGTAGCAAGCGATTAGGCCCGGGCCGTAGGATCGTCCAAGCTGGAAACTAAACACAGCCTGCTCTGTATCTAGAATAGTCCTGGCCATCTCCGGTCCGGCCCTGTCGGCCCACCCAGGCCCGACCCTAAAATCCAGGGCCTAGGCCCGATGGGTTTGTCCGTGGGCCGGGCTTGGGCCTGAGTACACCAACAGGGCCTGGACGGGCTTGGGTTTGGCATATTGGCATTTTAAGGAAGAGGCCCGACCCATGACCCTAAGCCCTAAGGGCTTTTCAGGGCTTTTTACTAGATGGGTCAGGCTTGGGCTTGAAGAGTAGGCCCGTTGGTAGGGCCTGTGAGGGCCTGGGCCTCAGTTTTCTGCCGTGGACTTTTTTAGGCCCGGCCCAAGCCCGGCCCATGGCCAGGTATTGTAGGTCATATTAGTACCACAAGAATTCCATCCCGCTCGCGAAATTTCACAATCCCCTCCCTCTCGACCCCGGCGAATCCGCCATGAGGGCTCCCTCATCGCGGCCTCGTCAGCGGCTCGCGCTCTCGCCTCGCGCGAGGCGCGCGCTCTCTCCTCGCGCCCGGCGCGCGCTCTCGCCTCGGGCTCTGCGTTTCCCTGCTGGGGCATGCTCGCCCCGCACCTCTCGTGCCGTTGCGGGGCCGTCCTCGTCGCCTCGTCGTGGGCGGGGGATTCTCTTGCCGCGCTCCCTGCGGCTTGCTGCGCTCGACCACCGGCGGCGCTCGAAGCGCAAGAACCGACAGGTGAATCCCTGACCTATTCTCACGGATTACGATGTTTGTTTTGTTGAGTTTTCGATTGAGTGCCGGTTCTATAATCCCACTTTTGCAGGTTCTTGATACGTTGCCATTAGTCTTTGAATAGATTGCTCGATGTGGTTTGTCTTCCATTAATCTTTAGTCATAGTCTGCTCGTCGGGGAGAGGCAGGGGAGAGACCGCAGGATAATTCTGGATCCAGATTTCTAACTTCTCAAGAGCTGTTTTGTTGCGTTGACTTTAGCCGGTTCTTCATCTTGGAATAGATATAGGGTTGCAAGGTGTAACATGTTGTTGAAGAATAAACATGGTTCTTATTATTGTACATTAACAGAATATTAAAGTGGAAATTAATTTGGATGGATTGCAATGTCTCAAATTTCCCTGAATTGTATTGCTTGTATAGTTGTAGATCCCCAGTACTTATCTTGCAGCTTACTGAATTTCACACACATTCTTTTACACATCTTACGATTCTGCTTACTGCATTTCCATTGGTGCCACAAAGTATAAGACCCGTAGCTTGGATTGAGTGCGACCTGAAATACTTGGTACATTTTTGTTAAGAGATCAATTTATCTCTGATACTAGGATCATGCAGTAGTTAATCTTATATTCTAGCAATTTCTGACTTTTTTTTTTATTTCACATCCATGATGTTCTTTCTATAATGCCTCCAAGCCTACCTATTGACTATGCTAGTGTGCTACTACTGCAAGCCTGTAATGTTTTTGCCAGAAAATGGTCTGTTGTACTAATTGTATTGCCTAGTCAACTCAATTTTTTTAATAAAAGCGATTTTTAATAACAAGTTCTCAAAATCATATTTATGCAACATCTGTTTGTGTGCTTACTGGATAAGGAAATCCGGCCCAAGCGTTTTCTGAGTTCTAATTGAACCTATGCCATTTGCCATGCAGATCTGTTTGCAGGACAACCTTAATGTTGCAGCTCGGGCATCATCGTTGAGCCTTCATCAGACCTCCCTACCAGATGTGTCTGCTCCACATAATCAAGTACGTTCTTCTTGATCATATACCATTTTCTTAAATATTGAACCTTTCATGTGACCATCTTAATTTTCTGCATGTTGTAGTTGAGTTCTGCAGTTTGAGGCAGAATGTCTGTTTCAAGAATGATTGTAAATCTGATTATTTCCATATTTTAGTTGAACTACTGCAAGGTGTAACATGTTCTTGAAGAATAAAAATGGTACTTATCATTCTACATTAAAATAATATTAAAGTGGAATTTAATTTGGATGGATTGCAATGTATCGAACTTTTCTGAGTTGTATTGCTTGTATAGTTGTTGATCCCCGGTACTTATCTTGCAGGTTGCAGCTTACTGAATTTCGAACACATTCTTTTACACATCTTTCAGTTTTGCTTACTGCATTGTCACTGGTGCCGCAAAGTATAAGACCTGTAGCTTTGATTGAGTGCGACCTGGAATACTTTGTACATTTCTGTTAGAGATCAATTTATCTCCAATCCTAGGATCATGCAGTAGTTAATCTTATATTCTACTCCCTCTGTCTCATAATGTAAGATGTTTTTTTGACGAGGAAATTGACTATTTATTATTAATTCGTTGGAATTTGATTATAACTACAAAGTTCATTTTTTCTTGACAAAACGTTAACCAGGGACTGGAGCGTAAGAGATGATTAGTGCTAGGGGAAAATGAAAAGGATCCCACGTGTACACAGGTCATATACAGATCGATTGCTACACACGGAACAGATACTGATTGATCACTCCACGAGAGAAAAAAAATCATGGAGCAGGAAAGGAAAAAAATGTGTTACGATCCTTTCTTCGGTGCTAGATGTCGCGATCCTATTTTTCTGTAGGATTTGCTACGATCCTTCCTTAGGTGCAACGGTTTTCATTGTGTTTTTTTACTATTGACAATGGAGAGATTAGAAACAGTGTCGAAGAATTGTGAGCGGCTAGCCGGATGTTCGTTGAACATTAGGAACTGCCGGGGACCTGACTTGCCAGCGGCTGGCGGCCGGGGCACCAGATGATGAATTCGTCGCCTAGGGTTGAGGAGGCGGCGGCGCTGCCTGATGAGTTGCGACGGCTAGGTATAGATGGAGGCGTGGAGCGATGTAGATTGTTATGGGCTGATCACCATCATTATACTTGTACATGTATACGACGTGTGTACGCGGGATCTTCTTCTTTTTCATTAGCACTAATCATCTCTCACAATCTAGTCCCTAGACATTTTTTGTCTAGAAGAAATCAACTTTGTAGTTATAATCAAAGTCCCATTTAACTTAATAATAAATAGTCAATTTCCTCTTTTTTGACAGTGTTAGAAAATATTCTATATTATGGGACGGAGGTATTAGCAATTTCTGCCTTTTTTGTGATTTCACGTACAATAACATGTTTCTCATGATCATATTTATGTGACATCTGTTTGCGTGCTTACGGGGTAAGGAAATTTGGCCCAAGTGTTTTCTGAGTTCTAATTGAACCTATGCCATTTCCTATGCTGTTTGCAGGATGTATTTGTGCCTCGCCACCTTAATGTTGCTGCTCTGGCATCATCTTTAAGCCCTCATCAGCCCTCCATACCAGATGTTCCTGCTCCTCATAATCAAGTATGTTCTTTTTGAAATTTTGAACCATTCATATGACCATCTTAATTTTCTGCATGTTGTAGTTGAGGTGTGCAGTTTGAGGCGGAACTTATGTTTAAAGAATGATTGCAAATCTGATTATTTTCCATACTTTAGTTGAAATGCTGCAAGGTGTAACATGTTGAAGAATTAACATGGTTCTTATTATTGTACATTAAAAGAATATTAAATTGGAAATTAATTTGGATGGATTGCAATGTCTCAAACTTCCCTGAATTGTATTGCTTGTATAGTTGTAGATCCCCGGTACTTATCTTGCAGCTTACTGAATTTCACACACATTCTGTTACACATCTTACTGTTTTGCTTACTGCATTGTCACTATGCTAGGAACAGGCTTGTTGGTCATCTCTTCCTGAAGAAATACTTCATTATATTTGTTCAATGGTCACAATAAAACAATTGCCAGGATGAAGATATGCTGCAGGCACTGGTGCCACAACACTGTAACCATCTTATCAGCAGATACGCCTATGTGGTTCTGTGTCCAGAATGACAAGATGCTATTTTACTTAGCAAAGGAGGGCTATAAATTTTCAACACAGCATAACTTGGATCTGCCGCCAAAGATTCAGTACTATTCATCTTTAGGCTTCTTGGTTACTATTGTCGGACAGAAATACAGCATTCTGGTACTGAACCTGGCAACTTGTACCTTAACTTACACTCCTCGACTGGCGAATCACTTGATCGAACAAGTTATCAGTTGGGAGACCCAGGATGATCAAGTTCAGACACTTGCAGTGAGTTCACATGCAGGCTCAGGCTATTTTAGTGTCTCCGTGTTGCGCAAGATGTCAAAATGGATAACCACAACATACAGGTGTCCTCTTGGCTTGCATCTATCAACAGTATCTGCCCCTGTGATTCTTAACAACTCAGTATATGTGCTGGGGATGGATTGTGAGATTGCAATTTTTGGTATTGACAACCAGATGATGAGATTTCTCCCAGTTAAATCTTGTTGCAGCATTCGCACATATCAGGTTTGTCATCTCATGGTTGTCAACAATGATATCTTAGCTGTTGTAACAGATGTGCAGCACAGTGAGGCGCCCATGATCCTTAAACTTAACATGGAGCATCAAATCTGGGAGATGACAAGGTCACTAGGGGGGTTCTCTTTGTACTCTGGTTCCCCGAGTTCTGTTGCGGTTGAGGGCTCATGCATGAAGGATTCACTAACCTTGGCGGCTCTGCGCAATGATTGTTCAGCAGTTGAGGTCAAGGTTAGGTGTGAAAATGGGGCCATGTTCTTTCTCGTGGATAACTGTGTGCCAGTCCAGCCATCCTTGGACTTCAGTACCTGGTTTCTAGATCAAGAAGGTGTTTCAATGACAAATGGAAATGCAGACAGTCTAAAGTCAGGGGCTGGTACTTGGATCAAGCCAGAGTTCTTCATCAGACCCAGCATCAGCAGAAAGCATGAAAATAAAGAAATAGATGACTACACTGATAGTGATATCGAAAGCCACAGCGATATCAGCAGCCAGAGTGATAGTGACAGTGATATCAACAATGACAGCTATAATGACACTAACAGTGACAGTGACAGTGACAGTGGAAGTGACAGTTGCAGCGGCAGTAAGACTTCCATTGGACCGTTAGAAAACCCCAAGAACAGAAGCAATAACTGCAGACATGACGACCGTGATAGTGATATTGACACAGAAAGCGATGCTGACTCCAAGGGCAACACATTCATCGGACCGGTGGAAAACCCCAAGAAGGACACCAGAAAGAACATCAGAAGCAGCAGCCTGAATTGCATTAGGAACGCGTTCATTTGAAGCAGCAACAGCAGCATGCTAGTGTGTATAGATTGTGGCATGCTAGAGTTTGTAGGATAAGTAGTTTTTCCTTTGTCTAGTTATATGACAACTGGAATGCTAGTGTTTGGCTGTTGTGACATGATGTTGATGATTGCTCTGCTAGTGTTCTACATTTGTTTCTTTGCCTCACTGATGTTCCTCGGTGCTCATTTGTTGATCTTGAAATGTTGTAGCTATCGTGTGTACAGATTTTTCAGTCTACTTGTCAATATCATATACCCCTTGCCAAAAATTAGCAGATACTCCTAGATAGGATGACCTCATCGATCTTGCATTTGTTTTCGCTCCTGAATGCAGTTCATCTTTCCTCATATGGTAGGTCTCCTCATCCTCAGTATATAATACTGAATATGCAATCTTATTTCCCTTACAGTGCTAGATGCATGATATCTTTTGATATTAATTCAAACATCAATAAGTGATCTCTGTTTTGTGGTTAAATTTATTTATTTTCCTTTTGACATTTTCCTAAGAACTCTGTTCTATTCCATCTGCAACCTGGATTTATCTGTACACTCATATAGTTCTTCCTCCTGGAGAGCATAGATACTAGTATTACTGTTTTATGTTGCTCCTTTTAACATCAATAAATTACAAGCCGGGACACCTGGAGTGCTAGAGCCAATTCCGCTTGAGTTTGGTGTCAGGCGTTTGGTAGCGTAAGTCTGTTGCGCGCCTGGGTGGTGGTTTTTCTTTGTTTTTGTTAAGAATAGAATAGTTGCTTATTAATTAAGCTAATTAGGAAGTTAATTGTTACTCCCTCCGTTCGGAATTACTTGTCATAAAAATGGATGTATCTACAACTAAAATACATCTAGATACATTCATTTCTTCGACGAGTAATTCCGAACGGAGAGAGTAGATAGGTTGCTTGGTTCTCAAGCAACCATGCACTAGTAGAAAACAGGGCTTTCGTCCGCCTAGAAAAGAGCATTAATCCCGGTTGCATTACGAACCGGGACTAATGTGAGCATTAGTCCCGGTTCGAGCGGCTAGGGCATCGTACATGCATTAGTCCCGGTTTAAATGGGACCTTTAGTTTCGGTTGGTGCCACTAACCGACTAAAGATGCGATGCCCATTAGTACGGTTCGTGCCACCAACCGGTACTAAAGGTTAGACCTTTAGTACGGTTCGTGCCACCAACCGTACTAATGGTGTTTCAGTATTAGTACCGGTTCGTGGCATGAACCGGTACTAGAGGTCCCACTTTCAAATTCTACCCCCTCCCCCGCGCGCGTGGATCACCTTTTAAGTTTTGTAAAAAGCAAAAGAAAATGATAAAAACTTCAAAAATTAAAATCCTTCCGGATGTAGTTATGTTACTACATGTACTAGTTTGGAAAATTTAAAAACTTAAATTTGGACATGTTTTGCAAAAAGTGTAGGGAAAACGTAAAACAACTATAACTTTTGCATACGATGTCAGAAAAAAAACGTATAATATATCAAAATGTTCAGCACGAAAATCCGCATCCGATTTTGACCGCCTACGGCCTATTTGCAAATTTTTAGAATCCTCAAATTCTAAAAGGAAAAAAGTTCTGCTCAAATTTCAGTTTTTTTTAATTTTTGTTAAATCTGGTCAAACTATGGTCAAACTATTTATTCAAGAAGTATTAGTGTTACTAAATAATTATTTTAGTTTTTTTTGAATTTTGGTCAAATCTGGTCAAACTGTGGTCAAACTATGGTCAAACTATGGTCAAACTACTTATTCAAGAAATATTAGTGTTACTAAATAATTATTTCAGTTTATTTGAATTTTGGTCAAATCTGGTCAAACTGTGGTCAAACTATGGTCAAACTATGGTCAAACTACTTATTCAAGAAATATTAGTGTTACTAAATAATTATTGTTTTTTAGAACAATAGTTTCAAACTCAAACAGTGAAATGTGTGACTTCATGCTCAAGCTAAATGCCTGAGGGTTAATAGGATTGACATCTTACTATTGTGTGCTCAGGCTGGAGTAGTGAGAGGATGGGTGACCGTCCGGGAAGTTAGATGATTTAGAATGACGAGAATATAACTTTTGCAATTGATTTCATTTTCTTGCAAATCTAATTGTAATTCAAACATGAATTATGAAGCATCGTACTCAATATGACTACCCGCACTTATTTGTGAATCTCAAGGTATTGGTGGCATCTACTGCACCATTTGCAGATTATCCACCAATACTGTAAGGTCTACGTCTTGCTACTTTGACAAGATGACTACCTTTAACGTGCACTTCTGAATATTAATATTAGATGTGACTACCTCAAGATATCATAAGATTCTGGTAAAGGATTGTTCTCAGAATCTTCATTAGAAGGAGGACCAAAATCTAGTGCAGAAAATGGATGATGAACTCATTTGCACTCAAGAATATCAGAGACCTCAGGTAATCTCCTAATTATCCCAACATATTATTAGCCTATACTTGTACTACTACATGTAGTAAAATGTCCAATATCATATCCCTTGGATACAATATTCAATAAATTTAATTGTATGTTTAAATTCATACTCAATATTGTTACGTACACAATGATTTTCTAAGTATTAATGAATTAAATGTTAGGCTAGATAGCCTTAGCCATCCTGGTTTGGGGATGATTAGAAAATTATTTGACAATTCTGTTGGTCACAACTTAACAAGTTGCAAAATATTCCCCATATCATCAGATTATATGTGCACCACATGTGCCATAGGGAAAATCTGTTTTAAGGAACTCTCACCTTAAAATTCTGAATGAGCCAATTATTCTTTCTTGAACACATTCAAAAGACATATGTGGAACGTTGGACCATTATCTGGGGTAATTTAGATACTTCATGGTACTCATATACACATTCATAAGAATGTTTTTATGTGTGTTTCTTATCACACACAATCATGATCTTACCCAATAAATTGCTTAACTTATCAAAGTAGGAGCAAATTCTCCTGAACAAAGGATAAAACCATTCGAATGGATAATGTCGTTGAACTCATTTCACGAGAATTTTCTGATTGCATTCAGTACCCTATGTACATACCAATAATGGTTTAACTAAATTCCTTATCAAAGATAGTCAAATGAATTACATGACCACTTTTAAAGAATTGTAAATTTACCAGCCTCTTGTTGGACACATACGGCCTTACACACCATAGGTATGATCTAAATCATACCAACTGCATATGATACTACTTTTCCCTTGTAGTTACTACGTGGAAATCAACAAAGTATTTCCTATCTGTGATATTCGGTTACATACCGATATCACCACTCCAGCGTATATCAATGGGCACTCACAGAAAATTAGGGATCTATGTGAGGAATAACAGTTTATCCGTCAAACAAAATTATTCATAGCCCGTATGCTGATTGCATTAGCAAAAAGGATATTTTCTGGCATTAGGGGGAGATAAGTACCACAAGGAATACTGAGAAATAATTTAGAAATGTTATTGACATTCAATCCTTATATCCACATACTCAAATTTAGAGAATCATATATTTGCAACACATTGCAAATTTGCCACATACATTTACTAATGACAAGGTGTCACTAAATTCTATATTCCTGCAGTAAAGTGTCAGAAAGAATGGAGGTACCTGATAAACCACTCTTCTCCCCAAATGAGAGCAAGAGGGGGAGAATATCAGACAAAACGAGATATAATTTCTCATATGCTTCCGCGGAAACAGAGGAAATCAAATCCTCAACCAGTAAATGTAATTCAACATCAAGTTGAAAGACAACTCACTGGATGCTCATCATCCAAAGCCCGGCATAAATGTGCACAAATGTTTTACGCCGGACATCAAACACCTTGACTTCATTTTTTGTAGGAAATCACAAGGAGTTAAAAAGGAATAAATATATTATCCACAAACTTCAATGATTCCATTAGAATCATTTATACTAAAGATTACATTTGTCGACATCTATTTCTTCTCAAATTGCTAAAACCTTTTGGACCCTGAACCCAAATCCATGGCAGAGTGCCCCTTGCACTCATATTGGTTCACATAAAAGGAAGCAAGCAATGAAGAATAGCACTCGCTCAACAAATGAGTGGTATTTACTGCAGTAATACCTGTTGGGTAACGTAGTAATTTCAAAAAATTTCCTACGATCACGCAAGACCACGGTGATGGCATAGCAACGAGAGGGGAGAGTGTCCGTCCGCACCCTCGTGAGACCGAAGCGAAGCGTTATATCAACGCTGTTGATGTAGTCAGACGCCTTCACGATCCGACCGATCCAAGCACCGTTACTCGGCACCTCCGAGTTCTTAGCACACGCTCAGCTCGATGACGATCCCGGGCTCGATCCGGCAAAGGCCGGGAGGAGTTCCGTCAGCACGACGGCGTGGTGACGATCTTGATGTTCTACCATCGCAGGGCTTCGCCTAAGCACCGCTACAATATGACCGAGGTGGAATATGGTGGAGGGGGGCACCGCACACGGCTAAGGAACGATCACGAAGATCAACTTGTGTGTTCTAGGGTGCCCCCCTGCCCCGTGAGCATAAAGGAGCAAGGGGAGGGCCGGCCAGCCTTGGGCGCACTAAGAGGGGGGGGAGTCCTCCTCCTAGTAGGAGTAGGACTCCCTTCCTAGTCCTACTAGGAAGAGGGAAGGGGAAGGAAAGAGAGGGAGAGGAGAGGGAAGGGGGCTGCCCCCTCCTAGTCCAGTCGGACTCCCCATGGAGGGGGGGCGCACCACCTCTGGTGCAGCCCTCTCTCTCCCTCTTGGCCCAATAAGGCCCATAACTTCCCGGGGTTCCGGTAACCCCTCCGGCACTCCGGTTTTCTCCGAAACTTCCGAACCTTTCCGTGTCCGAATATAACCATCCAATATATCAATCTTTATGTCTCGACCATTTCGAGACTCCTCGTCATGTCCGTGATCACATCCGGGACTCAACTCCTTCGGTACATCAAAATACATAAACTCATAATAACCGTCATTGAAACCTTAAGCGTGCGGACCCTACGGTTCGAGAACTATGTAGACATGACCTAGAACCATTCTCGGTCAATAACCAATAGCGGAACACGGATGCCCATATTGGTTCCTACATATTCTATGAAGATCTTTATCGGTCAAACCGCATAACAACATACGTTGTTCCCTTTGTCATCGGTATGTTACTTACCCGAGATTCGATCGTCGATATCCAATACCTAGTTTAATCTCGTTACCGGAAAGTCTCTTTACTCGTTCCGTAATACATCATCTCACAACTAACTCATTAGTTGCAATGCTTGCAAGGCTTATGTGATGTGTATTACCGAGAAGGCCTAGAGATACCTCTCCGACAATCGGAGTGACAAATCCTAATCTTGATTCATGCCAACTCAACATATACTTTCGGAAACACTTGTAGAGTACCTTTATAATCACCCAATTACGTTGTAGACGCTTTGGCAGCACACAAAGTGTTCCTCCGGTAAACGGAGTTGCATAATCTCATAGTTGCAGGAACTTTGTATAAGTCATGAAGATAGCATAAGCAACATACTAAACGATCAAGTGCTAAGCTAATGAAATGGGTCATGTCAATCACATCATTCTCCTAATGATGTGATCCCATTAATCAAATGACAACACATGTCTATGGTTAGGAAACATAACCATCTTCGATTAATGAGCTAGTCTAGTAGAGGCATACTAGTGACTATCTGTTTGTCTATGTATTCACACATGTATTATGTTTCCGTTAATACAATTCTAGCATGAATAATAAACATTTATCATGATATAAGGAAATAAATAATAACTTTATTATTGCCTCTAGGGCATATTTCCTTCAGCCTCCCACTTGCACTAGAGTCAATAATCTAGATTACACAAGAATGATTCTAACACCCATGGAGTCTTGGTGCTGATCATGTTTTGCTCGTGGAAGAGGCTTAGTCAATGTGTCCGCAACATTCAGATCCGTATGTATTTTGCAAATCTCTATGTCTCCCACTTGGACTTGGTCCCGAATGGAATTGAAGCGTCTTTTGATATGCTTGGTCCTCTTGTGAAATCTGGATTCCTTTGCCAAGGCAATTGCACCAAAGATTGTCACAGAAGATCTTCATTGGTCCCGATGCACTAGGTATGACACCTAGATCGGAAATGAACTCTTTCATCCAGACTCCTTCATTTGCTGCTTCAAGCAGCTATGTACTCCGCTTCACATGTAGATCCCGCCACGACGCTTTGTTTAGAATCGCACCAACCGACAGCTCCACCGTTTAATAAAAATACGTATCCGGTTTGCGATTTAGAATCGTCCGGATCGATGTCAAAGCTTGCATCGACGTAACCATTTACGACTAGCTCTTTGTCACCTCCATATACGAGAAACACATCCTTAGTCCTTTTCGTGTATTTCAGGATGTTCTTGACCGCTGTCGAGTGATCCACTCTGGATTACTTTGGTACCTTCCTGCCAAGCTTACAGCTAAGCATACGTCAGTCCGGTACACGACATTGCATACATGATAGAGCCTATGGTGAAGCATAGGAACATTTTTCATTTTCTTCTCTATCTTCTCATTGTGGTCGGGCATTGAGTCCGACTCAATCTTACACCTTGTACTATGTGTAAAAACCTTTCTTTGCCTCGATCCATTTTGAACTTCTTCAAAACTTTATCAAGGTATGTGCTTTGTGAAAGTCCTATTAAGCCGCCTTGATCTATCTCTATAGATCTTGATGCCCAATATGTAAGCAGCTTCACCGAGGTCTTTCCTTGAAAAACTTTTATTCAAGTATCCTTTTATGCTATCCAGAAATTCTATATCATTTCCAATCAACAATATGTCATCCACATATAATATCCAAAATGCTACAGAGCTCCCACTCACTTTCTTGTAAATACAGGCTTCTCCAAAAGTCTGTATAAAACCATATGCTTTGATCACACTATCAAAGCGCTTATTCCAACTCCGAGAGGCTTGCACTGCACCATAAATTGATCGTTGGAGCTTGCACACTTTGTTAGCACCCTTTGGATCAACAAAACCTTCAGTTGCATCATATACAACTCTTCTTCTAGAAATCCATTCAAGAATGCAGTTTTTACATCCATTTGCCAAATTTCATAATCATAAAATGCGGCAATTGCTAACATGATTCGGACGGACTTAAGCATCGCCACGGGTGAGTAAGTCTCATCGTAGTCAACCCCTTGATCTTTTCGAAAACCTTTAGCACCAAGTGGTGCTTTTTAGACAGTTTCAGTTCCTTCATCGTCATTCTTCTTCTTAATGATCCTTTTATTATCAATGGCTTGCCGATCATCGGGCAAGTCTACCAAAGTCCATACTTTGTTCTCATACATGGATCCCATCTCGCATTTCATGGCTTCAAGCCATTTTGCGAATCTGGGCTCACCATCGCTTCTTCATAGTTCGTAGGTTCATCATGATCTAGTAGCATGACTTCCGAATAGGATTACCGTACCACTGCAGTGCGGATTTTATTCTGGTTGATCTACTAATTTCAGTGACAACTTGATCTGAAGTTTCATGATCTTCATCATTATCTTCCTCACTAATCGGTGTAGGTGTTACGTAAACTGATTTCTGTGATTTAACTACTTTCCAATAAGGGAGCTGGTACTATTACCTCATCAAGTTCCACTTTCCTCCCACTCACTTCTTTCGAGAGAAACTCCTTCTCTAGAAAGGATCCATTTTTAGCAACGAATGTCTTGCCTTCGGATCTGTGATAGAAGGTGTACCCAATTGTCTCCTTTGGGTATCCTATGAAGACACATTTTTCCGATTTGGGTTCAAGCTTATCAGGTTGAAGTTTCTTCACGTAAGCATCGCAACCCCAAACTTTCGTAAGCGACAACTTTGGTTTCTTGCTAAACCATAGTTCATAAGGCGTCGTCTCAACGGATTTTGACGGTGTCCTATTTAACGTGAATGTGGCCGTCTCAAGAGCATAACCCCAAAATGATAGCGGTAAATCTGTAAGAGACATCATAGATCGTACCATATCTAGTAAAGTGCGATTACGACGTTCGGAAACACCATTGCGCTGTGGTGTTCCGGGTGGCGTGAGTTGCGAAACTATTCCGCATTGTTTCAAATGTAGACCAAACTCGTAACTCAAATATTCGCCTCCACGATCAGATCGTAGAAACTTTATTTTCTTATTACGATGATTTTCAACTTCACTCTGAAATTCTTTGAACTTTTCAAATGTTTCAGACTTATGTTTCATTAAGTAGATATACCCATATCTGCTTAAATCATCTGTGAAGGTGAGAAAATAACGATATCCGCCACGAGCTTCAACATTCATCGGACCACATACATCTGTATGTATGATTTCCAATAAATCTGTTGCTCTCTCCATAGTACCGGAGAACGGGGTTTTAGTCATCTTGCCCATGAGGCACGGTTCGCAAGTGCCAAGTGATTCATAATCAAGTGACTCCAAAAGTCCATCAGCATGGAGTTTCTTCATGCGTTTTATACCGATATGACCTAAACGGCAGTGCCACAAATAAGTTGCACTATCATTATCAACTCTGCATCTTTTGGTTTCAACATTATGAATATGTGTATCACTACTATCGAGATTCATTAAAAATAGACCACTCTTTAAGGGTGCATGACCATAAAAGATATTATTCATATAAATAGAACAACCATTATTCTCTCGATTTAAATGAATAACCGTCTCGCATCAAACAAGATCCAGATATAATGTTCATGCTCAACACCGGCACCAAATAACAATTATTCAGGTCTAAAACTAATCCTCAAGGTAGATGTAGAGGTAAGCGTGCGATTGCGATCACATCGACTTTGGAACCGCTTTCCCACGTGCATCGTCACCTCGTCCTTTGCCGTTGTTCGCAATCCGTAGTTCTGCTTCGAGTTGCAAATATTAGCAATGTAACCAAAGATCAAATACCTGTGTACTATCGCGAGCTCTAGTAAGGTACACATCAATAACAAGTATATCACATATACCTTTGTTCACTTTGCCATCCTTCTTATCCGCCAAATACTTGGGGCAGTTCCGCTTCCAAAGGACCGATGCCTTTGCGGTAGAGAAGCACTCAGTTTCAAGTTTAGGTCCAGACTTGGGTTTCTTCTCCCGATCGGCAACTTGTTTGCTGTTCTTCTTGAAGTTCCTTCTTCTTCCCTTTGCCTTTCTTCTTGAAACTAGTGGTCTTATTGACCATCAACACTTGATGCTCCTTTTTGATTTCTACCTCCGCAGCTTTTAGCATTGCGAAGAGCTCTGCATAGTCTTTACTAACCCTTGCATATTATAGTTCATCACGAAGCCTTTGTAGCTTGGTGGCGGTGATTGAAGAATTACATCAATGACACAATCATCCGGAAGATTAACTCGCTTGATTCAAGTGATTGTAATACCCATATTTTGAGTATGTGCTCACCGACGTAACTATTCTCCTCCATCTTGCAGCTATAGAACTTATTGGAGACTTCATATCTCTCAACCCGGCATTCTGTTGAAATATCAACTTCAACTCCTGGAACATCTCATATGCTCCATGACGTTCAAAACGTCGTTGAAGACCCGTTCTAAGCCGTAAAGCATGGCACATCGAACTATAGAGTAGTCATCGCCTTTGCTCGCCAGACGTTCTTAACGTCGTCGCCAGCATCAAGAAGAGTTCGGCACCTAGCGGTGCATCCAGACGTAACTCTTCCGTGCAGCAATGAGGATTATCCTCAGATTACGGACCCGATCCGTGTAATTGCTACCATCATCTTTCAACTTTGCTTTCTCAAGGAACGCATTAAAATTCAACGGAACAACAAAGACGAGCCATCTATCTACAAAGAAACATAGACAAGCAAAATACTATCAGTACTAAGTTCATGATAAATTTAAGTTCAATTAATCATATTACTTAAGAACTCCCACTTAGACAGACATCTCTCTAGTCATCTAAGTGATCACGTGATCCAAATCAACTAAACCATAACCGATCATCACGTGAGATGGAGTAGTTTTCAATGGTGAACATCTTATGTTGATCATATACGCTATATGATTCACGCCGACCTTTCGGTCTCCGTGTTCCGAGGCCATATCTGCATATGCTAGGCTCGCCAAGTATAACTCGAGTATTCTGCGTGCAAAACTGGCTTGCACCCGTTGTAGATGGACGAGAGCTTATCACACCCGATCATCACGTGGTGTCTCGGCACGCATTTAACTTTGGCAACGGTGCATACTCAGGGAGAACACTACTTGATAATTTTTAGTGAGAGATCATCTTATAATGCTACCATCAATCAAATCAAGATAAGATGCATAAAGGATAAACATCACATGCGATCAATATAAGTGATATGATATGGTCATCATCATCTTGTGCTTGTGATCTCCATCTCAAGCAATCATGATCACCATCGCCACCGCGCGCGACACCTTGATCTCCATCGTAGCATCGTTGTCGTCTCGCCAACTATTGCTTCTACGACTATCGCTACCGCTTAGTGATAAAGTAAAGCAATTACATGGCGCTTGCATTTCATACAATAAAGCGACAACCATATGGCTCCTGCCAGTTGCCGATAACTCGGTTACAAAACATGATCATCTCATACAATAAAATATAGCATCACGTCTTGACCATATCACATCACAACATGCCCTGCAAAAACAAGTTAGACGTCCTCTACTTTGTTGTTGCAAGTTTTACGTGGCTGCTACGGGCTGAGCAAGAACCGTTCTTACCTACGCATCAAAACCACAACGATACTTCATCAAATAGACTCCGCTTTTAACCTTCTCAAGGACCGGGCGTAGCCACACTCAGTTCAACTAAAGTGAGAGAGACAGACACCCGCCATCACCTTTAAGCAACGAGTGCTCACGGCGGTGAAACCAGTCTCGGCGTAAGCGTCTGCGTAATGTCGGTCCGGGCCGCTTCATCTCACAATACCGCTGAACCAAAGTATGACATGCTGGTAGGTAGTATGACTTGTATCGCCCACAACTCACTTGTGTTCTACTCGTGCATATGACATCAACGCATAAAACCAGGCTCGGATGCCACTGTTGGGTAACGTAGTAATTTCAAAAATTTTCCTACGATCACGCAAGACCACGGTGATGGCATAGCAACGAGAGGGGAGAGTGTCCGTCCACGCACTCGTGAGACCGAAAGCGAAGCGTTATATCAACGCTGTTGATGTAGTCAGACGTCTTCACGATCCGACCGATCCAAGCACCGTTACTCCGGCACCTCCGAGTTCTTAGCACACGTTCAGCTCGATGGCGATCCCCGGCTCCGATCCGGCAAAGCGTCGGGAGGAGTTCCACAAGACGACGGCGTGGCAGGACGATCTTGATGTTCTACTGTCGCAGGCTTCGCCTAAGCACCGCTACAATATGACCGAGGTGGAATATGGTGGAGGGGCACCGCACACGGCTAAGGAACGATCACGAAGATCAACTTGTGTGTTCTAGGGTGCCCCCGCCTGCAGAGCATAAAGGAGCAAGGGGAGGGCCGGCCAGCCTTGGGGCGCACCAGGAGGGGGAGTCCTCCTCCTAGTAGGAGTAGGACTCCCTTTCCTAGTCCTACTAGGAAGAGGGAAGGGGAAGGAAAGAGAGGGAGAGGGAGAGGAAAGGGGGCTGCGCCTCCTAGTCCAATTCGGACTCCCCATGGAGGGGGGCGCACCACCTCCTGGTGCAGCCCTCTCTCTCCCTCTTGGCCCAATAAGGCCCATAACTTCCCCGGGGTTCGGTAACCCCTCGGCACTCGGTTTTCTCCGGAAACTTCCGAACCTTTCCGGTGTCCGAATATAACCATCCAATATATCAATCTTTATGTCTCGACCATTTCGAGACTCCTCGTCATGTCCGTGATCACATCCGGGACTCCGAACTCCTTCGGTACATCAAAATACATAAACTCATAATAACCGTCATTGAAACCTGAAGCGCATGGACCCTACGGTTCGAGAACTATGTAGACATGACCTAGAACCATTCTCGGTCAATAACCAATAGCGGAACCTGGATGCCCATATTGGTTCCTACATATTCTACGAAGATCTTTATCGGTCAAACCGCATAACAACATACGTTGTTCCCTTTGTCATCGGTATGTTACTTACCCGAGATTCGATCGTCGGTATCCAATACCTAGTTTAATCTCGTATCGGAAAGTCTCTTTACTCGTTCCGTAATACATCATCTCACAACTAACTCATTAGTTGCAATGCTTGCAAGGCTTATGTGATGTGTATTACCGAGAAGGCCTAGAGATACCTCTCCCATAATCGGAGTGACAAATCCTAATCTTGATTCATGCCAACTCAACATATACTTTCGGAAACACTTGTAGAGTACCTTTATAATCACCCGATTACGTTGTGACGTTTGGCAGCACACAAAGTGTTCCTCAGTAAACGGAGTTGCATAATCTCATAGTTGCGTGAACTTTGTATAAGTCATGAAGATAGCATAAGCAACATACTAACCGATCAAGTGCTAAGCTAATGAAATGGGTCATGTCAATCACATCATTCTCCTAATGATGTGATCCCATTAATCAAATGACAACACATGTCTATGGTTAGGAAACATAACCATCTTCGATTAATGAGCTAGTCTAGTAGAGGCATACTAGTGACTATCTGTTTGTCTATGTATTCACACATGTATTATGTTTCCGGTTAATACAATTCTAGCATGAATAATAAACATTTATCATGATATAAGGAAATAAATAATAACTTTATTATTGCCTCTAGGGCATATTTCCTTCAATACCTACTCCTCATAAGTATCTTCCGTATGGAATGCTAAAAACTTCTCATTCATAGATAAAGTCAATGAGGTGGTGAGAAAGCGAGGCTTGTAGCAAAGGGTTCACACAGAGACCCGACATTGATTACGATGTAACATACCCTCTTGGTATAAGTGGAATTATGTTTTGATACTAAATATCATTGGCAATAAAAATAATAATATTATCCAGGCAGTTGATGGATGAAGTGGCTACATACTCATATGAGTCACTTATTTCAGAAGTCTCTATTGAAGTCCCTGAAGGGCTTATACTTCCAAGTCCAAAAGCAAATCGCAACAAGTTTTGTGTAAAACTTCATAAGTAACTCTATGACTTGAAATAGTTGAAAATCATATGGTACTACCAACTAAATGAGTTCCTTCTTCAAAAGTGTAAGGGCATATTTATCCCGTAAATGTTTTGGTGATTGATGACGATACTTTTACGGACTAATCGTACGCTTTGAGTTCCTCAGATGGTTCATCTCTAGGCTCGAGACGATTCGGTGCCCCTCGGAGACTATTGAAGACGGCGCCCCACGTTTCTTTTGGTGGATTTGAGTCGTAGGAGAGCCGTACTATTAAGAGGGGTCCGCCTCGGAAAGGTTAGGGCGGAATCAACACGTACACTGGTCCCTCCTTTCCTGCACTTTGGAGCTTCCCTTCGTTATCTTGGTTGTGCGGAAATCGACAACTACTACTGTACGGCGGTAGTACTGCGCAGTACACGCGGTAGTACCGCGGGGTGCCACGGTAGTACCGCTCCCCTGGAGCGGTAGTACCGCGGTTCCCAGGCCTAGTGCCGCTCCGATGCTGTAGTAGGGGCGGATGTAATTTTTTACATCCGCGCCCACCATGGTAGTACCGCTCGTCCAGCGCGGTAGTACCGCGGAGCCCACGGTAGTACTGCTCCCTATGAGCCATAGTACCGTGGCCCTCCTACCGAGTACCGTAGTTTCACGGTAGTAGGCTCGCGCTACGGTAGTACCGCTCCTCCGGAGCGGTAGTACCGCGTCGGATTTTTGCACTACCGCAGTTTCAGCGGAAGTTGGCACAGATGTAATTTATTTCATCCGCGCCCTTCCCAGGCCGTGACTCTCCTGCCTTGCGGTAGTACCGCAAGGGGGAGCGGTAGTACCGCGCAAGCGGTAGTACTGCCCCTTAGTCAGGCTAGTTCCGGCCTGTGCTGCTGCCGCGGTAGTACCGTGGTCCGCCACGGTAGTACCGCACAGCCTCGCGGTAGTACCGCGCCCCTGGAGCGGTAGTACCGCGCGTCGCGGGCTGAATAAGTGGATAACGGTTGGATTTTTCCCACGACTATATAAGGGGCGTCTTCAACCTCTAGTTGACCACCTCTTCTCTCCCCAAGCTCCATTGTTGCTCCAAGCTCCATTTTGGCCCGATCTCTCTCCTAGCCAATCAAACTTGTTGATTTGCTCGGGATTGGGTGACAAGGGCCCGATCTACACTTCCACCACAAGATATTTGATTCCCCACTTATCCCTTGCGGATCTTGTTACTCTTGGGTGTTTGAGCATCCTAGACGGTTGAGGTCCTTTGTGAAGCCATATTACATTGTGGTGAAGCTTCGTGGTGTTGTTGGGAGCCTCCAATTAAGTTGTGGAGATTGCCCCAACCTTGTTTGTAAAGGTTCGGTCGCCGCCTTCAAGGGCACCAATAGTGGAATCACGGCTCTTGCATTGTGCGAGGGCGTGAGGAGATTACGGTGGCCCTAGTGGCTTCTTGGGGAGCATTGTGCCTCCACACCGCTCTAACGGAGACGCATTTCCCTCAAAGGGAACGAACTTGGTAACACATCCTCGTCTCCACCGGCTCCACTCCTGGTTATCTTATCCCTTTACTTGTGCAAGCTTATTTGTGTTCCTATCCTTGCTTGCCTTTGTGCTTGTGTTGTTTGCATCATATAGGTTGTCCACCTAGTTGCACCTCTAGACAACCTTTATTATTGCAAAGCTTAAATTGGTAAAGAAAAGCTTAAAAATTGTTAGTTGCCTATTCACCCCCCCTCTAGTCAACTATATCGATCCTTTCAATTGGTATCAGAGCCTCGTCTCTTTTTAAGGACTTTACCGTCTCAAGAGTATGGTTGACGTCGTAGATAATGTGGGGGAGCACTCCGGTGCGAATCCGATATCATCTACGAGAGATGGGGGTACCTCGATCTCTCGTGAGGAATTCAATGTGGTGTTGGACACATTGAAAAACTCCATGACGAGCGAGGTCAAGGACATGTTTAAGGAATTCCTAGAAGGGCTTAAACTTTCCACCGCACCCGTGAAAGTGGGTGATCCCGCCAACACGGGAGCGGATGCTAACTCCGATAAGGGGAAGCTACTAGTGAGAAAGCCCCCTCGTCTAGTGGTAAGAATGGCACCGGCATCTTTGCTCATGTGCAACCTCCCGTTTATGGTGGACCGATTCCTTCCACTCATTTGAATCATATGCCGGTCCACCACCTAAGATTGATAAAAAGGAGGATTTTGATTCTTGGGTTTATCGTTTAAGCGTCATTTAAATCATGTGAACACTAACCTTTGGAGAATCATTGAAGAAGGTTTCTACCCGCATGATCCGAGCAACTTTTCTCCAAGAGAGGTCGTGGATCTCAATTCAATGAGAATGCTCTTTTCATCATCCAAGAAGCAATCCTTCCCGAAGACCTTCCTCATCTCCGGCCTTACTCCCGTGCCAAAGATGCTTGGCTCAAGGTGGTTTCCCTTTATCGAGGAAGCGCAAGCATTCAAAGTTCCAATTATGAAGTGGTCCAAGATGAAGCCGATGAGTTTGCAATGAAGGAAGAAGAAGAACCTCGTGAGCTCTATCGGAGAGTAACCAAGCTTGCTGTCTCCCTCCGGGATCATGGAAGTAAGGACACCGATGGCAACTGGATCAAGCGCAAATTTCTCAAGGCAATGATGCCCTACCACAAAGCCATGTCCTCCGTCATCCGTCAACGACCGGACTTTCACACCTTGTCCTCAAGTGATGTGTTGGATGAGTTTGTGGCTATGAGCATATTGGACAAGACCGCCGACAATGCAGTGCTTCGCTCCCAAAGAGCAAAGAAGCCCAACCTCGCTTTGAAGGCCAAGATTTGTGTCGAAGAAGATGGAGAGGAGGAAGAAGAAGAGAGCAACCTCGAAGATACTAAGTATGATTATCATGAACACATGGCCCTTGCTTCAAGACAATTTTGGAGCAAGATGAACTCAAGGCCCAGCTTCAACAAGAGCAACTCAAGTGGCACTAAGGGAAAGCAACGAGTGAGGACTTGTTTCAATTGTGGCAATGTGAGTCACTTTGTTGCGGAGTGTCCATATGAGAAGAGGGAAGACAATGGTGGCAAGCTCATCCGTAAGGACAAGGCCAAGTCTTTCCCCAACAAGAGCAACTTCCCAAAGAAGACTCCTCACAAAGCCTTGGTGGTTCAAGAAGAGTACAATGAGGATGATGATGATGATGAGGATGGTGAATCGGTTGCCATGGCCTCCGTGGCCATTGCAATGACTCCTCGGGTGTCTCTCTTGGTTCACCCAATGAAAGCATCATCGCTAAGTGCCTCATGGCTAAAGCCACCAACAAGGTAACCCCCAACATCAAAACTACCATCATCAATCATTCTTCTTTGACGGATTGCATTGATGAACATGAGGGACTAATGTGGAGGAAAATGAATTTGAGATCTTTATGAGTAAACTCAAGGGCAAATCCAAGAAGCACTTCGTTGCTCTCTTGGAACAACTTGGTGAAGCCAATGTCATGATCGAGACTCATGAAGAAACCATCTCTAAGATGGAAGGGCATAGTCGTGACTATGCCGATGAGATTTCGGATCTTTCCAATGCTCTTGAGGAAGAGCGTGGTCTTCATTTGGCTCTTGAGGAGTCATACAACGATGATCATGCTAAATTAAAGAAAGACCTTGATCATGCTCTTGTTGTGTCTCGTGTGCTTAGCTTCGAGAAGGCAAAGCTTGGAGTTGATCTTGCTAGACTCAACGAGGACTTTGACATTCTCGACAAGGCTCGCAAAGTCTTGAAGGGTGCTCATGCTAGTCTCAAAGAGTCTCATGATCAACTCCAAGTGAAGCTAACCAAGGAGAAAGCCACCTTTCCTCATATGATATTAATTGATAATGCAAATGCTACTAACCCTTGCTGTGAGCATGTGCATCTTGTTGAGGAGAATGCTAATTTGAAGGAGCAACTTGAAAAGGGCCTTGTCACATGCATTCAAGGTGAGAAGAACCTTAACGACCTTTTGAGTAATCAAAAGGAAGTTGTGGCCAAGGAGGGGATTGGGTTCACGCCCAAGCCCAAGAGAAAGAAGAAGAAGGACAAGACCAAGCAACCTCCCCCTCTCAAGCAAACTTTTGTGAGGGAGGGAGAGGGTGCTTCCAAGAAGAAGAAGAAACGTGCAAAGGGTGGCAATGTCAAGAAGGACAACGTCATCCCCATGAACATAGCCGACGACTTTAACCCCTCTTATGTGTTGTGCCGTGCTAGTGATGGGCATGTTTATGCTAAATTTGTTGGTTCTTCTTATGAGTACATTGAATGGTCTATTTGGGTTCCTAAGACCCTCGTTACTAACATCAAAGGACCCATTACCAAATGGGTACCTAAAACCAAGCATTGATCTCTTGTAGGGGTTTTCTTCCGGTGGGGGATCATGGTTGCTCGATAGTGGAGCAACAAATCATATGACCGGGAGCAAGGACATGGTGGTGGACGTGCAAGAGATTCCATCTATGTCCACCGATGTCGAGTGGGGTGATGCATCACATTCTAAGGTATTGGGTCTCGGCAAGGTTGTCATTTCTCATGATCTTACGATCGAGAAAGTCATGCTTGTTGAGTCCCTTGCATACAATTTGCTTTCCGTTCGTCAACTTGCAGGTCATGGGTTTTGCTACTTTCTTTGACATTGATACCGTGGCCCTCTTGTGGAGCAAGACTCTTAAAGTAGCCTTTGTTGGGCATGTCGAAAACGGTCTCTATGTGATTAACTTTTCGGAGCGACCCACTAAGACCGTGACATGCCTAATGGCTAAAGTTGACGTGGGATGGTTTTGGCATCGCCGTTTAGCCCATGTCAATATGAGATCTTTGCAAAGTCTTCTCAAGGGGGACCATGTCCGTGGACTAACAAATGTTAGCTTTGCCAAAGACCGTGCTTAAAGGTGCTTGTATTGAAGGAAAGCTTCATGAGAAGGCTCACCCTCCCACGACCATCATATACTCAAAGAGACCCTTGGAGCTCCTTCACATGGATCTCTTTCGGCCACCATCATTTGATAGTCTTGGAGGTAGAAAGTATTGCTTGGTGATTGTGGATGACTATTCGAGATACACTTGGGTATATTTCTTCAAGAGGAAGAGTGAGACCCAATAAACCGTCATCGACTTTGCAAATGAAGCTCAACGTCAACATAATGCAAAGATCTTGACTATAAGAAGTGACAATGGCACCGAGTTCAAGAACTACACCTTGGATGAGTTTCTTAGTGATGAGGGAATAAAGCATCAATATTCTACACCATATACCCCTCAACAAAATGGTGTTGCAGAGAGAAAGAACCGGACGTTGATGGATGCGGCAAGGACCATGATGGCGGAGTTCAAGTCTCCATACAACTTTTGGGCCGAAGCCATCAACACCGCTTGTCATGCATCCAATCGGCTCTATCTCCGCAAAGGCTTGAACAAGACTCCTTATGAGATACTCATCGGCAACAAGCCCAACCTCAAGTACTTCCGGGTGTTCGGGTGTAAGTGTTTCATTCTCAAGAAAGGTGTTCATTTGTCTAAATTTGAAGCTAGAGGTCATGAGGGCATATTTGTTGGTTATGCTACAAACTCTCATGCTTACCGTGTCCTCAATAAATCCACGGGACTTATTGAGGAGACGTGTAACGTGGAGTTTGATGAGAATAACGGCTCCCAAGTGGAGCAAAGTGGCACTTGTGATGTAGGTGATGAAATTCCTCCCCAAGCCATAAGAAGAATGGGAGTTGGCTTTATCCTACCCATTGAGGAACCCCTTGTGGTCAAGGAGAAGGACAATGCTCCACTCAAGTGGAGCCATCACCAACCCAAGGCCCACACGCTCAAGAACAAAGTGAAGGTCCTCAACCTCATGAACGAGACCAAGGGCAAGATCGTGCTCAAGACGATGATATCACCTCAAATGATGCCCAAGGTCAAGTTCTCTCCCCGAGCATGCTCAAGATGAAGATCATGCTCAAGACGGCGCTCAAGATGATCAAGTGACCCCTCCTCATCTCACCTCCGAGGAGGAATTAGAGCGTCATGCCGCCAAGATTGCTTCCAAACTCACCACCAAAGGCCATCTCATGGAGAATGTGGTTGGAAGCCTAAAAAAAGGGGTAAGCACTCGTAGAAAATTGGCAAACTATTGTGAACATCACGCGTTTGTCTCTTGTGTTGAACCTCAAAAGGTCTATGAGGCGCCCGAAGACTCGGATTGGCTCAATGCCATGCATGAAGAACTCAACAACTTCGAGTACAACAAGGTGTGGAGATTGGTGCCAAGGCCATCGGAGAACCACAACGTCATTGGAACCAAGTGGATTTTCAAGAACAAGCAAGATGCTCATGGGAACATCATTCGCAACAAGGCAAGATTGGTAGCAGAAGGCTACTCCCAAGTCGAGGGTATCGACTACGGTGAAACCTTTTCTCCCGTTGCTCGTCTTGAATCCATTCGTTTGTTGATTGCTTATGCTTCCCATCACAACTTTGAGTTGCAACAAATGGATGTGAAAAGTGCTTTTCTTAATGGTCCCATTAATGAGTTGGTCTATGTCAAGCAACCCCCCGGGTTCGAGGACCCCTACTTCCCGGATCACGTGTATCAACTCGATAAGGCACTCTATGGCCTTAAACAAGCCCCACGTGCGTGGTATGACCACCTTACCGAGTTGTTACAAGATCGTGGTTTTGAAGTGGGGCAAATCGATCCCACTCTTTTTACTAAGAAGGTCAACGGGGAGTTGTTTGTATGCCAACTATATGTTGATGATATTATCTTTGGTTCTCCTAACAAAGCTTTTAATAAGGAATTTGCCGCTCTCATGACCTCCAAGTTCAAGATGTCTTCGATGGGAGAGTTGAAGTTCTTCCTTGGTTTCGATATCAAACAAAGAAGAGAAGGAACCTTCATCAACCAAGCCAAATACACTCAAGACATGCTCAAAAGATTCAAGCTAAGTGATGTCAAGCCGGCTACTACACCAATGCCCACTAAGTGCCAACTTGACATTGATCCCAATGGTAAAGCGGTGGATCAAAAGGTATATCGCTCCATGATTGGATCCTTGCTTTACCTTTGTGCATCTCGACCGGATATCATGTTGAGTGTGAGAATGTGTGCACGGTTTCAAGCCGCACCGAAGGAAAGTCACTATGTGGCGGTCAAGCGAATCTTTCGATATTTGGCTCATACCCCAAACTTTGGCTTATGGTACCCAAGAGGAGCAAACTTCAAGCTTGAAGGATTTACGGATTCCGATTGAAGGAGACAAAGTGGATAGGAAGTCCACTTCAGAGGGTGCCAATTTCTTGGTTGCTCCTTGTTAAGTTGGTCTTCCAAGAAGCAAAGTTGTGTGTCTCTCTCGTCCAACGAAGCGGAATATGTGGCGGCCGGTAGTTGTTGTGCTCAACTCCTATGGATGAGGCAAACTTTAAAGGAGTACGGTGTCATTTGTGACAAAGTGCCTCTTTGGTGTGATAATGAAAGTGCCATCAAGATTTCTCTCAACCCGGTGCAACACTTCAAGACGAAGCACATCGAGATTCGGTATCATTTCATCCGGGATCACATTAGGCGAGGGGAGATCGAGCTCAAGTATGTCAACACTCAGGATAACCTTGCAGATATATTCACGAAGCCCTTGGATGAAGCAAGATTTCATGAGTTAAGGCATGAGCTAAATATCATTGATTTGAGCAATGTGACTTGAGCCCGTGCACTCCCCACCACACTCAACTTGTTGTCTAGTTTAGGTGTAGGCATGGACATAGGGGGAGTGTTGTTCTCTCAATGAACTCTCCCTCCCCCCATTATGCATAAATCGTTCACCTCTTTCACATTAGCCATTTTTGATTGTACTTGTGTTCCAAAGACGAGTTTTGGTCATGGGCCCAAGGATAATTCTTCGCGGTGCCATACCATCCCACTCAAACATAGGTGGCTTCGGCCACCGCCCTCTCTCCTTGAGAGTCCTTGTCGTTTGGTGGTTTCTTGTTGTCTTTTGCCTCTGGTTTGTGCTAGAGTTTGTGGTGTCTTGTGTGTGAAAAGTTTCCTTTCAAAGGCCCTCTTTTCGTTTTTTAAACCTGAGGTTACTTGAGATTCACGGTACTATCATGGCCAAGCTGTACTACCGCATCCTGCCACGCAGTACTACCGCTTGGAGCATCGCAGTATCAAGCAACCTCACGGCAGTAATTTTTTACTGCCACCCGGTTGAGCGATACTACCGCCTCGGTGCGGAACTTCCGCTGAGCAGTACTATCATGATGATACGCGGTACTAAGCTGACAGTTCGAGGGCGTGGGGATAAGGACGGGCAGGGGGAGTTCTAACTCCCCATACCCATTCGCTGTCTTCTCCCCACGTCGCCTCCTTCTCTCCCTTGCTCAAGAACGGAGCCGGGGTCTCTCGCCAGATCTCCTCCACCGGCTGCCCTCCCATGATTCCAACCGGTGGGATCGTTCCCCACCATGTGCTCTTGCTATGGACCCAGGTTTTCCCCAATTCCCTCTCCTTGTTGATGGTGTTTGGTGTTTCTAGGTTTTGGGGGAGGCTTGTGTGTTCTTGAGATTGATAGGCCTAATCTCTGCAAGAATAGGATGATGGAGTGTGGTATTGCATAGGATTTATATGTGTATTGTTGTCATGCGCTAGATCTGATCACTGTAGCACCGCCGTTGTTTCACGGTTCTTTTCAGATTGAAACCGATTGTTGGATCCGCTACGACGCGGTACTACTGCCCATATGGCGCGGTACTACCGCTTGCACGGTACTACCGCCCTACGGGTGCGGTACTACCATGCTCTGTGCGGCACTAAAGCTCTACTTCCGCTCCAACCACGGTACTACCGTGACCTCGCACGGTACTACCGCGTTTGGAGCGATACTCTGCTTTAGTGTCATGAGCAGTGGCGATCTAAGCGTGACTCTCACCTATCGCATGCCAACGTTCTCATATGTCTCCTATGTGTTTCTTGTGCTTTATCGTGGCCTTTGCATTGATCTTCTTTGCGTCTTTGGTGCTTTATGCGTGTGTCTCGGAGGTGGCTCTCGCGGTCCAATCCCAGCCCGTGACCTTTGGCTCCAAGCGTCTGCGCAATCCCGGTGAAGCACCGGAGGGCTCCTCCTTCCGCCAAGCGTCATGTCAAGACAAGCGCCAACAAGTTCAAGGAGCCCGCCAAGGGCATGGATGAGATGCCCCAATCGACTACGTCCGTCTCAGGCAAATGGATCCGTACGTGACCCCTCGTTCCTCTGTCAGGGGCTGTGAGCTGTTCTGGAACAAGCATCAAAGCAACGTCTATCTGGATGTCATCAAGAACAAGCAGAATACTTATGTGGATGTAAAGTGGATTGACATGCATCACTTGAGGAAGGAGAAGTTCCGTGCCTACTTTGGAGAGGCTCTGGACTTGGTGGAGCAGTTTGGCATTGAGCATGTGATCTCCTTTCATCTTGACTATGATCCTGAGCTCATTGGTCGGTTCTTTGCTTCATCTACTTTCACCCCAATGAGGAGAGGAGGATGACCTGGATGACAAATGGCCGTAAGATGACTGCTACACGGAAAGAGTTCATGGATTTGCTCCAAGTTCCTCGATGACGGGCTTGACTCTCCCGTGGGTGTTCGTCCCCATGCCAACCCTCGACTCTGCCAACAAGGACAGGCTTGCACCGTACTATGTTGAGAAGACGCTTCCAAGTGGCAAGATAGGGTTGGTGCTCAACTCTTTCCTGGATATCATGTACCGCATCTTCCGCAACTCCTTGTTCCCTCGCATCGGTGACAAGGACAAGGTCCATGCCTATATGGTGGATATGATGCTCATCTGCGAGGAGGCTCGTCTGTCTCAGACTCAGCCACTTGATGTCTCACACATCATGTGGTGTGAGCTTCGGTTTGTGGTGTTCAACCGCAAGGTGCCTATCTACGGCCCTATCTGTTTCTGCTGATCTCGAGGACCTGGGAGAAGATGTTCCCTGGTGAGGACTTCCTTGCCCCTGACTGGATTCGCCATGATCCCATCTGTCATGTGTCAAACCCAATTGGGCCAACACTACTACTCGTGCCGAGGCGCCTGCTGCTAGGGCTGCTGTTGGAGAAGAGGATGCTGGCGCCGAGAATGTTGATGAGGGCCATGCTGCTAGGCCTTCCCAGAGCTCCTCTATGCCTTCATGGGCCACGAAGCTGAAGGACAAGATGAAGACTCTTTTCTGCATGCAAGCCAAGGGGCAGTACAGGATGTTGGGGAACGTTGCAGAAAATTAAAATATTTTCCTACGGTTTCACCAAGATCCATCTATGAGTTCATCTAAGCAACGAGTAATGGGAGAGTGATTGCATCTACATACCACTTGTAGATCGCATGCGGAAGCGTTCAATGGAACAGGGATGATGGAGTCGTACTCGCTGTGATTCAGATCACCAATGACCTAGTGCCGAACGGACAACACCTCCGCGTTCAACACACGTACGGAGAGGATGACGTCTCCTCCTTCTTGATCCAGCAAGGGGGAAGGAGAGGTTGATGATGATCCAGCAGCACGACGGCATGGTGGTGGATGCAGCAGAACTCCGGCAGGGCTTCGCTAAGCAACTACGGGAGGAGGAGGAGGTGTAGCAGAGAGGGGAGGCGCCAAGGGCTTCAGGGTGTAGCTGCCCCCTCCCTCCCCTCCCTTTATATAGGTGCAAGAGAGGGGGGGAGGGCGCAGCCTGGCCCTTCCTCCAAGGAAGGGGTGCGGCCAAGAGGGGGAGGAGTCCATCCTCCCCAAGGCACCTCGGAGGTGCCTTCCCTTTAGGACTCTCCCTCCCCAAATCTCCTTGGCGCATGGGCCTCTTGGGGCTGGTGCCCTTGGCCCATATAGGCCAAGGCGCACCCCTACAGCCCATGTGGCCCCCAGGGCAGGTGGACCCCCGGTGGACCCCGGACCCCTTCGGCACTCCGTTACAATACCGATAAAGTGCGAAACTTTTTCGGCGACCAAAATAAGACTTCCCATATATAAATCTTTACCTCCGGACCATTCCGGAACTCCTCGTGACGTCCGGGATCTCATCCGGGACTCGAACAACATTCGGTTTGCTGCATACTCATATTCATACAACCCTAGCGCCACCGAACCTTATGTGTAGACCCCACGGGTTCGGGAGACATGCGAACATGACCGAGGCGTTCTCCGGTCAATAACCAACAGTGGGATCTGGATACCCATGTTGGCTCCCACATGTTCCACGATGATCTCATCGGATGAACCACGATGTCAAGGACTCAATCAATCCCGTATACAATTCCCTTTGTCTAGCGACATTGTACTTGCCCGAGATTCGATCGTCGGTATCCCGATACCTTGTTCAATCTCGTTACCGGCAAGTCTCTTTACTCGTTCCATAACACATCATCCCGTGATCAACCTCTTGGTCACATTGTGCACATTATGATAATGTCCTACCGAGTGGGCCCAGAGATACCTCTCCGTTTACGGAGTGACAAATCCGATCTCGATTCGTGCCAACCCAATGCAGACACTTTCGGAGATACCGTAGTGCACCTTTATAGCCACCCGATTACGTTGTGACGTTTGGTACACCCAAAGCATTCCTACGGTATCCGGAGTTGCACAATCTCATGGTCTAAGGAAATGATACTTGACATTAGAAAAGCATTAGCATACGAACTGCGATCTTTGTGCTAGGCTTAGGATTGGGTCTTGTCCATCACATCATTCTGCTAATGAAGTGATCCCGTTATCAACGACATCCAATGTCCATGGTCAGGAAACTATAACCATCCAGTGATCAACGAGCTAGTCAACTAGAGGCTTACTAGGGACATGGTGTTGTCTATGTATCCACACATGTATTTGAGTTTCCTATCAATACAATTATAGCATGGATAATAAACGATTATCATGAACAAGGAAATATAATAATAACAACCAATTTATTATTGCCTCTAGGGCATATTTCCAACAGTCTCCCACTTGCACTAGAGTCAATAATCTAGTTCACATCGCCATGTGATTAACACTCACAGGTCACATCGCCATGTGACCAACACCCAAGAGTTTACCAGTGTCAATAAACTAGTTCACATCATCATGTGATTAAGACTCAATGAGTTCTGGGGTTTGATCATGTTTTGCTTGTGAGAGAGGTTTTAGTCAACGGGTTTGCAACATTCAGATCCGTATGTACTTCGCAAATCTCTATGTCATATTGTAAATGCTGCTTCCACGCTCCACTTGGAGCTATACCAAATGGTTGCTCCACTATACGTATCCGGTTTGCTACTCAGAGTCACTCGGATAGGTGTTAAAGCTTGCATCGGCGTAACCCTTTACGGCGAACTCTTTATCACCTCCATAATCGAGAAACATGTCCTTATTTACTCCAAGGACAATTTTGACCACTGTCCAATGATCCATTCCTGGATCACTCTTGTACCCCTGCCGGACTCATGGCAAGGCACACTTCCAAAGGTACACGGCATAGATAGCATATTCTGAGCCTATGTCCGAAGCATAGGGGCGACCTTCGTCCTTTCTCTCTCTTCTGCCGTGGTCGAGCTTTAACTCTTAACTTCATACCTTATAACTCAGGCAAGAACTCCTTCTTTGACTGATCCATCTTGAACACCTTCAAGATCATGTCAAGGTATGTGCTCATTTGAAAGTACCATTTAGCGGTTTTTATCTATTCTCATAGATCTTGATGCTCAATGTTCAAGCAGCTTAATTCAGGTTTACTATTGAAAAACACTTTTCAAATAACCCTATATGCTTTCCAGAAATTCTACATCATTTCTGATCCACAATATGTCAACAACATATACTTATCAGAAATTCTATAGTGCTCCCACTCACTTCTTTGGAAATACAAGTTTCTCATGAACTTTGTATAAACCCAAAATCTTTGATCATCTCATCAAAGCGTACATTCCAACTCCGAGATGCTTACTCCAGTCCTTAGAAGGATTGCTGGAGCTTTGCATACTTGTTAGCGTCTTTAAGGATTTGTCAAAACCTTCTAGTTGTATTACATACAACCTTTCCTCAAGAAAATCGTCGAGGAAACATTGGTTTTTGACATCCTATCTGCAAGATTTCATAAATAATGCAAGAATCGCTAATCCAATTCCAACAGACTCTTAGCATCGCTTCTGAATGAGAAAGTCTCATCGCAGTCAACTCCTTGAACTTGTCGGAAAACATCTTAACGACAAGTCGAGCTTTCTTAATGGTGACACTTTACCATCATTGTTTGTCTTCTTCCAAAATCCATTTGTACCCAACAGCCTCTACGACCATCAAGTAGTTCTTCCAAAGTCTACACTTTGTTTTCATACATGGATCCTCTCTAGGATTTTATGGCCTCAAGCCATTTGTCGGAATCGGGGCCCACCATCGCTTCTCCATAGCTCGTAGGTTCATTGTTGTCTAGCAACATGACCTTCAAGACAGGATCACCGTACTACTCTGAAGCAGTACCTGTCCTTGTCGCCCTCACGTGGTTTTGTAGTGACTTGATCCGAAGCATTATGATCACTATCATCAGCTTCCACTTCAATTGGTGTAGGTGCCACAGAACAACTTCACGTGCCCTGCTACACACTAGTTGAAGTGATGGTTCAACAACCTCATCAAGTCTCCACCATCCTCCCACTCAATTCTTTCGAGAGAAACTTTTTCCTCCGAGAAAGGACCCGCTTTCTAGAAACAATTACTTTTGCTTGGGATCTGAGATAGGAGGTATACCCAACTGGTTTTTTGGGTGTCCTATGAAGATGCATTTTATCCGCTTTGGGTTCGAGCTTATCATCCTGAAACTTTTCACATAAGCGTCGCAGCCCCAAACTTTTAAGAAACGACAACTTAGGTTTCTCCAAACCATAGTTCAAACGGTGTCGTCTCAACGGAATTACATGGTGCCCTATTATAGTGAGTGCGGTTGTCTCTAATGCCTAACCCATGAACGATAGTGGTAATTCGATAAGAGACATCATGGTACGCACCATATTTAATAGGGTGCAACTATGATGTTCGGACACACCATCACACTATGGTGTTCCAGGCGGTATTAATTGTGAAACAATTTCCACGGTGTCTTAATTATGCGTACAAAGCTCGTAACTCAGATACTCATCTCTATGATCATATCATAGACATTTTTATCCTCTTGTCACAATGATCTTTAACTTCACTCTGAAATTACTTGAACCATTTCAATAATTCAGACTTTGTGTTTCATCAAGTAAATATACTCAACATCTACTCGAATCATCTGTGAAGTCGAACATAACGATATTCACTTTGCATGCCTCGCACTCATTGGACTGTACACATCAAAATGTGTTACTTCCAACATGTTGCTACCTTGTTCCATCTTATCAAAACCGAGGCTTTTAGGTCATCTTGCCCATGTGGTATGATTTGCATATCTCAAGTGATTCAAAATCAAGTGAGTCCAAACGATCCATCTGCATGGAGTTTCTTCATGCGTATACACCAATAGACATGGTTTGCATGTCTCAAACTTTTCAAAAACGAGTGAGTCCAAAGATCCATCAACATGGAGCTTCTTCATGCGTTTTATACCAATATGACTTACATGGCAGTGCCACAAGTACGTGGTACTACTATCTTATATCTTTTGGCATGAAAACGTGTATCACTACGATCGAGATTCAATAAACCATTCCTTTTAGGTGCTAGACCATTGAAGGTATTATTCAAATAAATAGAGTAACCGTTATTCTCCTTAAATGAATAACCGTATTGCGACATACATAATCCAATCATGTCTATGCTCAACGCAAACACCAAATAGCAATTATTTAGGTTTAACACCAATCTCAATGGTAGAGGGAGCGTGCGATGCTTGATCATATCAACCTTGGAAACACTTCCAACACGTATCGTCAGCTCACCTTTAGCTAGTCTCCGTTTATTCCGTAGCTTTTGTTTCGAGTTACTAACACTTAGCAACCGAACCGGTATCTAATACCCTGGTGCTACTAGGAGTACTAGTAAAGTACACATTAACATAATGTATATCCAATATACTTCTATCGACCTTGCCAACCTTCTTATCTACCAAGTATCTAGGGTAATTCTGCTCCAGTGGTTGTTCCCCTTATTACAGAAGCACTTAGTCTCGGGTTTGGGTTCAACCTTGGGTTTCTTCACTGGAGCAACAACTGATTTGCCGTTTCATGAAGTGTCCCTTCTTGCCCTTGCCCTTCTTGAAACTAGTGGTTTCACCAACCATCAACAATTGATGCTCCTTCTTGATTTCTACTTTCGCGGTGTCAAACATCGTGAATACCTCAAGGATCATCATATCTATCACGACATGTTATAGTTCATCACGAAGCTCTAGCAGCTTGGTGGCAATGACTTTGGAGAAACATCACTATCTCATCCGGAAGATCAACTCCCACTCGATTCAAGTGATTGTTGCACTCGGACAATCGAGCACAAGCTCAACGATTGAGCTTTTCTCCCTTAGTTTGCAGGCTAAGAAAATCGTTGGAGGTCTTATACCTCTTGACGTGGGCACGAGCCTGAAATCCCAATTTCAGCCCTCGAAACATCTCATATGTTCCGCGATGTTTCGAAAAACGTCTTTGGTGCCTCAACTCTAAACCGTTTAACTGAACTATCACGTAGTTATCAAAACGTGTATGTCCGATGTTCGCAGCATCCACAGACGACGATTGGGGTTCAGCACACTAAGTGGTGCATTAAGGACATAAGCTTTCTACTGTCCGCATAATCGCTACTGTCAACTTTCAACTATATTTTCTCTAGGAACATATCTAAACAGTGGAACTAAAGCGCGAGCTTACGACATAATTTGCAAAGATCTTTTGACTATGTTCAGGATAATTAAGTTCATCTCATGAACTCCCACTTAGATAGACATCCCTCTAGTCATCTAAGTGATTACATGATCCGAGTCAACTAGGCCGTGTCCGATCATCACGTGAGACGGACTAGTCATCATCGATGAACATCTTCATGTTGATCGTATCTACTATACGACTCATGCTCGACCTTTCGGTATCTTGTGTTCCGAGGCCATGTCTATACATGCTAGGCTCGTCAAGTTAACCTAAGTGTTCTGCGTGTGTAAATCTGGCTTACACCTGTTGTATGTGAACGTAAGAATCTATCACACCCGATCATCACGTGGTGCTTGAAACGATTTAACTTTAGCAACGGTGCATGCGATTAGGGAGAACACTTTCTTGAAATTGTTATGAGGGATCATCTTATGTACTACTGATCGTTCTAAGTAAACAAGATGCATAAACATAATAAACATCACATGCAATTATATAGTAGTGACATGATATGGCCAATATCATATAGCTCCTTTGATCTCCATCTTCGGGCTCCATGATCATCTTGTCACCGGCATGACACCATGATCTCCATCATCATGATCTCCATCATCGTGTCTTCATGAAGTTGTCACGCCAACGACTACTTCTACTTCTATGGCTAACGCGTTTAGCAATAAAGTAAAGTAATTTACATGGCGTTCTTCAATGACACGCTGGTTATACAAAAATAAAGACAACTCCTATGGCTCCTGCCGGTTGTCATACTCATCGACATGCAAGTCGTGATTCCTATTACAAGAACATGATCTCATACATCACATATATCATTCATCATTCATCAGCACTTTGGCCATATCATATCACCAAACACTTTCTGCAAAAACAAGTTAGACGTCCTCTAATTGTTGTTGCAAGTTTTACATGGCTGCAATAGGGTTCTAGCAAGAACGTTTTCTTACCTACGTGAAAGCCACAACGTGATTTGTCAACTTCTATTTACCCTTCATAAGGACCCTTTTCATCGAATCCGCTCCAACTAAAGTGGGAGAGACAGACACCCGCTAGCCAACTTATGCAACTAGTGCATGTCGGACGGTGGAACCAGTCTCACGTAAGCGTACGTGTAAGGTCGGTCCGGGCCGCTTCATCCCCCAATACCGCTGAAGCAAGATAAGACTAGTAGCGGCAAGAAAGTTGACAACATCTACGCCCACAACAAATTGTGTTCTACTCGTGCAATAGAGAACTACGCATAGACCTAGCTCATGATGCCACTGTTGGGGAACGTTGCAGAAAATTAAAATATTTTCCTACGGTTTCACCAAGATCCATCTACGAGTTCATCTAAGCAACGAGTCATGGGAGAGTGATCGCATATACATACCACTTGTAGATCGCGTGCGGAAGCGTTCAATGGAACGGGGATGATGGAGTCGTACTCGCTGTGATTCAGATCACCGATGACCTAGTGCCAAACGGACAGCACCTCCGCGTTCAGCACACGTACGGAGCGGATGACGTCTCCTCCTTATTGATCCAGCAAGGGGGAAGGAGAGGTTGATGATGATCCAGCAGCACGACGACGTGGTGGTGGATGCAGCAGAACTCCGGCAGGGCTTCGCTAAGCAACTACGGGAGGAGGAGGAGGTGTAGCAGAGAGGGGAGGCGCCAAGGGCTTCAGGGTGTAGCTGCCCCCTCCCTCCCCTCCCTTTATATAGGTGCAAGAGAGGGGGGAGGGCGCAGCCTTGCCCCTTCCTCCAAGGAAGGGGTGCGGCCAAGAGGGGGGAGGAGTCCATCCTCCCCAAGGCACCTCCGAGGTGCCTTCCCCTTTTAGGACTCTCCCCTCCCCAAATCTCCTTGGTGCATGGGCCTCTTGGGGCTGGTGCCCTTGGCCCATATAGGCCAAGGCGCACCCCCTACAGCCCATGTGCCCCCCCCCCGGGCAGGTGGACCCCCCCGGTGGACCCCCGGACCCCTTTCGGCACTCCCGGTACAATACCGATAAAGTGCGAAACTTTTCCGGCGACCAAAATAAGACTTCCCATATATAAATCTTTACCTCCGGACCATTCCGGAACTCCTCGTGATGTCCGGGATCTCATCCGGGACTCCGAACAACATTCGGTTTGCTGCATACTCATATTCATACAACCCTAGCGTCACCGAACCTTAAGTGTGTAGACCCCACGGGTTCGGGAGACATGCAGACATGACCGAGACGTTCTCCGGTCAATAACCAACAGCGGGATCTGGATACCCATGTCGGCTCCCACATGTTCCACGATGATCTCATCGGATGAACCACGATGTCAAGGACTCAATCAATCCCGTATACAATTCCCTTTGTCTAGCGACATTGTACTTGCCCGAGATTCGATCGTCGGTATCCCGATACCTTGTTCACCTCGTTACCAGCAAGTCTCTTTACTCGTTCTGTAACACATCATCCCGTGATCAACCTCTTGGTCACATTGTGCACATTATGATGATGTCCTACTGAGTGGGCCCAGAGATACCTCTCCGTTTACACGGAGTGACAAATCGATCTCGATTCGTGCCAACCCAATGACACTTTCGGAGATACCGTAGTGCACCTTTATAGCCACCCAGTTACGTTGTGACGTTTGGTACACCCAAAGCATTCCTACGGTATCCGAGAGTTGCACAATCTCATGATCTAAGGAAATGATACTTGACATTAGAAAAGCATTAGCATACGAACTACGATCTTTGTGCTAGGCTTAGGATTGGGTCTTGTCCATCACATCATTCTCGCTAATGAAGTGATCCCGTTATCAACGACATCCAGTGTCCATGGTCAGGAAACTATAACCATCCATTGATCAACGAGCTAGTCAACTAGAGGCTTACTAGGGACATGGTGTTGTCTATGTATCCACACATGTATTTGAGTTTCCTATCAATACAATTATAGCATGGATAATAAACGATTATCATGAACAAGGAAATATAATAATAACAACCAATTTATTATTGCCTCTAGGGCATATTTCCAACACAGGACTCACGTGGCATCCAAGGAGAGTCGTCGTCGGGACAGGAAGATCTTGAAGCTCTATGGTGAGGATGTGTCTAGCGGGTCTGAGGAGCACATCACTCCAGAGGCCGAGTGGATGGCGAACCAAGGCTACAAGTGGACTGATTCTGAGGAGGACGTTGAGGAGTCCATCCCTGCTGCTGAGGAGTCTGACGGAGAGGGTTGGGATGAGTTCCCTTCTGCTTGAGCCACCACTTGTGTGTAGGTGTCCTCTCTGCCTTTTTGGCGTCTCGATGCCAAAGGGGGAGAGAGCGTAGGGATTTGCGCGTCTTGTGTCGTGTTCGTGTTTGGTGTGTTTATTGCATTTTCGGTTGAACCTCGTTTGAAACCTCGTTTGAACCTCGTTTTAGTTGCTTTTCCTTCATATGGTGTAAGACATATGCACCCTATCTATCTTAGCAAGCTTATGTTATATCGTGCTATATGTTGCTTAGATGTTATTCTTCGGACCTTTGTTTCTAAAATATAGGGGGAGTGGTGATACTAGTACGTGTGCTATGCAGTCCAAAGCATTCATCCAGAGTGCACACATCTAGGGGGAGCCCGTCTATATTTTGGAGAGGAGGGGTTTGCCCTTGCTCTATATTATTGTATCTTTGTGCAAATCCCGTATTGTTATCAATCCACCAAAAAAGGGGAGATTGTAAGGGCATATTTATCCCGTAATGTTTTGGTGATTGATGACGATACTTTTGCGGACTAATCGTATGCTTTGAGTTCCTTAGATGGTTCATCTCTAGGCTCGAGACGATTCGGTGCCCCTCGGAGACTATTGAAGACGGCGTCGTCCCACGCTTTCTTTTGGTGGATTTGAGTCGAGGGAGAGCCGTACTATTAAGAGGGGTCCGCCTCGGAAAGGTTAGGGCGGAATCAACACGCATTACTGGTCCCTCCTTTCCCTGCACTTTGGAGCTTCCCTTCGTTATCTTGGTTGTGCGGAAATCTGACAACTACTACTGTACTTGCGGTAGTACCGCAGGTACACGCGGTAGTACCGCGGGGTGCCACGGTAGTACCGCTCCCCTGGAGTGGTAGTACCGCGGTTCCCAGGCCTAGTGCCGCTCCGGTGCTGTAGTAGGGGCGGATGTAATTTTTTACATCCGCGCCCACCACGGTAGTACCGCTCGTCGCCCAGCGGTAGTATGCTGGAGCCCACGGTAGTACTGCTCCCTATGAGCCGTAGTACCGTGGCCCTCCTAAGTACCGTAGTTTCACGGTAGTAGGCTCGCTTCTGGTAGTACCGCTCCTCCGGAGCGGTAGTACCGCGTCGGATTTTGCACTACCGTAGTTTCATGGAAGTTGGCACGGATGTAATTTATTTCATCCGGCGCCCTTCCCGAACCGTGACTCTCACGCCTTGCGGTAGTACCGCAAGGGAAATGGTAATGACGCAGCTGATAGTACTGCCCTTATAGTCGAGCTAGTTCCGGCCTGTCTGCTTTGCCAGCGGTAGTGCCGTGGTCCGCCGCGGTAGTACCCGTGCAGCCTCATGATACTACAGCGCCTGGGCGGTAGTACCCGGCGGCGTCGCGAGCTGAATAAGTGGATAACGGTTGGATTTTTCCCACGACTATATAAGGGCGTCTTCAACCTCTAGTTGACCACCTCTTCTCTCCCCAAGCTCCATTGTTTCTCCAAGCTCCATTTTGGCCCGATCTCTCTCCTAGCCAATCAAACTTGTTGATTTGCTCGGATTGGGTGACAAGGGCCCGATCTACACTTCCACCACAAGATATTTGATTTCCCCCACTTATCCCTTGCGGATCTTGTTACTCTTGGGTGTTTGAGCATCCTAGACGGTTGAGGTCACTGTGAAGCCATATTCCATTGTGGTGAAGCTTCGTGGTGTTGTTGGGAGCCTCCAATTAAGTTGTGGAGATTGCCCCAACCTTGTTTGTAAAGGTTCGGTCGCCGCCTTCAAGGGCACCAATAGTGGAATCACGGCTCTTGCATTGTGCGAGGGCGTGAGGAGATTACTGATGGCCCTAGTGGCTTCTTGGGGAGCATTGTGCCTCCACACCGCTCTAACGGAGACGTACTTCCCCTCAAAGGGAACGAACTTTGGTAACACATCCTCGTCTCCACCGGCTCCACTCTTGGTTATCTTATCCCTTTACTTGTGCAAGCTTATTTGTGTTCCTATCCTTGCTTGCTTTTGTGCTTGTGTTGTTTGCATCATATAGGTTGTCCACCTAGTTGCACATCTAGACAACCTTTATTATTGCAAAGTTTAAATTGGTAAAGAAAAGCTTAAAAATTGTTAGTTGCCTATTCACCCCCCTCTAGTCAACTATATCGATCCTTTCAAAAAGGATTACTCGAATAATGATGATTGTTTATGTGTTTTAATAAAGAAATCAGATATTTGATTTCCTCACATCACCTCAACGTATATCGATGATTTCATTATCAATGTCTCTAAAGGACCTAAAAATACATAAATCATCTCAAGACGGAAAATTTGGATTCAACCAAATTTAGCTTAAGCTTACAACTTTAGCATTCTCTCAAGAATACATATATCAGTCTACATATATCCAAAACATATACGAGAAGTTCAATGTGGATATATCATATCAATAAAAGACATGTAATATGGTCATACTAACCCTGATAGGTTACAAATCCATTCATACCTAAGCGTGTTAATGAAGTGATATCAGGACCTGAAGTTCTATATCTCACTAATGTCAAAGCACTCATATGATTGCAAACTACGTCAGGCCTGACACTATATTTGCTATCTTTGTTCAGAGTGCAACCCCAACAAAAGGTATATGGTCGATATAAGAAATATTAGCTTATATCTCAAGCTCACAATAAATCTTGGATATTTCCATCAGGAAATACAAGATATGGCCATGATATGATATAATGATATTGGCTCTTTCTTTGATCCCAACAATGCCATATTAATGATTGAATTTGCTGGAATAGCCTTCATATGGAAGTCATCTAAATGGGCTTTTATGGCTATTTCCAGTTATCATTCTGACATAATTGCTTTATATAAAAGCATTGCAAAATATGCATGGCTTAGCAGAATGATTAAACACACTAAAAAAATGTGGTTGAGATTCATCAGAATCACATAACTTGATTTATCAAGACGCTACCACTTGTGTTACTCAAAAACTACAGGTTATATGAAGAGGAATATCGTAAAGTACACTGCTCGAAAATTGCTTATCCTCATGAATTATAGAAAATGAGGAAACAATATGCAAACAACATACTTTGAAAATCCTACAGATTATTCATAATGTCATGATCATATCAATGGAATTTGTATTACACATTCTCCAGGTTTGCAAAGTTCAGGGGGAGTAATTTCCCAAATCTATAACCTATTAACAATCCTAAAGATTGCATATATTGTACTCTTTTTCCCTTCATGAGTTTTTCCTAATGGTTTCTCATAAAGGTTTTTAACGAGACAATATAAACACAAGTGCCCGTATATGTCATACACTTTCTCCTTATATTTTTCCCACTGGGTTTTAAAGGAGTTTTCAATGCCATATCATATCGCACTCTTTTCCCTTATGAGTTTTCTATCAAAGTTTCTCATAATGGTTTATAATGAGGCAATATCTTATCAAAGATCATACGCCATACTTTCTATTTTCCCGATCGAGGTTTTTAAAGAAAGGACTCAAGACATTAATTGTTCTCTAAACTCATCGATGATTTTTCTCCTTCTTCAAAGGTTTTTCTCACATGAGTTATCAAGAGATAATAATCATTATATGTTGCATCATTTTCTTCTTATTATTTTTCCCACTGGGTTTAAAGGAGTTTTAGCAACATATCTGCACTATTCTCTTCATATTTTTCCCACAGGATTTTTGGAGGAGACATTCAAGATTATTCAAAGAATTTGTCAAGATGATGGATGTACCAAAGAAGAGGCGTTGTACAAGGGGGAGTGTTAAGAATAGAATAGTTGCTTATTAATTAAGCTAATTAGGATTAAGTTAATTGTTAGATAGGTTGCTTGGTTCTCAAGCAACCATGTACTTCCTTGGCTCTCAAGGCAACTATGTAATTCCTTGGCTCTCAAGTAACTATGTGTTTACTTGACCGCCAAGCACCATGTGTACTTTCGCCTGGGTATAAATACCCCACTTCTATCATCAATAAAGATTGATGGATCATCTTTCATTCAAACTTTCTTGTTCTTTACTTTTCACTCAAAATAGTTTTCTTCTTTTTGAAAGGGAAGGCAAAAGATTTGCCTCATTCATTTATTAAGAGAGCATTAGTGCAAAGAGTAGCCAAGAAGCGTGCAATACAAAAACCGTCACTCTCCCTACATCAAGTTACTCAATCGCTTTGTCCCTGCGAGAACCCAAAGATTTGCCTCATCTTACATTCTTAAGAAGTTGATCCCCACTATTAGCAATTCTCTCAACATGCACATCATCCACGTCAGCATGATGCCACATCAGCGTATTTCTCTAACCATGCAGCCATGCATCACATATGAGCACAACAATCATTTAGTTCTCCTAGCATGTAGCCATGCATGGCACATCAGCACAAATGAAGCGCCAGCGTTTCAGTTTCAACCATGCATCGCACATCAGCAGAAATGAAGCGCCATCGTTTCAGTTTCAACCGACTGTTCTTTTTCGTTTCTAAAAAGTAACAGCCGAACCCCACCGCATCCCTATATATCTTCTCTAAAGAAAGTTTTGACCTATCCACATACAGCCATGGAAGACAAGCCATCCAAGCCGCTCCATCCGATCGTCGCGCCTCCTCATAACCCGCAGAGCCGGAGACGGGACATGCAGCCGGCACCCATCCAGGAGCGGTGCCACCAGCTGCTCCAACTAATGGGGCGCCACCGCGCCAGTGACCCTTCCCTCGCGTGATTTGAGACGGGGCCGTCTGCTTCTTCCGTCGCAAGGATAGATCTGATGGGGCCGCATCGTCCATTCGTCCTCCAACGCAAAGCCTCCGATTGGAGGCGGCCACGAGTTCGTGGTGAGGTAGAAGTTTGAGCTTCAGCAAGGTTGGTATAGGGCTGCAGCTTACTGAGCAGGACATCGCGCTATTCATCTGCCGTTCTCCCATCGTTCAGGAGCTCATTGCCCGCTTCCCTATCACCCTGTCCTGCATGGCACACTGTTCTCTGTCGGGTTCCCTTCGGATTGCCTACCAACATCAAGGTCCTGCAACTACTACTCTCTCATCGGTTCCTCAGTTGATGTCCGACCACTACCAAGGTCCTCAAGTTGCTTCTCTACTCTGTACTTCTTAACTCTGCATTATCTGTGCTATTGAATCTATAGTATGTTGCAAAGCTCCACATGATTTATCAAGTGCTGCTTCTTCATCAGTTAATTGGTTTAATGCTAGAACATACTATTCTTCAATTTTGTTTGCCATTGATCTTAATTGTTTATTTTCACCAATCCTAGTTTTTGTTCCACTAATTTTAGTTTATAACAATGTGGTTCATGATTTTTCCGTTGTATGCCTCCCTTAACAATTACTCACATATGTGATATCATGTAAACAGAAGTTTGGTGGTGTTATCTGAGAACAAGGCTCCATAATATTTTTATCCCATTCTGCTTGGAACCGCACAAGTGTACGAAGAGTTCTTATTTTATTTTACTTTTACCTTCCAGGTCGTTGGATTACTACAAACAAGAATGATCCCTCATGATTTCTCGAATGTTGATTACATTTCTGTACGTAACTATGTAGACCAACTTGGCTCATTGTTATGATCTACCATCGTCAACGACATCGATATTTAACAACCATCTCAAGTTGGTGCTGTCCGTGTTGGCCATGAGCCCATGACACATCTCCTCCGTGCAAATCCAATGAGGCATCCTGGCTGATTCTACTGTAGTCTCCTTTTGAGGCGTCCGTTGATTCTGCCCCGCTCATACAGTCATCCAGGTTTATATTGAAGAGAAAAGAGAATGTAGCCTACTGGTGGTTCTTAAATCCAATGATTTTCCTCATATTTTTCTAAGACATTTTTTCACTATTTTTCTGCTATATCTGTGAATTCTAATTTATGATATAGAATATAGTCTCCATGCAATCGGAATGCTATACATATATTACTAATCTATTGGTTAAGCAAAGTCACGTACATGAGAAGAATTACAAGTCATAGTTTATTTAGGTTCTACACTAGCAATCTGTAGTGTACTAATATCTTTGAATCATTACCTATATATGAAATACTATATCATATTATTTATTCAATGTGTTATCTACTTTAATACGTGGGTATTAGTTCAAAAATTCACAACAAATTTCCGCAGCAACGCGCGGGGCGTCATCTAGTTCTTCAAGATGTCAAGTGTGATTGGTAGAGGAGTAGTTTCCTTTCAGAAGATCCTCGAATTTCTCTCGTTTCAAATTGACCAATTGGGGAGTCCATGCCTCATTCTTCAAGAGGGTCGTCATTGCCTTGCTATGAGTGGCCATGTGAGTCCACCAATCACCGACTGAGTGATGGGCCTCGTCACTGGCCTTAGGATTCGCCTGTTCCCAAGGGCCGTATAAACGGCACGGTTGAGTTACCCATGCCCGCATTGATGAGAATTCCGTAAAAGGGGACACGATCTCTGCTTCGACAAGACGTGCCAATAGCAACCGCGTCTTGAAACGTGGGATGGCAGAAGAAAAATGGCTCGCAGTTATGACCAGACAGACACAATGTCGTGTTGAAAAGAAGCCGTCAACAGATTAGATTCGTGCAAATATTATATTCTCTCTGCAGTTGTGTATGGTGTGTGTAACAGGTCCGGATACAATCATCGCATCCGAAGACTGTCTTGGAGTTCGGAGAAAGGGGAACCCGCCTTGCAATGCCGAAGACAATCTGCGCGCCGGACTCCTCATCATTGAAGCCAGGTTCAGGGGCTACTGAGGGAGTCCTGGACTAAGGGGTCCTCGGGCGTCCGGCCTGTTAACCGTGGGCCGGACTAATGGGCTGTGAAGACATGAAGGCCAAAGACTATATCAGTGTCCGGATTGGATTCTACTTGGCGTGGAAGGCAAGCTTGGCGACCAACTATGAAAATTCCTTCTTATGTAACCGACTCCATGTAAACCCTAGATCCCCTCGGTGTCTATATAAACCGAAGGGGATAGTCCGGAAAGAGGCACACAGATATACACATTAACATAGTCATACAAGCTAGACTTCTAGGGTTTAGCCACTACGATCTCGTGGTAGATCAACTCTTGTAATACTCATATTCATCAAAATCAATCAAGCAGGAAGTAGGGTATTCCCTCCATAGAGAGGGCCCGAACCTGGGTAAACATCGTGTCCCCCGTCTCCTATTACCATCGATCCTAGATGCACAGTTCGGGACCCCCTACCCGAGATCCGCCGGTTTTGACACCGACAACAAGTACCAATACCAAACTAACTTATAATCTTTTTACTCCTGGCCCTAGTGATATATATATATATATATATATATATATATATATATATATATATATATATATAGGGTGGGTCTATTATGATAACACCCTTAAGAGTCTTATTCGCACAATCAATCGCTTATTCTGCTAACACCTCTTTCCGCACCGCACCGCGAACTGAACCACCCCACTGCCACTAACAAAGCCCACCCCCAGCTCCCGCACGACACCCACCTCCCTCTTCCCCCGATCCAAACCCCCACCTCCCTCCACCTTCTATCGGCGCCCATGTGCAGCACCACCTCACCTTCTTCCACCTTTGCCCCGCCTCGCCCCCACCTTCCTCCACCGCGCCCACCCCGGCGAGCCCCGCCGCGCCACGGCTCCACCACCCCCGACCTTCTCCCCTTCCAACCCCGCGCCGTCGGATCCCCGCCCCACCACCCCGCCGCGCCGGATCCATGCCCCGCCGGACACCCGCGACGCCTCGCCGCTGGATCCAGCCCCTCCGGTACGCCCCCTACGGCCAGCACCTCTGCCTCCTCCCCATCCATGGCGATCGCCCCGCCACAGCAACCTCTCCCTGTGCTGGATCCGGTGGGATCCGCCTCCATCGCGTCCCGCCTGGACCCCCGCCGCTGCGGCCGGGGCAGCTCCCCCGTCCGGCCTCCTCCCCATCCTGGACTTGACGGCTGATGGGTCCAGGTCGCTCATGCCTCCGGTGGCTCCTGGGCGAGAGGACTCTCTGCAGTTCGGTGGCGCTCGTGGTGCAGCTCGGTGGCGCTCGTGCGTGCAAAGCGTTCGGTGAGTGCATGCGATTCAGTGCATCTCGTGTTGACCCCGACCACCATCCTCCATCGCCGTCCGTCTCATGCTGCCCCTCCTGACCGCGCGCCCCTGGATCCGGGCAACCAGGCCTGCGCGCCATGCCACGCGTGGCCCGCTGGACTTCGACCGCTGGGGGTGTGGTGGTGGTGGGCTGCAACTTCATCTCCCTTATGTCCGCAGGTGCCGCCATGGGCATCTCAATATTGTCTACCATCACCGGCATTCAGTTGAGGATAGGGCGCCGCCGGCTTGCAGTTCGCTTGGTTCCCCACGCTGTGGTGCGGTGCGTCACCGTCGTTCTATTGCACTTTGGGACCTTCTTTTTCTTCAGAATTTGCTTGTCTGCAGTTCGCCTATGATCTTGGTGCGGTGCCGTGCTCTCTGTGTGGTTGGCCACGCTGTCCTTTGCAGATCGCTGGAGTGAGAGAGGAGGTGCTCTACATGGCGTGTTGCAGTTCCTGGTGCCACTCCAGTGCAGCTCGGTTTGTGCAAAAAAGTGGAGTTCTTTTTTGTTGTTGTTGTAGTAGTTCCTTGTCATTGTAATTTGTGTGTGTTTGTACTATGGATTAAAAAGAGGATCACTGTAGTTCGTTCGCCCCGGCTCGTAGTCCAGATATGTACAGATCGCAGCTCTCTCGGAAACATTCGTTGAAGAAAACAACAAAAAAATTGTTTAGGTGCAGCTCACTTGTTTCATTGCCGCAGTGATCTTCTCTCTCCCAGTGGTTCACTATGTTGCCGAGTGCAAAAACAAATTGGAAAAGTTGATTTTTTTAATGCAGCTCACTCTGTTGTTGTGTGCAGTAAAAAGAATATTGGAAAAAGAAAAATTGATGCAGTGCACTCACCTCGTCCCTGCAGTACCAACGCCGACACGAAGTGCACTCCACCACATTTGGAAAAATTCGTCCCACAAAAAAAACCATGCAAAGTGCACTTGCCCATCTAATGACGTGCGGTATTCTCGTCTGGCAAGCGGTCGTTCTTCTTTCCCGTCCGAGAAAAATACGTCTAAACAAAAGAAACCATGCAGTGCCCTTGCCCATCTAATGAAGTGCGGTATTTAAATGCAAGCAGTGCGTTCTTCCGTCCGATGCGATAAATATGACGATTTTGGTCTCGCGAAAGAGAGTGTCCGCTTTTGGTAAAATCGAAACTGCTCTTAAACCGTAAGGTATTAGAGAGAGTGTTCTACATGAAAAAGTTGCGTCTCGTCGATATCTTTCCAACAGCATATGATTTGAATTATTCTGACCAGCCGTTCGTAAAAAATTCGCGAGAAAACAGCCGCTGCCTCTCGAAGTCAGCCGCACGATTTTCAAAATTAACTAAAATCCGTAAGGAATCTCAAAACCATTTCAACATATGAAAGTTGCGCCTTGTCCGTAGCTTTCCAACGGCGTATCATATGTCTCGTTTCGACAAACGGTTAAAAAACTGGAGCAAAAACAGTACCGAAAATTTCAAAAAATTTGAAAAACAGAGTTCCGCGATTTAATAAATTTGAAACTGCTCTTAAACCGTAATAAATTAGAGAAAGATTTATATATGAAAGAGATGCGCCTCGACGATATCTATCCAACCGCATATCATTTGCTTCATTCCAACAAGCGGTTTAGAAAAAAAAAACACGAAAAAACGCTCGCTGCCACTCGTCATCCGCCGCACTATTTTCAAAACTGCTCTTAAACCGTGTGGAATCTCGAAAAGTGTTCAACATGTCGAAGTTGTGCCTAATCCATAGATTTTCAATGGTATATTACCCGCCTCATTCCGATAAACGGTTAAAAAATTAGAGCAAAAACAGTACCGAAAAAATAACGCGTGCAGTTTTTTCCGACGAGAAGTTCACTAGTCTCTATTGCCGGTGCTCGTCGTCAAAATGATGCAAAGGCGCTTGTTGAGCGTGCAGTGCGAAGTGGTGTGCAGAATAGTTATTCTGCTAATATTAGCAGAATAGACCGTCTGCATATATATATATATATATATATATATATATATATATATATATATATATATATATATATATTCATCATCATTATCAGTACATCCTGCGCAGGTGAGTTAAGATGCACTTGATCCCAGAAAGGTATCTATCCTTCAAACCAGAGGAGTGCTTCAAACTAACAACAATACATAATATCCAACAAAAGAGGGTCGTGCTACAACAGCAGAATACATGGCTCAGTCTACATATCAGTACGAATCAAGTTGTGCATATTTGCTGTTGGCATGAACCACATCGCCGCATGTCGGGTTTACAAAAGCCATCCATCGCATGGAAGCTTGATGACTTTCACACACTGAAGAGTATCTGGCAACAAGTTGTGTTGACGAATCTCTGGATATGGTGATTCATGAAACCCATGGTATGATGTGTAAACACAGTCCCCCCTGGCGAATGGAAGTTGCATAACACCGTAATCATCGCCGGTGATATGATCGATGATTGGTTGGATGATCGGATAAGTGAGCCCGAGGAACATGGAGTGGTTGCCGAGGCTATAAACCCGCCTCCAGTTGAATACGCCTGGCCCAACGGAGCTGGGATCTTTCTCAAACATGGTATGTGTGGAATTAAGAATATTATAAGAGTGACACATATCATAGACAGAGAATTGCAATGCCGTGGTCATAATCATACCCCAAGTTAAAAAAAAATAAGCCAATGGCTTTCATATTCTAGCAATATAGCATGGTTCAAACATTATGTAACAATAAGAGGAAAACAGATATGACAGGGCCCACTCATATTCTACCATAGCACTTACTACAGTTATCATATCAACTCTAAGCAATAACATGCGTTGTTACAAAAATCCTGGAAATGAGAGTAACATATAACAATCATGAGGTTATACTCATAATATCTATTCTAACAATCATTAGATACCAATTGTTCTCATATCAACTCTAACAATAACATGTGTGGTCATAAAAATCTAGGGAATGAGAGGAACATATAGCAATGATGTGGTTATAGACATACTATATATTCTAAATTTGTAACAATGAACAGACAGTCGTATTCTTAAGGTAAAGATGAGATGAGATAGAACAATTACACGATGATAGATTCCACCAGTATAGGCAGCCAATCTGTGCGTCGACCGCATAAACGATGCCATCATGCACTATAGCATCAGACAGAAGTGTTGGGTAAAGAGGATCGACGATGAGCCATAACCATGTATGGCGACCGGATTCCAGATAGACTAATCCCATGTTGAACACGGCAATGAGCTTGTAATCCATGCAGTGTTCTAATGGTGTGGGCGCCATGATTACAACCTTGACAAAGCGGAGGTCGAGCCAAAAGCTCGACGCGTCTCGTGCGTAGTAGGAAGGAGTGTCCGGTGGGCCACGAGGCTCGATGGCGACGGTATCCAAAGATGGAAGGGTGATCTCTCGCTGGGTGTAGATATCCACGAGACGCCATGGACTACCGGATTGGTGGATGAAGACAATCCAGTTGGCCTTCATGCCCGCCCGATAGTGGTCGTGCATGAAGGACAGGTGGACGGGTAGTGGTAGCATGTCGAGGGGCACCATGGCAACCTCCGTAGGATCGTCAAGTCGGTGTCTGGGTCACCTGCGAGGATCGGGCATCAACAAGCAGGGTGTCTTGAAAAGAGTCGGCCGGTTGTAGGCGAGTAGACGGTTCAAAGACACCGAGCATGCGGCCAGACTAACGGTGCTGAGCAGGTCCATACGATTACAGATCTTCTCCAAGAGAACATTGGGGAGGGAATTCCAATCGCGGATCTACGTGTTAGTCGGTTCCGCCATTGGGGTTTTCGGTGCCTGCGAGCCAGCGGGGAAGTGGATTCGGCAAAGTAGCGAAGAAGCTTCTCCTTGTGTGGCCGAGCAAAGGAGCGGGGATATGGTACGCTGTGAGCTACCAAGGAAGAAAGCAGGCGGAAAGCAAAGGAGCGGGGGAAATGGTGTCCGGCCGATGATGGGGAAGAGAGGAGGAAGAAGAAGAGAGGAGGAAGAAGAGTGGAAGACGGGGAAGAAAGTGCATTAGATCTCAATTCTACTACTACTACCAGGATATACCGTCCTTCGGAGTGTAAATAGTTACACCGATGACATGTGGGTCTACCACAGGAGGGCCCATATGTCAGTTAATGGAGGACAGAAGTGTGCTTTACTGGCAAACATGATGGCAGTACTGGGTAAGGCTGACTTAGTAACACCAACACGCTGGTTCAGCTTATTAATTAAGTGTCCCATCTGCTGCAATGTGTATTGTCTCTTCACTGTGAAGACTAGTTGAATAGTTGTCTCTGACCGAGATGGGGAATAATGGATCGCGAAGACTTCCTTTCTACATTATCCCTATGCCTCTACGCTCACTTCATTCATTTTGCTCTGTACGTAGTCACTTGTTGAAATCTCTAGAAAGACAAATACTCCATATTTGGAAACAGAGGGAGGATTTTACTTCGTATTTGGGAACAGAGGGAGGATTTTACTCCGTATTTGGGAACAGAGGGAGTATCACCATATGGAGGGAATAGAGGAAGCTTGAAATATGAACATGTCAATGGGAGGGAGTAAGCCCCATGCATGCATGCAACATGCAACACTCACACGCATGGGCGGATTTGGGCCCCAGGCAGCCCAGGCCATTGCCTGGGGCGTGGAAAAAATCGTAGGCCTATATTTGAAAAAAAACTTTGGCCTGGGGCGCAGCCCAGGTCCAAGCCCAGGCAGCCCAGGCGAATAGGCCCAGCCGGCAGGCCGCCCAGGCCAACTCACCCGCACGGCCGCACCTGCAGGAACTCTCAACAGCGCCAGACGCTCTGCCCCCGACCCGCACTGTCTGGACCTGACGAACCCTAAGCCGTCGCCGCCCGTCGTCGCCTTTGCCGGTCGCCGCCCGCCGTCGTCGGTCGCCACCTGTCGGCGCCGGACGCTCTGCCCCCCGGATCCCCACTTCCAGCGCCGCCCCTCCCCACTGCCGCTGCCGCTGCGAGCCTGCAGGCTGCGGCTGCTGTCCTGTTCACCGTGTCCGGTGTCCGGCAAGGCGGCGAGGGCGCAAGGCAGCAAACCCGGTTAGGGCGCGACCGCGCGAGGCTGCAGCCTGCAGGCTGCCTGGCCCGGCGTCCAGCGAGGTAGTTCTGATTGTGTTGTCCAGTTTTGATGTCTTGATGCCCTGTTTTTGATTTTCTTTCAGTATTTGATTGTATGATGATGATTTTAGTTGCTAGATGCCACTATTTGTCTGTTTGTTAGATATTGTCATGCAGAAACCAATTTTGACATTGAGAAATTTTTACAGGAGCTCAAGATGAACAAAAGAAACAAGACATTGAATTCTTTTTTTCAAGTTTGAACCACCGAAACCGCAGAAACGGGTCCTTCAGCTCAAACAAGAGAGACCCCTAATGTTAGAGGTGAACTCAAACCCGGTGATGTTGAATCTGACCCCGATAAGAGAATACCAATTGAGGAGTTAGATCCAGACATTATAGATCTTGCTAGAAGGGAGTATATTAGTATGAGTCCTTGCCAACCAACTAATCATACATATGAAAAGATAAATGGTAGGAGCTTTCATGACTATTGGTTCAATGATCATCGCGGCTGGTTGGAATATAGCATTGAAAAAAGATCAGCCTTTTGCTTTTATTGTTTCCTGTTTAAGCAACCAAGAGCTAAAAACTATGGTATTGAAGCATTCACGAGAAATGGATTCAAATCTTGGAAGGATGGACCTAAAGTTTTTAATCAACATGTTGGCAAGCATGATAGTGCTCATAATAAATCTAGGCAACATTATGAGGATTTCAAAAAACAAAGACAAAATCTGCCACATGTCTTTGATAGGGGTTCTCAAAAGCAAGAAGAAGAATACAAAGCGTGTCTCTTGATTATATTGGGTATTCTAATTTTTTTGATACTACAAGCTCTTGCTTTTCGTGGTCATGATGAGTCTACTAGCTCAATGAATAAGGGTAACTTTAAATAGTTGTTGGAATTGTTCATAAAGAAAGACCCAGAGGTGGCAAAATTATTTGGAGATGCGGGAGATAACCATAAGCTAACATCACATAAGATACAAAAGGATTTATGCAAGGCTTGTGCAAAAGAGACCACCAGTGTCATTCTTGAGGAGATTGGAGATAGTAAATTTGCATTACTTGTTGATGAGTCCAGAGATGCATCTATGAAGGAGCAAATGGCTATGTGTTTGAGGTTAGTACATTTGCTTGTGTGTGTGTGTGTTATTGTAGCCTTACAGGTGTATTTTCTTAAAGTTTTTATATATTAATCATGCTCCTTTGTCTTATGTAGGTATCTCGGCAAACAAGGGGAGGTGATTGAGAGATTCATGGCAGTTGAGCATGTTCCTGACACTAAAGCAACTTCACTGAAGGTAGCTTCGGATGGTATGTTTGGTAATCTTGGCTTATCTATGTCTAATTTGAGAGGGCAGGGTTATGATGGGGCTTCAAACATGAGAGGGGAATTTCGTGGGTTGCAAAGATTGATCTTGGAGGAAAATCCTTATGCTCATTATATACATTGTTTTGCCCACCAATTACAATTAGTGGTTGTTGCCGTTGCCAAGTGTTCTTCATCAGTAAGGGATTTTTTCGAGTACACAAGCATGGTTGTTAACATTGTTAATGCTTCTTGTAAAAGACATGATCAGTTAGCCCAAGAGCAACATGATGAAATAGTACGCCAAATAGAGTCCGGGGAACTTCTTGAGGGAAAAGGGAAAAACCAATTAACTAACCTTGCAAGACCTGGTGATACACGGTGGGGATCACATCATAAAACATTGTGTCGTCTTGTTGAGATGTGGAAACCAGTTCTAAAGGTATTAGAAAATTTACACAATGATGCAAATAATGTTTCCCAAAGAACCACAGCCGCAGGGTTGATAAAGCACATGGAGTCTTTTGAATCTGTTCTCATATTGCATCTTATGATTAGATTATTGGGCAAGACTAACAATCTGTCACAATGCTTGCAATTGAAAAATCAAAATATTATGCGTCTTTGTGGGATTGATTAAAACCACATTGGAGGATATTCAAGAGATAAGGCGAATGGTTGGGATGAGCTCTTCAAAGAGGTAATGCACTTTTGTGTTAAATACAACATTGTAGTGCCAAATATGGAAGATACAAGAACTGCTAATGGCCGTTCAAGGTCTTGGGGTGGGCAATTGGTAACTTACAACCATCATTTCAAAATTGAAATATTCAATGTGTTGCATGATCAACTTATTGTGGAGTTGAACAACCACTTTGCTGAAAGGTCTACTCAATTGTTGAGATGCATTGCTTGTCTTGATCCCAAGAATTCATTTGCCAATTATAATGAAGACAAGCTAGTAGATCTTGCTAATATGTATCCTGCCGACTTCTCTACATATGAAGTTACTTTTGTCCTTAGAAACCAACTAGAATCATTCATTCGGGAAGCAAGAGGTGATCCACATTTGATGAATTGCAATGATCTTGGTCATCTTGCCATGAATATGGTTACAAGTGATATGCACACAACTTTTCCCTTAGTTTACCGTCTGGTTGAGTTAGCATTGATTTTACCTGTTGCAACCGCAACCGTGGAAAGGGCATTCTCAGCAATGAGCATTATCAAGACCGGATTGAGGAACAAAATGGGTGATGATTGGATGAATCATAGAATGGTATGTTACATTGAGAGAGATGTATTTGTTACTATCGAAGAATCCAAGATCATTGAGCGATTTCAAGGTTATCGCACACGTAAAGGTGTTTTGCCTCGTCCTACACGTAAGTTTTCACATTTTGCATCTATTATTAATTAGTTTTGCCTGCTATATTATGCAATCGATTCGCATTTCAAAATTGATGATTGAAGGTTTAGCGATGTCGATATTGAAGATGTAGTCATGGGAGGCTCAGATCAACCAATCATTTGATTTGGTATCAATCTTCTGTATCATTTATCTATGCCACATATTGTCTTTTGATTTGTCTTGCTTTATTAGTTGACCCATCGTGAACAAATGCTGTCATTGAATATCATGTTTGGTTTCTTGTTAGTTATGCAAAACATAGATTGATTCTTGTATGCCTTGAAACTGAAGTTTTTTTTGGGTAGTTTTTAGCCATTAGTTGTTCGTCTAGGGCGTCAACAATTCCTGGGTCCGCCACTGCTCACACGTACACATAGACGCACACAACACTCACGCACCCATGAGCCACACAGCACATGACGCAACACACACGCTCACGCTCAAGTGCTCAACCTACTCCCTACGTCTGTGAAAGACTGTACATTTAGAGATTTACACATTGACCAGGGCATAATTAACGCCCAAAAGTAGCAGACTTATGTGTGCATGCGACCATTGAGAGAAGAAGATTAAATGAAGGTCGTTGCATGCTGTAATTAAGGATAGACATGTAGCCTATACCTAGAGCACAAGTTGGTGCATTAGTCAATCAATATCGATTTAGATTAAAGGCTAAATGCATTGGAAGTGTAGATGTACTACACTCTTTGTTTTTTAGCTGATTTCTTTGCTCTGCCAACTGGCAGGTGGGACCTAGAAACCAGGTGACAATTTAACTAGTCAACAAAGTGCCACGTCGACTATGTGGCCGGTCAGTAGGGTGCAATACGGTGATCTTCGATGAGCTAGTGATCGTATAATCACCGCAAAACTATGTATAATGACCGTAAAGAGCGTATTGTTACATACGTTGACCGCCAGTGTATTTTTCTCATTTCAAATTAAGCCATATTAACCGGAAAGGACGCAGTATGGACTAGTACTAGTACTGCTTTGATGTGTCCCGTCAACTCGCCGAACGAGGAGAAGCTTGCTTACTACGCCTCTCCCTCGCCCACGCGCGCGGTGGTTCACAGGACGAGGAGAGGGTTTTGACTACAGCGCCCTCTCCCTCTCCCTCTCCCTCGCCCTCGCCCTCGCGGTGGACGTGCAGCAGTTCAATCGGTGTCAGATTGCCAGAAGCATAATGTGTATTGTAGTATCATCATTGTTGGACCTTCTGAAGAGGCGAAGAGCCAAGTGCAAGGTTCACACGAGTACGAACGGTTGAACCTCCCGAAGAGGCAAAGAGCCGAGCGCAAGGTTTTATAGGATTTGTTGTCCTAGTAGGAGTGTACTACTACTATAGCGAACGATGCTACTGTATGATGCCGCCACGTCACGTATATCCAAAGCTGTGCCACCTTTTTCTTCTTCTGAAAGAGCGTGTTAGAGCCCGTGCAACAACCACACAAGTTGCACGTACACATAACACATTTACTAGTAATAAATTCTAAAGGACAAATGTCAGTATGCCACACAAGTTCATCTCCAATCCATGTGATAAATTTGTGCATGGCTAGTCTACATATACTCACAGCGCTACCGTTCATAATTTACCGTACTCCAGTTACACGTTATAGATGGGCTACATGTCCTCCAACAGGTTCCAGTCCCAGGTGTTCTTCATGGATGGCATGATCCATAGCGGTGGGCAACGGGAATCATTGTTGCAGCTTTCTAGTCCGGTTCCACACGATGGAGACTCATCCAAGCTGAAGCGGCATAAATCAGGGATAGCGTGTCCTAGCATGTCGTTCATCCGGCGGTGCGCACTGAAGACACAACCATGCTTCATGAACGGCAGGCCTTCTGTGTCGTGCACGGAAGGTGGCATCCGCTTTACAATGGGGTAGCTGTCCCCAATGAAAAGTGAGTACTCTCCAAGAGTGTTCCTTGGCAACCACGTAGCATCACGGGGGTCGAACTCGACACCGTTCATCTGGTACACGCGACATCTCAGATCTGGACACATGGTGACGTACATAGTCAAGGTCCATGCATAATAATGTTGTGCTCAAATATGGTGGTCAGTAATACTGTGCAGCAAATAGTACTACTCCGGTATAGAGGAAGTAAAATAACCGGCTTATTATATATAGCCACTCTTGGCTACATGGATGAGATAGTAAGACATGGAAAAACAAAAATGGTGGCAGCTAGTGGGTTCAAGTCTTCAAGGGCCTAGCTAGCTATACGCTGGCCTCCATGGTAAAAAGTACTCCTACTAGTACGTAAGTATAGTAATAGTAAAACAATGAAAGAGAAGGCGTGAGGGTTAAAAAATGAAATACCTGGGTAGATGGTGACGGTCCGATCGTGGTAGATTGTGTGACCATGTTGCACATCAGTGGTACCATGTGTAACGCATCGCTAAGATAGTTGATCCCAATATGCCAAAGTCAGCTACAAGGTTTCAGGTTAGACCGAATCGCGGATGCAAATGCACATCCAGGATCGGCGATCTTATTTTGATTGCGGGATGACTGGTCCCTGCAAAATAATGGAGTCCCTTTAGGGATGCAAATGCTGGTTTGTGCATTCCTCCCGTACCGTAGGATGACAACCAGATGAAACAAGTCCCCTGGCTTGTCACCGTGAAGATGCGGCCTAGATGGCGCACGACGTCTTCGAACATGTAGGGGTACAAGTCTGCCGCCGCCAACATGCGCCAGCCTATGCCGTTTCTGCCTCTTGCATTGATGGCAATCCTTATGTCGAACACCACGATGAGATAGTAATCGTCGTAGCCGCATCGCTTTGTCGGCGGGTGACGGTGTCCTGGACTAGGGGGTACTCACCACGTCATCTCCCGATCGGTTGGATTGGGCCGAGGACCCCCATGGCCGTATACTCATGGGCCAGTTCGGACAACCCCTGCTGCATACAAGGAAGACTCCACAAGACTTGGCGCCCAAGACAAGGACTCTCCTAAACCCTAGGGCTACGGTGTCTTATATAAACCGAGGCCAGACTAGTCAATAGACAATCTCATATTCATTACTACAAACTCGTGGTAGATACATGTACTCTGTACTATACCCATATGAAAACAATCAAAAGCAGCATGTAGGGTATTATCTCTTCAAGAGAGCCCGAAGCTGGGTAAAACCCCGTGTTCATGTTACCATCGCTCCATGACGCCTAGCTTAGGACCCATACTACGAGATACGCCGGATATTGAACCAACATTGGTGCTTTCATTAAGAGCCTGCTGGGTGATCGCCACGGATCGATGAGATAATCAGGTGATATTTTTTCAATTAGAGCGGATCCGCACAAGTTTTTGTGAGAATTTTTCATCGCCGGTTTGCAAACTTGGTTCACAGATCAAGTTGAGATCAAGGTCTGAAGATCGCCGGTTGTACGGCTTCTTTCCTTGTTCGTGTATTACGCCACAATATGCACCATGTTGACTTAAGCAATTTGCAAGCTGGGTTGACTTGCTCCTGTGTTTACCCCTACATTCCCAATTGTTCGGCTAGGGAGTAAAGGGAGCACCTCTGCGATTGTCACGATCGGGTCATCCGAGCTCGGATCTACGACTGGGTGAAGCCGAAAGCTAGCGCTCTTATTGTTTTCAACGATGGCCGACACACAACGAAACTCATGAGTAGAAAAAATCTATTACACAAGTCTCATAGGTAACAATGAGCAACCGAAGAAAGGTATCGGTGGAGGTACTATTTTCTTCGAAGATGCTTCTTACACTTTGTCAGTAATATAGCATAAGTTCCCTGAGCGCGCTTTGTCTGTTACAGCCTTATGGCCTGATTGCCTGGTTATCGGAAACACCGTTGATATTCTTGACAGGTGGAGTACATAACACTTTTCGGCCCTTGGTCGAAGAGGGAGAAGCCGACGGTCGGTTAAGACGCGTTTAAAGTTCGGGTGAGCACATATATGATATAAGTACTTCGGTACATACAATCATTATACATAAAATTCTTTTACCCAAGTCACTCGGGGGCTCTTACATTTATGTGAGCTGTTTTATACTAAGTGTTCTTCTTCTTAGTCGTTGCAAAGTCTTTTTTCTATCACTCCTTTTCTCGATGCGAGTGTGTGGTCAATAGACGGGGAGCCTAATTTCTCTCTCGAAGCCGCTAAAGTTTGCTAAACTGGCCTAACGAGAAGCACTCTGCCTTCGGGGTAGGAGGTTGAAGCCGTAGGCTGACCCGCTTGAAGTCTTGAGATAGGATGTGTCATGTTAAAGCACGACAGAAGCACAATTTTTTTTCTAAGACCAATTTTCTGATTGGCGCCGAACAAGTGATCTAGTTTGGTCGTCGAGTTTTTCCTGACGTTTTTTGGTTTTCCAATCCTATGGCACTTTTCAACTATTTGTGTGTTTTCCTCATAAGTCTCGCAGTGCAGCGCCGGACACCTTTAGAGATTCGGCAAATATTCTCAGATATTGCTATATATGCATCAGTTTCGAATTGTGTCTTCGGTCAATAGTTGGGTTGCCCGACGCCTGTGCTTGCCTCCTATGTTCCGCTTTGTTCAGCTAGGTGTGCAAAGGGAGAACCACTGCGATTGTGCTTCCAGCTTGCATGGTTAAGTACCACAATGGAGAAAGCCGAAAACTGGCTGTCACAATAAGTGTAAACTAGTCAGTGGTCCAATGACTGTATTAAATGATGGGCCGTTCATAATATTGGCCGAAGTGTTTACGGCTTGACCTCGGTTGTCGCCGAACACTAACCGGGGGGCTACTTGCTGGCCTCCTAACTTTAAGCTCCTATGACTAAGTGAAAGTTATAAAGCCCGCATATCTGATTGCCTCGTTTCCGCCAACACAACCGCCTTCGGGCACCGAGACGTCGGCTAAGGGTTGTTTTGTTATTTCAAAACACCCTGCATAGCATCTACAAGGGGGTAGAAGCCGACAATGGGCCACTTTCAGATTATAAACGGTCGCAATGGAAGTGAAAATTTGGGTTCATTTAGACCACAGAGTTTGGAAGCTTTTCGCCAACTAAATCCTCAGTATTTTCCTCCCACATTGATCGGAGCTGAGGTTTCATGATCATGCTTAGCATGACAAGCCAAAGAAAGGAACCGATAGTTGGACTATTTTCTTTGGATGATGTTTCTTATGCTAAACAATAATATAACATGTCTCTCTGCATACCTTTGTTTATAAAACCGTATGGCCGGATTGCCTTGTTTGCCGTAAATCTTTTCCCTCATAAAGGCTTTATAAAGTAGGACAAACACTCCTCGGCTGCTGGCCGAGGAGGTTGAAGCCGATGGTTGGTCAACAAAGTTTTGTACAATGCGGATCCGAGCATTAATGATGTAAAGCACTTGGATACATAGAGTCATTACACATAATTTGTGATTTTACTATGGATATCGATCCTTAACTCGGCCTCCCATGCCCGCATTAAGGCTCAGGGGCTACTAGGCTTCGGGCTTATTATTTACAAATATTAAAAGGGCACATCGATCCCCTGATCTGGTGTTGCCACCCGACCAGTGTCCCGGGGGCTACTGCATTGACAATCCAATGCAGAAAATTTAAAGCGCAATATAGTTTTCATGGAGATTATTATCCTCAGGTTGGTCGGCCACACCCAACCTGAGTCTCGAGGAATTTGCACACCGCGTTTCTATTCCTAAGTATGTTGCCGAGCTGGGAGTTGATCCTGAGGCTGATTTTATGAATCGACACGAGTCTCGGGGCTACTAGGGTCAGCGGTTTGATTTTTCCTTCAGTGCATCTCGGATATTAGGCCAACACGCACCTTGAGGGCTACTGGCTATACATCTCGGCAGAGATTACATTGCATAATTTGGAATTAAATTCATAAAAATCAGCCCATGGCCGAGGTGGTGCACCACCTCGGATGCAGTCTGGCACTGGTGCTCGACTACAATAGACACCCCGGAAGCAGTCCGGCATAAAGCTCGGACGCTAGTGGCTGGCTCCATAGAGGGCATTTCCGGCATTAAGCTCGGCTAAACTCCTTCAACTTTTTTGAACCAAGGTGATCTATGACACCTTGGATATAGTCCGATGTTGGAGCTTGGACATAGTCCGGCGTTGGAGCTCGGATGCAGTTCGACGGTGGAGCTCGGATACATTTTGGCGGTGGAGCTCGGATACATTCCGGCGTTGGAGCTCGGAAGCGGTTCGCCGTTGGTGCTCGGCTGCAAAAGATACCTCGAATGCAGTCCGGCGTTGGAGCTCGGACGCAATAGGACACCGCTGCCCGGGAACAACTCCAAACCCAAGGTGTGGCATAAAAATAACAAGGCATTGATAAAGGCCGAAAACTTAAAGGTGCTCCTCGGATAGCCGACGTGTAAACTCTTCGGATGCACTTCGGCGATCCTCAAGATCGAAGATGAGAAGATTTGTTGAACCAGTTTTCAAGACCGACGACCGAAGATGAAGAACAGTTCGGAAGAATCAAGGAGCGTCCCCAACTTGAAGACCGGTTCAGGGGGCTACTGACGGTGTCCTGGACTAGGAGGTACTCACCATGTCGTCTCCCGATCAGTTGGATTGGGCCGAGGACCCCCATGGCCATATACTCATGGGCCAGTTCGGACAACCCCTGCCGCATACAAGGAAGACTCCACAAGACTTGGCACCCAAGACAAGGACTCTCCTAAACCCTAGGCCTCCGGTGTCTTATATAAACCGAGGCCAGGCTAGTCAATTGACAATATCATATTCATTACTACAATCTCATGATAGATACATGTACTCTATACTATACCCATATGAAAACAATCAAAAGCAGCATGTAGGGTATTATCTCTTCAAGAGAACCCGAAGCTAGGTAAAACCCCATGTTCATGTTACCATCGCTCCAAGATGCCTAGCTTAGGACCCCTACTACGAGATATGCCGGATATTGAACCGACAGCGGGTCCGCAATTACTTTCTTCTTCAATCTCATGTAGGCATCATCATAAGTATTCAAGCCCAGCCAGTCCAGAAGGCCGATCCCAATGGTGGAGAAGGGGTCTACCGGAACGGCCGCACTGCTGTGGATGTTGTGCAAAAATGATGGTAGTATCCGGCCGGAGGTATGCAAGCCAATCTTCGTTGGCACCGATCCAGACCTATATATAAGACAGTGGGCAGCGGAGAAATTACAGGATGGAAATGGAATAACTAAGTACTACATGATCAAACTCCATTACTGACCTACTCATCAGACAAAATCCGACTACCTCTCAACATCGGCAACTCTAGCAGAGTCAACGTGCAACCATGACGAGGGAGCGGTGGACTGTTTGAAGGATTGTCCCATAGAAGAACCTTCTCGTCGAGGACGCATGGAATACCAACAAGCATGGCCTTTTCCCAAGCCATTTTAAGCACCGTCTTGAAAAAGTTAGTGCAGGAAGGACCGAGTCTTGCGGCGGTGAGGATGTCGGAGCGGCGTGCGATTTCTCCCAGAGGATCGTCGTCCAAGGTCTCCCAGCCCCGACGAGGAGGAGAACCGCCTGGCGAATCCATGGGAGCACCGACAAACTGCCTTCTCTTCAGGGGGAGGGGAACTGGCGAGGAGGAGATAAGAGCATAGTAACCGCAGGGCCTCGTCCCTTCCAACTGTAGATCGTTCCTTAGCGAAGGGGTGAGGCTATTATTTACTACTAGTACTAGCATTGTGGGACGTTATGAGATTGCATTATGATGTAAATAATAGCACTAGTAAGAAATTTTTGGCACTAGCTAGTAGTTTTTGGCGTGGATTAAGAAATTTTGGGTATGTTTTTGCTATTTTTTGTACACGCCAACTAGTGTCAAAAAACGTCTTACATTATGTGACGGAGGAGTACATACTTTCTCAACTAGTAGTGTGATGTACTGTACTTCTAGTATAGTTCACCAGTTTTGAACTCTTGAATATCGAGGCCAAGGAGCTACAGGTTGGAAGTGGAGGGTACTATCGTTTCTCTAGAACCATCGCTGTACTATCAATGCAGGGAAAGTACAGCTGCGTAGTGGCCTAGTGGGTACTCTCGGTGCTCTATTCAGCCGCTCCTCTCACGTAGCTGGCCTACTCAGCCGCTCCTCTCACGCACACACTAGCAGCCTGTTTATTAGTGACAAGCATCATGGGGCATAACATTTGAGTTATTTGATACAGCGAGACTAGGCTTTTCGCTTCCATTTGTGGAGGTGTAATGGATCTCGTCGAACTTTGTTAGTAGTTCCTTCTTTATGAATGAGATGAAGCAAAGCTTTTGCCTCCATTAAAAAAAAACACGTCAAGAGGAATTTCTTTTGTAGTAGAGCTGATAATGGAGTGAAGTTCATGCGTGCAACACCACAAGCTACAGAGTAGTAGTAGAGAAATTTACGTACAGAGCCATATTGCACAGTTCCCAATGCCATGCCAGGCTTTTCCGGCTCCTCGGGCTTAATTGGGAGGAGCTAGTTTAAATATGCTACTAGCTTATGAGGAAGCTACAAGTGAGGTGCGGCTAGGGCGAGCACGCAAGCCACGAGATGCTGGGAAGGAAAACCCGTTCACGTGGCTAGGCTATCTAGTGCACCCAAATTGTGGTGCCGCACGTCCGTTTGACTTCAAAACTCAAACTACCCGTGTAAAATATTGACTGGCAGTGAAGTTACTATTTAAAAAAAGGCCACCGTGCGTTCGGCCGAGATCGAACCCACAAAACGAGGTATACACTCCCGCGACCACTAGTAGTACTCGTTGGAGTACAATGCAACCTAGAATCGCCTTTTGTCGCTAGTAGTACATTGTTCCTTACAAGAAACCCCCTAATAATGCAATAAACCACTAATAATGCTAAGAAACTATCGCCACTTGCATACGTGGCAGACTTAAGATAAGACTACATTATCAACCATTGTACATGCTCTTACCAACCAACCCTACGAAGAAACAACTACTCTACAAAGTGCCGTTATAGGCACGTTTCAACCCATGGCCCTGTTTGGATACATTTGTTGTCAATCTAACCCTGCCATCCAAACACCACTTTGGTTAGAGTTAGTTCAGGGTTAGAATCTAACCTCTGACTTAGAGTATCCAAACAGGGCCCATGTCGCCCATTAAGTCAACGCCTTCTATTCGACCGGGCGTTATGACTTGTGGGACCTACATGTCAGTCTGCACAAAAATCCCCGAGTGACCTCCTACCTCTGGCCCGTCCACCTAGTCATCCTCGGCCATGGGACGCAGCTACCGGGCCACGCGTATATGAGGTCAAAACCGCCGGCGGTGCGGAGCCCATGTCGCGGCAGCCCAGATGCCAGCTCCGTCCGGCTCTTGTGGCCGCTAGCTAGCTAAGATAGCTCCGTCCAGCTGCTTGTCTGCAAGGTTTGCTAGCTCGATTGGCACGGCGGTGCGGCGGCTTGCTCGCGCGCGCCGCGCTAAGGCCAACCATCTGGCTCGAGCGAAGGCCAGCGCGGCGGCTTTCTCGCTCGTGATTCACGCTCGGGCCAGCCTACCAATCCGTGCGGAGGCCAGCGCGGTGTCCGGCCTGTCCGGCGGAGCGGCGGCCAACTCGCTCATCACCGGCACCATCGACGAACACGCATCAGTACTGTTCGAAGTAATGTTCAGGAAAAATAATGATTTGAGGGGGAATAACAGGATAGAAGGTCAGATGTGGGTCCCTCGTGTCAACGGTCAAACAAAATGTGTTGGTTTAAGATGCCTTGTCAGCACGAACGTGTGGGCCAACCCTGTCATAAATGGGTTTAAATTAACCTAATCGATAGGTTGTAGTTTTTGGCATGGATTAAGAAATTTTGGGTATGTTTTTGCTATTTTTTGTACAATAGATTCTTCCTAGGGCTAGTTGAAAGTGGTAGTTTTTTGTTAAATACTCTACATATTGTAAGTAGGAGTGAACGTTAAGCTTTGGAACCCAATAAGCAAGGCTAGTTACATAGTGCATATGTGTACATGATTGAAAGTAAATATCAACCATGAGTGACTAATATCTTGATGGAAAACTTCAAACTATGGAATACTAGGAAAAAATGCATGGTTGGAAATACTAGCAATGTTCATTTATGCGTTAAAGCGAATCATAACTAGAATAATATTTATTCACAAACTTGATACAAAACACTCTAATTTAGATATACATATATCACTAGAGATATATTATGTTTCAATTAGAATATATTCCTTGGGCTGTTTTGGTGAGGTCAGGGAGGGATGTGGTTTGTTTTAAGATACTAATTATGGGTTTTTCTGCAAATTGGTACACAAGTGGGATGTTTGTGAGAAAAGGCAACAACTTACCTCATAGTCGTTAGATGTAGATCTAATGTTCACAAACGACGGATGGCAGACACAGCATCATCGCCAACTTAGTCTTATGTAGGAGTACTAGCAAGATCCGTGCATTGCACGGAACATCAAGATGCATTTTTTATAAAACACTTGTTGTGATTGACCCATGTGGAGTAATTCCACGTGTAAAAACTAATGATATCACGAGTAATAGGAGATAAGGTGAAGAGGAGTTTGGCGTGGTGGTGATTGGTGGTCTGACTGAGCGGAGGCATGGGGATTGACGACGCTGCAATGCCGCCACTGTGCCGCTTTGTTCCAGAGGCTTCCTTTCTTAATTGCTCAACAATGTGGTTGTTGGAGATAAGGATGAACGAGGGAAGGACTGATGACCCACAAGTGTAGGGGATCTATCGTAGTCCTTTCGATAAGTAAGAGTATCAAACCCAACGAGGAGCAGAAGGAAATGGTAAGCGGTTTTCAGTAAGGTTTTCTCTGCAAGCACTGAAATTGTAGGTAATAGATAGTTTTGTGATAAGATAAATAGTAGTAAGTAATAAATAATAGAAGTAAATAAAGTGCAGCAAGGTGGCCCAATCCTTTTTGTAGCAAAGGGCAAGCCTTGGAAATTTCTTATAATGAGAAAAGCGCTCCCTAGGACACATGGGAATTATCGTCAAGCTAGTTTCATCACACTCATATGATTCGCATTCATTACTTTGATAATTTGATATGTGGGTGGACCGATGCTTGGGTACCGCCCTTACTTGGACAAGCATCCCACTTATGATTAACCCCTATTGCAAGCATCCAAAACTACAACAAAAGTATTAAGGTAAACCTAACCATAGCATGAAACATATGGATCCAAATCAGCCCCTAACGAAGCAACACATAAACTAGGGTTTAAGCTTCACACTCCAAAGAACCCATCATCTACTTATTACTTCCCAATGCCATCCTCTAGGTCCAAATAATGGTGAAGTGTCATGTAGTCGACGTTCACATGACACCACTAGAGGAAAGACAACATACATCTTATCAAAATATCGTAGGAATACCAAATTCACATGACTACTAATAGCAAGGCTTCACCCATGTCCTCAGGAACAAATGTAACTACTCACAAAGCATATTCATGTTCATAATCAGAGGTGTAATAATATGCATTAAGGATCTGAACATATGATCTTCCACCAAATAAACCAATAAGTATCAACTACAAGGAGTAATCAACACTACTAGCAACCCACAGGTACCAATTTGTGGTTTTGGATACAAGATTGGATACAAGAGATGAACTAGGGTTTGAGAAGAGATGGTGCTGCTGAAGATGTTGATGGAGATTGACCCCCTCCCGACGAGAGGACCGTTGGTGATGACGATGATGATGATTTCCCCCTCCCGGAGGGAAGTGTCCCCGGCAGAACAGCTCTGCCGGAGCTCTAGATTGGTTCCACCAAGGTTCCGCCTCGTGGCGGAGGAGTTTCATCTCGTAAGCTTGCCCACGATTTTTTCCGGGATAAAACCCTTCATATAGCAGAAGAGGGACACCGGGAGGCCACCAGGGGGCCCATGAGACAGGGGGGCGCGCCCAGTAGAGGTGGGCGCGCCCCCCATCCTCCTGGACAGGGTGTGGGCCCCCTGAGGTATTTCTTCCGCTCAATAATTCTTATTAAATCCAAAAATAGTTTTCGTGGAGTTTCAGGTCTTTGGGAGCAGTGCAGAATAGGTTTCCAATGTTTGCTCCCTTTTCAGCCAGAATTCCAGCTGCCGACATTCCCCCTCTTCATGGTAAACCTTACAAAATAAGAGAGAATAGCCATAAGTATTGATATATAATGTGTAATAACAACCCATAATGCACTAAATATTTATATAAAAGCATGATGCAAAATGGACGTATCAACTCCCCCAAGCTTAGACCTCGCTTGTCCTCAAGCGGAAGCCAGAATCGAAAAATATTTCCACATGTTTAGAGATAGAGGTGTCGATAAAAATAAAATACGGACATGAGGGCATCATGATCATTCTTATAACAACAACATATATAAATTTTGTCATATGAATTCTTATGCTCAAGTAACAATCAATTCGCAATGTCAAGCATGGTTCAGAATGTTCGTTGAAGCTAACAAACTATAATCCCAGTCACTGAAGCAGTTGCAATTTATCGTAATATCACAAAGAGTCAAGAATAGAGCTTTTCAGCAAGTCCACATACTCAACTATTATATAATCTTCTACAATTGCTAACACTCACACAATACTTGTGGTTATAGAGTTTCAGCCGGACACTGAGAAAGATAGGGGCTTATTATGTTGCCTCCCAACGTATTCACCTTTAGGTGATGTCAACAGTAACATTCCATGCTAACAAACATCCAATTGGATATATACATCATGATCTTTCAAACACGAGGAGCTTGCAAAAGGATAAAATGAAAAAGGGAAAGGTGAAGGTCACCTTGACTCAAGCGTATAGTAAAAAGCATAAAGTAGGAACCTAAAGTAAAAGATAGGCCCTTCGCAGAGGGAAGCAGAGGTTGTCATGCGCTTTTAGGGTTGGATACACAAAATCTTAGTACGAAAGAACGTCACTTTATATTGCCACTTGTGTATGGACCTTTATTATGCAGTCCGTCGCTTTTATTGCTTCCGTAACAAGATCGTATAAAGCTTATTTTGTCCGCACTAATAAGTCATGCATATTTAGAGAGCAATTTTTATTGCTTGCACCGATGACAACTTACTTGAAGGATCTTACTCAATCCATAGGTAGATATGGTGGACTCTCATGGCAAAACTGGGTTTAAGGATATTTGGAAGCACAAGTAGTATCTCTACTTGGTGCTAGAAATTTGGCTAGCATGAGGGGGAAAGGCAAGCTCAACATGTTCGGAAGGTCAATGACAATATACTTTAACTGAGATGTGAGGAAACATAAACCATTACGTTTTCTTCCTTGTCCAACGTCGACTCTCTTAGCATGTCATACTTAATGAGTGCTCACAATTATAAAAGATGTCCAAGATAGTGTATTTATATGCGAAACCTCTCTTTCCTTATTACTTCCTATTAATTGCAACGATGACCAAAACTATGTTTATCAACTCTCAACAACTTTTATGCCTCATACTTTCTATGTGTGAAGTTATCACTATCTATAAGATCCATAGGAACTCTTTTATTCTTTTTATTCTTTATTTTTCTCAAGATCATAGCAAGAAAGCAAAGCCCTTGACTCAACACTAGTCTTTATTATAGATAGCTCACGGACTCGATTACATAAAAGAGATCACAAAGCAAACTCAAAACCACTTGATATCAAAACTTCAATCTACTAGATCAATATACTACTAAAAGGATCAAACTAAATAAAACAGTAAAGATAGGAGTGTGATGGTGATACGATACCGGGGCACCTCCCCCAAGCTTGGCAGTTGCCAAGGGGAGTGCCCATACCCATGTGATTATGTCTTCGAAGGTGATGGAGGTGGTGATGATGATGATGGATAATCACACATCGAGCGTAAAAGCTCCTCCAACTTGCGGATAATGCCCTTGAGACCAGCGATATGATCCTTCAACAAAATATTCTCCTGTGTGAGATACTTATTCTGTATGCGAGCTAACTCAATCATCTTAAAAGCTTCAATATCAGTTGGAGTAAAGAGGTTAGGTAAAGGTTGAGGGATGTCTTCTTCTTTCACTGCCGGGGCTTGAACTTCCATGGCTTCCTTGATCCCTTCATCCTTGTTGATCTCTTCCGGTTCTTCTCTTTAAGCTCTATCTTCAATAGCCAAGCATCCTTGTCTTCATTGTCGAAGGAGGGTGACGCCATGGTGCTCTAGATCTGTAACAGAAAACAGCTCGAAACGAAAACAAAGGATATTTGCGTGATACAGTGGTCAAAACTTTCGGGAGATTATATAATGAATTTTTACCGACCAAAATACGTAATGTGCAAGAAAAACGGAGTCCTGGAGGCACACGAGGTGTCCACGAGACAGGGGGGCGCGCCCAGTAAGGGTGGGTGCACCCTCCACTCTCATGGGGGCCTCGTGTCCTTCCCGGACTACTTATTTCTTCCTAAATTTTTTAAATATTCCAAAACTGATATAAATTTCCTTTAGAATTGTTTTGGAGTCGGTTTACTTACCGTACCACACATACCTATTCCTTTTTGGAGTCCTGAACGCTCGGAAAGTGTCCCTTATGTATCCTCCGGGGTTACGGTTTCAATAATATTAGTTTCAATATTGATAGGGTTACCTGAAATATAATGTTTGATTCTTTGACCGTTCACCACCCTTGGACTTGTGCCTTCGAAGTTGTTGATTTTTATGGCACCGGAACGATAGAACTCCTCGATAACATAAGGACCTTCCCATTTAGAGAGAAGTTTTCTTGCAAAAAATCTTAAACGAGAGTTGAATAATAACACATAATCACCTACGTTAAACTCACGCTTTTGTATTCTTTTGTCATGCCAACATTTGAATTTTTCTTTGAATAGTTTGGCATTCTCATAGGCTTGGGTTCTCCATTCATCAAGTGAGCTAATATCAAACAACCTCTTCTCACCGGCAAGTTTGAAGTCATAGTTGAGCTCTTTAATAGCCCAATATGCTTTATGTTCAAGTTCTAGAGGTAAATGACAAGCTTTTCCATAAACCATCTTATATGGAGACATACCCATAGGATTTTTATATGCAGTTCTATAGGCCCATAATGCATCATCAAGTTTTTTGGACCAATTCTTTCTAGATCTATAAACAGTCTTTTGCAAAATTAATTTGATCTCTCTATTGCTCAACTCTACTTGACCACTAGACAGTGGTTGATAAGGAGATGCGATTCTATGATTGACATCGTACTTAGCAAGCATCTTACGGAAAGCACCATGAATAAAATGTGAACCACCATCAGTCATAAGATATCTAGGGACTCCAAACCTCGGAAAAATAACTTCTTTAAGCATTTTAATAGAAGTGTTATGATCAGCACTACTAGTTGGAATAGCTTCTACCCACTTAGTAACGTAATCAACATCAACTAAAATATGTGTGTAACCATTAGAGGCAGGAAAAGGTCCCATATAATCAAAGCCCCAAACATCAAACGGTTCAATAACAAGAGAATAATTCATAGGCATTTCTTGATGTCTACTAATATTTCCAATTATTTGACATTCATAACATGACAAGACAAACTTACGGGCATCTTTGAAGAGAGTAGGCCAATAAAAACCGGATTGCAATACCTTATGTGCAGTTCTATCTCCAACGTGGTGTCCTCCATATGATTCGGAGTGACACTTACGTAGGATTTGTTCCTGTTCATGCTCAGGTACACAACGTCTAATAACACCACCTACTCCTTCTTTATAAAGGTGTGGGTCATCCTAAAAGTAATGTCTTAAATCATAAAAGAACTTTTTCTTTTGCTGGTATGTGAAGCTAGGTGGTATGAATTTAGCAACAATGCAATTAGCATAATCAGCATACCAAGGAGCAGTACGAGAAGCATTAATGACCGCTAACTATTCATCAGGAAAGCTATCATCAATAGGTATTGGGTCATCAAGAACATTCTCTAACCTAGACAAGTTGTCTGCAACGGGGTTCTTAGCTCCCTTTCTATCAATAATATGCAAGTCCAATTCTTGGAGCAAGAGAACCCATCTAATGAGTCTAGGATTAGCATCTTTCTTTTCCATAAGATATTTAATAGCAGCATGATCAGTGTGAATAGTAACTTTGGAATCAACAATATAAGGTCTAAACTTATCACCTGCAAACACAACTGCTAAGAATTCTTTCCAAAGGGTAGCATAATTTCTCCGGCAGTATCAAGAGTCTTACTAGCATACTGAATAACATTTAATTTCTTATCAACTCTTTGCCCTAGAACAGCACCTACAGCATAATCACTAGCATCACACATAATTTAGAAAGGTAAATTCCAATCAGGTGGCTGAACAATAGGTGCAGTGGTCAAGGCTTTCTTAAGTATTTCAAATGCTTCTACACAATCATCATCAAAGACAAAAGGAATATCCTTTTGCAATAAATTAGTCAGAGGCCTAGAGATTTTAGAAAAGTCCTTAATGAACCTCCTATAAAAACCGGCATGACCAAGGAAACTTCTTATACCTTTTATGTCCTTGGGACATGGCATCTTTTCAATAGCATCAACTTTAGCTTTATCAACTTGAATACCTCTCTCGGAGATCTTGTGCCCCAAGACAATGCCTTCGTTAACCATAAAGTGGCACATTTCCCAATTCAAGACGAGACTACTGTCTTTGCATCTCTGCAAAACTCGATCTAGGTTGCTCAAGCAATTATCAAAAGAAGATCCATAAACGGAGAAATCATCCATGAATACTTCACAAATCTTTTCACAAAAGTCAGAGAATATAGCCATCATACATCTTTGAAAGGTAGCAGGTGCACTACATAAACCAAAAGGCATACGTCTATAAGCAAAAGTACCGAAAGGGCAAGTAAAAGTAGTTTTTGATTGATCTTCCGCTGATACAGGTATTTGAGAGAAACCAGAATAACCATCTAGAAAGAAGAAATGTATATGTTTGGATAGTCTTTCTAGCATTTGATCAATAAAAGGTAAAGGGTAATGATCTTTTTTAGTAACTTTATTTAATTTACGGAAATCAATTACCATCCTATAACCCGAAATAATTCTTTGCGGAGTCAATTCATATTTATCATTAGGAACAACAGTAATACCTACCTTTTTAGGAACACAATGGACAGGGCTTACCCATTCACTATCAAAGAACGGGATAAATTATACCTTCCTCGAGGAGCTTCAGTATCTCATTTCTTACCACTTCTTTCATCTTAGGATTTAATCTTCATTGAGGGTCTCTAACTGGTTTCACATCTTTTTCCACTTTAATTTTGTGTTGGCATAGAGTAGGACTAATGCCCTTAAGATCATCCAGAGTAAACCATGTATCATCACATATAACTTCCTTTGGATAGAACTTCTGGTGAAATTCCAACTTCAATCGCTTATAATCCCAAGATCCCGTATCATCACATAGCCTAAACCATGTCAATGCATCTCCCTTCAAAGATAAAGGGAAGACCTTCATTTTGACAACATCAACGGGAATACCTGCAAGCTTAAATAATCCACAAACTTCATCCACAAAGATAAGGTGTAAATCGGGATGCAATGTTCCATCTCCTGCAAATGGATTAGCTAGCAGTTTCTCTATCATACCCGAAGGAATTTCAAAGTGAACATTTTCAGTAGGTTCAGTAGGTTGAGGAGCAACTCTTTGCTCTACTGGTTGGGGCGAACATGCCTCGAACAAGCCCCTTAAAGGATTAGTTTCCATAGTAACAAGTAATAGAAAATTTCAGCACACTATATAAATGTTTCCTTACCAAGTTCCACTCACCAAAAGCGCTACACTCCCCGGCAGCGATGCCAGAAAAGAGTCTTGATGACCCACAAGTGTAGGGGATCTATCGTAGTCCTTTCGATAAGTAAGAGTGTCGAACCCAACGAGGAGCAGAAGGAAATGATAAGCGGTTTTTAGTATGGTTTTCTCTGCAAGCACTGAAATTGTAGGTAATAGATAGTTTTGTGATAAGATAAATTGTAGCAAGTAATAAATAATAAAAGTAAATAAAGTGCAGCAAGGTGGCCCAATACTTTTTGTATCGAAGGACAAGCCTGGACAATTTCTTATAATGAGAAAAGCGCTCCCGAGGACACATGGGAATTATAGTCAAGCTAGTTTCATCACACTCATATGATTCGCGTTCATTACTTTGATAATTTGATATGTGGGTGGACCGGTGCTTGGGTACTGCCCTTACTTGGACAAGCATCCCACTTATGATTAACCCCTATTGCAAGCATCCAAAACTACAACAAAAGTATTAAGGTAAACCTAACCATAGCATGAAACATATGGATCCAAATCAGCCCCTAACGGCAACGCATAAACTAGGGTTTAAGCTTCTGTCACTCTAGCAACCCATCATCTACTTATTACTTCCCAATGCCTTCCTCTAGGCCCAAATAATGGTGAAGTGTCATGTAGTAGACGTTCACATGACACCACTAGAGGAAAGACAACATACATCTTATCAAAATATCGAACGAATACCAAATTCTCATGACTACTAATAGCAAGACTTCACCCATGTCCTCAGGAACAAACGTAACTACTCACAAAGCATATTCATGTTCATAATCAGAGGTGTAATAATATGCATTAAGGATCTGAACATATGATCTTCCACCAAATAAACCAATAAGTATCAACTACAAGGAGTAATCAACACTACTAGCAACCCGCAGGTACCAATTTGTGGTTTTGGATACAAGATTGGATACAAGAGATGAACTAGGGTTTGAGAGGAGATGGTGCTGATGAAGATGTTGATGGAGATTGACCCCCTCCCGATGAGAGGACCGTTGGTGATGACGATGGTGATGATTTCCCCCTCCCGGAGGGAAGTGTCCCCGGCAGAACAGCTCCGCCGGAGCTCTAGATTGGTTCCGCTAAGGTCCCGCCTTGTGGCGGTGGAGTTTCGTCTCATAAGCTTGCCCATGATTTTTTCCAGGATAAAACCCTTCATATAGCAGAAGAGGGACATCGGGAGGCCACCATGGGGCCCAAGAGACAGGGGGGCGCGCCCAGTAGGGGTGGGCTGTCACGCCCAATATGCGATACTATCCTAAAGAGACTCAAAGGTTCCACCAAGGATAGAACCGCATATTGATATGCTTTTGCAAGGTGGATATCATTACATCAACATTACATAATAGATAGGGATACATACATAAGGCATCCAATGCCACACGAATACAACATCATCTTACATAAGAACACCATCTGACTACGGAAGAAACACAAACAAAAACTCAAACGACATCCACCCTGCTAGCCCAGGCTGCCGACCTGGAACCTATCCCCTGATTGAAGAAGAAGCAGAATAAGAACTCCAAAACAAGTAAGATCGCTCTCTCGTGAAGATCATCGCATAACCTGTACCAGCAACTATTGTTGTAGTAATCTGTGAGCCACGAGGACTCAGCAATCCCATTACCATGGGTATCAAGACTAGCAAAGCTTAATGGGTAAGGAAGGGGTAAAGTGGTGAGGTTGCAGCAGCGATTAAGCATGATATGGTGGCTAACATACGCAAATAAGAGTGAGAAGAGAAGCAACGGAACGGTCGTGAAGCTAGCAATGATCAAGAGGTGATCCTGAACTCCTACTTACGTCAAACATAACCCAAAACCGTGTTCACTTCCCTGACTCCACCGAGAAAAGACCATCACGGCTACACACGCGGTTGATGCGTTTTAATTCGAATCTGGTGTCAAGTTATCTACAACCCGACATTAACAAATTCCCATCTGCCACATAACCGCGGGCATGACTTTCGAAAGATAATACCCTGCAGGGGTGTCCCAACTTAGCCCATGATAAGCTCTCGCGATCAACGAAGGATATTCCTTCTCCCAGGAAGACCCGATCAGTCTCGGAATCCCGGTTACAAGACATTTCGACAATGATAAAACAAGACCAGCAAAGCCGCCCGATGCTCCGACAATCCCGATAGGAGCTGGACATATCTCGTTCTTAGGGCAACACCGGATAAGTCAAGCTACGAGTAAAACTAGACCTCGAGTTTCCCCGAGGTGGCCCCGCAGGCTGCTCGGTTCGGACCAGCACTTATAGAAGCACTGGCCCGGGGGGGGGGGGGGTGGGCTACAATAAAGATGACCCTTGGGTTAATTACTCCCAAGGGAAAGGTAATAGGTGGTAGGCAAATGGTAAAACCAATGTTGGGCCTTGCTGGAGGAGTTTTATTCACGGCGAACTGTCAAGGGGGTCCCATAAATCACCCAACCGCGTTAGGGACGCAAAATCTGGGAACATAATACCGTTATGACGGAAACTAGGGCAGCAAGAGTGGAACAAAACACTGTGCATAAGGCCGAGCCTTCCACCCTTTACCAAGTATATAGATGCATTAATTAAATAAGAGATATTGTGATATCCCAACATAATCCTGTCCATCATGGAGCAATCTTCAACTTCACCTGCAACTAACAACGCTATAAGAGGGGCTGAGAAAAAGCGATAACATAGCCAGTCAACGGTTTGCTAGGGAGAGTGAAAAAGGTTAGAGGCTGACATGGCAATTTGGGAGGCTTGAAGAGCAAATGATAGGTAGCGCAAAGAAAGCGATAGAACGAAGCAACTAGCATAGCAATGATAGTAGTGAGATCCAGGGTAGCAGTCATCTTGCCTGAAATCCCGCTAGGAAGAAGAACGAGTCCATGAAGAAGATGAAGCCACGAAGACGAACCAAGTGTAGACGAACGAACCCTCACGATCGCAACGAAACGGGAACTATCGAGAAGAAGCACACAACATGGTAAACACACCACACATGAACAAGGCATGATGCTCAACCAGGTATGATGCATGACAAGGCTACATGAAGCTACTCATGGCAAGAGATGATGCAAACAAGAGCAACACATCAAAGCAAGTTTAAATAAGGCCGGAAACAATATATAACAATTCCGGAAAATCCCCATATGCATATTTGAAAATTGGTCCAGATCTGAATAAACCTTATGTTCAATTTGATTAAACAGCAAGTTAAGATGCACCAAGATGATCTACACGAAATTCTAGTCAAGTTACGTATAAAGTTCATTTAATTCGGAGCTACGACCAAGAAGATATGAGCAAAACAAGTTAAACATGGCATTGATGCAAAATGCACTCAAACATCAAGCAAACACACCAAAACATGGATGCAACATGATAATATGAAACTACATGCAATTCTAAGCAACTTTCATATAGAGCACACTCAAAACGGAGCAACGGTTCAACACATACACTAAACAAGTTTAAAGGACAAGCTGTCCAAAACAGCAACTAGGCATCTAGCAAGCATCAAGACAATATGCCACAACATCTCAACATAAGAACAAAATGCATGGAAATGATGTACAGGTAAAACATAACAAAACATGAACATTGACCTATCTCCAGAAATCACTAGAACATACTCAAAACGACATGGCAAGATTGCATATAATAACAGTTTACAGGCTTAGCAGAAATAACATCAGGTTGCAATGTTTAGAGCTATCAAACTACATGCTACAGGAACATATCATAGAAACTTAAGGCATGTTATGATACTACTAAATGCATAGAACAAAAGTCCTTTACTGCCCATGAGCCAAACAGGATCAGAAGATATGATGGCACCCATGTAAACATGGCAAATGATATGACAGATTCAGACATGGCAGGAACAAACGATAAGTAGGCATGTTAGTGAGCTTGTACCACTCACCACAGAGCAAACCATGGCATTACAAGGAAACCAACAGTAAGAAGACATGTTATGAACCTAAGCATGGCATGATCAAGTTCATAGGGTACATGGATCACTAGAAAAGCTCATGGCAAAACTGGACTTAATGTTAACAGGCTGACAGCAACATTATTTAGCAACTTTGGAGCAAGATAACAGAAAGCTACAGCAGGCTATAAATGCAACCAGGGGCATGGATGGATATAGAATCACATGTAAAACAAAACATCCTTAGTGAACATCTCCAGATTATGCATAGAATGACTTGTAGCAGCAGGTTTACATAGCTTCACGAAATAACAGATTCAGCCTAGCAAAACAGCAACAGCAAGTACCCTACTTAACAAGCTTAATGCACTCACTACAAGACACATAAAAATACAGTGATTGCACCACAGTAAAGATAGCATGATGTATCTCAAAACTCATGTAGACATCAAGCTCATAGGATGCACGCGCAAAATGCAATGAAAAAGATAAAACAGCAAGTTCTGTTAACAGACAACAGTTAACATCATATAGCACTCTTGCAACGAAGATTAGAGCATGAAGATGAACTCAAACAAGCATGGCAGAATGGAACAAAATGAAGAGCACCTCACACTGAACATTTTGATATATTACACGCACAAAACGGATCTACAAGCACACAGATAGATCAGGTCGAAGATGCACTCTTGATGCTGATGAAACTCAAGACTGACATTTTCTGAAAAAAAATGGCGAGCACAGTATGACTAAAAGTCGCCCGGCGAGGGATAGGGCTGGCGGGGCGCTCACCTAGTGGGCTGCAAGCCCAAGACGACGGACGAGGCAGGAGGGCCGTGGTGCACTGGGCCTCGGGGCTGGGCTGACGCAGAAGGACCGGACGGGGCCCACGAGCGGACGCTCGTCCTCCCGATCCCGCCTGGATCGGGGCAAGGGCGGCAGCAGCTCCGGGAGGAAGTCCGGCGAGCAGGGCGGGCGGATCCGGCGAGCTTCACGGTGGCGCGGGGCGGCGAGGCGCGGAGGTCGGAGTCCTCGGGCGCTGGGCGCGCAAGACGGGCGCGTGACGCCGAGGGCGGGCGACGCCGCCGGCGAGGTTCGAGGGCGGCGCGGGAGGCGTCGATGGCGGAGGGAGGCGTGGCGGCGACCCGTGGAGAAGGCGGCAGGCCGGTGGCGGCGGAGGCGGCGAACGCCGGGGAGCGGAGGCGGCGGCCGCCGGCGGGTTCCGCGACGGGCGGCGGCGGCTCAGCCGGGCGCGGGCGGCAGGCGCGGCCGGGCGGCGCGACCGGATGGAAAGCGGGCCGCGCCAAGCTGGCGACATGGGCGCGTGGGAGGAGAGAGAGGGACAGGTGGCGGCGCGCGGTTGGAGGAGAGGGGCGGCGGGGTGACATCGCGCGACGCCATTGGTCGGAGCGACGTGGCTGCCGGCGGTGGACACGTCCGGCGGCGGGGTTGGATGTGTCCGGCGGGCGAGAGGGAGGTTTGATCCAGGGTTTGTCCGAAATTTCTGTGGAGGGGCTAATTTATAGGTAGAGGGAGCTAGGAGGCTCCAAATGGGGTGTGGTTTTCGCCCACATGATCGTGATCGAACGACCGAGAGCATGGAGGGGGTTTGGATGGGCTCATGGGCTGTGGTGAAGAGGGGCTGGGCTGCAAAGAGAGAGGGGTTTTTGCGGCTACCCGGATAACCGTTGGAGTATCAAACGGACTCCAAATGGCCCGAAACTTGACATGCGGTCTACCGGTGGTGTACCAAGGCCACTTGGCAAATCACGGTCCATTCCGAGAATGTTTAACACCCGCTCACGAAAAGAGACAAGAAGGGGACGCCGGGTGACATAGGAGTGCCGGATTGCAAAACGGACAACGGGGAAAATGCTCGGATGCATGAGACGAACACGTATGCAATGCAATGCAATGCACATGATGACATGACAAAATGCAACACACAAGCAAATGACATGGAAACAACGGCGAATAACTCGCAAACACCTGGCGCATCGGATCCGGGGCGTTACAACACTCCTCCACTAACAAGAGATCTCGTCCCGAGATCTTAGGACCGAGACGGAAGGGAAAAGGGATGAGGTGAAACAAGAACTCAAGAGAAGAAGCAAAGAATTGAGAGCACTCGAGAAGAATAGAGGAACGACGAGAATGACGAGAATCGAAAGCTCACAGAATCAGATAGACTAAGAAACCACTCCGGTTAGAACGAGATAAGAAATGAATAAGACCGAAGGATTTAGGCAGCACTCCAAATTGAAACATGGATGAATAGAACACGAGCTTGAGAGGATGGAATGATACTTGATGAAGACATGACACAAAACCTCCGAAAAGAATTGAAATATAATGAAAAGAACTTAGAAGGAAGGATTGACTGGAGTTGTTGAGAAAATCAACAACGAAAGAATAAGCTTGTTGTGGACTTGTCCAAAAACAACTCAAAAACTTGAGGTGAAATTATGCCACAACCAAATGCTTGAATATCTGGGAATAACAAAGAAATGCAAAACTCCACTTCAAAAGAATACGGAGAATTAATTGCACTTCAAGACGCGAGAAGAAAATATACTTGAACTCCACCAACAAGAATCTTGATGAACACTTGAGGAATGAATTAAATAATGAAGACCCACCGTGAAGAACTCCGGTAACAAAAGGATGATGAGATAGAATGAAGGATGAAAGAATAAGATTAAAGCTTGCGATGATTTAGATGGAGGTTCCGACGAAATGGCTGAGGAAATTTGAACTCCGGAAAAGAAAAGACGAACAACTTAGAGCCAAGAGATTATTCATCATGAACAATCTCCGAAGGAAGGAATTAATCAACTTGATGAAAGAAGAATAAGAATTACGTTATGCTTATCCTCATCAAATTTAATTGATGACAAGTGGATTTGGCATGCAACTTATTCTTCTTGAAAAGGATTAAGGGGGTATAGCACAAAACTTGAGAAAGTCTTCATGAACCACTAGTAGGACTGGAAAGAACGAATGGGTTACAATTATAATCAAGGAAAAAGAATCTTGAATGAACCACCGTAAGAATTCCAAAATGACTGATGAAAGAGAAAGAATCACCGGTAAGAATTAGATGAACCAATATGCTAGAGGGGATTTAGATGCAAAAGAACAAAGAGATCAAGAGCTAATTAAAGAACACTTGAACGAAGCACCGGGATAATTGGATAACGGTAGCTGAAAAGTGAGGACGAAGAATTCTTCTGGAATGACGGCCTCCAGTGAAAAGAAATGGAAAAACAACATCTGAAATACTCCGGATGGGTAAGGAAAAGAATATCTGACCAATGGAATAATTCAAGAGGATTACATGAAACTAGAACCACGAAACTTCGAGAGGGACAGGTGGCGGCGCGCGGTTGGAGGAGAGGGGCGGCGGGGTGATGTGGTGCGACGCCATTTGTCAAAGCGACGTGGCTGCTGGCGGTGGACACATCCGGCGGCGGGGTTGGATGTGTCTGGTGGGCGAGAGGGAGGTTTGATCTAGGGTTTGCCCGAAATTTCGGGGGAGGGGCTAATTTATAGGTAGAGGGAGCTAGGAGGCTCCAAATGGGTGCGGTTACCACACGATCGTGATCGAACGACCGAGAGCATGGAGGGGGTTTGGATGGGCTCATGAGCTGTGGTGAAGAGGGGCTGGGCTGCAAAGAGAGAGGGGTTTTTGCGGCTACCCGGATAACCATTGGAGTATCAAACGGACTCCAAATGGCACGAAACTTGACAGGCGGTCTATCGGTGGTGTACCAAGGCCACTTGGCAAATCACGGTCCATTCCGAGAATGTTTAACACCCGCTCACGAAAAGAGACAAGAAGGGGACGCCGGGTGACATAGGAATGCCGGATTGCAAAACGGACAACGAGGAAAATGCTCGGATTCATGAGACGAACACGAATGCAATCCAATGCAACGCACATGATGACATGACAAAATGAAACACACAAGCAAATGACATGGCAACGATGGCGAATAACTGGCAAACACCTGGCGCATCGGATCCGGGGCGTTACAACACTCCTCCACTAACAAGAGATCTCGTCCCGAGATTTTAGGACCGAGACGGAAGGGAAAAGGGATGAGGTGAAACAAGAACTCAAGAGAAGAAGCAAAGAATCGAGAGCACTTGAGAATAAGAGAGGGACGACGAGAATGACGAGAATCGAAAGCTCGCAGCATCAGATAGACTAAGAAACCACTCCGGTTAGAACGAGATAAGGAACGAATAAGACTGAAAGGATTTAGGCATCACTCCAGCTGAAACATGGAGGAATAGAACACGAGCTTGAGAGGATGGAATGATACTTGATGAAGACATGACACAAAACCTCCGAAAAGAATTGAAATAGAATGAAAAGAACTTAGAAGGAAGGATTGACTGGAGTTGTTGAGAAAATCAACAACGAAAGAATAAGCTTGTTGTGGACTTACCCAAAAACAACTCAAAAACTTGAGGTGAAATTATGCCACAACCAAATGCTTGAATATCTGGGAATAACAAAGAAATGCAAAACTCCACTTCAAAAGAATATGGAGAATTAATTGCACTTCGAGATGCGAGAAGAAAAGATACTTGAACTCCACCAACAAGAATCTTGATGAACACTTGAGGTATGAATTAAATCATGAAGACCCACCATGAAGAACTCCGGTAACAAAAGGATGATGAGATAGAATGAAGGATGAAAGAATAAGATTAAAGCTTGCGATGATTTAGATGGAGGTTCCGACGAAATGGCTGAGGAAATTTGAACTCCGGAAAAGAAAAGACGAACAACTTAGGGCCAAGAGATTATTCATCATGAACAATCTCCGAAGGAAGGAATTAATCAACTTGATGAAAGAAGAATAAGAATTACGTTATGCTTATCCTCATCAAATTTAATTGATGACAAGCGGATTTGGCACGCAACTTATTCTTCTTGAAAAGGATTAAGGGGGTATAGCACAAAACTTGAGAAAGTCTTCATGAACCATCGGTAGGATTGGAAAGAACGAATGGATTACAATGATAATCAAGGAAAAAGAATCTTGAACGAACCACCATAAGAATTGAAAAATGACTGATGAAAGAGAAAGAATCACCGGGAAGAATTAGAAGAACCAATATGCTAGAGGGGATTTAGATGCAAAAGAACAAAGAGATCAAGAGCTAATTAAAGAACACTTGAACGAAGCACCGGGATAATTGGATAACGGTAGCTGAAAAGTGAGGACGAAGAATTCTTCTGGAATGACGGGCTCCAGTGAAAAGAAATGGAAAAACAACATCTGACATACTCCGGATGGGTAAGGAAAAGAATATCTGACCAATGGAATAATTCAAGAGGATTACATGAAACTAGAACCATGAAACTTCGAGAGAACGGGCAAAATTATGTGGAAAACTCTTCTTCGATCTTCAAATGACGATGAGAAACACCACCAAAATTACTGAGATACACTGGGAGAATGAAAAGCGAAGAGGTTGAGCCAACAATGAAAAGAATTTGAAATTGATCTTGGAAAAGATCTTACTGATGAAATTCATACTTACGTCATACTTCGAAAGGGATTTGAGAATAGCTCCGGGAAATCAGAAGAGTCAGGTAAGATCCTGGGAAAAGACCTGTGGGTTAGGGCCCACTAAAGAGAAAAACACCGTTGAAAAGGATTGTTGAAAAGATAGATGATGCACCGGAACAATTGAAATATTTGAATTAGGTGACAACCTCGAATTACTTGGAACACCGACGAATCTCTTGAGATGTCTTGAACACTCCGGAAGGATAAACTGACGAGAGGCGAACGAGCAGAAAAAACACTTGATCCAAGGAAAAGAATGTGATCAACCCGAAAAACTTGAATTGAGTCCATCGGAAAAAGAAAGGAATGAAGAATGGCGAACGAGACGAGGATTCACCGGTAGAAATAATTGAGGGAAGACTGAAGAGACTCCACACAAATGGAATTGATGCTCAAAACAGACTCAGGCTCCGGGAAGAAGAGGGTGGGAGGGCGGGAAAACAAAGGCAACTTTGAAGGGAGAACCGACGAATATCTTGAAGAGAAAACACCGGTTGAAAATCATTGAGGAAAATAACAAAGACTTCGCACTAGTAGGATGGCTACTCGATTACGGACTCAGACTCCGAGATGAAAAAGGGGTGGGCGGGTGGAAAAAAACAACAACTGAGGACTGAACTTGCAAAAACGGAGAGGGTCGAATCACCTTGATGAAAAATGCACCAGATGCAAAGAGCTGAGGAACAACGATCGAAAAACCAACTGCGTGATCCTAAAGAAAATTTGAAGTGGAAGAGGAGTAATTCAAAACACCTACGTCAAGATTCCTCACCAGAGCGACGACGGGGCTGAGGAGTAAAAAGAATTCCTACTCTCCGATATAACTAGACTCCGAAATCAGTTTTTTTCTAGACTTAATAGCGGCCAAGCTACACGATCAAACAAGGGGGGCTCCTAAGGTCGGTCGAGGCTCTGATACCAACTTGTCACGCCCAATATGCGATACTATCCTTAAGAGACTCGAAGGTCCCATCAAGGATAGAACCGCATATTGATACGCTTTTGCAAGGTGGATATCATTACATCAGCATTACATAATAGATAGGGATACATACATAAGGCATCCAATGCCACACGAATACAACATCATCTTACATAAGAACACCATCTGACTACGGAAGAAACACAAACAAAAACTCAAACGACATCCACCACCTTTAGCCTGTGCCGACACCTTAACCTATCCCCTGATTGAAGAAGAAGCAGAAGAAGAACTCCAAAACAAGTAACATCGCTCTCGCATGAAGATCATCACATAACCTATACCTGCAACTGTTGTTGTAGTAATCTGTGAGCCACGAGGACTCGGCAATCCCATTACCATGGGTATCAAGACTAGCAAAGCTTAATGGGTAAGGAAGGGGTAAAGTGGTGAGGTTGCAGCAGCGACTAAGCATGATATGATGGCTAACATACGCAAATAAGAGCGAGAAGAGAAGCAACGGAACAGTCATGAAGCTAGCAATGATCAAGAGGTAATCCTGAACTCCTACTTACATCAAACATAACCCAAAACCGTGTTCACTTCCCGGACTCCGCCGAGAAGAGACCATCACGGCTACACACACAATTGATGCGTTTTAATTCGAATCTGGTGTCAAGTTATCTACAACCGGACATTAACAAATTCCCATCCGCCACATAACCGCGGGCACGGCTTTCGAAAGATAATACCTTGCAGGGGTGTCCCAACTTAGCCCATGATAAGATCTCGCAATCAACAAAGGATATTCCTTGTCCCAGGAAGACCCGATCAGTCTCGGAATCCCGGTTACAAGACATTTCGGTAATGGTAAAACAAGACCAGCAAAGCCGCCCGATGCACCGACAGTCCTGATAGGAGCTGCACATATCTCGTTCTCAGGGCAACACCGGATAAGTCAAGCTACGAGTAAAACCAGACTTCGAGTTTCCCCGAGGTGGCCCCGCAGGTTGCTCGGTTCGGACCAGCACTTAGAGAAGCACTGGCCCGGGGGGGGGGGCTAAAATAAAGATGACCCTTGGGTTAATTACTCCCAAGGGAAAGTGTCGGGGATATACCCCGTGCTATGACCCAGCTGGAGTTGTAAACCGGCTGGGACTTGGTAAACCGGCCGATGGTAAACCGGTGGAGAGTTAAGACAGAGAGTCAAGATAGATGGCTAAGACAGACGGTAAACCGGCTGGTGGTAAACCGGCAGACAATGTTAAACCGCGCATAATGTTAAACCGCACACAATGTTAACTGGGTTGTCAGGAGTTATGAAGCCCGAGATGTTATGAAGCACAAGATGTTAAGAAGCCCATGAAGATAAGTTAGAATAGTTAAGTCTTAAGTCCGAGTTGGACTCTACATGTAACCCGCCTCTTCAACATATATAAGGAGGGGTAGGGCTCCCCAAAGAGGGACAAGCTACAAGCAAGAAAAAACAATCTTAGGGCTAGACACAAAGAGGAGAGCCGGTTTACGGCGACACCCTCGTGATGATAATGAGACCTAGCCTCAAACAACATGTAGGGTTTTTACCGGATGATGTTTCCCGGGGCCCGAAGCTGTCTAAATCCCTGTCTTGTGTTGTGTCTCTCGATTCCGCTCAACCCCTCTCAAGCTACCACATAGATGCGTTGGACTCGCGACTAAGTCCTGACACTAAGGACATCTGCCGTGACAATTCCACGACAGTTGGCGCCCACCATGGGGCGAGGCGTACGGTGGTGATGAGTTCTTGGAGGGATCTCTTCCCGGGATTGAGAAGTTCGCTGTTGGCCGGATGAAAAATTCACAACAGCACCAAGTTCATCGGCCGGAATAAGAAAAGTTTTATTAGTGACGTTCAACAAAAGCGAGCGTGGAGGAGATCAAGAGCAGTTGCATGAAGAGATGCCGGGTGATAAAAAAACATGGCGATTTATGTCTACTACCGATAAGCAGCAACCACATTGCTGTGTTGATTGGCTGAGATTGATAGCACTTGAGATCCAAAAAATTGATTCATCCTCTAATTGGAAGTATCGATGCTACACCTGTTTGGAAGAGTCAAAGGTTATCATCAGAGAGTCCCAAAAGACATTGGATAGAAATTGTGCCTTATCGGCTCGTGCATATACAAGTAAAAGGGAAATTCCAAGTCGCCGAGGGCTCGAGCAGCATGTTACGATCCGGATTCAGAAATCGGTCATAACCCGGATTCAATCGCCAATGCGTGTCCTCTAAGGCTCCGACTTCGAGTCGCCCTCTAGCTCCGTCCGCGCCGGGTTTGCGCTGTCCCGCTCGAGTCGCCAAGACCGTTAGCAACCCAGAGGGAGTCACGAGTGTCGATTGGAAAAAGGCAATCATGACCACGACCCGGAGAAGGACTCAGACTACCGTCGGATCGCCTCCTCTGGTTTCCGCCGGATTAATGGCCGCTTCGCGCCGAACCGAGTTATGACCGCGTGTCGGTGTACTAGAGTAGGGGTACCCTAGTACACCGAACTCGTGCATGGACAGTTGCAGCGCCCCACGGCCGGGCCGGCCTGATGGCCACCAAGATCCTCAGCGGCTCCCTTGGGGCCATTCAAGAACAAAGTAGTCAAGACCCCGGCAAGAGAAGCTTGCCGGGAAGGCCACCCAGGGCGCAAAAGAAACGAGGCCCCGGCAAGAGGAGCTTGCCGGGAAGGCTTGGCGGGCGCTGAACCCCCAAGCGCGACAAGGTTCCCGCCGCGGCAAGGCGCTTGCCGGGGCGGGCGACCTCTCTTCATCTCCGCTCCAGCTCACCCGCCAACGTGTCACCACGGGGCTCTCCCGAGTACGCGTGTCGACGGGCTGTGCAGCCAGCGGGGAGTAGCGACAGACGGTGCTGACAAGCCACCATCGTGGCGGACGGAGGCGCACTTAACGGTCCCTGTTACACTGTTCGGGCGACTGAGACGGGCATTGATGACTCTTGTCCCTTGCCGTCAGAGTTAGGTATAGGTTACTGTACACTGTACAAAGCGGTGTACCAACCTAGGTTTTTACCATTGTGACCTTGTCTACTTGCCACATGTGGTAGCCCCTTGAGCCTATAAAAGGAGGCCCGAGGGCAACGTAGAGGGGGTTCGATTCGGCTGGATTTCTAGTCTAGCTCCAGCTTAGTTCATCACACTCAAGCTAGGTCTTGTAGCCCGCATTCCTCCATAGCAAGAACACCAGATAATCCACAAAGCAGCAGTAGGAGTATTATCTCTCCGGAGAGCTCCGAAGCTGGGTAAAAACCCTCTCGTGCACATCGCCTCGACCCGCTCTTTGTGCAGTCTCCGCCCCCCTCCGAACCACAAAGGGACCCAGGTCCCGTAGGTGCTCGCGGGGCACGATCAGCTCTTCACCCTCGACATCTTTGGCGCGCCAGGTAGGGGGCGCGTCGAGGCTGTGCGAATCCGGTCCGGCGGTCGCACTAGCAACTCCATCAACGTCTTCGTCGACATGGCGCCGAAGAAGAAGCCTTCGGCAAGCTGAGCCGTCCGCTGTCGAACCCACCACCACCGGAGCCATCGGGTGGTGGGGAAACGCCGCGGAGGGACCGGCGTTGCCGAGAGCCCACGATGCCGTCGGACAACGCGGCGCGGGCGTCGGCGTCCGAATCTGCACCGCGTCCATCGCAGGAGGCGCGGGACAGGCAGCGTCATGATACCCGCGGCACCATACGATCTTTGGATCAAGGCCAAGCTGGAGGATCTCGAGGCCCTCGAGACCCGCATGCACCTCAGCATGCCGGCACGAGTGGGGTACGGTCGCTGGGGCGGGATGCTGCTCCTCCTAACTTGGTTAGGAGTCCGAGCATATCCCGTTCTTCGCTCCGTACGCCCTTGCCGCCAACCACGCCGGCGGAAGCCTTGGCGAGAGCTTCGCCATTACTAGACTACCCTCCGACGGCCGATAAGGCCGACGCAGTGGAGGGCCACAATTCAGAGTCTCATCGGCCGCTTAACGGCGACGCCCCGGCAACCGAAGCGCCGCAACCGCGGCGGGGCGACAAGGCGCGAGCCGATGGTGACGAGACTTGCGGGGGTGCGCCCACCGTACACTCCCCTTCCCGAAGGCCAAGATCGCCGACTCGCCGGATCCACCTCGACAGCGACTCCACAGCATCATCGGATCCGTGAACTCGCCGCGACCAGCACCAAGTTCTTCGGGAACGGCAAGAAGAGGACGCTCGAACCCGTATCGAGCGCCGAAGAGAAGCGCGTCGTCAATCTGACCAACGCGCCGGGCCCACTGTCGACATGCACGCGCCAGGGGAACCAGGCGACTTGCCGTACGCGGTGGGTTGCCCCGCGTTCACTCGTGAGCTGCGGCAAGTTCGGTGGCCCGACAAGAAAAACTTCAAACCAGACGTGCCGGAGAAGTACGACGGCAGGACGCACCCGTCGGAGTTCCTCAGCATCTACACCATCGCGGTGCAAGCTGCGGGGGCGAGACGACAAGATCCTCGCCAACTACTTCCCCTTGGTGCTCAAGCCAAACGTCAGATCTTGGCTCATGCACTTGCCGGATGGCTCTATTTCTTCTTGGGCAGATTTGTGCCATCAGTTTGTTGGCGCCTTCACAGGCGGCCACAAGCCTCATGGCCAAGAAAGTGATCTCCACCTGCTTGCCCAGAAGGAGGGGGAGTCTCTGCGCAAATTTATCCAGAGATTCACCGGGTGCACTATAACATCCTGCACGCCCACCTGCTGCAGTGATTAGTGCATTCCATCGTAATGTGCGAAATCGCAGGATGAGGGAGGAGATGGCGATGTGCAAAGTGAAAGACGCCGTGAGCTCTACGCCCTGGCCGACAAGTGTGCACGCTCTGAAAAAGGAAGAAGGCTCCCAGGAGAGAGTGTGGGAGCAGAGTCTGACAGTGAGGGGACCGCCCCGGCAAGGAATAGCCGGCGGCGGAACAACAGGAAGAAGAAAAACCAAGAGGTACTAGTTGTCGAGCAGTCCGGCAAGGATGGTGCCGCCAACCAAGCCAAGGCCGGTGGCTCCGGCAAGGAGGTTGCCGTTGACACCGACCGCCAAGCTGTGGCGGCCGCCGACAAGCCTGGTAGCTCCAACAAACAGTACTGTAAAATTCACTGCACTAAGGGCCATGATCTCCAGAGCTGCAAGAAAGTCGAGCAGCTTGTTGAGCTACAGAAAGCTGAATACGAGCGGCGGGACAAGGAGAAAGCCCAAGAAGGTGCAGGTGCAGCAAGTAAGAAGAGACCCGGTCGGGGAGGACGCCAAGGGCAGGCCAAGCAGCGGCAAGGAGATGACCTCCCGTGGCCGCGACAAAGAAGAAGATGAAGATGAAGATGACGAGGACTATGAAGATGATGAAGCTGATGAGCAGGAGTTTCAAAAGGAGACGGAGGTCCTTTGCGTCGACGGTGGTGCGTCCCTGCATACCTCACACCGCCAACTTAAGCAATGGATGCGTGAGGTCAACACAGCAGAACCATCCATAGAGTCACGCAAACCTCTGAAGTGGTCCAGCACGCCCATCATCTTTGACATTGGGGATCACCCTGATCGCATCACTGCGGTCGGGTGTTTGGCGATGTTGGTCTCACCAACCATCCGCAACCTCAAGGTCACAAAGATGCTGGTTGACGGCGGGGCCGGCCTGAATTTGATCTCCTCCACAGTGCTCCAGAAACTTCAAATCCCTGACAAAGCAAGCTCAAGAAACCGGGTACTTTCCAAGGAATCAACCCAGAAGGAGCAAGCCCAAGGGAAGATCACGTTGCCGGTAACCTTCGGCAAGGAGCTCAACTTCAGAACTGAGAGGGTCACGTTCGACGTCGCCGATTTCCCATTGCCCTACAATGGCATACTTGGCCGTCCGGCACTCGCCAAGTTCATGGCCGCCTCTCACTATGCATGCAACCTACTCAAGATGCCTGGCCCGATAAGTATCATTTCTGTCCATGGCGACAAGAAAGATGCACTTATCTGCGCCAACAAGATTTACCGGGATGCAGCAGCCGCGACAGATAACAAACCACTTACCGCTGAAGCTCCCGGGGCGAAGAAGAAGACCACAAGGTCCGGCAAGAGCACTGTTGCCCACTCCGGCAAGCGCACCTCTTCGGAGTGCCGCGCTACCGTCGAGGACGCACCATCGAGCTCCACCGGCAAGTGCAACAAGACAATGACAGCTCCACCAAAGACCAAGAAAGTGCCCGCCAAGGAGGACGGCGCTGATGGTACCTTTACCATTAGTGCCACGCTTGATCCTAAATAGGAAGGCGAGCTCGTTGCTTTCCTGCGGGCGAATGTCGATGTGTTTGCATGGCAACCATCCGATATCCCCGGTGTTCCTGTGAAAGTAATTGAGCACCACCTAGCTGTTCTGTCCTCACGCCGCCCGTCAAGCAAAGAGTTAGGAAGGTGCAAAGGAGCGCCAAGAGTTCATAGCGGAAGAAATCAAAAATTGGAAGCAGCAGGGCTTGTCGAGGAGTCCTCCACCCCACGTGGCTGGCCAATCCGTAGTGGTACGCAAGGCTAATGGGAAATGGAGACTTTGTATTGACTTCAGAATTTAATAAAGCTTGTCCCAAGGACCCATTTCCCTTGCCGCGATCGACCAGATTGTTGACTCCACGGCTGGATGCGATCTGCTTTCATTTCTTGATGCATATTCAGGATATCATCAGATCTTCATGGCAGAAGAGGATGAAGAGAAAACTGCATTCATCACACCATGTGGCACGTATTGCTTTATACGGATGCCTTTCGGTTTGAAGAATGCTGGTTCAACCTTTGCAAGGGTAGTCCATGATGCTTTTGGACCACAGATACGTAAATGTAGAAGCCTACATGGATGACATAGTGGTCAAGAACAAGCACAGAGCGACTCTGATTCAGGATTTGGATGAGACGTTTGCAAACCTACGCAAGATCAACCTCAAGCTCAACCCCGAGAAGTGCGTGTTTGGAGTCCCTTCCGGCAAGCTTCTCGGGTTCTTTGTATCTCAGCGGGAATTGAAGCCAATCCCGACAAGATCAAGGCCATTGAGCAGATCGAAGCACCAAAGCGCGTCAAGGACGCCGTGGAGGCTTGCCGGTTGTGTGGCTGCTCTCAAAGAGTTCATCTCTAAGTCTGCTGAGCGCCGCCGTTTTTCAAGATTTTGAAAAAGGCAGGTCCAATGAAATGGACTCCCGAAGCGGAGGCTGCGCTGCAGGACTTGAAGGGATACCTGTCCTCCACTCCAATACTTGTCGCACCTAAACCGCAAGAGAAGTTGCTGCTGTATATAGCGGCGACCAATCAAGTGGTTAGTGCTGCGTTAGTAGCAAAGAGGGAGGCAGATGATGAGCCGGCAACCGAGGTAGGTGCGTCCAGCGACAAGCGGGGGGCTTCGCCGTCAAGCTCCGGTCCCGACAACGACGGATCAGCGCAGGGTTGCGACAAGATATGAAAGAAGATGGTGCAGCGCCCAGTCTACTTTGTCAGTTCCCTTCTGCAGGGGGCTAGATCAAGGTACTCTGGTGTGCAGAAGCTGCTTTTCGGCCTGCTCATGGCCTCGAGAAATCTGCGCCATTACTTCCAAGCACATGAGATAACAGTCGTCACTTGCTTCCCACTGAAGAGGATATTGCAAAATCCAGAGGCAACAGGCAGGATTGTTGAGTGGGCACTGGAACTGTCAAGCTTTGGTCTCAAGTTCGAAAGTACTTCAACTATCCAGAGCAGGGCATTGGCAGAGTTCATAGCAGAATGGACGCCAACGCAAGATGAAGAAATTCCAGAGACGAGCATCCCCGTCAAGGAGGCAAATAAAGAGTGGCTGATGTACTTTGACGGTGCCTTCTCGCTGCAAGGCGCCGGTGCCGGCGTGCTGCTTATCGCACCCACCGGAGAGCACCTCAAGTACATAGTCCAGATGCACTTTCCCAAGGAACAAGCAACAAACAATACTGCAGAGTATGAAGGGTTGCTTGCCGGTCTCAGGATTGCGGTGGACCTTGGGATTAAGAAGCTCATTGTTAGGGGAGACTCACAACTGGTCGTCCGCCAAGTAAATAAAGATTACCAGAGTCCGTTGATGGAAGCATACGTCGATGAAGTGAGGAAGCTGGAAGAGCATTTTGAAGGCCTGCAAATGGAACACGCTCAAGAGCATGTAATGATATAGCTGATGGCCTCTCCAAATGTGCCGCACTTAAGTTGCCTGTGGAACCAGGGATTTTTGTGCTCAAGCTGACTTAGCCAACCATGACACCATCAACAGGGCAGTGCAAGAAGAGATAATTGTTTTCAGGCGAATACTTTCCTGCAGAGCTCTCCGAAGCCGCCTCCAAGAAGGTCCCTAGTACCTTTGCATATATCTCTTAGGAGCAGTCTGCTCCGGCATACCACGCAGTTTGTATCGTTGAAGCAACGCTCCCGACAAGCTTAGCTCCGGCAAGCTTGACGGGGATCATCGAGCTCCGGCGGACCAGCGGGTCCTTGCCATAGAAGCTGATGGTCCCGCAGTGACAGATGAGCCTTTAGTCCTTGTTGTCGAGCCACAGGTTCCAACATGGGCACAGCGGATCGTCCATTTCCTTCAGACAGGAGAACTTCCCGAAAAGCAAGAAGAAGCGGAAAAAGTAGCCCGGCAGTCAAGTATGTACCAGTTTGTTGATAACATCCTGTACAGAAGGAGACTCAACGGGGTGAAATTGAAGTGTATTTGCCGGGAAGATGGATGTTGTTGCTGGCGGAGATACACGGAGGCATATGTGGTCACCACATTGGCGCAAGAGCACTTGCCGCAAAGCTTTCCTAAGCAAGGTTTCTTCCGCCGAAGCCCTCCGTGATGCAACCGCATTGCAACCAAGTGTGAAGCGTGCCAGTTCCATTCAAGACAGATACACCAGCCAGCTCAAGCTCTCCAGACGATCCCTTTATCCTGGCCCTTCTCGGTCTGGGGGCTCGACATCCTCGACCCCTTCCCCCGAGCAGTCGGGGGCTTTGAGTACTTGTACGTCGCAATCGACAAGTTCACAAAGTGGCCGGAAGTGGAACCAGTGAGGAAGGTGACAACCTGATCAACCGTCAAGTTCTTCAGTCAATTGTTTGCCGCTTTGGGATTCCTAATCGGATCATCACCGACAACGGCACACAGTTCACGAAGTCGCACCTTCATGCAAAGACGCCCAAGATCTTGGCGCCAAGATCTGCTTTGCTTCCGCTGCTCATCCGAGAAGCAACGGTCAAGGTAGAGGGCAAACGCTGAAGGGCTGCAAGGACTCAAGACCGTAACTTTCGACAGTGCTGCACAAAGCGGAAGGAACTGGATCGAGGAGCTGCCGGTGGTTCTTTGGTCGATCAGACGACGCCAAATCGAGCCATCGCCGACACCCTTTGCTCTAGCTCTACGGAGCAGAGGCAGTTCTCCCCACGGAACTCAGATACGGGTCACCTCGAGTGCTCGCTTATGATGAGCTTGAGCAAGAGCAGCTGTTGCAAGATGACGCTACGCTCCTCGAGGAAGATCGTCTTCGTGCTGTCAGTATGAGCTGCTCGTTACCGACAAGCTTTGCGCCGCTACCATAGCCGCAGTTAATGCCGGAAGCTTCAAGGAAGGCGACCTTGTTCTTCGCCGCTCAATCCGCCAAGAATTCCAACAAGTTGACGCTTGAAGTGGGAAGGCCCTTATCGGGTAAAACGAGTCACTAGGCCCGGCACTGTCCGCCTTGAGACCGAAGACGGCTTTCCGGTGAGCAATTCCTAGAACATAGAGCATCTTCGCAAGTTTTACCCATGAGGCGCGGTTGCTGGAACCCGTTCCGGCAACCAACCTTTTGTACAAGTCTTGCCGCTGTTGCATGTAATCCTTTGTACAAAGCCGGGCGCAGACCCCGTGCATCAGTAAAGCCTATGGTTGCGCACATTTTTGTTAAATACATGCTTTTATAATCAAATATGCATGTGTTTACTAACATCTTGTGCAGCACCCACACCCGTGTTTATAGTGAGCTATTTGGCTCCATAACTTTCTTTTCTCTTCTTTCTTCTCAAACAAGAAGAAGGTTCATCCACCCACAAGTTAACCGGGGGGAGAGGAGGAGATAGTGGTGTGGGCGTCGCTCGAGGAACTGTCGCCTTGCCGGAAGACGGACAACAGAAAAGCTAAGTTGCTAAGTTTAAGCGACCAGTTTTAAAATTTCAAGTTATCTTCCTCGAACGATAGTACTTTGTATGGAAAACCTGTGCGTGGAGGAACCAAATCGTGACTGGTCGCGCCCTTACTTTGTTTCGAGTCCGCTCAACAACTTAAGTGAGCTGCGACTAGTCCGCGACGAGGTTGCTTGTCGGTAGCGACCCCGCCAAAGCAGGCATTGAAGTTCAAGACTTTCGGCGCTCGTGGCAAGGTTGCCTGCACCGACAAGTTTCCCTGAAAGCGTAGGGTAAAAACATACGAGGGAAGAAATCGAGTAAAGGAAATAACGTTGCATTCGGTTGCCTAAGATAGTATATATTGCAAAAATAACCTATCATGGCACGAGCTAAATTGTTCTCGGAACCGAAATAACAGCAAAGAGAAGAAAGGTGCGCCGGCGTCCAAGCCCCGGCAAGCTAGAGTTGCCCGGGGGCTGCGGCAAGCCAGAGTTGCCAGGGGCTGCGACAAGCCAGAGTTGCCGGAGGTTGTGATATCAGATAAGCCCTTCGCCTTTCTTCAAACATCCCTCTTTCATTAAAAGCATTCTACTCGGATACAGTCCGTGGAGAGTGAAAAACAGGAAAGAGAGGATTACAAATTCTTAAGCGCAGATAAGGCCCGAAGGCTTACAAATTAAAAAGATAAGATGCCCGTAATCCCTTTTCTGTCCCTATCTTCAGGAGGTAGGTTAAGGAGGCGGGAAGGGCAAAAGGAGCGCCTACGCGAGCTACAGGTGCCAGAAGGCACCAAGGGAACATGCCGGGGGCTCTCCAAAGGCTTGACGGGGACGGCGGCGACGGAAGCAGAGCTCGAAGACGGGGCGGCAGGATGTCAGAACGCTGTCGAGGGCACTACGCCCTCGTACTCCGACTTGACGGCCTTGTCACCATCCCTCTTCCCCTTCCGCAGCCTCCCCTACTTCAGCCGCCCAAGGAGACGACCCCGGGGAGTTCAAGGAGCCGGCGACGCGGATGATGGGGTCGCCGGTAACGCGCGGAGCGGCGCCCGACAACTAGTTGGGCCCGCTACTCGCCGCCGCTGTCGCTCTCCTCCTCGTCACTCGCCGAGGAGGAATCTTCGCTGTCGGAGGAGCTATCCATGCAGCACCTCGCCCGAAAGTGCCAAGATCCTCAAGACCTTGACGGAGAGGAGATCACCCTCCATTAACTTAAAATGGAGGGTAAACCCCGCCAAAGAGGTTGTGGATGCGGGCGAACGTCTTCCACCCACGATCAAGGTACATCACATTAGGGGCTGGGAATACAACGCGGACTCGCGTACCGCTGATCCCACAGCCCCTCATGTGCAACCTTAACGTCTCGGGCGGATCCGACTCCATCGCCATCGCGAACGGAGCTGGAAGCCGGAGACGACGACGAGGCGCCCGGCGCAGCTTGACGAAGAACTCGCAGGGGTCGTCCCCCGTATGGACCGCCGCGGGGAAAGGAGTCGTCGGCGGGGGCGGAGATGGCGCGCCGCCCCGCCCGCCTCTTCCCCGAGCGCCTCGGGCTCGTCCACGGCCTTGCCCCCGGGGAGGAACCGCCGACGGAGGCGGAGACGGCGCACCGCCTCGCCCGCCTCTCCCTCGGGCTCCTCGGCCTCGTCCACGACCTCGCCCCCTCCCTCTTCCCCTCGCGGCTGGCTCAGCCACCACGGGTGTGGGATTGGGAGGGGTGCGATGCCCAGCTGCAACCCTCGCCGCCACCGACGAAGAACCAAGGTTCCCCTTCTCCATGAGGAATGGGAGAAAGGGGAGCAAGAAGCTGAAGGGAGGAAGGATGGGAGAATACGTGCTTCTGCGTTCCCCTTCCGTCCCCCTTAAAAGGAGCAAAGTTGGGGGCTCGGCCGCCCCGCTCGACGAATCAAGGCACAGGAAGAGCAGGGAATCAGGGCAGACCTGCTGCCTCTGCTCGAGACGGCCCAGTATCCCACTTCCACCGTCCGTGACCCCATGTGCATGGGAACCACGTGGCGGAGATGCAGAACTGAGGCGACAGATGAGGCGACCTCTCACGCCGCCCACTTCGCCCACGACTCCACAATTAACGCGCGCCATTACAGAGGAACGCGGTAGACACGTGCCGTTCGTGGGAGACGTGGTGGGTCCAAGGCAAGTAACAGCGTAATCAAGACCACGCACGCCCGTGCACTGTTTTGGGCCTGGCCCAACAGAGCTTGGCGCCGTGTGTGGCCCAGGCCCGGGGGCTCCTGTCGATGTACTAGAGTAGGGGTACCCTAGTACCCCGAACTCGCACCAGACAGATTGCAGCGCCCACGGCCGGGCAACTGATGGCCACCAAGATCCTCGCCGCTCCCTTGGGGCCATTCAAGAACAAAGTAGTCAAGACCCCGGCAAGAGAAGCTTGCCGGAAGGCCACCCAGTATAAAAGAACGAGGCCCCGGCAAGAGGAGCTTGCCGAAGGCTTGGCGGGCGCTTGAACCCCTGCCGACAAGGTTCCCGGGCCAAGGCAAGGCGCTTGCCGGGCGGGCGACCTCTCTTCATCTCCGCTCCAGCTCACCCGCCAACGTGTCACCACGGGGCTCTCCCGAGTACGCGTGTCGACGGGCTGTGCAGCCAGCGGGGAGTAGCGACAGACGGCGCTGACAAGCCGCCATCATGGCGGACGGAGGCGCACTTAACGGTCCCTGTTATAATCGTTTCGGGCGATCGAGACGGGCATTGATGACTCTTGTCCCTTGCCGTCAGAGTTAGGTATAGGTTACTGTACACTGTACAAAGCGGTGTACCAACCTAGGTTTTTACCATTATGACCTTGTCTACTTGCCACATGTGGTAGCCCCTTGAGCCTATAAAAGGAGGCCCGAGGGCAACGTAGAGGAGGTTCGATTCGGCTGGGTTTCTAGTCTAGCTCCAGCTTAGTTCATCACACTCAAGCTAGGTCTTGTAGCCCGCATTGCTCCCTAGCAAGAACACCAGATAATCCACAAAGCAGCAGTAGGAGTATTATCTCTCCGGAGAGCTCCGAAGCTGGGTAAAAACCCTCTCGTGCGCATCGCCTCGACCCGCTCTTTGTGCAGTCTCCGCCCCCCTCCGAACCACAAAGGGACCCAGGTCCCGTAGGTGCTCGCGGGGCACGATCAGCTCTTCACCCCCGACACCGCGGGCCATGGTTTCACTTTCCATCGCGGCAACCCGCCTTTAGTTCCTGCCGCGCCGTAAACCTCCGTCGCCCCTTGCCGGGTCAACCGCTCGCTGGCGTGTCTCCGTCGACCGGCTTGAGCCACCCCGACCTCGGCTCCGACCTCAAGTCGCCTCCCCCGTGACCCGGACTCCTCCATGAAGGCCGGCTGTCTCGCACCAGACTACTACAGCCACGGCCGCGCAGCGTCAAACCGGCCTGCTACCATCACTACATTATCAAACCGCCAGACCTGTTTCTTCTGAGCTGACTCCAATCCATCATCCCTGCTACTTGCTGAAGTTGCCGCTGCCCTGGCCGCTTGGTCGGTTTCAAGCCGTCCGCCTCTCCGGGTTGACATCCACAACAACAACTCACCTTGCCGGATTAACACCACGCGGCTGGAGCGTGGTTCAACCCGCCGTCCGCCGCGTGCCCAGGTTAACACCATGCCACTGAAGATCACCGACCCCACGCCCGTGGAATCGCTAGCCTGTCATGCCGCGGGGTTACCACACCTCGTCCCGGCAACCTGCCCTGGCCGCTTCACCGGCTGCGCCCGAGCCACGCGGCTGTGACTTGCTCTGCCTTGAGCCGCTGCCGGATCATCGCCGACCTTGGGCCCGCTTGAACCGTCCCGTTGAGCCGCTGTCGCGGCCCTGGCCGGCCTCGCGCCCCGTGCCCGGCGTCAAGCTTCCACCGAAGCCGCTTTGAGCCGGGCCAGCCTTGCCTTGGGGCCAATCTGCTCCTCTTCCGAGGCTCGCCGCTACCCGCCTCCGCCTTGTAAGATGCCCGGCCCAGCCGCCGTTACAACTTCACCGAGCACCACTCTGGGTTACCTCTGCTAGATTCCTTCAAGCCACCGCAGGCCCGAATTGTTGCCTTCGTTGTAAAACCGCCAGCCGGTTTTTATCTGTTTTGTGCTGCCTCGGACTGCTCTTCACTGATCCCGCTTCATCTTCGGCCCGCGCGGCCAGTCCACCTCCTTGTCGAAACCGCCGCTGTGGCCATGGCTAACCTGCCTCCAAGTCACCACGAGTGGCCGTTCCGCTCCAATCGGCTGCGGCCCAGCCCTCGTCACGCTCATCATCCGCTCGTACAGCATGATAAGAACATGCACGTGAATCAAGACTAATCGAGCACACGCACCTGAATCAAGCGTTCACAATGCCTGGTTGACGGAAAAGTGCAAGCCTGATGGATTCCCATGATCCTCCACGTGAAGAGACATTAACTATCACTCCTTGCTCGCAAAATTCCAAGGAAGTATAACTACTGTACATGCATGGAGGGAATATAACCACTGTACATGCATGGACTCCTGACTTGCTACGAGCTGTAAACCGCCTCCTATGAGCTGCCGCAAGTCGCCGAGACTGATAAGTTTCCTGCTACTAATTCAACTTGTACGTGGAGGTGGAGACCGGTTCATTTACAATCTGCCAAGACGGACGCGAACATCCGCTTCGTTAGTGCTGTCAATCTGCAAGTCGCCTCAGACACACGCCTTTGCTCGCGGGCTTGCCAGCGTTGAGCCGCTGCTGCGTTCTCGCCGCCGCTACGGTCTGCTTTCGCCATCCCGGCCTTACTCCAAGCCAACCCTGTTTCGCTTCTGCAGAGTGTCGTGTCACACAGCTGCTTTACGACATCCGCTACTCGTCTTCGCTGCGTGCCCACGATGCCATTGCTATTGAAGGCTATTGACAGGGAAGGGCTCGGCTGGAGGGTCAAGAAAATCCCACGCCGCTGGACAGAGGACTCTGTCAAGTGATACATACATTATATTTGAGGTGACTCCTAATTCAGGAATCAAGGGCATTTGTTTCAAGGATTTTTCCTCCTAACGTTATCAGCAAAGTGGGCATGGACCAAGGGCACTGCGCGCGTAGCTCGACCACTGTCAACACCGTCATTGTGCTGCATGAGTCATCATGATTCGCGCAGACTCAGGCTCCTACCTATGACGTCGCTGACCCGCCGCTTGCTCCTGTCCATAATAAGAATGAGCAGAAATAAAAGCTGCTGTACGGACAATTTGAGATTGATGGAGTTGATGGGAAAAAGCAACGGATTTATTACAATACATATTTCCCTGTCAAAACTGGCGAGTCAACATTTGCATGGCTGTAACATTACTGGAGTTATCTGCGGACGCTACTAAGGACCATTGGTCGTCCAACAAATCAGGTGATATCATTCTAAGTGTATTTTATTAGCACGTATTGTTTGACAAAAAATAGTTACTCTGGCCTGCGATATTTTTTGATGCAGGACAATTGTTCATTACAAATGAGGCGTTATATTATGGATACGAAGCACGCGCTAGCAACATTCTGCACCGGTGTTTCGTCCGTGTTATACCACCCGATGAACGGACGTGTGAAAACCGCCGCCATGTGATCCAGTCTACATCAACACATCGGGCCGCATCTGTTTGCATGAGCTATTTATTGAATAAAAAGCGATCATCGCTTGGGTAGCCTGGTTTTCTTCCAACAAATTGGAGGCAAATTATCATCAGCCGCTATCTGCGCTGGATGGATCAATGGACATGCGCACAAACCGCTGCCACTACAGTTTGGTCCACTTCAAAACAACCAGTTGAAAGGAACCATTGGCCGAGTTGCTGACACGGCCCATACGGGATCATTTATAATCCGCCGCAGTCACCTCAACCTTCTGTGGATTTACATCGCGTTATTAACACCGATGATATATACCTTCTGCTATGGTCAAGTACGGAGAATCTCAAAACAACTCCTTGAGTCGTCCTAAGACTCGGGGGCTACGATGATATGACTCAGCAAGTCTTGCCAGTTTCAGCAAATTCAAGTGCCCCAGGATGTTGAAGGGAAAGATAACCCGGTCCCAGAGGCTAATGTTATATTGATGAAAATTTAAAGGCCGTCAGAAATATTCCGACTCACAATGATGCTTCCGGTTTATAATCCGGTTCAAGGGAAATTTGTCTCCCACAAATCTTTGAAGCACTCAATATCCGGTTTAATGTCCGGTTCAAGAAGGATTTATCTCTTGCAAAAAGTTAAAGGGTGCCAAAGAGGACCTGCTGCCATGATGCGCGGTTCAAACATGGGTATCATGCCTCATTGGCTTATCATATTATTGATCACTTGGGGACTTTGTCATGTCTGAACCATAGTCACGCCTCTTGATCGGCCTAGTGCCACATCATCACTTGGGGGCTTTGGTCGAACCCGAACCATCGCTACACCTCTTGATCGGCGTAATGCCAACACATCATTTGGGGACCTGGCTGACTTGAACCATAGCTACGCCTTTTTGGGTGCATGGTCTTGTCCGACCATGGTAATGCCACTTGATCGGCTCAAAGCCTCATTTGCAATGGTTTTATCTTTGTCTTTGCTTCTGTTTTTCTTTTGATAAAATATTTTTTCTGTTTCATTTTCACCCAACATTATTAAATCATGTTCAACTGTCAGTTACAGATTGATGAAACACGATTAAATCATAACCCGGAGACTATCAGCCCGGTTTGGTTTCGACTATAAGTCGCCAGTATATATTTGGATTGCTCCATTGGAATCATGCGCTCATAAATCATTGGATTATATTATTCAAATCTTTAAATAGCCAACATGGCTGGATTTTATTATGGTTATCGAATCAGATTACTATGATTAAGGTTTTCAAAGTCGCTTTAGCGCAAGGGCTATTATATTATCAATGGATATGATTTATTTTATAATTGAAGGAATAGTCCCAAGTCGCTGCAAGCTTACGACCCGGCACTTGGGGGCTACATTATTCAACTTAATATTATATCAAATATGCAAGTCTCATGTCGCTGCAAGCATGCACCATGACACTTGGGGGCTAATGAAAAGTAATTTTTATTAGTCTTTGAAGACCCGACTCATCACATCATAATGAGCCGGCCCTTGGGGGCTACCAATTGCTCCTGTTAACAATTCAAGGTACACAAATTTTCATCTACTATTGAAGGATCCACTGCTCAGTTGGTAAAGCACAAAAGCTCTCAACCTTATGGACGTGGGTTCACGCCCCATGATGGGAGTTACATAATATAATGTTATTCTCAATGAAGTATATATAAAGTCCCAGCTCAATATTATCTGACTGAGCCGGCCCTTGGGGGCTACACGCTGTCGTTACATTCTACATGATCCTATTTTCAAAGTCCCTGCTCATTATTTGCATAATGACCCGCCCTTGGGGGCTACACTGGTTGAAGTTTTATGAGCATCAGAAAGTACAAGTCCTGTGTTGTCGCAAGCATGACAACCCGACACTTGGGGGCTACATATGTGGAATACTCAGTTCTGGCTATTGATTGAGATGAACAACCTGGATTTCTTCAAGCTTGTGACATTCATATTGAAGCAAATCTTAAGCTGTTACTACGTTACCTTCTTAAGATTTGAGGGCTACAAGTGATAGGCATATAAGAGGTATATTTTCAAAAGCTGATGTTAACAAACATTTATGATCCGGTACCATCAATATTTGTAAACCGGCAAAGTTCTACATTCTTAAACCGGCTGAAGATCAGATGAGTATTTCAAAGACCAATATTTTTGTTAAGCATCGGGAGCTGAGTCAAAGAAGTTTTTCTTCACAATATTTCTCTGTGACAAACCAATGTCAGCAAATTGATTATGAAGCTGGCCTATTGACCCGGATTTTCTAGAAGGAAATGACAAGGATTTAAAGATGCTCAGGATCAGTTTAACATGGATAAATCCAAATTAAACTGGGCGCTAATGTAGGGGATATACCCCGCGGTATGACCCGGCTGGAGTTGTAAACTGGCTGGGACTTGGTAAACCGGCGGATGGTAAACCGATGGAGAGTTAAGACAGAGAGTCAAGCCAGATGGCTAAGACAGACGGTAAACCGGCTGGTGGTAAACCGGCAGACAATGTTAAACCAAAAGACAATGTTAAACCAAAAGACAATGTTAAACCGGCAGACAATGTTAAACCGGCAGACAATGTTAAACCGGCAAACAGTGATAACTGGGTTGTCAGGGGTTATGAAGCCCGAGATGTTATGAAGCCCAAGATGTTAAGAAGCCCATGAAGATAAGTTAGAATAGTTAAGTCTTAAGTCCGAGTTGGACTTTACATGTAACCCGCCTCTTCAACATATATAAGGAGGGGTAGGGCTCCCCAAAGAGGGACAAGCTACAAGCAAGAAGAAACAATCTTAGGGCTAGACACAAAGAGGAGAGCCGGTTTACGGCGACTCCCTCGTGATGATAATGAGACCTAGCCTCAAACATCATGTAGGGTTTTTACCGGATGATGTTTCCCGGGGCCCGAAGCTGTCTAAATCCCTGTCTTGTGTTGTGTCTCTCGATTCCGCTCTACCCCTCTAGAGCTACCACATAGATGCGTTGACCTCGCGACTAAGTCCTGACACTAAGGACATCTGCCGTGACAATTCCACGACAGAAAGGTAATAGGTGGTAGGCAAATGGTAAAACCAATGTTGGGCCTTGCTGGAGGAATTTTATTCAAGGCGAACTGTCAAGGGGGTCCCATAAATCACCCAACCGCGTTAGGGACACAAACTCCGGGAACATAATACCGATATGATGGAAACTAGGGCAGCAAGAGTGGAACAAAACACCAGGCATAAGGCCGAGCCTTCCACCCTTTCCCAAGTATATAGATGCATTAATTAAATAAGAGATATTATGATATTCCAACATAATCATGTCCATCATGGAGCAATCTTCAACTTCACCTGCAACTAACAACACTATAAGAGGGGCTGAGCAAAAGCGGTAACATAGCCAAACAACGGTTTGCTAGGAAGGGTGAAAAAGGTTAGAGGCTGACATGGCAATTTGGGAGGCTTGAAGAGCAAATGATAGGTAGCGCAGCAAAGTGATAGAATGAAGCAACTAACATAGCAATGATAGTAGTGAGATCCACGGTAGCGGTCATCTTGCCTGAAATCCCGCTAGGAAGAAGAACGAGTCCATGAAGAAGATGAAGCCACGAAGACAAACCAAGTTTGGACGAACGAACCCTCACGATCACAACGAAACGGGAACTATCGAGAAGAAGCACACAACATGGTAAACACACCACACATGAACAAGGCATGATGCTCAACCAAGTATGATGCATGACAAGGCTACATGAAGCTACTCATGGCAAGAGATGATACAAACAAGAGCAACACATCAAAGCAAGTTTAAATGAGGCCGGAAACAATATATAACAATTCCGGAAAATCCCCATATGCATATTTCGAAATTGGTCCAGATCTGAATAAACCTTATGTTCAATTTGATTAAACAGCAAGGTAATATGCACCAACATGATCTACACGAAATTCTAGTCAAGTTACGTATAAAGTTCGTTTAGTTTGGAGCTACGACCTAGAAGATATGAGCAAAACAATTTAAACATGGCATTGATGCAAAATGCATTCAAACATCAAGCAAACACACCAAAACATGGATGCAACATGATAATATGAAACTACATGCAATTCTAAGCAACTTTCATATAGAGCACACTCAAAACGGAGCAACGGTTCAACACATACACTCTAAACAAGTTTAAAGGACAAGCTGTCCAAAACAGCAACTAGGCATCTAGCAAGCATCAAGACAATATGCTACAGCATCTCAACATAATAAAAAAATGCATGGAAATGATTTACAGGTAAAACATAACAAAACATGAACACTGAGCTATCTCCAGAAATCACTAGAACATACTCAAAACGACTTGGCAAGATTGCATATAATAACAGTTTACAGGCTTAGCAGAAATAACATCAGGTTGCAATGTTTAGAGCTATCAAACAACATGCTATAGGAACATATCATAGAAACTTAAGGCATGTTATGATACTACTAAATGCATAGAACAAAAGTCCTTTACTGCCCATGAGCCAAAAAGGATCAGAAGATATGATGGCACCATGTAAACATGGCAAATGATATGACAGATTCAGACATGGCAGGAACAAACGATAAGTAGGCATGTTGGTGAGCTTGTACCACTCAACACAGAGCAAAACATGGAATTACAAGGCAACCAACAGTAGGAATACATGTTTATAAAGCTAAGAATGGCAAGATCAAGTTCATAGGGTACATGGATCACTAGCAAAGCTCATGGCAAAATTGGACTTAATGTTAACAGGCTGACAACAACATTATTTAGCGACTTTGGAGCAAGATAACAGAAAGCTACAGCAGGATATAAATGCAACCAGGGGCATGGATGGATAGAACATGGCATGTGTAACAAAACATCCTTAGTGAACATCTTCAGATTATGCATAGAATGACTTGTAGCAGCAGGTTTACATAGCTTCACGAAATAACAGATTCAGCTTAGCAAAACAGCAACAACAAGTCCCTACTTAACAAACTTGATGCACTCACTACAAGACTCATAAAAATACATGGATTGCACTACTGTAAATATGGCATGATGTAGCTCAAAACTCATGTAGACATCAAGCTCATATGATGCACACACAAAATGCAATGAAAAAGACAACAGCAAGTTCTGTTAACAGACAACAGTTAACATCATATAGCACTCTTGCAACGATGATTAGAGCATTAATATGAACTCAAACAAGCATAGCAGAATGGAACAAAATGAAGAGCACCTCAAAATGAACATTTTGATATATTACACGCACAAAACGGATCTACAAGCACATAGATACAGCAGGTCGAAGATGCACTCATGATGTTGATGAAACTCATGACTTGGCATTTTCTGGAAAAAAACGGGCGAGCACAGTATGACTAAAAGTCACCCGACGAGGGATAGGGCTGGCGGGGCCCTCACCTAGTGGGCTGCAGGCCCAAGACGGCGGACGAGGCAGGAGGGCCGTGGCGCGCTGGGCCTCGGGGCTGGGCTGACGCGGATGGGCCGGATGGGGCCCACGAGCGGACGCTCGTCCTCCCGATCCCGCCTGGATCAGGGAAAGGGCGGCGGCGGCTCCGGCGGAAGTCCGGCGAGAAGGGCGGGTGGATTCGGCGAGCTTCGCGGTGGCGCGAGGCGGCGAGGCGCGGAGGTCGGAGTCCTGTGGGGCGAAGGCAGACGGGCGCGGACGCCGAGGCGGCGACGCCACGGCGAGGTCCTAGGGGCGGCGTGGGAGGCGTCGATGGCGGCGATGGCGGAGGGAGGCACGGCGGCGGGCACCGTGGCGGCGGCGGCGGAGTTCGGCCGGGCGGCGGAGGCGGCGAACGCCGGGCGGCGGAGGAGGCGCCAAGCGGCGGGGATCCAAATGACGGGTCGCGAGGCGGCGGGCGGCGGTTGCCTGTGCCCAGCCGGGTCGGCAGGCGCGGGCCGGGCGGCGAGGCCGGATGGGTTCGGGCGGCGCCTGGCTTGTAGTCGCAGCGCCAGTGGGAGGAGAGAGAGGGACAGGTGGCGGCGCGCGGTTGGAGGAGAGGGGCGGCGGTGTGACGTGGCGTGACGCCATTGGTCGGAGCGACATGGCTGCCGGCGGTGGACACGTCCGGTGGCGGGGTTGGATGTGTCTGGCGGGCGAGAGGGAGGTTTGATCTAGGGTTTGCCCGAAATTCGGGGGAGGGGCTAATTTATAGGTAGAGGGAGCCAGGAGGCTCCAAATAGGGTGCGGTTTTCACCCACATGATCGTGATCGAACGACCGAGAGCATGGAGGGGGTTTGGATGGGCTCATGGGCTGTGGTGAAGAGTGGCTGGGCTGCAAAGAGAGAGGGGTTTTTGCAGCTACCCGGATAACGGTTGGAGTATCAAACAGACTCCAAATGGCACGAAACTTGACAGGTGGTCTACCGGCGGTGTACCAAGGCCACTTGGCAAATCACGGTCCATTCCGAGAATGTTTAACACCCGCTTACGAAAAGAGACAAGAAGGGGACGCCGGGTGACATAGGAGTGTCGGATTGCAAAACGAACAACAGGGAAAATGCTCGGATGCATGAGACGAACACGTATGTAATGCAATGCACATGATGACATGACAAAATGCAACACACAAGCAAATAACATGGCAAAGACGGCGAATAACTGGCAGACACCTGGCGCATCGGATCCGGGGCGTTACATGGGCGCGCCCCCACCCTCCCGGACAGGGTGTGGGCCCCCTGAGGTATTTCTTTTGGAGCAGTGTAGAATAGGTTTTCATTGTTTGCTCCCTTTTCAGGCCTTTTGGAGCAGTGCAGAATAGGTTTCCAATGTTTGCTCCCTTTTCAGCCAGAACTCCAACTGCCGGCATTCCCCCTCTTCATGGTAAACCTTACAAAATAAGAGAGAATAGCCATAAGTATTGATATATAATGTGTAATAACAGCCCATAATGCATTAAATATTGATATAAAAGTATGATGCAAAATGGACATATCAAGGACTTGTCTACAAATATGGAGAGGGGTGCGGGTATCTTTTAGTTTAATTTCCATCAGTCAGATATAGATCGGACGGTCTATATTGCAAGATGGCATGGGTACCATCATCACCAACTCGGTTTTTTTATAAGAGAAGAAATATAAGTATGGAGATACAAAGGTATTATAGATACTTGTTTCCGTAAACTAGCATCTACATTCTGTTAAACGCCTCATCATGTGCGGCCTTAGCACAATGACTTCTCGACTGTGTAAAACAAAGGTTTTTGCCGTTGCCGATAAGGAGGGGGTGACGACGACGCGCTTTTTGGCTTGCTCTAGTCCTAGTAGTCATACTAGGTGGTCTAAGCACGTGTAGATTAATTCTTTTTCACGTCTCGTGTTCGCCGTACTGCCATGACTGTTGATGAATAGACAATAAGTTATTCACGGGGAAACCCTTGTTGAGCGTGTTTGCGAGAGAGAGAGAGAGAGAGAGAGAGAGAGTGCGTGTGTGATATGTCTTGAGACTGAGGCAATGATAATAGATTCTTTGTGTCTATGTGTGAGGAGGATAGAGAGAGACATGTACATGGGGCTTTGTGTTGTGTAACGTGGAGACACATATGCATAATTAGAGAGTGAGTGTGCGAGATACACATGCGGACATGGGGAGAGATGAGGATCCAGATTAATGGGTGTTTGTGCGCGCGTTTGTGTGTGAGAGGGAGTGTGTGTATGTGGAGTAGAGAGACCACTAATGATGTAAACCTAGTATAAGGGAAGGGGGAATGGAGTGACATGTGTAGTAGCGGGATAGCATGGGTGCGGGCGGGGGGAGCAGACTGTTTGGAAGAGACATCGAGTGTGTGTGGGAGAGGGGTGTGAGAGCGAGCGATATATATATATATATATATAGATATATATATATAGAGAGAGAGAGAGAGAGAGAGAGAGAGAGAGAGAGAGAGAGAGAGAGAGAGAGAGAGGAAGAGAGGGGGCAAGAGAGGGGGCGTTTGTGTCCATAAATGGCGTATAGATAGGGAGACAATGTTGATGTTGTTTGAAATTGGCCTATGTACGGAGACGCAAGGGAAGCGAGTCATCGTGTGTGTGATAGGGACTTCATGAGAGATCTAGAATAGATGCTGTAGAGAACAATGTGCGAGATCGAGAACGATGATACATTAGGGAGCTATGGAAATAGTCACGACATATATGTATACAGGGAGGAGCTGGGGCGGGTCCGCATGTGGGAGAGATAGAAAGAGGAGAGTGGTGCACAAGGAGATAAAGTGTGCTTGTTTTGCAGTGGGGGTGGTGTGTGTGGTGAGTGTGCGAGAACCACATAACTAGGGAGATAGACGTTTGGGGGCGACGTTTTGTGTGTATGGGAAAGATACACTCTACATAGTGCATGTGCTTGGGAAAAAGAGATGCTGGGAGACCTAGCTAGAGAGTGGAGGAAGAGATGTGTGCATGCCCAAGAGACAAAGTGATAAAGACCTATATTGGGGTCTGGACTTTAGAAGAGAGAGGGGTGTTAATGTGCTCGTGTGTTGCTTTTTTGGGGAGAGAATGACTTCTCTCTCTCTCTCTCTATGTGTGTGTGTGTGTGTTTGTGTGTGGGGGGGGGGGGCTTGGCTTCAGATAAAGAGTGATGTGTCTATATTTGAGGGACTTTAGCGTAATTGAGATATACATGGTCAATAGTGTGTGCACTCAAGGTTGATCAATTTATTTCACATTTTGGACTATGAGATAACGATACTTTCGAAAATGCGTGATATACTTTGATGTACCATAATTACAAACCTAAGATTGGAGTTTTGGAATTCGACTCCATCATTAGCTTTTGTAATTCATTTAAACAGAGGTACATTTTTTAAGCCGGGATTTCATGATTTCAAATTCATATATCAAACCTAGAGATATACACATACGGGCATGTCCAAACTTTATAATCATCCACTTTATTCATACACATACACATTTTTGCTTTTGTCATCATATTTAGGATAAACACATTTGGAATTTCATTTGAATTGGACTGTATGATGGTATTTGCTTGTAGTAGCTCAATGATCCATATTTGAATTGAATGGACAATCTAAGTTTCGAGTTGGACACATTGATTTTCAAAACTTGCACATTTTTGCGTGCAAAACAAACAAAATCTTGGCCATGATATCATAGTCGGCCGTACAAGAGCATAATATAATTTCAGGCGCCAAAAGCTTTCAAACTTCCCGCTCACATCGAAAAATCTCGCGCCCAAAAGTTTAGCCCTGCGATATTCCTGTTTTACCCCTGCCACATGAACGGAAAAGGGATGCTTTGGTAACTCCATTGTTTTCCCCTCTTTGCCCCCAACATTCTTCCCCAGAGCCCCTCCCCTTCTCTTCCCTGACCCCTAACCATGACAAGCCGCCGAATCTAGTCCTCCACCACAGCGGTGGACCTCACACCCCGACGGATCTACCTTCCGCACCTTGGAACCCCCAACTGCCAACTCACCACTTCACTGGAGCCGCTTCAGCGACTGGCTTGTACACTGCTCCAGATCTCCTTGACCGCCATCATGGTCCACCGCACCGGATCTGCTTAACCGACGCCCTCGTCCACCACAGTGTAGGCCCTTCACTGACTCCCTCGTCCATCCCTTCGCTGGCCCTTCATACAAGCCCTCGTCCGCCGTAACAAATCCGCCTCACCGAAAGCACTGTACAACACGCCCGCCAAAGCCTTCGTCCACTGCACCGGACCCGCTCCACGGGCGCCATATTCAACTCCATCGGCCCTGCTTTATTGACGCCGCAGCCTCATCAGGTTATTTTGATCTGTACTCCTTCGGTTTTTCTCTTTATCGTGCAACTATTCACTTACCACAGATGAGCTTTCTTGTATGTCGATAGGCGCCGCAATCGTAGCACCGGAGCCGCTTCAGCGAAGGCGACAGCCGACCCAAACTCAACCGCAACACAAGCACCATCGACGATCCTTAGCTATCAAGTATGCCAAGAATACCCATACACCACCGAGAATCAGGTACTATTATCCAACGGCCGGCGCCTACGTCCACTTTCTTAGCATAAGCGCCGCACTTTTGAATTTCTTCAGGGCATCATTCAGTTTTTCATGAGACGCGTTATTCTGCTTGCACTCAGAGGGCCATACTTAAGCGGTGAACTTGTTACATGTGCTAAATTAGATACCAGTGCACATATAGTTAATATGCTTTAGTTTTTTCCTAAGTATTACTGTACTTCTTGTCGGATCACGGGTTCCGGCAAAACCCTCAAGGTTCGAACACTGGGGTGCGTGCGGAGGTTTCCTCCCTACCGATCCACGCCCTAGCTCGCTAAGATCTCGCGGACAAACTCGACGAACATGCAACACAAAGACACAAGATTTATACTAGGTTGGGCCACCGTTGTGGTGTAATACCAAACTCCAGTGTGGTGGTGGTGGATTGCCTCTTGGGCTGATGATGAACAGTACAAGAGGAAGAACAACCTCCTGAGGATGAGGTGTTCTTCTGCTTGGCGAACTTGTGTGGGTGAGATGCCTCGAGTTAATCCTCTACGGCGGTGGCTAGTTCTACTTATATAGGCCCTGGTCCTCTCCCCAAATACTGAGCGGGAAGGGAGCCAACAATGGCCAATTTGAAAGGGGACAGCTAGTACAACTTATCCTGACAAAAGCGGTCTTCGCCTGCAAAAGGATCTGGTGGTGACACCTCCTTGGGCTCCATGGTGACCTCCGTGTTGCTGTCCTTCGGGTCCTCGTCTTGTTGCACCGATATGGAAACCTTTGCTTGATGCCTCGGTACTCCGCGCCTGCACCTGCCTCCTTAGCACCAAAGAGGAAACAAGGACACTACGTACGCTGGCGCCCGCCTGGTGTCGATCGTCATGGCTCATGTCACGAGAGCCTCGTGAGGTTTGCCTTGCCTTGATCTCTCTGCCCCTCATGAGCCTGCCTGGCGAGGCCGCTCCTGAGGAGGTATTGTGTTGTCCGCCTCGCGAGTCTTGGCCCCTCGGGAGGGTCTTGAATACCTTGTTGATGAAGATGGGCCGTACAGGCCTGCTAGACAAGCCACGCCATGGGCCGCAGGCAGGCAAGTCAGGGGACCCCCATTCCCAGAACGCCGACAGTAGCCCCGGGCCCAAGGCGCGCTCGGGCTTGGCTTCGAGGCGAAGCAAAAGGTTAAGTGCGGAGCACCACGGGCCCCAACAGCCCGCGGCCTCGGTCGACGCGTGGCGGTTGATTGGACGTGGGCGTCTCCGCTTCCCCATGTTGCCTCGACAACTGCTCAACTTGACAAGTCCCTGCGACATGCAAGGAAAACCATCATTACCTATGATCGTGGGGGGCGCTGGTTGGCCTTCTTCGGCTATAAATGAGGGAGGGGGCGGAGCCCCCGTCGCCTATCTCTTCCCATTTCACTCGCTTCTTCTTCCTCTGCTCCACTGCTAGCCGCAACTTCAATGGCACCGATCCGAAGATTCTCTGCTGAGGAGAAGGGAAAGATTCCCATTGACATGCCAGCACTGCTCCCCGCCGAAGAAGAGGTTGGCTCACCACCATAGCGTAGCGGCGATGCAGGTGGCGACGAGGCCTTGGTGCGAGCAGCCTCCTCCTGGGTATCTGCTGCCCTTGTAAGCCCAAGCCGAGGGCTCAGGAGGAAGGAGCGGCGAGCACGAGCGCGCGCGCCGTGGCCTAGGTCGACGCGCCGCGGCGGTGAGCGCCGTCGCTCCTGGAGTCCACGCCATGGACTCCTCACGCGAGTTCGTGCTGTGGGCGGTGATGCCCCTGATCTCCTAGATCCGTTTACCGCGCTTCTTCTCTGATTTGATGCCGACGAGGGGACCCCTCGAGCTCTGGTTGCAGCATGCCGATTGCGATGGTCCACCGACCGGAGCAGAGGTCGAAGCAGTCTCCACCGGCAAGATCTTCATGACCCGCGGCTGGGGCGAGGTTGCGCAGGTTTGCCGTGCAGAGGGCGCCCTCGCGATCCACTTCGAGTATGAAGGTGCCTCCACGCTGTTCCTCAAGGTCTTCGACACGGAGGGACGCCGCTTGGAGTGTTTCTCGGGAGGGGAGCGCCAGGGCAAGGCGCGCCCGCTCGTGGGTACTCCAACAGCAGCGACTCTTGGGAGTCCAGCGGTTCTCCTGAGCTCTAAGAGACCCCGGAGACGTGCAACGACAGCTACGTGCCCCCGAGTTCTCGCCGCACCCGTAGCAGGGCCGCAACGTCTGGCCGCCGCCGCCGCTGATCTGGATGAGGTTGGCGCCGGCCTCCCGTGTCCCACTGTTGATGATGGCGTCGGCCGCGGGGGTGTGTAGATAGGATTCTCCTAAGTTCTTGTCTTTTGTTCCCTTCGAGGAATCCAGAAATGCCCCGTGGGGGCGTGGAAAGGGTCTGTAATTTCTTTTGTTGATATTATCCTGGTTATGGAAACCTGTGAGTGCAAGTCCTGTTGAGGCTCGGTCTCCCCTTTCCAACCTAGCGACATCTTGTTGCTCTACGCTGCCAGGTCTTGGTCCCCAGGAAAGCTTCAGCCATCGCTAGTATGCCAGGTCGCGTTCCGTGGTCAAGCCCAGGAGGTGAGCGGCCCGAGGTCCAGTAAGAGCTCCTGAGGCGCGATGCTCAGGGGGTCCCCCTTAGCTCTCAAGCATCCGTGGTAAGATAAGAAAGGGAGGTGACGTTGCCGCAACAGGGCTGTGGCGAGAGCGACCCCTGGGTTCCAATGGTTAATAGATCTGAGCGCGAGACTTATCTTGGCAGTCCAGGGCCGATTCCTCGTGATGTGCCAAGCTTATGCGCTGTCGTCCGTAGCGTAGCTAGGTCGGGCCCATTCGAGTCTCCGCCTCTCCTGTGCTCTCCTTTGTGCTCTACATCCTCAGGTCCCGGCCCTCGAGCGAGCTCAACCGCCGCTGGTATGCCAGGTCGCATGCCGTGGTCAAGGCCAGGGGGTGAGGGCTGGAGAGCTAGTAAGAGCTCCTGAGTCGCGATGCCCAGGAGCCCCCCTTTTAACGCGCAAGCGGATTGCATGGAAGAAGTGGAGGCTCGTGGTGTCGTCTTGCGCTATCCTCATGAGATCCCTGCAACCCAGCCCAAGGAAGAACACGATTTGCCGTTATGGCTGCTAGCCTGCCACTGGTTGCTCCGTGAGGGAATGAAGGCACTGAGGGCCTGGTGAGGTGACGTGCGCGGGGCGTGCCGCGAGCCAGAGCTCGACCGCTCAGGTTTGTCGACGTGGCAGGGATGGACCCGTGCACCAGCGCCGTGCTAGCATGTGCAGCCCCCATGGTGGGTGGCGATTAAGCAGGTAACAGCCATCGGTAGATTAAACATGGAAAGCTGCATGCTTAAGTAAGTGCAAGGAAGATACATGCCACTGGGTCCGGCCCGAGCGGCTTGGGGATGATGCAGCCCGAGGGGCGCTCCCCACAAGGTAAGCTAAAGGCATAAAAGAGATACATGCCATAGGGACGGACCCACGCGGCCTAGGAATGAAGCAGCCTGAGGGGCGCTCCTAGCTAAATGAACTTCGAAAATGTCACCTGGTTCTGTTGATGAAGGAGAGTTGGGGCAGCTGAAGGTACGCGGCGAAGGGGTTGCTCCTCACGAGCCACCAGGGCCCTGAGCCTCGGGAGGCTCTGGGGGCTCAAGTGGTTCCTTAAGGACTGTCGCCATCTCCGTCAGCACGGCGTGGTGCCTGGCTTCCTGAGCCACCAAGATGCTCTGCAGGTTGCGCTGATAGGCGGTCACCACGCTCGGCAGGCCAAAAGGCATACGAACGTAGCTGTGGGGTGGGCCCTCGCAGCGTCTCACGCGCGAAGGACAGAAGAGCTCCTTAGAGGCAGCCTTGTTGAGTCCTGGGACATCGATGCAGACGCGCAGCCCGACATCCTCGCCTGGATGGGGAGCTGCGCCTAGTGAGCGACGGTCGCCGCACATGGTCCTTGCGTCTTGAAGTTCCTAAGCGGTCTTGGAGATGAACTCCTGAGCGGTGGGCGTTCCTCGCCCTGTGTCCTCCTGAGGGAAACATGTCGTGAAGCACGCCTCCAAGTGGTGCCCAAGCGCCTCCCTCGTGATGTTGGCAAAGACTGAGGCCCTCCAAAAGAGAGCCCGAGCCCTGCCCGAGAGGGGCGCTAGGCGCGCTTTCCTATGCGATGGAGGGAGGCGCCCCAGGAGCGGGCGCTGATCGTGACGAGGCTCCAGCTGCGATGCCACCCTCCTGAGGTCCTGCACGGCGAAGCTTCTTCTTCTTCTTGGGGATGACCTCCGGAGGGCCCTGGCCCTTGCTGTCGGGGTCGTCGATTGCTGCAGCTTAGAAGGCACGCTCGAGGGAGCACACCACATCTCTTTCTTCGCACAGGACTGTGATGATTCCCTCGCTTCCCGGCATCTTGAGGACATTGTACGGCAGACGGATGTGCGCGACGTCAAAGTCGATGAGCTCGGTGCGGTAGTTCTTGCGTTCTCCAAAGGTGATAGGGAGGCGGACCTGCCCTATCGGTGTGGTAGACCCGTCGGTCACTCCTGAGAAAGGCTTGGTAGGCTGAAGCTGGTCATATGGCACTTGGAGGTTGGCGAATGTGTCAACGGACAGGATGTTGAGCCCTGCGCCGCCATCGATGAGCGTCTTGGTAACTTGCATGTTGCTGATGACTGGGGAGCAAAGTATCGGGAGTGCGCCAGCGGTAGCTGCGCACTTGAGCTGATCTACCGAGTTGAATGTGATGGGGCACTGGGACTATCTGAGGGGGCGCGTGGCCTCGAGCTTGGGGAGGACTGCATTCACTTCACGAGCAAACTGTTGAAGACGCGCTGCGAGGCTGGGGCTTGAGCTCCTCCCAAGATGCATGCGATAGCACGCGGCTCCCGGAAGCCCCCAGCCCCCTCGTCTTGGTGGTGGGCTTCATTCCTTCTTGGCGGTGGCGGTAGCGGAGGGAGCCTAGTGTTGCCTTGAGGACAATCCTCGTGAGGCTGATCCCTCCAGGCGCTCTCGCGAAGCTGATCCTCCCAGCGATCCTCATGAGGCCGGTCGTGCCACTCCTCGGGCGGGCCACTGTCGTCCCAGCGTCTGCCACCATGTCCTCCTCCTCGGGCGTAGCCCCGGTCGCCACGCTCGAGGCGTCGATCGAAGCGTCCTTCGTGAATCGCTTTGAGCTCTTGGTAGTCGCTGGTGTTGTGGGTATTCAGGTTATGGAAGGCGCAGAACGGTCGGCTGCCCTTGGATGACTCAGGCTGATCTCTGCCGCGCTTGGTGTCGGGCTCCACCGCGAGCACGACTGCTCGCTTGCGCTTCACGTCCTTGGCGTTGGATTTCTTCTCCTCAGGATTTGCAGCTGGGGGCTCGAGGAGGGAAAGGCACCCTTCCTCAGCCCTTGCGCACTTGGTCGCTAGGTTGAACAACTCCAGAGATGTGCACAGCTCCTCATGGATCACGAGATCTTCCTTCATCTTGACGTCGCGGACGCCATCGGAGAACGCGTAGATGATGGCCTCGTCCATCACCTTGGGGATCTTGAGGCGGATGTTGTTGAAGTGCTGGATGTACTTCTGGAGGGTCTCTCCCGGTTGCTGCTTGACGTGGCGTAGGTCACCCACGGCCGGCGGTCGCGAGTGCCCTGGAAGTTGGCGACGAAGCGGTTGCGCATCTCGTCCTAGGTGGAGATCGAGCCCGGTGGCAGGTTCAGGAGCCAGGAGCGGGCGCCATCCTTGAGAACCATGGGAAACCAGTTCGCCATGACTTTCTCGTCACCGTTGGCCGCTTCGATGCTCAACTCGTAGAGCTGCAAGAACTCCACAGGGTTGGGGGCGCCGTCGTAGTGAGGGGGCAGATCTGGCTTGAACTTGCCTGGCCAGGCAACGCTACCTAGCTCGGGGGTGAAGGCGCGGCAGACGACCATGTTCACCGGGGCCCACCTGGGAGGTGGAGCTTGGTCTTGGTGGGGTCCGCGTGCTGCAGCTGCAGGTGGCGCGCGGTCCTGGCGCGGCGGTGCAAGGAGTGGCAGAGCATTTTCTTGCGGCTGAGGGACTTCTTGACAGCTTCTCTCTTCTTGCGCGGGCGCCGGACGTGGTGGGTCGCGTCGTGGAGCTGCGCGTCTTCGTGCCAGGGCTCCGTCTTGGGGCAGAGGTGGTGGAGGTGATCACGGGTTCCGGCAAAACCCTCAAGGTTCGAACACTAGGGTGCACGTGAAGGTTTCCTCCCTATCGATCCACGCCCTAGCTCGCTAAGATCTCGCGGATGAACTCTCAACAAAAAGACAGAAGATTTATACTGGTTCGGGCCACTGTTGTGGTGTAATACCCTACTCCAGTGTGGTGGTGGTGTATTTCCTCTTGGACTGATGATGAACAGTACAAGAGGAAGAACAGCCTCCTGAGGATGAGGTGTTCTTGTGCTTGGCGAACTTGTGTGGGTGAGATGCCTCTGAATGAGTTAATCCTCTATGGTGGTGGCTTGTTCTTCTTATATAGGCCCTGGTCCTCTCCCCAAATATTGAGCAGGAAGGGATTCAACAACGGCCAATTTGAAAGGGGATAACTAGTACAACTTATCCGGACAAAAGCGGTCTTCGCCTCCAAAAGGCTGTCGTAGTGACGCTGCCTTGGGCTCCATGGTGACCTCCGTCTTGCTGTCCTTCGGGTCCTGTGTAACGCCCTCGATGCGGCTATATCTCCCACGTGTCGAAGCACGACTTAGAGGCATAACCGCATTGAAAGCAATGTCGCAAGTGAGGTAATCTTCACACAACCCATGTAATACATAAGGGAAAGAGATACATAGTTGGCTTACAATCGCCACTTCACACAATACATGAGTAAAGCATTACATCATACAGATACAATCAAGGTCCGACTACGGAACCAAAATAAAAGAAGACTACCCCAAATGCTACACAGATCCCCGATCGTCCCAACTGCGCTCCACTACTGAACTCAAACGAAACAACACAATGAACAAGATCTTCATCGAGCTCCTCCTTGAGCTCGGGTGCGTCACACCTGCGGTTTCATCGGCACCTGCAAACTGGTTTTGGAAGTATCTGTGAGTCACGGGGACTCAGCAATCTCACACCATGAGATCAAGACTATTTAAGCTTATAGGTAGGACAGAGTTGTGAGGTGGAGCTGCAGCAGCGACTAGCATATATGGTGGCTACATTACATAAAGAGAGCGAGAAGAGAAGCAAAGCACGGTCGAACAACTATGATCAAGAAGTGATCCTAGAACAACCTACGTCAAGCATAACTCCAACACCGTGTTCACTTCCCGGACTCCATGAGAAGAGACCATCACGGTTACACCTTGATTGATGTATTTTAATTAAGATCAACTTCGGGTTTTCTACAACCGGACATTAACAAATTCCCATCTGCCACATAACCGCAGGCACGGCTTTCGAAAGATAATACCCTGCAGGGGTGTCCCAACTTAGCCCATCATAAGCTCTGACGGTCAACGAAGGATATTCCTTCTCCCGGGAAGACCCGATCAGTCTCGAAATCCGGCTACAAGACATTTTGCAGTAATAAAACAAGACCAGCAAAAGCCGCCCGGATGTGCCGACAAATCCCGATAGGAGCTGCACATATCTCGTTCTCGGGGCACACGGATGAGCAAGGCGTCGGGTTGGCATAGACCACTGATTGCCCGAGGCGCCGGACATCGCTTCGGTTTGGGCCAACAATCGAAGGAGAACTGGCCGGGGTTTAAAATAAAGATGACCCTTGAGTCTGCAGAACCCAAGGGAAAAAAGGCTTAGGTGGCAAATGGTAAAACCAAGGTTGGGCCTTCTTGAAGGAGTCTTATTCAAAGCGAACTGTCAAGGGGTCCCATAAATCACCCAACCGTGTTAGGGACGCAAAATCCGTGAACATAACACCGATATACAGGAAACTAGGGCGGCAAGAGTGGAACAAAACACCAGGCATAAGGCCGAGCCTTCCACCCTTTACCAAGTATATAGATGCATTAATTAAATAAGATATATTGTGATATCCCAACAAGTAAACATGTTCCAACAAGGAACAACATCTCCATGTTCCAACAAGGAACAAACTTCATCTTCACCTGCAACTAACAACGCTATAAGAGGGCTGAGCAAAGCGGTAACATAGCCAAACAACGGTTTGTTAGGAAAGGATGGTTAGGGCTTGACATGGCAATATGGGAGGCATGATAAGCAAGTGATAGGCATCGCAGCATGGGCATAGCAAAAGAGCGAGCAACTAGCAAGCAAAGATAGAAGTGATTTCGAGGGTATGGTCATCTGGCCTGAAATCCCGCAAGGAAGAAGAACGAGTCCATGAAGAAGACAAACGGACGTAGACGAACGAATCCTCACAACTCCGGAACGGAACCGAAGCTAACGAGAGAAGCAACCCAGAAAGAAACAAACAACATAGTAAACAACCATCACATAAACATGGCATGATGCGCAAACAAGTATGATGCATGCCCGGTTTAAATAGCATGGCATGGCAAAGTGCAACAAACAATACCACAAATTAAGTGGAGCTCAATATGCAACGAGTTGCATATTAATGAAACACTACATTCAAGTTATTTAGTTCTCTCTCGTTTAGGAACACAACAATATTAAATGTTGTTAAGCGTGGCAAGAGATGAAGCATAATTAAACTACCTATTTAGGCAAGTTTAAATGAGGCGGAAACAACAAACAACAATTAGGAAATCCCCATATGCATATTTCGAATTTGCTATTGTTCTGCCCTAAACACAATTTTAATGTTGTTAAGCAGCAAAGTAAAGTGCACCAAGTTAATCTATGCATTTTTCCACCCCATTAACATATATAATTTATTTAAATCCGAGCTACGGTTATTTAGTTATGAAATAAAGCATTTTAGCATGGCATTTAGGCAAATTAATGCAAACATCAAGTTAAACATTTTAACATGGGATGAAAGTGGCATATTATGAAACTAGATGAAATTCTAAGCACTTTACATATGTAAATCATTTTAATCCGATGCATGGTTAATTAATTATTGATGCATGAACATTAAGGGGTTTTTCTGTAAATATGCAGTTTTCTGGATAAAAGGATAAATTCGCAGCAAGGGAGAAAAAAAAACTACACGGGCCGAAACTGGCTGCGGGCCTAACAGGAACAGGCGCTGGGGGCAGCTCACCATGGGCCAAGGCCCGACTGGAAGCAGAGGAGGCCTGGCGCTGGCTGCGGGCCAGCCGCGAGGTGAGGAGGCGCTGCTCGATGCGCGCTATGCCCAGAGGCTGGTTACGCCGGGCGCTTGAACGGGTCAACGGGGACGAGCGGGCGAAGCAGAGCAGCTCGACAGGGGTCAGCGGCATGGCGATGCAGGTGGTCTCCGGTGAGGGCACCGGTGGCTGGAGACGGGGCACAGCCGGCGAGACGGCTGCGGAACTGGTCCCAGGGCCATGGATCTAGCCGGAGACGGGAGAGGGAGGCGCGGTCATGGATCTCCAAGTGGCGGCGCCATGGTTCTCTGTGGAGAAGAGGCAGGGAGATGAGACGGGAGGGAGAAGGGAAGAAGAAAAAGAGAGACAGGGAAGGAGAAGGCGGCCCTGCTGGTGCTCGTCTTGGCCTGTTCGGGCGGCGGGCGGAGCAGCTCCGGCGGTGGCGAGGTTCGGCAGCGACGGGGATGACCGGCTGGGCTGCTACTCCGATTGGCGTGGCAGCGAGGCAAAGGAGCTCGTGCTCCTTGGCGACGGGAGGCTCGGGGCATGAGGAGAACGGAGGCGAGGCCGGCCTAGGAGTGCTGGTCGCCGGCGGCGACGTCCGGTTGAGGGAGAGGAGGCGGGGTCGAGGCGCGGGCGCAGAAACTCATGTGCGTGCTTTCGCCTGCAGCGAGGCTCTTTCCTCGGGTGGTTCTGGAGGCAGCGCAAGGACGAGGTGCTCGGGACGGCCTTGGTCGCGGGCGCAGCAGGTGGAGCTCCGGCTCCTGGTTGCTGCTCGGGAGGCGCGAAGCAGAGGAGGGGGCACGGCTGCGGCCCAGTCGCCTGCTCCGGCGAGGAGCTGCAGGCGCGGGCGACGAGGTTGATCTCGGGGAGGCACGGGAGGAAGTGGATGGGTTTGATCGGTGGGAATCGAGGAGGAACAGGGGAGGCGCTGGATCGAGCGAGGTGGAGGGCGAGGGGATCTGGGGGCTGTAGGTGGCGGCGATGGTTGGGGAGGATGGATCCCGAGGGGATTTGGTGAGTCTTGGCGGCAGGGACAAATCTCCTAGAATTTAGGGTTTGGTCCAGAATGGACTAGGGGTAGACTATATATATATGGAAAAGAAAGGAGTTGGATCATCCGATCAAAATCCGACGGTCGGGAAAAGATAGGTTAGGAAAGTCTAAATAAGAAACGGAGATGTTTTGGGGATGTTAGGGGATGATCCGGACCCACCGGTAACAACAGAGCGGGTCGGGTTTGGAGCAGTTTGGACACACACACGAGGGGTCAAGAGAGGTCAACGAGGACAAGGGCCTGACAAAATGACAACGGAGGCAAAGAGAGAAAGGGCAACTGCAAACGGCTACGAGTTTTTATGAAAACATGTAAATGCAATGCGCATGATGCTATGAGATGAGATGCATGACATGAACAAAATGCAAAACAAAACACAAAACCCAACCACGAAGGAAATAATATATTGCATCTCCGGAAAAGGCAAGAGTTGGAGTTACGAATATGGAAAGTTGTATCCGGGGCGTTACAACACTCCACCACTACGAGAGGATCTCGTCCCGAGATCTAGGATGGCACCAGAGAGAAACGAAAGAGGAAGATAAGAGGTAAAACTAAGTTGCTTCTTCGACAAACGAGTGAAACCATGAAACTTGAGATGTTAAAAAAGTTGAAAGAAAGAACACAACGGAGTTGAACACAATTGAGAGCACTGCGGTAGAAAAATAGAAACAAGGAACACCATTTGAACCTTGGAGGTTGAAAGACATAAGAAAAGGGTTACAATGGACAAGAAGTACAAGCAAGCACTCCGGTTGAAACGAGATGTACAAGGAATGATAAAGATCAATTACGACAACACTCCTGTTGGAATTGGGAGAAATCGAATATGAACTTGGCAGAATGAAAGCACTTGGATGAGACTCTGGTTAAAAGAGGAATGATAGCCACAACACTCCGGTTGAAAAGAGATGCCAGACTTGATAAGATGAAAAGAACTTGAAGAGATGACACAACACTCCGGTTAAATGGATAAGCATGAAAAGAACACGATCCTCACAATCCGAGATGATGAGTGAAGAGAACAACATCACCATGCCTCTAGAAGAAAGAATAGAAGATAGATCATTGGAATAACATAATGGAGTAGAAAATGCCAACTTCTGCCACAAATGAGCTTGGAGAGCACCCTTCCAAGAAGGTTAAAACGGAGTTGTTGGAAAACCAACAACGAAAAGATAAGCTTGTAGTGGGCTTATGGAAAAGACCTCGAAATTTTGAGGTGAGCTTCTGCCACCAACGGAAACAAATGATTGGACTGATATCAACAAGGAGACGAGAAACTTATTTCACCGGGAGGACAAATGAAGAACTTGGGTCATTTATAAGCGCCATAAATAGAAACAATCCTTAGGGAAAGCTTTAGGTGAAATATAACCCAAGATAACTCCAACAAAGAGATTGATGGTTGAAAAGATCTCTTGAACAAAGATAAAATGATGGATTTAAATATGTCACTCTTGAAAATCTGTGAATCATGAAACGCGAAGGAAAATTATCAACAATGACATAACACCATCTCAAAAGATAAGATAGAGAGAATTGCACTTCGGAATGCAAGATGAAGAATGCTTGAACTCCTCAAAACAAAAGATGTGTTGAACACCATGTTTATTTTAGAGTATAGCTTGACCGATCTTAACTTCGAGAGAAATCTTGATGAACAATTGAAGAATGAAAAGAATCCTTGACGAAGCACCATGTAGAGCCTCCATGAAGAACTCTGGTAAGAAAAGAATGATAAAAGAAAGAGAAGTTGACAACACAAGGTGAAGCCTTGCAATGACAAGATGAAGCTTTGAAATGATATAACCGAGAAAAACTTGGAACTCCGGAAAGAAAGATGAACAAATGAAATAAAGAATTTTAATGAACCTCCGAAATAGGAATTGAATTTACTCGATGGAACAAAAATAAGAATTACATTATGCTCATCCTTCACCAATTAAATTGATGACAAGCAATGGATTTGGCATACTACTTATTCTCGTAAAAAGGATTAAGATAGATATGGCGCAAACTTGGGAAGGTCTTCAATGAACCACCGGTAGGATCTGGAAGGAACGGATGAATCTATATGATAACGAAGGAAGAGAACTCTTGAACAAACCACCGGTAGGATTGAAACAACGAATAAATTAATATGAGAACATAGGAAGAGGAATCTCGAACAAACCGCCGTAATAATTGAAAATGAAAGTAGCAAAGGCACAAATCACCGGGAAAAATTGGAAAATGAACGAAGATACTTGAGAGGATTTAGATACAAATGAACGCAGAGATCCCGAGCTGATTAGATAATACTTGAATGATGCACCGGTGAGATTTGGAAAACAAGAGTTGAACGCTTGAATGAATAATTCTGAGATGATGGGCTCCGGAGAATCAAATTGAAAAGACTCTTGAAATGCTCCGGGTGGGTTAAAAGAATTCTCACAATCGAAAACAATTATGAGAGGATGGCATCAAACTTGAACTACGCATCTTTGGAAGAACGGTTAAGGATTAGGAGGAACTCTTCTTCGGTCTTCACATGTTGAGAATGACGATGAGAAACATCACCATGAATTGTTGAGATACTCCGGGATGAAAGTTAGAAAGGTTGAACCAACGATGAAAAGAATTTGAAAGATCTAGGAGAAAGCCATGACTGATGAAAACCCATTCTTACGTCAAATTTAGAAAAGAATTTTAGAAGCTCCGGAAAAATTAGAAGAGTTAGGTAAGATCTTGGGAAAAGACATGTGGGTTAGGGCCCACTCAAAAGAACCACCGTTGAACGATTGTTTGAAATAAATATTGCACCGGTAGAATTAAATGGCTTGAATGAGAAAACAACCTCAAAATAACTTGAACGGATCTGGAATGAAAAGACGAGCCTTCCGAGATATCTTCAACACTCCAGAACAAATGAATAGCGAGAAGTGAATGATTAAGAGGTGCGTCGGCAAGAGAAAGCATTTGCAACAAGGAAAGGAATATGATCAACACTGAAAGCTTGAGTTAAATCCACCGGAAAAGAATACGAGGATGAAGAATGATGAACTTGGAGCTGTTGAGCATCTTCATGAGGGATCACTGGATCAGAACATTGAGGAAAAGAATGAAGAGACTTCACAGCAATAAAATGGGTACTTGGTTAGGGATATATGAGTCCTTGACGAAAAGGGTGGGAGGGCGGGGAAAACAAAGACAACCTGGGACGGATGAAGCAAGCACCGTTGCAAAGAACTGAGAATTGATCTCACGAATGGGGAGAATGATGGGATCATCTTGAAGAGAAGTGCACCAGTGAGAAGAAATTGAGATGACAAACTCGATGATCAAGAAGGATTAGTATTCACATAGAAATATGAGAACACCATTTAGGAAAGGTATGGAATCGTCACTTGACATCGAAGCAACTCAAATACCACAAAACGGAACAAAAACAAAGGATTTGGCTTGCAGAATAAGCCGGAAACAAACATATGATAGATCCCATATCGTATCATGTGTGTGTTGGAAAGATATCCTACGAGATACTTGAATTCCCACTTATAAACTCCGAAACTTTCTGGTTATGCAATCAGGTGTTGGGGATACAGGGACACAAAATATATCACCCAAACTAACAATACCTAGATCCAAATTGTATCCATCCTTCAACACATAACCAAGAAAACTCCGGAAATCGTTTACCTCGACCTTGAAAAGCATCCGTTATCTGAGTCATGGCAATACTCTCGAGCTCGCCCCAGTACTGGGTTATCGAGGTTATCTCAGCAACAACTGCATAAAAGAGATTTTCGATGTCGGCAAAACTCAGGTATTCCAGAACTGCAACGATAAAATTGTGACGACAACACCTCGGAGCTCAACTCCCCGGGACACTACCACAACCCCTAAATGTCAGGAGGCACCAAGAACAATGTTCTCGTCACAAAACCATCGGAACGATTCCAAGATACCCGCGTGATCCTAAAAAAAATTTAGTGAAATTTGAGGAGAGGAAAGTCAAAACATCTACGTCAGGAGACCTCACCAGAGCGATGAAGGGACCAAGGAGTAAAAAGATTCCTACTCTCCGATATATATAATCCTAAGACTCAAAACATTTTTTGTTCTAGACTCAACAAAGCTAGCAAACAATCAAGCAGGGGGCTCCTAAGTCGGGGATGGCTCTGATTACCAACTTGTAACGCCCTCGATGCGGCTATATCTCCCACGTGTCGAAGCACGACTTAGAGGCATAACCGCATTGAAAGCAATGTCGCAAGTGAGGTAATCTTCACACAACCCATGTAATACATAAGGAAAGAGATACATAGTTGGCTTACAATCGCCACTTCACAATACATGAGTAAAGCATTACATCATACAGATACAATCAAGGTCCGACTACGGAACCAAAATAAAAGAAGACTACCCCAAATACTACACAGATCCCCGATCGTCCCAACTGGGCTCCACTACTGAACTCATCAAACGAAACAACACAATGAACAAGATCTTCATCGAGCTCCTCCTTGAGCTCTAAAAAGGCCACCTGCACGGTTTCGTCGGCACCTGCAAACTAGTTTTGGAGTATCTGGGAGTCACGGGGACTCAGCAATCTCACACCCGCGAGATCAAGACTATTTAAGCTTATAGGTAGGACAGAGTTGTGAGGTGGAGCTGCAGCAAGCGACTAGCATATATGGTGGCTACATTCGCAAAAGAGAGCGAGAAGAGAAGCAAAGCACGGTCGAACAACTATGATCAAGAAGTGATCCTAGAACAACCTACGTCAAGCATAACTCCAACACCGTGTTCACTTCCCGGACTCCGCCGAGAAGAGACCATCACGGTTACACCTTGATTGATGTATTTTAATTAAGATCAACTTCGGGTTTTTCTACAACCGGACATTAACAAATTCCCATCTGCCTCATAACCGCGGCACGGCTTTGAAAGATAATACCCTGCAGGGGTGTCCCAACTTAGCCCATTATAAGCTCTCACGGTCAACGAAGGATATTCCTTCTCCCCGGGAAGACCCGATCAGTCTCGGAATCCCGGCTACAAGACATTTTTGCAGTAATAAAACAAGACCAGCAAAGCCGCCCGGATGTGCCGACAAATCCCGATAGGAGCTGCACATATCTCGTTCTCAGGGCACACCGGATGAGCAAGACGTCGGGTTGGCATAGACCCTGATTGCCCAGGGGGCGCCGGACATCGCTCGGTTTGGGCCAGCAATCGAAGGAGAACTGGCCCGGGGGTTTAAAATAAAGATGACCCTTGAGTCTGCAGAACCCAAGGGAAAAAGGCTTAGGTGGCAAATGGTAAAACCAAGGTTGGGCCTTCTTTGGAGGAGTCTTATTCAAAGCGAACTGTCAAGGGGGTCCCATAAATCACCCAACCGCGTTAGGGACGCAAAATCCGGGAAAATAATACCGATATGACGGAAACTAGGGCGGCAAGAGGGGAACAAAACACCAGGCATAAGGCCGAGCCTTCCACCCTTTACCTAATATATAGATGCATTAGTTAAATAAGATATATTGTGATATCCCAACAAGTAAACATGTTCCAACAAGGAACAACATCTCCATGTTCCAACAAGGAACAAACTTCATCTTCACCTGCAACTAACAACGCTATAAGAGGAGCTGAGCAAAGCGGTAACATAGCCAAACAACGGTTTGTTAGGAAAGGATGGTTAGGGGCTTGACATGGCAATATGGGAGGCATGATAAGCAAGTGATAGGCATCGCAGCATGGGCATAGCAAAAGAGCGAGCAACTAGCAAGCAAAGATAGAAGTGATTTCGAGGGTATGGTCATCTTGCCTGAAATTCCGCAAGGAAGAAGAACGAGTCCATGAAGAAGACAAACGGACGTAGACGAACGAATCCTCACAACTCCAGAACGGAACCGAAGCTAACGAGAGAAGCAACCCGGAAAGAAACAAACAACATAGTAAACAACCATCACATAAACATGGCATGATGCGCAAACAAGTATGATGCATGCCCGGTTTAAATAGCATGGCATGGCAAAGTGCAACAAACAATACCACAAATTAAGTGGAGCTCAATATGCAACGAGTTGCATATTGACGAAACACTACATTCAAGTTATTTAGTTCTCTCTCGTTTAGGAACACAACAATATTAAATGTTTTTAAACGTGGCAAGAGATGAAGCATAATTAAACTACCTATTTAGGCAAGTTTAAATGAGGCCGGAAACAACAAACAACAATTCCAGAAATCCCCATATGCATATTTCGAATTTGCTATTGTTCTGCCCTAAACACAATTTTAATGTTGTTAAGCAGCAAAGTAAAGTGCACCAAGTTAATCTATGCATTTTTCCACCCCATTTACATATATAATTTATTTAAATCCGAGCTACGGTTATTTAGTTATGAAATAAAGCATTTTAGCATGGCATTTAGGCAAATTAATGCAAACATCAAGTTAAACATTTTAACATGGGATGAAAGTGGCATATTATGAAACTAGATGAAATTCTAAGCACTTTACATATGTAAATCATTTTAATCCGATGCATGGTTAATTAATTATTGATGCATGAACATTAAGGGGTTTTTCTGTAAATATGCAGTTTTCTGGATAAAAGGATAAATTCGCAGCAAGGGAGAAAAAACTACACGGGCCGAAATCGGCATGGGCCTAACAGAACAAAGGCCGGGGCAGCTTCACCATGGGCCAAGGCCCGACCGGAAGCAGAGGAGGCTGGCGCTGGCTCACCGCGAGGAGGTGAGGAGGCGCTGGTTCGATGCGCGCTATGCCCAGAGGCTGGCTACGCCGGGCGCTTGAACGGGTCAACGGGACGAAGCGGGCGGCAGCAGCTCGACAGGGGTCAGCGGCATGGCGATGCAGGTGGTCTCCGGTGAGGGCACCGGTGGCCGGAGACGGGCACAGCCCAATGGGACGGCCATGAATCTGGTCCTGAGGCCATGGATCTGGCCGGAGACGGGAGAGGGAGGCGCGGTCATGGATCTCCAAGTGGCGGAGCCATGGTTCTCTGTGGAGAAGAGGCAGGGAGATGAGACGGGAGGGAGAAGGGAAGAAGAAAAAGAGAGACAGGGAAGGAGAAGGCGGCCCTGCTGGTGCTCGTCTTGGCCGGTTCGGGCGGCGGGCGGAGCAGCTCCGGCGGTGGCGAGGTTCGGCAGCGACGGGGATGACCGGCTGGGCTGCTACTCCGATTGGCGTGGCAGCGAGGCAAAGGAGCTCATGCTCCTTGGCGACGGGAGGCTCGGGGCAGGAGGAGAAGGGAGGCGAGGCCGGCACTGGAGTCTTGAGGCCGTGGCGGCGTCTGATTGAGGGAGGCGGTGGGGTCGAGGCGCGGGCGCAGAAACTCATGTGCGTGCTTGCACACGAGCGCGAGGCTCTTTCCTCGGGTGGTTCCTGGAGGCAGCGCAAGGACGAGGTGCTCGGGGACGGCGCAGGTCGCGGGCGCAGCAGATGGAGCTCCGGCTCCTGGTTGCTGCTCGGGAGGCGCGGGCGGAGGAGGGGGCACGGTCAGGCCTGGGCCGCCGCCTCCGGCGAGGAGCTGCAGGCGCTGGGCGACGAGGTTGATCTCGGGAGGCACGGGAGGAAGTGGATGGGTTTGATCGGTGGGAATCGAGGAGGAACAGGGAGGCGCTGGATCGAGCGAGGTGGAGGCGAGGGATCTGGGGGCTGTAGGTGGCGGCGATGGTTGGGGAGGGATGGATCGAGGGGATTTGGTGAGTCTTGGCGGCGGCAGGGACAAATCTCCTAGAATTTAGGGTTTGGTCCAGAATGGACTAGGGGTGAACTATATATATATGGAAAAGAGAGGAGTTGGATCATCCGATCAAAATCCGTGATCGGGAAAAGATAGGTTAGGAAAGTCTAAATAAGAAACGGAGATGTTTTGGGGATGTTAGGGGATGATCCGGACCCACCGGTAACAACAGAGCGGGTCGGGTTTGGAGCAGTTTCGGACACACACACGAGGGGTCAAGAGAGGTCAACGAGGACAAGGGCCTGACAAAATGACAACGGAGGCAAAGAGAGAAAGGGCAACTGCGAACGGCTACGAGTTTTTATGAAAACATGTAAATGCAATGCGCATGATGCTATGAGATGAGATGCATGACATGAACAAAATGCAAAACAAAACACAAAACCCAACCACGAAGGAAATAATATATCGCATCTCCGGAAAAGGCAAGAGTTGGAGTTACGAATATGGAAAGTTGTATCCGGGGTGTTACATCCTGGTCTCGTTGCACTGATATGGAAACCTTTCCTTGATGCCTCGGTACTCTGCGCCTGCGCTTGCCTCCTTAGCACCAAAGAGGAAACAAGGACGCTGCGCGCGCTGTCGCCCGCCTGGCGCCGATCGTCATGGATCACGTCACGAGAGCCTCGTGAGGTTTGCCTTGCCTTGGTATCTCCGCCCATCGTGAGCCTGCCTGGCGAGGCCGCTCCTGAGGAGGTCTTGTGTCGTCCGCCTCGCGAGGCTTGGCCCCTCGCGAGGGTCTTGAATACCTTGTTGATGAAGATGGGCCGTACAGGCCTGCTAGCCGAGCCACGCCGTGGGCAGCGAGCAAGTCGAGGACCCCGTTCCCAGAATGCCGACACTTCCTAGATATCACTTCCTACTATTTTACTTCTTGCATGTTATATTTATGATAATGGTGTTGTTCTGATGCCACCTGTTGGTTCCATCAGACTGCTTCATGTTCTCCATGCTTAATTACACATCAACAAACTAGCATGTGGTTCCGCTGGTTTTTGTTCGTTTTACCCTATATTTTCTTATGCTAGCTATTACATCACTGCTATGAGCCTCTGTTCATTACTTTTTTGTGTGTTCGTGATCTTCCCAAGCTGCATGACTAATTTGATGCTTCTATTAATTATGGAGCTGGGCAATGGCACCTCGAACAAGCATAAAAATAGAGGGAAGCAGATATGTTGTCATGTATGCACACACCCTTCTTTCATTAGTTTAGATGAACCATTGATGATCAATTCAAACCAGTGCATGCGATTAAAATTAATTTTACCTAAATAGAGGGTGCAGAATAAACTACAACAAGTAGATTTGCAACCACGGGATGCTGACGATATCTTCCAAGAACATTGCAACAACAGCGAGGCTTCACAGCAACATATGGTAAGCTAGTGCGTTTTAGTACATGTGAAATGTAATGCGTGTGGGCTGCTTTCTTGGCTTGTGCCCTCAACCTGTAATCCTACAGAATAAAAAATAGTTCATTTATCTGCTTTTCTGTATTGCTTGATTCGAATGCTTGTTTGTTACTTGTTACGTTATACCCGAGTTCGCCAATATGTCAGCAGTGACTGATGTACTATCGTAAAGAAATGCATGCCTAGTTCATTTGAGTCCTTAACTTTTCCTCTAAACTTCATCACAAGACTGTCTTCGTAGTTTATATGAGGCCATATTGTTAAGTGCTTTCTCAGATTATTTCAACTGCTTAGATGCCTTGGCAACTTAAATATAGCGGTGGTACACTCCTTTTCAACTAGGGATGTCAACTGGGTCCCATTTAATCCCGATTAAAGTCCACTAGTGATATGATAGTTCAAAAGAGTTTTTGTCTTTTGAGGAAAATGAACCAGGGAGCTAGCAAAAACTAACTAGATGGGACTAGCGGATGTTGTTTATTTTCCACTTACATCCCTAGTTTCATCTTACCATTTTAATTTCTTTTCGGCTAATGCTGCTTCGAACCATTTAAATATAGCTTGCCACGCTCGGCAATAATTCGTATGTCGTTTACCATGTAAGCTTACTGCCAGGATCATCCGATAACTATCGCTTACTTATGTCCAGCGGAAACCTTTCAAGATGTTGTTCACACTAGGACACAATGTACAACCCCAGAATCTATTTGTGGAAGCAGTGCGCCATCCATGTTACCAGATGGTAGGCAACACCACCGGAGAGCAGTCTGAGCATAGATATTATAGTTCTTGAGGCTCTACTAGAGGCAGAAAGAGATGGTGTGGCTACCATGAATGAGGTAATCTCGATCTTGAAGCTGGAAATTATGTAATTAGCTGCACAAATTATGCAAGCAACCCAAGAATTGGAGGAAGTAGGAATGTTGCATTTGAAGACAGAGGAGGTCCTGCTGCTTCTACTATCTGAAGCCTAGGGTAATCCCAGTTCTTCTTTAGATAGCAGTTGAAATTGTCATTAGATTATTGTACTTGCATGTTGTGTGATGTCTCTGAATGGATTATGTTGTAAGACCCCCTATGTTGTCCATGTGTTGTAATGATCCAAATTTTTAGGCGAGGTAATCCTCAAGACTTGTATGATTGACATAAGGTGAACTGTTTTTGTGTGAGCATATTGTATTGGATGAAATAACTGTTTGACTCAAAGTGTATCCAACCTCTTGAATTCGAAGATCACGACATTTCTAAATCATAATCATATATAAAGGTGGAATAAATCTTTGTTGTGGTTTTGAAGAAATAAATAACAAAACGTAGAATTATCTATGGATATTCGTAATCGAATAAAAATTGGATTTGGATTTGGTTGCTAGGGCCCTGGGAAAACGTGAATGCTAATTCTCCCAAGTTTTGAACGAAGCGGCTAAACACCCACTATCATTTGTGGATTTGGATTTCGTTGCTAGGGCCCAGGACACTTGAAATCCTTATCGATCGGATTTACACTGCTATTGCCATGGAATTGTCACGGCAGATGTCCTCTTGTAAGGACTTAATCATGGAGCCATCGCAACTAGGAAGCTTAAAGGGGTTAATCGGGACAAAGGACACGAGAGGGTTTATACTAGTTCGGCTCCTTACGGTGAAGGTAAGCCTACGTCTAGTTGGGTTGGTATTGCTTGAGGTTTCAATGACCAGGAAGCGAGATACGCTATGCCCGGTTCTCGAAGTGTTGTTTCTTGCCCTAAGCCACCGGAGGGTCGTCCCCTTATATACACGGGTTGATGCCCTGCGGCTTACAGAGTCCCGACCGGCTCATAAACAGTGTCCGGCTCGGTGACTAGTCAAGTCTACCTTATGATACAAGTCATGCCATTATGGCGGTTTACTACAACGGGTCTTAAGTCGCCTGTGGGCCTTAGGCTCCTTGATGAGTCGCCATCTTCGTGCTTGGACTTGGGCTTCTGTCTGGTAACTATTTACGTAACCCGGCCCCTCCTGGGCGGCTTACACAAATAGTTATATCCCCAACATTAGGCCCAGATTGATTTGAACCTGTTCATGTCAATCTTAAAATAACTTAAAACATAAATCTTGATCTCGACCGCATAAAAAGACTTTCTTTAACCCGGTAGACGTCACTCTTTGAATCCGTGTTAACCCGTCATGACGTCATCTTTCCTTAAATCCCGCCGAATCGGCCCAACGGATCTTTGTCTTTATTGCCCGTTCCGAGAATCGAGGCGTCGGGGCCGCTGGATAGTAATTTTTATCTCCTTGTTTCCCGCGCCGACTTGGTTACCCTCTCCCTATAAATAGGCGCAACTTTAGGTCTTTCATTCTTCTCCTTCCCGTTGTCTTCTTCCTCTCTTCTCTGTCACTCAAGCTCCGCCGCCGGCGCCGTCGAACCCCTCGCCTTCATCGACCTTGGCTGCTGCATCAACTTGAACCCGACCAGAAAACGGCAGCACCCCTCCGCAATAGATCCATCACTGTAAGTTTCCCCTTTCTACATCTTATATCTATGCTAGGGTTGACATTTCTTCTGTACAGTTCGCAGTTCATCCCCTGTTCTTCATATTTCCTCTGCCTGGGCTTCTTTTGATCCCACAGTAGCATAAATCTCATGTCATCCCTATTACGCATCCATTTTATATACTAGCAGATCTTCTTTTCTTGCAAAGAATCCTCATTAGGATGCATGAACTCCTCTGTATCATGTTTTAGGTCTAGAAATTTTCTTTTCTGAACGACCATTTGATCCAAAATAATAGTGATAACTTATGAAATCTGTTTTTATCACCCGGAAAACTTCTTATGTTAAATGCCTTCAACATGACTGTCCCAATGTCCGGTTTAAACGCATCCCACTTGGTCTGTAAACCTTGGCACCTTCTCAGGTATTTAAAACTTTTGAACTGTCGCTAACACTTGTGGCGGTTTAAATAATGCTGCCCAATTATCCTTATGTCATTAGGCCCCTTTAAGCTCCTACCATTCAGCAATTTGAATATCTTCTTCCAGGTTAAAATTTAAGCCGAAACTTCTTATTTTGCAATAGGCCAATCTGTTGTCATGGCGCCTAAGCCAACCAAAGCTCGTGTAACCTGCAACTGGGTTCCATCCACTGTCACCAAAAGCAAGCTGGATGAATTTGTGAAGTCTGGTCACTTGCCAAAAAGGGAAGTCATGTCTTATCGTGTTCCTGACCCATCCGAAGAAAACCGTCAACCAAAAGACGGGGAAGTGATAGTTTTCATGGATCACATGAACTGGATTTGCCCTCCCGGCTCAAAATTTTTCAGAGAAGTTCTGAATTTCTTTGACCTTAGACCTCAAGACATCGGGCCCAATTCCGTGTCTAATCTCTGCAATTTTCAAGTTTTCTGCGAAGTGTACCTAGGAGAAGAACCAAATCTGCTCTTGTTGAGAGAACTTTTTTATTTGAACCGGCAAAACGAACGTGCCAACGTGCCTAGTCTTGAACTTGGCGGCATCTCCATCCAGCGGCGAAGAGATTGTCTTTTCCCTTATGCTGAGCTGCCCAGTCACCCGAAAGACTGGAACCAGACGTGGTTCTATTGCCAAGATACATCACCTGCTGATGAGCAAGCTCTGCCCGGCTTTCGTGCCCTGCGTCTTGAATCCAATCATCCGCTGGCAGATAAGTTATCCGGTATTGAACGCCTGCCTCTCAACCCCACCATCAAGACGATCAAAGCTCTTCTAGGGAACGGCTTAAATGGCATCGATCTTGTCGTGGAATTGTCACGGCAGATGTCCTTAGTGTCAGGACTTAGTCGCGAGGCCAATGCATCTATGTGGTAGCTTGAGAGGGGTTGAGCGGAATCGAGAGACGCAACACAAGACAGGGATTTAGACAGCTTGGGCCCGGAAACATCATCCGTAATAGCCCTACATGCTGTTTGAGGCTAGGTCTCATTATGATCATGAGGGAGTCGCCGTAAACCGGCTCTCCTCTAGTTGTGTCTAGCCCTAGATATTGTTGTTTGCTTGTAGCTTGTCCCTCTTTGGGGAGCCCCGCCCCTCCTTATATATGTTGAAGGGGCGGTTTACATGACTAGTCCTAGTTGGATTAGGATTACTCTATTACAAGTGGAGTCCTAGTCTTGCTTCCTTTGTAAGGGAATATTCCTTGTGCTTTCCTCATAAACCGGCCCACCATTAAACGTGAACCGCCTTCGGGCCTTGGGCCTTGTCATCCGTCATCCGTATGCCGGATCACCAGTGAGTCATAATGACCAGGTGGGTTGCTTGTAAACCGCCAGGTCAGGGTGGGTCGCCAGTGAATCGCCAAGTGCCAGCCGGATCTCAATAAACCGCCAAGTCCGGCCGGGTTATACTTCCGGCCTGTTTACGCCGCGGGGTATATCCCCGACATTAGCTCCCAGTTTAATTTGGATTTGTCCACGTTAAACTAATCTGCAACATAAACACAAGAACAAATTTGGCGGGTTGTGCTCCGGGTTAAGAATTCTTGTAGACCGACACCTGATCATCCTTAAATCCTTGTCATTTCCTCCTAGAAAATCCAAGTCAATAGACCAGCTTCATAATCAATTTGCTGATGTTGGCTTCTTATAGAAAAAATATTGTGAACAATAATCCACTTGAGTCGTCTTCCAAAGCGCCGGTTTAGGAAATATTGGTCTTGAAATACTCATCTGATATTCAACCGGTTTGAAGATGCAGAACTTGCCGGTTTTATCATTGCCAAAGACTGTCGGGTTATAAAAGCTTGATGATTTCGAGTCATGATTGTTGCAGACACCGGTTCATGATTGTTGCCAACGCCGGTTCATGATTATTAATGACGCCGGGTTGCAGCCACAGGGTCATAATGATTGGTGACGCCAGGTCAACCTAGTTGGCTCAATCAGAGAATTTGAAAATATTTCTTCGATAATAATATAATACCTGTAGCCCCCAAGTCTTTGAGCGAGAACAAAGTGGTGGCTTAAGACTTTGCTTCAATATAAATACTGCCACTTTCAAAGAAATCCATGTTGTTCATCCCGGTGACTAGTAAAACTGAATACTCCATACTATGTAGCCCCCAAGTACCGGGTTGTCATGCTTGCGACAACTCGGGACTTTGTAATTGTCTTATACTCATAAAAACTTCAACCAAAGATAGCCCCCAAGGGCCGGGTCATTATGCAATAATGAGCAGGGACTTTGTAGGTATAATCATGTAGATTTGAGCAATGATGTGTAGCCCCCAAGGGCCGGCTCAGTAAGATAATATTGAGCTGGGACTTAATATATACTTCAATGAAAATAACATCATACGATGTAACCCCATCATGGGACTTGAATCCACGTCCACAAGGTTAAGAGCCTTGTGCTTTTACCAACTGAGCAGTGGACCCTTCAATATAATGAATAAAAAGCTTTGTACCTTCAACTGTTGACAGGAGCAATTGGTAGCCCTCAAGGGCCGACTCATTATAATGTGATGAGTCGGGTCTTCAACAATATGAGCAAAAAATTACTTTGCATTAGCCCCCAAGTGTCATGGTGCATGCTTGCAGCGACATGAGACTTGCACATTTGATGTAATCTCAATTTAAATAATGTAGCCCCCAAGTGCCGGGTCGTAAGCACTGCAGCGACTGGGACTATTCCTTCAATTGTAGAATAAATCATATCCATTAATAATATGATAACCATTGCGCTAAAAGCGACTTTGAAAACCTCAATTATAATATTGGTTATTGATAACCATAATAAAAATCCAGCCGTGTTGGCTATTAAAGATAACATAATCTGGTATGAAAAACCTCATTCATTCGATATCATAATGAAAATCCAGCCAAGTTTGGCTATTTGAATAATATAACCCAATGATTTATAAGCGCATGATTCCAATGGCGCAATCCAAATAGGTACTGGCGACTTATAGTCCAAAGCCAGGCCGGGTTAACAAACACCGGATAATTTCTCATCATATCTTGGCGACTTATCATCTTAAAAGCCAGCCGGTTTAATAAACATCGGATAATTTATCATCATGCTTTATTCAACCTGTCTCTGCATACAACAAGTTTAAAATGTCCTGGCGGTTTACCGCCGGACGGGTCATAATGCCCAACATATAACCCAGGTTTATAACCAAGGCTGCACTTAATGATAATCAATGAAATAGATCATACCTGTGACATTGAATCACATCATTGGTTTACCAACTTTTTGTAGTAAGGGTGATAACCCCTATCTTGAGTAATGATAACTCCTTTCATACTGTGTCGGTTTATGATAAACCCGTACCGGGTTGTGATAAACACCGGTTTAACCATATATAATACTGGCGACTCGTAGTCAAACCAGACCGGGCGGATAGTCTCCGGATTATGATTTGATCATGTACTGACAATTTGTAATTGAAAGTCAAGCCGGGTTAATGAACACCGGTTTAGTCCATAATAAGACGGTAACATAAAATCAAACTGGGCAGATAGTCTCCGGATTAGGATTTGACCGTGTTCCGCCAATTTGTAATTGACAGTTTGAAATGGATTAACAATGTCGGTTTAAAAACGCAACAAAAACCAAATAACATTTATGAAAAAATATGGAAGCAAAGGCAATGATAAGACCGTTTGCAAAAGAGGCTTTCTTCGAGCCGATCGGATGGTGTTACCATGGTCGGACACGACCAAGCTCCCAATAAGGTGTAGCTATGGTTCAAGTCAGCGGGTCCCCAAGCTGAAACCGTGGCATTATGCCGATCAAGTGGCGTGGCAATGGTTCGGGTTCGACCAAGCCCCAAGTGACTCTATGGCCTTAGGCCGATCAAGAGGCGTGTTGGTTCAGACTTGACCATGTCCCCAAGTGATCTGGTGGCTTTCGCCTATCAAAAGGTGTTGCATTGGTTCGGACACGACCAAGCCCCCAAGTGATATTGTGGCACTAGGCCGATCAAGAGGCGTGGCTCTGGTTCGGACACGACCAAGCCCCCAAGTGACCAATAATATTATAAGCCAATAAGGCATGATACCCATGTTTGGACCATGCATCATGGCAGCAAGTCTTCTTTGGCACCCTTTAACTTTTTACAAGAGATAAATCCTTCTTGAACCGGGATTCTGAACCGGATATTGAGAGCTTCAAAGCTTTGTGGGAGACATCTTTCCCTTGAACCGGATTGTAAACCAGAATCTTCATTTTCAGCCGGAAATTTTCTGATGGCCTTTCAACTCGAACTTGCGAGAAGTTAATTCCTTTTTGAACCGGACATTTCTAAACCGGTATTTGAGCGCTTGAGAGCTTTGTGGGAGAATATATTTCCCTTGAACCGGATTGTAAACCGGATACTTGAGAGCTTGATGAGACCGACTTCCCACAGGCGGATTTTAAGCCGGAATCCTTTCTGATGATCCGGAACTTCTTCATTGAGCCGGGATTTTGTAACTGTCATATACTTACTAAGCCGGAAATTTTCTGACGGCCTTCAAATAACAGTAGCCTCCGGGACCGGGTTATTTTTCCCTCCATCGTCCTGGGGTTCTTAAATTTGCTGGCAAGATTTGCTTAGTCATGTCATCGTAGCCCCGAGTCTCAAGGTGACTCGAGGAGTTGGCTTGAAACTCTCCATATTTGACCGTGATATAAACCGCATATCTTGTATATCATTGGTGTTGATAACACGATGTGAATCCACGAAGGTTGTGATGACTGCGGCGGGTTATAAATGATCCCGTATGAGCCGTGTCAAGACCTTCGGCCAATGGTTCCTTCCAATTGGCGATTTGAAGTTAACCAAATTGTAGTGGCGGCGACTTGTGCGCTTTGCCCATTGAGCCATCCCGGTGTAGACGGCGGTTGATAGTATATGATAATTTGCCTCCATTTTAAAAGAAAACCGGGCTACCCAAGCTGTGACTTGCTCATGCAGACAGGTGCGGCCTGGTATGTTGATGTAGACCAAGCCGCAATAAATGGAAGGTAGAGACGTCCACAATATTAGAGGTGGCTTGGGAAGATGAACCGGCCACGGTGTTGTAAACCGGTTCAGACGGGCGAGTCAAGCGCAGGCACGGTCCCGGCAAGCTGATGTAAACCGGGCCGTAAGGGCGGCGTCTTGCACGCGTCCATTCACCGTGTCATGTGGCATGGACGAACACCGGGCAGGATGTTGCCAGCGCGTGCTTCGTACCCATGGTATAAACCACGTGTATAATGAATAATTATCCTGCATACAATATTACAGACCAAGGCAAAGATAAACCGCTCTTTGACAAAAATAATATACACTAATAAAATATATTTTAGATGGATATCACCTGATGTGTTAGGCCAGAAATTATCCGCCATGGAGTTTATGATCACCACAGTGATGCTAAAATTAATCAGCCGAGCCGGCCAGACGAGCAGACGGATGGTCCGGCCGCGGTGTTGTAAACCGATGCGGACGAGCAAGTTGTCCTTCGTGTTGTAAACCGGCGCGGACGCATGAACTCGCGGGGCTGTATGACGGGCGAGTCGTCCGTGGTGCCGTAAGGTGGTACGGACGGTCGAGTTGGCCAGCCAGCGTTGATGTAAACCGGACTACGGGCGGCGGTTTGTGTTCGATTTATCGGTGTGATATACGCAGATGCTTTGGTGTAGAACAGCTAAGCGCGCCGTCCATGATGAGGGCATCACTTTTATAGTGAGCACTTGTCCTGTATAAAAGATATAGGCCAAAGTAATTGTTCTCAAGTAAATTAATATGTGCCGATAAGGTATATAAAAAGATAGTACCGTATATTTTGTCCGGTGAATATGAATACTGGAACATGTTGCGGCAACTGTGGCCGTCACGGGGCCTGGAGCCGGGCGGTTTAGAACATTAGATAATCCTTGGTTTATCTCTGTAGTAGTACTTGCAACGACCTAATCGACCGTCTGGCCATATAGTAACAGTGATCTCCTAGAGAATTACTGCGTCGTTGCCGCCTCAGAATTTTAGCCAGTATAAAGGTGCTCAATGACTGATTGGACGAGTTTCCGCCACTTGCAAACTTGTGGTGCACAGCAGAAACCGGAGATTTGGCATCCTCGGACTCTCCATCTGAAAAGCACATTTGAAATCGACCCGCTTGGCGGAGTCTAGCGGAGGATGCAGCTTGAGGCCGGATTGGTTGGAGGCAGGCGGTCGATGAGGCGTGGCGGGTCAAAACATGGCGTAAGCGAAGAAGGCGATCGCTGGCAGGCGGAACCGACCTGGGCGGATCACGCCAGAAGCGAAACAGTTCGCTGCAGGGATCGTACAGCCGGGGCGGCTTAGCCCTGGTAATTTCGATGTAACATGGCGGCTGCGGTTGCTCGGAGCGGCAGAGACGGAGCCACGGCAAACGGCAAGCGCGACTCATTGACGGTGCATGGTGGGGGCATGGGCGGCTCTCATGAGTTCGAAAGCGACCCGGCGGATGGCTCTGGAGGCGACCCGGCGGGAACCGCCGACGGAAGTAACCCGGCGGCCTCGGCCAATGGTAGCTTCACTCTGGCGGCAGTGCAGTGCAGCGGCGATGTTGATATGCTAATTTTTGATATTCAGAGACGATGATGCCTTGATCCATACGTGGATTCATAGTACTAGCACTGTTTTGGGAACGAGCTAGCGCATCTTCATGTGGACCTTTCCCTTGACCCTTTCAAAACTGTGGACCGATTGGACTTGATTCTTTAACGTGATGGATAAAGCAGCACTTTCGCTCCATGTAGTATGTATGCATTGCAAAAGCATGCCAGCAAATTGTCTTGTACGTTGCTCCATCCAAAAACGCCAACGCCTATGTACCGACAAGATAATTAACCTTTGTTACGCTTCTCCGGCAAGCTGAAATTGACAGGACCACTAAAGGCGGCGAAGCGCCGCGCATCCGTCGAACGGCGACTTGTAACCGAACACTTAGGCTGCCTTGACATGTTTGACATAAACTGGACATAAGGACGGCGGGCTGTGCGTTCTTCCCGGGTCTTCCGTTGCGACGACGGAAGTTATCGATCAATCGATCTTGTCTTGTACATGAGCCGAGTACCAATTAAAGTAATCTTGGCTGATTGCTTATGAATTTTCTCATATACATACATCGGTACTTGTGAATTGATGTGCAGGCCTCGGTCTCCACGCTTTGGGAGTAGTAGCGGGGATTGGACTTGATCCTCTAGTTTAACAACAGCTGATGTAGACGTGAAAAGCGATGTAATAGGACTCGACGCGCAGACATTGAGGCAGCGGTTTCATGGAATATTGCAATACTGATATGTTTGATCCGGACGGAAACTCGTGTCGGTCTCGACCATGACGAACTCTACGTGACCTATGTTGTCCCTCGAGCTTTTCCTAATTTTTGGGCGACGAACTTCAGAGTTGATGTAGACCCTCCGCACCGTCTTTTCGTCATCCGGCTGACTGCAAGATTCTTGATCCCTGATAAAGATCCCTCCAAGAACTCAACACCACCGTGCGCAGGCCCCACGGTGGGCGCCAACTGTCGTGGAATTGTCACGGCAGATGTCCTTAGTGTCAGGACTTAGTCGCGAGGCCAACGCATCTATGTGGTAGCTTGAGAGGGGTTGAGCGGAATCGAGAGACGCAACACAAGACATGGATTTAGACAGCTTCGGGCCCCGGGAAACATCATCCGGTAACAACCCTACATGCTGTTTGAGGCTAGGTCTCATTATCATCATGGGGGAGTCGCCAGAACCGACTCTCCTCTAGTTGTGTCTAACCCTAGATATTGTTGTTTGCTTGTAGCTTGTCCCTCTTTGGGGAGCCCGCCCTCCTTATATATGTTGAAGGGCGGTTTACATGACTAGTCCTAGTTGGATTAGGATTACTCTATTATAAGTGGAGTCCTAGTCTTGCTTCCTTTGTAAGGGAATATTCCTTGTGCTTTCCTCATAAACCGGCCCACCATTAAACGTGAACCGGCCTTCTGGGCCTTGGGCCTTGTCATCCGTCTGTCCCGTATGCCGGATCACCAGTGAGTCATAATGACCAGGTGGGTTGCTTGTAAACCGCCAGGTCAGGGTGGGTCGCCAGTGAATCGCCAAGTGCCAGCCGGATCTCAGTAAACCGCCAAGTCCGGCCGGGTTATACTTCCGGCCGGTTTACGCCGCGGGGTATATCCCCGATAGATCTGGTTCGAGTCTGGGTCACCTGGCGGATACTACCATTAAGCCGCCGCTCCGGCTTAATGTGTACTTATACAGGTGAAAAGGATGACTCGATGCGCCATAGCTCTGATGAGTTATCAGACGATGCGATACATGCTACAGTCCAATCTCTGTTGAAGGAAGGCACTGTAACCAGTAATGCCTTCGGCTTACTTCCCTTCTGCAAGAAGAACCCGGCTCCCGCGGTAAATTACTAGTCTTCACAAATACTCTTGTATATGTTACCTTCTTATACTTATGATTCTTTATCTGTTTCCACAGGCCGGTGATGACTTCTGGAAGGTCAAGTATGACCATGAGGCTGCTAAACAGGCCAGGGCGGCCAAGAAGGCTGAAAGGAAAACCGCCAAGACGGGCACCTCTAAGAAGAAGAAACCCAGCGTCTCTGATATGTTTAAATTGGATGACTCTTCTACGGATGAGGAAGAGGTAATCTTTTTCAATGTTCTTTAACTCCTTTGCCATTACTTTTACTGACATTTGATCCTTTCAGGAGGATACTGGAAACAGTCAAGCAGCTGGCGAAGAGGTAACTATAATTTCCTCCGACTCAGAGCCTTTGCCAACACAAAAAATCCGAAGGGTGACCTGGAAAGTAAGGTTTTCACACCCTCTAGCTTACCAAGATCCTCAATTTCTTTTGAAGCAACAACAACTTGAGAACCGGAGGCAAACTCGGGCCACTCAAGACGCAGAACTCTCCTCCGGCTTACCCGATATAACCAGAAGCGTCGAATCGAGGCCATCTACGCTTACGCTCATTTATCCGTTGGCGGGTTTATTTCGTCGACCCTCAATTCATCGACTCAATTATCAGGATACCTCTCCGTCTTCCGCGAGTTGATGCAATCAAACATGCCGGCTTTTAAACAGCTCCCGGGTAATGCCACCTTTCTCACTTTAAGTTTTTCCATACTTATTCGTTGGTACTCATCCTTCCACTTTGGTGACAGCCGCAAGTGAAGCCTAGCAAGAAGGCCAAAAGAGTACTTTGTCCCGAGACCCGGTGATCATCGAACGGCAATTGACTCATCCGTTCTCGATAGCTCCACTCATCAAGAACCGCTGAATCGGCTTTTGATATTCCGGTGTCAACATCTGACCCGCCTGCAGAAGACGTTGTCCACGATTCTGATAGGCCGGAAATTCCTAGCCCGTTCTAGACGACTGGACCAAAAGTTGCATTCTTGAAAAGCCAATATGTTGAACCGGGCCACCCTACTGTCCTTGCTCGATGCACTGCCAAGGAGGAGTTTGCCCAACGTCGAAAAACCAAGCAGGACATCACTGATTATACTCACCTAAGCATTGGTGATATAGTCTCGGGCTATTTGAACCAAGTGCACAATAGCCGTGACCTGGAAATTGACATGGTGAAGCAAATACAACATAAATCTGAGGTATACTTTTAACCTTACTTACTGTATCAGCCCCCCCAGTCTATTGCCTATGAATGAATATGCTGTAGACTTAGAAATCTACTTACTGTTAGTTTTGTCCGGCTTAAATTGAATATATTTAACTCGGTGATAGCATGAAACTTTGAATTTGGGTAACACATTAGCCCCCAAGTGTCAAGTGCCTTTACTTGTAAAGTGCTTAAGACTTAATATACATGACCCGGTAAAATAGGTTAAGAAATTCTTTAAGCATACATTAGCCCCCAAGTGCCAAGTATCTTTACTTGTAAAGTGTTTGGGACTTGAATGTAATCTTACCGTGATCCTTACCATAACCTCGATGTCAATGCAGGCCGCTATAAGTCAATTTGAGACGGAGATTGCTGATCTGAAGAGTCAGTTGAAAACCCAAGAGCTTGAAACTCAAAAAGCCAACTCCAAGTTTGAATTCAGTGTCTCCGAACAAGAGAAACTGAAGAAAAAATTTGAATCAGAGAAGAAAACTTGGGTTGAAGAGAGGGCTTCACTGGTGACTCGGGCTGAAACAGCAGAGGCATCTCTTGCCGAGGCAATGAGCTGTCTGGCTTAAAGCGCAAGATATCCCAAATGGTCTCAGCAATCTTTGGTAAGTTACGATGTATAACTCTGAATATCACAATGGTTCCTTTGATGTCTATTATAATTGTTAACTCCGGCTCACCTTATATGTATAAACGCGGGCCCCAGGAGCACGAACCTTAAGCAGAATATGCTGGTCAAGCTGAAGGAGGTGTACACTCTGGTGGAACAACTATACACCAGGTCACAACGTGCCTTAGCCGTTGTGCCTTTATCAAATGACGCACCTTATCTCCTGCAAGATGTACTCAAGCGGCTTGCCGTGTTACCTCAACGGATTCAGGAGTTAAGGCGAGCATCTGGTAGAGCCGGGGCCATAGCCGCTTTAAGCCAGGCCAAAGCATTGGCTCCAGAGCTTGACTTAAACGACGTTGCTCTTAGATACCCCAGCTTAAAGGAGGATGGCTCTACCTTCAGTCAATCAGACTTCACCACCTGCGTGAGAGTCGTACGTCCGGTGGCCACCATCATCGGCAACGATGTTGATCTTACAAAGTACCAGCCGGGTTATGACAACGAGAACCGGAGGATTCCCACTCCGCATTATGATGACGTCAGCCTAATCCCTCCAACCCGCAAGCATACCTTTGCTCCTGAAGTTGACCCGGCCAGTTTAATAGATGATGAGGCTGAATTTGAAGCCTTAAGCGGCATTTATTGGACCTCGTCAACCTTCCAGGACAAAGCAACCGAAGGAGAGGCGGGGAAGGATAACCTGAGTCATCAAGCGGTAGGAGGAATGAGCCGCCAGATGTGTTATGAATTTTACAAAACAATGCTTCACTTACTTTAGACTCGGGAGTCTTGTAATAGGATAGAAAAACTCCTTAACTCTGTCATGCCTTGGCGCATGTTTTGCGATGTTTAACAATGTCTCAAGCCGCCAAAGAATGTGCACCGCCACTTACTTGAATCATCCAAAAGCTTTACGCTTTACTCGCATAAAACAAAAATTTCCTTTGGCATCTCACCACATCCGGGGTTATGTAAGATAACGTTAATCCGGAGTAGGAACCAAAACATCATAAGTATCACCGGTTTGAGGCGTACCTTACCGCTTACTTGATCCCAAAAAAGCATAGCTTATACTTAACTTCGAAAATTGGCACATATAATGTTTACCTGGCCCTTAGTATTTATTTACTCTTATAGAATAAAGTAAACCTGATTTTCAAAGGCCTCTCGATTCAATACGATCGGTAGAACCGTTCGAGGGGTTAAGCTAAGATTCGGATACGATCATATAGCCCCCAATGGCTTTGGCGATGCCGATCAAATGGGTATCGACAGCTATGTTCTCTTTGGTTCAAATACGACCTATGTTTGAACAGGAAGCCCCCAAGTGACCATGAGAGTTGTTTAATGACGCTGATTCGAATACGATCCACGTCAGACCCAAAGAGGTTAAGCCATGATTCAAATATGATCAATAATCCCCCAAGTGGGTTCGGCAGTGTGCCAATCAATTGGGTATCGACAGCTATGTTCTCTTTGGTTCGAATACGACCTATGTTTGAACAGGAAGCCCCCAAATGACCATGGCTTGATTCAGATATGATCATAAGCTGGACCAAACGGAAAGCCGGATTCAGATATGATCCGCTCCCTGTTAGTCGTTTCCATCACCTGGTCAAGAAGACACATAAACCTTGTAGGATGGATAAGAAAGAGGTCCTGCTTTATTGCTTTATATAATATATACATTGCTAAAAAAAGATAAGTATACTCTGAAAGCTAGCGACTTAAGTATAGTAGGGTCGGAGATGCGCTATGTTCCACGACCGGCGGGTCTCCTCCTCCGGCTTATGTGAGTCTTTGTGCTCTCGAACATCGATGAGGTAATATGACCCGTTCTTGAGATTCTTGCTGACCACAAAAGGTCCTTCCCAAGGAGGGGACAACTTGTGCATATCAGTTTGATCCTGGATGAGCCGGAGCACCAAATCGCCTTCCTGGAAAGTTCTGCTTCTAACCCGGCGGCTGTGATAACGGCGCAGGTCTTGCTGGTAAATCGCCGAGCGGGCTATGGCCAAGTCTCGCTCTTCATCCAACAAGTCAAGTGCATCCTGTCGAGCTTTTTCATTATCAGCCTCAACGTAAGCCGCCACCCGGGGTGAATCATGCCGGATGTCACTTGGTAGAACCGCCTCCGCTCCGTACACCATGAAGAAAGGTGTATAACCAGTAGACCTGTTGGGCGTTGTGTTGATGCTCCATAGCACAGAAGGTAATTCCTCCACCCAACAACCCGGAATTCGCTGTAAGGGAACTAAGAGCCGGGGTTTGATACCTTTCAAGATCTCTTGATTAGCTCTTTCTGCCTGAACATTAGACTGGGGATGAGCAACAGCCGAAACATCGTGCCGGATGTGCTCATTTGACAGAACTCTTCCATGGCACCCTTGGAGAGATTAGTGCCATTATCAGTTATAATACTATGTGGAAAACCAAAACGAAAGATCACCTTTTTGATGAACTGAACTGTCGTGGCTGCATCACACTTACTGACCGGCTCAGCTTCAACCCACTTGGTGAATTTATCCACTGCGACCAACAGGTGTGTCTTCTTATCTTTAGACATTTTGAAAGGTCCAACCATATCAAGCCCCCAGACTGCAAACGGCCAAGTAATTGGAATCATCCTCAATTCTTGAGCCGGCACATGAGCTAAATCTTGAGGATTTTTGACATCCGTCACATTTCTTGACCAGATCCTCCGCATCGGCATGAGCCATCGCCCAATAAAAACCATGACGAAAAGCTTTGGCTACCAGAGACTTTGAACCGGCATGATGACCGTAATCACCTTCATGAATCTCATGAAGTATCTCCTGACCCTCCGTAGGTGATACACAACGCTGAAACGCCCCAGTGACGCTGCTGTGATTTGGACCGCCTGATGATTTGGCTTGCCAAGGTCTCGTCCTCAGGCTACTCTCCCCGGGTCATATAGGCTAAGTATGGAACCGTCCAGTCCGGGATGGCATGGAGAAACGCCACCAGCTGCGCCTCCGGTGCAATGCGACAAGCTCTCTTCCTCTGTAGGCACTACGGCGGAAGGGTTATGCAAACGTCAAGGAAAGTATTCATGGCACCGGCTTACGGTGAGACCTCACCGACTTAAAGCATCAGCCGCCTCATTCTTCCTTCGATCAATGTGCTCTACTTGATAACCCTTGAAGTGCCCAGCCACCGCATCAACTTCACGACGATAAGCCGCCATAAGGGGATCCTTAGAATCCCATGTGCCTGACACCTGAATCGCCCAAGCATCTTACCCGGCTTAAATTCATCTCCTTGGCCATCCGGAGACCATGGAGTAAGGCCTCATATTCAGCTGCATTGTTAGTACAGGGAAACATAAGCCGGAGCACATAACAAAACTTGTCACCTCGTGGGGAAGTTAAAACAACCCCAGCCCCCGAGCCTTCCAACTGTCTGGACCCATCAAAGTGAATAGTCCAATACGTGTTATCAGGCTTCTCCTCTGGTGCCTACAACTCCGTCCAATCATTAATAAAGTCCACTAGGGCTTGAGACTTGATAGCTGTGCGCGGCATATACTTCAAACCGTGAGGCCCAAGCTCGATGGCCCACTTGGCAACTCGTCCTGTGGCTTCCCTATTCTGGCTGATGTCTTCCAAGGGGGCTGAACTTACCACAGTTATAGGATGACCCATGAGGTACTGTTTTAGCTTCCGGCTCGCCATAAACACCCCATAAACCAGTTTCTGCCAATGCGGATACCTTTGCTTGGACTCTATGAGCACCTCACTGATGTAATAAACCGTCACGCACCGGATGCTCCTTGCCAGCCTCCTTACGCTCCACCACAATAGCCACACTAACAGCACGTGAGTTAGCAGCAACATACAATAGCAATGGCTCTTTATCAATCGGAGCTGCGAGAACCGGCGGCTCAACCAATTGTCTCTTTAAATCCTCAAAAGCAGCATCAGCCGCCTCACTCCAGACAAAGATGTCTGCTTTCTTCATCATCTGATACAACGGTAAAGCCTTCTCCCCTAGTCGCTTATGAATCGGCTTAAAGTTGCAACGCGACCCGCCAGTCGCTGAACATCATTGATGCACGCCGGCTTAGCCAGAGAGGTAATCGCCTTGATCTTCTCCGGGTTAGCTTCAATGCAACTGTTTGAGACCAGGAATCCCAAAAGTTTGCCTGCAGGTACACCAAATACACACTTGTTCGGGTTAAGCATCATCTTGTAGACCCGGAGATTATCAAAGGTTTCCTTTAAATCAGAGATCAAGGTTTCCTTCTCTCTGGACTTCACCACAATGTCATCCACATAAGCATGAACATTGCGCCCAATCTGATTGTGGAGACAATTACGCACACTGGCCGATAAGTCGCCTTTGGGCACTCTTGAGCCCAAATGGCATAGACACATAGCGAAGGCTCCAAATGGAGTAATGAAAGCCGTCTTCTCCTGGTCCTTAATCGCCATCTTGATCCGATGATAACCAGAGTAAGCATCCAAAAACTCAACCGCCGCAACCCGCAGCGGCATCGATGATTTGATCAATGCGGGCGAGCAAAGGGATCATTGGACAAGCTTTATTTAGGTCCGTGTAATCGACACACATCCTCCAAGTGCCGTTTTTCTTGAGCACAAGCACCGGGTTAGCCAACCACTCCAGGTGAAAAACTTCCACGATGAACCCTGCTACTAAGAGCCGAGCGACTTCTTCCCCTATAGCCTTTCGCCTTTCCTCATTGAATCGCCGGAGAAACTGCCTGACCGGCTTATACTTCGGATCAATATTAAGAGTGTGCTCAGCGAGTTCTCTCGGGACACCCGGCATGTCAGAAGGTTTCCATGCAAAGATGTCCCGGTTCTCACGGATGAACTCGATGAGCGCGCTTTCCTATTTGGGATCCAAATTGGTACTGATCTTTGAATCGCTTGGAAGAGTCACCTGGAGTGAAGTCAACCAGTTTTGTCTCGGCGGCCGACTTAAAATTCAAAGCCGAGTCTTGCTCTGTGGTTGGCTTCTTCAAAGAGGTCATATCTGCCGGGTCAACATTAGTTTGATAAAACTTCAGCTCCTCTTCAGCACAAACGGATTCAGCATAAGCCGCATCTCCTTCCTCGCACTCCAAGGCCACCTTTCAGCTCCCATGCACAGTGATGGTGCCCTTGTAACCCGGCATCTTGAGCTGCAAATAAACATAACACAGCCGTGCCATGAACTTGGCATAAGCCGGCCGTCCAAACAGAGCATGATATGGGCTTCTGATTTTGACTACCTCAAACGTCAGCTTCTCAGCCCTGGAATCGTATTCGTCTCCAAAAGCCACTTCCAGCTCAATCTTTCCAACAGGATACGCCGACTTACCGGGTACCACCCCATGGAAAACAGTGTTGGACGTCCTCAAGTCCTTATCAGTCAGACCCATACGGCAAAAGGTCTCATAATAGAGAATATTAATGCTGCTTCCGCCGTCCATGAGTACCTTAGTGAATTTATATCCACCAACCTGAGGGGCCACTACCAAGGCTATCTGACCCGGGTTATCAACCTGGATGGGGTGATCTTCTCTACTCCAAATGATGGGCTGTTCTGACCACCTCAGATAACGGGGAACCGCCGGTTCAACCGAATTCACAGCCCTTTTATGAACCTTCTGGTCACGTTTACACAAGTTAGTGGTAAACACATGGTATTGCCCACTGTTTAACTGTTTTGGATGGCTCTGATAACTTTGACCGCTGCTTCTTTGTCCTCCTTGACCGGACTCTGCTGATTATAGCCCCTTGACCACCTTGAAAATCGGAACTTGAGCCGCCACCCGGCCATGGAAGCCACCGCCTCTGAACCGCTTTGACCCATGATTGCCATCCAACATGTTTGAATTATTGAAAGCCTTCATGATCGCACAGTCCTTCCATAAGTGGGTGGCAGGATTTTCTCGAGTACCGTGTCTTGGACAAGGCTCATTCAAAAGCTGCTCAAGAGATGGACCTGAGCCACCTGATCGAGGAGGTCCTCTCCCCTTATGCTTCTTGTTATTACCTTGAGCATTAGCATTGGCCACAAACGCCGGGTTACCGTCCGGACGCTTGTTACCACCTTGACTTGCCGGCTATTGCTGCTGACCCGTTCCGTTGCCGTTCTTCTTTCCCTTCCCCGTCTTTTCCTCCTCAGACACGGGATCTTCGGTAGTATCAGAATCGGCATATTTAGCCAAAGCCGCCATTAGCGTACCCATGTCATTGCAATCACGCTTAAGGCGCCCGGCTTTCCTTGGCACAAAGCGACAATTACGATGGAGCATAAGTACCGCAGAGACGGCATCCATCTTATCAGATGAATGTATTATTTCTTTGACCCGGCACACCCAATGAGTTGTGGAATCACCCTCCTCCTGCTTACAATTAGTCAAGTCCACAATGGACATAGATTGCTTGCAAGTATCCTTAAAGTTCTGGATAAACCGGGCCTTTAACTCGGCCCATGAACTGATGGAATTGGGAGGCAAGATTTTCAACCAAGTTCGGGCCGTTCCATCTAACATCATGGTGAATTACTTAGCCATTGCCGCGTCGCTGACTTCCAATAATTCCATGGCCATGTCGTAACTTTCAATCCACGCCCCCGGTTGTAAGTCGGCCGTGTAATTCAGCACCTATCGAGGACCCTTGAAATCCTTGGGCAGACGCACATCTCGAAGAGCCGGCACCAGACAAGGGACACCGCCGGTTCTAGTGGCCACCCCGGCTCCAACAAAAGTCATTGGATACTCTGGGAAACCATCATACGCTGTCTGCTGAGCCGCTAATTGAGCCGCCCGTTCACCCTCCTGACGCAATCGATCCTGCACCGGGTTATAGCCGCCGGGTTGGTTGCGACGCTGGGCATTACTTGATAAGGCCTCTGACTCCATGTGTCTGCTGTAACTCGGACTCCGGTTTGGTCGAGGTGCTACCCAAGGCTGAGGACTGGAATGAATCCTGTTCTGCCAGAAGAATAGGCGTCTTGCTGTGCCAAGGCCGTGAAGAAGCTCCTAACCCTCCGGGTTTCCACCGCCGTCGGTCGTCACCATCCTTTGGAAGAGCCGCTTGATCGCGCCGATGCTGCTATCAGGTTCTCCATGGGGTTGGAAAAGTGGCCCGGAGGTGTTGGTATGTATCGGGGCGGGGCCATGCTCCCGTGAAGAGGTGCCGTCTCTCGAGGCTGAACCGGCCCTCCTGCTCCGGGTGTTATAAATTTATTGGCTTCGGGTGGATTGCTAGGACCAGCTCCTGGTGTTGTGAAAGTTTCCGAGGATCGTAAGCCGGAGGCAGACGGGACTGGATTTTCTGATGTCTCCTTCTCATCACCTCATTGGATGCTTTCAGACTCATGTTAAGCTGGAAAGCCTCTATCTGGAGTCGCTGCGCCCGTGCGTCTAAAGCCGCCCGCTCCGCAGCTAGCCTGGTGTCCTCAGCCGCCAAGGCCTCCTTGGCCTGGGCTATCTCCTCACGCACCTTTGCCAGCTCCGCGTTATGCTCATCTGGATTTGCAGGAATAACCATGGAGGTTAACAAGGCCGTCAATTTGTCCATAAGATCTATCAGCACCTGAGCCGGTGGGCGCGCAGGGCCTCCTGCCCCGGCCGCTCCTAACCCGGACGTGATTGCTGTCGCAGCCGTCGAGTTTTGGCCGGGTTGGGTACTCATAGCAATCCGTAACGCTAGAGCCGTCAGAACAGCCCCCTAGCATACCTTCTTGGACCTGATACAGAGAATATGTTGAGCCGGAGGACGAATCATCATCCGATGGGACGACCGTCTCTTCGCCATATTTAGATCCTTCAGAAAGTGCCTCTCCATGAACACAGCCCACAAAGGCATGCTTTATGACAGGTTGAATCGGGGCGGGTCTCGCACACTAAGCCGTCTCAATGAGGTCAGTGCAGCTGCCCGGCTCTGGGCCCGGCTCACCAATCCGGCCGATGAAGACGTGGATTCCGCGAAAGGGGACCCGGTACCCATACTCAATAGAGTCGGCGTCGGGGCCCCAGCCTTCGTTGTCGATGTAGATCTTGCCGCGACGACTCTTGGTCATCCGGCCCACTGCGTTTCCCTTGAGCCCTTCGAAGCTGCCCTTCAAGAACTCAAATCCACCGTGCGCTGGCCCCACGGTGGGCGCCAACTGTTGTGGAATTGTCACGATAGATGTCCTCTTATAAGGACTTAATCGTGGAGCCATCGAAACTAGGAAGCTTAAAGGGGTTAATCGGGACAAAGGACATGAGAGGGTTTATACTAGTACGGCTCCTTACGGTGAAGGTAAGCCTCACGTCTAGTTGGGTTGGTATTGCTTGAGGTTTCGATGACCAGGGAGCGAGATACGCTATGCCCGGTTCTCGAAGTGTTGTTTCTTGCCCTAAGCCGCCGGCGGGTCGTCCCCTTATATACACGGGTTGACGCCTTGCTGCTTACGGAGTCCCGGCCGGCTCATAAACAGTGTCCGGCTCGGTGACTAGTCAAGTCTACCTTATGATACAAGTCATGCCATTATGGCGGTTTACTACAACGGGCCTTAAGTCGCCTGTGGGCCTTAGGCTCCTTGATGAGTCGCCATCTTCATGCTTGGACTTGGGCTTCTGTCTGGTAACTATTTACGTAACCCGACCCTTCCTGGGCGGCTTACACAAATAGTTATATCCCCAACAGCTATCGATAGGGGTAGACTAGTAACTTCAATCAGACGTGACATGACGGCCTCCGAGCCCATTCAAACACGGTGGGCGCCAAATGTGGGCGGCAAAACACATTTGATTCAAGCTCGTCCGAAAGACATGTGTCTCTCCCTCCATTTCCCCATTCATCCATGGTGGGCGGCAAAACAAACTCTCCTCGTCCGAAATCGATGTAGGCTAAAATTTTAAATAGGGGCAGATGGGTAACTTACCTCAGACGTGAAACAACCGCCCTACCTGTCAGCCCCGTTCATACACCGTGGGCGCCAACCGTGGTGACAAAACACCCTCTCCTCGCCTCAAATCGCTATCGCAAATATTTGGGAGATGCGAGATTACCGTCCTATCCCCAACCGACGTGATGTCTGAAATTTTAAACGGGGGATAAGTTCGTAACTTTCCCACATTTCAGACAAGCGCGTCCCAAAGTTTGAGATCCCCCTCCCCCTCCATTTGCCCATTCATACACCATCGACGCCACGACAACCTCCCCACTGCGGCCAGCCTCCTCTGTCCGCCACCCCATCCTCCACCTTGCCGGAGCCGCTACCCCTACCCCATCGTCCACTTCAAGAGATGGACGTCTCTCATGCACGGCACCGGACCAGGATCCTTTCATCGCGTTGTCTCGCTTCATCGGCGCCGTCCTCCACTTTGCCGTTGCCGCTCCTACGACCACCTCGTCCACGGCAACAAGATTTATCCCCTGACCCGGCCGTCTGCCATCTAAAGTCTTCTTCCCCGCTGCTGACAGCCATCGCACCCGCAACACCCTCAAAGTATCAGCAGGGGCCTACACATCGTCGCAAGAGAGGTGGTACTCTTCCATATGTGCTTAAGTTATTGATCTCACCCGGAAAATAGATCTTAAATTGTTTAATGTACTTTTCTTGTCCGTACCAAATCGTAGTGGCTAGTTGAATGCAAACATTGGTTGCGAAGTAGCTTTGTCCGGTTTGCACCCTCAGATCCGCCATGTCACGGTCACTATACTCGTAAAGCTTATAGTTCCCCCCTTTATATTCACTACCATCATCGTAGATGCTTCACTACTTCGTGTCGTGCTAGCACAGCTCCTCAAGATCTCAACCCATCAAGCGAAACAACACGCCACTCATAATTCCAAAGCTTACGTGTTGAAATACGAATCTGATATGGTGCTCATATTACTAAAATAGAGAATGTTTAATTGGTCACCTAATGTTCCTATATTCGTTTCGAAAAGCATGTGCGCCACCCACTGGTTCAGCTAGTTCCACTTTCCTAATTTTAATCTTGATGCTTAGGGTTTTCCCCTTTTATCTACTCTACTATGATCTGCGTTGGTGCTTTACATCATACTAGCATTACTCCACCCTTCAAGCTAAACAACACGGCACTCAAAATTCTAAAGCTTAGTTGTTCAAATATGATTGTGATATGATATCGATATTAGTTAATGATACATTTAACTAGTTAGCTAAAGGTCCCAGCTTGAGTTTCCAAATGCATGTCGCGACATATAGAGAGACAATGAGAATTGCATTTCTTTGTCACTTGTTGATCGTATTTTCTTGTCCATACCAAATCTTAGTTGTTATTTCAAAGCAAATATCGGTTGCTAACTACCCTTTGCGCGGTTTGCAGCTTCAGATCTGCCATCCCACTGCCGCGGTCAACACTATACTCATCATGCTTACGATTTCCCCATTTTATGATGACCACGATCAGCCTATGTGGTTCGTGTCATAATAGCACTGCTCCACCCATCAAGCTAAACAAGCTTAGTTGTACAAATTCAAATATGATATTAGTAATACTGAGAGATGTTTAATTGGTTAGCTAAATGTTCCTACTTTAGTTTCGAAATGCATGTGAGCCACATATGGAGAGACCGGAAGGAATAGTATTTCTCTGTGCGCTCTGGTTCATCATGGGTGGCCAACCGACATTGTATAGAAAGCCTTGCAATATCTTCAATCTGCTTGCTCTTCTACTCTTCTTTAAGATGATCCTCTTTTCTTGCGGTCAACTGGTCAGGTCGAGTTATTCTCCCTTAGTATATTTTGAATCTGTCAGGTCAGGTCGACTTGTTCTTCTTTACTATATGTTGAAGCTGTCATCTGCGAAGTATCATAACTTCTGGAGATCTCATATTTTGAGTAGTAGGCCACATTACATTAATGCACATACCAAATTACAGCATGCATGGCACCTCTTAGAAGAATTGCAGAGATAGCACAAAGGGGTTTACAGGGAGGAAGTATTGGATTAGAATCACTTCTGCATTACAAAGATAATCTCACTTGTTTTTATGTTTTCATGCATGTCGTATTGAACATTATCAAAATGAATATGAGAATGGGTGCATGAGAGGAATATTATGGAACAATCCGGCTAACAAACTTGGCATGGTGGAGGATGGACTATCTTATTTACCCATCAAGGTGCATGCTCTAACTTGGCAAGGTTGTATTGGTCGCACATATTTTGCATCTGACCTCTTGCATTACTTCTACTTTGTTACACCATCTGCTTAGTTTAAGTATCATATATGAGTATATGCCATGCCTATCCATTTTCTGTACCTATTCCATGTGTCATCATACTATGTTTTTCCAGTCAAATGTTGTTCTTTTGTAATAGATGTCCAAAAGGAAGAGGGTGAGTGCAGATCCTCAAGGAGTACAAACTAGGTATTTGGAAAAGGTAGTGATATACCTGCTAAATCAGATAGATTACCATCCAGAGAAAACACAGGCCCAACTGTAACAGACTTTACCCCTACTACAGTGGCCAAACCCCTATAAGAACTGCTGACAGCCCAGCGTCAGGTACTGTCTATGATATCAATTCACAATTTGAACTCCTAAATTTCTGCATGTGCCTTACCTTCTCTCTTGTATGAAAACTAATTTCAGACGAATCTCCTTGCTCAAAGGATCATAGGATCTCACGACAATACTGGGCTCTGCATTGCTCTTGTCAGTACCTCTTGCCCTTTAGCAACATACTTACATTCATTGTTGTTTGATTATGTAGTATCACTGTAAATGTTCGCTTCTTTATCCTCCCTTTTCTTGAAATTAGAAGATCTATATTTACTCTTAGATAAATGTAGAATTAACACAATGGTATGAAGTTTTGGATTGCTCATGTAAGTACCTGTTGTCATGTACTCCCTCTGTATCGAATTAATTGTTGATCAATTGGATGTATTTAGAACTTAATAGTGCTAGATACATCCATTTGAGCGACAACTAATAATGGACGGTGGTGGTATTACTGTACATGCATCGCGAGATAGTTGATTATCTAGCATTACTCTGCATCTTATCTGCCCTGCCCTCCACTTTCTCCAAATTATCATATCTACATTTACTCTTACCAAAACGTTGAATAAAGTCAATGCCACTACACATGTTGATGTCTGCATTCCTCTTGTCAGTACCTTTTGCCTTGTAACGCTGTACTTAATTAATTGCTATATGATTATGTATCATCGATGCACTTTTGAGCTTCATTATCCTCTATTTCTTTCAATATTATTTGATCTATATTTACTCTTTGCAAAATGTAGAATAATGGCAACGCTTATAAAGTATTTTCTTTGGGGAATTTAATGAATTATCTTTCCATCAACACGAGAAGGGCTTTGTCCAGCCCGTGTTAACATGTAATGTAAGTTCATCCTTCTCAAGCCTTCAAACTTTGTTCTAGTATAGATTTGGATAGGCATCATTTCCTCCACTGCTGTTTACATCTGATTGGATGTTTGCAACAACTACCAGTTTTAAATTGTAGTTGTAAAAACGTGTTCCTTATGCAGAACAGATCCATTTATTTGCTTATATAATTGTGAAACCTGTTACGTGTCTCCTTGTTTCTCTTTCAGAGTCGTATCTCTTATGACATGCATAACTTTAGGAAAGATAGTGAGACAAACCATCTTGAGGACATCGAGATGACCCCAAGGTCCTGTCTTGATGAAGACAGTGAGTTGGAGCTACTCACCAGTAGGTGTGAGACAATCTCTGTGCAGTCGCTGCCTCAATCAGTTCGACTTCTTTAGTCTCAACTTAAAGCGGAAAGGCTTGCTTAAGCTCAGCTCCGACTTGAAGTCAAAGATGTAATGAAGACATCAGGGGACTGCCTTGCGGACTATGGTGCCATACAGATAGGGATGAAGCATCTATCATTGACACAACTGAGGTCTCATCAGCTTGTTCGGCTGCTTGCGGGGCCCGAGCTTGCTAGGTCTAGTGCCTTCTGAAGTGCTCTCAGTTTAGTATATTCTTTTGTAGGCGCGTTTATATGCACCGGTGGCGACCTTTGATGCCCAGTGTATGTAATCCGCAATCATGTTGCGCTTTATTATCACCGGTAGCGAACTTTGTTTCTAGTGGATGTAATATGCCGTAATTTCTTTATTGTATAGTCTAGGTTTATTCTTTGGTCGGTATGGTGTAATTTAGGACAGAAGGTTCAATGGATCTCAGTGTTGTCGGTCGTCAGGCCGGCCCGTTACTCATATGGGCCAAAACGTGGGCCTATAATCATCTTGGGCCATTAGCAGGTCTAAACCTATAGTAGTTTCCCGCCTTTAACAGGCCATGGGCTACATATTTACTGTAGTGACACTGGGCTTCCTACAGGCCGTAGAAACAATGGGCCTTCTACGGTCCGAAGAAACAATGGGCCTTCTACGGGCCGTAGAAATAATGGGCCTTCTACGGGCCATATCATCAATGGGCCTTAGATGGGCCGTATGATCGATTGGCTAGACATGGGCCAAATATAGACCGCATTATGGCCGTAAACGGGCTAGAGTTGGAGTCGTCCGTTCATGGGACGACCATAACGGGCCGTCGTTAATAGACCGCATTTGATGACACTATGAAAATGGCCCAACATATTAACGGGCCACAAACGAGCCGACTATAACCATGGGCTGAATTTGGCCCACAACCAGAAAATGGCAGTAACGGGTCGTAAGTAACCGAATGCTGGAAATGAGCCCAAGAATAAATGGGCCTTGAGAAGGCCAAAAGATAACATGGGCTACAAACGGCCCAATGGATTAATGGGCCGTTAATGGGTATAAAATGATACACTGTTCATTACGGGCCAGTTTCACCACGGGCCGTTGATGGGCCAAGAGTTACAAAGGGCCTCATATGGGCCGAAAGACCTCATGGGCCTTACATGGGCTGGAACATAAAATGGGCTGGAATAATATTGGACGGCCCAGATGACGCTACTGGGCCTAATTTGGATAGGTCGTAACGGGCCCTGGGTTAGCGAGCTGTAAATGGGCTATATGCGAACAAGACGTTAACAGGCTTTCCGTGGGCCGTCCCGCCACCTTTTGACCAAGTCAAACGGGCTGACCTTTTCACAGGAATGGGCCTCTATTCGGCCGTGCCACATGTCGACGTATCATAGGCGCCTTCGGTCCAATGAGTGGACGACATCTGTCCCAACAGTGAGCCGACACGTGTTTCCTCCAGCCAATGATGATTTTACACGTGGAAAATCCCCATTGGTCTGGGCTGTTAGCGGGTTATCAGATCCAAAACCGGACCAGATAGCTTAACGGCATTCCGTTACGATGGATGCCATGTGTCGGTCACCCTTGACGAAAGCACTTCTGTGACGCGCGATTTATCGTCATGGAAGTGGACACTTCCGTGATGATAATTTAGGTAATGTCATGGAACACTTCTACGACTACACATGTATGAATATCTTGATTCTATCATAAAATTGTCATGGATGTACATGCATGACAAAAAACGCGACCTACTGTGACAAAAACGTATCATCACGGAAGTGTATTTTTTTGTAGTGCATGCTTAAGAATTTTGTTGACGATCTTAAAGTTTCCACCGCACCATTGGAAGTGGTCGATCCCACTAATAAGGTGACAGATTCTAACTCCAACAAGGGGGAAGCTACTAGTGATCAAGTTCCTTTGACTAGTGGTAGAAGTGGAAATGGCATCTTTTCCCATGTTGAACCTCCAATTACTTATGGAGTACCGGTTCCCTCCACGCATATGAATCATGTTGGTCCTCCTTCCAAGCTTGTGAAAAATGAGGATTTTGCTGCTTGGGTCTATCGCTTTAAAAGTCATTTAAATCATAGTTCTACTAATCTTTGGAGAATTATTGAGAAAGGTTTCTACCCGCACGACCCAAGCAACTTCACTACTAGAGAATCCGTGGATCATCAATTCAACGAGTCCGCTCTCTTCATTCTCCAAGAAGAAATTCCACCCGAAGATATTGCGCATCTCCGTCCTTTCACTGTGTCCGAGGAAGCTTGGTAACATGTTGTTTCTATTTATAAGGGAAGCGCAAGTATCCAACGCTCAAACTTTGAAGTGGTGCAAGATGAAGCCGATGAGTTTGCAATGAATGAAGATGAAGAACCTCGAGAGCTTTACCGGAGATTAACCACTCTCGCGGTCTCACTCCAAGATCATGGGAGCAAGGATACGGATGAAAATTTGATCAAGCGCAAGTTTCTCAAGGCCATGATGCCTTACTATAAGACCATGTCTTCCGGCATCCGCCAAAGGCCAGACTTTCATGCCTTGTCCTCAAGTGAAGTGTTGGATGAGTTTGTTGCAATGAGGATCTTGGACAAGACCGCCGATAATGCGGTGTTGCGTTCTCAACAAGCAAAGAAGCCCAACCTTGCTTTGAAGGCCAAGGCTAGTGTGGAAGAAGAGGGTGAAGAGGAGTGATGCCCCGAAGATACCAAATATGCTTATCATGAGCACATGGCTCTCGCTTCACGACAATTTTGGAGCAAGAAGAACTTAAGGCCCAACTTCAACAAGAACAACTCAAGTGGCACCAAGGGCAAGTAACATGTGAGAACATACTATAATTGTGCCACTGTGAGCCACTTTGTTGCGGAGTGCCCGTACGAGAAGAGGGAAGACAATGGTGGCAAGCTTATCTGAAAACACAAGGCCAAGTCCTTTCCCAATAAGAACAACTTCACCAATAAGACTCCTCCCAAGGGGTTGGTGGCACAAGAAGAGTACAATGAGGATTATGATGATGATGAACACGGTGAGCGGTTTCCATGGCCTCCGTTGCCATTGCAACAACTCCACGGGTGTCCCTCTTTGATTCACCCAACGAGAACATCACCGCCAAGTTCCTCATGGCTAAAGCCACCAACAAGGTAACCCCGAACATCAAAACTACCATCACTACTAATCCTTCCTTGACGGGTTGCATTGATGAAAGTGAGGGGTTGAAGGAGGAAGAAAATGAATTTGAGTCTTTTATGAGTAAGCTCAAGGGTAAACCGAAGAAGCACTTCGTTCCTCTCTTGGAACAACTTGGTGAAGCCAATGACATGATCGAGGCTCACGAAGATACCATCTCTAAGAAGAAAGGCCATAGTCGTGACTATGCCGATGAGACATCGGATCTCTCTAATGCGCTTGAGGAAGAGCATGGTCATCGTTTGGCTCTTGAGGAGTCACACAACAATGATCATGCTAAATTAAAGAAAGATCTTGATCATGCTCTTGTTGTATCTCGTGTGCTCAACTCCGAGAAGGTTAAACTTGGGTTGACCGTGCTAGACTTAAGGAGGATTTTGATATACTTGACAAGGCTCACAAGGCCTTGAAGGGTGCTCATGCTAGCCTCAAAGAATCTCATGATCAACTCCAAGTCAAGCTAACCAGAGAAAGTCACTTTCCTCATATGGTTTTAATTGACAATGCAAATACTACTAACCCGTGTTGTGAGCATGTGCATCTTGTGGAGGAGAATGCCAAGTTGAAGGGGCAACTTGAGAAAGGCCTTGTGTCTTGCATACAAGGTGAGAAGAACCTCAACGACTGAGGGAGTCCCGGATTAGGGGGTGTCCGGATAGCCTAACTATCACCGTTGGCCGGACTCCTGGACTATGAAGATACAAGATTGAAGACTTCGTCCCGTGTCCGGATGGACTTTCCTTGGCGTGGAAGGCAAGCTTGGCAATACGGATATGTAGATCTCCTACCTTTGTAACCGACTCTGTGTAACCCTAACCTATCCGGTGTCTATATAAACTGGAGGATTTTAGTCCGTAGGACGAAGAACAATCATACCATAGGCTAGCTTCTAGGGTTTAGCCTCTCTGATCTCGTGCTAGATCTACTTTTGTACTACCCATATCATCAATATTAATCAAGCAGGAGTAGGGTATTACCTCCATCGAGAGGGCCCGAACTCGGGTAAAACATCGTGTCCCTTGTCTCCTCGTTACCATCCGCCTAGACGCACGATTCGGGACCCCCTACCCGAGATCCACCGGTTTTGACACCGACATTGGTGCTTTCATTGAGAGTTCCTCTGTGCCGTCGCCGTCAGGAAGGATGCCTCATCTCGTCTTTAAAGACGATACTATCGCCAAAGAAGCCTTGGCCACTGGTCAGACTCTTCGGCTAGGTGGTTTTTGTTGGGGAACGCACCAGAAATTCAAAATTTTCCGACGAGTCACCAAGATCTATCTATGGAGAGACTAGCAACGAGGGGAAGGAGAGTGCATGTACATACCCTTGTAGATAGCTAAGCGGAAGCGTTCAAGAGAACGGGGTTGAAGGAGTCGTACTCGTCGTGATCCAAATCACCGGAGATCCTAGTGCCGAACGGACGGCACCTCCCCGTTCAACACACGTACAGCCCGGTGACGTCTCCCATGCCTTGATCCAGCAAGGAGAGAGGAGAGGTTGAGGAAGACTCCATCCAGCAGCAGCACAACGGCGTGGTGGTGATGAAGGAGCGTGGCAATCCTGCAGGCTTCGCCAAGCACCATGGGAGAGGAGGAGTACTTGGGAGAGGGGAGGGCTGCGCCAGGCAAGGGGTGCAGCTCCCATGCGCCTCCCACTATATATAGGGGTGGAGGGATTATTTCTTGCCCTCCAAGTCCATTGGGGCGTTATAAAGGTGGGAGGAAAGAAATCCCATCCTTTCCCCCCACCGATTGTTATCCCCCTTTTTTAGGGATCTTGATCTTATCCCTTCGGGATATGATCTTATTCCTTCTAAGGGGGGATCTTGGTGCGCCTTGACCATGGGTGTGGGGCCTTGCCCCCACTACCTACGTTCATGTGGGTCCCCCATGCAGGTGGGCCCCACTCCGGAACCTTCTAGAACCTTCCCGGTACAATACCGAAAAATCCCGAACATTTTCCGGTGGCCAAAATAGGACATCCCATATATAAATCTTTACCTCCGGACCATTCCGGAACTCCTCGTGACGTCCGGGATCTCATCCGGGACTCCGAACAACATTCGGTAACCACGTATATCTATTCCCTATAACCCTAGCGTCATCGAACCTTAAGTGTGTAGACCCCACGGGTTCGGGAACTATGCAGACATGACCGAGACGTTCTCCGGTCAATAGCCAACAGCGGGATACCCATGTTGGCTCCCACATGTTCCGCGATGATCTCATCGGATGAACCACGATGTCAAGGACTCAATCAATCCCGTATGCAATTCCCTTTGTCTAGCGGTATTGTACTTGCCCGAGATTCGATCGTCGGTATGCCGATACCTTGTTCAATCTTGTTACCGGCAAGTCTCTTTACTAGTTCTGTAACACATCATCCCATGATCAACCCCTTGGTCACATTGTGCACATTATGATGATGTCCTACCGAGTGGGCCCAGAGATACCTCTCCGTTACACGGAGTGACAAATCGATCTCGATTCGTGCCAACCCAATGACACTTTCGGAGATACCTGTAGTGCACCTTTATAGCCACCCGATTACGTTGTGATGTTTGGTACACCCAAAGCATTCCCTACGGCATCCGGGAGTTGCACAATCTCATGGTCTAAGGAAATGATACTTGACATTAGAAAAGCTTTAGCATACGAACTACGATCTTTGTGCTAGGCTTAGGATTGGGTCTTGTCCATCACATCATTCTCCAAATGATGTGATCCCGTTATCAACGACATCCAATGTCCATGGTCAATAAACCGTAACCATCTGTTGATCAACGAGCTAGTCAACTAGAGGCTTACTAGGGACATGGTGTTGTTTATGTACCCACACATGTATCTGAGTTTCCTATCAATACAATTATAGCATGGGTAATAAACGATTATCATGAAAAAGGGAATATAATAATAACTAATTTATTATTGCCTCTAGGGCATATTTCCAACAGTCTCCCACTTGCACTAGAGTCAATAATCTAGTTCACATCGCCATGTGATTAACACTCACAGGTCACATCGTCATGTGACTAACATCCAAAGAGTTTACTAGTGTCACTAAACTAGTTCACATCATCATGTGATTAAGACTCAATGAGTTACGGGGTTTGATCATGTTTTGCTTGTGAGAGAGGTTTTAGTCAACGGGTCTGCAACATTCAGATCCGTATGTACTTCGCAAATCTCTAGGTCATATTGTAAATGCTGCTTCCACGCTCCACTTGGAGCTATTCCAAATGGTTGCTCCATTATACGTATCCGGTATCTCTACTCAGAGCTATCCGGATAGGTGTTAAGCTTGCATCGACGCAACTCTTTACGTCGAACTCTTTATCACCTCCATAACCGAGAAACATATCCTTATTCCTCTAAGGATAATTTTGACCGCTATATGGTGATCCACTCCTTGATCACCTTTGTACCCTCTTGCCAGATATGTAGCAAGGCACACATCAGGTGCGGTGCACATCATAGCATACTGTAGAGCCTACGTCTAAGGCACAAGGGACGACCTTCGTCCTTTCTCTCTTTTCTGCCGTGGTCGAGCTTTAACTCTTAACTTCATACCTTACAACCCAGGCAAGAACTCCTTCTTTGACTGATCCATCTTGAACACCTTCAAGATTATGTCAAGGTATGTGCTCATTTGAAAGTATTATTAAACATTTTGATCTATCTTATAGATCTTGATGCTTATTGTTCAAGTAGCCTAATCCAGGTTTTCCATTGAAAAACACTTTTCAAACAACCCTATATGCTTTCGAGAAATTCTACATCATTTACGATCAACAATATGTCAACAACATATACTCATCAGAAATTCTATAGTGCTCCCACTCACTTCTTTGGAAATACAAGTTTCTCATAAACTTTGTATAGACCCAAAATCTTTGATCATCTCATCAAAGCGTACATTCCAACTCCGAGATGCTTACTCCAGTCCTTAGAAGGATAGCTGGAGCTTTGCATACTTGTTAGCGTCTTTCAGGATTTTCAAAAACCTTCTGGTTGTATCACATACAACCTTTCCTCAAGAAAACTGTCAAGGAAACAATGTTTTGACATCCTATATGCAAGATTTCATAAATAATGCAGTAACTGCTAATCCAATTCCAACAGACTCTTAGCATCGCTACGAGTGAGAAAGCCTCACCGTAGTCAACTCCTTGAACTTGTCGGAAAATATCTTTAACGACAAGTTGAGCTTTCTTAATGGTGATACTTACCATCATTGTCTGTCTTCCTTTTAAAATCCATCTTTACCCAACGTCCTTACGACCATCAAGTATTTCTTCCAAAGTCATGGATCCTCTCTTGGATGTTATGGCCTCGAGCCATTCGTCGGAATATGAGCCCACCATCGCTTCCCCATAGCTCGTAGGTTCATTGTTGTCTAGCAACATGACCTCCAAGACAGGATCGCGTACCACTCTGAAGTAGTACGCGTCCTTGTCGACCTATGAGGTCCGGTAGTGACTTGATCCGAAGCATCATGATCACTATCATCAGCTTCCACTTAAATTGGTGTAGGTGCCACATGAACAACTTCCTGTGTCCTGCTACACACTGGTTGAAGTGATGGTTTAATAACCTCATTAAGTCTCCACCATCCACCCACTCAATTCTTTCGAGAGAAACTTTTCCTCGAGAAAGGACCCGTTTCTAGAAACAATTACTTTTGCTTCAGGATTTGAGATAGGAGGTGTACCCAACTGTTTTGGGTGTCCTATGAAGATGCATTTTTATCCGCTTTGGGTTCGAGCTCATCAACCTGAAACTTTTTCACATAAGCATCGCAGCCCCAAACTTTTAAGAAACGACAACTTAGGTTTCTCCAAACCATAGTTCAAACGGTGTCGTCTCAACGAAATTACGTGGTGCCCTATTAAAGTGAGTGCGGTTGTCTCTAATGCCTAACCCATGAACGATAGTGGTAATTCGATAAGAGACATCATGGTACGCACCATATTCAATAGGGTGCAACTATGATGTTCGGACACACCATCACACTATGGTGTTCCAGCGGTATTTATTGTGAAACAATTTCCACAATGTCTTAATTGCGTGCCAAAGCTCGTAACTCAGATACTCATCTCTATGATCATATCATAGACATTTTATCCTCTTGTCACGATGATCTTTAACTTCACCCTGAAATTACTTGAACCATTCAATAATTCAGATTTGTGTTTCATCATGTAAACATACTCAACATCTACTCGAATCATATGTGAAGTAAGAACATAACCATATTCCTTTGCATGCCTCGGCACTCATTGGACTGCACACATCAAAATGTGTTACTTCCAACAAGTTGCTATCTTGTTCCATCTTCTGAAAACGAGGCTTTTCAGTCATCTTGCCCATGTGGTATGATTTGCATATCTCAAGTGATTCAAAATCAAGTGAGTCCAAACGATCCATCTGCATGGAGTTTCTTCATGCGTATACACCAATAGAAATGGTTCGCATGTCTCAAACTTTTTCAAAAACGAGTGAGTCCAAAGATCCATCAACATGGAGCTTCTTCATGCTTTTACACCAATATGACTTACATGGCGGTGCCACAAGTAAGTGGTACTATCATTACTATCTTATATCTTTTGGCATGAAAATGTGTATCACTACGATCGAGATTCAATAAACCATTCTTTTAGGTGCAAGACCATTGAAGGTTTTATTCAAATAAATAGAGTAACCATTATTATCCTTAAATGAATAATCAGACATGCGATAGACATAATCCAATCATGTCTATGCTCAATGCAAACACCAAATAACAATATTCAGGTTTAGCACCAATCTCGATGGTAGAGGGAGCGTGCGATGCTTGATCACATCAACCTTGGAAACACTTCCAACACTTATCGACAACTCACCTTTAGCTAGTCTCCGTTTATTCCGTAGCTGTTATTTCGAGTTACTAACACTTAGCAACCGAACCGGTATCTAATACCCTGGTGCTACTAGGAGTACTAGTAAAGTACACATTAACATAATGTATATCCAATATACTTCTATCGACCTTGCCTGCCTTCTTATCTACCAAGTATCTAGGGTGGTTCTTCTTCAGTGCCCGTTCCTCTTATTACAGAAGCACTTAGTCTCGGGTTTGGGTTCAACCACAGGTTTCTTCTTTGGAGCAAAGAACTGATTTGTTGCTTTCATGAAGTACCCTTCTTGCCCTTGCCCTTCTTGAAACTAGTGGTTTCACTAACCATCAACAACTGATGCTCCTTCTTGATTTCTACATTCGCGGTGTCGAACATTGCGGATAGCTCAAGGATCATCATATCTATCCCTGATATGTTATAGTTCATCACGAAGCTCTAGCAGCTTGGTGGCAATGACTTTGAAGAAACATCACTATCTCATCTGGAAGATCAACTCCCACTCGATTCAAGTGATTGTTGCACTCAGACAATCTGAGGACAAGCTCAACGATTGAGCTTTTCTCCCTTAGTTTGCAGGCTAAGAAAATCATCGGAGGTCTTATACCTCTTGGCGTGGGCACGAGCACGAGATCCCAATTTCAGCCCTCGAAACATCTCATATGTTCCGCGACGTTTGAAATCGTCTTTGGTGCCTCAACTCTAAACCGTTTAAGCGAACTATCACGTAGTTATCAAAGCGTGTATGTCGATGTTCGCAACATCCATGACGACGTTCGAGGTTCAGCACACCGAGTGGTGCATTAAGGACATAAGCCTTCTACTGTCCGCATAATTGCTACTGTCAACTTTCAGCTATATTTTCTCTAGGAACATATCTAAAACAGTAGAACTAAAGCGTGAGCTTACGACATCATTTGCAAAGATCTTTTGACTATGTTCAGGATAATTAAGTTCATCTCATGAACTCCCACTCAGATAGACACCCCTCTAGTCATCTAAGTGATTACATGATCCGAGTCAACTAGGCCGTGTCCGATCATCACGTGAGACGGACTAGTCATCATTGGTGAACATCTTCCTGTTGATCGTATCCTCCATACGACTCATGCTGGACCTTTCGGTCTCTTGTGTTCCGAGGCCATGTCTGTACATGCTAGGCTCGTCAAGTTAACCTAAGTGTTTCGCGTGTGTAAATCTGGCTTACACCCGTTGTATGTGAACGTAAGAATCTATCACACCCGATCATCACGTGGTGCTTGAAACAACGAACTTTCATAGCGGTGCACGATTAGGGGAACACTTTCTTGAAATTTTAATGAGGGATCATCTTATTTACTACCGTCATACTAAGAAAATAAGATGTATAAACATGACGAACATCCCATGCAATCAAATAGTGACATGATATGGCCAATATCATATTGCTCCTTTTGATCTCCTTCTTCGGGGCTCCACGATCATCATCGTCACCGGCATGACACCATGATCTCCATCATCGTGTCTCCATGAAGTTGTCTAGCCAACTTATTACTTCTACTACTATGGCTACCGGTTAGCAATAAAGTAAAGTAATTACATGGCGTTGTTCAATGACAGGCAGGTCATACAATAAATAAAGACAACTCCTATGGCTCCTGCCGGTTGTCATACTCATCGACATACAAGTCGTGATTCCTATTACAAGAACATGATCAATCTCATACATCACATATCATTCATCACATTCTTGGCAATATCACATCACATAGCATACCCTGCAAAAACAAGTTAGACATCCTCTAATTGTTGTTTGCATGTTTTACGTGGCTGCTATGGGTTTCTAGCAAGAACGTTTCTTACCTACGCAAAACCACAACGTGATATGTCAATTGCAATTTACCCTTCATAAGGACCCTTTTCATTGAATCCGATCCGACTAAAGTGGGAGAGGCTGGCACCCGCTAGCCACCTTATGCACCAAGTGCATGTCAGTCGGTGGAACCTGTCTCACGTATGTGTACGTGTAAGGTCAGTCCGGGCCGCTTCATTCCACAATACCGTCGAAACAAGATTGGACTAGTAACGGTAAGCATATTGAACAAACTCAACGCCCACAACTACTTTGTGTTCTACTCGTGCAAAGAATCTACGCAATAGACCTAGCTCATGATGCCACTGTTGGGGAACGTAGCAGAAATTCAAAATTTTCCTACGAGTCACCAAGATATATCTATGGAGAGACTAGCAACGAGGGGAAGGAGAGTGCATCTACATACCCTTGTAGATAGCTAAGAGGAAGCGTTCAAGAGAACGGGGTTCAAGGAGTCGTACTCGTCGTGATCCAAATCACCGGAGATCCTAGTGCCGAACGGACGGCACCTCCGCGTTCAACACACGTACAGCCCGGTGACGTCTCCCATGCCTTGATCCAGCAAGGAGAGAGGAGAGGTTGAGGAAGACTCCATCCACCAGCAGCACAACGGCGTGGTGGTGATGAAGGAGCGTGGCAACCCTGCAGGGCTTCGCCAAGCACCGCGGGAGAGGAGGAGTACTTGGGAGAGGGGGAGGGCTGCGCCAGGGGCAAGGGTGCAGCTCCCATGCGCCTCCCCACTATATATAGGGGTGGAGGGGGATTATTTCTTGCCCTCCAAGTCCATTGGGGCGTTGGAAAAGGTGGGAGGAAAGAAATCCCATCCTTTCCTTTCCCCACCTTTTGTTCTCCCCCTTTTTTGGGTTCTTGATCTTATCCTTCGGGATATGATCTTATTCCTTCTAAGGGGGATCTTGGTGCGCCTTGACCATGGGTGTGGGGCTTGCCCCACTACCACGTTCATGTGGGTCCCCATGCAGGTGGGCCCCACTCCGAAACCTTCTAGAACCTTCCCGGTACAATACCGAAAAATCCCGAACATTTTCCGGTGGCCAAAATAGGACTTCCCATATATAAATCTTTACCTCCGGACCATTCCGGAACTCCTCGTGACGTCCGGGATCTCATCCGAAACTCCGAACAACATTCGGTAACCACGTATATTATTCCCTATAACCCTAGCGTCATCGAACCTTAAGTGTGTAGACCTCACGGGTTCGGGAACCATGCAGACATGACCGAGACGTTCTCCGGTCAATAGCCAACAGCGGGATCTGGATACCCATGTTGGCTCCCACATGTTCCACGATGATCTCATCGGATGAACCACGATGTCAAGGACTCAATCAATCCCGTATACAATTCCCTTTGTCTAGCGGTATTGTACTTGCCCGAGATTCGATCGTCGGTATGCCGATACCTTGTTCAATCTTGTTACCGCAAGTCTCTTTACTCGTTCCGTAACACATCATCCCGTGATCAACCCCTTGGTCACATTGTGCACAATATGATGATGTCCTACCGAGTGGGCCCAGAGATACCTCTCAGATACACGGAGTGACAAATCGATCTCGATTCGTGCCAACCCAACATACACTTTCGGAGATACCTAGTGCACCTTTATAGCCACCCGATTACGTTGTGACGTTTGGTACACCCAAAGCATTCCTACGGCATCCGGGAGTTGCACAATCTCATGGTCTAAGGAAATGATACTTGACATTAGAAAAGCTTTAGCATCTGAACTACGATCTTTGTGCTAGGCTTAGGATTGGGTCTTGTCCATCACATCATTCTCCAAATGATGTGATCCGTTATCAACGACATCCAATGTCCATGGTCAGGAAACCATAACCATCTGTTGATCAACGAGCTTGTCAACTAGAGGCTTACTAGGGACATGGTGTTGTTTATGTACCCACACATGTATCTGAGTTTCCTATCAATACAATTATAGCATGGGTAATAAACGATTATCATGAACAAGGAAATATAATAATAACTAATTTGTTATTGCCTCTAGGGCATATTTCCAACAGTCTCCCACTTGCACTAGAGTCAATAATCTAGTTCACATCGCCATGTCATTAACACTCACAGGTCACATCGTCATGTGACTAACATCCAAAGAGTTTACTAGTCTCACTAAACGCCATAAGTCGTCGCGAAATTACACGTTATGCTGACTTGGTGACCCTAGTACAAAAGTACTGTGCGATGGAGAGTGCTTGGAAAACCGGAACTAAATTTTGGGATAATCCGGCCCCGAATACATCCCTAGTCTGAAATAAAAGGGTGCATCATCACCAAGCACCTGGGTTAAACACCAAAAACCAAAACCCCTAAAGGGTACGGAACCGTACTGGAGGGTTGGCTAAACGGACCCTGCAAAATTCATAGCACAGAGGGCGCCACTCCAACTCATAGCATTCGAGCATGTTGGATACTACAGCAGGTGGCCAAAAGTGGCGAAGAGCTTCTAGCTTCAGAATCTCAGCCCAGCAATACTAGTACGGTGTTAACAGTCTTCGAGACTTTCGCATCAAATAATATGCGGAAACGAACACTCCGCAACCTTGCCGAAGTCTACCAAGTAGCAACAATAAATCCATGGAGTGACACGGCTATTACCTTTAATGCCAGTGACGAACCCAAATTCCGAACAGCTCGAGCACGAGCCGCATTGGTCCTTAGTCTAATATTGGACGGCTTTCGCCTTACTAAGGTACTCATGGATGGCGTCAGCGGACTAAACCTCATCTATGAGGAAACCCTCCGAAAAATGGAAATAGACTGGAACCGCATTGAGAGAAGTAGCACAACCTTTAGAGGAATAATACCCAGCTGGGAAGCATGCTGCACAGGAAAAATCACACTGGACGTAGTGTTCGGCTCGCCGGACAATTACAGGTTCGAGGAGGTCACATTTCAAGTGGCCCCGTTCAGCAGCGGATATCATGCTTTATTAGGGCGAGAGGCATTCACAATTTTTCAAGCTATACCCCATTATGGGTACATGAAGCTTAAAATGCCCAGACCCAACGGAATCATCACTCTCGCTAGTGATCCGAACATAGCACTCATGTGAAAACAAGACAGCCGCACTAGCCCTCGAGGCACTATCCGAAGCCCTAGCGGCCGAGGAACTCAATGCGATGCGCTCCACGGTGAACAGGGATGATGTGATACTTGATAAAAGATCCAAGTCCACCTCTTTTAAACTAGCGGACGAAATAGTCAAATTCCAAGTCCACCCAACGGACCCTGCAAAGACGGCCTCCATTTGGGCACAATTAAACCCTGATGTAGACGCCGCACTACGAGAATTTCTACGAGAAAACTGGGACATTTTGCACGGCACCCTTCAGATATGCCAGGAATCCCGTCGGCTGGCCGAGCACAGCCTAAATATCCTAAAAGGATTCAAGCCCGGTCAAACAGGCTCTTGGCGATTTTCGAACCCAAGAGACAGGCCATGGGAGAGGAGCTAGCCAAAGTTCTGGAAGCCAGATTCATCAGAGATATTAAACATCCGGACTGGCTAGCAAACCTGGTGATGGTACCAAAGAAGGATAAATCCTGGCGCCTATGTGTTGATTTCAAAGACCTTAATAAGGCTTTCCCAAAGGATCCCTTCCCCCTCCCTCGCATTGATCAAATTATCGACACTTCTGAGGACACGACTCATTGTGCTTCCTCGACGCGTACTCCGGCTACCACCAAATCAAGATGGTGGAGCCAGACCAAGCTGCAACAGCATTCATCACTCCATACGGCCCATTCTGCTTCAACACAATGCCCTTCTGGCTCAAAAACACCGGCGCAACATATCAACGCATGATTCAGACATGTCTGGCAAACCATATCGGCAAAACAATGGAAGCATATGTAGATGACGTGGTCGTCAAAACCAAGCATGTCGAAACTCTAGTAGACGATTTGAGGCTCACATTCGACAATGTTCTAAAATATGACGATTTGAGGCTCAATCCGGAAAAATGCGTCTTCGGCGTTCCAGCCGGAAAGCTCCTGGGCTTCATTGTCTCCGGTAGAGGAACTGAAGCAAACCCAGCCAAGATCCGAGCTCTGTCACAATTGGATATTCCAAAAGACCTCAAACAAATACAAAATTGATTTGGATGCGTGGCGGCTCTAAGCCGCTTTATTTCCCGTTGGGAGAAAAGGCGTTACCCTTTACCGCCTCCTCGCCGCACCGAACACTTCGAGTGGGCCGGATGCCACAACGGCCGGACTCGAAGAGATAAAATCCATATTGGCAACAAATCCGGTCTGGCAAAGGCCCAACATGGGCGAACCAATGCTATTATATATCGCGCAACACATCAAGTTGTCGGTAGCGGTGCTCGTTGTCGAACGAGAAGCGGACGGACACCGGTTCCCTCTTCAAAACCGGTTTATTATGTGTCCACCGTCCTCACTCCATGCAAGTCCGGTACCCACATTATCAAAAGATAGCATACGCGGTGTTCATGGCATCCGGAAGCTGCGACACTACTTTCAAGAGTGTTCGATAACGGTAGCCTCCGAAGTACCTCTTAATGACATTATAAACAACCGCGACGCGACGGGCCAGATTGCTAAATGGGCCATAGAGCTCCTTCCATTCGACATAACCTACAAGCCACGACGAGCTATCAAGTCGCAGGATTTGGCCGACTTCGTGGCCGAATGTTGGCCGGCGTGGGGGCTGGCGTCGTCTTGATGTCCCCAACCGGGGACACAGTCCAGTACGTCCTTCAGATAATGTATACAGACTCCAACAATGCAACCGAATACGAGGCCCTTCTGCACGGCCTCCGGATGGCAGTCTCCATGGGCATTAAATGCCTAGAGGTGCGCGGGGATTCGAACCTCGCGATATCTCAAATAAACAGAGACTTTGATGCCAAAGATCCAAAATGGCAGCATACCACAATGCGGTCCTAAAAATGTCGCCGCAGTTGAAGGGCTCGAATTTCATCATATAGCCCGGATAACAACCAGGCGGCGGACATATTGGCACACATCGGTGTAAAACGCGATGCCTTCCGCCCAAAGATCTTCTCGAACGGCTGTTCAAGCCATCCGTACTATGGGAAGGGGAGTCCGGCAATAACAATCCGGACCCAACCGCACTGCCTAACGCCGAAGACTCTGACACAATCGGAGGCTCTGCCACCGAGATAACACCTTCCGCCCACGAAATAATGGCAGTTATCGCCCCGTGGACGGAACCATTCCTAGCCTACCTAACTAGGCAGGAACTCCCCGAAGACCAAAATGAGGCTCGCTGAATAGTATGGTGATCTAAAGCCTATAAAGTCCATGAGGGAGAGCTTTATAAGAAAAGCACTACCGGAGTCCTTCAAAGGTGTATCTCCAAAGAGGAAGGGCGAAACCACCTGGCTGAAATTCATGCCGGACTGGGTGGGCACCACACCGCAGCCCGGACCCTTGTAGGCAAGGCCTTCCGTACAGGATTTTATTGGCCGACGGCCGGGCAGAATCTTGCGCAGGACTTAGTCCAACGATCGTCGATTGCCAGCTTTTGCTAACCAAAGCCACATGCCACCCACCACCCTCAAAACTATACCCATCACCTGGCGCTTTGCGGTGCAGGGGCTTGACATGGTTGGACCCCTTAAGGGAGGAACCCACAAGCAAAAATACCTATTGGTCATGGTGGATAAATTCACCAAATAGATAGAGGCCAAGCTTTGTTAAAGCGGCCGAATCCGGACCGGTGATAGACTTCATATCAGGGGTAGTGCACCGTTACGGTGTCCCCCACAGTATCATCACTGATAACGGCACCAACTTCACGGCCGATGAGGTCAAATTATGGTGCAAAAACATGGGCATCAAGCTCGACTACGCCTCAGTCTATCACCCTCAAACCAACGGCCAAGTCGAAGCGAGCAAACGGTCTAATCATGAGCGGCATTAAACCCAGACTAGTGCGGTCCCTCAAGGAATCAAACACGCACTGGGTTGAGGAGCTCGACTCCGTACTCTGGGGGCTGCGGACCACGCCAAATCGTACGGCACAGAGGCAGTCTTGCCCTGCGACATATTACATGACTCACCTCGCATGCGCATGTATGAAGAAAGAGAAGCCGAGCTTGATTGGCAGGACAGTTTGGGCGCATTACAGGAGGAGCGCGACATGGCAAAAGCTCGTTCCGCATTCTATCAACAGCAGGCTCGGAGATATCAAAGCAGGGAAGTACGGGCCAAAGCTTATAACGTTGGCGAACTAGTTCTACGCCTGCCGGACAAGAAAAAGGACAAACTCAAGCCCAAATGGGAAGGTCCCTTCATCATCAACCAGGTCCTGACCGGCGGAGCATACCATCTGCGAAGCGCATCGGATAACCGACTCGAGCCGAACCCATGGAACGCAGCCCGTCTACGAAGATTCTACGCCTAAGCGCCGGACTCCAAGTTCGTCTCCTTCCTCCGTCCACATTTTTATTTTTGTTGTCTTTTATTTCTCTCCTTCCTCCTCCTTCTTCCTGAAGCCTTTAGAGGCTCGTTTGCGCTTTATTCGCACATACTTGACGCGCTGTACGCGCTCATTATACCTGGGGGCTTCTTTACCAGAAGCTTATTTATACGGGCTTTATGCCCAACACATGCGTCAAACTTCCGCATGTACCTTTTATTCACCATTATATGCATCGATATGACTTAAGTTTTGGCCAAGCTGGGTTGCCTGGCTCACATGCTTACCCCTATGTTCCCGATTATTCGGCTAGGTGGTAAAGGGAGCACCTCTGCGATTGTTACTGCCGGGTCAGCCGGATGTGTACCTCAGACTGGGTGAAGCCGAAAGCTAGCGTTCTTAAGGGAATATTCAGTCGGTGAACTGAAAGGTGATTTTTAACTATTTACCCATCTGCCCCAGATGATTTTCTGCTTTCCTAAGCAGTTTTGACATGCACTTTAGGGCATGCATCCCAGCGAAAGGAACCCTTAACGGAACTATTCTCCCTGGAAGATGTTTCTTACTATCCATGTAATATAACATAACTAGTTGGGCACTTGTCTGATACAGCAATAATGACCCCTACGCCTTGTCTCCATGCATACCCGGTTCTTATATAACCACAAAGGTATTCGGACACACTCCGGACTATTGGGTCACGAGGTCGGGCGAAAAGGTCCGCTATGACAAACGATCTACAATCCGGCTAGAAGACATTTTTCATGTCATATTTAATTACATAGTCAACCCGACTCATTGTATTCCTCCTCAATGCCATCTAATAGGCTATCTAATTTACAATCTTGTTGGGAATACTTGGTGGCCAATTCTACTTGGCCGTACACTAAGCTTACAGGGATCTCCTTCCCATCAGGCCCCACAGGTCCGACCTCGGCCATGTGGTTTGGGTCAACAACCGTGTGCTGCGTCTTCACCATGGCCCAGGCCTCCTGGCGCCTTGACGGCAGGCCGATATCTTCCACAGTCGGAAGCGCCGCCGTGCTCCTTGAAGCCGCTCTGCCAGCTCCCCAATGCCTTCGGGCAGGGAGATAGATGGCCACAAGGCCTGGCCGACGCCTTTCATCACCTACCGAACTCGTTCGTGCAGCTGACGCAGTTCGGGAAGAAGATCACCCGAAGAACTGGGCATCTCCTCTTCAGGACGACCTGTGAGCAAACCTATATACATGTTTATGTTAGTCGCCTTCCTCGCCGAACTCTTTCAAAGTTCGCTCAAGCACTTACTGAAAATGCCGCGACGAAGCCGTCGATTCTCCTTGACGGAGTCAGACAACTGGGCACGAACATCTTTTAGTTCCTCACCCAGTCTGGTGTTGGCATCTTGGAGGTTATTTTTCTCCTGCCGCACCCTCGTAAGCACGCTCTCGCCGGCCTTTAGCTGGCGCAAGAGCTGTTGCTTGTCCGGATCTAGTCCGGCGCCATCTGCAATATTTTTTGTCAGATTTACACACTTGCCGCACTTCATAAACTATTTATCTTTTGAAGCATATATTACCAGAGGGGGTCTCTGTGGCTCCCCATGGCGGCTAGTGCGGCCTCAAGTTGGGCCTTGCATTCTTCAAGCTCCCCGACGGTCGGGTATTCTTTTTGTATGATCCTGCATAACAAATGATACTTAAATCAGTTATTCTAACGATTTTAAGTCTCGGAGACTCTTGGCATATATAATCATCAAATTTCCTTACCTGTATGTCCTTTACATACTGCTCCGTGGCTCTGGCTAGACCATCTTGAGCGGCACGGAGGTGCGCATCTCCCGAATTGAAGGCATTCAAAGCCTCTTGGGAGAAACATGCGTCACGAAGAACTGTTCGGCGGCGCCTGTGATTCATGGCGCTCTCCACCTCGGAGTTGGTGGCGGACAATTTGTCGGCATCCTCTATCTGAGGAGCATCCGACGCACGCCTCGTGCTCGCCTCCGCTCCCGGACCCGGCTTTGGAGCCTGGCCGGCGGAGGCTCGATTGGCAACCTCTCTGGACTTAGTCCGGCGAGCGCTCTTTTTCCTGAAAAAAGCACCAGCGTTAGTACACCTTCCAGGAATCAATCCTGGAAATATGGTGACACGCCATACCGTTGCGGCGGAGTTTCGATCCGGACCGCACTTCTTTTTAGCCTGCGGGGCCGTACTGCCCCTTGTTGGCCAGCCGCCACGGGCTCGGCCTCCTGCCTTAAAGGCGCCCCCTACAAAACACCATTGGTATACGGTGATCAAGAAATTAGCACGGATGGGTCATTACCAGAGTATTGGGGCCTTGGTCTCAGTTACCTGCGAGGCTGGAAGTATTCCGGGGTAATCGGCTGTAATGGCAACCAAAGCATTGTCGATGCTAAGTTGGTAGAACACCCCGTCGATCAACTCCACCTTTATATCCGGATCCTCTTCGGAGGCGGATCGAGGGACCGTTCCGGATCCTCGGGTTGTGAGAAGCGGGCTATGTGTCTTCTCCACGGCCCGGCGCAGTTCCTGCGCAGAAACCATGAAATGAGATATTTAATCACGGGAACATGGATCGGACATGCCACAAAGATGGTTGCTTACCCAACTTCGAGGATTATTCGAAGAAAACTCGCTCAGTGGGTTGACGCGGAGAAAATCATCCTCCTCCCCTTTATACATGGCAGACAAGGTCTTCACCAGTTATTGACCGATCCGGCCCTTTGCGGCCATGGCGGGTGGCATCGTCCTCCCGTTGAAGTCCCACATGGGGTGGCCCCTATATTGGAGCGGCTGCACTCCTCATAATGCAGATTGCCATGATTCCAATCATGGTCAATCCGGCATGAGCGATAATCTTATTTGGCTCATCAAGTAAAGGACATCCGATCATTTTCCCTCCAGGGGGCTCATGGCGCCAGCTTAGGCGCTTCTTGAGGAGGCGTTGCTAAACTCCGGAAGGCCGATCCGAACAGGATCCGGCAGCGGGATGTCCTCCATGTAAAACCATTCCGAAGGCCAGTCTTCGGACGCCTTCTTCGGGGTTCCGGATAGATATCCTGTCCCGGCGATGCGCCATTGTTCGGCTCCGCCCACTTGATATATTGACCCCTCATGAGAGCGGGGTACTAGGAAGAATAATCTCTTCCACAGCGCAAAATGAGCCTCGACGCCCAAGAAGAGTTCGCAAAGGGCCACGAAGCCCGCGATGTGCAAAATGGAGGCAGGCGTAAGGTGGTGCAATTGGAGGCCGTAGAACTCCAAGAGCCCCCGGAGAAACGGATGGATTGGAAATCCGAGTCCTCTTACTAGATAAGAGATAAAGCACACCCGCTCTCCTTTAGAGGGATCGGGGACACTCTCCGCTTGCTTTCCGCCCTTGCAGGTGGCAAGTCCGGCTCCAACCGGAACCATAAAGGCCAGGGGAAGAAATCCCTTGGTTTGGTGTATAACTAGCTCGCTATGCGGGACTGAGCATCTCTCCCAATTTCCAGGCTGAGGGCTGGGAGCGCGAGAGGAGGAGCCGCGTCGACTGTCCATGATGGAATGGGCTTTGGTCAGAGGCGCTCCGATGAAAGCTCGCGAAGGGGGGATGGTGTGACTCAGATCTAGATCCTCACCCCTTTTATAGGCAGCTCATTTGCGTAGCTAGGAGGGTAAGTGTAAAAATACCCTGCCTTTTCGCATTCATTCAAACATGTGGAAGATGGCCATTATTGGGCGTAGAAGCCAAGGAGCGTAGCGTTTATCAGAAGCCGGACACTATTCGACAAGTATATGGAATTTGGAGAAGAACCCGCCTCGCAATGCCGAAGACAATCAACGCGCCGGACTCATCGTCATTGAAGCCTGGTTCGGGGGCTACTGAGGGAGTCCCGGATTAGGGGGTGTCAGGATAGCGAACTATCACCGTTGGCCGGACTCCTGGGCTATGAATATACAAGATTGAAGACTTCGTCCCGTGTCCGGATGGACTTTCCTTGGCGTGGAAGGCAAGCTTGGCGATACGGATATGTAGATCTCCTACCTTTGTAACCGACTCTGTGTAACCCTAACCTATCCGGTGTCTATATAAACCGGAGGGTTTTAGTCCGTAGGACGAAGAACAATCATACCATAGGCTAGCTTCTAGGGTTTAGCCTCTACGATCTCGTGGTAGATCTACTCTTGTACTACCCATATCATCAATATTAATCAAGCAGGAGCAGGGTATTACCTCCATTGAGAGGGCCCGAACCTGGGTAAAAACATCATGTCCCTTGTCTCCTGTTACCATCCGCCTAGACGCACAGTTCGGGACCCCCTACCGAGATCCGCTGGTTTTGACACCGACAACGACCTTTTGATAAATCAAAAGGAAGTTGTGGGCAAGGAGGGAATTGGGTTTGCACCCAAGTCAAAGAATAAGAAGAAGAATGACAAGGCCAAATGACCTCCTCCTCTCAAGCAAACTTTTGTGAAGGAGGGAGAGGGTGCTTCTAAGGAGAATAAGAACAATGTGAAGGGTGGTGAGGTCAAGAAGGGCAACACCACTTCTTCCAACAAAGCCGGCTACTTTAACCCTTCTTATGTGTTATGTCAAGACTAGTGATGGGCATGTTTATGCCAAATTTGTTGGTTCTCCTTATGAGTACATTGAATGGTCTATTTGGGTTCCTAAGACCCTTGTTACTAACATCAAAGGACCCATTACAAAATGGGTACCTAAAACCAAGCATTGATCTCTTGTAGGTGTTTGCTTCCTGTGGGGCATCATGACTGCTCGATAGTGGAGCCACAAATCATATGACTGGAGGCAATGACTTGGTGGTGGATGTGCACACGATTTCATGTATGCCCACCAATGTCGAGTGGGGTGATGCCTCATCTTCTAAGGTATTGGGTCTTGGCAAGGTTGTCATTTCTCATGATCTCACGATCGAGAAAGTCATGTTTGTTGAGGCCCTTGCTTACAAATTACTTTCTGTTCGTCAACTTGCACTCATGGGCTTTGCCACTTTCTTTGATATTGATAACATGGACCTCTTGTGGAGCAAGACTCTTAAAGTAGCCTTTGGTGGGCATGTCGAGAATGGTCTTTATGTGATTAACTTTTTGGAGCGACCCACTAAGACCACGACATGACTAATGCCTAAAGTTGACGTGGGATGGCTTTGGCATCACTGTTTAGCCCATGTCAATATGAGGTCTTTGCAAAGTATTCTCAAGGGGACCATGTCCATGGACTAACAAATGTTAGTTTTGCCAAAGATCGTGCTTGTAGTGCTTGTATGGAAGGAAAGCTACATCAGAAGGCTCACCCTCCCATGACTATCATCTACTCGAAGAGGCCCTTGGAGCTCCTTCACTTGGATCTCTTTGGTCCTCCATCCTTTGATAGTCTTGGGGGTAGAAAGTATTGCTTGGTGATTGTGGATGATTATTCAAGATACACGTGGGTATATTCCTTCAAGAGGAAGAGTGAGACCCAACAAACCATCATCGACTTTGCAAATGAAGCTCAACGTCAACACAATGCAAAGATCTTGACAATAAGAAGTGACAATAGCACCGAGTTCAAGAACTACACCTTGTATGAGTTTCTTAGTGATGAGGGGATCAAGCATCAATATTTCACACCTTACACCCCTCAACAAAATGGTGTTGTGGAGAGGAAGAATCGTATGTTGATGGACGCGGCAAGGACCATGATGGCAGAGTTCAAGTCTCCGTACAATTTTTGGGCCGAAGCCATCAACACCGCTTGTCATGCATCCAATCGGCTCTATCTCCGCAAAGGATTGAACAAGAATCCTTATGAGATACTCACTGGAAACAAGCCCAACCTCAAGTACTTCCGGGTGTTCAGGTGTAAGTGTTTCATTCTCAAGAAAGGTGTTCGTTTGTCTAAATTTGAGGCTAGAGCTCATGAGGGCATATTTGTTGGTTATGCTACAAACTCTCATGCTTACCGTCCTCAATAAGTCCACATGACTAATTGAGGAGAGGTGTAACATGGAGTTTGATGAGAATAACGGCTCCCAAGTGGAGCACAGTGATACTTGTGATGTAGGTGATGAAATTCCTCCCCAAGACATAAGAAGAATGGGTGTTGGTAATATCCTACCCATTGAGGAACCCCTTGTGGCCGAAGGAGAAAGACAATGTTCCACTCAAGTGGAACCATCACCAACAAGACCCACACACTTAGAAGAACAATGTGAAGGCCCTCAAACAAATGAACAAGATAAAGGGCAAGATAAACCTCAAGATGGTAGTGTACTACCAAGTGATGCTCAAGGTCAAGTTCTCACCACCGAGAAAGTTCAATATCAAGAGCAAGCTCAAGATCAAGAACAAGCTCAAGACGACGCTCAAGATGATCAAGTTACCGCTCCTCAACTCTCTCTTGAGGAGGAATTGGAGTGTCGTGCCTCCAAGATTGCATCCAAGCTCACTAACAAAGATCATCTCATGAAGAATGTGCTTGGAAGCTTAAGAAAGGGGGTAAGCACTCGTAGAAAACTAGCAAACTATTATGAACATCACGCCTTTGTCTCTTGTGTTGAACCCCAAAAGGTCTATGAGGCGTTCGAGGATCCAGATTGGCTCAATGCCATGCATGAAGAACTCAACAACTTCGAGCACAACAAGGTGTGGAGATTGGTGCCAAGGCCAAAGGGGAACCATAATGTCATTGGAATCAAGTGGATATTCAAGAACAAGCAAGATGCTCATGGAATTATTGTTCGCAACAAGGCTCATTTGGTAGCACAAGGCTACTCCCAAGTCAAGGGTATCGACTACAGTGAAACCTTTGCTCCCGTTGCTCGCCTTGAATCTATTAGTTTGTTGACTGATTGTGCTTATCATCATAACTTCAAGTTGCAACAAATGGATGTGAAGAGTGCTTTTCTCAAGTTGGTATATGTCAAACAACCCCCGGGGTTTGAGGATCCCGAGTTCCCCAATCATGTGTACCAACTCTATAAGGCACTCTATGGCCTTAAACAAGCCCCACGTGCGTGGTATGAGCACCTTACCGAGTTGTTGCAAGATCATGGGTTTGAAATTGGGAAAATCAACTACACTCCTTTTACAAAGAAGGTCAAAGGGGAGTTGTTTGTATGCCAACTATATGTTGATGATATTACCTTTGGTTCTCCTAACAAAGCTTTCAATGAGGAGTTTGCCGCTCTCATGACCTTGAAGTTCAAGATGTCCATGATGGGAGAGTTGAAGTTCTTTCTCGGGTTCGAAATCAAACAAAGAAGAGAAGGAACCTTCATCAACCAAGCCAAATACACTCAAGACATGCTCAACAGATTCAAGCTAAGTGATGTCAAGACGGCTTCCACTCCAATGCCTGTCAAATGCCAACTTGACATAGATCCCAATGGTAAAGCGGTGGATCAAAAGGTATATCGCTCCATGATTGGCTCCTTGCTTTACCTTTGGGCATCTAGACCGGATATCATGTTGAGTGTGGGAATTTGTGCATGGTTTCAAGCCGTACCTAAGGAAAGCCACTATGTGGCGGTCAAGCGAATCTCTCAATATTTGGCTCATACCCCAAACTTTGGCTTATGGTACACAAGAGGAGCTAACTTCAACCTTGTGGGCTTTTCGGACTCGGATTGGGCGGGAGACAAATTGGATAGGTAGTCAACTTCCGGAGGGTGCCAATTTCTTGGTTGCTATTTGGTGAGTTGGTCTTCTAAGAAGCAAAGTTGTGTGTCTCTCTCGTCCACTGAAGCGGAGTATGTGGCCGCTGGTGTTGTTGTGCTCAACTTCTCTGGATCAGGCAAACTTTAAAGGATTACGGTGTCATTTGTGACAAAGTTCCTCTTTGGTGTGACAATGAAAGTGCCATCAAGATTTCTCTCAACCCGGTGCAACAACTTTGCAAGGCCAGAAGCATATTGAGATTTGGTATCACTTCATCCGGGATCACATTAGGCGAGGGGAGATCTCAGCTCAACTATGTCAACACTCAAGATAACCTTGCAGATATTTTCATGAAGCCCTTGGATGAAGCAAAATTTCGCGAGTTAAGGCATGAGTTAATATCATTGATTTGAGCAATGTGGCTTGAACCTTTGCACACCCCACCATAGTCATCTTGATGTCTTGTTTAGGTGTAGGGATGGACATAGGGGGAGTGTTGTTCTCTCAATGAACTCTCCCTCCCTCCATTATGCATAAATCGATCAATTCTTTCACATTAGCCATTTTTTATGGTACTTGTGCTTCAAAGACGATTTTTGGTCATGGGCCCAAGGATAATTCGTCGTCGTGCCATACCAATTGACTCAAACATAGGTGGCTCCGGCCACTGCCCTCTCCTTTTGAGAGGTTTTGGTTCGTGTTTGGTCCTCTTTATCTTTTTCACCTTCTTTTTTGCCTTGGGTGTGTTTTAGTTGCTTCGTTTGTGCTCTTTTGCGTGTCCGGTTGCTTGTAGTGTGCATTGCAAAGGCCGTGTTTTTCTATCTTTTCTAAACTTGCACTTTCTTGGGTGTACGGTACCACCGCGGCTAGCCACGACACTACCTCAGGAGGCGGGTGGCATCTGTGCTTGCGTAGCTGCAACCCCGGTACAGTACTACCGTTTCCAGCACGACAGTAATTATTTACTGCCGCTCGAAGAGTAGTACTACTGCCCTGTGTGCGATACTTCCACCCAGGTGGTACTACCGCGATGACCCACGGTACTAGCACGCCATCGAGAGCGCGTGGGGGTTCAGAGCGGGCAGGGGGATTTTCAACTCCTCCATACCCATTAATCTCTTCCCCTCACTTCGTCTCTCTCTCTCTCTCTCTCTCTCTCTCTCTCTCTCTCTCTCTCTCTCTCTTTCTGCCCAAGAACGGCACTGGAGGACCTCGCCGAATCTCCATCTTTGGCCGCTCTCCTCGCATTCCGACCGATGGGATCGATCCCCACCTCACCCTCTTGGCATGGAACACTGTATCTCCCTTAGTCCCTCTCTCTTTTCTCCGTTGTTGTACTTCTAGGTTTTGGGAGATGCATGTGTAGTTCTTGTGATTTTTGGCTAAATCTTTGCAAGAGGAGATTGTTGGAGAGTGCTAGTGTAGTAGATATGCTATTTGGTGTGACGCAGTTGTGTAGTTGTGATCAACGGTAGTACCGATCTACATTTACGGATGTTTCTAGATCTGTTCTTGCCGTTCTTGCGAGATGTTGTTCCGTGCGGTACTACCACTCCTCCCGGAGCGGTACTACCGCCCGCTCATACGAGAACCACCCCATACGGTACTACCGCTCCGCTGGAGCGGTGCTACCGCCCGGCGCGTGGAAGTAAAATTTTACTTCCGCTCCAGGCGCGGTACTACCGTGCCAACCTGGCGCAGTACTACCGCAGCTAGGACGAATGTAAAGTTTTACGTCCGTATCCTGGCCCGGTTCTACCGTTGAGTTAAAAATTACTCTGTTTTGTCCACTCAATCTCATTTCTACTTGTTTCGTTTGGTTTTGGCCTTGGTCTTTGCAATAATACTTCTCATTTTTCTCGTGTGTTTGTGTTGTGTGTCATAGGTGGTGGCTCCGGTTCCAATGTCCGGCACTCGAATCCCAGCCGTGAGACGAGCTTCAAGCGGCTTCGCAACCCAGAAGCTCCTGAGGGGTCCAGTGCCCCACAACGCAAAGTCAAGACCATAGCTACCAAGATCAAGAAGACAAATGTTGGCATGGACGAATTGCCTCAAGCGTAGTTTCCGATTTGAAGGAAGCTCAACCCCTACGTCAACCCTAGGGAGCTCTCAAGGGGAAATGACTTGTTCTAGACCAAGCAACAAAATCTCATCTACATAGATGTGATCAAGGCCAAGCATATCATCTATGTCCCTGTTCAGTGGATTGACATGGAACATCCGAAGAAGAACCGGACATATTTTGTTGAGACTCTAGATTTGGTGGAGTAGTTTGGCATTGAGGAGTTTCTCACGTTTCACATGGACTTTGACCCAGAAATTGTGGCTCAGTTCTTTGCCTCTGTCCATTTCCACACGGATGACAAGCGGATCATGACTTGGATGACCAACGGAAAGAGGATGACTGTTGATTGGAAGGAGTTCATGGACATGTTGCACGTTCATGATGAGGGGCTAGAGGTGCCCATTGGTGTCCGCCCACATGTCAACGCCGAGTCTGCCAACAAGAACAAGCTTCAACCCTTCCTTGTTGAGAGAAGTTACCCAATGACAAGAACACTTATGTGCTGAACCCGTTCCTTGACATCATGCACGGATCTTCCGCAACACTCTTTTCCCTCGCATAGGCGACAAGGAAAAGGTGCATTCCTACCTCGTGGATACGATGCTCATTTGTGAGGAAGCTCGTCGCAAACTACTTGGACCACTTGATTTCTCTCATATCATGTGGTGTGAGCTTCAGTTTGCTATGTTTCATCATAAGGTGTCCATCTATGGACCTTACTTGCACCTCTTGATCTCGAAGACTTGGGAGAAGCTCTTTCCGGCCGAAGAGTTTCTTGCTCCCAACTGGATTCGCCATGAGCCTATCAAGATACGCATCAAGAGCAAGTGGGCTTACACCTCTACCCGAGCTGAGGCCGAAGCTTCTCGCATGGACGTTGATGAGGATGAGTTTGAGGAGGAGGAGGCTGAGGACAGTTCCGCAGGATATTCACCTCCATCTACTGAGCCATCTTGGGCTAAGAAGCTCAATGCCAAGATGAAGGCTCTGTTCTGCATGCAGGCCAAGGGACAGTACAAGGCCCACGTTGCTCAGAGGGAGAGTTGCCAGCGCAACAAGAGGATCTTAAGGAAGCTTGGTGAGGATGTCATGAGCGGATCAGAGAAGAACATCACTCCTGAGGCTGCCTGGATGGCGAAGCAGGGCTATCAGTGGACTAAGTCAGATGGGGAGTCGATCCTGGTCTTTGAGGAGCGGATGAAGAGCTTGATGGGTGATCGTGTCAGTGGGAGCTACCACCTGTGTCGTAGGTGTCCTCTCTACCTTTTTGGTGTCTCGATGCCAAAGGGGGAGAGAGTGTGGGATTTGCGAGTCTTGTGTCTTTTTGCTTTCATTTCGTTGAACCTTCATCACTCTGGTTTGTTGGTTTGTGTTGGTGTGCGTGTGAGACCAGGAGACCTATGCTATCATATGGTGTGAGACATATGCCCTCAAGCTTATTTTATCTTTTGTCTAGTATGTTAGTAGATTGTGAGCTTATGTTATCTTGTGCCCTTTACTTCATGCTCACTTACATTACCTTGCCTCAATGCTTATTTTCACTTATATTATTGCAATTTTTGCCTTGTATATAAAATATAGGGGGAGTGTTGATCCTAGTATGTGTGCCGTGCAGTCAAAAGCATATCTATAGAGTGGACACATCTAGGGGAGCATGTCTATATTTTTTAGATGTTGGGTTTGCTTATGTTCATTTTATATACTTATGTGCAAATCCCGTATTGTCATCAATCCACCAAAAAGGGGGAGATTGTAAGGGCATATTTCTCCCTATGTGGGTTTGGTGATTGATGACAGTGCATTTGCGGACTAATCATGTGCATTGATCATTTCAGATATCTCATGTATAGGCACAAGACGATTCGGTGCCCCTCGGAGCATATCAAAGACGGTGGTTTTTCTATGTTTCTTTTCGATGGATTTTGAGTCGTAGGAAAGCCGTACTATCAAGAGGGGGTCCGCTTCGGAAAGGTTAGGGTGGAATCAACACGTACACATCTATTCCTTTGCACCACCTTTCTTTCGCTGCATTGGAGCACCATCATTTCTCCTTGTCGCTGCGTGATGATGGCCTCCAAGTGCTATAGGTTCTGTGGCATGCGGTGGTACTGCTCAAGGGAGCAATAGTACAGCAAGGGCTTGCGGTAGTACCACCCTGGCTTGCGGTAGTACCGCTCTTCTCGAGCAGTAGTTCCGCTGTCTCAAGTCCAGAAAGCTGGCGCACGCGGAAGTAGGCGTGGAACTAATTTTTTACTTCCGCCCCTACGCGGTAGTACCGCTCCCTGTGAGTGGTAGTACCGTGCCAGATTTTCGCACGCCCCAAACTCAGCGGAAGTAGTCACGAACGAAATTAATTTAGACCGTGCAATTTCCTAGCCTAGTTGAACCCTGCACTGCGTTTGTACCGCTTTGGCGGTTCTACCGCTCCTTTCTATATGCAATAGGGCCTCGTCGGGTCACGGCCGCACAAGCGGTAGTACCGCAACGTCAAGCGTTAGTACCGCGAGAATGTGCGTTAGTATTGCGTGTCGCGGGCTGAGTGGGTGGGTAACGGTTGGATCTTTTCCCCCACTATATAAAGGGGGTCTTCTTCCCCAAGAAGACCACCTCTTCCCTCCCCAAGCTCCATTGTTGCTCAAAGCTTCATTTTCGCCCAATCTCTCTGCCTAGATAATCAAACTTGTTGATTTTCTAGGGATTGGTTGAGAAGGCCCCGATCTACACTTCCACCAAGAGAAATTTGATTCCCCCACTATTCCCTTGTGGATCTTGTTACTCTTGGGTGTTTGAGCACCTAGACGGTCGAGGTCACCGCAGATCCATACTCCATTGTGGTGAAGCTTCGTGGTTTCGTTGGGAGCCTCCAATTAAGTTGTGGAGATTGCCCCAACCTTGTTTGTAAAGGTTCGGTCGCCGCCTTCAAGGGCACCAATAGTGGAATCACGGCATCTCTCATTGTGTGAGGGCGCGAGGAGAATACGGTGGCCCTAGTGGCTTCTTGGGGAGCATTGTGCCTCCCCCCAGCTCCAACGGAGACGTACTTCCTCTCAAAGGGAAGGAACTTCGGTAACACATCCTCGTCTCCACCGGCTCCACTCTTGGTTATCTCTTACCTTTACTTGCGCAAGCTTATATTGTGTTGTATCCCTTGCTTGGTTGTGTGCTTGTTGTTGTTGCATCATATAGGTTGCTCACCTAGTTGCATATTTGGACAACCTATTTTGATCCTAAGTTTAATTTGGTAAAGAAAATCTAAAAATTGTTAGTTGCCTATTCACCCCCCCTCTAGTCAACCATATCGATCCTTTCAACTTCCTCTTTTCACCTTGTATTTTCTTCTACGGGCAACATGGAAAGACATGATATCTGTGCTGAAATTTAAACTTATTCAGGGTTCGTTTGGCCTTTTTATACGCTAATTGAGTTTCCTAGGCATTTAGTGTCCATAATTCAAATCTAAACTACAAATACATGCTCCAATTCACCAAAATGGCTAGAAAAATTATAAATGTGTCCTTGGGTGCATGTTTAGGTCCCATAACAGGAATGAGTATGAATTAAAACCATACCGGCGTCCTGGCTCGTCCTCAAACATTTGGAATCTTGGTTTTTAAATCCCCATAAATCCAAAACTCACCAGAAAGTCATCAAAGGTGGCATGGTGTCACGTCATGGTACATATATGTCGTGGCAAAAACATTGCCAATTTGGGCCAAGCTTTATTACAAACCTCTTACAAACCGGAGCCTGTCGCAAGAACGCTCATGGTTTCGATAGGGAAACGTGTCCCCTTGTGGGTGAAACGATAATCGCTCCCAATGATACCACCTCACCAGATTCCTTATGGACGGAGGCAGTAGCCTCAATCTGATTTACTCAGATATAATGTGGACGATTTGAATCAATCCGTCAAGGATCAAACCCAGTAACACCACCTTTAAAGGAGTAATCCCAAGTGTCGAAGCATGCTGCTCGGGAACCGTTACCTTGGAAGTAGTCTTTGGCTCGCTCGACAACTTCCGCAATGAAGATTTAATGTTTGACATTGCCCCTTTCTGAAGTGGCTATCACACACTCTTCAGGCGAACAATGATTGCTCGCTTTAACCCCGTCCCCCACTATGCACATCTGAAGCTTAAGATGCCTGGACCTAAGGGTGCCATTACCGTCAAAGGTAACATTGAGCGCTCACTCCGAACTGAGGAGCACACATCATCTCTGGTAGCCGAAGTCTAGGCCGGCAAATAGGCATCGAAAACCCAGTCTAACATCAAGACGCTAGATGCGCACAAACTAGCCCGAGCTACTTCATCGCTTCTAGAGCCTTCCCATGCTCACCCTAAATAGGGACATGCTCCCCACAACATGGCCTCTCCAGCTGCAAAATACGTACCTTGGGTGCATAATTTCACGCTTAAAATTCCATGGGCAGCTCTGGGGCCAAACGGTCAAAGGGTCTAGTACTCGGTTCGATCGAACCTTGGCCAAATATATCTTTGGATCATTAACAGGTACCATTATTTATGACCTAACTAGCATAAAAATGATATACTGCAACGACTTCTCAAGACCCTCTCTCAAGGGCCCACCCGCCGATCACAATCCGATGTGCAGTAGGGCGCAATAGGGACGTCAAACCACTCATGGAGGCCTTGTGTAAACCTTTCCTCTGTCAAGTTTATTTTCTAAGTATCTATAACAATTGCTTTGGCACTTCGGATTGTATGGTTGGACGTCACAAATTCATCAGCAATAAAGACCATTTTTACGGTCCCATTACAGTCATTTATGTTGCATACTTCTTTCCGCTTTGTCATGCCGAAACATACTAGTTCGATACTGATAATCCCCAAGTGCAAAGAATCATCGTAGCAATTTCCAAAGGTGGAAGTGATAAGTATGGAGTGTCAAACCCAAAAGGAGCTAAAGGTAAGATCAATATTCTCTCAAGTCCTATCTGCCATTAATACGACTCGACATAAACCGAACTTTTGCTTCCAACTAGAAACGAGAAATAAAACTACACTGTGGGTATGAAGAGGGTAACTTTGCATAATATAGGAGAACTAAAATATAAAAGTAGGTGATGTTTATATAAAGTTAGAATATATTACTATATATTAGAAATAGCGAGTGTGGAATAATGATGGGTCGGTGTGCGAAATTGTCCTAGGCAATTGTTAAAAAGATCGGTGATCGTCATTGCAATTTTATATGAGGGAGAGGCATAAGCTAACATACTTTATCTCCTTGGATCATATGCACTTATGATTGGAACTGTAGCAAGAATCCTCAACTACTAAAGATCATTAAGTTAAAACCCAACCATAGCATTAAAGCATCAAGTCCCCTTTATCCCATATGCAACAACCCCCTTCACTACAAAAAAAATACACTTCCGTGATGATACATGTTTGTCACAGTAGGTCGCGTTTTCTGTCATGCATGTACATCCATGAAAAATTTATGACAGAATCAAGATACTCATACCTGTGCTATCGTAGAAGTGTCCATGACATTACCAAAATTATCATCACGGAAGTGTCCACTTCCATGACGATAAATCGTGTGTCACAAAAGTGCTTTCGTCAAGGGTGACCGACACGTGGCATCCACCGTAACAGAACACCGTTAAGCTATTGGGTCGGGTTTTGGATCCGATAACCCGTTAAAGCCCCGACCAATGGGGATTTTCCACGTGTAAATCATCATTGGCTGGAGGACGTGTCGGCTCATCGTTGGGACAGATGTCATCCACTCATTGGACAGAAGGCACCTATGATACGTCGACACATGGCACGACCCATCAAGTTTAAATGGGCTGGCCCAACTAAAGGCCCACAAGATTTTGCGGACCATAATGGGCCGGCCCAGCTAAACGCCCGCGAGATTTTGCGGACCATAATGGGCTAGCCCAGCTAAAGGCGCACAAGATTTCATGGCCCATAATGGGCCGGCCCAGGTAAAGGCCCACAAGATTTTTGTGTGCCATAATGGGCCGGCGCAGGTAAAGGCCCCCAAAATTCTTGCGGGTCATAATGGGACGGCCCAGCTAAAGGCCCACGATATTTCGCCGACACTAATGGGCCAGCCCAGCTGTAGGCCCACAAGATTTTGAGGACCCTAGTAGGCCGGCCCATTAACTGGTTGCCATGTTTTGGGCCAAATGTCGGCCCATATTTGATCCGGTCCATTAATGGACTGCCACGTTCCGGGCCTAATAATGGCCCATATGAGATCCGGCCCGTTAAAAGCCTCCCACGTTCTGGTCCAAATCACGGCCCAGATCAGGTTCGGCCCTTTAAGAGGCTTCGGCCTCAATTATTGCCCATATCAGATTCGGCCCGTTAACTTGACGCTATGCTTTTGGGCCCACTTGCTAAAGGCCCATTTAGTAATTCGCACGATATTAGTTTCGACTGTTAAGGGCCCGTTTAACATTCGGCCCTATATTAATTGCGGCCTGTTAAAAGCCCGTCATATAGTTGGGCCTAACTACGACCCGGTTTGCATCCGGCCTGCTCGCAGCCGATATCTGATTGGGCCAAACAAGGATCGAGACAATTTTGGCTTGTTAAAAGCCCGTGATTTGATTCACACAATCATGGGTCGGGGTCCAATTCGGGCTGCTGCCGGCCCATGAGCTGTTCGGCACGGTTCAGGCCCAACCTACTTCTCAGCCTCCTAAAAGAGCATTGAGTTCTCTTGCGAAAAGAGGGTCGGGGGTTACTCGGCCTATTAAAGGCCCGAATCTACTAGTGGGCCAGTTTGACGGGGCCCATGATGCGGATCATACATCGTGATTGCATGACAGCCCGATTATGTACTGTAATTTTATGGTTTGGCCGCTTTACTGCGAAGAAAGGATATATATATACAGGAAAATAACTGCAGCATCGTGAATAAGAAAAAACATAGACTATACAATAAAGAAATTACGGCATATTACATCCACTGGGCATCAAAGTTCGCCACTATGATAATAAAGCACAAGCAGACAACATATTACATACACTGGGCATCAAAGATCGCCACCAGTGCAAATAAACACGCCGACAAAATAATATACAAAACCGACAGCACTTCAATAGAGTTCAAGAAAGGTTAGCCCTCTTGGCGAGCTGCGGTATAAGCAACTGAGCAAGATGATGAGACTGCGCTTGTTCAACACTTATATCTTCCTCACTCTTAAAGATAAACAAGCAGACAGATGACATGTTTTGCACATAAAAGTATCAGTGCTGACAATTCATCACATTTCTTACTGACGAATAAAGTGACACACTTTAAAAATGCATTAACACAATATGGTATTGTTCATGTTAAGACATGGTAGGAAATGACATTGTGAAGGAGTTAGCAGCTTCACGACACCACTGGATTACAGATCAAGAACTCATAAGTATCAATGGTTATCCCATTTCAGATTGGCAAATAAAGAGACGGTTTAAATAATAGTAGAATGATATGACATTGTTCATAGTTTAGACATTGCAGAATATGACATTGTGCTGTAGTGGGTAGCTTCACCACACCACTGGATTACAGATGAAGAACAGAAGCATACATGCAGTGCAAAAGAAGATCACTTGCTCTGTATAGTTTAATTTACATGGTATGAAGAAGGAACTTGGTTGTACAACTGAAAACTTAAATTGAGAAGGACAAACTTTTGTTTATGAACTACATAATAAACTTTAAACATGCAATTTGATGCAAACACCAAAAATAAACATCTGTTGCAGTCATGCCTAACCAAATATACACAACAAAGTTTGAAGGCTTGAGAAGGACAAACTTACATTACTGGTGAACACAGGCTCTATAAAGCCATTGTCCATGCTGATGGGGGGGGGGGGCAATTCAAGAAGTTTACCACATAATCTTCTTCATAAGCATTGCCTTTATTCTACATTTTGTTAAGAGTATATATAGATGTGATAATATACGAAAAATGGAGAATATTTAAGATAAGATGAAGAGTGATGCTACATAACCAAGTAGCTATAAATGTATGTGCAGCGATACATGCAAAAGGCATAGTTAAGAGCAATGCACGGCTAAACTTCTTCAGTACCAACCTTATGGTAAGAGTAAATATAGATCTGATGTGTAGAAAATGGAGGGCAAAGGAAAATAAGCTGCAGAGTGATGGTACATGAACAACTACCTGTCATTATAAGTACACGGATAAACGACAGCATGTACCTACAAGAACAATGCAGAGCTAAAAAAACATTGGCATTGGATATATTCTACAATAATGTAACCATTCATACAGATCAGATAATTTGGAGCGAACAATTGATAAGCAAGCTATCATGCATACTGCTGTCACATAATGAACCAGGTACGTATGCAAGTACAGGTATACATGACAATAGGTACTAACAAGAGCAAAGCAGCGGGCAGCATATTTGCGATATCCTGTCGTTCTTTTCAAACCGGAATTCTTCTTCGAGCAGATTTCCTGCAAAAAAGATCTGTAAGGCACATGCGGAAAAGTAGAAGTTCAAATTGTCATGTGATTTCATAGGCGATTACCTCATCACAGGAGCGAGACCGATTGCATAACAAGGTTTTTCCATTCAATGTTTTCTAAATTTTGCACAGGAGACTTCACCGGAAATTCGTTTATAGACTTGTCATCAAAGTGTGATTTCCTCAGGTAACACCGATACTGCTGCAATGCTTACTTGAAAAGCACAAGCAAGCTTTGCTCGCCATGACTATCTAGATTGACCCTCGCCTAGTTACAACAATGTAATGTGAATCATTGATGTGTTCGATCAGCAGAAAACAGGAAAATAATAACCATGAATAATAGCACTTACACGTAAGTTGGACAGGAAGATGCGAAAATGGTGTTTGTCTTCATTATAATCTTCCCATGATGGGAATATATGCACGTAGTCCGTAACAACATTGAAAGCATTGTCTTTTAAACTGGGAATAAATGTAATAGGGTTCCAATCTACAGGAATTGGCCGTCTTTGCAGTTGGGATAGGTCTTCGGCTGGTGGACTTGCTGTACTTTTTGCTGGAGTGGGATTTTTTGATTGGTGCAATTTGGTGCTATGGCAAATGAAATCGATCTACCTTTTGCTGGAGTGCAGGTCCTGTGTGGTGGGGCTAGTGGTGTGGCCAGTGAAGTATGGATACAGTCTGCTGGAGTCGGTCCTACGTTTTGTGTCACTGGTTGTACAACCAATATAACTGAGGCGCTGTCTGATTTCTCCGGCACCACCATGTTTTTCAAGGACTTTGCTGGTGCTCCTTCGGGTTCGGCAATCACCCTCTTCCTTTTTGATGCCTGATGCACAAGAACATCATTTGAGTGGAAAAACATGGTATGATGGCAGATGGAATATGTATTGATAATGGATGGGCATGGCATCTCGAGTTATATGATGAGTAAACTAAGCAGATGGCGGTGAAACAAAGTAGAAGAAATGCAAGACAACATATGCAAGATATGCGCAATCAATAAAACCTTGCCAAATTAGAATAGGCACCTTGATGGGTGAACAGGACAAGCCATCTGCCTTTGACTCCTCGAGGTTAGAATAGTCATTAGGATGATATTCTGAACAAGAATCAACAGGTGGGGAGTGTTGGAAATATGCCCTAGAGAAAATAATAAAATGGTTATTACTGTATTTCCTTGTTCATGATAATTGTCTATTGTTCATGCTATAATTGTATCAACTAGAAACCGTAATAAATGTGTAAATACATAGACCACAACATGTCCCTAGTGAGCCTCTAGTGGACTAGCTCGTTGATCAATAGATGGTTATGGTTTCCTGACCATGGACATTGGATGTCATTGATAACGGGATCACATCATTAGGAGAATGATCTGATGGACAAGACCCAATCCTAAGCATAGCACAAGATCATGTAGTTCGTTTGCTAAAAGCTTTTCTAATGTCAAGTATCATTTCCTTAGACCATCAGATTGTGTAACTCCCGGATACCGTAGGAGTGCTTTGGGTGTACCAAACGTCACAACGTAACTGGGTGACTATAAAGGTGAACTACATGTATCTCCAAAAGTGTCTGTTGGGTTGGCACGAATCGAGACTGGGATTAGTCACTCCGTATGACGGAGAGGTATCTCTGGGCCCACTCGGTAATGCATCATCATAATGACATCAATGTGACTAAGTAATTAGTCATGGGATCATGCATTACAGAATGAGTAAAGTGACTTGCCAGTAACGAGATTGAACGAGGTACTGGGATATCGATGATCGAATCTCGGGCACGTAACGTACCGATTGACAAAGGGAATTGTATACGGGATTGATTGAATCCCTGGCATCGTGGAACATGTGCGAGCCAACATGGGTATCCAGATCCCGCTGTTGGTTATTGGCCAGAGAACGTCTCGGTCATGTCTGCATGATTCCCGAACCCATAGGGTCTACACGCTTAAGGTTCGGTGATGCTAGAGTTGTTATGGGAAATAGTATGTGGTTACCGAATGTTGTTCGGAGTTCCGGATGAGCTCCTGAATGTGACGAGGAGCTCCGGAATGGTCCGGAGGTGAAGATCCGTATATTGGACAAAGGGTATTGGAGTCCGGAAATGTTCCGGGGATACCAGGTGATGACCAGCGTGTCCGAAAGGGGTTTCGGAGGCCCCAACAAGTGTTGGGGGGCCTTATGGGCCAAGGGGAGGGGTCACATCAGCCTACTAAGGGGCTGAGCGCCCCTCCCACCCCATCTCACATAACCTGGAGAGGTAGGGGCACCACCCCTAGGGCAGCCTCCCCCCCGGCTTGGGGGGCAAGTTTCCTAGGGGGTGGGGGCGCCCAAACCCATATAGGGTTTCCCCTGGATGCCGCCCCTCCTCTAGATCCATCTAGAGGGGCCGGCCCCCTCTACCCTTCCCCCTATATATAGTGAGGGGGTGGGAGGGCAGCCATACCCCTTCCCCTGGCGCAGCCCCTCCCTCCTCATACATCTCCTCCTCCTCCGTAGTGCTTGGTGAAGCCCTGCAGGAATACCGCAAACTCCACCACCACCATGCCGTCGTGCTGTCGGAGTTCTCCCTCAACTTCTCCTCTCCCCTTGCTGGATCAAGAAGGAGGAGACGCCCCAGGGCTATACGTGTGTTGAACGCGGAGGCGCTGTCCGTTCGGTGCTAGATCGGATCTTCCGCGATTTGGATCGCCGCGAGTACGACTCCATCGACCGCATTCTTGTAACGCTTCCGCTTAGCGATCTTCAAGGGTATGAAGATGCACTCCCTCTATCTCTCTCTCGTTGCTAGAATCTCTATAGATTGATCTTGGTGTTGCATAGAAAATTTTAAATTTGTGCTACGTTCCCCCACAGTGGCATCATGAGCTAGGTCTATTGCGTAGATTCTATGCACGAGTAGAACACAAAGTAGTTGTGGGTGATGATTTGTTCAATTTTCTTACCGTTACTAGTCTTATCTTGATTCGGCGGCATTGTGGGATGAAGCGGCCCGGACCGACCTTACACGTACGCTTACGTGAGACAGGTTCCACCGACTGACATGCACTTGTTGCATAAGGTGGCTAGCGGGTGCCAGTTTCTCCCACTTTAGTCAGATCGGATTCGATGAAAAGGTTCCTTATGAAGGGTAAATAGAAATTGGCATATCACCGTTGTGGCTTTTGCGTAGGTAAGAAACGTTCTTGCTAGAAACCCATAGCCGCCATGTAAAACATGCAACAATAATTAGAGGATGTCTAACTTGTTTTTGCAGGGTATGCTATGTGATGTGATATGGCCAAAAAGAATGTGATGAATGATATGTCATGTATGAGATTGATCATGTTCTTGTAATAGGAATCACGACTTGCATGTCGATGAGTATGACAACCGGCGAGAATATAGGAGTTGTCTTAATTTATTGTATGACCTGCGCGTCATTGAACAACGCCATGTAATTACTTTACTTTATTGTTAACCGTTAGCCATAGTAGTAGAAGTAATAGTTGGCGAGACAACTTCATGGAGACACGATGATGGAGATCATGATGATGGAGACCATGGTGTCATGCCGGTGACGAAGGTGATTATGCTGCGCCTCAAAGATGGAGATCAAAGGCGCAAGATGATGATGGCCATATCATGTCACTTTATGATTTGCATGTGATGTTTGTCATGTTTACATATTATTTGCTTAGAACGACGGTAGCATAAATAAGATGATCCCTCATTAAAATTTCAAGCAAGTGTTCCTGAGGGAGTCCTGGATTAGGGGGTGTCCGGATGGCCGGACTATAACCTTTGGCCGGACTCCTGGACTATGAAGATACAAGATTGAAGACTTCGTGCCGTGTCTGGATGGGACTTTCCTTGGATGTAGATATCCTCCCATTGTAACCGATTCTGTGTAACCCTAGCCCTCTCCGGTGTCTATATAAACCGAAGGGTTTTAGTCCATAGGACGAACAACAATCATACCATAGGCTAGCTTCTAGGGTTTAGCCTCTCTGATCTCGTGGTAGATCTACTCTTGTACTACCCATATCATCAATATTAATCAAGCAGGAGTAGGGTTTTACCTCCATCAAGAGGGCCCGAACCTAGGTAAAAACATCGTGTCCCTTGTCTCTTGTTACCATCTGCCTAGACGCACAGTTCGGGACCCCCTACCCGAGATCCGCGGTTTGACACCGACATTGGTGCTTTCATTGAGAGTTCCTGCAATATGCGTCATCTTTAGGCTGATGGCTCCTCCGATCATCAACAACGATGTGGTCCAGGTGAGACTTTTCTCCCGGACAGATCTTAAATTCGGCGGCTTTACGCTGCGGGCCAATTAAGCAGCCATCTGGAGCAGATCGAAAGATACGCCCCTGGCCATCAGGTCAGATTTGGAAGTTTGAACTACACGGCTGGCGTCCATGGAGACTTGATCTTCGACGGGTTCGAGCCACAGCCAAGCGTGCCGCACTGTCACGATGGGCATGATCTAGCTCTGCCGCCGAACAGTGTCCTGGAGGCCGCACCAGTGTCCGCTCCGACCCTTAGCTCAGAGCCGACTGCGCCAATCGAGGATGGGTGGCTGAGCACCGCCTCGGGGGCTGCAATCTCTACGACGATCGAGCCGAACACCATAACTGTCCTTTGTGAAGCTCGTGAATCCAAGGTGCCGGACTCCGAACCTTCCGCACCCCTGCCAATCGAATCCGATTGGGCGCCGATCATGGAGTTCACCGCCGCGGACATCTTTCAGCACTCGCCTTTCAGCGACATTCTGAATTCACTAAAGTCTCTGTCTTTATCAGGAGAGCCCTGGCCGGACTATGGTCAGCAAGGTTGGGATGTGGACGATGAAGAAATTCAAAGCCCACCCACCAGCCCTCATGAGAGAGCGGCAAACAGAGAGGTAGAGGACGATAATTACATGCCTCCCTCCGAAGACGAGGCAAGCCTCGACGACGACGAATTTGTCGTGCCTGAGGATCCCGTCGAACAAGAGCGTTTCAAATGCAGGCTTATGGCCACGGCGAGAAGCCTCAAGAAAAAACAGCAATAGCTCAGAGCTGACCAAGACTTGCTAGCCGACAGATGGACTGAAGTCCTCGCAGCCGAAGAGTACGAACTCAAACGCCCCTCCAAGAGCTACCCAAAACGCGGGCTGCTACCCCGATTAGAGGAGGAAGCACCTAGACCTACAACACCAGCGCATGATGCGGACGACCGGCCACCCCGTGGCCGCGACAGAGAGGCCTCTCGGCCCTCCACTCAAGCCGCACCCCGACGTCGCTCAAAGAATACCAAGGCATGGGGAAATGCGCCAGACCTGCGAGATATATTGGAGGACAGGGCAAGGAAAACAAGATCGATCTATGGATCGCGTGGGCGCCCACGACACGTGGCGATAACCGTCATGCGGATATGGTAAATCCGACCGGGCGAACACGATGAGACAAAGCTCATTTGAGCTACGTCGTGATATAGCCCAATATAGAGGCGCTGCACACCCACTATGCTTCACAGATGAAGTAATGGATCATCAAATCCCCGAGGGTTTCAAACTCGTAAACTTCGAATCATACGATGGCACAACAGATCCGGCGGTATGGATCGAGGATTATCTCCTTCATATCCACATGGCCCGCGACGATGATCTACACGCCATCAAATACCTCCCACTCAAGCTGAAAGGACCAGGTCGGCATTGGCTTAACAGCTTGCCAGCAGAATCAATTGGTTGTTGGGAGGACCTGGAAGCCGCATTCCTCGACAACTTCCAGGGCACCTATGTGCGACCACCAGACGCTAATGACCTAAGCCACATAATTCAGCGAGGCAGAGGAATCGGCGGACAATTACAGACACGGTTCCTAACCAAGAAAGATCAAATAGTCATTTATGCGGGCAGAGGCCCTTGCAGCCTTCAAGCATAACATCCGTGACGAGTGGCTTGCCCGGCACCTAGGTCAGGAAAAGCCGAAATCCATGGCAGCCCTCACAACACTCATGACCCGCTTTTGCGCGGGAGAAGACAGCTGGCTAGCTTGTAGTAATAACATGACCAAGAGTCCTGGTAATTCGGATACCAAGGACAGCAATGGCAGGTCGCATCGCAACAAGCACAAGTGCCGCATTAACGGCAATAATGCTGAGGATATGCCAGTCAATGCCGGATTCAGAGGCTCTAAACCTGGACAGCGGAAAAAGCCATTCAAAAGAAATGCTCCAGGCCCATCCAATTTGGACCTAATACTCGATCGCTCGTGCCAGATACACGGCACCCCCGAAAAACTAGCCAACCACACCAACAGGGATTGTTGGGTGTTTAAGCAGGTAGGCAAGTTAAACGCCAAAAACAATGACAAGGGGCTGCATAGCAATGACGAGGAGGAGCCCTAGCCGTCGAACAATAGGGGACAGAAGGGCTTCCCCCCACAAGTGCGGACGGTGAACATGATATACGCAACCCACATACCCAAAAGGGAGCGGAAGCGTGCACTCAGGGACGTATATGCGTTGGAGCCAGTCGCCCCAAAGTTCAACCCATGGTCCTCCTGCCCGATCACTTTTGATCGAAGGGACCACTCCACTAGCATCCGCCATGGCGGATTCGCCGCATTGGTTCTAGACCCAATCATTGACGGATTTCACCTCACTAGAGTCCTTATGGACGGCGGCAAGACTGAACCTGCTTTATCGGGATATAGTGCGAAAAAATGGTCATAGATCCCTCAAGGATTAAACCCACAAATATGACCTTTAAAGGCGTCATACCAGGTGTAGAGGCCAAGTATGCGAGCTCGATTACACTTGAGGTGGTCTTCGGATCCCGGATAATTTCGAAGCGAGGAGTTAATCTTCGACATAGTCCCGTTCGCGATGGCTATCACGCACTGCTTGGACGAACCGCATTTGCAAAGTTCAATGCGGTGCCGCACTACGCATACCTCAAGCTCAAGATGCCAGGCCCTCGAGGAGTCATTACGGTCAATGGAAACACCGCACGCTCTCTCTGAACGGAGGAGCATACGGCGGCCCTCGCGGTGGAAGTACAAAGCAGCCTTTCAAGGCAATTCTCCAGTCCGGCCATTAAACGTACGGACACCGTCAAGCGCGCCTGGAGTAACCTACAACAAGACCGACTGGCACGTTCCGAGCACGCGCAGCAATGCGGCCCCAACCCCAGCCCTCGCGAAACTGCGAAACCAAGTTACGCCAGACATAACTACGCTCTGGAATACCATGGGCATAGGGGGAGGGCCACGACCACGGCATGCCCAAAATGCGGCTCAACCGCACCAGGGGCTACCGATTTTGTCATTCTTTTTTCTTACTTTCAGGACACCACTCTACGGAAGACCTGTCCGGCAGTACAATCACCGAACACACGATGCAACAGCCAGGGAGGCAGAAAGCTACGTCGAGTGTACAGGTGGTCTCTATAACGAGCAGTATACTTGTTTCACATATCATCCCGCAGCTCGCCCCTGGACAGGGACATGTCAAATAGTCCCATCTCTTGCTTATCGCACTATTGGTATCGTCACCTTTTACCGCAGACTTTTCGAATAAACAATACATAGCTTTTGTCTATTATTGCATTCCTCTTTTTTATAAAAATATGTTCAGTTATGACATTATGCAACCATACACTTTTGTACGGCCAATACACCAAGGGCTTACGTACCCCAGAATATGGTGTGAGAAGTCCGAACACTCTCATGAGTGCGGCACCCCGAACTTATAGCATTATATGCATCGGCTCCGAATCATGTCGTGGGTCAACAGTTGGGTTTGCCCGGCTCCCATGTTTTGGTACCTTACGTTCCGTTATATCGGCAAAGGTAGCACTGGGGGAACCACTACGATTGTGCCCCGGTTGAGGTGGGCTAAGCACCTCAGTGGAGAAAGCTAAAACTGACCGTCATGATAGGGCGAGAGCTGGTCGCTGTTCGAGAGGTTTTTGAGTCCCTAAAGACTTATGCCGCTTAGAGCGAGGAGTCAGCTTTGTCCGGCCTAGGCGTGGATAGCGCCCCGAACTCGATCTTCCGAATACTAGGGGCTTCGCCGAAATTTAAAATTATAGAATTCTATGGCTAAGTGAGAGTGTTCAAGCATTATAGTCCGATTGCCTTGTTCGTTGTGTTCAGCGCCTCCCTCGAAGGACCCAAATGGGAAAAAGAGCGCTCAAGTTTATCCCGAACACCCCAGAACTCGCGGCATGGGGGCAGAAGCCGACAGCTCGCCATCTCTCAATTTTAATAAACATCCGCACAGAAGGTAATATTTTAAATTCAAAAGCGTTGCTTAGCGCATATGAACATGTTTTCAGCGTACACGATCACAAATGCGAGTTTACTCAAAAATTACATCTTTGGAGCACTCATCCGCTATAAGGCGGGCACCCTTCAGGACGCCCTCATAATACATCTCGGGCTTGCGATGCTCCTTGCCCGGCAATGATCCGTCCGTCACAAGCTTCTCGGCATCCATCTTGCCCAGTGCACTTTAGCACGGGCAAGGGCCTCTGAGGAACCTTCGATGCATCTGAGCGCTTGATGACTTCAAGCCATGGACAGGCATCCACCAGCCGCCTCACCAGCCCGAAGTAGCTCCGGGCATGGCTTCCCTAGGCCACACGAGAGGTCTGAGACCCTTCATGGCCTGATCGGCCACCTTATGGAGCTCGACCAGCTGCTTGATTTGGTCGCTCAAAACTGCCGGGTGTCCGCATCAACATCTTGAGACCAGAACACCTTCTCGGTCGAGCTCCCCTCTTCGGCCGGCAGCGTCAGACACACTCCGGGGAAGATCTGCGAATGCTCCTGGAGAGCTCCGGACTCGGGTAAGTGAAAGTCCATTATATCGACTTGAGGGGGGGTGAATAGGCAATTTTTGTGAATTCTTCACTTGGGAATTTGCCGGTGAGGAAATTCCTTAGCGAAGAACTACTTGCAGCAGAATAAGTACTCAAAAGTAAGCATAACAGAATATAGGCATGGTCATCATGATGAAATGAAGACAACATACAGTCTGAAAGCGTAAACACAGGATAACACAAGATGAAGACAAACAGACTGAAGAAATTGAACTGAGGAAATTGAGAAAGTCTTCAATCAAAGTCTTCAAACACAGATAAGAAAAAACACTCAACAAATTAATGAGGAAATGAAAGATTTGAGGAAATAGAACTAGTAAGGTTGGGGAAGACAATGATTTGGTAGACCAGTTCCAACTGCTGTCTCAGTTGTACGTCTGGTTGGAGCGGCTGAGTATTTAAACTCGAGGACACACAGTCCCGGACACCCAGTCGCTGAGCACGCAGCTCAAGACACCAAGTCCTCACCGTATTCTCCTTGAACTAAGGTCACACAGACCGCGTCCAATCACTCGTGGTAAGTCTTCAGGCGACTTCCAAACCTTCCAGATAAGTTAGATGGATCAACTGGAGGTCCCTTTGCAGCAACCCATGAGGTTTTTGGGTACTGCTCAGGCTTCCAATATGTTCCATCAGCATTGAGTTTCCTCTCAAAGGAAATACCCTCTTTCCTAGGGTTTCTATTGAAGATCTGCTTTTTAAGCACATCACAAAGAGTCTGTTGCCCTTTGAGGCTTTGGTACATGCCTGTCATGTACAATTCCTTCAGCCCTGCATCGTCAGTGATACTAGCAATGTCCTCAGATGAGGAATTAGTGATAGCAGAGGCAGGTGAAGAATTTGTAACAGTTGAAGCATTTGAACATTCAGGTGGATTCACGTTCAATGCACTTTAAGCATGGAGGAAGAAATTCTTCCTGAGAAGCGCTGATTTGTTGAGCAAGTAATGAATCGCGCTCCTTCTGAAGATCTTCATAACTCACTCTTAGCTTCTCAAGATCTTTCTTTCTTTGAAGAAATTCATAAGAAAGCTTCTCATGATCAGACAAGAGAGTGTTATGATGACCTTGATGGCTGTCGAACCTAGACTGAAGTCTCTGAAGATTTTCAGTCAGGGCCTTAGTGCGATCCATTTCTTCACCCAACATATCATCACTTTTGTCTAGCATGTTTTGAACCTTTTCAAAAGCCCTTTGTTGTTTTACAGCAATCTTAGCAAGTTTAGAGTAGCTGGGCTTAAGATCTTCATCAGATTCATTCTCACTAGATTCAGAGGAGGTATATCTGAGTACCTTGGCACCCTTTGCCATGAAGCAATAGGTGGGAGCATATTCATCATTATCTTCATCAGCCTTGTTGGTGAGGTCAGTTTCTTCAGAGTTGAAGATGGACTTGCTGACGAATGCGATGGCGAGAGCCAGACTCGCCACACCGGGACTCGGACTCCTCGATGCCTCCTCTTCCTCATGTTCCTCGATTCAGCTTCAGAGTCCATTTCCTTGCCAATGAATGCCCGAGCCTTCTTGGAGCTGCTCTTATTGTGAGATGAAGACTTTGAGGATTTTGATGATGAAGATTTTGTGATTTCTTCTTCTTCTTAAGCGTCATCGAACTGTAATCCTTGTATTTCTTCTTCTTTAATTCCTTTTCCCACTGAGGACAATCTTGAATATAGTGACCAGGTTTCCTGCATTTGTGGCATAGCCTTCTCTTATAGTCACTGGATGAGGAATCACTGCTTCTTGAGGATTTTCCAAAGCGACCACGTCTTGAGAACTTCTGGAACTTCTCCAGGAGCAGTGCTAGCTCCTGGCTTAATTCTTCAGGGTCACCAAGGCTACTACCAGAGTTTTCACGATCGATCTCGGGACCTGACCTTGGCCTTACGGGCACGTGATTTGCCATAGCTAGAACCATAGAGATCTCTCTTTTCAAATTTGGAACTCATGAGTATTTAGCCTCTCGAGGATATCGGCGGGATCTAGTGACTTGTAGTCAGACGTTCTTGTATCATTAGTGCACGAGTATCAAATGAGGAATCAAGCGATCTCAACAATTTCTTCACCACCTCATGGTCGGTGATGTCATGGCACCAAGCGCTTGAAGCTCATTTGAGATGTCGATGAGGCGACCGAAGGTTTGTTGAACATTTTCATTGTCGAGTCTTTTGAAGCGGTTGAAGAGATTGTGAAGAACATCAACTCGAGAGTCACGCTAAGTTGACACTCCTTTATTTACTTTGGACAGCCTATCCCAGATAAGCTTAGCAGTTTCCAATGCACTCACTCTTCCATACTGTCCTTTGCTCAGATGGCCACATATGATATTCTTCGCTTGAGAATCGAGTTGCTTGAATCTCTTCACATCGGTAGCGTTCAATGAGGGTGAGACAGGGGAACACCATTTTCCACAACATACCAGAGATCGTTGTCAATTGCCCCAAGATGCATTCGCATCTTGTTCTTCCAGTAGGGGTAGTCTGTTCCAGCAAAGGTAGGACACCCAGCCGAGACCTTGATCATACCTGCGGTTGACATAACTAAAACTCCATGTGGTTAAACCAAAATCACACAGAACAAGGGAGTACCTCGCTCTGATACCAATTGAAAGTGCATTATATCGACTAGAGGGGGGTGAATTGGCGATTTTTGTGAATTCTTCACTGAGGAATTTTCCGGTGAGGAAATTCCTTAGCGAAGAACTACTTGCAAAGGATAAGTACTCGAAGTAAGCATAACAGAATCTGAGGCATGGTCATCATGATGAAATGAAGACACGCATACAGTACGTAAAGCGTAAACACAGGATAACACAAGATGAAGACAAACGGTGAAGAAATTGAACTGAGGAAATTGAGAAAGTCTTCAGTCAAAGTCTTCAAACACAGATATGAACAAACACTGAACACAGTAATGAGGAAATGAAAGAGTTGAGGAAATAGAACTAGTAAGGTTGGTGAAGACAATGATTTGGTAGACCAGTTCCAATTGCTGTCTCAGTTGTACGTCTGGTTGGAGCGGCTGAGTATTTAAACTCGAGGACACACAGTCCCGGACACCCAGTCGCTGAGCACGCAGCTCAGGACACCAAGTCCTCACCGTATTATCCTTGAACTAAGGTCACACAGACCTCGTCCAATCACTCGTGGTAAGTCTTCAGGCGACTTCCAAACCTTCACAGACTCGGTCACTCGGCGGTCCACAATTCCTCTTGGATGCTCTAGACCATGAGGCCTAACCGTCTGGAAGAAGCATAGTCTACAAAGGTAACAAGCGTCGGATCCACGTATGATCAATCTCTTCAGTGATGCTCAATCACTTTGGGTTTGTAGGTGTTTGGGTTTGGGTTTTTCCTCACTCGATGATTTTCGCTCAAAGTCCTCGGAGGATGGGATGCTCTCAAATGACAAGTGTCAAGTTCTCTCTGAGCAGCCGACCAGCTAGTGGTTGTAGGGGGCGGCTATTTATAGCCTAGGGAGCAGCCCGACATGATAAGACATAAATGCCCTTCAATGATATGACCGTTAGGTAGGTAAGATGTTTTGGGACAGCTGGCGCGCAGCACAACAACGGTCGGAAATTTGACTCTCAAATTCCTCAGGGCTATCATGTTCCTCACTGTGTAGGCAATTCAAGACCTTTGGCGAATTCCTAACTCCTCGATCAAAACAAATTCCTCAATGACTGCATTTAACTTCGTCTCGCCCTTTGAAGAAATTGACTGAACTATATGAGATTTCCAAAGGCTTCACTCGAAGGTATTGGTAGATGTAGGATTTTGAGTTGAGCATCACATGGAAATTTTTCCTTCGTATTTCCTCAACCCCCTTTAACAGTACGGTGTTTCCTATGACTCAAGAAAGAGAAAACGAAACTACGAAAACAAAAGTCTTCACGCTTCATGTTCCTCAAATGAATACCAAGTCTTCAAGGTCACACCAATTTCTTCACTTTCAAAGTCTTGAGAAAGTCTTGAATATCAAAGTCTTGATCGAAGAACTTCATTTTTAGAAATTAGACTTTCTCTGTAAATATCAAACTCCTCATAGACTTATAGACCTGTGTACACTCATAAACACATTAGTCCCTTAACCTATAAGTCTTCAATACACCAAAATCACTAAGGGGCACTAGATGCACTTACAGTAAGTAACAAGTAATTCACTTTCACGTGTTTCTTTGCATAAAGAATGCCTTACCCGCCGCTATCTTCTTCATCGCCTCAATTTCCTGGAGGGCTTTTTGGGCTTCGGCCTTGGCAGATTTGGCGCTCTCAAGCACCGAGGCGAGCTCAGACTCTCGAGTATTTGATTCAAGCTCCAAACTCTAGTATTTTTCCATGAGAGCCTGGAGCTCTTGCTGCACCTCCGCCACCCGCGCCTCCTACTTTTCTCGCTGGGAACGCTCCACGGCCGCATTTTCTTCGGCCTTGGACAGCGCTTCCTTCAGGGTCGCCACCTGTGTTGTGGCCCCTGTAATACTCACGTCGGTCCTGTCTTTTTTGCAACCACATCTTTTTTATATACTTACATAAGGTGTTACTTACCTTCCTTGTTCTCGAGCTACTTCTTGGCAAGGCCGAGCTCGTTCTCGGACCGCTCGAGGCCCTGCTTCAATGCATTGACCTCCGCGATCGGTCTGGGCAGAGGTCAATGACACAACCTGCATTCCCATATTGACATACTTATGTTAGACTCCTGCACTAGATGCACTTACAATCTCCCCCTTTTTGGTGATTGATGACAATATAGGTTAAGTTTTCAATGGGGATAAACATATGAAGTGTAAATACTGATATTGAGGAATTTGATTGCAAGATATAGAAGAACTCCCCCTGAAGATGTGCATAGTGAGGAATTTGCTTTTGAGGCGATGCACATTTGAAGAGTTGAACCATGGAGATCTCCCCCTATACCTTGTAATTCATACACGCATTTGACATATAATATGAAGAATTTGAAATGCATGATGAAATATGGTGACTGATGTAATTCAGCATGTGTGTATTTACATATAACGAAGAATAAGCATGCAGAGGAACACATCAAAAGTATCAGAGCACCATCGGGTTTAAGATTACAACTCGATCCAATAAAAGTTTCAAAAGAGCGAGAGTTGTAACTTAGCAGTAAACGCCCATATAATAGACCCGCTTGAAGACTAACTCAAATTTCTCCCCCTTTGTCATTGAATGACCAAAAGGATCGAAACCGAGGACTAACGCTCAAGAATATCAAGTTGATGGAGGAGCGCCCGGCGTTGTCGGGTCGGTTGTCGTAGTAGGGCCTGCCAGCGATATCGTCCAAGTCTTCATTTTCATCGATTGTCGCGATGAAGAATAGGAGCTGGCCACCAAGGAAGGAACCTTGACCTTTTTGAATTTCTTCGGTGGAGGTGCAGACCAGTCAAATTCTTCCTTAAGACCCATTTTCTTCAGATCTTCTGCGCTCTAGACATGAGATAGAACAGCCCAGGTACGGTTGAAGGTTTCATGGAGGTAGTATTGGTTTTTCTTCACTATATTGTGTGTTGAGGTCATGTTGTGTAGAATTGAACCAAACTGACGCATGACCCATTTATGATTGCGATCAACCTTCTGATGAAGAGTGAGGAGTAACTCATGATCAGTCATCACCCTGGGTGCTGTGGCTTGAGGATTTTGCTTGGCAGAGTTGTTGGCGGCAGAGTCATGTGTGGCAGAGTCATCATTGGTGGAGTAGGATGCAGCCTTGCGAAATTGACCATCCAATGGACGAATGCCTCCATCTATCACAGCAGTTGCCTTGCCTTTGTCATCAGCTGAGGAAAATGTCCGTTTGAGGACTTCAATTGGAGGCAAGTAGCTGCAGTGGTTCAGGGTATCAGCCTTGTAATTGAGTGAAGACCTTATCCTGATGAATCTCATAATCCATGGTGCATAAGGCTTCAGCTTAAAAGGTGACATAGCAATGTTTGCCAGAGTCCTCATGAAGAAATCATGGAAGTTGACGAGAACGCCATGAATGATATTGAAAAGCATATTCTTCATGATGCCAACGAGTTCTTCATCATTTGAGTCGTGGCCTTTGATAGGACTCATTGTCTTCGTCAGAATGCGATAGACAGTACGAGGCACATATAGTAATTCCATGACGAGGAAATTGGTTCGTGGGGCTTGCCCTGGCTTCAAAGGCTTCATTAGCACTTGCATGTAATGATTTGTAAGCTCAGGTTCGTTGTAGATGCAACGAGCACCATCAAGGGGAGGACTGAGTGGGAGGGCACGAAGCAATTCAGTTGCTGGTGCCTTGTAGTGAGTATTTTCTGTCATCCAGTCCAGCACCCATGAGTTCACATCTTCAGAATCTCCGGTGATGTGCAGCGTCGCATAGAATTGAAGAATGAGTTCTTCATTCCAATCACAGATGTCAGTGCAGAAATTCAGCAAACCAGCATCGTGAAGAACACTAAGGACTGGCTCAAAGCCTGGCAGAGATTCCATGTCCACGTGAGGAATGTGTGCATGATCGAAGACTTTGTCTTTGTTGAATAGCACAGAGGAATAGAAATTGTCTTGACTAGCAGTCCAGAAACGCCTGTTCCTTATGCGAGCAGAATCATAGGGATTGTAATCAGTGAAGAAAACATGCTCGCCAAAGAAGTCTTCAGCCTTGAACTTTTGCTGGCGTGAGAATGGATCCTTTGGTTTTGGCAGAGGAGTGTCAGTGAGTTGCATCACTACCTCAGGAATCGCAATCTCAGGTTCTTCAGGCTAAGGATTTTCTGGTTCCTCTTCATATGCAGTCTGTGTGTTGAAAGGATCAACAGCAGCAGGTTCTTCAGCACTAGGGGCTGGAATTTCTTCATGCACGGACGAGGTGGGATGAGTTTCTTCAGAGCCCATTTGAACTGTTGGCGCAGGGGACTGAGGAATTTGTTGTATTGGGGTGAAGAGTGGAGAATTTGGATGCTGACTGTCCCAAAAGTCATCGTTCATCACTGGCGTTGTGCTTCCAATGTCCACGTCTTCTTCAATTTCTTCAACGCCAGCCTCTTTAGCTGTGAACTGAGGCATTGGCGAGGAAATGATTGGTGTTGAAGGGATCACATCCACTTCAATTTCTTCATCAATCTGCTCTGACGAAGCAGCAGAATGATTTTCTTCATCAGATCCGCTAGGGATCTCATATTCTTCACCAAAAGGAACAAGGTACTTTGATGGTATGGAGGAAACCGGAACAACATCAATCGGATTTTCAAAAGAGCTTGTCATAGGCTTCATCTTCTTTGCAGTTAAAGATCCTGAAGCAGTTGAGGATTTCCTTTTCTTCACTGCAGCTTGCTCTGCAGCCTTGGTCTTCTTCACATCTGATGCAGATGGAAGGATAGGAGTTGGTGTAGGTGCGGGAGGAGCTGAGGAATCTGTTTGAATTTCCTCGGTATGGCGATTCGATTGCCCTGATTTCTTGATTTCTTCAGCGCACCACTAGTGGATGCCACGGCAATTTCTTCGGGCCGCTGGAATGGAGTCATCAGCCCTGGAACTAGCATTGTCTTCAAAGAGGCTGAAAATCATCGATGGTCTTGGCATGTTCTTGATCAAGAGGGTGAGCAGAGGCTCCAGCCTGAGGAACTTCTTATTGCGTTGGAGCTGCAACATTTGTGAACTTCTTGGTCAGGTTTACAAATCTGACTTTGACTCCTTGCCAATCAGCATAGTAGGCATCAAAGTCATCGCTGAGGTCTTTGATTTCAGACTGGATTTTGAGGAGATCATCAGGTGTCATTCTGACAACATTTTTCCTCAGGAACTTCTCTTTCCTGAATTGAGCCTTCTTGATCTGCCTAGCCTTCTCAAATTTCCATTTCTCTTCAGAGATGAAATGGGTCAGCATGTGACTTTGGCCAGGATTCAAATGAAAATCAGGCATAGGGGTGTCTGGATCCTTGTGCCGTAGATCAATGTACTCGAGGATCGCCCTTGGATCCAAAAGCAAAGGGCATTGTGTGTGCCTTTGGCTCTAGCAGCCCTTTCTTGTCTGTCTCTGATGATTTCTGCAAGTTCATCATCATCAGCTTCATCATCAGATGGCACTTGGAAGGCAACCTATTTCTTCTTCGGACATGGCCGAGGACCTTGACCAGCCGTTGCCTTTTTCTTCAGCAGAGTGGGGCCTGATGAAGAATTTGGTGCAGCTGAGGAACTTGCTGAGACACCAGAGACAATGGAGATGCCTGCAGTCCTTTGGCACGTGGCCAGATGCACAGGTGCTGAGGACTTTGCTGGAGCAGCTGAGGACTTTGGAGGAGTAGTTGAGGATTTGGGTGGAACAGGTGCAACATGAGGAACTGGCCGTGAGGGCATTGAAGATTCTGGCCATGAGGGCATTGCTGAGGATTTTGGCCGTGAGGGCACCGTTGGTGAAGCACTTGGCTTGTGTGCGGGCTTGTTTGCCATAGAGTTTCTTGGCTTGACAGCGGCCTCAGTGGCAGCAGCAGTAGCAGAGTCTTCATTGAATTTCCTCATGGCTTCTTTGGCTTGTCTCGCCAACTTGGCTTGGCGCTTGGCCCATTCTTCAGGAAAATCCTCACCACGCTTGATGCTGGTGGGGTTAGCTTCTTGGCTAGGTGCCAATGGAGCTCTTGGGCATGGAGGATTCAGTGCGAATTTCTTCATGTACTTTGGAGTAACATACCTGTACTCCCTCCATTCTCTTGCCCATCTCCTTTCAATCCTCTGTATGCGCACCTTGCGCTGATTTTTTTCTCCTTTCCGAAATTGGCCTCATCAGGTGTGCAATAGTCAGCATATATGTCCTCAGGTATTTCAAAAGCAGTCATGACCTCAGGCTTCTTTCCTCCTTTACGGGGCTTCATACCGTCAGCCATAGTCTTGGATGAGGAATTTGAACAATCGAATTCTCCAAGAAGTATGCAACTTTTCTTCGAGGAACGCTACAAATGAGTTAAGTTGATGAGAACCTAGTGATTCAGCAGCGGACATGAGTACCTGTGAACAGAGTATAGTTGCGAGGAATTTGGAGAGGTCATATGCGTTCTCCGAAAGTTTTTCAAAGAGAACAAGTTTGAGGAATTTGACCAGATGATGAGTGAAGAAGTAGCGGCGGCGCTAGGGTTTGAGAAGCTCGAGCGAGAGAGAGAACGGTCGAGCGGAGTAAAGGAAGTGAGGAAGGGGAGAGGGGGTATATATAGCCACGGTGAAAAACTGTTCGCCCGAAGATTTTGGATGAACGTGCCCCTGACCCTTCTCATTCGCTTGACATGTGTCACCCACGTACTGAAAAGTGGAGGTCGTGTTAGATCGTGGGTGAATATATAAGTCTATCGTGGGAAGCGGAACGGTTTGAGCGGCAAAGCCGAAAATTTGGATAAGATAAGTTAAAAGTTCCGTTCGCAATTTCTTCTGATGACAAGGACACAGTGAAGATTTTGAACGAGTTTCAAATAGAACGCACATGAAGAATTTGTGAATAGATTGGGTTGATTATAGCATAGAGGGGGAAGGGTCCGATCACATTCACTTAGCAGAAAATGCAACTTGAAGAAATAGCCATAAGTGAATGCTTTGTAGAGGACATAAACCCATATATATAGATATAGCCAATGAAGAAAAAGCAGCGGAAACAGTGAAGATTTTGCAAAGTTGAAGAATTTGAAAAACTGAAGAATTTCAAAACTGAGGAAAAACTCAAATTGAAGATTTTCAATTTTGGTGGTGGTGTGACCCACCGTATAAGAATGATGATTTTAGACACCGCGTACAATTGTCGTAGGGTTTTGAGAATCAAATTCTTCATTAATTTCTTCACACTTAGAGTGTTATTCTTTATTGATTGAAGAAAAACGTTTCTTCATGTGTTGCACATCTAAGTCATCAATTTTGTAAATGTGTTAGGATGAGTGTCCTTTTCAAAGAACATTCAAAAATTCTAAGATATTTAGCTCACACCGCAACTTGCTAAATCTCTTCTCATCCAAGGGCTTTGTGAAGATATCGGCTAGCTGTTCTTCAGTCTTCACATGCTCGATGGAGATGTCGCCCTTCAACACATGATCACGAACAAAATGATGACGAATCTGAATGTGCTTTGTCTTCGAGTGTTGAACTGGGTTGTGAGCAATCTTGATGACACTCTCATTGTCACAGTAGAGAGGCACATTCTTAACCTTGATGCCGTAGTCCTTGACAGTTTGCTTCATCCACAGCAATTGAGCACAGCAAGAGGCAACAGCAATGTACTCAGCTTCCGCAGTAGATAGTGATACGCAGTTCTGTTTCTTTGAGTACCAACAGACCAAAGATCGTCCGAGGAAATGACAAGTACCAGATGTTGATTTGCGGTCCACACGATCACCAGCATAGTCAGAGTCAGAATATCCAATGAGATCAAAAGTAGAGCCCTTGGGGTACCATAATCCTAGTGTTGGTGTGTGAGCTAGATATCGAAGAATATGCTTTACAGCCTTATGGTGTGATTCCTTGATTGTACCTTGAAATCGGGCACACATGCAAACACTAAGCATTATATCTGGCCTAGATGCACATAAGTACAATAAAGAGCCAATCATGGAGCGGTATACCTTGTGATCGAAGTCAATACCATTTTCATCAGTGCATAGATGGCCATTTGTGGGCATAGGAATTTTGATGCCTTTGCAATCTTGCATGCCGAATTTCCTCAGAACATCTTTGAGGTATTTCTCCTGAGATATGAATATGCCATTGTGTTGTTGACGAATTTGAAGACCTAAGAAGAATTTCAACTCTCCCATCATAGACATTTGATATTCTTCACTCTTCATATAGGCAAATTCATCACTATAACGTTGGTCAAGATCTGACCAAAGATAATATCATCAACGTATATTTGGCACACAAACAGTTCACCATCATAAGATTTAGTAAAGAGAGTAGGGTCGAGTGAACCGGTGTGAAGCCATTCTTCACGAAGAATTCCCTCAAAGTATCATACCATGCCCGAGGAGCACGCTTGAGGCCATAGAGGCCATGTTGAGTCTGAAGACTTTGTCGATTCTTTGGATCTTCAAAACCTGGGGTTGAGCAACATATACTTCTTCCTCAAGCTTACCATTGAGGAATGCACTTTTCACATCCATTTGATATAAAGTGATATTATGATGGTTAGCATAAGCAAGTAATATGCGAACAGCCTCAAGTCTAGCAACAGGTGCAAAAGTTTCATCGAAATCAATTTCTTCAACCTGTGTGTAGCCTTGAGCTACAAGTCATGCCTTATTCCTCACCACAAGGCCATTTTCATCTTGCTTGTTGCGGTAGATCCACTTTCTTCCAATGATATTATAATTACGAGGATTTGGACGTTTGACCAGTTCCCAGAGGTTGTTGAGCTCGAACTGATGTAATTCTTCTTGCATAGCCTGAATCCACTCAGGCTCCAGAAATGCTTCATCTACCTTAGTGGGCTCTGTGATAGAGACAAAAGCATAGTGCCCATAAAAGTTAGATAAATGTGAAGCTTTTGAGTGTGTGAGAGGACCTGGTGCTTCAATGTCATCGATGATCTTGTCAACTTGCACTTCTTTTGCAACACGAGGATGAGCTGGTTGTCGTCGAGGAATTTGATCAGCATTTTCTTCAGCACCATTTTCTTCAGCATTATCTTCAGGTGCATCAACTCGATGTTCTTCGTGTTCTGGAATGAATTCTTCAGCAGATTCTTCAGTAGGAATGACACCCTCAGTTGCCTTGAACTTGATAGATTCCTCAGGTGCTGGTTCATCTATCATAGAAGGTAGGTGCTCTCTTTGCGAGCCATTAGTTTCATCGAACCGCACATCTACAGCTTCAACAACCTTGTGAAGAGCGTTGTTGAAGACTCTGTAGGTGTGCGAGTCCTTTCCATAACCAAGCATAAAACCTTCATGTGCTTTTGGTGCAAATTTAGCATTGTGATGAGGATCTCTAATCCAAATTTAGCACCGTAGACTTTGAAATAACTCACATTGGGTTTCTTGTCAGTGAGGAGTTCATAGGCAGTCTTCTTGAAGAATTTGTGAAGATATACTCTGTTGATGATGTGGCACGCGGTATCAATTGCATCAATCCAAAAACGACGAGGTGTTTTGTATTCATCAAGCATAGTGCGAGCCATCTCAACAAGAGTTCTATTCTTGCGCTCCACGACGCCATTTTGCTGAAGAGTATAAGGAGCAGATAACTCATGAGTAATACCAAGTTCATCAAGATAGTCATCAAGACCGGAATTCTTGAACTCAGTTCCATTGTCACTCCTGATGTGCTTGATCTTCACACCAAAGTTGATTGAAGCCCTCGAGGAAAATCGTTTGAATACTTCCTGCACTTCATGTTTGTAAGTGACAATATGTACCCATGTGTAACGAGAGTAATCATCAACAATAACAAAGCCATATAGAGATGCATCATTAGTGACTGCTGTGTAATGATTAGGTCCAAAGAGGTCCATGTGAAGCAATTCGAATGGACGAGTAGTGGTCATGATAGTCTTCGCTGGATGCTTGGCCTTGGTCATTTTTTCAGCTTCACAGGCTCCACACAAGTGATCCTTGAGGAATTTTATGTTTTCAATGCCAATGACATGCTTCTTCTTCGCAAGCGTGTGCAAATTCCTCATGCCTGCGTGACCAAGTCGTCGATGCCATAGCCAGCCTATACGAAGCTTTTGCAAGTAGGCACACGGCTGGTTGTGGTCCTGTAGAGAAATCAACAATATACAAGTCTCCTCTCCTAAAGCCTTGAAGACTTTGGAATTGTCACTTCCATAATCACAACACAACGATACTTGCCAAAGACAACAACCATATCAAGATCACAAAGCATTGAGATCGACATGAGGTTGTATCCTAAGGACTCAACAAGCATGACTTTGTCCATGTGTATGTCCTTAGAGATCGCAACCTTACCTAGACCCAATACCTGACTTTTGCCTTTGTCAGCAAAGATGATATACTTCAGATGTGACGGTGATAAGGGAGCATTCATCAATAGATTCTTGTCACCAGTCATGTGATTTGTACATCCACTATCGAGGACCCACTCATTTGCTTTGGGTTGATCATCCTTGTAACGCCCCGGATGCAACTTTCCATATTCGTAACTCCAACTCTTGCCTTTTCCGGAGATGCGATATGTTATTTTCTCCGTGGTTGGGTTTTTGTCTTTTGTTTTGCATTTTGTTCATGTCTTGCATTTCATCATCGCATCATTTGCATTGCATCGGCACTCGTTGCTGTCATTGTTTTTAAAACTTGCATCCGCTTTCAGTAGTTGCCGCTTCTCGCTTCTCTCCGTTGCGTCCGTTGACCTTTCTTGGACCAACCATTCTTTTGTTGCCCGACCGTTTGACCCCCCTTTGCACAGTGCAGACCCCCCCTCGTGCGCGTCCGAAAACTCCCCCGAACCCGACCCGGACAGTCATCACCGTTGGGTTCGGATCATCCCCAAACATCTACAAAACATCTCCGTTTTAGTGTTTGGACTCCCTACCTATTATTTTCTCGACCGTCTGATTACGATCGGAGGTTCCGATTAGCCCCTAAACCTAACCCCTTCCTATAAATGGTCCCTAACCCTAAATTTTAGGCATCCTGTTCCATCCACCCACTCCCGAGCGCCGCCACTCTTCCTGTCCCTTCCTCATCGGGATCCTCCCCAATCCAAAAGATCCTCTCCTTGATTTCAGCCATCGGCCAATCTCCCTCGATCCCCTCCACAACCACCGAATCCCGCAGCGCCCCTCCTCCTGCCCGAGCCATGCCTCGTCCTTGGCCCCACCTCGACTCGGAGCACCACCGAGCCCGCGCCTCTCCTCTAGTCTGCATGCGCCGTCGTCCCCTGAGCAGTTCTGCCGGCCAGGCCACCCCGGCTAGCCTCCGGCCACCTGCAGGCCGACCCCGTCGCGCCCACAGCCTCTCCCGCTCGAGGGCTCCCGAGCACACCGGCGAGTCTCCCCACACCCGCGCGTCCTCTGCCTCACCATCGTCTTCGCGTGCCACGCCGGAGTTCCACTTTGCCGAGCACGGGACCTCTTCGCCACCGGTGAGATGCCCTGCTGCTTGCTCCTCTGTTTTCCCTGCATCTCCGTGCCTCACATCTCCCTCTCGGCCTCCTAATGCAGCGCCATGGATGGCTACAGCCCAAGCTAGCGCCCGAGCGCTCCTCCACCTCGCGCCACCGTCCTCGCCGTCCTGGTAACCACGGCCACGCCTTCGCGCCTCCGACGACCGTCCTCGTTATGTCGCCCGGCAACCCAGCAGCCCGTCGCGCCCATGCCATCTCCCTTGCCGTCTCCATCTTCTTCACTTCCCCGTTTATTTCTCTGAATCCCCATGTCATCGCTCTGCAGGCAACAGTGAACGTCGTGGCCGCCCCTGAGCTCCGCCGCTGCCGTCCCGTGCGCGCCGCCATCCAGATCCTCCGATTCCTATTTGGCGCACCGGATCTGGCGTTCGCCGCTTCCCGCCGACCCGTCGCCAGAGCCGCGACAAGTTCGGGCGTCGTCTTTGCTTCAGGAGACGGCAGCGAACACTAGCCCCTCGCCTCGCCGCGCCGTCCACTGCAGCGCGTTGACGGCGCCAGCAGGTCGCGCCGAGCCCAGCCTCTTCCGGCCTCCGGCCTAAGCTGCGCCTCATGAGCCCACCTCCACCGATCTGGCCCAGGAGGCCTGGCGAGCAGCCCCCGCCGTCTGTGCACTGTTGGGCCAGCCTGTAGATTCGGCCCGCATGTGTTTTTCCTGTTCTGGACGATTTCGCTATTATTCCTGAGACTGCAGTTTTGCAGAAAAACCCCTAAGCATCATGCATTTAATAACTCACAAATGGTTCATCAGATTAAAATAATTTATACATGTAAAATGCTTAGAATTTTGTGCAGATTAATAATTTGCCACTTTCATCTATGTTAAAAATGTTTAACATGCTGTTTGTGTTTATTTTGCATAATGCCATGCTAAAATGATTTATTTCATAACTAAATAACCGTATCTCGGAATTAAATGTTCTTTATATGTAAATGGGGTACAAAAATGCCTAGTTTAACATGGTAGCTATACTTTGCATGTTTAACAACATTAAAATTGTGTTTAGGGCAGAACAGTACCAAATTCGAAATATGGACATGAGGATTTTCCGGAATTGTTGTTCGTTGTTTCGGCCTCATTTAAATTTGCCTAAATAGTTAGTTTACTTATGTTTCACCTCTTGCCATGTTTAATAACATTTAATATTGTTGAGTACCTAACGGAGAGAACTAAATAAGTGTTGTGGTGTTAGTCAATATGCAACTCGTTGCATAATGAGCTCCACTTAACTTGTAGTGTTGTTTGTGCATAATGCCATGCCATGCTATTTAAACCGGTCATGCATCATACTTGATTGTGCATCATGCCATGTTTATGTTGTGTGTTTACTATGTTGTTTGTTTGTTTCCGGTTTTCTTTTCTCGTTAGCTTCGGTTCCGTTCCGGAGTTGTGAGGATTCATTCGACTTCGTCCGTTTGTCTTCTTCATGGACTCGTTCTTCTTCCTTGCGGGATTTCAGGCAAGATGACCATACCCTCGAAATCACTTCTATCTTTGCTTGCTAGTTGCTCGCTCTTTTGCTATGCCTATGCTTCGATATCTTTGCTTGCTAGTTGCTCGCTCTTTTGCTATGCCTATGCTTCGATGCCTATCACTTGCTTATCATGCCACCCACATTGTCATGTCAAATCTCTAACCATCCTTTCCTAGCAAACCGTTGTTTGGCTATGTTACCGCTTTGCTCAGCCCTCTTATAGCGTTGTTAGTTGCGGTGAAGGTGAAGTTTGTTCCTTGTTGGAACATGGAGATGTTGTTCCTTGTTGGAACATGTTTACTTGTTGGGATATCACAATATATCTTATTTAATTAATGCATCTATATACTTGATAAAGGGTGGAAGGCTCGGCCTTATGCACGGTGTTTTGTTCCACTCTTGCCGCCCTAGTTTCCGTCATACGGTGTTATGTTCCCGGATTTTGCGTCCCTAACGGTCGGGTGATTTATGGGACCCCATTGACAGTTCGCTTTGAATAAGACTTTTCCAGCAAGGCCCAACATTGGTTTTACAATTTGCCTCACCTATGCACTTTTTCCCTTGGGTTTCGGAGCCCGAGGGTCATCTTTATTTAGCCCCGGACGGTGCTCCTTCGAGTGCTGGCCCGAACTAGAGCCCTGCAGCGCCCCTCAAGGCAACTTGAGGTCTGGTTTTAGTTGTACGGACTGCTCATCCGAGTGTGCCACGAGACCGAGATATGTGCAGCTCCTATCGATTTGTCGGCACATCCGGCGGCTTTCTTGGTCTTGTTTTATTCTTTGTCGAAATGTCTTGTAGCAGGATTCAGAGACTGATCGGGTCTTCCGGGAGAAGGAATATCCTTCGTTGATCGCGAGAGCTTATCATGGGCTAAGTTGGGACACCCTGCAGGTTTGAACTTTCGAAAGCCGTGCAGCGGTTATGTGGCGGATGGGAATTTGTTAATGTCGGTTGTAGAAAACCCGAAGTTGATCTTAACTAAAATACACCAACCGTGTGTAACCGTGATGGTCTCTTCTCGGTGAGTCCGGGAAGTGAACACGGTGTTGGAGTTATGTTTGGCGTGGGTTGCTTTAGGATCACTTCTTGATCATAGTTGTTCGACCGTGCTTTGCCTCCTCTTCTCGCTCTCTTTTGCGTATGTTAGCCACCATATATGCTAGTAAACTGCTGCAGCTCCACCTCACTACCTGTCCTACCTTTAAGCTTAAATAGTCTTGATCTCGGGTGTGAGATTGCGAGTCCCGTGACTCACAGATACTTCCAAAACCAGTTTGCAGGTGCCGATGAAACCGTGCAGGTGATGCATCCGAGCTCAAGGAGGGCTTGATGAAGACTTTGTGCATTGTGTTGTTTCGTTTCAGCTGATCAGTAGTGGAGCCCAGTTGGGACGATCGGGGATCTGTGTAGCATTTGGGGTAGTCTTCTTTTATTTTGGTTCCGTAGTCGGACCTTGATTGTATCTGTATGATGTAATGCTTTACTCATGTATTATGTGAAGTGGCGATTGTAAGCCAACTATGTATCTCTTTCCCTTATGAATTACATGGGTTGTGTGAAGATTACCTCACTTGCGACATTGCTTTCAATGCGGTTATGCCTCTAAGTCGTGCTTCGACACGTGGGAGATATAGCCGCATCGAGGCGTTACAAGTTGGTATCGAGCCGACCCTACATGATTTACAAGGATGGTTGCGGACAGGTGCGTGGTCATGTTGTTCATAGCGTTTGTGACCCGTCGTGGCACCCGACATGGCACATGTACCCGGTGGAAACCTGAGACGTTTGTGCCAAGAGGAGCGTTCACGTGGCCAGCGAGGGCGTCGGTTCCTCACGAGTGGGGGTGTATGTGATAGCACGGCTTATTAGGGATGATAGACTACTCATATCAATAAGGAATTCCTTCTTTTCCGGAGCCCATTCGGACAGAACTCCAAAGTTAAGCGTGCTCAGCTTGGAGTAGTGTCGAGGATGGGTGACCGACCGAAGATTGCTCCGGAGTGCGCACGAGTGAGGACAAAGTGCGAGAAAAGACTAGTATTGATCTGTGGGGCCAGTCTAGATCCCGCCAGGAGTAACGACCACCGGCGGGTGTGTCCGGGGCGTTACAAGTTGGTAATCAGAGCCTTCCCCGACTTAGGAGCCCCCTACTTGATTGTTTGCTGGCGTTGTTGAGTCTAGAATGGAAATGTTTTGAGTCTTAGGATTATATATATCGGAGAGTAGGATTCTTTTTACTCCTCGGTCCCTTAAATCGCTCTGGTGAGGTATCTGACGTAGAGTTTTGACTTTTCTCTCCTCAAATTTCACTAAAAAAATTTTAGGATCATGGGTATCTTGGAATCGTTCCGATGGTTTTGTGTGAGAACATTGTTCTTGGTGCCTCCTGTCATTTAGGGGTTGTGGCGGTGTCCCGGGGAGTTGAGCTACGAGGTGTTGTCGTCACAATTTTATCGTTGTAGTTCGGAATACGACTTTTACCGACATCGAAATCTCTTTTGTGCGATTGTTGGTGAGATAACCCGATAGCCCGATCTTGGCGAGTGCGAAAAGGGAGTATTGCCATGACTTGTATAACGGATGTTTTGAAGGTCGAGGTACCACGATTTCGAAGGTTTCTTGGTTATGTGTTGAAGGATGGATACAATTTGGATCTAGGTATTGTTAGTTTGGGTGATATATTTTGTGTCCCTGTATCCCCAACACCAGATTGCATAACGAGAAAGTTTAGGGAGTTTATAGGTGGGAATTCAAGTAGCTCCTAGAATATCTTTCCGACAAATGCATGATATGGGATTGGGTAAATCTCTATCATATGTATTTGTTCCGGCTTATTCTGCAAGCCAAATCCTTTGTTTTTGTTCCGTTTTGTGGTATTCAAGTTGCTTCAATGTCAAGTGTTGATTCCATACCTTCCTAAATGGTGTTCTCATATTGCTATGTGAATACTAATCCTTCTTGATCACTGAGCTTGTCATGTTAATTCTTTTCCAACCGGCGTGCTTCTCTTCAAGTCGATCCGATCATTCCAACATTCGCTAGATCAATTCTAAGCTTTTCTCAACGGTGTTCGTTTCATCCGACCCAAGTTGTTTGTTTTCCCGCCCTCCCACCCTTTTTCTTCAGGGACTCAGATTTCTTAATCAAGTATCCATTTTATTGAGTGAAGTTTCTTCATTCTTTTCCTTTAATGTTTTATCCGGTGATTTCTCATGAAGACGCTAAGGAAGCTTTAACCTTATCAATGTTCCATTCTAATTTTCTTTTTCGGTGGATTTAACTCAAGCTTTCAGTATTGATCATATTCCTTTCCTTGTTGCAAATGCTTTCTCATATCGGTGCATCTCTTAATCATCCACTTCTCGCTATTCAATTGTTCAGTCTTTGAAGATATTTGAAGATTCTAGTTTCCATTCTCAATTCACTCCAAGTTCTTTTGAGGATGCTATCTCATTCAAGCCATTTAATTCTACCGGTGCAATATCTGTTTCAAACAATTGTTCAACGGTGGTTCTTTTGAGTGGGCCCTAACCCACAGGTCTTTTCCCAGGATCTTACCTGACTCTTTTAATTCTCCCGGAGTTATTCTCAAATTCATTGCAAAGTTTGATGTAAGGATGAATTATCATCAACCAAATGTCTTCTCCAAGATCTTTCAAATTCTTTTCATTGTTGGTTCAACCTTTCTAATTTTCATTCCGGAGTGCTTCAATAATTCATGGTGATGTTTCTCGTCGTCATTCTCGAATTTTGAAGACCGAAGAAGAGTTTCTCTTAAATCTCGCTCCTTTCTCTTCAAGATTCATGGTTCTAGTTTGATGCCATCCTCTCATAATTATTTTCGGTCGTGAGAATTCTTTTAACCCACCCGGAGCATTTCAGGAGTCTTTCAGTTTGATTCTTCGGAGCCCATCATCTCAGAATTATTCATTCAAGCGTTCAACTCTTGTTTTCCAAATCTCACCGGTGCATCGTCGAAATATCCTCTAATCAGTTCATGATCTCTTCGTTCTAATGTATCTAAATTTTGTCAAGCATCTTTATTCGTTTTCCAATTCTTCCCGGTGAATTGTGCCTTCGCTACGTTCATTTTCAATTCTTACGGTGGTTCGTTCAAGAGTTCTCTTCCTTCGTTATCATATAGACTCATTCGTTCTTTCCAATCCTACCGGTGGTTCGTTGAAGACCTTCCCAAGTTTGCGCTATATATCTATCTGCAATCATTTTTTCAATGAGAATAAGTAGTATGCAAAAATCCATTGCTTGCCATCAATTTAATTGGTGAAGGATCAGCATAATGTAATTCTTATTCTTGTTTCATCGAGTAAATTCAATTCCTTATTCCGGAGGTCCATCAAAATTCTTTATTTCATTTGTTCATCTTTCTTTCCGGAGTTCAAAGTTTTCTCGGTTATATCATTTCAAAGCTTCATCTTATCACTTCAAGGTTTCACCTTGTGTTTTTCAACTTCTCTTTCTTTCTATCACCCTTTTGGTTACCGGAGTTCATCATGGAGGCTCTACATGGTGCTTCCTCAAGGATTCTTTTCATTCTTCAATTGTTCATCAAGATTTCTCTCGGAGTTAAGATCCGTCAAGCTATACTCTAAAATAAACATGGTGCTCAACACATGTTTTGTTTTGAGGAGTTCAAGCAGTCTTCTTCTTGCATTTCGAAGTGCAATTCTTTCTACCTTATCTCTTGAGATGGTGTTATGTCATTCTCGACAATTTGAGTTCGTGTTTCATGATTAACATGTTGTCAAGAATGAGGTATTTTAAATCCATCAATCTCTTCATTGGAGTTGTCTTGGGCTATATTTCACCTAAAGCTTTCCCTAAGGATTGTTGCTATTTATGGTGCTTATAAAGGACCCAAGTTCTTCATTTGTCCTCTCGGTGAAATAAGTTTCTCGTCTCCTTGTTGATATCAATCCAATCGTTTGTTTCCGTTGGTGGCAGAATTTCATCTCGTAATTTTGAGATGTTTTCATAAGCCCACTACAAGCTTATTCTTACCGTTGTTGTTTTTCAAACAACTCCGTTCTAGCCTTCCTCGTAAGAATGTTTCTTTCAAACTCAATTGTGGTAGAAGTTATCATTTTCTTCTCCATTCCTTTATTCCAATGATCTATCTTCAATTTTTTTCTTCCGGAGGCATTGTGATCTTGCTCTCTTCGACCCATCATCTTCTTTTGTCAAGATCATGTTCTTTTTCTTGCATTATCCATTTAACCGGAGTGTCATGTTTTCATTCGAGTTCTCTCATCTTATCAAGTTTTGCCTGCTTCCTCAACCGGAGAGCTGTAAAATCTTTCTTACCCCTTGTGCCATTCTTTCAATAGTTCGGAGGCAGTGTGTTGTTTATTTCATCGGTATCATCCCATCTTCTCAAGTTCATGATTCTAATTCCTTCCATTTTCGATTGGAGTGCTGCCCAAATTTTATCAATCTTATTTCTAGTCTATCTAGTTTTAACCGGAGTGGTTTCAATATCTATCTTATCACTAAACCTCTTGGTTTTCGTCGTATCCCTTGTTCCTCTTTTCTAACAGAGAGTGTTTTCAACTTTCTTCATCTTCATTGTTTTCTTTCTTTCATTTTGTTCAACCTCTCAAGGTTCTTTGGTTTCACTCGTTTGTCGTAGAAGCAACTTTGTTTTACCTCCTCTCTTCCTCTTCCGTTTTTTCTCCGGTGCCATCCTAGATCTCGGGACGAGATCCTCTCGTAGTGGTGGAGTGTTGTAACGCCCCGGATGCAACTTTCCATATTCGTAACTCCAACTCTTGCCTTTTCCGGAGATGCGATATGTTATTTTCTCCATGGTTGGGTTTTTGTCTTTTGTTTTGCATTTTGTTCATGTCTTGCATTTCATCATCGCATCATTTGCATTGCAGCGGCACTCGTTGCTGTCATTGTTTTTAAAACTTGCATCCGCTCGTAGTTGCCGCTTCTCGCTTCTCTCCGTTGCGTCCGTTGACCTTTCTTGGACCGACCATTCTTTTGTTGCCCGACCGTTTGACCCCCCTTTGCACAGTGCAGACCCCCCTCGTGCGCGTCCGAAAACTCCCCCGAACCCGACCCGGACAGTCATCACCGTTGGGTTCGGATCATCCCCAAACATCTACAAAACATCTCCGTTTTAGTGTTTGGACTCCCTACCTATTATTTTCTCGACCGTTCTGATTACGATCGGAGGTTCGATTAGCCCCTAAACCTAACCCCTTCCTATAAATGGTCCCTAACCCTAAATTTTAGGCATCCTGTTCCATCCACCCACTCCCGAGCGCTGCCACTCTTCCTGTCCCTTCCTCATCGGGATCCTCCCCGATCCAAAAGATCCTCTCCTTGATTTCAGCCATCGGCCAATCTCCCTCGATCCCCTCCACAACCACCGAATCCCGCAGCGCCCCTCCTCCTGCCCGAGCCATGCCTCGTCCTTGGCCCCACCTCGACTCCGGAGCACCACCGAGCCCCGCGCCTCTCCTCTAGTCTCTCTGCCGTCGTCCCCGGCGAGCAGTTCTGCCGGCCAGGCCACCCCGGCTAGCCTCCGGCCACCTGCAGGCCGACCCCGTCGCGCCCACAGCCTCTCCCGCTCGAGGGCTCCCGAGCACACCGGCCGAAGTCTCCCCACACCCGCGTCCTCTGCCTCACCATCGTCTTCGCGTGCCACGCCGGAGTTCCACTTTGCCGGAGCACAGGACCTCTTCTGCCACCGGTGAGATGCCCTGCTGCTGCTCCTCTGTTTTCCCCTGCATCTCCCGTGCCTCACATCTCCCTCTCGGCCTCCTAATGCAGCGCCATGGATGGCTATAGCCCAAGCTAGCGCCCGAGCACTCCTCCACCTCGCGCCACCGTCCTCGCCGCCCTGGTAACCACGGCCACGCCTTCGCGCCTCCGACGACCGTCCTCGTTGTCGCCGGCAACCCCAGGCAGGCCCCGTCGCGCCCATGCCATCTCCCTTGCCGTCTCCTTCTTCTTCACTTCCCCGTTTATTTCTCTGAATCCCCATGTCATCGCTCTGCAGGCAACAGTGAACGTCATGGCCGCCCCTGAGCTCCGCCACTGCCGTCCCGTGCGCGCCGCCATCCAGATCCTCCGATTCCCTGCTGAGGCGCACCGGATCTGGCCGTTCTGGCCGCTTCCCGCCGACCCCGTCGCCAGGAGCCCGCGACAAGTTCGCCGGCGTCGTACTGCTTCAGGGAGACGACGACGAACACTAGCCCCTGCCTCCTCGCCCGCTTCGTCCACCTGCGCGCGTTGAGCGGCCGGTAGCGTGGGTCGCGCCAGCGCCCAGCGCCAGGCCTCCAGCCCAGCTAGCTGCTGCCCGCGAGCCCACCTCCACCGATCTGGCCCAGGAGGCCTGGCGAGCAGCCCCCGCCGTCTGTGCACTGTTGGGCCAGCCTGTAGATTCGGCCCGCATGTGTTTTTCCTGTTCTGGACGATTTCGCTATTATTCCTGAGACTGCAGTTTTGCAGAAAAACCCTAAGCATCATGCATTTAATAACTCACAAATGGTTCATCAGATTAAAATAATTTATACATGTAAAATGCTTAGAATTTTGTGCAGATTAATAATTTGCCACTTTCATCTATGTTAAAAATGTTTAACATGCTGTTTGTGTTTATTTTGCATAATGCCATGCTAAAATGATTTATTTCATAACTAAATAACCGTATCTCGGAATTAAATGTTCTTTATATGTAAATGGGGTAGAAAAATGCCTAGTTTAACATGGTAGCTATACTTTGCATGTTTAACAACATTAAAATTGTGTTTAGGGCAGAACAGTACCAAATTCGAAATATGGACATGAGGATTTTCCGGAATTGTTGTTCGTTGTTTCCGGCCTCATTTAAATTTGCCTAAATAGTTAGTTTACTTATGTTTCACCTCTTGCCATGTTTAATAACATTTAATATTGTTGAGTACCTAACCGGGAGAGAACTAAATAAGTGTTGTGGTGTTCCGTCAATATGCAACTCGTTGCATAATGAGCTCCACTTAACTTGTAGTGTTGTTTGTGCATAATGCCATGCCATGCTATTTAAACCGGTCATGCATCATACTTGATTGTGCATCATGCCATGTTTATGATTGTGTGTTTACTATGTTGTTTGTTTGTTTCCGGTTTTCTTTTCTCGTTAGCTTCGGTTCCGTGTTGGAGTTGTGAGGATTCATTCGACTTCGTCCGTTTGTCTTCTTCATGGACTCGTTCTTCTTCCTTGCGGGATTTCAGGCAAGATGACCATACCCTCGAAATCACTTCTATCTTTGCTTGCTAGTTGCTCGCTCTTTTGCTATGCCTATGCTTCGATATCTTTGCTTGCTAGTTGCTCGCTCTTTTGCTATGCCTATGCTTCGATGCCTATCACTTGCTTATCATGCCACCCACATTGTCATGTCAAATCTCTAACCATCCTTTCCTAGCAAACCGTTGTTTGGCTATGTTACCGCTTTGCTCAGCCCCTCTTATAGCGTTGTTAGTTGCAGGTGAAGGTGAAGTTTGTTCCTTGTTGGAACATGGAGATGTTGTTCCTTGTTGGAACATGTTTACTTGTTGGGATATCACAATATATCTTATTTAATTAATGCATCTATATACTTGGTAAAGGGTGGAAGGCTCGGCCTTATGCCCGGTGTTTTGTTCCACTCTTGCCGCCCTAGTTTCCGTCATACCGGTGTTATGTTCCCGGATTTTGCGTCCCTAACGCGGTCGGGTGATTTATAGGACCCCATTGACGATTCGCTTTGAATAAGACTTTTCCAGCAAGGCCCAACATTGGTTTTACCATTTGCCTCACCTATGCCCTTTTTCCCTTGGGTTTCCGGAGCCCGAGGGTCATCTTTATTTTAGCCCCCCCCGGACCAGTGCTCCTTCGAGTGCTGGCCCGAACTAGAGCCCTGTGCAGCGCCCCCTCAAGGCAACTTGAGGTCTGGTTTTAGTTGTACGGACTGCTCATCCGAGTGTGCCCTGAGACCGAGATATGTGCAGCTCCTATCAGGATTTGTCGGCACATCCGGCGGCTTTGCTGGTCTTGTTTTATTGCTTTGTCGAAATGTCTTGTAGCGGGATTCCGAGACTGATCGGGTCTTCCCGGGAGAAGGAATATCCTTCGTTGATCGCGAGAGCTTATCATGGGCTAAGTTGGGACACCCTGTAGGGTTTGAACTTTCAAAGCCGTGCCCGGTTATGTGGCGGATGGGAATTTGTTAATGTCCGGTTGTAGAAAACCCGAAGTTGATCTTAACTAAAATACACCAACGGCGTGTGTAACCGTGATGGTCTCTTCTCGTGGTCCGGGAAGTGAACACGGTGTTGGAGTTATGTTTGACGTAGGTTGCTTTAGGATCACTTCTTGATCATAGTTGTTCGACCGTGCTTTGCCTCCTCTTCTCGCTCTCTTTTGCGTATGTTAGCCACCATATATGCTAGTCGCTTGCTGCAGCTCCACCTCACTACCCTGTCCTACCTTTAAGCTTAAATAGTCTTGATCTCGCGGGTGTGAGATTGTTGAGTCCCCGTGACTCACAGATACTTCCAAAACCAGTTTGCAGGTGCCGATGAAACCGTGCAGGTGATGCATCCGAGCTCAAGGAGGGGCTTGATGAAGACTTTGTGCATTGTGTTGTTTCGTTTCAGCTGATCAGTAGTGGAGCCCAGTTGGGACGATCGGGGATCTGTGTAGCATTTGGGGTAGTCTTCTTTTATTTTGGTTCCGTAGTCGGACCTTGATTGTATCTGTATGATGTAATGCTTTACTCATGTATTATGTGAAGTGGCGATTGTAAGCCAACTATGTATCTCTTTCCCTTATGAATTACATGGGTTGTGTGAAGATTACCTCACTTGCGACATTGCTTTCAATGCGGTTATGCCTCTAAGTCGTGCTTCGACACGTGGGAGATATAGCCGCATCGAGGGCGTTACAATCCTGCAGATGAATTAGTGCAACTTACGATCTCATATACTTCATCAGTGAAGAATATGATATCAAATTCATCAGATGAATTTCATCAAGCAGTAAAACAGATATAGCAGTATGAGGACGTGTGAAATGAAAGTTCATTTCTTCATGATTAGCATGCGTCCTTTCGAGCAATTTTGTCGAGTCCCCAAATTCTTGACGTTAAAGCTCGTGCGGAGACCTGACCTAATAGAAGAGATTAGTTCTTTTTCTTCACCACCCACATCTGAAGGGGTGGCAAAGAGTTCATCACTCTCTGAGCTCCATATGAGAATGGTGGCATAGAAGCCAATCCATTTCGTTTCACATAAGAGGGGTTAGGGTAAGCATATGAATAAGCAGAGAAATTCTTCGAGGACTTATGAACATAATGGTTTGAAGAATAGTGCACATATTCATAGCCCTTAGCTCTACCCTGCGAACCAGAGTTGTTAACACGATGATAATCATATGAGGACTTTGATCCTTTTGAGGAATTTGATCCACGTGAGGACTTTTGTCCGTATGAGGACTTGGATCCATATGAAGAGTTTGGTCCATATTAAGAGTTTGATCTGGGGTTCCTATTCTTCACAGGTGGTGTCATGAGGACATTCACCTGAAGACTTTCAAGGTATTTCTTGGGAACCCAGATTTTCTTCATAGGAGAACCGTTCCTGCAGTTAGTGCCAACATATCTAGCAAATACTTCACCATTCTGATTTTTGAACAGTTTATAGTTGGAGTCAAATGACTCATTAGAAGAATGAGGAGATTCACATGTAAAGCCAGATAAGTTATATGGATCAACTAGAGGTCCCTTTGCAGCAACCCATGAGGTTTTTGAGTACTGCTCAGGCTTCCAATATGTTCCATCAGCATTGAGTTTCCTCTCAAAGGCAATACCCTCTTTCCTAGGGTTTCTGTTGAAGATCTGCTTTTTAAGCACATCACAAAGAGTCTGATGCCCTTTGAGGCTTTTGTACATGCTTGTCATGTACAATTCCTTCAACTGCATCGTCGGTGATACTAGCAATGTCCTCGGATGAGGAATTAGTGATAGCGAGGCGGTGAAGAATTTGTAACAGTTGAAGCATTTGAACATTCGGTGAAGAATTAGCGATTCACGTTCAATGCACTTTAAGCATGGAGGAAGAAATTCTTCACGAGAAGCGCTGATTTGTTGAGGTAATGAATCCGCTCCTTACGAAGATCTTCATAACTCACTCTTAGCTTCTCAAGATCTTGCTTTCTTTGAAGAAATTCATAAGAAAGCTTCTCATGATCGGAACAAGAGAGTGTTATGATGACCTTGAAGGCTGTCAAACCTAGATCAAGTCTCTGAAGATTTTCGATCGGGGCCTTAGTGCGATCCATTTCTTCACCCACAGATATCATCACTTTTGTCTAGCATGTTTTGAACCTTTTCAAAAGCCCTTTGTTGTTTCTGACAATCTTAGCAAGTTTAGAGTAGCTGGGCTTGAGATCTTCATCGATTCATTCTCACTAGATTCGGAGGAGGTATATTTGAGTACCTTGGCACCCTTTGCCATGAAGCAATAGGTGGGAGCATAGTCATCATTATCTTCATCAGCCTTGTTGGTGAGGTCGGTTTCTTGAGTTGAAGATGGACTTGGCAGCGAATGCGATGGCGAGAGCAGACTTCGCCACACCGGACTCGGACTCCTCTGATGCCTCCTCTTCCTCATGTTCCTCAGATTCAGCTTCAGAGTCCATTTCCTTGCCAATGAATGCCCGAGCCTTCTTGGAGCTGCTTTTCTTGTGAGATGAAGACTTTGAGGATTTTGATGATGAAGATTTTGACAATTTCTTCTTCTTCTTAGCGTCATCAGAACTGTAATCCTTGTATTTCTTCTTCTTTAATTCCTTTTCCCAATCGAGGACAATCTTGAATATAGTGACCAGGTTTCCTGCATTTGTGGCATAGCCTTATCTTATAGTCACTGGATGAGGAATCACTGCTCCTTGAGGATTTTCCAAAGCGACCACGTCTTGAGAACTTCTGGAACTTCTCCAGGAGCAGTGCTAGCTCCTGGCTTAATTCTTCAGGGTCACCAAGGCTATTCCCAGAGTGTTCACGATCAGATTCAGACACAGCCTTGGCCTTCAGGGCACGTGATTTGCCATAGCTAGAACCATAGAGATCTCTCTTTTCAGCAAGCTGGAACTCATGAGAATTTAGCCTCTCGAGGATATCAGCGGGATCTAGTGACTTGTAGTCAGCACGTTCTTGTATCATTAGTGCCTGAGTATCAAATGAGGAATCAAGCGATCTCAACAATTTCTTCACCACCTCACGGTTGGTGATGTCAGTGGCACCAAGCGCTTGAAGCTCATTTGAGATGTCAGTGAGGCGACCGAAGGTTTGTTGAACATTTTCATTGTCGAGTCTTTTGAAGCGGTTGAAGAGATTGCGAAGAACATCAACTCGAGAGTCACGCTAAGTTGACACTCCTTTATTTACTTTGGACAGCCTATCCCAGATAAGCTTAGCAGTTTCCAAAGCACTCACTCTTCCATCTTGTCCTTTGCTCGAGATGGCCACATATGATATTCTTCGCTTGAGAATCGAGTTGCTTGAATCTCTTCACATCGGTGGCGTTCGGTGAGGGTGAGACAGAGGAACACCATTTTCCACAACATACCGAGATCGTTGTCAATTGCCTCAAGATGCATTCGCATCTTGTTCTTCCAAAGAGGGGTAGTCCGTTCCATCAAAGGTAGGACACCCAGCCGAGACCTTGATCATACCTGCGGTTGACATAACTAAAACTCCAGGTGGTTAAACCAAAATCACACAGAACAATGGAGTACCTCACTCTGATACCAATTGAAAGTGCATTATATCGACTAGAGGGGGGTGAATAGGCGATTTTTGTGAATTCTTCACTGAGGAATTTTCCGGTGAGGAAATTCCTTAGTGAAGAACTACTTGCAGCGGGATAAGTACTCAGAAGTAAGCATAACAGAATACAGGCATGGTCATCATGATGAAATGAAGACACGCACAGAGTATAGAAAGCGTAAACACAGGATAACACAAGATGAAGACAAACAGGTGAAGAAATTGAACTGAGGAAATTGAGAAAGTCTTGATCAAAGTCTTCAAACACGGATATGAACAAACACGAACACGAATGAGGAAATGAAAGAGTTGAGGAAATAGTACTAGTAAGGTTGGTGAAGACAATGATTTGGTAGACCAATTCCAATTGCTGTCTCAGTTGTATGTCTAGTTGGAGCGGCTGAGTATTTAAACTCGAGGACACATAGTCCCGGACATCCAGTCGCTGAGCACGCAGCTCAGGACACCATGTCCTCACCGTATTATCCTTGAACTAAGGTCACACAGACCTCGTCCAATCACTCGTGGTAAGTCTTCAGGCGACTTCCAAACCTTCACAGACTCGGTCACTCGGCGGTCCACAATTCCTCTTGGATGCTCTAGACCATGATGCCTAACCGTATGGAAGAAGCATAGTCTTCAAAGGTAACAAGCGTCGGATCGACGTAGGATCAATCTCTTCAGTGATGCTCAATCACTTTGGGTTTGTAGGTGTTTGGGTTTGGGTTTTTCCTCACTCGACGATTTTCGCTCAAAGTCCTCGGAGGATGGGATGCTCTCAAATGACAAGTGTCAAGTTCTCTCTGAGCAGCCGACCAGCTAGTGGTTGTAGGGGGCGGCTATTTATAGCCTAGGGAGCAGCCCGACATGATAAGACATAAATGCCCTTCAATGATATGACCGTTAGGTAGGTAAGATGTTTTGGGACAGGTGGCCAAGAAGACAACAACGGATCGGAAATTTGACTCTCAAATTCCTCGAGGCTATCATGTTCCTCCTTTGTGTAGGCAATTCGCCTTTGGCGAATTCCTAACTCCTCGATCGAGAACAAATTCTCAAATGACTGTAAGAACTTTGTCTACGCCATCAAGAAATTGACTGAACTTTATGAGATTTCAGAAGGCTTCACTCGAAGGTATTGGTAGATGTAGGATTTTGAGTTGAGCATCACATGGAAATTTTCCTTCAGATTTCCTCAACCCCTTTAACAGACGGTGTTTCCTATGACTCAAGAAAGAGAAAGCGAAACTACGAAAACAAAAGTCTTCACGCTTCATGTTCCTCAAATGAATACCAAGTCTTCAAGGTCACACCAATTTCTTCACTTTCAAAGTCTTGAGAATATCAAAGTCTTGATCGTAGAACTTCATTTTTAGGGGTCGACTTTCTCTCAGAATATCAAACTCCTCGTAGACTTATAGACCTGTGTACACTCATAAACACATTAGTCCCTTAACCTATAAGTCTTCAATACACCAAAATCACTAAGGGGCACTAGATGCACTTACAGTAAGTAACAAGTAATTCACTTTCACGTGCTTTCCTTGCATAAAGAATGCCTTACCCGCCGCTATCTTCTTCATCGCCTCAATTTCTGGAGGGCTTTTGGGCTTGACCTTGGCAGATTTGGCGCTCTCAAGCACCGAGGCGAGCTCGGACTCTCGAGTATTTGATTCAAGCTCCAAACTCTAGTATTTTTCCATGAGAGCCTGGAGCTCTTGCTGCACCTCCGCCACCCGCGCCTCCTGCTTTTCTCGCTGGGAACGCTCCACGGCCGCATTTTCTTCGGCCTTGGACAGCGCTTCCTTCAGGGTCGCCACCTGTGTTGTGGCCCCTGTAATACTCACGTCGGTCCTGTCTTTTTTGCAACCACATCTTTTTTATATACTTACATAAGGTGTTACTTACCTTCCTTGTCCTCGAGCTGCTTCTTGGCAAGGCCGAGCTCGTTCTCAGACCGCTCGAGGCTCTGCTTCAATGCATTGACCTCCGCAGTCAGTGCGGCAGAGGTCAGCAGCACAACCTGCATTCCCATATTGACATACTTATGTTAGACTCCTGCGTATATCTTTTTGATCCTCAGTTCGGATTTTCTTTCCGAACGCCAAACTAAGCATCAGGGGCTACTGTCTACGCGGTAATATTTTTACATATCTTAAATACATACCTCAAAGCCTGTTAAAAGGCTGGCACGAAGCTTCACCAGCCCGCTCTTGGCGGACTGAACCTTCTGGATCACCACACTCATAATAGTGCGGTACTCCACGTCGATGGAGGCGTCGTTAAGCACCTCCAGCAAATTATCCGGTGCCTCCTGTTGGACAGAGGTCACCGGTGCCGTAGGCTTGCCCTTCTTACTAGGGGGCTGCCTGCCGGATTCCGGAACCGTTGAAGGTTCCAGTGCGGTGTCCGTCCTAGGGCTGGACTTAGAGCCCTTGGGGGTTTTATCCCCTTTGCGCCTGGAGTCCGGGAGGTCGCCTTGCGGCGCCTCCAGGACCACCTCCTCCTGGTTTGGACCCTTTTGGGACGCCACCTCGGCATCATCCATTTGGGCGAGGAGGAGGCGGCGGAAGTGAAGTGCTATTCACATCCGACGAACCCAGGGAGCCGCTCGACGAAGCGTCGAGCCCGGCCTTGGGCGGACTGCATGATTATATTCGGTGTCAGAAGATACTGTGCAATAAAGGAACGCCATGAGTTATTCTAGTATCCAGATACATACATTTTTGCCAGGGGCTTGGCCCTGGATGGCCACTCCTCTTCGCTGTCGTCGGTGTTGGTGGAGTAGTCCGGAGGAAGGGTCCTTCCCTTCTTGGACCCTCTGGCGCCCCTAGTTGGGGCGGCCTTGCTTTTCTGTCCTCCCCTCGCTGGAGGGGGAGAGGCCTCTTCTTCCTCCTCGTTTTCACGGGAGGAGTCCGCCTCGGATTCATCGGACGATGAGTCCGACACCACATGGAGCCGGGAACTCCTTCGAGTTCCCGTGGCCTTCTTCTTGGCCTTCTTCTCCAGCACCACGTAAGGTGCCGAAACCAGTAGCCCCGTCAAGCGGGCGTCCGCTGGATCTTCGGGCAAAGGAGCCGGACAGTCGATCTGTCCGGTCTTCCTCTTCCATTCCTGTCAAAGGAACGGGAGTTTAGATCCCGCATAGAGTCAAACTATGAAAAACAAGAATCCCGTAAAGGGTAAAATAAGCTTACTACACTGGCTTGGCGCTTCACGCGGAATCCGCGATCCTCGGTGATGGGAGGGGGAACCTCGGCGCCCTTGAATAGCACCTTCCAGGCATCCTCGTGCGTTGTGTTGAAGAGCCTGGTCAGAGTTTGGTGCTGGGCCGGGTTGAACTCCCATAAGTTAATAGCCCGTCGTTGACAAGGGAGGATCCGAAGGATGAGCATGACCTGGACTACGTTGACGAGTTTAACCTCTTTGTCCACCAGGTTTTGGACGCAGGTTTGGAGTCCGGTCCGCTCTTCCGAATTACCCCACGACAGGCCCTTCTCATTCCAGGAGGTGAGCCGTGTGCGGATGCCAGATCTGAATTCGGGGGCCGCTGCCCATTCAGGGTCACGCGGCTCGGTGATGTAGAACCACCCGATTGCCACCTTTATGGTCTCCACGAAGGAGCCCTCGAGCCATGTAACGTTGGGCATCTTGCCCACCATGGTGCCTCCGCATCCGCTTGCTGGCCGCCCACTACCTTGGCTTGACATTGAAGGTCTTGAGCCATAAGCGAAGTGGGGCTTGATGCGGAGGAAAGCCTCGCACACGACGACAAACGCCGAGATGTTGAGGATGAAGTTCGGGGCCAGATCGTGGAAATCCAGGCCGTAGTAGAACATGAGCCCCCGGACAAATGGGTGAAGTGGAAAACCTAGTCCGCGGAGGAAATGGGTAAGGAATACCACCCTCTCATGGGGCCTGGGGGTGGGGACGAGCTGCCCCTTATCCGGGAGCCGGTGCGCGATGTCGTTAGACAAGTATCCGGCCTCCCTCAGCTTTTTGATGTGTCCCTCCGTGACGGAGGAGACCATCCACTTGCCTCCCGTTCCGGACATGGCTGGAGAAGGTTGAGGTGGGATGTGCGGACTTGGGCACTGGAGCTCGAGTGCGCGTAAATGGATAAGCAAAGGAGGAAGAAGGCGTAGACGGAAAAGGTGGATCGTTATCCCCTTATATGGGCGGATGAAACTACGTGCCCCCACCAACCTGCTAAAACTCGCTTATCTCCCAAGCGCCGTAAATTAATGGCACGGTTGGGTTACCCACACCCATATTGATGAGAATCCCGGAATAAGGGGACACGATCTATGCTTCAACAAGACGTGCCAAGGAAACCGCCTCGCTAAACGCGCTGAGGTGGGACAGTAAAAACGATTCGAATAAAAGCTTGGCCGTGGTGTGATGTCACCTTTGTGGAATACGCCAAGAGTTGAATTTGTGTAAATATTATTCTCTCTGCGGTGGTATGTGGAACTTATTTTGCTGGGCGAACACTATCCTTATGTTCAAAATCTTCTATGAAGTATTCGAGGAGGAACCCGCCTTGCAATGCCGAAGACAATCTGCTGACGGACTCATCGTCATTGAAGCCTGGTTCAGGAGACTACCGAGGGAGTCACAGATTAGGGGCGTCCGGATGGCGGACTATAATCTTTGGCGGACTCTGGACTATGAAGATACAAGATTGAAGACTTCGTCCCGTGTCCGGATGGGACTTTCCTTGGCGTGGAAGGCAAGCTTGGCGTCTGGATATGTAGATCTCCTCCCATTGTAACCGACTCTGTGTAACCCTAGCCCTCTCTGGTGTCTATATAAACCGGAGGGTTTTAGTCCATAGGGCGAGCAACAATCATACCATAGGCTAGCTTCTAGGGTTTAGCCTCTCTGATCTCGTGGTAGATCTACTCTTGTACTACCCATATCATCAATATTAATCAAGCAAGAGTAGGGTTTTACCTCCATCGAGAGGGCCCAAACCTGGGTAAAAACATCATGTCCCTTGTCTCTGTTACCATCCGCCTAGACACACGATTCAGGACCCCTACCCGAGATCCGCGGTTTTGACACCGACAGTTCCCCCTAACTGTGCACCATTGTGAAAGTTCGTGGTTTCGAAGCTCCACGTGATGATCGGGTGTGATAGATTCTAACGTTCGCATACAATGGGTGTAAGGCAGATTTACACACGCGAAACACTTAGGTTAACAGCGAGCCTAGCATGTAGGACATGGCCTCGGAACACAAGAGACCGAAAGGTCAAACATGAGTCGTATAGTAGATACGATCAACATGAAGATGTTCATCGATGATGACTAGTCCGTCTCACGTGATGATCGGACACGGCCTAGTTGACTCGGATCATGTATCGCTTACATGACTAGAGGGATGTCTATCTGAGTGGGAGTTCATCAAATAATTTGATTAGATGAACTTAATTATCATGAACATAGTAAAAAGGTCTTTGCAAATTATGTCGTAGCTTGCGCTTTAGTTCTACTGTTTTAGATATGTTCCTAGAGAAAAAATTAGTTGAAAGTTGATAGTACCAATTATGCGGACTGGGTCCATAAACTGAGGATTGTCCACATTGCTGCGCAGAAGGCTTATGTCCTTAATGCACCGCTCGGTGTGCCAAACCTTGAACGTTGTCTGTGGATGTTGCGAACATCTGACATACACGTTTTGATGACTACGTGATAGTTCAGTAATGTTAAAACGGTTAGGAATTGAGGCGTCGAAGACGATTTTGAAACATCGCGGAACATATGAGATGTTCCAAGGGCTGAAATTGGGATTTCAGGCTAGTGCCCACGTCAAGTGGTATGAGACCTCTGACGAGTTTCTTAGCCTACAAACTAAGGGAGAAAAGCTCAATCATTGAGCATGTGCTCAGATTGCCTGAGTACTACAATCACTTGAATCGAGTGGGAGTTAACCTTCCAGATTAGATAGTGATGTTTCTCCAAAGTCACTGCCACCAAGCTACTAGAGCTTCGTGATGAACTATAACATATCAAGGATAGATATGATGATCCTTGAAATATTCGCGATGTTTGACACCACGAAAGTAGAAATCAAGAAGGAGCATCAATTGTTGATGGTTAGTGAGACCACTAGTTTCAAGAAGGGCAAGGGCAAGAAGGGATACTTCATGAAATGACAAATCGGTTGCTGCTCTAGTGAAGAAACCCAAGGTTGAACCCAAACCCGAGACTAAGTGCTTTGTACTGAGGGGAACGGTCACTGAAGGAGAACTACCCTAGATACTTGGTAGATGAGAAGGCTGGCAAGGTCGACAGAAGTATATTGGATATACATTATATTGATGTGTACTTTACTACTACTCTTAGTAGTACCAGGGTAATAGATACCGGTTCGGTTGCTAAGTGTTAGAAACTCGAAATAAAAGGCTACGGAATAAACGGAGACTAGCTAAAGGTGAGGTGACGATATGTGTTGGAAGTATTTCCAAGGTTGATGTGATCAAACATCGCACGCTCCCTCTACCATCGGGATCGGTGTTAAACCTAAATAATTGTTATTTGGTGTTTGCGTTGAGCATAAACATGATTGGATTATGTTTATCGTAATACGGTTATTCATTAAAGGAGAATAATGGTTACTCTGTTTATTTGAATAATACCTTCAATGGTCTTGCACCTAAAATGAATGGTTTATTGAATCTCGATCGTAGTGATACACATGTTCATGCCAAAAGATATAAGATAGTAATGATAGTACCATATACTTGTGTAATCGCCATTTGAGTCATATTGGTATAAACGCATGAAGAAGCTCCATGTTGATGGATCTTTGGACTCACTCGTTTTTGAAAAGATTGAGACATGTGAACCATGTCTGTTGGTATATACGCATGAAGAAACTCCATGCAGATGGATCGTTTGGACTCACTTGATTTTGAATCACTTGAGTCATGCAAATCATACCACATGGGCAAGATGGTGAAAGGCCTCGTTTCGGTGAAATGGAACAAGAAAGCAACTTGTTGGAAGTAATGCATTTTGATGTGTGCAGTCCAATGAGTCTTTGAGGCACTTGTGATGGATATTGTTATGTTCTTACTTCACAGATGATTTGAGTAGATGCTAAGTATATTTACTTGATGAAACAAAAGTCTGAATTATTGAATGGTTCATGTAATTTTAGAGTGAAGTTGAAGATCGTCGTGACAAGAGGATAAAATGTCTATGATATGATCATAGAGATGAATATCTGAGTTACGTGTTTGGTACACAATTAAGACATTGTGGAAATTGTTTCACAATTAATACCGTCTGGAACACCATAGTGTGATGGTGTGTCCGAACATCATAACTGCACTCTATTGGAGATGATGCATACCATGATGTCTCTTATCGAATTACCACTATCGTTTATGGGTTAGGCATTAGAGACAACCGCATTCACTTTAAATAGGGTACCACATAATTCCGTTGAGATGACACCGTATGAACTATGTTTTAGAGAAACCTAAGCTGTCGTTTCTTAAAAGTTTGGGGCTGCGACGCTTATGTGAAAAAGTTTCAGCCTGATAAGCTCGAACCCAAAACGGATAAATGCATCTTCATAGGACACCCAAAACAGTTGGGTATACCTCCTATTTCAGATCCGGAAGCAAACATGATTGTTTCTAGAAACGGGTCCTTTCTCGAGGAAAAGTTTCTCTTGAAAGAATTGAGTGGGAGGATGGTGGAGACTTGATGAGGTTACTGAACCATCACTTCAACCAATCTGTAGTAGGGCACAGGAAGTTGTTCCTGTGGCGCCTACACCAGTTGAAGTGCAAGCTGATGATAGTGATCATGAAACTTCAGATCAAGTCACTACCAAACCTCGTAGGTCGACAAGGACACGTACTGCTTCAGAGTGGTAGGGTAATCCTATCTTGGAGGTAATGTTGCGAGACAACAATGAACCTACGAGCTATGGAGAAGCGATGGTGGGCCCGGATTCCGACGAATGGCTCGGGGCCATAAAATCCGAGAGGATCCATGTATGAAACAAAGTATAGACTTTGGAAGAATTACTTGATGGTCATAAGGCTATTGGGTACAGATGGATTTGAGAATGAAGACGGACAATGATGGTAAGTATCACCATTAAGAAAGCTCGACTTGTCATTAAGATGTTTTCCGACAAGTTCAAGGAGTTGACTGCGATGAGACTTTCTCATTCGTAGCGATGCTAAGAGTCTGTTTGAATTATATTAGCAGTTACTACATTATTTATGAAATCTTGCAGATAGGATGTCAAAACATTGTTTCCTCGACGATATTCTTGAGGAAAGGTTGTATGTGATACAACTAGAAGGTTTTATAAATCCTGAAAGATGCTAACAAGTATGCAAAACTCTAGCAATCCTTATAAGGACTGGAGTAAGCATCTCGGAGTTGGAATATACACTTTGATGAGATGATCAAAGATTTTGGGTTTATACAAAGTTTATGAGAAACTTGTATTTCCAAAGAAGTGAGTGGGAGCACTATAGAATTTCTGATGAGTATATGTTGTTAACATATTGTTGATCAGAAATGATGTAGAATTTCTGGAAAGCATATAGGGTTATTTGAACAGTGTTTTGAAATGGAAAACCTGGATTAAGCTACTTGAACATTGAGCATCAAGATCTATAAGGATAGATCAAAACGCTTAATAGTTCTTTCAAATGAATACATACAGTGACAAGATTTTGAAGGAGTTCAAAATAGATCGGCAAAGAAGGAGTTCTTGGCTGTGTTATAAGGTGTGAGTATTGAGTAAGACTCAAGACCTGACCACAGTAGATGAGAGAGAAAGGACGAAGGTCGTCCCCTATGCTTTATATGCAGTCTCCACAGTATGTTATGATGTGTACCGCACCTAAAGTGTGCCTTGCCATGAGTCAGTCAAGGGGTACAAGTGTGATCCAGGAATGGATCACAGGACAGCGGTCAAGGTTATCCTTAGTAACTAGTGGGAATTTTCTCGATTATGGAGGTGGTAAAAGAGTTCGTCGTAAAGGGTTATGCCGATGCAAACTTCGACACTAATCTGGATGACTCTGAGTAGTAGACCGGATTCGTATGGTAGAGCAGTTATTTGGAATAGTTCCAAATAGCGCGTGGTAGCTCCATCTAGGATATGACATAGAGATTTGTAAAGCACACACGGATCTGAAAGATTCAGACCCGTTGACTAATAACCTCTCTCTGGCGAGATATGATCAAACCCAATGGGTGTTGGATTCATTACAATCACATAGTGATGTGAACTAGATTATTGACTCTAGTGCAAGTGGAATATGCCCTAGAGGCAATAATAAAATAGTTATTATTATATTTCCTTGTTCATGATAATTGTCTATTGTTCATGCTATAATTGTATTAACTGGAAACCGTAATACATGTGTGAATACATAGACCACAACATGTCCCTAGTGAGCCTCTAGTTGACTAGCTCGTTGATCAATAGATGGTTATTGTTTCCTGACCATGGACATTGGATGTCATTGATAAAGGGATCACATCATTAGGAGAATGATGTGATCGACAAGACCGATCCCAAGCATAGCACAAGATCGTGTAGTTCGTTTGCTAAAAGCTTTTCTAATGTCAAGTATCATTTCCTTAGACCATGAGATTGTGCAACTCCCGGATATCATAGGAATGCTTTGGGTGTGCCAAACATCACAACGTAACTGGGTGGCTATAAAGGTGCACTACGGGTATCTCTGAAAGTGTCTGTTGGGTTGGCACGAATCGAGACTGGGATTTGTCACTCCGTGTGACGGAGAGGTATCTCTGGGCCCACTCGGTAATGCATCATCATAATGAGCTCAATGTGACTAAGTAGTCAGTCACGGGATCATGCATTACGGAACGAGTAAAGTGACTTGCCAGTAAAGAGATTGAATGAGGTATCGTATACGGGATTTCTTGAATCCTTGACATCTCGGGCAAGTAACGTACCGATTGACAAAGGGAATTGTATACGGGATTTCTTGAATCCATGACATCATGGTTCATCCGATGAGATCATCGTGGAACATGTGGGAGCCAACATGGGTATCCAGATCCCGCTGTTGGTTATTGGTCAAAGAGCTGTCTCAGTCATGTTTGCATGATTCCCGAACCCATAGGGTCTACACACTTAAGGTTCGGTGACGCTAGAGTTGTTATGGGAATTAGTGTGCAGTTACCGAATGTTGTTTGGAGTCCCGGATGAGATCCCGGATGTCACGAGGAGTTCCGGAATGGTCCGGAGGTAAATATTTATACATGGGAAGTCCTATTTTGGCCACCGGAAAATGTTCGGGATTTTTCGGTATTGTACCGGGAAGGTTCTAGAAGGTTCTGAAGTGGGACCCACCTGCACGGGGGGACCCACATGAACGTGGGTAGTGGGGGAAAGGCCCCACACCCCTGTCCAAGTTGCACCAAGATCCCCCCTTAGAAGGAATAAGATCATATCCTGAAGGGATAAGATCATCCCTAAAAACGGGGGATAACAATCGATGGGGAAGGAAATGATGGGATTTCTTTCCTCCCACCTTTGCCAACGCCCCAATGGACTTGGAGGAAATAAACCAGCCCCTCCACCCCTATATATAGTGGGGAGGTGCATGGAGCTTCACCCTTCCCCTGGCACAGCCCTCTACCTCCCCAACACCTCCTCCGTAGTAGTAGTAGTGCTTGGCGAAGCCCTGCCGGAGAACTGCAAGCTCCACCACCACGCCGTCGTGCTGCCGGAGCTCTCCCTCAACTTCTCCTCTCCCCTTGTTGGATCAAGAAGGAGGAGACATCCCCGGGCTGTACGTGTGTTGAACGCGGAGGCGCCGTTGTTCGGCGCTTAGATCGGAGTCAACCGCGATCTGAATCGCTGCGAGTACGACTCCTTCATCCGCGTTCTTGTAACGCTTCCGCATCGCGATCTTCAAGGGTATGAAGATGCACTCCCCTCTCTCTTGTTTCTAGAATCTCCATAGATTGATCTTGGTGATGCATAGAAAATTTTGAATTTCTGCTACGTTCCCCAACAGTGGTATCAGAGCCAGGTTGGACAGGAAGATGTGAAAATGGTGTTTGTCTTCACTATAATCTACCCATGATGGGAATATATGCATGTAGTCCCTAACAATATTGAAAGCATTGTCTTTTAAACTAGGAATAAATGGAATGGGGTTCCAATCTGCAGGAATTGGCCGTCTCTGATTGGGATAGGTCTTGACCGTGGACTTCTTGTACTTTTTGCGGAGTGGGATTTTTTACGTAGTGCGGCTGGTGCTATGGCAAATGAAATCGATATACCTTTTGCTATAGTGCAGGTCCTGTAATGGTGGGGCTAGTGGTGTGGCAGTGAAGTATGGAGTGCAGTGTCTTTGGAGGCGGTCCCTACGTTTTGTGTCACTGGTTGTATGCCAATATAAGTATAAGTATTGTATGATTTCTCTGGCACCACCATGTTTTTCAAGGACTTTGCTGGTGCTCCTTCGGGTTCGGCAATCAACCTCTTCCTTTTGGATGTCTGATGCACAAGAACAACATTTGAGTGGAAAAACATGGTATGATGACAGATGGAATATGTATTGAAAATGGATGGGCATGGCATCTCGAGTTATATAATGAGTAAACTAAGCAGATGGCGGTGCAACAAAGTAGAAGAAATGCAAAAGAACATATGCAAGATACGCGCAATCAATAGAACCTTGCCAAATTAGAACAGGCACCTTGATGGGTGAACAGGACAGGCCATCTTCCTTTGACTCCTTGAGGTTAGAATAGTCATTAGGATAATATTCCGAACAAGAATCAATAGGTGGGGAGCGTATGAGTTTCATTGCTTCCAGAATGGCAGTCAATGCCTTGGTTCCAATTTTGTAAGTCATTGCAGTGTTCCATAATATTCTTCTGATGCGTGGATTCTGATATTCACTGTAATTGCGTATAATATCTGAGAACCATGAAAACATAAATAGTTGTGAGATTATCTTTGTAATGCAGATGATATTCTAATATAGGGGCACCCTCAGCAAACACTTGTGTGCTATCCTTTGGATTACGATGAGAGAGCTCACGTGTGCAGTAATATGGTGCATGCATTTATATAATCTGGCACAAGTACACAAAAATAGGCTCGAAGTAAGGATAGCTGGCGGATGACGGGTTCATAATATCTTGTATAGAGAGTTTATTGCCAAACCATGATAACAAGAGAACACAACAACTAGGCAGATCATAGTGTACATAACAGGGGTACACCATAACCATGATATATAAATCGGGAAAGTGGAACTGGCTTGAAAATACATTATTGTATTGCCGCTAGTAATTGAAAGCCTATCGATCACGTACAGGCCAGCTCTATCAGCTGTTGACTGCAGATGTCCCTGCGCACCTTCCTGACAAGGAACATACTGTACGTACTAAATACAGAATAAACAAAGAGGAACATGTTAAAGAACAGAAGAGGAAGCATATTCTTGAGGTTCCGCTTCATTGCATACAATGTTTGTCGCGACCGGTTTTTCCGGATATTAAATTCTAGAAAAATGGCCGCCGTGCTCATCAGCCCCAGGACTACTGTTAGCTGATGAGGCATCAACTTCAATCTGAAAAATCCAAGCAAAATTACAGGATATGTAGCACAAGACCCTTCTGGCCTGTGAGTACAACAAATGGTTTCTAGTGGTTGATGGCGGAAGCGGTTTGTGGATCTTCAGTGGAACTCCATTTCCCAAGGGAACAGCTGACCAGGTTAACTCCTATCTTCGCGAGGCTGCTATCCATATTGCTTAGGTTCCGGGGCGGTCGTCGCAACGCTCCTCTCCACGCAAGAAATCTGGCCAAGACAATAACCAGGGACAAGCCAGTGAGTACTTTGAATGTACTCGCAAACATTATGAACACAGGTATAATATAACAATCAAAAATCATGCCTTGAAGAATATTTTATGATCACAACGTCAGTCATAAAGAAATGAAATCCTCGGTGCATACATGTAGATTATTAATAAGTGACCACAAATATGTAATGACGGAGCAGCAATAAATGCCAAAGTCGGGCGTCTTAGCGACACCACATAAAGGGCTTATAAATAAACAAAAAAACAATGCCGCAGTCGGGCGTCTGAGCGACACCACATAAAGGGCTTATAAATAAATAGAAGCAATGTCACAGTCGGGCGTCTGAGCGACACCACATAAAGGGCTTATAAATAAACAGAATTAATGCCACAGTCGGGCGTCTGAGCGACACCACATAAAGGGCTTATAAATAAGCGAAGCAATGCATGATCGAGCGTCTGAGCGACACCACATAAAGGGCTTATAAAGTGAATACAGTGAATATCCAGGAGGTAGAACCGTCCCAGGGATACTCAATAATTCAAGTAATATAACGGGTTAGTCCACAACAAAAATAACGTTCATAGGCTTAGTCCATAATAGAAATCATAATCATCATAAGTCACATGTCACAGTACGTTGTTCGGGTTTAACAGTTTCTTCTCCGAAGGCCGACACTAAGACCGACACCTGACCCATCCTAGACTGGAATCCTTAACCGGGGACACGGCTATTTGAATAGGTTTAAATCTCTGCAGAGGGTGTATTCTTTATCCACGAGTAACGGATTTCTTTAGTCCTTCGGGACTAATTCCGTCTATGGTCTTTTAATTGAAAACACACCTGACTTGCACACACCAGCTTAACTTACCCGTGTCTGGAATCACCCATGACACCTGTCAAGCAAAACTCTAAGTGGGGAGGCTGCAACCTCGCATAGCATGGGATCAAATTTATAACGGGCGCTCTAAGGGGTGGCCTCCCCTCTCGGTCTCAACCGGAAACACCCATGCCCCCGGACCAAGTGGCATGCCTACCGGCTTCAACCGATATCTTCCACCATGGCCTCTCTGTACGGTGTGTGCTTGAAAGGGGTTGACGACTGACTGAACCGTACCCTACTTGTTGTAGGGACAAGTGGTAGTACGAAGCAAGTGTGGGGTTCACTGGAACAAGACTCGATATAGGTCGACTCTAGAGGTTTATAAATTCCTCGCATGACATACAAAACAAAATATATTTCAACCAACAAAGTCACCACTCACTATACCTTACCATGCCATACCGGGCATAACCATCCTGATGGGGACCGGCGACAAGCTCACGCCTACCCAAGGCAGAGGCTTTCCCGGATTCCTTTCCGGCATGCATGCAAGGCACATGAGAATGATTACCAACACAAGTGTGTTCATTTCCAACAGCATGGAAATCACCAATATGCATCCGTGCAAATGATCATATCACATAAAATAACAAGCTCTTCCAAATGGGGTGGTGCTATAAACATGTCGAATAACACACCAAAATTCTTATGCCGGGGTTCAGAATGCTTGCCTTCAAGTTGTGGAGGGGTGAGGTGCTCTCCAAAACTTTTGAAAGTTTTCTCCCCTCTCTTCAAAACCCTAATTGAAATATATTTGAATGAACACACATTTTCAAAACAGCACAAAAAAAGTTGTCTGAAATTTTTGAAATAAATCTTAAAATAAACTAGGCAATATTTTTGAGTGCTAGGAAAAAGAATCAACTCATTCGGAGTTTTATTTAAAAAGTTACAGCCAGTCAAAGTTTAGTCAAATCTGTTATTTAAAAAGAAACAGAAAAGAAAACGTTTCAATAAAACACGTACACGTCGAAAGCGTATTTTAGGTTTACGCTTCCACTTACTCCAGCGTGATGATGACGCATGTCATCGACAAGGGGCCTGCTCGCCCTTGGTCAGGTTTGACTGGTCCACCTCCCCTCTTCTTCCTCTGTCCCGAGCGGAGGCGGGACTCCGGCGACCGTCGTCGGCGAACGGCGGGTCCTTATGGGGAGCTGAGGGCGGGGATGGATCCGCGGATCTGGGGCGATCCTTCCGGTGGTTGCAGGGTTGTCGGAGGTGGAGGGATTCGCCGTCGACGAGCTTCGCGGCGGCCGGTGGTTTCGGGAGCGAAGTGAGTTTGTGGTTATGGTGGCTCTCCGTCGCAGCTGGGGGTCTGGGTGGCACCGCAAGAAGGAGTGGAGTCGTCTGGTGGCGTTGGGATGGCCGGGGAGGCTCTGATTGCGCCGAATGGAGCTGGGAGGCAGCGGTGGCCGAACTGGCCGGAGTTGGCGAAGATGGCCTCTTCCCCCTAAATTGACGGCAACGGGGGCACTAGGAGGATGGCGTGATGCTGCCCGAGTGCTCGTATGGGCTCGGAGCTTCTTAATAGGCACGCCAAGGCGGTTCCGCGGCGGTGGGGATAAGATTGCCGGCAACCGACGTTCTGTAGCGGCAGGGGGACGTGGCGGGGCTCAGGATGGCGGCAGGAGCTAGTGGACGGCGAGCACCGCTTGTGGCGAAGCCGGCGAAGGGAGGGCTTTCGGCGGTCTTGACACGGTCGGGCTGCATGCGGTCGACAAGAAGCCGCCACGGCCGTCCGGACGGTGGCGCTGTGGAGTGCCAGGGGTGGTGGGGTGGCGTGGCGGTGCAGGGGATACGTGGCGTGCTAGCAGCTGGCCAAGGGCGGAGCAGGTGCGGGGAGACGCGGCTCGAGCGCCGCGTGCGTGCCAAGCGCCGCGTTACAGGCACGCCCAGAGCACGCCCGGACATGCTCGGCGAAATGCCACTGCCTGCTAGAGGTCACGGGTGAGGCTGGCAAGAGACAAGGCTAGGGTAGGGTTAGTCATGAGGTAAATGGGCATGGTGGTTAGGTCAGGTGGCCAAGTTCATAATGAAAACTTGAAATCATGCCAAATCTGGCTATGCACTCAGGGTGTTTGTCAAAATGCCAAGGGCATCTAGGCAATGCTTGGGATGGCCAAATCTCCCAGATCAGGGTCTCATTGGATGAAAGAGAGGGTGGTGAGGTTAGTTTGTCCAAAGTTCAAACTTGCTAGTGCAAGTTTTGCAAAACTTCTGATCTGGACAGAAAGAACATGGCATGTTTGCATGCACTTAGAATCATCCAATGGGTCCACTCTCCTGGACTTAAGGGTTTGGCAAGGAGGACTACAAGTAGGAAAAGGAATCATGGATCAAGGAGCAACTTAAAAGGTGGTTGCTGTACAAAACCTCAAGTTGGACCATAATGGAAAAGAGGATGGTTCACTCAAATTTTCCAAAGAACAACATTAGGTTATTGCATAAAGTTGAACAATATGCCCTTACTGATATCCCATAATTTTGGTAGAAGTTTTGAAGAAATATTTGAATAGGTTGTAGTGTAAAAATGCTCTCTGGACCAGATTTGAAAATATGGTGTAGAGCTCAAAATATTCAAAGGGCAGATGATATTTTTGCACAAAAGTGGTTCGAATACTCCATATGACATCTCCAAATTATGGTGGGATTTTTGAATGAATATATAAAAGGGTTGTAGTACAAATGGGACCAATAAACTATGGGGAAACCATTTTCAAGAAAATAAAGATCAAGAAGAATATTATATAATCAATTCTTCTGATAACAGAAAAGATTTTCTTGAGAGGGTAAACAAGTCCAATATTATAAGTAAAAGATTTTCCATCTTAGGGAACAACTCCAAGATAACCAAGAAAAGGATGGTTTTGAAATCAAGAAAAACCAAGAAAAAGAAAAGTTAAATTTCCTGGCAAGATTTTAATTAACAAAACAAGGTTAAAATTTTTGGGGTGTCACAACACTGCCCCCCTTAAGAAAAATCTCGTCCTCAAAATTTGCTAAGAGTTATCTCTATAGCAAAATTGCATCAAAACAAAGGTGGCTACAGTGAGAGGGCAATAAGTGGTGCAAAATACAGTGTGGGGACGCTGGTGCTGCGTGGAAAAATCTACGGTTAGGAGCAAAAACGAGGGATTTCTACGCCGGATTTAGAATAAATTCTAAATCTCAAAATACGCTAGTCGCACCTGAGAGCACAGTGCTCTCTCTGGCTGACAGGTGGACCCGGGCCCACGGTCAGCCTCTTCTTCTTCCTCCGGCTCTTTCTTCTTCCTCTCTCTAGCGCACTTTCTCCACCGGCGACGCCTAGCGCGTAGGGCATCTAGGCCGTACTGCAGTAGTGCGCGGCATGCTAGCTACCGGTGCAGCGTGCACTCACTTGCGGGCAGATCGGCGCCGGCCTTTGCTCGAGGATTCGCCTCTGAACACCGGGCGATCGGGCGACGGGCGGGCTGGTGGACCTCGCCCACCGTACATCAAGCTCGAGCTATAAACCCGGCCGAGGTGTTCTCCTCCTTTTCTCGCACTTTGGCCTCGCTCCTCCTCCTCCCTCCTTCTCCTCTGTTTCCGTTGGCGGAGCTCGAGGCCAGGGCTCAAATGGCGGAGGTGGTGCGGACTGATGCGTGATCGTCTTTGTGCGGAGGGCTGGCAGCGGTGTTGGGGCTCTCCGTGCTCCTGTGTGCGATGATCCTCGATGATCGTCGCGATGCCGCTGCCCGGTTGCTGGCTCTCCACGGTGGTGGTGACCACGAGGAGTAGGTGGGGTGTGTCGGGTGCCAACTGTTGTTCGGAGGTGCTCAGTTAAATGTAACACTGTTGCAAAAATTTTGCAAGCAGTGTATGTGTTCGTGTAATTGTGGTTGTGAGTCTGCATGCCGTGGTGCTGCGGGAAATAAAATAATCCATATCGTGAATGATGCAGCAATACAGGGAAAAGAAATCTCACTCCAGGATTTCTCGCGAGAGAACATAGCAATACAATAGAGTCAAATTGCAACAATAACTGAAACTAAACGGTTTACTTGCCGCACAAACTCGGGGCACCACGCATAAGTTACAACACAAGAATAAATGTCACAGCAATAAATATAGCGGCGACATCTAAAGTGAAAATGGTAACTGGACGGGGTCCCGAGAAAACGTCTCGTCTTTGGGATACACTCTTCTTCTATCGGAGGAAGTGGATTGACCAGTCGATGAATGTGTCTCTCCTGGTCGGGCCTCATTGATCTGCCGATGGCGATCTGAGGATCTAAATCCGCGAGGCTCTGTAGATAACCATCACGCGTTGGGTTAAACGCTCTTGAGCGATGACGTATTGGACGAGGTTGGCCAAGACGGGGTCTCTCTCAATACGTCCACCTAGAAAAGATGTTACTCCTCCAGGTGCTGCACGGCTCGGAAAATAATAATACCCTTGTTCGCTGGCATAGGGTACCGCGAATCAAAGGCAAGCGAGCGCTTCATATGCCGCAGCTTCTACGGCCATATGCGGGGTTGGCATAGATTTCCCTACGAAGGAGACCTCCGTTGGATCTTGGTTTGGGTTTACGGGAGGGATGTGCACGGCTGCCCAATATCTCAAGGTGGAAGGGGTGATTCTCGATTTGAACAGCTCGTACTGGGTGGCTGGGTAGCGCCCATGGTACTGCAAGTAAAATCCCACAATATCTTGACAAAACTACCCGGGGTTGCATCGGGAGTTCTCAGATAGATACTGGGGCTCGGCATGGCAAGAAATGGTTGTGAGAATGGTGCACAAGGTGAGGGGTGCTTGGCAGGTTTACGTAGTGGCCCTTTTATAGCACCGAAGATGGGTCATTTTTACCGTGGTGAAAGGCAATGAATTTGCCGGCTCGGCTCCGGGGGTCGGGGTCAAAGCCACAGATACATATCTCTCCAAAGTGACGTATCACTGTGGGTGTTGTCGGAGCGGTTTTTGGTAGCTGCGCCAAGGGTAGAGAAACCATACTGCATGCTAATACATCCAAGCAAGAATACTATATAAAACAGAGGCACGATGACAGGCTGCGCTAATATAAGTGATCACAGGATTACAAAGCGAGGATACACTGGGACTCGACACTACTCGAGTGACTTAGTCTACCTCATTTACATCCAAGCGGGCGTTCCTTGTGGATGTCGAGGCTTCTCCACGGTTCTCACCGTCGCAATTAGCTGCAGAGGGCTGAGGGGCTGCAGGCTCGGGGTAGTGATGATGACCATCGCGGGGATTGTTGACCACAACCCCGTTGGAGTGTGCTCCCAGGAGGCAACGAAGCACTTCTGGGGTCATCAAAGCACCTTGGTGACGGTGGGGCTGACCTCAGGGTCTCGATCGGGTGTCCGAACAGCACGACTGGGTTGTCGGCGTTGGGCTCGATCTCTTCTCTCGCCGGGGCTCGACGAACCAGCTCTCCACGAGCTGCGATCAGATCAATGGTGATTTGATCAAATAGTTCCTCCAGCGCACCTACATAGCGCACTAGGTGCAGAAATGCAGGGTCTGTCTCGTGATCTCCGTTGGCTACTTGGGGTGGTCTACCGTATCCTTCACGTCTGGGGTAGTAGTGGAGCAATGACAGTTAACTACAGGCGACAAGTGCACGAGATGAACTATAGCCTCTCGAGCAGCTAGTTGGATGGCTTGTGGCTCAAAGGAAGTTGTTCTTCGGTGAACCTGTAAGGCGCTCAGCGCTAGACCCCTACCGTAAATGTGTACCGTGGCCCAGGTGTGGCTCTCACCGCTCAGGGGTCCTTGGTACACAACATATTCGGGTGGCTCTTCTAACGCATAGGCACGACGGGTGAGGTTTGCGAGTATGGTCACAAAGCCTCCAAGGTTGGTTGTTGTGGTCTCGTTGTGCACGACGGGTCCAGCCATTGTGGCTTGGTTTGGGGAAAATGCTGTGTTGTGCTGGGTTGGGGCTAGCGTGCCCTTTTTATAGAAAAAGGGGACGGAGTCTTCCTTCGCACGCTTGCGAATGAGACACCTTGGGTGCTGGTCACTGGTGCGTGATAGACGGGCTAGGCTGATAGGTTGGGCACCGACTGCCAAAAGGCGTTGGGTCACTGTGTGGCTATCTTGTGCGAGAAGCTTGGCTGGGGTTTGCTTACGACTTGGTGGGTTGTTTGCCTAAGTTTATTGACCTGGCTAAGATAGGATTAGCCAATGGTCAGCCTGGCTCTGATACCAAGTCTGTCGCGACCGGTTTTTCCGGATATTAAATTCCAGAAAAATGGCTGTCGTGCTCATCAGCCCCAGGACTACTGTTAGCTGATGAGGCATCAACTCGGTACAGAAAATCCAAGCAAAATTACAGGATATGTAGCACAAGACCCTTCTGGCCTGTGAGTACAGCAAATGGTTTCTAGTGGTTGATGGCGGAAGCGGTTTGTGGATCATCAGTGGAACTCCATTTCCCACGGGAACAGCTGAACAGGTTAACTCCTATCTTCGCGAGGCTGCTATCCCTGTTGCTTAGGTTCCGGGGCGGTCGTCGCAACGCTCCTCTCCACGCAAGAAATCTGGACAAGACAATAGCCAGGGACAAGCCAGTGAGTACTTTGAATGTACTCGCAAACATTTTGAACACAGGTATAATATAACAATCAAAAATCATGCCTTGAAGAATATTTTATGATCACAACGTCAGTCATAAAGAAATGAAATCCTCGGTGCATACATGTAGATTATTAATAAGTGACCACAAATATGTAATGACGGAGCAGCAATAAATGCCACAGTCGGGCGTCTTAGCGACACCACATAAAGGGCTTATAAATAAACAAAAAAACAATGTCATGATCGAGGCGTCGAGCGACACCACAAAAAGGGCTTATAAATAAACAGAAGCAATGCCACAATCGGGCGTCTGAGCGACACCACATAAAGGGCTTATAAATAAACAGAAGCAATGCCACAGTCGGGCGTCTGAGCGACACCACATAAAGGGCTTATAAATAAACAGAAGCAATGCCGCAGTCGGGCGTCTGAGCGACACCACATAAAGGGCTTATAAAGTGAATACAGTGAATATCCAGGAGGTAGAACCGTCCCAGGGATACTCAATAATTCAAGTAATATAACGGGTTAGTCCACAACAGAAATAACGTTCATAGGGTTAGTCCATAACAGAAATCATAATCATCATAAGTCACGTGTCACGATACGTTGTTCGGGTTTAACAGTTTCTTCTCCTAAGGCCGACACTAAGACGGACACCTGACCCATCCTAGACTGGAATCCTTAACCGGGGACACGGCTATTTGAATAGATTTAAATCTCTGCAGAGGGTGTACTCTTTATCCACGAGTAACGGATTTCTTTAGTCCTTCGGGACTAATTCCGTCTACGGTCTTTTAATTGAAAACACACCTGACTTGCACACACCAGCTTAACTTGCCCATATGCAGAATCACCCATGACACTGTCAAGCAAAACTCTAAGTAGGGAGGCTGCAACCTCACGTAGCATGGGATCAAATTTATAACGCGCAGCTCTAAGGGTGGCCTCCCTCTCGGTCTCAACTGAAACACCCATGCCCCGGACCAGGTGGCATGCCTACCGGCTTCAACCGATATCTTCCACCATGGCCTCTCTGTATGGTGTGTGCTTGAAAGGGGTTGACGACTGACTGAACCGTACCCTACTTATTGTAGGGACAAGTGGTAGTACGAAGCAAGTGTGGGGTTCACTGGAACAAGACTCGATATAGGTCGACTCAGGAGGTTTATAAATTCCTCGCATGACATACAAAACAAAATATATTTCAACCAACAAAGTCACCACTCACTATACCTTACCATGCCATACCGGCACTAGTAGAAAACAGGGCTTTCGTCCAGGCCAGTTTAGCCCATTAGTCCCGGTTCAATCCAGAACCTGGACCAATGGAGCTATTTGCCCCGGTTCGTGAGCCCAGGGGGCCGGCCGGGCCACGTGGGCCATTGGTCCCGGTTCGTCCGGACCTTTTGGTCCCGGTTGGTGGGACGAACCGGGACCAATGGTCACAGCTCTGGCCGACCACTATTGGTCCCGGTTGGTGGCATGAACCGGGACCAAAGGCTTCCCTTTAGTCGGCCCATGCCACCAACCGGGGCTAATGGTGCTGCCTATATATAGCCCCTCGGCAAGAGCAGAGCACACCGCTCTGTTTTTTCGGCCGAGGGGAGAGGGCTTGGTGGTGCTCGCTCACCTCCTATGCACACAAGGTGTTCGATGGAATGCCGAGCCACACTACTTAAGGTTTCTCCTCTCCAAGCTCGACCGCCAAGCTCCATTTTCCTCAATATTTATCTAGGTTTAGCGGTCCGTCACGCCCGTCCCGTCTTCATCGCCGTCGATCACCCGCGCCGATCTCATCGCCCGGCACCACCGTGGTGAGCCTCTTGTTCTTATCTTCTTTACGAAAGGAAAAATATTATTACTTGTTTGTTTAGATAGATACTTGTATTATTTTCTTACTTTTATTATTGCATCTTATATAGTGCGATGGTTTTGGTATCCGCCCGTCGGCCCTAAATCTGTCTATGATTCGGATGTGGTATATATTATCTTTTCATAACTATTGGTTCATTTATTGTTTATGAAAATTATGCCGACCAACGTGACATAGATTTTATTTATCTAGGAGGTTGTTGAACCGGAAATTCCAACTAACCCTATTGTCGAGAGGTTAAATTTAGTTGAAGAAGAAAACAATTTCTTGAAGGAAAAAATAAAAAAAATTGAGGAGGAGAAGATGATATTGGAGTTGCATGTTGCGGATGTCGTCGATGATCACAAGATCAAGATGGATGCAATGCGCTTGAAGATGAGAAAGATTGGAAAATATGCCATTCATACCGAGGCTTGGTATCATTATGCCGTTGGATCAGTTGTTACCTTGGTTGCGATTATGATCGTATTTGTTTTCGCATTGAAATGTTTTACATAGTTTCAATGTATGGTTTAATTAATTTAGATGCTCTCTGAGCTTTATGTTGTTAGATGAGAACTATGTATGTACTTTGGTTTTTATGTGATGATGAATTTCTATTAATTTGGTCACTTAATTATCTATTCATGATGTTCTGTAATGATTTTTGACACACTTAATTATATATAATGCACGCAGATGAACCGGCAATGGATGTACGGTGACAGACACACCTCCGAGTACATTAAGGCGTGCATGATTTTCTCGAAGTGGCTGAGGCAAACAAGCAGAATGGTTTTATGTGTTGTCCATGCCCTATATGTGGGAATCTGAAGTCTTACTCGACCGGAAAATCCTTCACACCCACCTGCTTTACAAGGGTTTCATGCCACACTATAATGTTTGGACGAGGCACGGAGAAATAGGGGTTATGATGGAAGACGGCGAGGAAGAAGAGTACGATGACAACTATGTGCCCCCTGAATACGGTGATGCTATTGAACATCAAGATGCACCAGACGATGTGCACGATGGTGCTGGAGCAAGGGCTGCTGAAGATCAAGAGGAACCAGACGATGTGCCCGATGATGATGATCTCCGCAGGGTCATTGTCGATTCAAGGACACAAATCTAAAGTAAAAATGAGAAGCTGAAGTTCGATCGCATGTAAGAGGATCACAAAAAAGTTTTGTACCCAAATTGCGAAGATGGCAACACAAAGCTCGGTACAGTACTCGAATTGCTGCGGTGGAAGGCGAGAATGCTGTTCTCGATAAAGGATTTGAGAAGCTACTGAAAATAATGAAGAAGAAGCTTCCAAAGGATAACGAATTGCCCGACCGGTACATACGCAGCAAAGAAGGTCGTATGCCCTCTAGGATTGGAGGTGGAGAAGATACATGCATGCCCTAATGATCGCATCCTCTACCATGGTGCCTACAAGGATCTGAACGCATGCCCGTTATGCGGTGCATTGCGGTATAAGATCGCATTTAGATGACCACAGTGATGTTGACGGCGAGCCTCCGGGAAGAGGGTTCTGCGAAGGTGATGTGGTATGCTCCTATAATACCACGGTTGAAACGTCTGCTCAGAAGCGGAGAGCATGCCAAGTTGATGCGATGGCACAGTGAGGACCGTAAGAAAGGCGGGAAGTTGAGAGCACCACGACGGGTCGCAGTGGAGAAAAATCGAGAGAAAGTACTGGGATAAGTTTGCAAACGACCCAAGGAACGTATGGTTTGCTTTAAGCGCGGATGGCATTAATCCTTTCGGGGAGCAGAGCAGCAATCACAGCACCTGGCCCATGACTCTATGTATGTATAACCTTCCTCCTTGGATGTGCATGAAGCGGAAGTTCATTATGATGCCAGTTCTCATCCAAGGTCCTAAGCAACCCGGCAACGACATTGATGTGTACCTAAGGCCATTAGTGGAAGACCTTTTACAGCTGTGGAATGGAAACGGTGTATGCGTCGTGGGATGAGCACAAAAGGAGGAATTTGACCTAAAGGCGTTGCTGCTCATGACCATCAACGATTGGCCCGCTCTCGGTAACCTTTCGTGACAGACAAACAAGGGATACCACGCATGCACGCACTGTTTACTTGACACCGATAGTATATACAGGAAGCTGCGGGAAGAATGTGTACACAGGCCATCGTAGATTTCTTCCGACCAACCATCAATGTCGAAAGAAAGGCAAGCATTTCAAAGGCGAGGCAGATCACCGGAAGAAGCCCGCCATGCGTACCGGTGATCACGTACTTGCTATGGTCAATGATTTACACGTAATCTTTGGAAAGGGTCCCGGCGGACTAGCTGTTCCGAATGACCTATATTTTGGGACCCATGTGGAAGAAGAAATCTATATTTTGGGACCTACCCTACTGGAAAGACCTAGAGGTCCGCTCTTCGATCGACGTGATGCACGTGACGAAGAACCTTTGCGTGAACCTGCTAGGCTTCTTGGGCGTGTATCGGAAGACAAAAGATACACACGAGGCACGAGAGGACCTGCAACGCTTGCGAAAAAGAGGGCATGCCTCCGGCAAAGTATGAAGGTCCTGCCACCACGCTCTTACGAAAGAAGAGAAAGAAATATTCTTTCAATGCCTTTCGATATGAAGGTCCCGACCGGCTTCTCTTGAATATAAAGGGAATAATAAATATGCGGAGAAAAAGTTCGAACCTAAAGTCTCATGACTGCCACGTGATTATGACGCAACTGCTTCCGGTTGCATTGAGGGGCTTTACCGGAAAACGTCCGATTAGCCATTGTGAAGCTATGTGCATTCCTCAATGCAATATCTCGGAAGGTGATCGATCCAGAAATCGTATCAACGCTAAGGAGTGATGTGGCGCAATGTCTTGTCGATTTTGAGCTGGTGTTCCCACCATCCTTCTTCAATATCATGACGCACGCCCTAGTTCATCTAGTCGACGAGATTGTCATTCTAGGGCCCGTATTTCTACACAATATGTACCCCTTTGAGAGGTTCATGGGAGTCCTAAAGAAATATGTTCAGTAATCGCGCTAGGCGAAGGAAGCATCTCCATGGGCCATCAAGCGAGAGGATGTCATCGGGTTTTGTGTTGTCTTCATTCCTGTCCTTAAGAAGATAGGTCTCCCTAAATCGCGGTATGAGGGGAGACAGACTGGAAAAGGCACGCTTGGAAGAGACTCAATAATATGCAAGGACGGATATTCTTGGTCTCAAGCACACTACTACAGTTCTCTGAGAACTCTACCTTGGTGACCCGTATGTCGATGAACACAAGAACGATCTGCGCTCCAAACACCCGAGCGGTCAAGGCGACGACCGGATTACGATGTGAACACATAAGGACTTTCAGCAGTTGGTTGGAAACACGTCTCGGAGGTGATAGCACTGTTTGTGATGAGCTGTACTTGTTGTCGAGGGGACCATCTTCGATTGTAATGATTTGGAAAGGATACGAGATAAATGGGAATACATTTTACACGATTGACCAAGATGAAAAGAGCACCAACCAAAACAGCGGTGTCCGCTTTGATGCAACAACCGACAAGGGAAATGACACATATTATGGTTACATAGTAGACATATGGGAACTTGACTACGGAGTAGATTTTAAGGTCCCTTTGTTTAAGTGCAAGTGGGTCAATCTGTCAGAGGCGAGTGCAGTGTAGACCCACGATGACGGAATGACAACAGTGGATCTAAAAAATCTTGGGTACACCGACGAACCGTTCATCCTAGCCAATGATGTGGCACGGAGTTATCTATGTGAAGGACATGTCTACCAGATCGAGGAAAAAGAAAAGATAAGGAAGCGAATACATCATACAATGAGCCAAAGCGCCACATAGTTCTTTCAGAAAAAGGGACATCCACAGGAGTGGAGGGCAAGACAGACATGTCAGAAGAGTATGAAAAGTTTCATGAAATTCCCCCTTCAAAGTCAAGGCTGACCCAAGCATCCCGATAAACGATGAAGATTATCCATGGTTACGGCGCAATAAGCAAACGACACAAGCGAAGAAAAAGTGAAGACTTTCTCCCGCAACTATTATGATGATACCATGCCAACTTTGTAATAGACGAGTATGATACCATTGTCCATTTCGTACATGAACATGCTATGCCAACTTTTTCAGAGTTCATTTGAAAACTATGAATTTGAAAACCTCGCCAACCGAAGGGCGCTCACACCGGTTTATAAGCCCGTCCCTCTATGCCTTGTTGAGCTCACAAACTTGTGATTCACACAAATTTCAAAGAATTCAAATTTTATAAAACTAATGGCACAAACAGAAAGTTTATAATTGTTCTAAAACAAATGGCACTAACAGAAAGTTTATAATTTTGCTGACCTAAAAGCAAAAAGAATTAAAAGATAAAGCAAAAAACCAAAAGAAAATAAATAATGCAGAAAACAAAACAAAAAAACTTGAAAAAAAAATAAAAATAGCAACAATAAGCATTTTGTTGTAAGTAGAAACAAAATAAAATAAATAAAGCAACAAAGAAAACAAAAAAAGTGTTCTCGAATTTTAAAACTAATGGCACTAACAGAAAGTTTATATTTTTTCTAAAAATAAAAGCACTAACAGAAAGTTTATAATTTTGCTGACCTAAAAGCAAAAAGAATTAAAAAATAAAGCAAAAAACCAAAAGAAAATAAATAATGCAGAAAACAAAACAAAAAACTTGAAAAAAATAAAAATAGCAACAATAAGTATTTTGTTGTAAGTAGAAACAAAATAAAATAAATAAAGCAACAAAGAAAACAAAAAAAGTGTTTTCAAATTTTAAAACTAATGGCACTAACAGAAAATTTATATTTTTTCTAAAACTAAAAGCAAAAAGAAATAAAATATAAAGCAAAAAAAGTGCCACCTCATCGGGCCCCCACGGCTGAATACGACTAGAAACCCTATGGGCGAGGATTGAGGCCCGGAAGGCCCAAGAGGGCCCACAGCACAGATGGCAGAGTTAGGCCCAAAGCCTGCTTTAGAGAGGAGCTCGAGAGGAAGCCGCACCGCACCTTATAAGCGGTGCGACTCCTCTCAACTAGCGAGGTGGGACTAAATATTTGGCGCGGCAGCACAGTGTTTTGGTCCCGGTTGGTGGCACCAACCGGGACTAAAGGCATTAGTCGGTTCGTGGCACCAACCGGGGCTAATGCCCCTTTAGTCCCGGTTGGTGCAACCAATCGGGACCAAAACCGCTTCCCGCCCTTTGGGCTGCTGAAAATTGGCCTTTGGTCCCGGTTAGTGGCACCAACCGGGACTAAAGGGGGGCATTAGCCCCGGTTGGTGCCACGAACCGGGACTAATGCCCTTGCTATATAAGAAAACACTTGGGAAATTTCACTTCATCTCTGCAGTTGCCAGCACGACGCCGCCAGAGCTGCCCGATTCACACCTCGCCGACGCTGCCGCCCGTCGCCGCCGCGCCGCGCCGTCACCACCCAGACCGCCTGACGCTGCCGCCATCGCCACCCAGCGCCATCGCGGTCATCTCCTCAGCGCCACCCGACACCGTCGCCGCCCATCGTGCCCGACGCCTGTCGCCACTCCCGCGCCTGCCGCCCACGCCGCTCGCCTGCACCTTGACGACGCCCTTGTGAGCACTGGCATACTGCCCGGCCACGCTTTTTTTTTTTATATATGTATTTTTTAGATATATGTATTTTCTTATGTATATATGCATTTTTTTAGATATATGTATTTGTTATGTGTGTTCATATATGTATTTATGTATTTTTTTACATGTTTTTTGTATGAATGTATGTATTTTAGGTTAGTTTCATTGTTTGAAAAGTTTTATATATTTAGGAAGAAGGAAGAGAAGGAAGAAGGAACAAGAAGAAAAAGTTTTCTATATGCAAAAGTTACATTTTTAGAAAAGTTTTATATATCTAGCTAGAAAGAAGGAAGAAGAAGAAAAAGAAGGAGAGGAAAAAGGAAAATAAGAAGAGGAAGAAAGGAGTAGAAGAGGAGAGGAAGAAGAGGAGAAATAAATAAGAAGAGGAAAAGAAAAAGAAGAGGAGAAGAAGAAAGAATAGAGGAGAAGAAAAAAAATAGAAAATATTCTATTTTTTCTTCTTCTCCTCTATTCCTTTCTTCTTCTCCTCTTTTTTTTCTTCTTTTTTTTCTTCGATCTTCTCCTCTGTCATCGTCGATATACCCCTCCCGATAACTTCAACACGAGGGGGGGGTCCATATACCCCCTCCCGATAACTTCAATACGTGGGGGGGGGGTCGTCGATATACCCCCTCCCCGATAACATTAATTTCCCGTGTATGTATCTCGTCGTTGTCGATATTACCCCCTTGAAGCGTTGTCGAGGGATCGAGGGTTCTAGGGTCGAGGGATCGAGGGTTCCAGGGTCGTCTAGCTAGGGGTCGAGGGTTCCAGGGTCGTCGATCCTCGACTCCTTGACCCTCGACCGCTCAGCAATCCACGACCCTCTACCCTACCGCGGGCGTCGATGCCCACGTCACTTGTGGGACATAGATGTAGTGTTCAACGCCGACCCCCTCCCGATAGCTTCAACACGTGGGGGGTCGATGTACCCCTCCTTGAAGCGTTCATGAGGCCACCCCTAACCCTTGAAGCGTTGTCGAGGCCACCCCAAACCCTAGAGAAGCAGCGTCGAGGCCACTAATATGATTCCTTATTGTGATTAGCTAGCTAGTTCTACGTTTGCCACTAATATATCCATATCTGTCATGTTTGAATAATAATTGCCATGTTGTAAATATTTGTAGAAACTATGGACACCCCGCGAGACGAAGCACAAGAAGCGTTGTTGAGGGACATAATTGCACAAGGAAGTGATGCGATACGCTCGTTGATGTTTCTCAACGACAACGATGGTCTGGAAGGAGAGGGTGAAGAAGCAGCTGGCTATGATTTACATGGCTCCGATGACCCAATGCCGGTGCAAGAAGGAGAGGGTGAAGAAGTAGACCGTGAGGACGGCTCGGTGATCACCAAACCGAGTCCGGCCAGTATATATATTAGTTAAGCCTGTGCTGACTAGCTCTCGTCTTTGTTTTGGTATGTACGCATATTAATTAACTCTCGTCTTTGTTCTTTTTTCTAGCCCTCCGGATCGAGCACAACTTCGGTAAAGAGACGAGGCCCGAAGAAAAAGTTGAGCTCGGATGAAAAGTTTGAGATCATACAAATCGCGCGCGACAGCCAACCGATTGAACCCTACCGGACAAAGAAGGCATTTGTTGCTCAGTGCGGGGTTCTGGTTAGGGACAAGATCCCGAGCAGCATCCACCAATGGTATAAGCTTCAAGAACGAAGACCCCGAGGTGTCTTGTGTCAATGATATGCAGAAAAATGATCTTTGGACTGAGCTGAAGTCAAATTTTACCCTACCGCTAGAGGATGATCCGGAGAAGCCAGTAATAGAGCCATTAATCAAGTCTTTTGCTCTTAAGAAGATGGCAGAACTATTCAGGAATTGGAAGAAAGAACTCAATACGTATGTCGAAAAAATGAGACACCAGAATTCAAGGGCAAATATGAGAAGATCGAGAGATGACTGGCGCATTTGTGGCCTACAAGACATCGGAAAAGAGTAAAAAGATGTCGGCGACAAACAAGAGAAATGCTGCGAAGAAGAAGCTTCACCATCGCACGAGGTCAGGTGGCTACCTCGTAGCCCGGCCTAAGTGGGCCAAGGCTGAGAATGATCTGCTTGATAAAGGGATCGAACCGAGACAATGAATCGCCGGACCGTTGCGGACTTGGTTCTTCGGGCCGGCGGATCCTTGGACCCTATAACAGGAAGTGCATTTGGGCGGACGAACAATTGGACATACCAGTCAAGAGGCTTCAGCATTATATCGAAGCAGCGCAGCAAGGGAAGTTCGTTCTGCAGGGAGAAGGACGAGCTCACAATGGCCCTCGGGAATCCACAGGCACTACGGACGGACACGAGGCACGCCAGGCTCCGTTTCATGGAAGGCTGGATTTCCGGACGCAGGGGGTTACAAAACCCATGAGAGGAGGAAGAAACTGGAGCAGAGCCTAATGCAGGCGCTGCACGAAAGGGTAATGGGGCTAGAGGAACGAGAAGAGGAACGAGAAGCAGCAGATCACGACAAACGACCTGCCGAAGCTTCCCCCGAAGCTACCCCGCCATCTCAGCGGAGAAGCAGCGTGGCTTCCACCGAGCTGCTTCAGCCAGAAAGCAACATGCCTTGACGGCTCCTGCCAGCTATCCCGTGGATGCTATCACGGATGTTGAACATTGCCACCTTATGGCGCAATGGAGCAATTTGAAGGTCAAGGCGGCTGTTGACTCTGTTTATCCTACTAAACCCGACTCAACTTTTCACTGCCGCCGATTCCGAAGGATATGCTAAGGTGATGGTCGATGAAATAACGGAGGGATTTGAGGACCTCCGGCTTGACCACCCTACCGGTGAAGGGGAGTATCGGCTGGGTTCTGCTCTGAAGACTCCATGCCTATGGCGGAAGGATCTCATCAACCTTCCGAACTGGACGCCTCCGCCTCCTCCTCCTCCTCCGCCAAGTCAGGGCACTCCGCCTCCTCCATTGCCTCCTCCTCCGGCGAGTGACGATCAGGGCACTCGGCCGGCTCCTTCTCCGGCGCGTGGCGGCACTCCGTCTCCTTCTCCGCCTGCACCGACGCGTCCGGGCAGCCAGCCTCCTCCTTCTCCGCCTCGTCAGCAAGGGCGGAAGAGACCCGCCGCCGCTCCGGCTGCTCCGCGCGTCGTAGTCCTTCTCCTCCGCCTCGTAAGCAAGGAAAGAAGACATCCGCTCCGTCTACTCTGCCGGGCGTCTAGCAGTACAGCCAAAGGCGGGAGGAGATACAGATTCGGTCCTTCTCACGAAGACTCGGAGAAGTTACCGTCTGAGAGGAGCGAGGAAAACACGAAGATCGCGCAGACCGAAGTGGATGACTGGTTTCAAGGGTTGAAAGCAAAGAGACATCCACCTCGGGAGGAGAAGGTAGATCCGGTCAAAGCGAAGCGCACTGCTGCCCCGACAAAACCACCCAAGTCTCCGCCGAAAGGCAACTATGAGCGCATTATTGGAAAGGCATTTGCGAAGCGGAGAGATCGGGAAGTACTGCTGCTGATCAAAGGATGAAAGAACGACGAGCTGGGAAACAAATTGCCCAGCTCGGCGAACAAGCAAGCAATCGTGCCCCCGCTCAAGGTGCTCGCTAGCGACATCGTCGATCCGAGGATGGTGCCGGTTATGGCAATCCTGCAGATTACCTGCCTGACGATGTACATTATGATTTCTTGGAGGTGCAGATACAAAGATACGAGTACGGGAAGCCTCTCACAAAGATGAAAGCTCTCTATCAATGATGATGCGAAGATTGCATGATTGGTACATGAAAACCTGCAAAGAGTCCGAGGGGAGGAATACTTTGTATGTGAGAGTTAAAAGGAGCATGACCTCCTTGGAATTGAACTGTTGCCTATTCCATTTGAGGAGTTCTATTAGTTTTTCAATCAATTGGCCCTCGATAAAGCAACGGTCACCTGCCATCGTCTGTAAGTAGTACTACTTACATCATTAAGTATCTCTATATAACTCAGCTCTTTCATTGCATGTATTTATAAATATCCTCACTATATTATGCAGATTGAAGATCGCAGAAATGAAGAAAAAGACAAGTGGGTGATATTGGGTTCATTAACACATATCTCATAGATGCAAATGAGGTTAAATATCGTGTCGACGAAACCGAGGCCAACTTGCTACGATCGTTGGAAATAAATGAACACAAAAATATAATACTCTTTCCTTACAACTACACGTGAGTGTTCTTGTCTTGTGGCATATTCGGTTTCCCTTATTTAGTCCAGTTATAGTAATGTAATATTGATGAGTTATGCATGCGCGCATGAGTACCACTATATTCTCCTAGAGATTAAGCTTGAGCAGGAGTAGTAACTGTCTTAGACTCGAGACGAAAAGATCCCAAGGAGTATGCGGACATGACCGAAATGCTCGAGAAGTAAGTTAAATCGATCATTATCCACCATATCAACAACTTTGTTCATTTCTGATATCAAGTAATTGTTTTCTTTGTATGGCAGGGCTTGGGGAAAATTCACAAAAAAGCTCCGGACTACCGAAGAAGCTGCAATTTAGACACCCGAAAGTAAGTACTATATAGTAGCATATTCCACGCGCATCTCCTAGTGATTCAAGCGCTAGTTTCATCAATACCATTTAGCATGCTTGCTAATTATCAGTTTGATTGACCTCTGTTTCTTGTAAAGTGGTTGTGGCAGGAACAAGGGAATGATTTCGTGGATACTACGCTTATGTAGTCCATCCGCCACACGACACTGTGAGAGGGGCTACTCCGACAAACAATATGAAGTGCGTAAATAAAAATATTCACAATTTTATTTTATTACCATCATTTGTGTTGAGTTTCATTCATTCATATATATATATATATATATATATATATATATATATATATATATATATATGTATTGACCCTTTCTTAAAATTAGATGTTTCGAAGCGGATGAACTCCTAGCACCAGATCGCATGCGAGCAATTCAAGAGGAATTGGCAGCATTCTTTCTTGACCATGTGATCGCTGAAGACGGAGAATACTATGTGGACCACGCGTCCGTATTGTAAAAGATAATTATTGTATATATGTAGCCGGTAGGGTCGGATAGATATACGAGAACTTGTTGTTCGACCAATCTCTCGGAGAAGGAGAGGTGGTCGATATCACTTCTCTGTGTATGCATATATGTTCATGACGATCTTCTGTTTACTTAATTACTATCTAGCTAGCATGTCTAGTTAGTCCTCTCTATACGTATGTATAGTATGTAGCGTCGACCAAGCACGGACAAAAGAGAGGACACTTTTCTCTATTAATTAGCTAGCTATAGCACAATATATGAAACACCTAAATTCACCCCCCAAAACCCCCCAAACCCCCCCACACCCCCCCTTCAAAAAAAAAACAAAACCACAGCCATAGAAATATCGACGTGGATGCCTATTGGTCCCGGTTGGTGCCACCAACCGGGACCAAAGGCCTCCCCGCTGGGCTCACGGACAGGCCATGTGGAGGCCCATTAGTCCCGGTTCTGGATTGAACCGGGACTAAAGGGCCAGGGTATTAGTACCGACCCTTTAGTCCCGGTTCATGAACCGGGACTAAAGGCCCTCACCAACCGGGTCAATAGGCCCTTTTTCTACTAGTGCGGGCATAACCATCCTGACGGGGACCGGCGACAAGCTCACGCCTACCCAAGGCAGAGGCTTTCCCGGATTCCTTTCCGGCATGCATTTAAGGCACATGAGAATGATTACCAACACAAGTGTGTTCGTTTCCAACAGCATGGAAATCACCAATATGCATCCGTGCAAATGATCATATCACATAAAATAACAAGCTCTTCCAAATGGGGTGGTGCTATAAACATGTCGAATAAAACACCAAAATTCTTATGCCGGGGTTCAGAATGCTTGCCTTCAAGTTGTGGAGGGGTGAGGTGCTCTCCAAAACTTTTGAAACTTTTCTCCCCTCTCTTCAAAACCCTAATTGAAATATATTTGAATTAACACACATTTTCAAAACAGCACAAAAAAAAGTTGTCTGAAATTTTTGAAATAAATATTAAAATAAACTAGACAATATTTTTGAGTGGTAGGAAAAAGAATCAACTCATTCCGTGTTTTGTTTAAAAAGTTACAACCAGTCAAAGTTTAGTCAAATCTGTTATTTAAAAAGAAACAGAAAAGAAAATATTTCAATAAAACACGTACAAGGTACACATGGACGGTACACATGTCAAAGTATTTTAGGTTTACGCTTCCACTTACTCCAGCATGGACGGTACACATGTCACTGACAGTGGGCCTGCCTGGCCCACTGGTCAGGTTTGACTGGTCCACCTCCCCTCTTCTTCCTCATGTCCCGAGCGGGGGCGGGACTCCGGCGACCGTCGCCGGCGAACGGCGGGTCCTTGTGGGGAGCTGAGGGCGGGGATGGATCCGCGGATCTAGGGCGATCCTTCCGGTGGTTGCAGGGTTGTCGGAGGTGGAGGGATTCGCCGTCGACGAGCTTCGCGGCGGCCGGTGGTTTCGGGAGCGAAGTGAGTTTGTGGTTATGGTGGCTCTCTGTCGTAGCTGGGGGTCTGGGTGGCACCGCAAGAAGGAGTGGAGTCGTCTGGTGGCGTTGGGATGGCCGGGGAGGCTCTGATTGCGCCGAACGGAGCTGGGAGGCGGCTGAAGGAAATATGCCCTAGAGGCAATAATAAAGTTATTATTTATTTCCTTATATCATGATAAATGTTTATTATTCATGCTAGAATTGTATTAACCAGAAACATAATACATGTGTGAATACATAGACAAACATACTGTCACTAGTATGCCTCTACTTGACTAGCTCGTTGAATCAAAGATGGTTAAGTTTCCTAGCCATAGACATGAGTTGTCATTTGATTAACGGGATCACATCATTAGGAGAATGATGTGATTGACTTGACCCATTCCGTTAGCCTAGCACTTGATCGTTTAGAACATTGCTATTGCTTTCTTCATGACTTATATATGTTCCTGTAACTATGAGATTATGCAACTCCTGTTTACCGGAGGAACACTTTGGGTGCTACCAAACGTCACAACAATCGGGTGATTATAAAGGAGTACTACAGGTGTCTCCAAAGGTACATGTTGGGTTGGCGTATTTCGAGATTAGGTTTTGTCGCTCCGATTGTCGGAGAGGTATCTCTGGGCCCTCTCGGTAATGCACATCACTATAAGCCTTGCAAGCAATGTAGCTAATGAGTTAGTTACGGAATGATGCATTGCGTAACGAGTAAAGAGCTTGCCAGTAACGAGATTGAACTAGGTATTGGATACCGACGATCGAATCTCGGGCAAGTAACATACCGATGAAAAAGGGAACAACGTATGTTGTTATGCGGAATGACCGATAAAGATCTTCGTAGAATATGTAGGAGCCAATATGAGCATCCAGGTTCCGCTATTGGTTATTGACCGAGAATAGTTCTAGGTCATGTCTACGTAGTTCTCGAACCCGTAGGGTCCGCACGCTAAGGTTACGGCGACAGTTTTATTATGAGTTTATGAGTTTTGATGTACCGAAGGAGTTCGGAGTCCCGGATGAGATCGGGGACATGACGAGGAGTCTCGAAATGGTCGAGACGTAAAGATCTATATATTGGACGACTATATTCGGACTTCGGAAAGGTCCGAGTGATTCGGGTATTTTTCGGAGTACCGGAGAGTTACGGGAATTCGCCGGGGAGTATATGGGCCTTATTGGGCCATACGGGAATAGAGGAGAGAGGCCGAAAGGAAGGAGGCGCAGCCCCCTCTGGTCCGAATTGGACAAGGTGCGGCCCTATTTTCCTTCCTCCTCTCCCCTCTTTCCCCTTCTCCTACTCCAACAAGGAAGGAGGGAGTCCTACTCCCGGTGGGAGTAGGACTCCTTGGCGCCGCCCCTCCTAGGCCGGCCGCCTCCTCCCCTTGCTCCTTTATATACGGGGCAGGGGGCACCTCTAGACACAACAACACAAGTTGATCTACGGATCGTTCCTTAGCCGTGCGGTGCCCCCTCCACCATATTCCACCTCGGTCATATCGTCGCGGAGTTTAGGCGAAGCCCTGCGCCAGTAGAACATCATTATCGTCACCACGCCGTCGTGCTGACGGAACTCATCCCCGACGCTTTGCTGGATCGGAGCCCGGGGATCGTCATCGAGCTGAACGTGTGCTGAACTCGGAGGTGCCGTTTGTTCGGTACTTGGATCGGTCGGATCGTGAAGACGTACGACTACATCAACCGCGTTGTCATAACGCTTCCGCTTACGGTCTACAAGGGTACGTGGACAATACTCTCCTCTCGTTGCTATGCCATCACCATGATCTTGCGTGTGCGTAGGAATTTTTTGAAATTACTACGCCCCCAACAAAGGGCATCCGAGCCTGGTTTTATGCGTAGATGTCATATGCACGAGTAGAACACAAGTGAGTTGTGGGCGATACAAGTCATACTACTTACCAGCATGTCATACTTTGGTTCAGCGGTATTGTGAGATGAAGCGGCCCGAACCGACATTACGCGTACGCTTACGCGAGACTGGTTTCACTGTTGTGAGCACTCGTGCTTAAAGGTGACTGGCGGGTGACTGTCTCTCACTTTAGCTGAATCGAGTGTGGCTACGCCCGGTCCTTGCGAAGGTTAAAACAGCACCAACTTGACAAACTATCATTGTGGTTTTGATGCGTAGGTAAGAACGGTTCTTGCTCAGCCCGTAGCAGCCATGTAAAATTTGCAACAACAAAGTAGAGGACGTATAACTTGTTTTTGCAGGGCATGTTGTGATGTGATATGGTCAAGACGTGATGCTATATTTTATTGTATGAGATGATCATGTTTTGTAACCGAAGTTATCGGCAATCGGCAGAGCCATATGGTTGTCGCTTATTGTATGAAATGCAAACGCCCTGTAATTGCTTTCCTTTATCACTAAGCGGTAGCGATAGTCGAGAAGCAATAGATGGCGTAACGACAACGATGCTACGGTGGAGATCAAGGTGTCGCTACCGGTGACGATGGTGATCACAACGGTGCTCGGAGATGGAGATCACAAGCACAAGATGATGATGGCCATATCATATCACTTATATTGATTGCATGTGATGTTTATCCTTTATGCATCTTATCTTGCTTTGATTGACGGTAGTATTTTAAGATGATCTCTCACTAAAATTATCAAGAAGTGTTCTCCCTGAGTATGCACCATTGCGAAAGTTCTTCGTGCTGAGACACCACATGATGATCGGGTGTGATAGGCTCTACGTTCAAATACAACGGGTGCAAAACAGTTGCACATGCGGAATACTCAGGTTAAACTTGACGAGCCTAGCATATACAGATAAGGCCTCGGAACACGGAGACCGAAAAGGTCGAACGTGAATCATATAGTAGATATGATCAACATAGTGATGTCCACCATTGAAACTACTCCATCTCACGTGATGACCGGACATGGTTTAGTTGATTTGGATCACGTAATCACTTAGATGACTAGAGAGATGTCTGTCTAAGTGGGAGTTCTTAAGTAATATGATTAATTGAACTTTAATTTATCATGAACTTAGTCCTGGTAGTATTTTGCAAATTATGTTGTAGATCAATAGCTCGCGTTGTTGCTTCCCTATGTTTTTGCTTCCCTATGTTTTTATATGTGTTCCTAGAGAAAGTTGTATTGAAAAATGTTAGTAGCAATGATGCGGATTGGATCCGTGATCTGAGGTTTATCCTCATTGCTGCACGTAAGAATTATGTCCTTAATGCACCGCTAGGTGATGACCTATTGCAGAGCAAATGCAGACGTTATGAACGTTTGGCTAGCTCAATATGATGACTACTTGATAGTTTAGTGCACCATACTTAACTGCTTAGAATCGGGACTTCAAAGACGTTTTGAACATCATGGACCATATGAGATGTTCCAGGAGTTGCAGTTAATATTTCAAGCAAATACCCGAGTTGAGAGATATGAAGTCTCCAACAAGTTCTATAGCTAAAAGATGGAGGAGAATCGCTCAACTAGTGAGCATGTGCTCAGATTGTCTTCAATCGCTTGAATCAAGTGGGAGTTAATCTTCTAGATAAGATAGTGATTGACAGAATTCTCTAGTCACCATCACTAAGTTACTAGAACTTCGTGATGAACTATAGTATGCAAGGGATGACGAAAACGATTCCCGAGCTCTTCGTGATGTTGAAATCGACGAAGGTAGAAATCAAGAAAGAGCATCAAGTGTTGATGATTAACAAGACCACTAGTTTCAAGAAAAGGGCAAAGGGAAAGAAAGGGAAACTTCAAGTAGAATGGCAAACAAGTTGTCACTCCCGTGAAGAAGACCAAAGCTGGACCAAAGCCTGAAACTAAGTGCTTACACTGCAAAGGAAATGGTCACTGGAAGCGGAAATGCCCTGAATATTTGGTGGATAAGAAGGATGGCAAAGTGAACAAGAGTATATTTGATATACAAGTTATTGATATGTGCCTTACTAGTGTTTATAGTAGCCCCTGAGTATTTGATACTTGTTTGGTTGCTAAGATTAGTAACTCAAAACAGAAGTTACAGAATAAACAGAGACTAGTTGAAGGGGAAGTAACGATGAGTGTTGGAAGTAGTTCCAAGACTGATATGATCATCATCGCACACTCCCTATACTCTCGGGATTAGTGTTGAACCTAAATAAATGTTATTTGGCGTTTGCGTTGAGCATGAATATGATTTGATCATGTTTATTGCAATACGGTTATTCATGTAAGTTAGAGAATAATTATTGTTACATTTACATGAATAAAACCTTCTATGGTCATACACCCAATGAAAATGGTTTGTTGGATCTCGATCGTAGTGATACACATATTCATAATATTGATGCCAAAAGATGCAAAGTTGATAATGATAGTGCAACTTATTTGTGGCACTGCCGTTTGGGTCATATCGGTGTAAAACGCATGAAAAAACTCCATAAAGATGGATTTTCGGAATCACTTGGTTATGAATCATTTGATGCTTGTGAACCGTGCTTTTTGGGCAAGATGACTAAAACTCCGTTCTCCGAAACAATGGAACGAGCTACTGACTTGTTGGAAATAATACATACCAATGTATGCGATCCAATGAGTGTTGATGCCCGTGGCAAGTATCATTATTTTCTGACCTTCACAGATGATTTGAGCAGATATGTGTATATCTTCTTGATGAAACATAAGTCTGAAATAGTTGAAAAGTTCAAAGAATTTCAGAGTGAAGTGGAAAATCATCATAACAAGAAAATAAAGATTATGCGATCTCAACGTGGAGATAAATATATGAGTTACGATTTTGTTATTCAATTAAAAAAAAGTGGAATATTTTCAAAGCTCACGCAACATGGAACACCACAACGTTATGGAATCTCCGAACGTCAGAACTGCATTTCTTTGTTTTGATATGGTGCGATCAATGATGTCTCTTACCGATTTACCAATATCGCTTTTGGGGTTATGCATTAGAGACAGCTGCATTCATGTTTAATAGGGCACCATCTAAATCCGTTGAGACGACACCGTATGAACTATGGTTTAGCAAGAAACCTAAGCTGTCGCTTCTTAAAGTTTGGAGTTGTGATGCTTATGTGAAAAAGTTTTCACCTGATAAGCTCGAACCCAAATCGGAGAAGTGCGTCTTCATAGAATACCCAAAGGTAACTATTGGGTACACCTTCTATCACAGATCCGAAGGCAAGTTATTCGTTGCTAAGATCAATCCTTTCTAGAGAAGAAGTTTCTCTCGAAAGAAGTGAGTGGGAGGAAAGTAGAGCTTGATAAGGTAATTGTACCTTCTCCTGAATTGGAAAGTAGTTCATCACAGAAATCAGTTCCTGTGATTCCTACACCAATCGCTGAGGAAGCTAATGATGATGATCATGAAGCTTGAGATCAAGTTACTACCGAACCTCAGAGGTCTTCCGAATAAGATCCGCACCAAAGTGGTACGGTAATCCTATTCTAGAAGTCATGTTACTAGACCATGATGAACCTACGAACTATGAGGAAGCGATGATGAGCCCAGATTCCGCGAAATGGCTTGAGGCCATAAAATCTGAGATAGGATCCATATATGAGAACAAAGTGTGGACTTTGGTTGACTTGTTCGATGATCAGCAAGTCAAGTTAAATAAATGGATCTTCAAGAGGAAGACGGACACTGATAGTAGTGTTACTATCTACAAAGCTCGACTTGTCACAAAAAGGTTTTCGACAAGTTCAAGGTGTTGACTACAATGAGATTTTCTCGATCGTAGCGATGCTTAAGTCTGTCCGAATCATGTTAGCAATTGCCACATTTTATGAAATCTGGCAAATGGATGTCAAAACTACATTCTTTAATGGATTTATTAAAGAAGAGTTGTATATGATGCAACCAGAAGGTTTTGTCAATCCTAAAGGAGCTAACAAAATGTGCAAGCTTCAGCGATCCATCTATGGACTGGTGCAAGCATCTCGGAATTGGAATAAACGCTTTGATAGGGTGATCAAAGCATATGGTTTTATACAGACTTTTGGAGAAGCCTGTATTTACAAGAAAGTGAGTGGGAGCACTACAACATTTCTGATAAGTATATGTGAATGACATATTGTTGATCAGAAATAATGTAGAATTATTCTGCAAAGCATAAAGGAGTATTTGAAAGGAGTTTTTCAAAGAAACACCTCAGTAAAGCTACTTACATATTGAGCATCAAGATCTATTGAGATAGATCAAGACGCTTGATAAGTTTTTTCAATAAGTACATACCTTTTCAAGATTTCGAAGTAGTTCAAAATGGAACAGTCAAAGAAAAGTTCTTGCATGTGTTGCAAAGGTGTGAAATTGAGTAAGACTCAAATGCCGACCACGGCAGAAAATAGAAAAGAGAATGAAAGTCATTTCCTATGCCTCACCATAGGTTCTATAAAGTATGCTATGCTATGTACCAGACCTATTGTATACCTTGCTCTGAATTTGGCAAGGGAGTACAATAGTGATCTAGGAGTAGATCACTGGACATTGGTCAAGAACATCCTTAGTGAGGACTAAGGAAATATTTCTCGATTATGGAGGTAATAAAAGAGCATGTCGTAAAGTTACATCGATGCAAGCTTTTTACACCGATCCAGATGACTCTAAGTCTCAATCTGGATACATATTGAAAGTGGGAGCAATTAGCTAGAGTAGCTCCGTGCAGAGCATTGTAGACATATAATATTTGCAAAATACATACGGCTCTGAATATGACAGACCCGTTGACTAAGCCTCTCTCACGAGCAAAACATGATCACACCTTAGTACTCTTTTGGATGTTAATCACATAGCGATGTGAACTAGATTATTGACTCTAGTAAACCCTTTGGGTGTTGGTCACATGACGATGTGAACTATGGGTGTTAATCATATATAGATATGAATATTGGTGTTAAATCACATGGCGATGTGAACTAGATTATTGACTCTAGTGCAAGTGGGAGATTAAAGGAAATATGCCCTAGAGGCAATAATAAAGTTATTATTTATTTCCTTATATCATGATAAATGTTTATTATTCATGCTAGAATTGTATTAACCGAAAACATAATACATGTGTGAATACATAGACAAACATAGTGTCACTAGTATGCCTCTACTTGACTAGCTCGTTGAATCAAAGATGGTTAAGTTTCCTAGCCATAGACATGAATTGTCATTTGATTAACGGGATCACATCATTAGGAGAATGATGTGATTGACTTGACCCATTCCGTTAGCCTAGCACTTGATCGTTTAGTACATTGCTATTGCTTTCTTCATGACTTATATATGTTCCTCGTAACTATGAGATTATGCAACTCCTGCCACCGGAGGAACACTTTGGTGCTACCAAACGTCACAACGTAACTAGGTGATTATAAAGGAGTACTACAGGTGTCTCCAAAGGTACATGTTGGGTTGGTGTATTTCGAGATTAGGTTTTGTCACTCCGATTGTCGGAGAGGTATCTCTGGGCCCTCTCGGTAATGCACATCACTATAAGCCTTGCAAGCAATGTAGCTAATGAGTTAGTTACGGAATGATGCATTGCGTAACGAGTAAAGAGGCTTGCCAGTAACGAGATTGAACTAGGTATTGGATACCGACGATCGAATCTCGGGCAAGTAACATACCGATGAAAAAGGGAACAACGTATGTTGTTATGCGGAATGACCGATAAAGATCTTCGTAGAATATGTAGGAGCCAATATGAGCATCCAGGTTCCGCTATTGGTTATTGACCGAGAATAGTTATAGGTCATGTCTACATAGTTCTCGAACCCGTAGGGTCCGCACGCTTAAGGTTACGGCGATGCTTTTATTATGAGTTTATGAGTTTTGATGTACCGAAGGAGTTCGGAGTCCCGGATGAGATCGGGGACATGACGAGGAGTCTCGAAATGGTCGACACGTAAAGATCGATATATTGGACGACTATATTCGGACTTCGGAAAGGTTCCGAGTGATTCGGGTATTTTTCGGAGTACCGGAGAGTTACGGGAATTCGCCGGAGTATATGGGCCTTATTGGGCCATACGGGAATAGAGGAGAGAGGCCGAAAGGAAGGAGGCGCAGAGCCCCCCCTCTGGTCCGAATTGGACAAGGGTGCGCCCCTTTCCTTCCTCCTCTCCCCCTCTTTCCCCCTTCTCCTACTCCAACAAGGAAGGAGGGAGTCCTACTCCCGGTGGGAGTAGGACTCCCCTTGGTGCGCCCCCCCTAGGCCGGCCGCCTCCTCCCCCCTTGCTCCTTTATATACGGGGGCAGGGGGGCATCTCTAGACACAACAACACAAGTTGATCTACGGATCGTTCCTTAGCCATGTGCGGTGCCCCCCTCCACCATATTCCACCTCAGTCATATCGTCGCGTAGTTTAGGCGAAGCCCTGCGCCGGTAGAACATCATTATCGTCACCACGCCGTCGTGCTGACGGAACTCATCCCCGACGCTTTGCTGGATCGGAGCCCGGGGATCGTCATCGAGCTGAACGTGTGTTGAACTCGGAGGTGTCGTATGTTCGGTACTTGGATCGGTCGGATCGTGAAGACATACGACTACATCAACCGCGTTGTCATAACGCTTCCGCTTACGGTCTAAAAGGGTACGTGGACAATACTCTCCCCTCTCGTTGCTATGCCATCACCATGATCTTGCGTGTGCGTAGGAATTTTTTTTGAAATTACTACGTTCCCCAACAGCGGCGGTGGCCGAACTGGCCGGAGTTGGCGAAGATGGCCTCTTCCCCCTCAATTGACGGCAACGAGGGCACTAGGAGGATGGCGTGATGCTGCCCGAGTGCTCGTATGGGCTCGGAGCTTCTTAAATAGGCACGCCAAGGCGGTTCCGCGGCGGTGGGGATAAGATTGCCGGCGACCGACGTTCTGTAGCGGCAGGGGGACGTGGCGGGGATGAGGATGGCGGCAGGAGCTAGCGGACGAGCGGTGCACTGCTCCAGGGCGAGCTGGCGAGCGGGAGTGGCTCGGGCAGTGCTGACACGGTCGGGGCCTGCATGCGGCCGTCAGCAAGCCGCCACGGCCGTCCGGACGGTGGCGCTGTGGAGTGCCAGGGGTGGTCGGGGTGGCGTGGCGGTGCAGGGGATACGTGGCGTGCTAGCAGCTTCTGGCCAAGGGCCGGAACGGGTGCGAGGCGAGACGCGGCGGCTCGGGCGCACGTGCGTGCCAAACGCACGTTCTGGGCGCGCCCAGAGCACGCCTGGACATGCTCGGCGAAATGCCACTGCCTGCTAGAGGTCGCGGGTGAGGCTGGCAAGAGACAGGGCTAGGGTAGGGTTAGTCAGGAGGTAAATGGGCATGGTGGTTAGGTCAGGTGGCCAAGTTCATAATGAAAACTTGAAATCATGCCAAATCTGGCTATGCACTCAGGGTGTTTGTCAAAATGCCAAGGGCATCTAGGCAATGCTTGGGGTGGCCAAATCTCCCAGATCAGGGTCTCTTTGGATGAAAGAGAGGGTGGTGAGGTTAGATTGTCCAAAGTTCAAACTTGCTAGTGCAAGTTTTGCAAAACTTCTAATCTGGACAGAAAGAACAGGACATGTTTGCATGCACTTAGAATCATCCAATGGGTCCACTCTCCTGGACTTAAGGGTTTGGCAAGGAGGACTAGAAGTAGGAAAAGGAATCATGGATCAAGGAGCAACTAAAAAGGTGGTTGTTGTACAAAACCTCAAGTTGGACCAGAATGGAAAAGAGGATGGTTCACTCAAATTTTCCAAAGAACAACATTAGGTTATTGCATAAAGTTGAACAATATGCCCTTACTGATATCCGATAATTTTGGTAGAAGTTTTAAAGAAATATTTGAATAGGTTGTAGTGTAAAAATGCTCTCTGGACCAGATTTGAAAATATGGTGTAGAGCTCAAAATATTCAAAGGGCAGAAGATATTTTTGCACAAAAGTGGTTCAAATACTCCATATGACATCTCCAAATTATGGTGGGATTTTTGAATGAATATATAAAAGGGTTGTAGTACAAATGGGACCAATAAACTATGGGGAAACCATTTTCAAGAAAATAAAGATCAAGAAGAATATTATATAATCAATTCTTCTGATAACAGAAAAGATTTTCTTGAGAGGGTAAACAAGTCCAATATTATAAGTAAAAGATTTTCCATCTTAGGGAACAACTCCAAGATAACCAAGAAAAGGATGGTTTTGAAATCAAGAAAAACCAAGAAAAAGAAAATTTAAATTTCCTGGCAAGATTTTAATTAACAAAACAAGGTTAAAATTTTTGGGGTGTCACAATGTTGGTTGCCCACTCATGATGAATCACAGGCGCCAAAGAAATGCAATTCCATCAGTCTCTCTATATGTGGCGATTTTGAAAAGCGTCATTAGGATCATATTCGAACAAGAGTCAACAGTGCGAGCGTATGAGTTTCATTGCATCCAGAATGGCACCCAATGCCTTGGTGCCAATTTTGTGAGTCATTGCAGTGTTTAGCTTCAAGAGTGGACTGCTGCTAGTGCGACACGAAGCAGCTACACAGATCATAGTGTAGATATAACGGGAAAACCTTAAGCATCAGAGTAAAATCAACAAAGTGGAACTTGCTGGAATATATGCGCTAGTTTGTCGGTACGGCTAGAAAGGCTTCGGATACCAGCTCTCTTAAAGTGAAGGTGTGGTACTGTTAATATCAGTATAACTCTCAAAGGCGACACAGCTCCCCGCATTTCCTTGCTGTTCTTATAGCATTCAAGTGGGCAGGCCACTACAAATCCTATTCTTATGTTTACAAGATCCTACGAATCAAAGAGGCTCAAAGTGTCCATCACAGCCGACCGTATAGACCTCTACACTACAAATGTCCCTGCTCATCTTCAGTACAAGGAACATACTGTACTACTATCAAACTCCCTCCGTTCAAATATAAGTCTTGGTAGAGATTTCCAATATGGATCACATACAAATGTATCCAGATACATTTTAGAGTGTAGATTCACTAATTTGCTCCATATGTATTCCATGGTGGAATCTATACAAAGACTTGTATTTAGGAACGGAGAGAGTACATATTAAAGAAGAACGGAAGAGGAACATGGTAAAGAAGAGCAAGCAGATTTTGGATAATAAAATGTTGGTTGCGCAGTGCCCACACATGATGAACTAGAGCGCATTAAGAATGCAACTCCCAGCTGTCTCTCGACCATTTCAGGCTGTTGGATGAAGATCCTACATCTCCTAACCCATCTTCTTCCTCGTCTCTGATTCTTCCCATACATCAAGACGGGTCAGCCGGGCCGACCACCGCCCCCACCGCCTGTGTTCCTCCGCCACCCCCACCCCACCCCCCGCCCCAACCCCCACCAGCGCCGAAGTTTTCTTCTGTTCGTGAGGCCCCACAACCACCCGAGCCCCTTCGTTCGCACCGGCGAACTCCGGCGAGCTCTGAAAAATTTAGTCTACTATGATTTAACTAGTGTGGAATATAAAAGGGAAAAACCATAAGCATTGGGAGTATAGTGTTGAGCGTGCCATGGCGGATCTGAAGGTGCAAACCGGACAAAGGCAACTTCGCAACCAACACAAGAAATCAGAGTAAAGCAGTGGCGATCTATTTTCTTGCTGTGATAAATAAGTTGAGCAGATACGAAAGAGTACCGCCTCTGGTGCGGCGCCGTGTAAGAATCTGCTGAGAATTTGATGGTGCTGCGGTAGAGATGGCTGTCAGCAGCGTGAAACCAGATCTAGGAGGGTAGACGGTGGCGGCGGGGCGCGGTGGACGAGACGGTCGTAGGAGCGGCGCTGGCAAGGTGGACGACGGCGGGGATGAAGCGAGATGACGGGATGCAAGGATCTCGGTCCGAAGCCGTGGATGAGAGAGGTCGATCTCTTGTAATGGACAGCGGCGCCGGCGTATCAGCTCCGACATGGTGGAGGAGGACGGCGGTGGATGGGGTGGTGGGCGGTGGCGGACGGAGGAGGGTGGGGTGGAGAGGGTGTTTTGCCGCCCACAGAGTACGAATGGGGAAAAGGCAGGTAGAGAGGAAGGGGGGAACCATGTATTCAGGGCGAGCTTGTCTCAAATGCAAGGAAATTTACAAACTTAGCCCCCGTTTCAAATTTCTACTACATCACAGCAACATTAGACGGTAGGGGATATCACGGTAATCTCGCATACAGAATATTTGCCGACGAGAGTGTTTTTTACGCCCACCGTGTATATGAATATGAATCGGGAGGAGTCGATTTTGGCCGAGGACACACTGTGTTTTGGCGCCCACCGTGTATGAATCCGGGTGAGAGGCGGTTACGTCACATTTGGGTGAAATTACAAACCTACCCCTATCGAAACCTATAGAAATCCAACAGATAGGCTTTGCATGGCAGTAGTAATTTCCATCTCGCAAGGCCCTGTTTGGATACTCTAACACAGTTAGAGTTAGAGTTATTTTCTAACCCACTTTAACCCAAATAAGCACCTCTCCATCGGGATAGTTGGGTTAGATGGAACTAACCCACTCTAACCCTCCTTGTTTGGATACTTTTGGGTTATTTGAGCCCCCAACTAACCCAAACTAGGTCCAACACCATGATCCAAACAGGCCTTGGTTTCGGGCGGTTACTGCGACTTTCCCCGCTTCGTTCAAATTTTTCAGAGTGCACGTTTATGCTCGTGCCAACTCAATTCGAATCCCGTTTGTATTCTATTTTTTTCGGGCGGGATCCATTTTCAATTGGAATTACATTCTATATATATCATTTTTTTTATATATACTTACAAAAGCACAACAAAGAATTTTGCTCCTTTATATGTATAATATGATTTACAAATACAACGATCTCAAAATCTTAAGGTTGAATTCGAAAAAAATTAACCCAATTATGTTCTACTAAAATGTATGGATCAGTAATATCTACATATTAAATAACATAGATGTGCGTGAATTCATATGAGTATGAGTGTTTGATAGATCAATTTTGGTTCGAGTATGGATTACATGTATCATCATCTCGAATTCAAATATTTGAATCCCTTTTATGTTCACTCCTTTCACGCCCATCTCTCTCGCATGCATGCTCCTTCAGGTAGCTATCACTCTCTTTTCTCCAGCTCACCAAGACGCTCACTTCATGTTTCTCCTATCCTCGCAAACATGGTCTCTCGACGTCTCCCTTGAGAAGTGTCACACTCCTCCCTATCATTATACATTACACGGTTTTCATTATCTCTCACGTCTCTACTGTTCTCTGGTATCACTCGGTACCTAAGCTTCTTTTTCACCACCACACACATAGTCTCCACTCGTCTTTCACTTTGTCTTTCTCTCTATGGGATTCTCTCACACACCCTATATGTCTCTACATATGACCCATGCCACTAAAATTACTCTCTCTCTCTCTCTCTCTCTCCTGTAGACACCAGACAACGGTGGAGTAGATATACGAAGAGAAGAGGCGCACGCACGCAGTCGGCCTCTCGCTGTCTCGCACACATGAGTGTTACATAAAGGCGACGTTAACAAATAAACCCTAAAACCCTAGGTGCACGATTGCTGCATTCGCGGGTATCGGGTACGTGGTGGGGCACCTTTGTAGGAATAGTCAGCTCGCGTGATAATTTGATCCGTAGGAGTTGATGTTCGGGACCACAGGTGAACGACTTGGAGTGCGGTAGCTCGCCAGTTGCCGCAGATCGAGTAGCCACATTTAAAATATTGTTTTTTAGCGGGGTTAAGAGTTTCGATTTTCAATGGCGCGTTATAAGTAGTAACTAGTTTTTAGAACGATTGGTATGGAGCGAAAATGGAATTCATAGTACTACGTACCTCCTTGGCGTATGGTTGTATGGGTTTATGTTGCGAGATGTTGAACCTAGTAGTTCTAGGGCAAATACTATGGTTTAGATTTAGATGTTGGTTTTCAGTAATGAAAATCGGAAGGGGAAACTCTTCTTTGATTAAAAAAACTACTACTACCTCCATTCTGGTTTACTAGTCCCCATCGTACTTTGGGTCAAAGTTTGTCCATGAATTTTACTTGTAAAATGTGAATGGAAAACGAGATTTTTTTATACCCAAACAAAAACGACTGGAGGGAGTGATTGCTCTGACATGGACGCGACCTCTCATAGCGCAGGCATTGAACCGGCGCACCGGCCAAGAGGGCCGCACTCGCTGCAGGCCCGGCTGAGCACGCCTCCTCGCCGCGTGCAACCAGCTTAAGACTGCCCCGCCTGCCTTCATTGAATCCACGCTGTGCCGGCAACACGTCCTTCCGCGTGCCTGCAGGCATTTTAGAACACAAAAAATGACTAAAATATAATTAATTTACGCATGGTCTTGACTTGTTGTGCTCGCACTGGTAGCAGGAACTAGTAGAGGTTTTTCTTTATTTATAACTCTCCTCACATTTTTTTTGGCTTTGAAGTGAATCATGGTTGTGGACATTATGTATGAATGTGCAGATATCTATGACCATGAGTTTGATGTGGAAGTTAAACTTGGAATGTCGGGCTTGCGCGTCAACTATACCATGTCCAATGCTTCGTCTGTTATTGTTTGGAAAGTAATTGCTGTTATTACATGACCCGAAAAAAACATTTTGTGCCACATCAGTAGATGCACGGACATCACAACAGGCATGCCGATCGGATAAACATTTGAACCTAGCTATTATGAAGGAAATTTTGTATTGACAACAGTTTTAGATAGCAGGAGACGCCTAGCCTGCTCTGCCTCTGCTAGCTTATTTCTGGCTTCTTCCATCTCTTCTTTGGCTTCTTCCATCTCTTCTTTGGCTTGGGTGAAGAGAGCATCTGATTGCTCTTTTCGCTTCTTCAGGAACTCAGCTACATTCTCAAGGGCTGCTGCACGCTTTCTTTCAGCCTTTACTAATGCCACGAGGACACGAACAGCCGATTTACTCCACCGGCTTGTGTGTAATCCAAAGATCATCTCGGGAATTTGCACCTTGTGTCTAATCCAACATCATTAGGGAAGTGGCACCTTGTGTGTAATCCAACCTCATTTTGGAAACATGATCTCGAGGTTGACCATACTTCCCTCCTCGCACGAACTACATCCTGACATAAAAGTTACTTCTTTTTTAGATCAATACTCAGAGCAACCTAGATCCATTTAGTAGAAGCCAAATAAACAGAACTCGGAGAAGTGAATTCAAAAGGAAAAAAATATATATAAACAGACTACAAGGTGAGAACACCCACTTCCTACATCAAGCTAAAAACGAAAGCATTAGGACGATTAAGACTCTTCTTATTACACTTGAAGAACACCATGCTTAAGAGAAACAGAAACTACAACATATGCACATCGAAGAACACGAGGCTAAACGAAAGTAATTGAAAGGGTGTTACTTACCAAAGCTCGTTTTATAGGTTCGGTGCAGCTCCTCTTTAACTTGCCACGCTCCTTGAAGATGTCCCGAATATCCCGTGTTTGGTCTTCATTGCTCCTCTGCATGTTCGCACTCGTGGTTTTAAAATCTCAACATGGCAAGAAAATATACTACTAGTAATACTCGCGCATCTTGTGGGCAACATTAAAGCACTTGTCTGCCAGCATCTCCAACAGAATCGCAACGCGCGGCGCTTTAAAAAAGCGTTTACAGTGCTGAGATTGAGAAGTAGAGACTAGAGAGTAGAGGATAGTTCTCGGCATAGATAGATAAAAAAAGATAATTCAACTACTCCTCGTCGTCCGACTCCTCCTCGGTGATGTCCTCCTCCGACGTCTGACTGTATGCGTGAAGATACCGGTCGTCGTCGGATTCCAGGGTGAAGCTGCTCGTAGCCTCATGTTGAATTGAGCGTCCGCTTTTCGCCTATGCTTGTCCTCGCGATAGGCGGCTCGCACCGCCCTCCTCTTATCCCTCTCCGCCCTCCTTTGCGCGTAGAACTCGCGCTTGTTGATGATGTCATGCGGGAAGTGTTGGTGCCACAACGCCATGGCTTCCTCGTCCATCTCGGCGATGCCAAGACGGTGCTCCCGCCTCCGGTTGTCGCGACGATCCTCGTCGGTGCTAAGCCGCGGCAGAGGCACGAGCTCCTGCGCCCGCTCCCGCGTCGGCATGTTGGGGAAGTTCAATGTTCTATGAGGCCACCGGAGGCACCACGCCGCCGCGTCGTACACGCGGGCGGCCTCGTTGGCGGTGTTGAAATTGCCTAGGCTGAGGCGCATCCCGCAGAACCGGATCTCGGCGGAGAAGCCGTCGGAGGGGCGCGAGCGGACGCCGTGGTATCCCCAAGTTTCCCGGCGACACGGCGGCATGGTGGCACGGCGGCGGCGAGGCGAAAAAGAGCAGGGAGAGAGCGGTGGCGAGGCACAGAGCAGGGAGAGAGCGGTGGCAAGGCACAGAGCGGTGGGAGGGCGTTGGATTTTATAAAGCGCCGGAGGCCGCACGCCTAGCCGCTTTTCCCGCGCGCGCGCGATCCTTTCCTGACGTCTCTGCTATCTCTACTCTCTTCTCTACTGTTATATTTATTTTATACTTAATATTTAATATTTATCTCTACTTCTCTACTATCTACTTTTTTTCTATATACTTTTTTTCTTGCAAAATAGGCCGTCCGATTAATATCTGACAGATAGGAAGGAAACAAATGGGAATTTTGCAAAAAGATACCCATACCCCTCTCCAGATTTGCAAACAAGGCCTTCCCTCGTTCATCCTTTTTTCCCACAAGATAAACTACTCATACAAATGCATCTTGATGCGTGCAACGCATGGGCATCTTGCTAGTTCTAAAAACCTTTCCATCATTTGCCACACTACTGGTTGCAGATGAAAAACCTACCCAAGCACAGCGATACAGAGCGACGCACAATTACAAGCTGATATTCTGTTGGACAATGGAGGCTATAACCAATTACTTTTACAGGAACAATAGCACCTGTGAAATTTGAAGGGTAGGTATGAACAAAACTGAACTGCACACGCATCGCTAAGTGATTCAATAGACACATTACCAATCGAGGAGGAGAACAATGGTCGCGCGGCCTCGTGGAGTCATGGTCGGCAACGAGAGTCAGTTCATTGTCCACGACGGTGGTACTTCAAGGCTTGGCGCCGGCTTCCGGAAGCAGATCCGAGACCGTGGAAGACGATGCTGTGGAAGAGGCTCCGTGCACGAGACGACGGTGGACCCGGCTCCAAGGCGGCGACGAGGTCGTCGATGAGGCAGAAGGCGCTGCGGTGAACGAGTGCGCCGATGTAAAGGGGAGGAGCACGAAGGCTGCGGTGCCGTGGAGAAGTCTATTTTGCGGCGGGGATAGAAAATGGGGAGTATTCAGGTGTACTACTCTGGGTGCCGGGGTGGGGTTGGCTGGGTAGGGTGAACCTAAAGTTACGAAAGCAGCCCCCTACCAAGCGTCATCCTAGGCCTGTTCCGAAGGCTATGATGGTAACTTCCCACTGCTCGATTCAGGGTCGCGGGAGATTTTCCCACGACCTCAAAATTTTGTGACACCGGACTCCCGTGTGGCGTGTTGAGTGATTCGGCTAAGCAACTAGTGAGTAGTAGTAGTAAACTCTGCATATTAGGTTTGACCGAAGTCAAACTTCCTAAAGTTTGACCAAGTTTATAGAAAAATCTAAACATTTACCATAACAAATATGTATGATGTGAAAGTACATTCAATAATGAATCTAATGGTATTTATTTGTTATTGTATATGTTAATACTTTTTGTTATAAGCTTTCTGAGAGTTTACAAAACTTGACTTTGACCAATGCTACGCGGACTTAAATAAAAACGGAGGGATTACACATTTGTTTTCTTAGTTTGTAGTGAACTAATCATTTGTTGAAATGGTGAAATAAATATATTAGGCTATTGACTATGAATGTAATGGTCTATACAATTCAATAGTTACAATCATTGTTGAATCCCAAGATGTATACAAGATCTATAGTACTTCACAACATGCTCAAACTCACATAATCCCAGTCAAATGAGAATATAAATGCATTTCATAGTTATTACTTTGTAGGATGCAACAAAAACAACCATAACTCTACATCAGCCATTATAGAAGCAACATTTTGACATATCCCAATGTGTGAATGAAACGTGCAAAGAGAGCTTTTGAAGATGGAGTAGATAGGGCGGGAAAGATTGTATGTATGTGGATGAGAGAGTAGGACACAAACCTAACGAGACAGAGAGAGAGAGAGAGAGGTAGAGAGAGAAAGAGAGAGGAAGAAGTTAGGTCTGTGAGAAAGATGGAGACATGTAATATACGTGAGATGTGTGTGCATCCGGATTCTATATACGTGGAAGGAGAAGAGACAACATGTTTGATGAGAGAGCTGGAAAAACATGGACGAGAGGGGAAGGATCTCGTGGGTTGAGGGATTGACAATTTTGTGCGGGGGAGACAGGGATTGGTAATTTTGTGCAAGAGAGAGAGAGGGTGGGGGAGGAGTCGGCCACCGTCATCACATCACCCTGCTTCCAAATGACCCTGCATTCTCTAGCGCGGTGTGGTCACCGTCTTTGATCTGCTCGATGCCCTCTTTGAAGATTGAGGTGTTGTGCATGTTGGGGTGCAAAGAAGCACAAGCGAGAGTGGTGGCCGTATAACCTTGGATGGGGATGAATTGTGTGCTCGGGGGAGGGTGTGTGTGTGTGTTGTGCTGCATGTGTGTGTGTCTCTCTCTCTCTCTCTGTGTGTGTGTGTGTGTGTGTGTCAGATATTGAGAGAAAACAAACCTAAGGAGAGAAATGGGTATTCACGAAGAGATTGTGCGGGCCTTGAGGTGGGCAGGGGCCGGGTGAGGGTGTCAAAATGTGCGCGTTGATGCATGTGTTGCATGCGATCGTGCGAGAGACGGATGAATCGAGAAAGATAGTTGTTGTGTTACGGATGCTCCTCTCTCTCTCACACACACACACAAGTAAACTAGAAGACCGTTCTCTCATGTATACACAACGTATCGGCATCTGTCTATGTCTCACTCATGCATGATCATTTGCATATTCACACCTCTCTATGTCTATATCACACGCACACCGTCTCCACATTGACCTTCCGCCACAACACACATATGGACACATACACACGTTCTCTCTCAGTCACACACACAAAATCAGTATTATAAAAAACTAGGGCGCACCTAAAACGTCCAAATCCAAATAAACACGAACTGGAGCTAAATTCAAATATATGGAAATATTGCAGCGTCAAGAACTTTCCCATGAAAAAAAAGTTGAGTAATATTCGAGGATTGTTTTCACACACACAAAAAGGTTCGGTGGATGTCCTTCGAGCGCGACACAGTGACGCACCGTTCGATCGACCGCGCGGCCGCGGTTCACGCGCTTGCATAGGATTCCGTATCGTGGCTATGGTACTAACTAATAAAAGGAGCGCTGCCTAAGTCTAATGTTTACGTGTACTAGTACAGTTTTCTTTTAAGCATGACCAACCTTATATAAAACTAAAGTAAGCTCCCACACGCGCACTCATCAATATGCCGCCGCCGCCGCTGCGCATGCCGCCGCCCGCCTGCTCCGACCAACAATATCTCGCCCATCACAGCCGTGTCGCTGCCATCCCTGTGCCATGAAGCCGAAGGCTCGCCCGCTCACGTCGTCTATAGTCCCTCCTCGCGATGCCGCCGCGCTGCCAAGTACGCGAGCAGCTGGCGGAGCCGCGTCTATGCACACAGCGTATGAAGAGGAGGACGAGCGTATGCTCCAGCATGCCGGCGAGGAGGAACTAGCATGTCATTGTCGTCTACGCTCGCGCGGAGGAGGCGCGCATGGTGGCTGTCGCGACGGAAGCCGGTGGCGCCCGGGTCGAGTCCGCAAACCGGGTGCGGACGCGGAATCTACCTTCGAGACCTTGAATGCCACGTGGATCCTGTAATCTGAAGGAGCAATTTGGGTCAGTCGACTCTTGTGAGCGGTTTGATGCAACATGGATGGCTAGAAGGGCTTCTTCCACCTCTTCTGACGTCTTCTTCCTTCGCTCCGTCGAACTTCTTTCACAAATCGACTGACCCAAATTATACTACTAGTACGAACGTATTAAATACAGTAGGAACACGAAAATACGAGCAGTAGTACCAACTGCAAGAAGAACAGTAGTAAGACATAGTACTAGTACTACTGTACGTACTAAAGAGTTCAAATAACGAGAAAGAACATAAACATAGTTCTGCTGGGGCCTCAGCACAACACACCCTTGAAAATAAACTAAGCAACTAGCCCTCCTAGGGCACGCCCCTACGGCTTGTCGTCTCCTCGCAGGTCTTCTAACCCTCTCTCCAAGTCTCGTAGGTGTCTTCTGATCGAGGAAAAATCATCGCAAAGTTTTATAGCGTTTGGACTCTGTTTGATATTCCTTTTCTATAAAACCCAAAAATAAGGAAAAAAACAAAAACAGGCACTTAGCATTGGGTTAATAAGTTAGTCCCAAAATAATATAAAATAGCATATTAATGCATATAAAACATCCAAAGTTGATAATATAATAGCATGGAACAATAAAGAATTATAGATATGTTGGAGATGTATCATGGGCCAGCATGTGTCAATGCTGCAGCCGGTCTCCGGCGAGCTGCAAACACGATCAGAACTCGTGATGATGCCCACGTGGTGCTACAATCGTAGAGGCAGGGAGTTGCAGGTTCAAATGTTTTTTTTTGGAATCTGGTGACCACGGGGAGCGCGATGAGCACGACGGTCACCACTCGGCGGGAGCTGGCGCTGGCGTCGTCCGGGAGGGTTGGTGTGCACTGGTGCATCGGCACATGAGCGAGCTAAGGAAGAAGTCGGGAGTGAGGAAAGAAGACGTTGCGGCGCCAATCAAACGGTTGTTCGCAGCTGTATCGGACGGTTGCCTGGAGACCGACCCAATTTTGGGCTGGCGCGCCGGCGCATATCACTGCCCAAAGAAAATTATGTGTCTTTAAAATAATATTAAAAAAACTCATCGAACATGTTCATCCATGATAATTGTTCAAAGCAAGACAAAAACCACATAAGATTCTTAGTAGAATCTATTTGGTCGGGAAGGAAAAGTAAAGTATCATTAGCGTATTACATGTTGATGATACCTGGACTAATTCTATAAAACAATCCAGAAATAAGATCATTATGTAACGACCCGAACCTGGTAAGATTCGATGTCTCTGTGCTTACTGTGCTAGTCCCTGGATCAATAGCTAGCACACACAGTAAAAGATCTAATATCAAGAATAAACCACATGTCATAATATTACATCGTAGATCCAGAATTAAAATACTACATACCTCCATGGCTCCAGGCTAGCATACAGACAAAATACAGCGGCAAAGCAAATAAAATCTTCATGAAGTCCATCAACAACACATGCAAATGTCAAGTATAGACATCATAACCCTACATCGTATTACTCACTCGTCGTATAAAAATCTGCAACATGAAACGTTAGCCGCGAAGGGTCAATACTTTTAATGTATTGGCAAGTCACACAAGGAATGATATAACATACCTACATCTATATGCAAGGCATATCAAGAGGATAATGTAGTGGTTGTTTTGCAGAAAAGCTAATTTTTCCCTAATAACTACATAATATAATAGTCAAATTTTAGTTATGTCTTGCTATGGTTAAATACATATGGTTGAATTGGGCAATCCAATTCCAGCCTATCCCAAATATTAAGTTTCCCACTCAATTTTTATGAAAGTATCCTCTGTCAAGATCATCCAACAACTGTAATGGCATAGTCGCTCAAATTTGTCCATAACCAGGGACACGCTAATCATGATTAGTTTATAATACTCTGCAGAGTTTTGTATGCTTTACCCGCTCGACCCAACCCAAAGATTGAGACGAAGTCTTTCAGAAGAGGTTCCCTTAACCACGTGATGGCCACATCCCACCTATATATGCTACATCTATTGACACTATCTGGGCAAGGGTTCCAACAACTGGTCAACTAAGCCAGAGCCCATGTGGCCAGTGGCCACACATGGAAGCTACTAGTCACTAAGTCAGTCTAATCTTTTTGAACCTGGGCGGCTTTCCACTTAGTGTGCACTCTCATGGGCGCATAGCTTTAGAAAAGGTGCAAGACCCCATGATGCCTTCCCTCCACACCAAGCAATACCACTTCCGCCCAGAGGTGAATTAAATATTATGTTTTTACTCAAGTTATATTATATATAGTCCTCACATAATCTCGATGCATACACGAACCAATCTCCGTCTACATAGCATAGCAAGAATACACTACCACGGTCTACAAATAAGGCCATACTAAGCTGAAACTCAATAGCAATAACATACTACCATGATTTTCCTACACATGCATAATATAGTAATGAGATATATATAACTACATGCATGGAAAAATAATAGGATGAAGGATGATCAAGGTATAACTTGCCTATATGTTTGATGAAGATCGCCGAACTCACAATTCCTGATAATTCTACTCGTCACGCTCCGAGCAATCTATCGTTAATGAAAGAACTCAAATCAATAACCATGCCATATAGAAGAACCAAAAGAACAACAAAACAAATATGGCAAGGTTGAACAAGAATAATACATATAGGCTTAATGTTATAATATGGGTCTCGGTGTGCTATAAGGTGATGGGTGAAGAAATCAACTCAAAAGAGTCAATGGTTGATGAAGCGTTGATATATAAGATTATATTAGAGATTGTATGTAACAGAGCAACGGTATATGAAGAAACACACATGGTGTTTAACAGGTCACATATGACATAAGGGTTCACTTGCAGAATTGAATAGGAGCACTATAATGCAAGTTATAGTGGAATGAAGTTTGAATTGAATTCAAATTCAAACAGGTCAAAATTATTTGAAATTTGAAGTGCACTTGATATGAGCACAAAGCATATGACACAAGTGTTCATAGACAAAAAGAATCAATTGAAAAGGCTTATACTGTTTGAGGGATATGATAGAATGAAGATTCAAATTTGAATTTGAATTGTTCAAATTTGAAAAGTTTGAACAAACGAAATATTGATTGTACAGGATAGTAGAGGTCATTATGAACATGCATGAAAAAGAGTCACTCAGTTTGGATATACAGATAGAAAGTTGTGGCTAAATGAAAATTGGGCTAAAATCTGTGGAAAAACAAAAAAAATACTAAAGGCCCGTTTGGACTCTTTCCACATCATTGTACGCCTGGCCTGGTGATCCCTGGGTTCTGCCTGAGAGCTGTTTGCTTCATGTCCTCATAGAAAAAAATGCTTGCCTGGCCTGGTCGTCCCCACTAGGTGATTAGCCTTGTTCAACTAGGAATAAAAAAAATCAAAGGAGAATATTTAGCCCAGGCAGCCTCATTAGCATGGTCCAGGCGTCCTTCTCCAAGCGCCTGGCATGCTACAACACCAGCCTGACAGTAATTAATGCTCAGTGTTCTTTGAGAATATTTTAAACAGTCAACTCACACCAGCCAGGCAAGAACAAGAACCAAACATGCCGTGGCAGGCTAGCCTGACTAGGCAAATTTTTGCTTCGCCGCAGGTGCTATCCAGGCACATTATTTTCTAAGGCAGACTGGCCAGGCCTCTAACCAAACACGCTCTAAACATCTTGTCTGAAATTACTGTAGCGCTCGCTGTAGATGCTACTGTAGCGTTCCACGTGTCATCATGTGATTGGCCGAAGTGACTCTGCGCGCACACTCGCCAGAAACAGTGGAAGACGGCGGCGGCTTCGGGTGTAGGCAGCCGGGCTTCTCCGATGATCCTCCGGTGATGCAGAGATGACGTGTGGGTTTGGCATGTTACGGCAGTGGCTCTGGTGTAGACGGCGACGACGATTTCTTCATCGGGCGGTGGTGGCGATGCGCACGAATTCCGGTGGAGTTCTGGAGCTTCAGTTCTTGATGCGTGTGCTCGACCTGGTTCTCTGCTCAAGGGAAAACTGGGCCAGGGCGATGCGGAGCAGAGGGAGGAAAAAGAAGGAGACGGAGACTGGCGATTGTCGGGGACCTCTGTAGGTGACGGAATCGACCAGCGAAGCATGGTGGCGAGGCGGAGACTGGCGAGATCGAGGAGCTCAAAATCGAGGCGGGCCGCGAGTACTCGGTGCTGGAATCGGTCGAGGGGATCAAGAGGAGTCTCCTGTGGCCACAGATTGGAGAAGGGAGCAAGAGGTCGCGCGAATCACGGAGTTGGATTTGGCCGCGGAGGCACTGCCGTGCGAGACACGGAGATCGAGCGGAGGTTTAAGACGCGTGCGGCTCCACCCGTCAGCGGCAGCGGGAGAATAAGAGAAAGAAAAAAAAAACAGGGAGGTGGTGCGCCTGCGCTGCTGTTGGGCTGGACCTGCTGGGCGCTGCTGCGCTACCTCGCGCGCACATTTGCTGGGCTGACACTTTCTAAAAAAAACATTTTCTGGGCTGACAGCAGCAGTGCGCTGCGCCCAATAAGAGCGGACCGTGCCTGAAGGACGGCTGGGCTAGAGTAGTTTTTTTATTAACGTCAGGAAATATATTTGCGGAGCTCCTATATGGTGCTGCAGGCGCCCGTTCGCGTTCCTGGCGCATGTTTCGAACTCACCACGTCGAGTTCGCGCACAGGTACCACAAACCACACGAGCTACTTGCCTTCTGTGATTAGTTACAGAGGCAATGGCTTAATAACAAAGGATGCAGCGCTATTTCATTGCAGAAATCTATTGCATCACTTTTTTTTTGAATTGTTTGGAAAAAATATCGCGATTTAAAGAAAAGTTCATCATTATCTAAGAAAAGTTCACAAACCCGAAAAAGTCCATTGATTTTGTTTTTAAAAAATCATCCATTTTACAAAACAGTTCATCAAATTTGAAAAATGTTCCCAGATTTTGAAAATTTATCAAATTTGAAACAAATGTTCATTGATTTGAAAAAGGTTCACTGAATTTAAAAAAGTTCAACAATTTTGAAAAAGTTCATCAAATTTAGTAAAAGTTCACTGAATTTGAAAAAAGTTCAACAAATTAGAAAAAAGTTCTTTTGAATTCAGAAAGAGTTCATCGAACTTGAAAAAAGTTCACATATCTGAAAAAAGTTCATCGAATTTGAAAAAAAAGTTTCATGTAATCCAAAAAAAGTTTACTGATTTTGGAAAAAAGTTCATCGAATTTGAAAAACGTTCATTTTTTTTGAAAAAAAAGTTCATAAAATTAGAAAAAAGTTCATCACATTTGAATAAAGTTCATCAATTTTCAAAAAAGTTCAACAAACTTGAAAAAAACTTCATCGAATTCGAAAAGGAGTTCATCAAACTTTAAAAAAGTTCATCGAATTTGGAAAACATTCATCAATTTAGAAAAAGAAAGTTCATAAAATTAGAAAAAAAGGCCATTGATTGTTTTATAAAAACACAAAAATAGAAAATCATCAACTTAGAAAAACACGCATTTAGATAAAACAAAAAGAAAAGAAAACCAAAATGAAAATCGCCCCGAAAATGACAATGAACTGGGAGAAAACCCGGTTTCGGAAGCTTCTGCAAGCTTCCCAAAACCGGAGGATTCTCGCGACCGTAGAGAACAAAGGAAAGGAAAACAAGTCATGAATCAGTTGTTCCTGTGTGTCGTAGTGATTGCTGTTGTTGGAGGTTTAGGAAGAGGTCACGAGTTCGATTCCAGCTGCGCGATTCTCTTTTATCTTTTTCCCCTACAAAGAAACATGAAGTTGGGCCGGGCCGAACTAGCCGCACCCTGCTAAAACAACGAAATCATCTCCTAATAATCCCAGACAAATTCAAAGGAAATACAAAGAGTTATATAGAGCCTAGTAAACATTTTCCAGTGCAAAATACTTATATAATATACATATAAATTTTATTACTCTATTTGGGCTTTATAAATAATTCCCAAAATGTTTCCGAACACGCGAAAAATACTAAAACAACGTTTAAAGTATTTCCAACCATTTTATATTGAAGGAGTCATATTACCTTCACTCTTTCTATTTTGAAGGTGCCATATTTCCCTCTCTCTTTCAATTCATTTTCGAGCTGGCACTGTTTCAAATATTGAAATCCAAATAAAATAATATTCAATTGTTCTATAAAAAAATTGGAAGTCATGTCATCCTCTCTCATATGCAAGTTGAATTTTTTTTGAGTATTCTCAAAATTCAAAATAAGACCCAAAGGAATATTCGGGAAAGTCATTTTATTCCCTCTCATTTGAATATTCTTTTCACCACTAAAAGTTTCAAATCCTGGTCAAAATTAACTAACAACAAGCAACACAAGCAAGTTTTAAATTAATTCTATTTAAATTATTAACATTCCAAAATTTAAAATTTTGGGATGTTACACATTATAGTTGGTTTAATTAGCAACCTAGTAAAGACATCTGCCACTAGGTTAAAGAGCAAAGGGGATATTGAGGGTGAGTTTGGTTGGCGTCCACGCCATTGCATGCCTGGCCTGGATGCTGCTTGGAGTCTGCCTGGAACCTATTTGTTTGCTGTCCTGGCACAAAAAATGCTCGCCTGGCCTAGTCTTCCAAGTAGTATGATTAGCCTGGCCTAATTGGAAAAAAGAAAAGAAAAACAATTCCTTTACCCATGCAAGGTACTTAACCTGGCCCGGGCGTCCCACACCTTACGCCTGGAGGTGCTACAGAAGCAGCCTGGCTGTAATTAAATGCTTTAAATCATCCTGACGCACAGTAGCACAATCTGACACACAGCGGCGGGCCAAGGACAGTAACCAAACGCACATGCATCAGGCTAGCCTGGCCAAGCAATATTTCCATTCTTCACAGGCTCGATCCAGGCAGCTCATTTCACCAGGCATTGTCTCTAGGACGTGAACCAAACTAACCCTGAATCCCCTTGTTTGGCTCCTCTAGTCGATAGAAAATAGTCACTATTCTATCATTAATCCCGATACCAATGGGGCCTCTATCAAGCAAGGATTCAATTTTAGCCATCCACTTCTCTCCAAACCCTCTCTGCTTCATCATAGATATAAGAAAGTCTCTACTGATTCTATCATAGGCTTTCTAATAATCTAATTTAAAACTAAATCAACATTGACCATTAGTAGCCACATCGTGAATAATTTCATGAGCTGCAACAGTGCTATCCAAAATAAATTTTCCTTTCATAAAATTAGTTTGATTGAGGGCTACTAATTAAATCATTACAAAGCTCTCCAAATCTATTAGTAGAGCATTTAGAGAAAAAAAAACTCTTGAATCTACAGTTAGTAAGAGCTATAAGTCTAAATTTTTCAATCCTAGTAGCATCTTTCCCTTTACGAATGAGTGTGAGACGAGAGAAATTAAGCCTATATGAGTCCAATTCTCCTTCTCCCAATCTCTGAACATGGCCATCAACTTTGTTTAATCAATCCCAAAATTGTTGGTAAAATAAAAAAAAGGTTATTCTCCCTCTTAAGTCTCGACATTTGATATATGGTGTAATTAAGCGGGAGACGATAGGAAGAAGACCCCTCTATAACTAGGTAGATATATTGAGCTAAGATTCAAGTTAGTACATCCCTAATATTTACTTAATTGGAGGCTGGTGTGGTGGGTGCACAGTAATTATTTAGAAAGCCTATATCAAGACCATACTGTATTTTAGTACAATCAAAATTCATTTCTGAATTCACGTTTGAGATAGATGGTTGTTGTATAATAAAAATATTGAAGTGTAAATCCATTCAATTCAATGGTCCTAGTATCCCTATAGAGAGGATAACATGGCTACGATGATGGAAATACATAAATTCCAAGGCCTCACTGCTCTTCTAAAAAAATGGCTGACTGAATTGTATGTTTGCTTATGTTGTCCTTTCCTTTCTGCTCCTCTTTTTTTGTTTATGTGTGGTCTTTTTGTTGTTGTGTTTGATCACGTACGGTTATTAGTGTGCTACAGGGTTGTTTGGCTAGACGCAGTTGTCAGAACAGATTTTGGGTTATGTCATAGGTGTGTGCTCGTGCATGTCCTGCTACTAGTTGCGTTACTTGCGTATCTTATGTTTGTATGTCCGTTTGTTGGCTGCTAGTTTTGTTGGTCGATAGCTAGGGAGATTAAGTCCCACCAAAACTGATCACCCCATGAACATAAATAAAAGGAAAACAGGATTGGTCCACAAACATACTGGGAAGGGGTAAGACGAGAGCAAGGAGGCCTTTCTGGCACACACAAACTTAAAAGATTTTGTATTAAGAAGGAAGTAAATATCCATCAGTATGCTTTTGTTGTCAATCTTTATGTACCATGATCAAATCATCAATTATGTGTGTTCACACAGGATTCTCTTGCTTCTGATATTTGTTACACTTGCATGGTTGTGACACACAACAAATAAGGAATCATGATGCTGCTATAGTCCCACTAAACAGATTGAGTCTCCCACTAAATCCGTTCAGTCGGAAAAAAAATATCATTCAGAATATTGGAGGAGCATATATAGACGAACTACACAACTGAAAACAAAATGATCAAGAAACTGGTGAACTGAAACGGCGCAGCGAAGCGCGCGTTTGCTTCTAAGTTCAATGTAAAGAGCTTGGAACGGCAGATCAACAAAATTAAGGAAAGACTAGCACAACCTGTTTCCAACAACAGTGGAAGCCAATTGGCTTAATCCAACTCCATCTCATTATCCCGTGCACTGCCTCTGCATGACCATATCTTTATGGTTCTATCATGCGAAACAGTCACAATCTGTTGTCCATCTCCACTTATATCCAGACTAGTAACCTGTGACTCATGGCCTGCCAAGCTTTTAATTGGTTTGTAGTCGCGAGTTGACCATAGTGCTGCTGTAGTGTCATAGGAAGATGTCGCTAAATAATAACCCTCCCGGGGTTCAAATTTCACATGGGAGATAAGACTCCTATGTGCCGGTATAGAATATAACATTTTTCTGGTCCTCAAATCCCATATTCGACAGAAATTATCTTCACTTGCAGTTGCAAGCACATGGCCATTAGGGGAGAAGCTGACTCCTAGGACAGGTTTCACATGTCCAATGAGGGTACAATATGATCTTCCTGATCTTAGATCCCAAACATGAGCACTTGCATCAAGCCCACAAGATGCAGCCAAAGAACCATCTGGGTGGAAACTAACACCATACACACTTCTGCTATGTCCTTCTTGGAGTAGAAGTTCAGTTCCAGTATTAATGTCCCACAATCTCCAAGTCTTGTCAAAGCTAGCGGTACCAAGGTACTTTCCAGATGGATGAAACGCAACACGAGCAAGACGATCCAGGTGACCATCAAAAGACATTAGAAGTGACCCATCGCTGTTCCATAATTTGGCAGTTTTATCCGCTGATGCTGTCGCTAAGCAGTTATCAACCGGAGAGAAGGCAACATCAGTTGCACGTTCTTTATGACCTTTCAGGGTTGCAATTTGAGTTACCTGTGGCATGCTCCATACTTTGATGATCCCACTCCAGGAACTTGTCGCGAGCATTGAGGCATCGCGGGAGAAGGAGCAGCCGGTGAGCGGGCGGTCATCTCCAATCTCGCTGCACTCAAGCACGAAGTCCCCCGCTTGCTTCACAACAAGGTGGGCCTCTGCTTCGGTGTACTCATCGGGGTCAGCGAGGTTGCGCTTGGCTCTCTCGACCCGGGCAATAGCGCGGGGCAGTGAGTACATCGCGATATCGACGCGGGCCTGGAGCAGTTCGTTCGTCCCCTCGGTGAAGAACGGGTACTGGATCTGCTCCGTATCATCGTCGTCGCCCGTGTCTCCCTGCTCCTCCTCCTGCTCGCCGAGGAGGCGGCCGAGCTGGCCCTTAGCGTCGAGGCGGACCATGAGTGTGCGTAGGCGGTCGCGGCGCTCCATCTTGCCCTCGCTGAAGAGCGTGACGGGCTCGTCGAGGCGGCGGAGGCGCGCACGCACAACGGAGTCGTTGGTGGGCACACCCATGGCGTAGGCGCGCTGGCGCTGCAGGAGCTCCTGTGCGGCGTGCTCATGGCGCTCCCGCGCGGCGCGGTGGTCATGGGTGACCTCGTAGTCGTCCCGGCCTCCGGCGGCGGCGGATGTGGAGGCGGGGGCGCGGTGTTGGATGGGGATGGGGGCGATGGGTTGGTGAACGGGGAGGGGAGCCATGAGAGGGGTGATGGCAGGGTTTAGTGGCCTGGGGTTCTCCATGGACACTACGCGGGGTTTGGGAACTGGGACTAGGGTTTGGAGCTGCGTGTGCGAGGCGGTGATGGTGGCGAGCGGCGACACAGACGGAGGGAGGGGAACGAGGTCTCTTTGGCTTTTAACACCCCTTGCCAAGTCCGTTATGGGGCAGAACCGGAACCATCGGCACGGTTCCGATTCGAACAATGTTTAGAGAGGGAAGAAGAGAAACGCGCAGATTGGGTGTAGCGTACGCTAGTTTTGACATTATGGGTCCAGGTGGCTATCCTCCATTGGGCTGTGCGCTAGGCCTTCATCTTTCTAATTGGACCTCACCTAGATTCTAGAGTACTACGATTCTACAGATCAAGAAAAGACATGGTGTTCTTGCCCAACATGGTCACTAATGCTGTGAGCTTCTTGTCCGTGTGTCACTACAGGAAAAACACATGTTGCCTTGTATCATGCGGTAAGTCGAGTGCTAAAACACGGGTTCACGGCTTATTTCCATGTCAGCCTAGTATGTCCTAACGGACACACGACAAATAGTGAGTACTCGGCTTGCATCTATGTACGCCGTAGACCCAGTGTGCCGGCACTCAGCTTAATGACAGGACACGGCATACCTCAAGGTAAGCCGAAGGTGTAGCAAACGTAATTGCCACGTGGCCTGTGCGCTGCCCGCTAACGGCTCCGTGACGGTGCTGGATGTAAGCCGAGTACCCGTTATAACTGACTAGGAAAATTACCCGTGCGTTGCAACGGGATGCACTATTAGAACATAAATGCCATGAAAACTGACAAGGAAGAAAACATGACATGATTAGGTATATATATTTACTTCGTCACCGTGTCGTGGCTGACACCCTACATGCCCTGCATCATTTTCATCGACAATTGCATCGCATTCATAATTGCTTAAGATCTTGCTTGGGATCGGCCTAGACCCGTCGTGAATCCCGTCAGTCCACTTTCACCATGATGGCCCCAGACAACAGCCGGCGGTCATGACCAGTACCTTCAACATCGTTTTCCTTGCATTATTGGTGACCTTAATGCGGGTGAGTATGATATCCGTGAGTTGAGGTGATAATGAATCCCATACCATTGCATGGTAAATAAATTGGTGTTAGACCCATCCTTATCGAGGTAGAAGGTGAGGTTGTACCACTTGTATCAGATGTCTACCTCACCGAGACCGTTGTCGAGGTACAACAGTGTAACGGTCCAAAAATAGCCCTTCTTCCCCTGCCAAGTGCCGCCGTCGGCAATGCTATTTATGCAGCGGAAGCTATGGGGTGCGTTTGACAGTGCCCCATAAAATAATTCTTGGTGCCATTGGGATGGTGCTTCCTAGGTCATTGACGATGATAGTTTTTCATATTAGACATTGAAACCTCAAAGTTCGCTTTCCGTCTTGTGCTCCAGTGTAGCCTTCAGATAAAAAGTATGAACATTAGTCACAACCACGAGCACGTCTTTTAGGAGCTCCTAGGAAGAAGAGATAGCACCACTCTTGATGTCTAAATGGAAGATTCGGAAGTCCATATGTCGACGGATCGTCTTCTTGTATCTTGGTTTCTTTCACCGTTAGATGAAAATAATTGGACATAACATATTAAAATTAGAGGTACATGTGCTATTATGTTCCTTTCTAAAATCGATTTATTGTACAGATAATTTGAGCCACTTAAAAGTTCTTGTCAAAGAATATAAATTACTGTTTGCGTATAAAATTACTAATTAACCGTAAGTGTAAATCATGCAAACAAAAAGGAAATTCATTATGCACACAAAGATCTAGCTTCCTTGATCCTCTATAACAAATAGTGCACAACTTCAATAAAAAAATCTGAAAAAAGTAGACTATAATTTTAACCGCCCACAGAAGCAATCGTTATACAAGACTGATTAAATACCTGATGTCAATCTGGTGTTGCAACATCTTACACTCATCTACTCACCTTGAGTGGATATACTATTCACAAGATGTCAACATCTTACACTCACCTACATACCGACCAGGCTGGATTTTTCAGTTCCTTCTTTTTTTTTTTAACTGGGTTTTCAGCTCTCCTTCATGCAGCTCGCAGAAGGACATGGCGTAGATTTATTTTCACAATCCCTGCTACTACCAAAAGCCATCAGAATAATCCATAACCCTTTTATCTCCCAGTCTCGTTTTCTTTTTCTAATGGAGCTCCCTCCTTCCTCATAGATGCATCATTCCTTCCCTGTCGAGCTCCCTTTATTGAAATACAGGTTGTACACACGTCCTGTTGTAATGTACAGTCCTAGTCATGCACCTGCTAGTGCCTCTGCATGCCCCTCTTTCTCTTCCCTAACCATGTATATCTACCATCTCTTATGGAATGTAATCAGTGTGGGCAATCAATAGTTCAACTCCCATCTTCCTCACCCATCAAGTACCCTCCCATACAGGCATATAGCCAGCGGCGAAGCAAGCCTGGGTCGCACCACAGATGCCGTGCAGGAGATTGACCAGGAGAATTAAAACGTCGGTGCGTACCCTTCCAGCCGGTGCCCAAGTAGGCATTGGCCGTACCGCAGGTGCCGTGAAGGACCTTGGCCAGGAGGAGAAGGACGTCCGTGCCGGTCGCCTTGCAGCCAGCTCCCAGGATGCCCGTGTCTCAGCCGGTGTGCCGTGGTCTCCGAAGCCATCAATGCTGCAGCGTTGTACAAGTGCGGGCAGGCACGAGCGCTGATGGAGCCGAGCGCGGCTGTGTGGAGCGTGGGGACGTGCGGCGGTGGTGGGGCTCCAGCCGTTGGAGCCTGATGGGGAATTTGTGGATGGCAACGCTGCTCCAGCTGTAGGAGGCGGCAGCGGAGAGAACTACAACGCAGAGCTTGCATACGGCTGCGTCCTACTTGGTGTAGCTCTAAGGGCATCTCCATTGGCACCGGTGACGCATATAAATCGCTTCGAGGCGGTGATACACTCGGCGTGACGGTTTCAAATGTCGCTTTAGATTAAAAATTGGCCCACTTTGCAGCCCAATTTCGGTGAATAAACGGCCCATAAGGGCGAGAATAGGCCCATATTCGGCGTGGTTTCGCCATGTCTCGGCGTTCAATTATCAACACAATTATTCCTTATCACATATTTCATCACAGAAAAATCAAATACTTCAACAAAATACTACAACAACAAATAGTTCAATACAAATTATATAGTTCAACAAATAAAAAACTCGTATTTCATCACGCGGCGTCCCCCTTGAGCCTCCATAGGTGCTCAATCAGATCTTTCTGCAGTTGATGATGCACCTGTGGGTCTCGGATCTCCTGACGCATACTAAGATAGGCAGTCCAAGTTGCCTTGAACTTATAGTCGAAAGCTAAATCAAACCCTGAACTTTTAATCCCTGAAATCAGCATACCGAACTCTGTGATCCCGGTCTATTTTGAACCTTAGCATGTTTTCAATGGGATTGTTGGCAGGTCTGGGCTGCAGCCCGACGCGAGTGGGCCGGCCCACGAGGCGAAGCGTGTTTTTCTTTTTCATAAAAGGCGATTTAAAAATTTTAACCCCGAAAAATGAGACTCGAGGAAATCGAACTTGGGTGCTGGTGCTTCAAAACCCTCCCGCTAGCCAACCTAACCGCCGACAATTAGTTGAAAACGAGAAGCATGAAACTATTTAATCACATACCACAACATGCTTTTTTTCAAAAAGTGTTTACACTTTAAAAATGTTCAGGTTTAAAAAATAATCATTTCAAAATTTCTTTGTGTTTGAAAAAAAGTTCATTCCAATTTTTTTGACAATTTTCAAGAAAAAGTTTCAAAAGAAAATTAAAAAATGTTTTGAAACGTACACATTTTTATATAAAAATGGGAACAAATTTTAAAACCTCAAAAAAAATCAAAGTGCGAGCACATTCTATTTTGCTAAAAATGGGAACAGATTTCAAATATTTGTTCAGGTTTCAAACTTGTGCACAATTTAAAATTTTGTTCAGCTTTAAAAAAAAGCCAGTTTTTTTCAAAAAATTCTTGCACTTTCAATTTTTTTGGTGATTTAAAAAGGGTTCATGTTTTCAAAATATGTTTGTGTTTTTCTAAAGATCGCAATTCCAAAAATTCAAGAAAATGTTCGGATTTCAATTTTGTTTTGACAATTTTCAATAAAATGTTTCATAAAATTTCTGAGATGTTTTCAAATGTCGAGACGCTGTTATATGTTAAGCGGAGTCGCTCTTCTCTATCACATAAATAGCTTTCAGTGGGAGTGGCGAGCAATACGAGTATTTCCCCGCCAGGTCGTAAGTTCGACTCATTGTACCATCACTTTTTTAGACATTTTGTAAGTCGCACATAACGGAGAAAAGGCCCAGTGGCCTTCTGTCACAGCCTAATCCATGTCAGATCCATGCTAACGGAGAAAAGGCCCAGTGGCCTTCTGTCACAGCCAAATCCCTGTCATGTCCATGCTTCGCGCCGGAGCCCCCAACGGCTCCCCAGCGCGCCGGGTTCGGCCTGTGACCAACGGGGTGCGAGGCGAGTCGGGGGAAGAAAACCTTGACTTTTCCCCGGTCGGTGTGGGCCAGGCGTGCTTTTCCTAGCGCGGAGCTAACGGCTCGGTAGTGGTTGACTGTGACCACGGGCGGAAAAAAGGTCCGAACCGGCGATTTTCGACGTCTGAGGCCTGTTGGACCGTTTTTCGGCCGGCCGAAAAAAGTAACTGGGAGGCCTGTTGAAGCGCGGTGAAGATGCCCTAACTACGAATTCCGACGAGCTTAGAAAGGCAAGATTCCGGCAAGGTCGGAAGAATGGCGAGACAAGAATGTTGTGCACGGGTGGAACGACGAGATTGGAGCAACGTTGAGGACGGGCAGCAAGGGTTTTGATCGAGGGAGTCGAGGCATCTTTACATATGCCTACATCGGCGTGTGGAACATGAAAAGGAGTCCCTGGCGGACGCTCCATGGGTGTGTGCTTGAGTTGGAATAGGACTTTGTGTCGGGGTGGAAAACGGCCGCGAGCAGCAGCGATGATACAGATGAAGGAGATGATCAAAGTAGGGATCAACGAAAGAGGAGATCCAGTAGACCCTGTTGTGGACCATGCTCGTGCAGGAGACGCGGAGCGACCAAGCGAGAGGACAAATATTTTCCTTTTTCTAGATTTTAAGAATAGCGAGAGGAGAGATTATTTTTTGAGGAAAAGAGGAGAGAGACGTGAGCCACACGATAAACGGATATTGTTTCCAGGCCCATGAGTCTTTTTTTCTTTAGGGAAGGCCATCATGGCTAGCTTTATTAACTTAGATAGGAATTACATCATCCACGAGGGTTGAGACAAGACAGCCTGGTGGCTCGTCTGTCCAATAACTACATAGTTTATTACAATAACTGAAATTAGCTAGCACATGCGCCGCTTTATTTGAATCGCGATAACAATGCTTGAATTTGACCTTCCCTATCAAAGTTGAGACATCCACACACTCAGCAAAGATTGCAACAGCTTCATCCCACCATCTTGTATGACCCGCACAAGATTCAATTACGATCAAAGAATCTGACTCCGCCTCCACACGCGGGAAGCCAAGTGAGTTCGCTAAGTTCAGACCGTCCCGCATTGCCAGCGCCTCGGCCATCACTGCACTTGAGGTATTGGGGATATAAGTACACCGAGCAGCTAGGAAGGATCCATTCACATCCCTGATCACAGCTGCGGTAGCACCCGCTCTTTCTGCCATATAAAAAGCTGCATCAACATTTAATTTTACAAACCTGGGCTCTGGCTTCGTCCATGCATCTTGCACAGGTGCAATTTTATTTGCATTCGCTTGCTGAAAGTTATTAGCTATGGAAAGGATTGATATCGGCCATTTAAAAGAGGGTGGGGGCGATCCATTATGAGTTCACTACTACAAAAAGGGCTATAGATGGAATGGCTACTAATGGCACCTGTGATGTGGTGCGCCATTAGTATATTCTAATGGCGCACCATGTCTCGGTGCGCCATTAGTAATATATTACTAATGGCGCACCTGGTGTGGTGCGCCATTAGTAGTTTGGGAAAAAAACATAAGAAAATTTTTTGTTACTAATGATGCACCTTGGGGTGGTGCGCCATTACTAGTTTTAACTAGTAATGGCGCACTGTTCAATGGTGAGCCATTACTAAGTTTTTTTAAAAAAAATCAAAAAAAAATATAAATTTTTTTAAATTTTTTTTTCAAAAATACTAATGGCGCATCAGAGCGGTGCGCCATTAGTAATTGAACAACTACTAATGGCGCACCACCCACGGTGCGCCATTAGTAACTTGGCCACCTTCCACCTTCCACGATGCGTGCGTCGGTGGAAGGTGGCCAAGTTACTAATGGCGCACCGTGGGAGTGCGCCATTAGTAGTTCAACTACTAATGGCGCACCACTCACGGTGCGCCATTAGTAACTTGGCCACCTTCCACCGAATGCACCCCCTCCTGTGGATCGCCTTTTCAGTTTTAAAAAAATAAAAGAAAATGATGAAAATGTCAAAAAAAATAAAAGAAAATAAGTTTCCTATGTGATATGTGGTCTAGTTGTTGGGAAAATTTGCAAATATGAATTTCGACTTCATTTGCAAAATCTCTCGAGAATTTGTTAAAATGGGCATAACTTTTGCATACTAACTCGGATGAAAAAGTTTTTTATATGAAAAATCATCTACTCAAAAAGTTACATCCAAATTTAACTGGGGGAAGCCCGTTAAACATTTTCAAAATCCCCAAAAACCTAACAGAAAAAAAGTTACGGGCCTTTCAAGATCTAGCGGCAAAAAAATTCAAAAAAAATTGGTTTTGAAAATTTTTTTTGATTTTTTTCAAAAATGATCGTAATATGATCGAGAAGTTTGAAATATTTTTCAAAATTTCATCATAGTCATTAACATGAACAAAGTCCTAGACATCAATAAGGTATAACAGGATTGATATGCTAGATATATCAACAAGTGCCTGTGAAGTGAGCTGTTGCTGGGGTTGGATAGAACTCTGAAGTTAAGTGTGCTTGGGCTGGAGTAGTGTGAGGATGGGTGACCTTTCAGGAAGTTTGATCACGGAGTGTGATTTGACCCGAGATTAAGCCATAGTGAACAGAGATTAAGAAAAAATTGAAAAAAAAATTAAAAACATTGAAAAAAAATTTAAATTTTTTTTTGAAAAAAATTAAAAAAAAATTTGAAAAAATTTAAAAAAAAATTTGAAAAAAAAAGTGCGCCATTAGTATACCAGATACTAATGGCGCGGTGCGCCATTAGTATCTGGTATACTAATGGCGCACCAGGTGGTGCGCCATTAGTAAAAATTACTAATGGCGTGCTATTAATGGCGCACCACAGATGCGCCATTAATAGCCATAATAGATGCGCCATTAGTAGGGGTTTTTCTAGTAGTGGTTATTTCCCGCCTAATCCACCAAAGATACCATCCACCAACCGCGATCAATTGCTTCACATCCAGGTTGGGTTTGAGCGGCACTTGTCTTGCCGGAGATAAAAGGATGTACTCCAGAATGACCGACCCGGAACGATGAGCCGTTTTCAGTTCATTGATATAATCCATTATACCTAGTCGAGCCCAAAGATCTGTAGTGTGAGAGCATTCAAACAGGAGATGTTTCACATCTTCAGCCGCTTGGTGGCATATAGGACAGACTCCATCTGAACCAACATGTCTATTAGTCATTATGGACTTTAATGGCAGGACTCCATGGAGCGCCCGCCAGCAAAAAATTTGAATCTTGCGTGGGATTTGAAGCTTCCATAGTGTACTCCATACAGTTGGAGTACAAGACCTTCCTGACTGCCCTAACCCAGTTGCATGTGCCCGGAAACTTGGGATGAGATGAGATTGAGACGATCTGGGCTAAAAAATAGACGTGGGCATAGATGTTGATATAGATCTATTTTTAAATCTGAGCCGTCAATCTTTCTGATTAATATAAAATCAACGGATATAAGCGGATGACGTATGAAAAACTATGAAAGTCTCCTCCCTTTAATATTAGGTAAAGATAATACACTTGGCTTACGGCGCACAATATATATATGTAGTGCAAGAAACGGTTGGAGTGGTGAGTTCGACATATATATTTAGTGCAAGAAACGGCGCACATTCTGTCTAGGCTAGTTTTTATCGCGGCCAAAGAGAGGCTCTTGGTCATCTGTCCGCCAGTGGAGTGCCGCGGGAGCGTCTTGCTCGTCATCCAGCGTGGGCGCTTCCTCGTCAGCCGCATGCAACTATTCATCTTGCACGTCCGGCCACACCACTATTCCGAGCTCGAACCCACAGTGTCGGAGCTATCTCGTAATCACAGGGAGGTTGAGGAGGAGGAGGACGCGGAAGAAGAGATGGCCTTCAAGGCAATGCAGGATGATTTGATCGTGGGAGAAGATCGAGGAGATGTTGCAGCACTTGGATCTGAACGATGATGAGCTGGATGATGTGATCGTGGGAGAAGCAGAGGTGAAGAAACTTGAGGCAGATGCAAGGTGGTTAGCGATTGGGAAGCTGAACACATCACGTCATGTCAGTTCGTCGGCCATGTTTGAAACCCTCAAATCAATCTGGGGGCCGGCGCATGTGCCAAAGTACATGGAAGCCGGTGACAACCTGTTTGTGTTTCAGATCTATTGCATGGGGGACTGGCAAAAGGTTGTCCATGGTGGCCCCTGGTTGTTCCGGGGCATGGCGTTGCTAGTTGAAGATTATGAAGGGAAGAAGGATCCAACTTCAGTCATCTTTGATGGTATGTATGTTTGGTCTCAGATTCACAACATCCCAGATATGTATCTTGATGTCGGCATAGTGGATCAACTAGCACGTCGTATTGGGCATGTTAAGGAAGTACAGCTAGCACCTTGTCTGTTCTATGAGGGGGACTAGAGATAAGGCTTAGAGTGCGTGTTCTTGTTGCCGAACCTCTGACCAGGGTTCCTCCACTTAATGTCACAGGTGAAGGTCGCTTGTTGCTCCCGATCAAGTTGAGAAGATTCCCTACTTTTCCAAAGTGTGTGGATTGACGGGTCAGAACCATGAGGAATGTGGAGATAGTGTTTGGACGATAAGGCGAAGCAATGGGGGGTTGGATGCTTGCAAAAAGAAAGGAGATAGCACCAGAGCCACAAGGCGGAGGCCGAGCATCGCGTGGTGGTCGTTTGGGAGGGCATGGGAGAGCTGGCAGGGCTGGCCGTGGAGACCCACCACCTCGCCAGAAGTCACCTCCCCGCAAGAGATCCTCACAGGACGCTGGACTTGATTCTACAGAGGAGGAGGAGGTTACTAGCCCAATCAAGTCAAATGAGCTAGGTCGGTCTGTACAGGAGCACGCCGAGTCTACAGCACGCAAAAATTTGAGCATCGCCTTCTCAGCTAGCGTCACTGGGGTTGCCAATGCCCAAGCCAAAGTGGTTCAGACAGGAGACATGACGGCCAGGGAGAACTTCAACTTGGCGCTACCTGCGCAAGTAAAAGATGGCAGCAACTCTTTGGGAAACCAGTTAAGTGACACGCCTCTGGTACCGCCGGCATACATTTCCGCTAGAGAGCTCAAGAAAGCAAAAAAGGCAGCTTCACCGACAAAAAATATCTAGATGGCATCATTGGCGGGCTCCGAGACGGAGCGCCGCCTGGACCACTGAAAATACTGAGCTGGAATTGTCACCGGGTTGGCGATCCCGCGGCTGTTCGTGAGCTCCGCGATGTCCTGGAGATTAGTTTGCCGTCAGTGTTATGTTTAGTGGAAACTCAGTTGCAAAAGAGTCGAGTCGAGGGTCTTTGTTTTTCTCTTGGTTTTGATTTTAGTTTTGAGTCGGTAGTTCTGGTCACAGAGGTGGCATTTGTGTTTTTTAGAAGAATTCTGTGGATGTAGCAATAAAAAATTATTTGCAATATCACGTGGATGCATAGGTGTCGAAACCTAGCAATGAGCAGTGGCACTTGTCATGTTTTTACGGTGAAGCCAATAGAAATCTCAGATACAAAACTTGAGATACAATGAAGTGTTTGCGAGGAGAAAGCACCCTCCCTCGAGAGGCGGCTGTTGACATCCACTAGTAAAAAAAAGGGCCTTGGTTGGGGCCTGGCCAACCCATTAGTCCCGGTTCAGTCACGAACCGGGACCCATGGGGCATACGTCCCGGTTCGTGCGGCCAGGAGGCCGGCCGGGGCCTCGTGGGCATTGGTCCCGGTTCGCCTGGACCCATTTGTCCCGGTTCTTGACATGAGCGAGGACCATTGGTCCCGATTCGTGCCAAGAACCGGGATAGAAGGGGGATCTTTAGTCCCGGTTCCAGCCACGAACCGGGACAAATGAGTTGCCTATATATACCCCCTCGCCACAGTAGAGCACTCCACAGTGCTCTGTTTTTTCTGGCCGGCGAGGGGAGGGCATTTGGGTGCTCTAGCTCACCTCCTATGCACATGAGGTGTTCGATGAAATGCCCGAGCCACACTAGTTAAGCTTTCTCCTCTTGAAGCTCGACCTCCGAACTCCATTTCCCCCAAGATTTGTCTAGGTTTAGCGGTCCGTCCCGTCCCGTCCCCGTCTTCACCGCCATCGATCGCCCGCGCCGATCTCGTTGCCGGCACCACCGTGGTGAGCCTCTTGTTCTTATCTTCTTTCTGAAAGAAAAAAAAATTCTTACTTCAAATAGATACTTGTCTAATTTTCTTACTTTTATTATTCCTTGTTATTATATAGTGCGATGGTTTTGGTATCCGCCCCCGTCGGTCCTCGTCCTGTCTATGATTCGGATATGGTATATATTATCTTTTTATAACTATTTGGTTCATTTATTGTTTATGACAATTATGCCGACCAACGTGACATAGATTTTATTTACCTAGGAGGTGGTTGAACCGGAAATTCCAACCGACCCTATTGTCGAGAGGTTAAATTTAGTTGAAGAAGAAAACAATTACTTGAAGGAAAACATTAAAAAAATTGAGGAGGAGAAAATGATATTGGAGTTGCATGTTGCGGATGTCATCGATGATCACAATATCAAGATGGATGCAATGCGGTTGAAGATTAGAAAGATTAGAAAATGTGCCATTCATACCGAGGCTTGGTATAATTATGTCGTTGGATCAATTGTTACTTGGTTGTGATTATGATCGCATTTGTTGTTGCATTGAAAGGTTTTACATAGTTTCAATGTATGGTTTAACTAGATGCTCTGGAGAGCTATATGTTGTTCAATTTGAACTATGTATGTACTTTGGTTTTAATGTGATGATGAACTACTATTAATTTGGTCACTTATCTATCCATGTGAATCTGTAATGGTTTTTGACATACATAATTATATATAATGCACACAGATGAACCAGCAATAGATGTAGGGTGACAGACACACCTCCGAGTACATTAAGGGCTTGCATAATTTTCTCGAAGTGGTTGAGGCAAACAAGCATAATGGTTTTATGTGTTGTCCATGCCCTAACCCTCTCAACTTTTTAGCACATGCTATGTGGGTGAAATGATGATACCATGCCAACTTTCAACCTTTTCAGAGTTCGTTTGAAATTCTTTTCAATTTCAGGGTCTTATAGCTCGAAAAAATCAGTAAATGCATGAAAAATAACAAATGAAGTCAGAAAGGGTTGAAAATTGATGATGTGGCTTTGAATGGTGCATTTTGAACACACAAAAAGTCTGGAGTTCAAATAAGTTCAAGAAAACGAAATCCCTTTATAACAGATGAGTTTCCGTATGAAACCCTGATACTTCGATAGAGATTGTCATTTTGTACACGAAGTGCATCCAGTTTTTCCTATAACCCTCACAAATTTTTAGTACATGCTATGTGGGTGAAATGATGATACCATGCCAAATTTCAACCTTTTCAGAGTTTATTTGAAATGCTTTTCAATTTCAGGGTCTTATAGCTAAAAACAAATAAGTAAATGCATGAAAAATAACAAATTAAGTCAGAAAGGGTTGAAAATTGATGATGTGGCTTTGAATGGTGTATTTTGAACACACAAAAAGTCTGGAGTTCAAATAAGTTCAAAAGAATGAAATCCCTTTGTAAAAGACGAGTTTCCGTATGAAACCCTGATACTTCGAAAGAGATTGTCCATTTTGTACACGAACTGCATCCAGTTTTTCCTATAACCCTCTCAACTTTTTAGCACATGCTATGTGGGTGAAATGATGATACCATACCAACTTTCAACCTTTTCAGAGTTCATTTGAAATGCTTTTCAATTTCAGGGTCTTATTGCTAAAAAAATCAGTAAATGGATGAAAAATAACAAATGAAGTCAGAAAGGGTTAAAAATTGATGATGTGGCTTTGAATGGTGCATTTTGAACACACAAAAAGTCTGGAGTTCAAATAAGTTCAAAAAAAAAGAAATCCCTTTGTAACAGATGAGTTTCTGTATGAAACCCTGATACTTCGAAAGAGATTGTCCATTTTGTACACGAAGTGCATCCAGTTTTTCCTATAACCCTCTCAACTTTTTAGTACATGCTATGTGGGTGAAATGATGATACCATGCCAACTTTCAACCTTTTCAGAGTTCATTTGAAATGCTTTTCAATTCAGGGTTTTATAGCTCAAAGAATGAACTAATATAAAAAATGAACTAATAGCAAAAAAATGAACTGATAGCTAAAAGAATGAACTAAAAATAATCAATTAAAATATTCTGTTATGATCAACTCAAACAAAACTATAATATTCATTAATAGCAAAAAGAAAATCAACTAAAAAACTTTTAAAACTCTAATAGCAAAAGGAATCAATTAAAAAGCTTTTATAAACCTCTACTATTTTTAAAATAAAATTATATAAAATTTAAGCAACTAAAATTATTAAAGTATTTTCTGTTCAAAACATGAAAAGCAGAAAGGATTATCATAAAGAATTTTTTGTTAGAAACTTTAGTAGCAAAAAGAATTTTCATAAAGTATATTTTTGATAAAAACTAAAATAAAAAAATCTATTTTTGAATATAATGATAAAACGCAGTAATATTAAATAGCAGGAAAAAGAATCACTCAAAATATATTTTTATAGTGAAGTTATTCACAAACTAGTGATTCACACAAATTTCAAACAATTAAAATTTAAACTATTCAAATTTGGAAACTAATGGAGTAACAGAAAGTTTAGAATTATTCTGACGTAAAAGCAAAAACAATAAAAAAATAAAGGAAAAATCAAAAGAAAATAAATAATTCAAAAAACAAAAACAATACTGGAAAAAAAATGCCGCCTAATGGGCCACACGACCTGCATACGACTAGAAACCCATCTATACATGGGCCAGGATGCAGGCCCGCAGGCCCAATAGGCCAGTGACAAGGGTAGGCAAGTGCATATTAGAGAGGAGCTCAGCACCTAAGCCGCAACGCAGCTTATAAACAGGTGCCGAGCTCTCTCAGCTAGCGAGTGGGACTAAACTTCCCACCGCATCGTGCCAGCACAAGGCTTTTGGTCCCGGTTGGTGGCACCAAACGGAACCAATGCCCCCCTTTGGTCCGGTTGGTGGCACCAACCTGAACAAATGCCCCCCCCCTTAGTCCCGGTTGGTGCCACCAGCCGGGACCAAAGGTCCCTGTTTCCCGCCCTTTGGGCTGCTGAAAAGAGATCTTTGGTCCCGGTTGGTGGCACCAACCGAGACTAAAGGGGGCTTTGGTCCCGGTTGGTGCTACCAACCGGGACCAAAGGTTTGGCTATATAAGCCAACACTTAGGAAAATTTCACTTCTCATCTCGCAGTTGCCGCCCCGACGACGCTGACGACATCGACGCCGCCAGGCTGCCCCGACGCCGCCCGCCGCCCCCGCCGTCACCGTCTTCGCCCGTGCCCGTCGTCATCGCCGCCATCGCCCGCCTCGCCGCTCACCGCCCTGCCCGGACGCACGCCGCCTGCCCTGCCCCCGACAGCGCTGTCGCCCAGCCCACCCCATCGTCGCCATCGCCATCGCCCGCCTTAAATCGCCCGTCGGCCCCTACAGCGACGCCCCTGCGTCGCCGTCCTCGCTGCCGACCCCGGCCGCGCCCCTCCTCACCTTGGTCCGGCCGGCGCCCTCCCTGTCCTTTTTTTCATATATATGATGATATATATGCTTGTTTTTTTTCACATATATGCTTGTTTTTTTCATATATATGATGATATATATGCTTGTTATCATAATTGTTTTTGTTCATATATATGATGATTTTTTATAGAATATGATGTTTTTTTGTTCATAGATGGTCATATATATGTTGTAGGCATGGATGTGGATGAAATATGATGTTTTTTTGTTCATAGAATATGATGTTTTTTTATTCATAGATTTTTTTTGTTCATGAGAGAGGCGGGGACGTCGAGGAAGTTGTACTGTTTAGGGTTAGGGTCATCGAGGAAGAAGGATAACAAGGAAAAATAAGAAAAGAGGAAGAAGGAAGAAGGAGAAGAAGAGGAGAAAAAAATAAAAAGAGGAAGTAGACGAAAAAAGGAGAATAAGAAGGAATAGAGGAGAAAAAAAAAAGAAATTTCCTCTATTTTTTCTTCTTCTCCTCTATTCCTTCTTCTTCTCCTCTTTTTTTCTTCTATTTTTTCTTCTTCTTCTTCTCCTCTTTTTTTTCTTCCTTTCCTCTTTTTTAGATGTATTTTTTGTATGTATGTATGTAAGAAGGAATAGATGTATTTTCTCAGAATTTTCTATCCTGCATAGACCGATTTTAGATCACGGGAGCACCCCCCCTCCCCAATCGGTTCAAAAGTTGCTATGTGATATTAAGAAGGAAGAAGAAGAAAAAGAAGGAGAGGAAAAAGGAAAATAAGAAGAGGAAGAAAGGAGAAGAAGAGGAGAGGAAGAAGAGGAGAAATAAATAAGAAGAGAAAAAAGAAGAAAAAGAAGAGGAGAAGAAGAAAGGAATAGAGGAGAAGAAGAAAAATAGAAAATATTCTATTTTTCTTCTTCTCCTCTATTCCTTTCTTCTTCTCCTCTTTTTTCTTTCTTTTTTTTTTCTTATTTTTTCTTCGATCTTCTCCTCTATTCCTTTCTTCTTCTCCTCTTTTCTTCTTCTTTGTCTTCTTATTTTCTATCGGGTATGTCATTGTCAATATACCCCTCCCCAATAACTTCAACATGAGGGGGGGGGGGGGTTCGATATACCCCCTCCGTGATAACTTCGACATGAGGGGGGGGGGGGGAGGGGGTCGACGAGGGTTCGAGGGGGCAAGGGTCGGGAACTAGCTAGGGTAGAGGGTCGAGGGTTGCCGAGGGTTCGATGGTCGAGGGTTCAAGGGTCGTCGAGGGGCCGAGGGTCGAGGGGTCGAGGGTCGAGGGTTCGAGGGTCGTCGAGGGGCCGATGGGTCGAGAGGTTGCCTAGCTAGTGTCAAAGTATTGAAGAAATCCATGGCTCTTGCATATGAACCCTTGAAGCGTTGCCGAGGACACCCAAATTTACCAAGTTAAAAGAGCGTTGTCGTCGAGGCCACCCCGAACCCTTGAAGCATTGCCGAGGCCACCCAAAACCCGGGAGAAGCGTCGAGGCCAATAATATGATTCCTTTGTTGTGATTAGGTAGCTAGGTCTACGTTTGCCACTAATATATCCACCTGCTTCATGTTTGTATAATAATTGCCATGTTGTAATATTTGTAGAAACAATGGGGCACGGACGAGACGAGGCAGCAGAAGAGGTGTTGGGGGACATAATCTTAGCCGGAGGTGATGTCTTGTCGTATCTTAATGACAATGATGGTCTGGAAGGACAGGATGAAGAAGCAGGCTACAGTGATCGAACAATGGAGGAGGAAAGACATGATAATTATGGCTCCCGTGACCCAATGCCGGTGCAAGAAGGAGACCGTGATGACGGCTCCGGTGACCAAACAGAGTCCAGCCAGGTATATATATTAGTTAAGCCTGCGCTGACTAGCTAATTGATGCATTCATTGTTTTGGTATGTACACATATTAATGAACTCTCGTCTTTCTTCTTTTTTCTAGCCCTCCGGATCAAGCACAACTTCGGTAAAGAGACGAGGCCCGAAGAAAAAGTTGCGCTCGGATGAAAGGTTTGAGATCACAGCAATCGCGCGTGATGGCCAACCGATTGAACCCATCCGGACAAAGGAAGCATTTGCTGCTCAGTGCGGGGTTCTTGTTAGGGACAAGATCCCGATCAGCATCCACCAATGGTGTAAGCCGACTAAGAAGGAAGACGCTGAGGTGTCTTATGTTGACGATATGCAGAAAGACGATCTTTGGAACACGCTGAAGGCAAATTTCACCCTACCGTCAGAGGAGGATCCGGAGAAGCCAGTTAAAGAGCAATTGATCAAGTCTCATGCTCTTAAGAATATGGCAGAACTATTCAGGAGGTGGAAGAATGAGCCAAAAACATCGTTCGTCGACAAAGAAGAGACACCAGAATTCACCAGACGGTATGAGAAGATCAGAGATCACTGGCCCGCATTTGTGGCCCACAAGACATCAGACAAGAGTAAGAAGATGTGAGCGACAAACAAGAAAAATACTGCGAAGAAGAAGCTTCACCATCGCACGGGATCAGGTGGCTACCTCAAAGCCCGGCCGTTGTGGGCCAAGGCTGAGAATGACCTGGTTGATAAAGGGGTCGAACCAGAGACATTGAACTGGCCAGACTGTTGCCGGACTTGGTTCTCCGGGGTTGGCGGAACCTTGGACCCTGTATCAGGGAAGTGCGTTTGGACGAACGAGCAACTGCGAATACCCGTCATGAAGCTTCAATAGTACACTACTAGGAAAATGCTTATAGGTAGACATTTAGCAGTAGCGTTGGTTAGATACCCCTCGCTACTGCTATTTAGTAGTAGCGCCGGCCAGCACCAGCGCTGCAAGTGCACGTTAGCAATAGCGCTGGATTTCACGGCCAGCGCTACTACTAATGGGCCACGCTCTCGGCCCCCCGTTGCAGCTTTAGCTATAGCACTGGGCCTCCTCCCCCGCGCTGCCGCTAAGCCCACCTCTGCTTCCTCCCGCGCCGGCCCGCGCACCACCCTTCTCCCCTCACTCACACTCACACGCTCACACCAGATCGAATCCCTCAGTCATCCCCCGATCCGGCCGCCGCCCCGCGTCCTACTCCGGCCGCCCTCCCATGACCCTCCTCCCTGCCGGCCGTCCCCAAACTGCCCTCCTCCTGCCGGCCGCCCCCCAAACCGGCCCTCCTCCCTTGGCCGCCCGTCAAGCCATCCTCCCAGCGTGCGCCCCAGCGCCGGCCCTCCTCCCCCGAGAGGTACTCCTCCCTCCTTCCTCCTCCTCCCTCCCTCCCTAATTATAGTTATTAGAGAGTAGTTAATTATTTTGAATCCTAGTTGAAAAAATGTAGGTTCTTAGAATAATGTAGGTGTTTTAGTTGAATTTTTAGGTGTTTTACTTAAATTTGCAGGTGTTTTAGTTAAAAATGTAGGTTCTTAGAATAATGTAGGTGTTCTTAGAATAATGTTGAATTTGTTTTAAGTGTATTTAAAAGAGTTTTAGGTGTTTTAGTTGTTTTAGGTGTAGTTAACAGAATTTTAGGTGGTTTAGTTGTTTTAGGTGTGGTTAACAGAATTTTAGGTGTTTTAGTTGTTTTAGGTGTAGTTAACAGAATTCTAGGTATTTTTTTAGTTAAAGCAATTGTTGTTATTTGTTTTTTTAAAGCAATTTTTCCTTTTATATGCAAATTTGCAGTAGACATGTCAAATTTTGAACATGTCACATTTTGGACATGTCATATTTTTCCGAGTGGCCTATGTTTTGCCAGAAATGTCGATTCGTTTATGTTCTGGCAAATTTCAGGCTTCGATTAGTCTATTTTTAGCAAAGGTCATGCCAAATTTTGCTAAGTGTTTATTAATTTTGTTTTCATAATTAAGCATTTTGTTCTCGGCGTCGTGATGCCTATCCTGCATCCTCGTAAATGCCGACTCGAGGAGCACTCTGGTTGAGCCGAGGGGCCATGTCACGGGACTGGGCTCTGCCCGATCTGCATCTTGGGTTGTGCCACCTTACGGTGAGCGCAACTTAGTGAGGAAACCAGCCGTCGTCGACCGGAGCTTCTTTGGTGGCGGTCGCGTGGGCTGCATCGGTGGAGAGGCTTGAGTCCCAGCGGGTGGTACAACACCGTGTCACGGAGGATAACGCGACGTCCAGCGCTACTTGGTTGTGTTGGCGAACGGCGGTTCTCCAATACAGCAGATTCTTTGGGGATCTCACCGGAGCTATGATTCGGTGATGGTTCCTTCTCTTTGGGTGTCCACCGCGGCCCACTGAACCTAGAGGAGTTATTATTCGAGATGTATTAGTGATATTATAGGATGATCTTTGCTACAAACTACTATATATGTATTCGATGATGGATTATTAATTACCTATTAGTTATTTGCTTATTGAATGCAAAAGATGAGCGCGATTTGTGCTACAAACTACTATATATGTATTCATGATGGATTATATGATGATCTTTGCGACAAACTACTACATATGTATTCGATGATGGATTATTAATTACCTATTAGGAAATGTCCGATGACGAAAGGGAATTCGCTATGTGCGATTACTGCGAAGATGAGCGGTGATGCATGCGACATGCCTCACACAGTAGAAGGTCGGTAGCTTGACATCAAGCTCCAAGAGACCTTACGTAAGTGCATCTAGTGCCCTTAGTGATTTTGGTGTATTGAAGACTTATAGGTTAAGGGACTAATGTGTTTATGAGTGTACAGGTCTATAAGTCTATGAGGAGGTTGATATTTATAGAGAAAGTCGACCCTAAAAATGAAGTTCTTCGATTGAAGACTTTGATATTACGAAGACTTTACGAAGACTTTGAAAGTGAAGACATTGGTGTGACCTTGAAGACTTGGTATTCATTTGAGGAACATGAAGCGAGAAGACTTTTGTTTTCGTAGTTTCGCTTTCTCTTTCTTGAGTCATAGGAAACACCGCATCGTTAAAGCGGGTCGAGGAAATACTAAGGAAAAATTTCCATGTGATGCTCAACTCAAAATCCTACACCTACCAATCCCTTCGAGTGAAGCCTTTGGAAATCTCATACAGTTTAGTCAATTTCTTGATGTGAGACGTAGTTCTTCCGGTCCTTGAGGAATTTGTTCTGACCGAGGAGTTAGGAATTCGCCAGTCACGGATTGCCTACACAATGAGGAACATGATAGCCACGAGGAATTTGAGAGTCAAATTTCCGACCGTTCTTGTCTTCTTGGCATGACTGTCCCAAAATATCTTATCCACCTAACGGTCATATCATTGAAGGGCATTTATGTATTATCATGTCGGGCTGCTCCCTAGGCTATAAATAGCCGCCCCCTACAACCACTAGCTGGTTGGCTGCTCCAAGAGAACTTGACACTTGTCATTTGAGAGCAACCCATCCTCCGAGGACTTTGAGCGAAAATCATCTAGTGAGGAAAAACCCAAAAACCAAACCCCTATAAACCCAAAGTGATTGAGCATCACTGAAGAGATTGATCCTGCGTGGATCCGACGCTTGTTACCTTTGAAGACTGTGCTTCTTCCAGACGGTTAGCCGTCGTGGTCTAGAGCATCCAAGAGGAATTGTGGATCGCCAAGTGACTGAAGTCTGTGAAGGTTTGGAAGTCGCTTTGAAGACTTACCACAGTGATTGGATGAGGTCTGTGTGACCTTAGTTCAAGGAGAATACGGTGAGGACTTGGTGTCTGAGCTACGTGCTTTCGCCGATTGGGTGTCCGGACTGTGTCCTCGAGTTTAAATACTCGGCCGCTCCAACCAGACGCATAACCGAGACAGCAGCTTGAACTGGTCTACCAAATCATTGTCTTCACCAACCTAATCGGTTCTATTTCCTCATAAGCGTGTGTTGAGTGTTCATTCATATCTGTGTTTGAAGACTTTGACTGAAGACTTTCTCTATTTCCTCAGTTCAATTTCTTCAGTCTGTCTGTCTTCATATTGTGTTATCCTGTGTTTACGCTTTCTGTACTCTTTGATTGTCTTCATCTCATCATGATGACCATGCCCTCATTCTCTTATGCTAACTTCGGAGTACTTATTCCGCTGCAAGTAGTTCTTCACTTAGGAATTTCCTCATTGAAGAATTCATAAAAATCGCCTATTCACCCCCCTCTAGTCCATATAACGCACTTTCAATTGGTATCAGAGCAAGGTACTCCCTTGTTCTGTGTGATTTTGGTTTAACCACCTGGAGTTTTAGTTATGTCAACCGTAGGTATGATCAAGGTCTCACCGGGTGTCCTACCTTTGATGGGACGGACTACCTCTTTGGAAAAACAAGATGCGAATGCATCTTGAGGCAATTGACAACGATCTACGGTATGTTGTGGAAAATGGTGTTCCCTCTGTCTCACCCTCCTTTGAAACGCTGCCGATGTGAAGAGATTCAAGCAACTCGATTCTCAAGCGAAGAATATCATATGTGGCCATCCGAGCAAAGGGCGGTATGGAAGAGTGAGTGCTTTGGAAACTGCTAAGCTCATCTGGGACAGGCTGTCCAAAGTAAATGAAGGAATCTCAACTCAGCGTGACTCTTGAGTTGATGTTCTTCGAAATCTCTTCAACCGCTTCAAAAGACTCGACAATGAAAATGTTCAACAAACCTTTGATCGCCTCACTGACATCTCAAATGAGCTTCAAGCGCTTGGTGCCACTGACATCACCGACCATGAAGTGGTGAAGAAAATGTTGAGATCGCTTGATTCCTCATTTGATACTCTGGCACCGATGATACAAGAGCGTCTTGACTACAAGTCACTTGATCCGGTGATATCCTCGAGAGGCTAAATACTCATGAGTTCGACTTCTTTGAAAGAGAGATCTCTATGGTTCTAGCTATGGAAAATCACGTGCCACGAAGGCCAAGGGCGTCTGAATCTGATTGTGAAGACTCTAGTAGTAGCCTTGGAGATCCTGAAGAATTGAGCCAGGAGCTAGCACTGCTCGTGAAGAAATTCCAGAATTTCTCAAGATGTGGTCGCTTTGGAAAATCCTCAAGGAGCAGTGATTCCTCATCCAGTGACTATTAGAGAAGACTATGCCACAAATGCAAGAAACCTGGTCACTACATTCAAGATTGTCCTCAGTGGGAAAAGGAATTAAAGAAGAAGAAATACAAGGATTACAGTTTTGATGACGCTAAGAAGAAGAAGAAATCGTCAAAATCTTCATCATCAAAATCCTCAAAGTCTTCATCTCAAAAGAAGAGCAGCTCCAAGAAGGCTCGGACATTCATTGGCAAGGAAATGGACTCTGAAGCTGAATCTGAGGAACATGAGGAAGAGGAGGCATCAGAAGAGTCCGAGTCTGGTGTGGCGAGTCTGGCTCTCGCTACTGCATTCGTCAGCAAGTCCATCTTCAACTCTGAAGAAATTGACCTCACCAACAACACTGATGAAGATAGTGATGACTACGCTCCCACCTATTGCTTCATGGCAAAGGGTGCAAAGGTACTCAAATATACCTCCTCTGAATCTAGTGAAAACGAATCTGATGAAGATCTCAAGCCCAGCTACTCTAAACTTGCTAAGATTGCTGTAAGACAACAAAGGGCTTTTGAAAAGGTTCAAAACATGCTAGATAAAAGTGATGATATGTTGGGTGAAGAAATGGATCGCACTAAGGCCCCGATCGAAAATCTTGAGAGACTTCAGTCTAGGTTTGACAACCTTCAAGGTCATCATAACACTCTCTTGTCTGATCATGAGAAACTTTCTTATGAATTTCTTCAAAGAAAGCAAGATCTTGAGAAGCTAAAAGTGAGTTATGCAGATCTTCAAAAGGAGCGCGATTCATTGCTAGCTCAACAAATCAGCGCTTCTCAGGAAGAATTTGTTCCTCCATGCTTAAAGTGCATTGAACGTGAATCTGCTAATTCTTCACCTGAATGTTCAAATGCTTCAACTGTTACAAATTCTTCACCTACCTCTGCTATCATTAATTCCTCATCTGAGGACATTGCTAGTATCACTGACGATGCAGGGCTGAAGGAATTGTACATGACAAGCATGTACAAAAGCCTCAAAGGGTATCAGACTCTTTGTGATGTGCTTAAAAAGCAAATCCTCAACAGGAACCCTAGGAAAGAGGGTATTGCCTTTGAGAGGAAACTCAATGCTGATGGAACATATTGGAAGCTTTGAGCAGTACACCAAAACCTCATGGGTTGGTGCAAAGGGACCTCAGTTGATCCATCTAACTCATCTGCTTTACATGTGAATCTCCTCATTCTTCTGATGAGTCATTTGACTCCAACTATAAACTGTTCAAAAATCAGAATGGTGAAGTATTTGCTAGATATGTTGGCACTAACTGCAGGAACGGTTCTTCTATGAAGAAAATCTGGGTTCCCAAGAATTGCCTTGAAAGTCTTCAGGTGAATGTCCTCATGAAACCACCTGTGAAGAATAGGAACCCCAGATCAAACTCTTCATATGGACCAAATTCTTCATATGGATCCAAGTCCTCATACGGACCAAAGTCCTCACGTGGATAAAATTCCTCAAAAGGATCAAAGTCCTCATATGATTATCATCGTGCTAACAACTTTGTTTCGTAGGGTAGAGCTAAGAGCTATGAATATGTGCATTATTCTTCAATCCAATATGTTCATAAGTCCTCGAAAAATTTCTCTGCTTATTCATATGCTTACCCTAACCCCTCTTATGTGATACGAAATGGATTGGCCTCTATGCCACCATTCTCATATGGAGCTCATAGAGTGATGAACTCTTTGCCACCCCTTCAGATGTGGGTGGTGAAGAAAAAGAACTAATCTCTTCTGCAGGGTCAGGTCTCGGGCGTGCTTAAACGTCTGAAGAATTTCTTTGGGGACTGACAAAATTGCATGAGCTAATCATGAAGAAATGAACTTTAATTTCACACGTCCTCATCTTGCTTATACATTATACGCTTGATGAAATTAACTGAGGAAATTGATATCATATTCTTGATGATGAAGTATATGAGATCGTAAGTTGCACTAATTCATCTGCAGGATGATCAACCCAAAGCCAATGAGTGGGTCCTCGATAGTGGATGTACAAATCACATGACTGGTGACAAGAATCTATTGATGTATGCTCCCTTATCACCGTCACATCTGAAGCATATCTTCTTTGCTGACAAAGGTGTAAGTGCATCTAGTGCCACCCCTAGTTGGTTTTGGAGTATTGACGACAAATGTGGTTGAGGGACTAATGCGTTTGTGAGAATTGCAGGATAACGCAGGTGGTGTCCCCCCATTGATTCGGTTTACCTACGGAGATGACCCTAAAAATGTATGAAGACATTGGCGACAATGATGGTATGTGAAGATATTCACATTGAAGACTATGACATGAGAAGACATTGAGTGAAGACTATGGAGCCTTGAAGGCGTGTCGTTTCGTTGTTTCCTTTTCTCCTTTGTTGAGTCATAGGAACCACCGTACTGTTAAGCGGGGTCCAAGTGATCATAGTCAGAATGACTGAAGAGATGCTCAACCCAAATCCTATGTCTTCGAGCGAAGACAATGAGAGCAAAACTTATCCAGCTGGATGAGTCGACTTTGCTTGGAGCCCAAGTAAAGTTGCCATGTGTGTTTGAAATCGACCGTTGGAACACGTGTCGGTTCCTTAGTGACCAGGGTCATTTCGGACATATCGGTCGGGTTTCCTAGTGGCTATAAATAGCCCACCCCTACACCATAAATTGGTGGCTGCTTTCGAGTTAGTGCACGGCTTTTGTCGTTTGAGAGCAACCCACCTCGAAGCCTTTGATAGAGAGAAATCCTTGCGAGGACAAAGCCCAAACACCCGTGAGCCAAAGAGTGTTAGGCATCCTGAAGTCTTTACTGCATGTGACATGAAGACTTATTACACTTGAGGACTGTGAATCCTCCAGCCGGTTAGGCGTCGCGTTCTGAGCATCCAAGAGTCATTGTGGATTGCCGGTGAACGCAGTCTGTGAAGGTTCGGAAGTCTACCATGAAGACTTACCAGAGTGATTGGGCAAGGACTGTGTGTCCTCAACTCAAGGGGAATAAGGTGAAGACGCGATCTTCTGAGTTGAATCTCAGCCTCCCTAACTAGATGTACAGTTGTCACAGCAACTGGAACTGGTCCAACAATTCCTGTGTCTTCAACAAGTGACTGGTTCTATCTTCTCCCTCACCTTACTTAGAGTTTGTCTTCGTGAAGTCATTGCCTATTTGTCATAACTGTTTGACTTCATCGCTTGACTACTTTTGTTGATTGGCTTCTCACTATCTTCCATCTTGATCCTACTACCAAGCTGCTATTAGTCTTGTACTTTCACGTTATTGCATACTAGACTATGGTTTGCTTGTTGTAGTTTATCTTCCGCTGCATATCAATTAGGTCATTTCTATTGTTTGTCTTGAAACATCCGTGTTTTGAAGACTTTCCTAAAAATCGCCTATTCACCCCCTCTAGTCGATAACTAGCACTTTCAATTGGTATCGAGCAAGGTACTCCCTTGTTCTGTGTGATTCGGTTTAACCACCTGGAGTTTTAGCTATGTCGACTGCAGGGATAATCAAATCTCCGCTGCTTGCCCCGTGTTCGATCGAACTGACTATCCCTACTGGAAGAATAAGATGCGCATGCATCTTGAAGCCATTGATGTCGACCTCTGGTATGTCGTCAAGAACGCGTTCCCAAAACTGGTGAAGGTGTCACCCCTGCTGATGTCAAGAAGTTCATCCAACTGGACTCTACTTCAAAGAACATCTGTGGTCATCTGACCAAAGGACAGTATGGCCGTGTGAGTGCTCTGGAAATGTCGAAGCTAGTCTGGGACTGGCTATCCAAGGTCAACGAAGGCGTCTCAACCCAGAGAGATCAAAGGATCAGTGTTCTTCGCAACCTCTTCAACCGCTTCAAGAGAAATGACAATGAAAATGTCCATCTCACGTTTGATCGCCTCACTGACATCACAAATGAGCTTCATGCTCTCGGCGCCACTGAGATCACCAAGCATGAAATCATCAAGACACTACTGAGATCACTTGACAGCTCTTTTGACACCCTTTCCCTCATGATACAAGAACGCCCTGACTTCAAGACACTCGATCCGTCTGATATACTTGAGAGGCTCAACACACACGAGTTCCGACTTTACGAGAAAAGAGATATCTATGGTCCCAACTATGGCCGAACTCGCGCTTTGAAGGCAAAAGTTGTTTCCTCATCTGAAGAAGAATCTGACTGCGGTTCTGATGATCCTGAAGACATTGGAAAGGAACTTGCTATGCTTGTGAAGAAGTTCAGAAGTTCACTAGGAAGAAAGGCTTCAGAAAGTCATCACGATCCAACTCAAGAAATGATGAAGCTTCCACTCATGATTACAAGAATAGAACCTGTCACAAGTGCAAGAAAACTGGACACTATATCTCTGAGTGTCCACAGTGGGACAATGAGAAGACGAAGAAGAAGAGCTAGGAATATGATTCTGATAACAACAAGAAGAAGAAATCTTCAAAGACTTCTTCCAAGTCCTCATCAAAGTCTTCATCTCATAAGAAGAGCTCATCTGGCAAGGCTCGTGCTTTTGTTGGCAAGGAAATGGATTCAGAGGAGGAGTCTGCTTCTGAGGAGGTGGAGGTGGAGTCTGAAGAGGAGTCCGACCCTGGCGTTGCAAGTCCGGCTTTAGCCACAGCCTATGTTGCCAAGTCCATCTTCAACACTGAAGACAATGACTTCTACACCAACGGTGAAGCTGATGACAAGGACGACCCTGCTCCTACCTACTGCTTCATGGCACGCGGTGCCAAGGTAAAATCACATGATGCTTACTTTCAAACATCAAGTGAAGATGACTCTGATTGTGAATCCAAACCTAGCTACAAAACACTTGCTAAAATTGCAACCGAACAACAAAGAGCTATGGAACATACTCAAAAACTGTTAGACAAAAGCGATGACTTGTTGGACGTGGAAATGACACGTTCACAGTCCTTAGTTGAAGACATTAAAAATCTTCATGCTAAGTACCAAGAACTTGAAAGTCGTCATGAAACGCTCTCAACTACTCATGAAAAGCTCTCCTATGATTATCTTCAAAGGAAGCAAGAGCTTGAGAAATTGAGAGCGGCTCATGAAGATCTTCAAAAGAGAATGAGTCACTTAGCGCTCAATGTATCAGTTTCGCTCGGGATGGATTTGAACCACCATGTCTAAAATGTCTTGAGCGTGATATCGCTACCTCTGCTTGAATGTTCAAGCTGCTGCTCTTGTTGCATTGTCTTCAACTACTAATGTGGTAACTAACCCCTCCGTGGAGGATACCACCGCTATTGCGATGAAAATGCTAGGTTGAAGACATTGCTTGAAACAGGGGATGTATAAAAGTGCGAAAGGGCATCGACACTTTGCGATGTCCTCATAAAGCAGATTATGAACCGTAACCCTTGGAAAGAGGGTGTTTGGTTAGAGTGGAAAATGAATGTTGATGGTTCCTCTTTGGAAGCTTTGAAAGCGGTATCCCAAAACCACATGGGTTCTGCAAAGGGACCTTTAGTGGATCCATCCACCTTATCTGGCTTTACCTTGCTAACCCTATTATCATTGATGAATCCTTTGATTCAAACTATAAGCTGTTCAAGAATCAGAATGGTGAAGTGTTTGCCAGGTATATTGGTACTAACTGCAGGAATGGACCGCCTATGAAGAAGATCTGGCTTCCCAAAAGCTGTCTTGAGAATCTTTCAGTGAATGTCATCATGACACCACCTGGGAAGAAGATAAGCCCCAGACCTAAGGCGTCATATGGTCCAAAGGCTTCATACAGACAGAGGACTCACCTGAGTCACCCTAACGCCAATGTTTTGCAGGGAAACCATACTCAAATTTATGAATATGAGCGTGTATCTTCAAACCGCTATGTTCGTAGAACTAAGAACTTTTCTGCTTATTCATATGAGTATCATTCATCTCCTGCAAGGCTATTTGCTAGGGCTCCAAAGCCGAAGTTCTCGAGATGCTGCACTTAGACTCATTGCTTCTAAGCCACCCACGAAGATGTGGGTGGTTAAGAAGAATTAACTCTCTTTTGCAGGAAAGGGTCTCCACCGAAAATCAAAGGCGTCGATGCTATAGTCGGGGACCTAAAACATCTTGTAGGGCACAAGATCAAATGCCCAAATGGTCACACTATGTATTTTGTTCTGAATCGTTTGCCATTCATCCTATCAGTCCTAATCTTGATTTAAGCTTCAATAATCCACTTGCCCGTCAAATGTTTATGCTTCACAATGCTCTTGGTGAAGCCTATCCCCTTACTATCTTGTAGGGTATGACACCTCATGCTTCGTAATGGATTATGGACGGTGGATGCACTAATCATATGACTGGTGATCGAAGTCTTCTCATGGAATCAACCTTACGTCCATCGGACAAGAGTCACATCACATTTCTTGACCTTTGGTAAAAAGCAAGGTATTGGGTCTAGGTAGAGTTGCAATCTCAAAGGATCAACACATGGATAAAATGATGCTTGTTGAATCCCTTGGTTTCAACTTGATGTCTGTCTCGATGCTTTGTGACTTGAACATGATTGTGATATTCGGAAAATATCGTTGCCTTGTACTTATGGAATCTAACAAGCCTCTAGTCTTTGAAGGGTATAGGAAAGATGATCTATAGATGGTAGATTTCTCAGCAGGTCCACAGCTTGCCGTATGTCTTCTTGCAAAAGCTTCAGAATGCTGGCTCTGGCATCGGAGGCTGGGGCATGCTGGCATGAGGAACTTACACACTCGCCAAGAAGAAGCATGTCATAGGCATCGAAGGTGTCAAGTTCAAGAAGGATCATCTGTGTGGTGCCTGCGTGGAAAGATGACTAGGGCAAAGCACCCCTCGAAGACAATCATGACGTCATCTCAACCCTTCGAGTTGTTACACATGGATTTGTTTGGCCCTACTCATTACTCTACCCTCACAACAACTGCTTGTCTCTAGGGCTTCGTCATTGTTGATGACTACTCCAGATACACATGGGTGCACATAGTTCTCTACAAGACTGAAGTGCAAGATGTCTTCAGACGCTTCGCCAATTGAGCAATGAACAATTATGGCGTCAAGATCAAGCATATCAGAAATGATAACGACACTGAATTCAAGAACACCGGACTTGATCTTTATCTGGATACCATGGGAATCACTCATGAGTTCTCTGCTCCATACACACCTCAGCAAAATGGCATCATGGAGCGCAAGAACAGAACCCTCATTGAGATGGCTCGAACAATGCTCGACGAGTACAAGACACCAAGAAAGTTCTGGCCTGAAGCTATTGATCTGACATGTCACGTCATCAACCGTGTTTACATCCATAAGCTTCTGAACAAAACTTCCTATGAGCTCCTTACTGGCAAGAAGCCAAATGTCAGCTACTTCAGAGTATTTGGGGCTAAGTGCTGGATCAAGGATCCCCATCACAAGTCAAAATTTGAACCCAAAGCTCACGAAGGCTTCATGCTCGGTTACGGAAAGGACTCGCACTTCTCTGAGAGTCTTCAACGTCTATCACTACAAAATCGTCGAAACAGTGGACGTGCGATTTGATGAAACCAATGGTTCACAAAGAGAGTTCCTGCCAAGTACACTAGACGAAGCTCCGCCCATCGAATCTATCAAGCTGATGGGAACTTGTGAAATCATGCCTTCTGAAGCACAGCCTAAAGAAGAACTTATCATTTCTGCACTTAACCAAACTGAAGACAATGCTCAGCCTGAAGACAATCCTCCCAATGATGACAGTGATCAGCAAGAGCAAAGTCTTCGGCCCGATTCATCCTCGAGTTGCAAATGAAGTACAGATTGAGAAGATAATCGATAGCATCAATGCACCTGGTCCGCTTACTCGCTCAAGAGCAACACAACTAGCAAATTTCTGTGGGCACTTTTCTTTTGTGTCAATATCAGAACCCAAGAAAGTTGCTGAAGCCTTTATGGAACCAGAATGGATACAAGCTATGCAAGAAGAACTTCAACAGTTCAAGCTAAACAATGTTTGGGAACTTGTCAAGCGCCCTGACCCTTGCAAGCATAACATTATTGGCACCAAATGGATATATCGAAACAAGCAAGATGAGCATGGTCAAGTCGTCAGAAACAAAGCACGGCTTGTGGCTCAAGGATATACTCAAGTTGTAGGAATTGACTTCGATTAAACATTTGCTCCTGTAGCTAGGCTTGAAGCTATTTGCATACTACTAGCCTATGCTAACCACCACAACATCTTGCTCTATCAAATGGACGTGAAGAGTGCATTTCTCAACGGCAAGATTGAAGAAGAAGTATATGTCGCTCAACCCCTGGCTTTGAAGATCCAAAACATCTTGATATGGTGTACAAGCTAAATAAAGCACTGTATGGCCTCAAACAAGCTCCTTGCTTTGGTATGATACGATCAAAGACTTCACGAAGAGCAAAGGCTTCAAACCTGGATCCCTTGATCCCACACTCTTCACGAAGACATATGATGGTGAACTGTTTGTATGCCAAATATATGTGGATGACATTATCTTGGCTGCACCAACCGTAAGTATAGTGATGAATTTGGATACATGATGCAAGAACAATATCAGATGTCCATGATGGGAGAGCTCAAGTTCTTCCTCGGTCTTCAAATTCGTCAGTAAAGGAATGGCATTTCATATCTCAAGAAAAATACCTCCAAGATTGTCTGAAGAAGTTTGGAATGCAAGAGTGCAAAGGATACACGACGCCAATGCCAGTAAACACCATCCGGGTCCCGACGACAATGGTAAAGAGTTCGATCAAAAGGTATACCGCTCCATGATTGGTTCCTTACTTTACCTATGTGCATCTAGGCCAGATATTATGCTTAGTGTTTGCATGTGTGCTCGATTCCAAGCGGCACCAAAGGAATCACATCACTTAGCTGTGAAGCGAATTCTTTGATATTTGGCTCACACCCCAACACTCGGATTATGGTATCCAAAGGGCTCAAAATTTGATTTGGTTGGATTTTCGGATGCTGATTATGCTAGTGACAAGGTGGATCGCAAGTCTACATCAGGCACATGTCACTTTCTGGGACAATCACTTGTCTGTTGGTCTTCAAAGAAGCGTAACTGTATCACTCTCAACTGCTGAATCTGAATACATTGCTGCTGGATCTTGCTGTGCTCAGCTTCTATGGATGAAGCAAACTCTCAAGGACTATGGCATCAATCTGAAACAAGTACCTCTCTTCTGCGACAACGAAAGCGCCATCAAGATTTCCAACAATCTAGTCCAGCACCTGAAGACAAAGCACATTGAAATTCGTCATCATTTTCTCAGGGATCATGTCATGAAGGAAGATATTGACATCATTCACGTCAACACTGAAGAGCAACTGGCAGATATCTTCACAAAGCCCTTGGATGAGAAAAGGTTTTGCAAGTTACGGTGTGAGCTAAATATCTTAGAATCCTCAAATGTCCTCTGATCAAGCACACATCCTAACACTTATGCATGTTGATGACTTAGATGTGCAACACATGAAGTAACGTATATCTTCAATCAATGAAGACTTACATTCTGAGTGTGAATACATTAACGTGGAATTTGACTTCGGAGCGCCACGATAATTGTGCGCCGTGTCAGGGTCTAATACTTCCTATACGGTTGGTAACGCCACCACCAAATTTCTTTGTTTGAAGTGTTTCACTCATGGCGTTATTTCTGCAATATCTTCGCATTTGGTTTGTCTTCAACTTCAACCTATCTTCATGATTTTCTTCACTATGTTGATTTGGTTGCTGTCTGATATATATACATCATTCACTTATAGCTATGTCTTCCAAGTTGTATCTTTTGAACTAAGTGAATGTGATCGGACCCCAATCTCTCTATGCTTTCTATCTCAAACTCTATCTGTCCAAATCATATGCATTCTACTGAAACTGTCAAATGTCTTCTCTGCGTCCTTGTCAGCAGAAGACACAGAGACAGACTTTAAGTCTGTTTTAAAATGATTCATCCTTACTATTGAAATCCGGAGAAGCCGGAACGACCATCCGACAAACCTGGCGGGCGTGGGAATGTGGGACAACTCAGAGTATGTTGCATGCTTGCCACGTGCCCCTCAGATGTGAGCCACCAGGGGCACCTGCGTAATTGCGCTGTGCGGCACACCTCCTTATAAATACATGTCCCCTGCGGTAAAGAAAATCTTCTTCCACCTCTCCACCTCGTCAAAACCCTAGCGCCACCGCTAGCTCTCGGCGACGCCGTGACAGGCGCTTAGCTGCCGCGACTTCTCCGACGCCGTCCTCACGCTGGCTGCGAACATCGTCATCTCCGCCGCCGCCGTAGGTGTCCTCTGTCGCCAAGTTAGGGCACGGTGGATTGAACTGCTTGGCTTCCTTTTCTTCCCGTCTAATAGTTCTTTGAGTGGTAAATATAACTCTATTTTTACCATCTTTTTGATCTTCAAGATTCATCCTACTTACCAAAATTGGTTTCTGCCCATACAATGTTAGATCTATTACATGCGCATCTCATATCGCCTAGTATATTCACTTAAGCTTCACAACTAGTTAGATTCCTCACTTGTACTTATTCACGGATTCGTACAAATCTGGAACCAACTCTCGCGTATAAGTGAATGTCTTACGTATCATGAGGTCAATGTCTTCAAACTGATTTATCTTCAAAATCTCACGAGAATGCATATGACCTCCTCCCTTCCCTCGCATCTCTAATGCTGTCACAGGTACATGTCCGTGGGAGAATCCCTTGGTTCTCATAGTCTGCATTCGTTTGCAGAATTCCTACAGCATCAAATTAACTCTCCCGACGCCAGTTCCTGTTTGTCCAGCAAACGCAAGCCTCTGAAGCCTTTGAATGTATTGAAGCCATTCAGTTTGAAGTTCATGGCTGCAGATAAATCAGTCAGGAAGGGTGGCAGACAGCGTCGTGGGGGAACCTCAAAAGATCTGCCTGATGACCTCGCAGAGCTTTACAAGACAGATCCCGAAGAGAACTACAATCAGCGCAAGACGCGAATCCAATGGATTCGTCGATATTGGGCTGAACAATGGTTCAAGTAAAATTTCGTGACCCAGGAATATGCCGAGAAGAATGCTATCAGAAGCCCTTGGGGTGATATTCTCTTTCAAGGCCTTCCACCCAAGAACATGGCTGAAGCTATTGCACAAGGTTTCTATCCTTGTATGGTCCGTGGACCTCAGCCTGAAAATGCCAACCCAACGTCATTGCTCTGATGTCGTGACGATAATCTCTTCAAGCGCAACTTCCAGCATGCAAAGGCTTCGGCCAAGGAAAACAAGAAGTCGTTGGGATTAGACTTCAACCCTGGTCCCTCTGCTCCCCGTGCTGACGGCTCACGTGATGCTGAACCCAGTGTCATCGGCCCCTTTTCAAACCTTGATGGCCTCATCACTTACATCTTGGTCCAAGGTGCCAAAGTGGATCACTCTGATGACGATGCTGAGTCTGATGAAGCCCCAGCTCCAGCTCCTGCTCCTGCTCTTGCTCCAAAGCCGCAGAAGCAAAATAAAGTCAAGGCTTCAAAGTCAGCTCCTCCTCCAAAAGCTTCACGTATGAAGCCACTGGCTACTGCACCTCCTGAAGCCAGTGTGCAGTCTGAAGATCAATCCCGTATCTCCAAGAAGACGGAGAAGAGAAAGAAAATTGTCAAGAATACTGAACTGACACTGACTCCTGCTGCCATTCTGCGTGAAGAGCACATTGATCTGTCCAGTGATGAAGATCTTGCAGATGATGCTCTTGAGCAACTTATCAAGAGCAAAGAAGAAGCAGAAATCTTCAACAATTTGCCTCTCTTTGATGTGGCAATCATCCATCACTTCATTGATGAGTGGTTTGACACCCCAAACATCAACTTTGAAGATCTGCAACTTCCTATTGGCCTCAGCGTCTCCTTCAATGGAGCCATTGCTTCTGAGCTAGCTCTTGCTCAGCGCATTGTTGAACTGAAGAACAAAATCGACTATGAAAAAGCTCAGTTCAAGAAGCATATGGCTGCACTCAGCATGCAAGATGTCAAAAACTTCAAGGTCATGCTGCACGACCTCAAGGAAGCCTTTCTCAAGAAGCGTGAAGAAGCCAGAGGCTCTCGTGAGCGCATGAAGAGTCTGGCTGACAAGTGTGTGCTTGCCTACAATGAGGCTGAGAAGCGCAAGGCTCTTGGCCGTCCTGGCATTGACCCCAGAATGGCTGCAAAGAGGAAGAAGTCTTCAACTGACCAAGCTGCACCTTCAAGGCAGGAAGAACCCTGCATAGTCTTCCCAAGCAGCATGACTGGCTCGAAGCCAAAGGTCCAGTCAACCGCTTCTGAACAGAAGAAGACGAGGGCTGCCGAGGCTGAAGCCAGAAAAAGGAAACTTCCTGAAGCCTCTGATGCTGCTCTCTCCAAGAAGAAGCTCAAGACAAAGAAGAATCGGGCTGCTCCCACAGAGCCCTTGGTTGTTGAACCCATTTCAGTGGTTCGTCCTGCATCTGTAACCCAAGAACTACGCATGACTGTTCATGAGCCTGCTTCCATAGAGTCTCTTGAAGCTGAAGAGATTCCAGCAGTTGATCCCATCACTGCTGAAGACATTGGTCACCATGACAATGTTGAAGATGATGAAGTTCTTCCTCAAATCGAGTACAATGTGGTATCATCGCCTGTTCGTACGAACAGCGAAATCATCAACATTGGTCATCCTCTGACGCCAATTGCTCAGGATGCTTCATGGGCTGATTGCCCGCAACAAGAAGACTCCCCTAGTACTCCCCAACAACAAGTCACTCCCCAACAACAACAAGAAGAAGAAGAGGAAAACTTTGAGGCCCAGACAACCCCATCTCCAAAGGCGTCGCCAACATTTCGCAGGCTTGGCAAAGGTCAAAGGCCTCAAGTACCTCTCTCGAGCGTTCCAGAAGGAGAAGTGCACCACCAACCTGTTGCACGTCAAGTGTTTTCAGAAGCCACTCCAACTGTGAATGTCTCCGAGTGCGAAGCCAAAGCTGCTTTGAAGACAATCCAGCCGCATCACCGAAGACACCCAAGAAGAAGAAGAACGTGTCCCTACACCCCTGTTATTGAAGAAGTTATTCCTAATATCAACGTGCACATGCGACCCTCCAGCTCCTCAAGTGGAGGTTGAAAACATTGAGGCTGCCACCTCCAACACCAATGAAGCCAATGACGTGGTCATGGCTGAAGCAAATGTGGAGCCTGCACCAACAACTCCTGAAGCCAATGAAGGAAATGTGCCTGAAGCCAATGAGGCAACTGCTCCCGAAGCATCTGCTGAGCAGCCTGAAGCCTCAGTTGTTGCCACTGCTGCTCCAGTTCCGCCACCAAGGCCCTCCACAATTGAGCAAGGATACAACTATGGTCAGCTAATCACAGTAAGATGGCCTGTTCTGGTCCCTCCGCCTCATGCCTCTGGTCCTCAGTTTGAATATCATATTACGCATAGGCCTCAGGTCCAGAAGCCGAAGCCAAGACTGCCAAGGTTTCCGTGCACCGCCACCTCTGAGTTCTTTCAATGCAAATGGCTTCAAAGCCCACAACACTTTCTTTGACAGTGCAAAGAACCCCTACACAAGGCCAAGGATATCATCTGACCGTTTCTGGAGCTATCAGCAACGAAGCTATTACTCATGCGTTTTGTATGATCAAGGGTGCATTTTCCCTCATATGTGCCTCGACACTGAAGCCATTGCCGGACTGTCGTGCTTAGAAGAATCACTTGATTGCTTTCGTGATGCAGGTGCCGCTTTCGGCCGTTCTGAACAAAAGAACAACTGGAAAGAAGAACTTGTGCTTCAATTCTATGCTACCCTCCACATCCGCGGCTACTACAGAGATACGAAGACATGGGTTCTCGAGTGGATGATAGGAAATGTTCATCATGAAGCCAAAGCTCTTGACGTCATTGAGCTCACAGGCCTACCCACTCCCGGAGAGCTGTTTGAACCTGGTTGTCAACTCCACCGCGATGCCCTGGAGAGCATCTTTCATAAGCCAGAACCCAACATGAGTCAGATGTTGAGCATGATGAAGCCAACGCCACATGACGCTGAATACCCTCGGGACTTCTTTGTTGATGACCTTGAGTATCTGCCTCGTACAATATATCACATCATCAGCGAACTCTATGGCCTATCAAAGGGCATTCATCACCGCAAAACTTGAAGGAGCAATGAAGACATTGGTCTTTTACATCCTCAATGGCATCAACTTCAATACGCAAGAATTCTTCATCCGACAATTGGCTGCGTCTGGATCTGATCTATTTGGTCGAAATTTTATGCTCCATGGGTCATGCGCCTCATCAAGATGCACTCTGCTATCAACTATCAGCCCTCCGCTCGCAATCATCGATCTTTCTACGAGAGGTTGATATGTCAGTTGAAGCCATATACCCTGAGCCTGCCAAAACGCCACTTTGTCTTCAGAATGCCGATCACCATAGCTTCTCTCAACCCATGGAAGGCGTCCCAGCAGTATCACGTGTCTATCCTCTGGCTGGGAACACACGTCTGCCTCACCGTGCGCGGACTGAAGCCACTGAGAGCACAATTGGCCAAAGGCCTCGGAAGCACTCTCGAGTCCTCAATGATCGAGAACTTCTTGTCGCACTGCATCAGAAACAAGATAAGCATCACTCCTGGCTCAAGCGACAAATGCAAAGCCTCTTGGTGGACGTCAATCGCATTCGAAACCTTGCCACCAAGAATGCTTTTGTCACTCACGAGACCTGTCGGCGATCATGGAAGAGTTTGACCCTGCTCAGTACTGAAGCAGATCTTCAAGACGATGGTTTCACTGAACGCTTCAAGTTTGACTCCACTCCTCCACGGAATGCAGTCCTACGACGAACTCCATCACTTGAAGACTCTGACTATTCTTCCTCCGCGGCAACTGTCAATGCCAGAGTGATCGATGATGAAGCCGATGGTACTTCACCGCCTACTTACGCACGCATCGACACTGCACCAAGCTCGTCTGCACCGCCAACCAACAACGACAACCCTACTGCATCATCTACTTCAGAAGAGGACGAGTAGATGCTCTATGTCTTCAAACCTTTTTGGTCCTTACTAACAAAAGAGGGAGAAGCATATGAGTTTGATAGTCTTCAAGCGGGTTCATAAGGGCGGTTGCATAATATTTTGCCTAGTGTTTGCAACTCTCGCTTTTGATACATTTAGTTCTTTGAGTTGTAACACTTAAACTCGATGGTCGTCTGCTACTTATTTGAATTCCACATGTGCGATGATAACTTCCGCACTTAGATCATTCTGCAGTCGTCCATTTTTCATTATGCATGTCATTCTCTTAGCTATATCATTTCATGCATGATGAATTATCTTCATAAGTTGAAGAGGATCTCCACAAGTACAACCTGCCATGTGCATTTTCATTCCAAAAGCAAACTACTTATATGCACATCTTCAGGGGGAGCCTTTGCCACTTATGAAGACAATTCCTATCCTTTACAATTTCACATATTTTATCCCGTTGAAAACTTCAACCAGTTTGTCATCAATCACCAAAAGGGGAGATTGTTAGTGCATCTAGTGCCACCCTAGTTGGTTTTGGAGTATTGACGACAAATGTGGTTGAGGGACTAATGCGTTGTGAGAATTGCAGGATAACGCAGGTGGTGTCCCCCATTGATTCGGTTTACCTACCGGAGATGACCCTAAAAATGTATGAAGACATTGGCGACTATGGTGGTATGTGAAGATATTCACATTGAAGACTATGACATGAGAAGACATTGAGTGAAGACTATGGAGCCTTGAACAACGTGTCGCTTCGTTGTTTCCTTTTCTTCTTTGTTGAGTCATAGGAACCACCGTCTTTGTTAAGTGGGGTCCAAGTGATCATACTCGGAATGGTGAAGTGATGCTCAACCCAAATCCTATGTCTTCGACGAAGACAATGAGAGCAAAACTTATCCAGAGCTGGATGAGTCAGCTTTGCTTGGAGCCCAAGTAAAGTTGCCGTGTGTGTTTGAAATCGACCGTTGGAACACGTGTCGGTTCCTTAGTAACCTGTGGGTCATTTGGGACATATCGGGCCGGGTTGCCTAGTGGCTATAAATAGCCCTCCCTACACCATAAATTGGTGGCTGCTCATAGTTAGTGCACGGCTTTTGTCGTTTGAGAGCAACCCACCTCGAAGCCTTTGAGAGAGAGAAATCCTTGCGAGGACAAAGCCCAAACACCTGAGCCAAAGAGTGTTAGGCATCAGAAGTCTTTACGTCTGTGTGACTGAAGACTTATTACACTTGAGGACTTTGAATCCTCCAAATTGGTTAGGCGTCTGCTCGAGCATCTAAGAGTAATTGTGGTTTGCCGGTGAACGCAGTCTGTGAAGGTTCGGAAGTCTACATTGAAGACTTACCAGAGTGATTGGGCGAGGACTGTGTGTCCTCAGCTCAAGGGGAATAAGGTGAAGACGCGGTCTTCTAAGTTGAATCTCAGCCTCCCTAACCAGATGTACAGTTGTCACAAAGAATCGAACTGGTCCAACAATTCCTGTGTCTTCAACAAGTGACTGGTTCTATCTTCTCCCTCACCTTACTTAGAGTTTGTCTTCGTGAAGTCATTGCCTATTTGTCATAACTGTTTGACTTCATTTCTTGACTGCTTTTGTTGATTGGCTTCTCACTATCTTCCATCTTGATCCTACTACCAAGCTGCTATTAGTCTTGTACTTTCACGTTATGGCATACTAGACTATGGTTTATTTGTTGTAGTTTATCTTCCGCTGCATATCAATTAGGTCATTTCTATTGTTTGTCTTTGAAACATCCGTGTTTTGAAGACTTTCCTAAAAATCGCCTATTCACCCCCCCTCTAGTCGATAACTAGCACTTTCAAAAAGTCAGGTATTGGGTCTTGGTAAGGTTGCGATCTCTAAGGACATACACATGGACAAAGTCATGCTTGTTGAGTCCTTAGGATACAACCTCATGTCGATCTCAATGCTTTGTGATCTTGATATGGTTGTTGTCTTTGGCAAGTATCGTTGTGTTGTGATTATGGAAGTCGACAAATCCAAAGTCTTGAAGGCTTTAGGAGAGGAGACTTGTATATTGTTGATTTCTCTATAGGACCACAACCAGCCGTGTGTCTACTTGCAAAAGCTTCAGAAGGCTGGCTATGGCATCGACGACTTGGTCACGCAGGCATGAGGAATTTGCACACGCCTGTGTAGAAGAAGCATGTCATTGGCATTGAGAATGTCAAATTCCTCAAGGATCACTTGTGTGCAGCCTGTGAAGCTGGAAAAATGACAAAGGCCAAGCATCCAGCGAAGACTATCATGACCACTACTCGTCCATTCGAATTGCTTCACATGGACTTCTTTGGTCCTAATCATTACTCAGCAGTCACTAATGATGCATCTCTATATGGCTTTGTTATTGTTGATGATTACTCTCGTTACACATGGGTACACATTGTCACTTACAAACATGAAGTGCAGGAAGTCTTCAAACGATTTTCCTCGAGGGCTTCAACGAACTTTGGTGTGAAGATCAGGCACATCAGGAGCGACAATGGAACTGAGTTCAAGAATTCCGGTCTTGATGACTATCTTGATGAACTTGATATTACTCAGGAGTTATCTACTCCCTATACTCCTCAGCAAAATGGCGTCGTGGAGCGCAAGAACAGAACTCTTGTTGAGATGGCTCACACTATGCTTGATGAATACAAAACGCCTCGTCGTTTTTGGATTGATGCAATTGATACCGCGTGCCATATCATCAACAGAGTATATCTTCAAAAATTCTTCAAGAAGACTGCCTATGAACTCCTCACTGACAAGAAACCCAATGTGAGTTATTTCAAAGTCTTCGGTGCTAAATGTTGGATTAGAGATCCTCATCACAATGCTAAATTTGCACCGAAAGCACATGAAGGTTTTATGCTTGGTTACGGAAAGGACTCGCACACCTACAGGGTCTTCAACATCGCTCTTCACAAGATTGTTGAAACTGTAGATGTGCGGTTCGATGAAACTAATGGCTCGCAAAGAGAGCACCTACCTTCTGTGACAGATGAACCAACACCTGAGGATTCTATCAAGTTCAAGGCGACTGAGGATGTCATTCCCATCTTGAAGAATCTGCTGAAGAATTCATTCTGAACGCGAAGAACGTCGAAATGATGCACTGAAGATAATCTTTGAAGAAAATGGTCTTTGAAGAAAATGCTGATCAAATTCCTCGAAGACAACCAGCTCATCCTCGCGTTGCAAAAGAAGTGCAAGTTGACAAGATCATCGATGACATTGAAGCACCAGGTCCTCTCACACGTTCAAAAGCTTCACATTTATCTAACTTTTGTGGGCACTATGCTTTTGTCTCTATCACAGAGCCCACTAAGGTAGATGAAGCATTCTGAGCCCGAGTGGATTCAGGCCATGCAATAAGAATTACATCGATTCGAGCTCAACAATGTCTGGGAACTGGTCAAACGTCCGAGATCCTCGCAAGCATAATATCATTGGCACAAAGTGGATCGACCGCAACAAGCAAGATGAAAATGGCCTTGTGGTGAGGAATAAGGCACGACTTGTAGCTCAAGGCTACACACAGGTTGAAGGAGTTGATTTCGATGAAACTTTTGCACGTGTTGCTAGACTTGAGGCTATTCGCATATTACTTGCATATACTAACCATCATAATATCACTTTATATCAAATGGATGTGAAAAGTTCATTCCTCAATGGTAAGCTTGAGGAAGAAGTATATGTTGCTCAACCCCCAGGTTTTGAAGATCCAAAGAATCCCGACAAAGTCTTCAGACTCAACAAGGCCCTCTATGGCCTCAAGCAGTTCTACAGGCGTGGTATGATACATTGAAGGAATTCTTCGTAAAGAATGGCTTCACACCCGGTTCACTCGACCCTACTATCTTTACTAAATCATATGATGGTGAACTGTGTGTGCCAAATATATGTTGATGATATTATCTTTGGCTGTACTGACCAACGTTATAGTGATGAATTTGCCTATATGATGAGTGAAGAATATCAAGTCTATGATGGGAGAATTGAAATTCTTCTTAGGTCTTCAAATTCATCAACAACACAATGGCATATTCATATCTCTTGAGAAATACCTCAAAGATGTTCTGAAGAAATTCGGCATGCAAGATTGCAAAGGCGTCAAAATTCCTATGCCCACAAATGGCCATCTATGCACTGATGAAAATGGTATTGACTTCGATCACAAGGTATACCGCTCCATGATTGGTTCTTTGTTGTACTTATGTGCATCTAGGCCAGATATAATGCTTAGTGTTTGCATGTGTGCCCGGTTTCAAGCTACACCAAAGGAATCACACCATAAGGCTGTGAAGCATATTCTTTGATATCTAGCTCACACACCAACACTAGGATTATGGTACACCAAGGGCTCTACTTTTGATCTCATTGGATATTACGACTCGACTATGCTGGTGATCGTGTGGACCGCAAGTCAACATCTGGTACTTGTCATTTCCTCGGACCATCTTTGGTCTGTTGGTCCTCGAAGAAACAGAACTGCGTATCACTGTCTACTGTGGAAGCTGAGTACATTGCTGTTGGCTCTTGCTGTGCTCAGTTGCTGTGGATGAAGCAAACTCTCAAGGACTACAACATCAACGTGAAGAATGTGCCTCTCTACTGTAACAATGAGAGTGCCATCAAGATTTCTCACAACCCAGTTCAGCACTCGGAGACAAAGCACATTCAGATTCGTCATCATTTTCTTCGTGATCATGTGTTGAAGGGGGACATCTCCATCGAGCATGTGAAGACTGAAGAACAGCTAGCCGATATCTTCACAAAGCCCTTGGATGAGAAGAGATTTAGCAAGTTGTGGTGTGAGCTAAATATCTTAGAATTTTCGAATGTTCTTTGAAAAGGACACACATCCTGACACTAATGCCAAATTGATGACTTAGATGTGCAATACATGAAGAAACATTTTTCTTCAATCAATGAAGAACAACACTCTAAGTGTGAAGAAATTAATGAAGAATTTGATTCTTAGAACCCTACGACAATTGTACGCAGTGTCTGAAATCATCATTCTTATACGGTGGGTCACGCCACCACCAAAGTTGAAAATCTTCAATTTGAGTTTTTCCTCAGTTTTGAAATTCTTCAGTTTTTCAAATTCTTCAACTTTGCAAAATCTTCACTGTTTCCGTTGTCTTTCTTCATTGACTATACATATATATATATGGGTTTATGTCCTCTCTGACATTCACTTATGGCTATTTCTTCAAGTTGCTTTTTCTGCTAAGTGAATGTGATCGGACCCTTCCCCCTCTATGCTATACTCAACCCAATCTGTTCACAAATTCTTCATGTGCGTTCTATTTGAAACTCGCTCAAAATTGAAAGTGCGTTATATCGACTAGAGGGGGGGTGAATAGGCGATTTTTATGAATTTTACAAATTCTTCACTGAGGAATTTGCCGGTGAGGAAATTCCTTAGCGAAGAAATACATGCAGCGGAATAAGTACTCAGAAGTAAGCATAGCAGATTACAGGCATAGTCATCATGATGAAATGAAGACAATCACAGAGTACAGAAAGCGTAATCACAGGATAACACAAGATGAAGACAAACAGACTGAAGAAATTGAAATGAGGAAATTGAGAAAGTCTTCAGTCAAAGTCTTCAAACACAGATATGAACAAACACTTAACACAGCAATGAGGAAATGAAAGGGTTGAGGAAATAGAACCAGTTAGGTTGGTGAAGACAATGATTTGGTAGACCAGTTCCAACTGCTGTCTCAGTTGTACGTCTGGTTGGAGCGGCTGAGTATTTAAACTCAAGGACACGCATGATCCGGACACCCGATCCATCGAAAGCACGCAGCTCGGGACACCAAGTCCTCACCGTATTCTCCTTGAACTAAGGTCACGCAGACCTCGTCCAATCACTCGTGGTAAGTCTTGAGCGACTTCCAAACCTTCACATACTTGGTCACTCGGCGATCCACAATTCCTCTTGGATGCTCTAGACCGTGACGCCTAACCGTCTGGAAGAAGCACAGTCTTCAAAGGTAAAAGCGTCGGATCCACGCGGATCAATTTCTTGATGATGTTCAATCACTTTGGGTTTGTTGGGGTTTGGTTTTGGGTTTTCCTCACTTTTGGGTTTTTCCTCACTTGATGATTTTCGCTCAAAGTCCTCGGAGGATGGGTTGCTCTCAAATGACAAGTGTCAAGTTCTCTCGAGCAGCCAACCAACTAGTGGTTGTAGGGGCGGCTATTTATAGCCTCGAGCAGCCCGACATGATAAGACATAAATGCCCTTCAATGATATGACCGTTAGGTGGAGATATTTTGGGGACGGTGGCCAAGAAGACAAAGAACGGTCGGAATTTGGAATATCAAATTCTTGAGGCTATCATGTTCCTCACAGTGTAGGCAATTCACCTTTGGCGAATTCCTAACTCCTCGGTCGGGACAAATTCCTCGTGACCGGAAGAGCTTCGTCTACATCCTTTGAAGAAATTGACTGAAGCTGTATGAGATTTCCAAAGGCTTCACTCGAAGGGTTTGGTAGGTGTAGGATTTTGAGTTGAGCATCAAATGGAAATTTTTCCTTAGTATTTCCTCGACCCCCTTTAACGACGGTGTTTCCTATGACTCAAGAAAGAGAAAATGAAACTACGAAAACAAAAGTCTTCACGCTTCATGTTCCTCAGCGAATACCAAGTCTTGAGGATCACACCAATTTCTTCACTTTCAAAGTCTTGAAAGTCTTGAATAACAAATTCTTCAAATGAAGAAATTCATTTTTAGGGTCGACTTTCGTAAATATCAAACTCCTCATAGACTTATAGACCTGTGTACACTCACAAACGCATTAGTTACTTAACCTATAAGTCTTCAATACACCAAAATCACTAAGGGGCACTAGATGCACTTACAATCTCCCCCTTTTTGGTGATTGATGACAATACAGGTTAAGTTTTCAACGGGGATAAACATATGAAGTGTACATACGGATAATGAGGATTTTGATTGCAAGATATAGAAGAACTCCCCCTGAAGATGTGCATAGTGAGGAATTTGCTTTTGAGGCAATGCACATTTGAAGAATTGAATCATGGAGATCTCCCCCTATATCTTGTAATTCATACACGCATTTAACATATAGTATGAGGAATTTGAAATGCATGATGAAATATGGTGCTTGATGGTATGCAGAGCATGCAAAATAATGCAAATAGTATCAGAGCCCAATGCGTATGAGGAATTTGAAGCTTTTGCAAGAGCAAAACTATTATAACCAGATCATAGAGCAAGAGCATAATGCATCAAAAGTATCAAAGCACCATCGGGTTTTAAGATTACAACTCGATCCAATAAAAGGTTTCAGAAGAACGAGAGTTGTAACTTAATAAAATATAGACAAAGACGAGACCCGCTTGAAGACTAACTCAAATTTCTCCCCCTTTGTCATCGAATGACCAAAAGGATCGAAACTGAGGACTAACGCTCTTGAAGAATATCAAGTTGAAGACGGAGCGCTTGACATTATCGGGTTGTTCGTTGAGGCAGGACCAGCAGCGATATCTTCCAAATCTTCATTTTCATCAGTGGCACGAGATGAAGAATAGGAGCTGGCCACCAAGGAAGGAACTTTGACCTTCTTGAATTTCTTCGGAGGAGGTGCAGACCAGTCAAATTCTTCCTTGAGTCCCATTGATTTCAGTTCTTTTTCATTGTAAACATGTGAAAGAACAGCCCAGGAGCGCTTGAAGGTTTCATGAAGATAGTAGTGGTTTTTCTTCACTGCATTGTGAGTTGAGGTTAGGTTGTAAAGAAGAGTGCCAAACTGACGTTTGACCCACTTGTGATTGTGATCAACCTTCTGATGAAGACTGAGGAGTAACTCACGATCAGTCATCACCCTGGGTGCAGTAGCTTGAGGACTATGCTTAACTGAGGTATTTGCTGCTGAGTCATGTGTGGCAGAATCATCATTGGTGGAATAGGATGCTGCTTTGCGAAACTGTCCATCCAATGGACGAATGCCTTCATCTATCACAACAGTAGCCTTTCCCTTTTCATCAGCTGAGGCAATTGGCCTTTTGAGGACTTCAATCGGGGGCAGGTAGCTGCAGTGGTTCAAAGTATCAGCCTTGTAATTCAGTGAAGATCTGGATCTGATGAATCTCATGATCCAAGGCGCATAAGGCTTCAGCTCAAAAGGTGACATGGCAATGTTAGCCAGAGTCCTCATGAAGAAATCATGGAAATTGACGGGAACGCCATGGATGATGTTGAAAAGCATATTCTTCATGATGCCAACGACTTCTTCATCATTCGAGTCGTGTCCCTTGATAGGACTCATAGTCTTCGTCAAAATTCGATAGACTGTTCGAGGCACATATAATAATTCCTTGACGAGGAATTTGGTCCTTGGAGCTTGCCTTGGTTTCAAAGGCTTCATCAGCACTTGCATATAGTGATTTGAAAGTTCCTTTTCTTCATAGATGCGACGAGCTCCATCAATCGGAGGACTGAGAGGAAGAGCACGAAGCAATTCAATTGCAGGAGCCTTGTAGTGAGTGTTTTCGGTCATCCAATCTAAGACCCATGAGGTTACATCTTCAGCGTCTCCGGTGATTTGCAGTGTTGCATAGAACTGAAGAATTAGCTCTTCGTTCCAATCACAAATATCAGTGCAGAAGTTGAGAAGACCTGCATCGTGAAGAACACTTAGGACGGGCTCAAAGCCTGGCAGCGACTCCATATCCACATGAGGAATATGAGCATGATCGAAGATTTTGTCCTTGTTGAAAAGCAGCGAGGAATAGAAGTTTGCTTGGTGGCAGTCGAAGCGCCTCTTCCTAATCCGAGCAGAGTCATAGGGATTATATTCGATGAAGAACACGTGCTCGACAAAGAAATCTTCAGCCTTGAACTTTTGTTTGGTTGAGAATGGATTCTTCTGTTTTGGCGAGGGGTGTCGATCGGTTGCATCACCACCTCGAGAATCGTAAGTTCAGGTTCTTCAGCTTGAGGAATTTCTTGATCCTCAACTTGTGCAGTCTGAGGAATTTCAGCAGCAGCAGCAGCAGTTTCATCAGCGCTAGTGGCTGGAATTTCATCATGCACAGAACCAGCAGGTTGATTTCCTTCAGAGTCTATCCGGACGATGCATGCGGGGAGTGAGGAACTTGTTGAAGCGGGGTGAAGAGAGGAGTATTGGGATCTGACTTTCCCAAAAGTCATCATTGATCAACGGAGTGGTGCATCCAATATCCACATCTTCATTTTCATTTTCCTCAGTACCAGCTTGAGGAATTTCTTGGTCTGATGAGGGAATGACTGGGGTTGAAGGGATTGCTTCCACTTCAATTTCTTCATCAATTTTCTCTGACGAAGCAGGAGATTGATGTTCTTCATCAGATCCGGTTGGCACCACATATTCTTCTCCAAAAGGAACTACTTCCTTTGATGGTATGGAGGAAATTGGAACAGCATCAATCTGGTTTTCAACAGAGCTGGTCATTGGCTTCATTTTCTTCGCAGTTGAAGAATCTGACGCAGCTGATGCTTTCCTCTTCTTCACAGCAGCTCGTTCCGCAGCCTTGGTTTTCTTCACATCAGAAGCAGATGGAAGAGTTGGAGCTGGAGTTGGCGCAGGAGGAGCTGAGGAAGTTGGTGCAGTTTCTTGAGAACAGCGATGCAGTTCCCCTGTCTTGAACAATTTCTTCAGGCGCACCACTAGTGGGTGCCCTGGCAAATTCTTCAGCGGCTGGAATTTCTTCATCAGCCCTGGAATCAGCATTTTCTTCAGCAGGCTGAGCTTCAGCATTGCTAGCATTTTCTTCATTAGGCTGAGCAGAGGCTTCAGCCTGAGGATTTTCACGTTGCACAGGTGCAGCAACAGTGGTGATTCTCTTCGTCAGATCGACGAATCTGGTCTTGACTCCTTTCCACTCAGCATAGTAGGAATCGAAATTCTTGCTGAGGTCCTGAAATTCAGTTTGGATTTGAAGGAGTTCCTCAGGAGTCATCTTTACAACATTTTTCTTCAGGAATCTCTCCTTCTGTATTGAGCCTTCTTGATTTCCTTCGCCTTCTCGAACTTCCATTTTCTTCAGCGATGAAGTGAGTCAACGCATGACTTTGACCAGGTGTCAAAGGAAGATCAGCGAGGGGTATTTGGATCATTATGCCAAAGGTCGATGAAATCGAGGACTTTCTTCGGGTCCAAAAGCAGGGGCACAGATGTTCCCTTGGCTCTTGCGGCTCTAACTTGGCGGTCTCTGATGATTTCTTCAAGTTCTTCATCAGATGCCTCATCATCAGATGTACGTGGACGACAAGCTGTTTCTTCCTTAGGCTAGGCCGAGGACCACGTCCCAAATTGTTGCTTTTGTCTTCAGCGTCGGGCCAGATGAAGAATTGAGAGCAGCTGAGGAATTTGCAGAGATGCCTGAGGCAATTGAAAAACTAGTGGTCCTTTGACAAGTAGCTAGGTGCACAGGAACTGAAGGTTTTGACGGAGCAGTTGAGGACTTTGATGGAACAGTAGCTGTGTGAGGAATTTGCTGCTGAGGAATTTGCCTGGAGGGAGCTGCTGAGGAACTTGGCCGTGAGGGCACAGATGATGAAGTACTTGGCTTATTAGCAGACTTCTTTTGCATCGATTTCCTCGGCTTGACCGAGACTTCTGTGGCAGCAGCAGCGGCAGAATCCTCATTGAATTTCCTCACCGCTTCCTTTGCTTGCTTAGCCAACTTTGCTTGGCGTTTAGCCCATTCCTCAGGAAAGTCCTCACCGCGTTTGACGCTAGTGGGATCAGCTATTTGGCCTGGTGCCAAAGGAGCTCTTGGGCATGGAGGATTTAACGCGAATTCCTTCATGTATTTAGGCGTTACATATCGGTATTCCTTCCATTCCCGTGCCCATCTCCGTTCAATCTTCTGAATACGCACCTTGCGTTGGTTTTTGCTTTCCTCATCGGTGTATGATGAGTCAGCATATATTTCCTCGGGGATTTGAATCTTGTCATGACCTCAGGTTTCTTTCCTCCCTTACGTGGCTTCTTACCATCTGCCATTTTCTTGATTGAGGAAATTGAACAATTGAGTTCTCTGAAGAAGTGTGCAGTTTTTCTTCGAGGAACGCTGCAAATGAGTTAAGTTGATGAGAACCTAGGGATTCAGCAGCGGACAATTGTACCTGTGAGCGAGTATAGGTGCGAGGAATTTGAAGAGGTCATATCGTTCTCGAGAGGGTTTTTCAAAAGAACAAGTTTGAGGTTTTTGACCAGATGAGCCTTGAAGAATTTCAATAAGCGTTCTTTGTCTTGGGTTCGAGTGGTGTATAGATCGAAGATCCACACAATTGAGGAATCTTGAAGAAAATCATTGCTTAGAGAAATGAGTCAAGAGATTTGAGGTGTTCATATGTATGAAGATTTGAAGAATAAACACCTTTGAAGAATTTGAAGAAAATTTGAGAATCAAAGCGAGTAATAAAAGTAACTTTTAATTTACCCGAAGTGAAGAACACGACGAACTGAGATGAACAGTTTAGAAGTTAAATGCGTTCAGATCTTCTCCGCCCTAACTTGGCAGAGGAAATCAGCTACGGCTGACGGCGGAGTGAAGAAATTCCTTGATCGGTAGCGAGTACGTCGGCGAAGAGGTCAAGGCAGTGAAGCTTTTCCTCACCGGCGACGATGGAGTAGCGACGGCGCTAGGGTTTCGAGGAGCTCGAGCGGGAGAGAGAGGTCGAGCGAGGTAAAAGAGTGAGGAAGGGAGAGAGGGGGGTATTTATAGCCGCGGTGAAAAACGGCTCGTCCGAAGATTTAGGACGAACGTGCCCCTGACCGCTTCCCTTCTCACGACATGTGTCACCCACGTACAGTGTAGTGGAGATCGTGTGCGATCGTGGGTGGATATAATAATGCATCGTGGGATGCGGAACGGTTTAATGGTAAAATCGAAAGTTTGGATAAGATTCGTTTTAAAGTTCCGTTCGCAATTTCTTCAAATATCAAGGACACAGTGAAGAATTTGAGCGAGTTTCAAAGTAGAACGCACATGAAGAATTTGTGAATGGATTGGGTTGAGTATAGCATAGAGGGAAGGGTCCGATCACATTCAGTTAGCTTAAAAAACGACTTGAAGAAATAGCCATAAGTGATTGCTGTAGAGGACATAAATCCATATATATATATAGCCAATGAAGAAAGACAACGGAAACAGTGAAGATTTTGCAAAGTTGAAGAATTTGAAAAACTGAAGAATTTGAAAAACTGAAGAATTTCAAAAACTGAAGAATTTCAAAAACTGAGGAAAAACTCAAATTGAAGATTTTCAACTTTGGTGGTGGCGTGACCCACCGTATAAGAATGATGATTTCAGACACCGCGTACAATTGTCGAGGGTTACGAGAATCAATTTCTTCATTAATTTCTTCACACTTAGAGTGTTATTCTTCATTGATTGAAGAGAAACGTTTCTTCATGTGTTGCACATCTAAGTCATCAATTTTGCATAAGTGTCAGGATGTGTGTCCTTTTCAAAGAACGTTCGAAGATTCTAAGATATTTAGCTCACACCGCAACTTGCTAAATCTCTTCTCATCCAAGGGCTTAGTGAAGATATCAGCTAGTTGTTCTTCAGTCTTCACGTGCTCGATAGAGATGTCGCCCTTCAACACATGATCACGAAGAAAATGATGGCGAATTTGAATGTGCTTTGTCTTGAGTGCTGAACTGGGTTGTGAGCAATCTTGATGGCACTCTCATTGTCACAATAGAGAGGCACATTCTTCACGTTGATGCCGTAGTCCTTGAGGGTTTGCTTCATCCATAGTAATTGAGCACAACACGAGCCAGCAGCAATGTATTCAGCTTCCGCGATGGACGGTGATACGTGATTCTGTTTCTTCGAGGACCAACGGACCAAAGATCGTCCGAGGAAATGACAAGTACCAGATGTTGACTTGCGGTCCACACGATCACCAGCATAGTCGAGTCGAATATCCGATGAGATCAAAAGTAGAGCCCTTGGGGTACCATAATCCTAGTGTTGGTGTGTGAGCTAGATATCGAAGAATATGCTTCACAGCCTTATGGTGTGATTCCTTGGTGTAGCTTGAAATCGGGCACACATGCAAACACTAAGCATTATATCTGGCCTAGATGCACATAAGTACAATAAAGAACCAATCATGGAGCGGTATACCTTGTGATCGAAGTCAATACCATTTTCATCGATTGCATAGATGGCCATTTGTGGGCATAGGAATTTTGACACCTTTGCAATCTTGCATGCGAATTTCTTCAGGACATCTTTGAGGTATTTCTCTGAGATATGAATATGCCATTGGGTTGTTGGCGAATTTGAAGACCTAAGAAGAATTTCAACTCTCCCATCATAGACATTTGATATTCTTCACTCATCATATAGGCAAATTCATCACTATAACGTTGGTCAAGACAGCCAAAGATAATATCATCAACATATATTTGGCACACAAACAGTTCACCATCATAAGATTTAGTAAAGAGAGTAGGGTCGAGTGAACCGGTGTGAAGCCATTCTTCACGAAGAATTCCTTCAATGTATCATACCACACCCGAGGGGCTTGCTTGAGGCCATAGAGGGCCTTATTGAGTCTGAAGACTTTGTCGAGATTCTTTGGATCTTCAAAACACGGGGTTGAGCAACATATACTTCTTCCTCAAGCTTACCATTGAGGAATGCACTTTTCACATCCATTTGATATAGAGTGATATTGTGATGGTTAGCATAGGCGAGTAATATGCGAATAGACTCAAGTCTAGCAACAGGTGCAAAAGTTTCATCGAAATCAATTCCTTCAACCTGCGTGTAGCCTTGAGCTACTAGACGTGCCTTATTCCTCACCACAAGACCATTTTCATCTTGCTTGTTGCGGTAGATCCACTTTGTGCCAATGATATTATGCTTGCGAGGATCTGGACGTTTGACCCGGTTCAGACGTTGTTGAGCTCGAACTGATGTAATTCTTCTTGCATGGCCTGAATCCACTCCGGCTCCAAAAATGCTTCATCTACCTTAGTGGGCTCTGTGATAGAGACAAAAGCATAGTGCCCACAAAAGTTAGATAAGTGTGAAGCTTTTGAGCGAGTGAGAGGACCTGGCGCTACAATGTCATCGATGATCTTGTCAGCTTGCACTTCTTTTGCAACACGAGGATGAGCTGATTGTCTTCGAGGAATTTGATCATTTTCCTCAGCACCATTTTCTTCAGCATTATCTTCAGGTGCATCAGCTCGGCGTTCTTCGTCTGAGGAATGAATTCTTCAGCAGTTTCTTGATGGGAATGACATCCTCGGTTGCCTTGAACCTGATGGAATCCTCGGTGCTGGTTAAATCTAACACAGAAGGTAGGTGCTCTCTTTGCGAGCCATTAGTTTCATCGAACCGCACATCTACAAAGGTCAACAATCTTGTGAAGTGCGATGTTGAAGACTACGTAGGTGTGCGAGTCCTTTCCGTAACCAAGCATGAAACCCTCATGTGCTTTCGGTGCAAATTTAGAGGAGTGGTGAGGATCTCTAATCCAGCATTTAGCACCGAAGACTTTGAAATAACTTACATTGGGTTTCTTGTCTGTGAGGAGTTCATAGGCAGTCTTCTTGAAGAATTTGTGAAGATATACTCTGTTGATGATGTGGCACGCGGTATCAATTGCTTCAATCGAAGCGACTAGGCGTTTTGTACTCATCAAGCATAGTGCGAGCCATCTCAACAAGAGTTCTGTTCTTGCGCTCCTAGCGCCATTTCTTTGAGGAGTATAGGGAGCAGATAACTCATGAGTAATACCAAGTTCATCAAGATAGTCATCAAGACCGAATTCTTGAACTCAGTTCCATTGTCACTCTGATGCGCTTGAGCTTCACACCAAAGTTGGTTGAAGCCCTCGAGGAAAATCGTTTGAAGATTTCCTGCACTTGATTTTTATAGTAACAATGTGTACCCAAGTGTAACGAGAGTAATCATCAACAATAACAAAGCCATAAAGGGATGCATCATTAGTGACGGCTGAGTAATGATTGGGACCAAAGAGGTCCATGTGAAGCAATTCGAAGGGACGAGTAGTGGTCATGATAGTCTTCGCTGGATGCTTGGCCTTGGTCATTTTTCCAGCTTCACAGGCACCGCATAAGTGATCCTTGAGGAATTTGACATTCTCAATGCCAATGACATGCTTCTTCTTCGCAAGCGTGTGCAAATTCCTGATGCTGCATGACCAAGTCGTCGATGCCATAGCCAGCCTATACGAAGCTTTTGCAAGTAGACACACGGCTGGTTGTGGTCCTGTGGAAAAATCAACAATATACAAGTCTCCTCTCCTAAAGCCTTGAAGACTTTGGATTTGTCGACTTCCATAATCACAACACAACGATACTTGCCAAAGATAACAACCATATCAAGATCACAAAGCATTGAGACTGACATGAGGTTATATCCTAAAGACTCAACAAGCATGACTTTGTCCATGTGCATGTCCTTAGAGATAGCAACCTTAACAAGTCCCAATACCTGACTTTTGCCTTTGTCAGCAAAGATGATATGCTTCAGATGTGACGGTGATAAAGTAGCATCCATCAATAGATTCTTGTCACCAGTCATGTGATTTGTACATCCACTATCGAGAACCCACTCAGTGGCTTTGGGTTGATCATCCTGCAGATGAATTAGTACAACTTACGATCTCATATACTTCATCAGTGAAGAATATGATATCAAGTTCATCAGATGAATTTCATCAGTCAGTATTCAGATAAGCAGTAGGAGGACGTGTGAAATGAAAGTTCATTTCATCATGATTAGCCTGCGTCCTTTCAGGCAATTTTGTCAGGCCCCCAGCAAATTCTTCAGACGTTTAAGACACGTCTGGAGACCTGACCCTGCAGAAGAGATTAGTTCTTTTTCTTCACCACCCACATCTGAAGGGGTGGCAAAGAGTTCATCATTCTGCGAGCACCATATGAGAATGGTGGCATAGAGGCCAAACCATTTCGTTTCACATAAGAGGGGTTAGGGTAAGCATATGAATAAGCAGAGAAATTCTTGAGGACTTATGAACATATTGGTTTGAAGAATAATGCACATATTCATAGCCCTTAGCTCTACCTGCGAAGCAGAGTTATTAGCACGATGATAATCATATGAGGACTTTGATCCTTTTGAGGAATTTGATCCACGTGAGGAATTTGGTCCGTATGAGGACTTGGATCCATATGAAGAATTTGGTCCATATGAAGAATTTGATCTGGGGTTCCTTTTCTTCACAGGTGGTGTCATGAGGACATTCACCTGAAGACTTTCAAGACATTTCTTGGGAACCCAGATTTTTTTTATAGGGGGACCATTCCTGCAGTTAGTGCCAACATATCTAGCAAATACTTCACCATTCTGATTTTTGAACAGTTTATAGTTTGAGTCAAATGACTCATCATCAGAATGAGGAAATTCACATGTAAAGCCAGATAAGGTGGATGGATCAACTGGAGGTCCCTTTGCAGCAACCCATGAGGTTTTGGGATACTGCTCAGGCTTCCAGTACGTTCCATCAGCATTGAGTTTCCTCTCAAAAGCAATACCCTCTTTCCTAGGGTTTACATTGAGGATCTGCTTTTAAGCACATCACAAAGAGTCGATGCCCTTTGAGGCTTTTGTACATGCCTGTCATGTACAATTCCTTCGATCCTGCATCGTCGGTGATACTAGCAATGTCCTCGAGATGAGGAATTAGTGATAGCGAGGCAGGTGAAGAATTTGTAACAGTTGAAGCATTTGAACATTCAGGTGAAGAATTAGCGATTCACGTTCAATGCACTTTAAGCATGGAGGAACAAATTCTTCTTGAGAAGCGCTGATTTGTTGAGCAAGTAATGAATCGCGCTCTTACGAAGATCTTCATAACTCGCTCTTAGCTTCTCAAGATCTTGCTTTCTTTGAAGAAATTCATAAGAAAGTTTCTCATGATCAGACAAGAGAGTGTTATGATGACCTTGAAGGCTGTCAAGCCTAGACTGAACTTTCTGAAGATTTTCAGTCAGGGCTTGAGTGCGATCCATTTCTTCACCTAACATATCATCACTCTTATCTAGCATGTTTTGAACCTTTTCAAAAGCCCTTTGTTGTTTTATAGCAATCTTAGCAAGTTTAGAGTAGCTGGGCTTAAGATCCTCATCGATTCATTTTCACTTTGGATTCGGAGGAGGTGAAATTGAGTACCTTGGCACCTTTTGCCATGAAGCAATAGGTGGGGCGTAGTCATCATTTTCCTCATCAGGTTTGTCGGTAGTCGGTTTCTTCAGCGTTGAAGATGGACTTGCTAACATAGGCGTAGCAAGAGCCGGACTAGCCACACCAGATTCGGATTCTTGAGACTCCTCCTCTTCCTCATTTTCCTCGATTCAGCTTGAGTCCATTTCCTTGCCAATGAATGCCCGAGCCTTTTTGGAGCTGCTCTTCTTGTGAGGAGAAGGCTTTGAGGATTTTGATGATGAAGATTTGGATGATTTCTTCTTCTTCTTCACGTCATCAGAACTGTAATCCTTGTTTTTCTTCTTTCTTAATTCCTTTTCCCATCGAGGACAATCTTGGATATAGTGACCAGGTTTCTTGCATTTGTGGCAAAGTCTTCGCTTATAGTCACTAGATGAGGAATCACCGCTTCTTGAGGATTTTCCAAAGCGACCACGTCTTGAGAATTTCTGGAATTTCTTCACGAGCAGTGCTAGCTCCTGGCCAAATTCTTGAGGATCTCCAAGGCTACTACGAGTCTTCACTCTCGATTCAGATTCAGCCTTGGCCTTGTGGCACGTGTTTTTCCATAGCCGTAACCATAGAGATCTCTCTTTTCAGCAAAATTTGGAACTTCGTGAGTATTTAGCCTTTCGAGGATATCCGCAGGATCAAGAGACTTGTAGTCAGCTCGTTCTTGTTTGATCAGTGCCAGTGTGTCAAATGAGGAATCAAGCGATCTTAGCAATTTCTTCACCACCTCATGGTCGGTGATGTCAGTGGCACCCAGTGCTTGAAGCTCATTTGAGATGTCAGTGAGGCGATCGAAGGTTTGTTGAACATTTTCGTGATCGAGTCTTTTGGAGCGGTTGAAGAGATTCCGAAGAACATCAACTCGAGAGTCACGCTGAGTTGAAACACCTTCATTAACTTTGGACAGCCTGTCCCAGATGAGTTTGGCAGATTCCAAAGCACTCACTCTTCCATATTGACCTTTGCTCGAGATGGCCACATATGATATTCTTCGCTTGAGAATCGAGTTGCTTGAATCTCTTCACATCAGCATCATTCGGAGAGGGTGTGGTGAGGAAACACCTTTTGTCACAACATACCGTAGATCGTTAATTGCTTCAAGATGCATTCGCATTTTGTTCTTCCATGAGGGGTAGTCCGTCCCATCGAAGGTAGGACACCCTGCTGAGTCCTTGATCATACTGCGGTCGACATAACTAAAACTCCGGTGGTTAAACCAAAATCACACGTAACAAGGGAGTACCTTGCTCGATACCAATTGAAAGTGCGTTATATCGACTAGAGGGGGTGAATAGGCGATTTTATGAATTTTACAAATTCTTCTTGAGGAATTTGCGGTGAGGAAATTCCTTAGCGAAGAAATACATGCAGCGGAATAAGTACTTCGAAGTAAGCATAGCAGATTACAGGCATAGTCATCATGATGAAATGAAGACAATCACAGAGTACGAGAAAGCGTAATCACAGGATAACACAAGATGAAGACAAGCAGATCAAGAAATTGAAATGAGGAAATTGAGAAAGTCTTGATCAAAGTCTTCAAACACAGATATGAACAAACACTTAACACAGCAATGAGGAAATGAAAGGGTTGAGGAAATAGAACCGATTAGGTTGGTGAAGACAATGATTTGGTAGACCAGTTCCAACTGCTGTCTCGGTTGTACGTCTGGTTGGGCGGTGAGTATTTAAACTTCGAGGACACGCAGTCCGGACACCCGATCATCGAGCACGCAGCTCAGGACACCAAGTCCTCACCGTATTCTCCTTGAACTAAGGTCACGCAGACCTCATCCAATCACTCGTGGTAAGTCTTCAGGCGACTTCCAAACCTTCACATACTTGGTCACTCGGCGATCCACAATTCCTCTTGGATGCTCTAGACCGTGACGCCTAACCGTCTGGAAGAAGCACAGTCTTCAAAGGTAAAAGCGTCGGATCCACGCTGGGATCAATTTCTTGATGATGTTCAATCACTTTGGGTTTGTTGGGGTTTGGTTTTGGGTTTTCCTCACTTTTGGGTTTTCCTCACTTGATGATTTTCGCTCAAAGTCCTCGGAGGATGGGTTGCTCTCAAATGACAAGTGTCAAGTTCTCTCGGAGCAGCCAACCAACTAGTGGTTGTAGGGGCGGCTATTTATAGCCTCGGGAGCAGCCCGACATGATAAGACATAAATGCCCTTCAATGATATGACCGTTAGGTGGAGATATTTTGGGGACGGTGGCCAGCAAGACAAAGAACGGTCGGAATTTGGAATATCAAATTCTTGAGGGCTATCATGTTCCTCACGGTGTAGGCAATTCGCCTTTGGCGAATTCCTAACTCCTCGGTCAGGACAAATTCCTCGGCGACGGAAGAGCTTCGTCTCACATCCTTTGAAGAAATTGACTGAAGCTGTATGAGATTTCAAAGGCTTCACTCGAAGGGTTTGGTAGGTGTAGGATTTTGAGTTGAGCATCAAATGGAAATTTTTCCTTAGTATTTCCTCGACCCCCTTTAACAAAGACGGTGTTTCCTATGACTCAAGAAAGAGAAAATGAAACTACGAAAACAAAAGTCTTCACGCTTCATGTTCCTCAAGCGAATACCAAGTCTTCAGGATCACACCGATTTCTTCACTTTCAAAGTCTTCAGAAAGTCTTCAGAATAACAAATTCTTCAGCTGAAGAAATTCATTTTTAGGGGTCGACTTTCACTGTAAATATCAAACTCCTCATAGACTTATAGACCTGTGTACACTCACAAACGCATTAGTTACTTAACCTATAAGTCTTCAATACACCAAAATCACTAAGGGGCACTAGATGCACTTACAAAAATCTTCACTGTGTCCTTGTCAGCTGAAGAAATTGTGAACGGAACTTTTAACTAATCTTATCCAAATTTTCGGCTTTGCCGCTCAAACCGTTCCGCTTCCTATGTTAGACTTACCTATTCACCCACGATCTAACATGATCTCCACTTTTCAGTACGTGGGTGACACATGTCAAGCGAATGAGAAGGGTCGAGCACGCGTTAGTCCAAAATCTTGAGCGAACAGTTTTTCACCGTGGCTATATATACCCCTCTCCCTTCCTCACTTCCTTTACTCCGCTCGACCGCTCTCTCTCTCTCGCTCGAGCTTCTCAAACCCTAGTGCCGCCGCTACTCCATCGTCGCCGGTGAGGAAGAGCTTCATTGCCTCGACCTCGTCGCCGTCGTACTCGCGCCGACCGCGGAAAATCTTCACTCCGCCGCCAACGTAGCTGTCTTCCTCCGCCGAGTTAGGGTGTGGCAGATCTGAACTGACGAACTTCTAATCTACACTTCTCAGTTCGTCGTGTTCTTCAATTCCGGTAATTAAAAGTTACTTTTATTACTCGCTTTGATTCTCAAACCTTCCTGAAAATCTTCAAAGGTGTTTATTCTTCAAATCTTCACACATATGAACACCTCAAACGAAATATGCTCTTGATTCGTTTCTCTAAGCAATCATTTTTCTTCAAGATTCCTCAATTGTGTGGATCCTCGATCTATACAACTCTGGAACCTAAGACAAAGAACGCTTAGTGAAATTCTTCAAAGCTCATCTGGTCAAATTCCTCAAACTTGTTCTTTTTGAAAAACCTTCTGAGAACGCATATGACCTCTCCAAATTCCTCGCAACTATACTTTGTTCACAGGTACTCATGTCATTTCTTTGAATCACTAGGTTCTCATCAACTTAACTCATTTGCAGCGTTCCTCGAAGAAAAGTTGCATACTTCTTCAGAGAATTCGATTGTTCAAATTCCTCAGCTGAAGAATATGGCAGAAGGAAAGAAGCCACAGAAAGGACGAAAGAGGCCTGATGACTGCTTTCGAGATACCTGAGGACATCTATGCTGACTATTGCACACCCGATGAAGCCATGTTTGGCAAGGAAAACAAAAATCAGCGCAAGGTGCGCATTCAGAGGATTGAAAGGAGAAGGGCAAGGGAATGGAGGGAGTACAGGTATGTTACTCCAAAGTACATGAAGAAATTCGCACTGAATCCTCCATGCCCAAGAGCTCCATTGGCACCTGGCCAAGAAGCTGACCCCACCAGCATCAAGCGTGGTGAGGACTTTCCTTACCAGTGATAACATTGATGCCTATTATGCTGATTGGCAAGGAGCCAAAGTCAGATTTGTCAATCTGACAAAGAAGTTCACAAATGTTGCAGCCCAAACGCAACAAGAAATTCCTCAGGCTGGAGCCTCTGCTCAGCCTGCTGAAGAACATGCCAAGATCGATGAATTTCAGCCTCTTTGAAGAAAATGCTAGTTCCAGGGCTGATGACTCCATTCCATTACCGAAGAAATTGCCAGGGCATCCACTAGTGGTGCGCCTGAAGAAGCTGAAGAAGTCAGGGCAACTGCACCAGTTGCGCCTGAGGAAATTCAACCAGATTCCTCAGCTCCTCCCGCGCCAACACCAACTCCTATCCTTCCATCTGCATCAGATGTGAAGAACACCAAGGCTGCAGAGCGAGCTGCAGTGAAGAAAAGGAAAGCATCAGCTGCTTCACATTCTTCAGCCCCGAAGAAGATGAAGACAATGACCACCTCATTTGAAAATCCAATTGATGCTGTTCCGGTTTCCTCCATGCCATCAAAGGACCTTGTTCCTTTTGGTGAATAATATGAGATCCCAAGCGGATCTGATGAAGAAAATCATTCTGCTGCTTCGTCAGAGCAGATTGATGAAGAAATTGAAGTGGATGCAATCCCTTCAACACCAATCATTTCCTCGCCAATGCCTCAGTTCACAGCTGAAGAGGCTGGCGTTGAAGAAATTGAAGAAGATGTGGATATTGGAAGCACAACACCAGTGATGAACGATGACTTTTGGGACAGTCAGCATCCAAATTCTCCACTCTTCACCCCAATCCAACAAATTCCTCAGTCCCCTGCACCAACGGTTCAAATGGGCTCTGAAGAAACTCATCCCAACTCACCCGTGCATTAAGAAATTCCAGCCACTAGTCTTTGAAGAACACCTTCTTCTTGATCCTATGAACACGCTTGATGCATATGAAGAGGAACCAGAAAATCCTCAGCCTGAAGAACCTGAGATTGTGATTCCTGAGGTCGTGATGCAACTCACTGACACTCCACTCCCAAAGCCAAAGAATCCATTCTCAACAAAGCAAAAGTTCAAGGCTGAAGATTTCTTCGGCGAGCATGTATTCTTCACTGACTACAACCCATATGACTCTGCTCGCATAAGGAAGAGGCGTTTCTGGACTGCTAGTCAAGCCAACTTCTATTCCTCTGTGCTATTCAACAAAGACAAAGTCTTCGATCATGCTCATATTCCTCATGTGAACATGGAATCTCTGCCAGGCTTCGAGCCAGTCCTCAGTGTTCTTCACGATGCAGGATTGCTGAATTTCTGCACTGACATCTGTGATTGGAATGAAGAACTCATTCTTCAATTCTATGCGACGCTGCACATCACCGGAGACTCTGAACATGTGAACTCATGGGTATTGGACTAGATGATAGAAAATACTCACTACAAGGCACAAGCAACTGAATTGCTTCGTGCCCTCCCACTCAGTCCTCCCCTTGATGGTGCTCGGTGCATCTACAGCGAACCTGTGCTTTCAAATCATTACATGCAAGTGCTGATGAAGCCTTTGAAGCCAGGGCAGGCACCTCGAACCAAATTCTTCGTCAAGGAATTACTATATGTGCCGCGGACAGTCTATCGCATTCTGACGAAGAAAATGAGTCCTATCAAAGGCCACGACTCAAATGATGAAGAAGTCGTTGGCGTCATGAAGAACATGCTTTTTAATATCATTCATGGCGTTCCCGTCAACTTCCATGATTTCTTCATGAGGACTCTGGCAAACATTGCTATGTCACCTTTTGAGCTGAAGCCTTATGCACCATGGATTATGAGGTTCATCAGGACAAGGTCTTCACTCAACTACAAGGCTGATAATCTGAACCACTGCAGCTATTTGCCTCCAATTGAAGTCCTCAAACGGACATTTTCCTCAGCTGATGACAAAGGCAAGGCAACTGCTGTGATAGATGAAGGCATTCACCCATTGGATGGTCAATTTCGCAAGGCTGCATCCTACTCCACCAATGATGACTCTGCCACACATGACTCTGCCGCCAATACCTCGGTGAGCAAAATCCTCAAGCCAAAGCACCCAGGGTGATGACTGATCGTGAGTTACTCCTCAGTCTTCATCAGAAGGTTGATCGCAATCATAAATGGGTCAAGCGTCAGTTTGGTTCAATTCTTCACAACATGACCTCAACACATAATGCAGTGAAGAAAAACCAATACTACCTCCATGAAACCTTAAACAACACTTGGGCTGTTCTTTCTAATGTCTACAGCACGGAAGAACTGAAGACAATGGGTCTCAAGGAAGAATTTGACTGGTCTGCACCTGCGCCGAAGAAATTCAAGAAGGTCAAGGTTCCTTCCTTGGTGGCCAACTCCTATTCTTCATCGCGCGACACTGATGAAAACGAAGACTTGGAGGACACTGCGGCAGGCCCTACTACGACAACCGACCCCGACAACGCTGGCGCTCCTTCATCAACTTGAAATTCTTCAGGGGCGTTAGTCCTCAGTTTCCATCCTTTTGGTCATTTGATGACAAAGGGGGAGAAATTTGAGTTAGTCTTCAAGCGGGTCTACTATATGGGTGTTTTTTTTTGCTAAGTTACAACTCTCATTCTTCTGAAACTTTATTGGATCGAGTTGTAATCTTAAACCCGATGGTGCTCTGATACTTTTGATGTGTTCCCCTGCATGCTTATTCCTCATTATATGTTAATACACGCATGCTGAACTACATCATTCACCATATTTCATCATGGATTTCAAATTCTTCATATTATATGTCAAATGCGTGTATGAATTACAAGATATAGGGGGAGATCTCCATGATTCAACTCTTCAAATGTGCAATGCCTCAAAAGCAAATTCATCACTATGCACATCTTCAGGGGGAGTTCTTCAATATCTTGCAATCAGATTCCTTAATATCCGTATTTACATTTCATATGTTTATCCCCGTTGAAAACTTAACCTATATTGTCATCAATCACCAAAAAGGGGGAGATTGTAAGTGCATCTAGTGCCCCTTAGTGATTTTGGTGTATTGAAGACTTATAGGTTAAGGGACTAATGTGTTTATGAGTGTACACAGGTCTATAAGTCTATGAGGAGGTTGATATTTACAGAGAAAGTCGACCCCTAAAAATGAAGTTCTTCGACTGAAGACTTTGATATTCCGAAGACTTTGAAAGTGAAGAAATTGGTGTGATCTTGAAGACTTGGTATTCATTTGAGGAACATGAAGCGAGAAGACTTTTGTTTTCGTAGTTCCGTTTTCTCTTTCTTGAGTCAAAGGAAACACCGTACTGTTAAAGGGGGTCGAGGAAATACTAAGGAAAAATTTCCATGTGATGCTCAACTCAAAATCCTACACCCACCAATCCCTTCGAGTGAAGCCTTTGGAAATCTCATACAATTCAGTCAATTTCTTCAAAGGATGAGACGAAGTTCTTTTTGGTCACTTTGAGAATTTGTTCTGGCGAGGAGTTAGGAATTCGCCAAAGGCGGATTGCCTACACAAAGTGAGGAACATGATAGCCCTAAGGAATTTGAGAGTCAAATTTCCGACCATTCTTTGTCTTCTTGGCCAGACTATCCCAAAATATCTTATCCACCTAACGGTCATATCATTGAAGGGCATTTATGTCTTATCATGTCGGGCTGCTCCCTAGGCTATAAATAGCCGCCCCCTCGACCAGTAGCTGGTTGGCTGCTCGAGAGAACTTGACACTTGTCATTTGAGAGCAACCCATCCTCCGAGGACTTTGAGCGAAAATCATCGAGTGAGGAAAAACCCAAAAACCAAACCCCTACAAACCCAAAGTGATTGAGCATCACTGAAGAGATTGATCCTGCGTGGATCTGACGCTTGTTACCTTTGAAGACTGTGCTTCTTCCAGACGGTTAGGCGTCATGGTCTAGAACATCCAAGAGGAATTGTGGATCGCCGAGTGACCGAAGTCTGTGAAGGTTTGGAAGTCGCGAAGACTTACCACAGTGATTGGACGAGGTATGTGTGACCTTAGTTCAAGGAGAATACGGTGAGGACTTGGTGTCTGAGCTGCGTGCTCGATTTGGGTGTCCGGGATTGTGTGCCCTCGAGTTTAAATACTCAGCGGCGCAACCAGACGTACAACCGAGACATCAGTTGGAACTGGTCTACCAAATCATCGTCTTCACCAACCCTAACTGGTTCTATTTCCTCAACTCTTTCATTTCCTCATAAGCGTGTTGAGTGTTCGTTCATATCTGTGTTTGAAGACTTTGGTAGAAGACTTTCTCTATTTCCTCATTTCAATTTCTTCAGTCTGTCTGTCTTCATATTGTGTTATCCTGTGTTTACGCTTTCTGTACTCTTTGATTGTCTTCATCTCATCATGATGACCATGCCCGCATTCTCTTATGCTAACTTTTGAGTACTTATTCCGCTGCAAGTAGTTCTTCACTTAGGAATTTCCTCACCAGAAAATTCCTCATTGAAGAATTCATAAAAATCGCCTATTCACCCCCCTCTAGTCGATATAACGCACTTTCACCTTCGATGTTGATACGGTATGCAACGATGACAAGTGTTTTTTGTTATTTTTGCACGACTTCTCTACTTCTTCAACGTGTAATTTCCGTCTTTTACAATTCGACTAGCTTATTCCATGCCATGCAAGACGCTATGTCTTGGAGAAGATGGGTTTTGAAGATCATGAAAGCATGGAGACAAAGATAATTCAACTAAGGACCCATCATGGTTATGATTTTCTTGTAAAACTATACAATTCTGTGAACTCATCCAATTTTGGTTGCCCGAATTGGGAAGCCCTTTCCAAGGCATATGATTTTCATGAGGGTATGCTTCTCACCTTCGATCTTGGTGATCCTGACATCGACGAAAATGATATGACCATTTGGGTCTTGTTGGCACGCTTCCAGTTTCTACCGCTGTGTGAGTTTCTTAAACATATTTACTAAGTAATTTTTATTGTTTATTTCAAAATATTTGACAGCTTATTTCCATTGACAACTTATTTTCATTCTTCAAAAAATGTACGGAAGATGGTAGACAGAACCTACTACTACAATGATGAAGCACAATTAACTTATATGGAGAAAGATGGTCTTATCGCATTTTTTACTGATCTTGAAAATTACAATAGCTATTATCGAATTCCTCAAAATTATGGTCAATATGTGCCACTAGTGCACGCGGTGTCCTACGGTAACATCAATGGAGATAGCATTGTAAGATTTTCTACTATTACGACATCCGTGCATCTTTTGCATAAACTTTTCTAAAACTAAACTATATTGCTAACTACAAAGTTATTACTATGTTTTTGAACAGAAAATCCCAATGGCTTGTGTGCCTCATCTGATATTGCCGAGAGGCCGCGTTGATGTTATGAGCTTACGGCCACCACAGCCGTGTCGACCCTTGATATCCACATCACTCCTGTCCATACCGGATTTCTAAAAGCGAGGAAACCATGATAATAAATGATTGGAAAAAATGTTTCAACCACCGTAGAGATTGTGCGTAGGCCAAGACTTGGAGACAGGATGATCTCCGTTCTTCATTATGGAGAGTCCAGTTTCCTTAATGAAGAGTCAATGCCTATCTTGTATTATGATATTTTACCTAAGAGAGGGTAGAGTAGGTCCTATGAGAGGAGTAGGTCCTAGGTAGAATGTGTTATTATGTGCTATAATGTGTTAGAGTTGATGAGGTGGATGAGGGGTTGTGATTATGACTAGTGACCAACTTGTTATATATATGATGTCTCATTGACGAACATTGTTTGGTGGTGATGACTACTGGCAATGAATATGCTATTTAAACAGACTAGTTCATGATGAGTTGTTGTATAAAAGATATATCTATTTAAACATGTACATCGCCAAAATATTAAAAAAACATAAATGTTAGCAGTAGTGCTGGCCTAAAAACGTGCTACTAGTACTTGAACTTACTAGTAGCGCTGGTCTAGAAGCAGCTCTTTGCTACAAAATAAACTGTAGTGCCGTAGCGATGGCGTTGGTTCCAGCGCTCTGGTAGCACAGTTCCAGCCATCTGGTAGCACAAAAACCAGCGCTACTGGTAAGCTTTTCTCTAGTAGTGGTATATTGATGCAGTGCAGCAAGGGACATTCGTTCCAGACAGAGAGAACGACGAACTCATAATGGCCCTCGGGAATCCTGAGCACCCTGGACGGACATGAGGCACGCCAGGCTCCATTCCATGGAAGGTTGGGTTTCCGGACGCAGGCAGTTACAAATGCCAGGAGAGGAGGAAGAAAGTGGAGCAGACCCAACTGCAGGCGCTGCATGCAAGGGTACAAGCGATAGAGGAACGAGAAGTAGTTCGCAGCAAGCGACCTGCTGAAGCTACCCCACCATCTCAGCGAAGAAGCAGCGTGGCTTCCACCGAGCTGCTTCAGCTGGAGCCTGTCTTCACGGCTCCTGCTAGCTACCCCGTGGATGCTATCACAGAGTCTCAACATTGCCACCTTATGACGCAATGACAGAACTCCAAAGTCAAGGCGGTTGTCGGCTCTGTTCGACCTCCTGAACCCGACACAACTTTTCATTGCCGTCCAATTCCAAAAGGATATGCTAGGGTGACGGTGGACGAAATAACAGAGGGATTTGAGGAACTCGAGCTTGACCACCCTACCGGTGAAGGGGAGACTCGGCTGGGTTCTGCTCTGAAGACTCCATGCCTATGGCGGAAGGACCTCATCAACCTTCCGAATTTGATGCCTCCGCCTCCTCCTCCTCCTCCGGCGAGTCAGGGCACTCTGCCTCCTCCTCCGGCGAGTGATCAGGGTACTCAACCTCCTTCTCCGGTGCGTGGCGGCACTCCGCCTCCTTCTCCGCCTGCACCGGCGCGCCCGAGCAGCCAGCCTCCTCATTCTCCGCCTCGTCAGCAAGGGCGGAAGAGACCCGCCGCTGCTCCAGCTGCTCCGGTGCATCATAGTCCTTCTCCTCCACCTCGTAAGCAAGGAAAGAAGACAGCCGCAGCCGCTCCGTCTGCTCTGGCGTCTAGCAGTACAGCCAGAGGCGGGAGGCAATACAGATTCGGTCCGTCTCTCAAGCCTCTAGAGAAGTTACCATACAAGAGGAGCATGGAGGAATACGCGGAGATCTGTCAAACCCAAGTGAGGGACTTCTTTGAAAGGGTGAAAGCAAAGAAACATCCACCTCCGGAGGAGAAGATAGATCCGGTGAAAGCGAAGTGCACTATGGATGCCCTGAAGAAACCACCAAAGTCTCCACCAAAAGGCAACTATGAGCGCATTATTGAAAGGTCATACATCGAAGCAGAGCGGTCGGGAAGTACTATCAGTGATCAAAGGTTAGCAGAATGACGAGCTGGGAAAAAATTGCCCAGCTCGGCGAACAAGCGAACCAATCGTGCCCCCTGCTCAAAGTGTCTAGCGATTTCGTCGCTAATCATCTGGTGATTTTGCCCAATACCAATCTTGGAGATTACCTGCCCGATGATGTACATTATGATTTCTTGGAGGTGTACGAACACAAATACCATTACGGGAAGCCTCTCGTCAAAGATGAAAGATCTCTAACAACGATGATGCAAAGATTCCATGATTAGTACATGAAAACCTGTAGAGAGTCTGGGGGATGAATACTTTGACGCTGAGAGTTAAAGTGGAGCATGACCTCGTTGGAATTGATCTGTTGAACGTTCTATTTGAGGAGTTCTTCCAGTTTTTCAATTAAAAGGCCCTCGATAAATTAACGGTCACTTGCTACTGTCTGTAAGTACTACTTCTATCATTAAGTCTCTATATATAGGTCAGCTCTTTCCTTGCATGTATATATCACTACTAGGAAAAGGGCTATAGATGATATGGAAACTAATGGCGCACCAGACATGTGGTGCGCCACTGCTATATAGCAATGGCGCACCAGATATGGATGTGCCATTAGTGGCCATATTACTAATGGCGCACCTGATGTGTGGTGCTCCATTACTAGTTTTGTCTTGGCCCCACACCCCACCTCAGACTTAGCAGTGGCGCACCAGGGGAAAGTGCGCCATTACTAGTTTTAACTAGTAATGGCGCACCAGTAAGAAATGCGCCATTGCTATCTATACGTATGGCGCACCCCCTACCGGTGCGCCATTGCTATCACCCCTTATCCCCTCCCTCTAGTCATGTTCTATCCCCTCCCCTTCCTCCTGACACAGCCACCCGCCTCTCCTTCGGCTCTGACCCTACGCCGCCGCCGATCTCCTCTTCCGCATCACCTCTCCGGCGGCCTCCTCTCCCGATCCAGGCCGCGCTGGCGACCTCCCTATCCTCTCCTCTGTCTGCCTGGTCGGGCCGAGACCCTAGCCCGATGCCATGGCGACCATGGCAGCAGGAGGAGCCCGGTCATGGCGGCCTCCTCTCCCTGCAGCGCTACGGCACCTCACCTTGTCTTCTCTTCTCTCCTCTTCTCTCCCAGTAGAGGAGAGGAGGGGCGAGAAGGGAAGACCTTCTCCGGCGAGCTTCCAGGGAGGTGAGGAGCGCCTAGATCCAGATCCACGGCGCATCGTCCCGTCGTCGACCTGAGCCGCGACCATCCATGCAGGCCGACAGAAGCCAGGACGGAGATGCCAGAAACCCTAGCCTAGCCTAGCCATGGAGGTACGACGCCTCAACCTCCGGCGACAGACGACGGCTGCAGGCCATCTCCGGCGACGGATCTCCTACCCCGACCATGGTGCGTGTGGCTGCAGGCCATCTTCTTCATCTCCCCTCCCCTCCCTCATTGGTTCGTTTTATGTGCAGGGCAGGCTGCTCCGGACGAGCTGCTGCTGCTGCTGCAGGTGCACGACGCATGGCTGCTCCCTCCTCCTCTACCTACTGCAGGTAGCTTGCCAATTTGATTGATTGCAATTCTTCTTTCTGGTGGTGTTGATTGCCATTGTGCAGTTCAGTTCAGTTTCAATCTGAATGCACCTCCCGGTCTCTTCCTCCTCTCTTGTGCTTTTGCATCTCCATGCCCAGATTCGGGCTTAATTAATTCCATTGCCCGCTGTTTATGGATGGATTGTTAGGTTAGATTTCTCACTATATCCATCTCATCATGTCTCCTGAATGAATAAATGAATGAATGAATGAGCACTTTAATTGATGCTTGTTGGTTGGATGGATGGATGTCGTACATGCCATGCTTTTGGGTTAATTTGTCCATCAAATTGATCCATTGGCCCGCCCGGTTCAATTTATCTGATGCCACAAGTGGCGTCATTTTTATTCTATATGGACTGCCGTTATAATGTACGTACATGCCACTGAACATTCAGTATTTACTTGTGTGTAAGACCGGACTTTCTTCCGTTGTCAACGCAACTCGACGCAAGACCAGTGCCTTGGTCGCTTGCTCCGGTGTGGTGCAGCCGAGCTGGGCCAATGACCATGCCGTGTACGAGGGCAAACTCCCCTCCGACAAGACGGCTCCTAGCTCGGGTAAGCAGCAACACCCCCATGGTCATTTTAGTTTTCAGAGAGCCCTTTTTTGTGTGTCAGCTGATGATGCCTTCATTCTCTTGTCCATTGAGGATCCTCAACAGGCAAGAAGAAGTTCCACCGCTTGATGCGAAACTTCGTCCCAACTGGGCAAGGATTCTCTCACTACCTTCTAATTAAGTGAAAGTCAAGATCTTGAGGGCCCTTTACTCTGCTTTCTTTCTACTTCAAGCAAGGAGATGATTTATATGCATCTAAACAAGTAGTTGTCGCTGCCTTTGCTATAACAATCAATGTACATGCATAGCTCTAAGCTCTAGCCTAGTGCGCTTCTACTGCCTCTGTTTGTCAACATGCTGAATATATGAACCCAGAAAATTTTAGAACTTCTCTGTAAAAATTGGTTGCTAGCTCTGTATCTCAGCCCCTTCTCATTTGTTTGTTTGATTTGGATGGAGTAGGAGTCATACATGGACGACATCGACGATGAGGTCTTGGTCTTGTATGATGCGTGTGTGGACAATGTTGGTCTATTCATACGCTAGGGTGTGGCCTGATGAGGTCTTGGTCTAGTATGATGCGTGTGTGGACAGTGCTGGTCACTTACTAGCTATGGTTCTTTTACTGTTGGACAGTGTTATTTCAATTTGTACCCCATCTAAGCCGCTCACTGTTTTCGTTACCTAATTGCTACTGGATGCAGAAAAATGTGTAAGCTTTATATGCCAAAAGGTGCATTTACTCATGAAGCATTTCTTGCAAATGGAAGATTTTGGTGTCCATGATTAGTGACGATCCTCAAGTAGGATGAATCTTTAGTTTTGATGTGTCTCAGATTTACTTTTGTTAAGTTGTGATGATATAGTGCTTAATCTGAGCATGTTCCACGTAATGCAATGGACTGTTCCAAGGGCTGGGCGCTGCTGCAAGGCCCATCTTTATCTTTGCTCTTGCGCATGATGGATGGTCAAGGACTAATTAAGTAGGTCATTTTGCGACCAAATGAATGGTCTTCCAGTTTGGTATCTCTAAATGATGATTACATATTAGCACTTTCTTCAGTTTGTGATATACATTTATGTGTAATAGAGAATTATGTCTTGGAAGGCATGTTACTTATTTACTGTTGATTAATTGGACATCGCATGACAATCTATAAGAAGGTTGTCCATTTCTTGATCAATCATTTCTTGCACGATTTTGTTGTCGATGATTAGTGTTGAACCTCATATGTCCTCTCGCAATTCATTTCCATTATAATCTTACTCATACAATATTCACACCATGTAATTCTGGAAAAGACAGTATTGACATGTTATAAAAAATGACAGTATTGACATGTTATAAATAGTTTGTTTGTATTTCTGTTTATTTTGATACATTTTGCAGGGATGAAGTGAAGAAAAAGAAGAAAAGATTACTAGAAGATTAGTTTTAGGATTTTCTTTTATTTCCTTGCAATTTTCCTTTTATTGGATACTTGTAAAGACATTGTAATATTCTTACTATAATAAAAATATGATTCTATTTCATTTTTTGTTTTTAAATTATTTTCCTTATAGGTTGTTTTCTGTAAATTTGGATTTTTTTGTTTTCCAAATACATTACTAGTGGCGCATCATCAACTAGTGCGCAATTAGTAAGCCATAGCACATGGCTACATATGGCCCCCTGGGAGGCATTCTAATGGTGCACTGTGGGCTATACTAATGGCGCACTACGTGGTGCGCCATTAGAACACCATATACTAATGGCGCACCAGTGGTGCGCCATTAGAATTTAATTCTAATGGCGTGATGCTAGTGGCGCATCAGTAGTGCGCCATTAGAAGGCAAAACTGGTGCGCCACTAGCATGCCTTTTCGTAGTAGTGTATAATTTTCCTCACTATATTATGCAAATTGAAGATCGCCGAATCGAAGAAAAGACAAATCGGTGATATTGGGTTCATTAACACAAATCTCATAGGTGCATATACGGTTGAATTTAATGCCAAAGATACTGATGCCAACTTGCTATGATCGTTGGTATTAAATCAAAACAAAGCTATAATACTCTTTCCTTACAACTTCAAGTGAGTGTTCTTGTCTTGTGCATATTCGGTTTCCCTTATTAGTCGAGGTTATAGTAATGTAATTGATGAGTTATGCATGCGTGCGCAGGTTCCACTATATCCTCCTAGAGATTAAGCTTGAGCAGGGACTTGTAACCGTCTTAGACTCAAGACGAAAAGATCCACATGAGTATGCGGACATGACTGAAATGCTCGAGAAGTAAGTTAAATCAATCATTATCGCACCATATCGGCAACTTTGTTCATTTCCTGATATCAAGTAATTGTTTTCTTTGTCTGGCAGGGCTTGGAAAAAATTCACCTCAAAAGCTCCGGGACTGCCGAAGAAGCTGCAATTTACACACCCGAAAGTAAGTACTACTAGCATGTTCCGCGCATCTCCTAGTGATTCAAGCGCTAGTTTCATCAATACCATTTAGCATGCTTGCTTATCAGTTTGATTGACCTCTATTTCTTGTGAAGTGGTTGTGGCAGGAAGCCAGGAATAATTACTGTGGATACTACGTTTGCGAGTCCATCCGCCACATGACCTGTGAGGGCAGGGCTACTCTAAAAAACAATATGAAGTGTGTAAGCAATAATATTCACAATTTTATTTTATTACCATCATTTGTGTTGAGTTTCATTCATTCATATATATGTATTGACCCCCTTCTTCAAATTAGATGTTTCGGATGCAGGATGAACTCATAGCACCAGATCGCATGCGAGCAATTCAAGAGGAATTGGCGGTATTCTTTCTTGACCATGTGATCGATAAAGACTGAGAATACCATGTGGACCCTGAGTTCATATATAATTAGGGGATTATATTTTAAGAGATCTTATATTGTATATATGTAGCCAGCAGCGACGGATAGATATACGAAAACTTGTTGTTCGACAAATCTCTCGGAGAAGGAGAGGTCGATATCACTTCTCTCTGTATGCATATGTTCATGATGATCTTCTGTTTCCTTCATTTTTGCTTACTAGCTAGCGTGTCGAGTCATCTCTATACGTATAGTTCGTAGCGTCGACCAAGCACGGAGATAAGAGAGGACGCTTCTCTCTATTAATTAGTTAGCTAACACAATATATGAAACACCTAAATTAACCCCCCAAAACCTCCTAAACCCACCCCCTTTCAAAAAAACAAAAACCTCAGCTCCTGCCAGTTGATGACGCGTGGATGCCTATTGGTCCGGGTTGGTGCCACCAACCGGGACCAGAGGCCTTCCTGCCTGGGCTCGCTGCACCGGCCGCGTGGAGGCCCATCTGTCCCGGTTCGTGTAAGAACCGAGACTAAAGGCCTAGGGCTTTAGTAATGACCCTTTAGTCCTAGTTCAACAATCGGGACAAATGGCCCTTTTTCTACTAGTGATCTGCGGCCTCGCTGATTTAGGGTACAGAGGTTTGGATTGGACATGGGAGAAAAAAGTTTCTGGTGGAAGTTACTGCCGTGTTTACCTGGATTCGGCACTGTACACAGCGTGCTGGTCCGCTTTTACCCTTCAGAAAGACTTGAACACTTGACAGTGGCCATGTCCGACCACTGTCCCATATTGCTGAAAACTGAGAGAGTTGATGGAAGTGTACGTGCAGCCCAAAAGCCTTTCCGCTATGAATGCATGTTGGAAAGAGACCCCCGTTTTGGTGTTGCACTAGTTTTTTTGCGAGAAACTTTAGAGAGCTTTATTAAATAAAGGCATTCACGGGGCAGTCAGGCTGACCAGGAAGCTAGGGGTGGAGTCCAGCCAGTTTTCAGTCACATTAAGCGTACATGCACGCTTAGCACACAGATGTGCAGGGCCGTTAGCGGATCTTATTACATGAGAGTTATCAAAAGACAAAAGGCTAGCAGAGGAGCTCTCTAATTTCAGTAATGATCGGTGCTACAACCGAACAATTAATGTAGCTAGAGTTCCAGAGGTTTACTGCCTCAGACAGTTGGTTTCTAGTTACACGTGCGTGTATCCTTGTAGCTTGGCAAAAATGGTGCACTCCCGCAGAGAGAGCACTTCGGTGATGAAAGGATCCGTGACCCCCAAGTGGGGTTTGCACCATGCACCAAGGAAGGCCGATGAAGAGCGGGCGTCGCCTCCCACACCCGCATTACCAGCATCAAACTGGATTGCAGCATCTGTATTTATCTTGACATAGTTAGTCTCGGGAGGCCGCCAACCATGGCCAGGCCGAGGTATGAAACTCTGGCCGGGGATGTCCAGCAGCGCCAGGTCCTCGCGAATGCGCCGAACCGAAGTAGCTAGGTCGATGATCTCTTGATCATGTGTCCTCTTGTTCTGGGACATCCAGATGGCCCACATGACTGTGATGATGGTGGCATGGTCCTTCTCTGTGAAGAGCTGATCACATAGTATGTCGCGTGTCCAGGTGCTGGGGTGGAGCCGTGGCAAGGAGATGTTGAAGAGAAGCCTGTTGTTGCTGGAGTGGCGAGTTAGATCGCCGGAGAGAGAGACAAGAACGAGCGAGGACGAACGGGAGACAGTAGTATATTTGCCTCGCCTGAACCTACGCGAGTCGTTCAGTTATTCCTTTGAAAAGTGTAGCTCGATTACAATGGATCTCAGCTAACAAACCTCCGGTCAGATTGCCCACGATTTGCGTGATTCCATGCCATCCCACGCATCGCATCCGTGTGCCTTACTAACCGGAGGACTAAAACAAAGAAATGAGCAAATAAAAACAACCTGGATGTGCTACAAGCACTCCCGGTATACTAGCTACGTGCATGCAGATGTCACATCGGCCATGCACCATACTATTCTGAACAAGGAAACAACGATGAGTTTATCCAACATTTCACCCCCATAGACTCAGTGCTCCAGCTCCACCTTGATCATCCAGATCTTCTTCTCTCTCTCTCTCCGGCGATCTAACTCGCCACTCCGGCAACAACATTTCACCCCCACAGACTCAGCGCTCCAGCTCCACCTTGATCATCCGGATCTTCTGTCGCATCTCGACGAAGATCACCCGCCCCAACGCCTTTGTCAGCACGTCGGCGAGTTGCTCATGTGTACGGACATGACTAACCTCCACTTTGCCGGTGTCTACACAGTCTCGTATGAAATGGAACTTGATGTCAATATGCTTGCTCCGATCATGATGAATAGGATTCTTGCTCAGTGCAATGGCGGCTTGATTGTCGAGCAGCAGTTTGAACTTGGCCGCTGGCTTGCCTAGCATATCTCCTATGAGCCGTGATAGCCACACCCCTTGGCATGCTGCTGCTGCTCCTGCGACGATACTCGGCCTCACAAGAAGAGAGAGCCACGATCTTTTGCTTTGCGAGCACCAAGTCACCGGATTCTCACCAAGGAAGAAGATCTGCCCGAAGTACTCTTGCGATCCCGGTGTCACTTCCATGGTCGCTATCACTTTGTAACCAACAAGTGTTACTTCTCCATGGCCAGCCTTATAACAGCACCCATAGTCCATTGTTCCCTTTATGTATCTGAGAATTTGCTTGACAGCCACCCAATGGTGTGAGCTAGGCTTTTCCATGAACCGGCTGGTGATCCCAACAGCGAATGGGATGTCGGGTCTAGTGTTCACAAGATAACGTAGGCTCCCAATCACACTCCGGTACAAAGTGGCATCGGCCGGTTCTGCACCATCTTCTTTTTTCAACTTCAGACGGTTCTCCATAGGTGTAGCACAAGCATTACACTCACTCATGCCAAAGAGCCTCCGAGAATCTTGGCGGCATAGCTTGTTGATGGAACTTGATTTGGCCTTCGATTGCGACACCTCGATCCCTAGATAGTAGCTTAGGAGTCCGAGGTCACTCATGTTAAACAGCTGCTGCATTTGTTGCTTGAACATCACAATGGCGTAAACGTCCGTCCCCGGTGATGATGAGGTCATCTACATAGACTCCAACCAAAAGGAATGAGGTTGCATCACCACGCCTATACCTTGCATGTTCCAACGGCAACGTGTGAAGCCCAGCTCTGTCGAGATCGGTCCAGCCGCATACCATGCCCGGGGCCTGATGAATGCCATCTGGTGCCTTGTGCAGCTTGAGCACTTGGTCCTCCTTGCCGACGGCCAAGTACCCAGGTGGCTGGGCAACATAAACCTCTTCGCCAAGCTCGCCATTTAGGAACGCGGACTTGACGTCCATGTGATGAACTTCCCAGCCGGAATGTGCCGCGAGAGCTAGCAACACACGCACTATTTCCATCCGGGCAACTGGTGCAAAAACCTCATCAAAGTCCACCCCCTCTCGCTGAGCATAACCCTTGGCAACCAGGCGTGCTTTGTGCTTAACAATGTTTCCTGCTGGATCACGTTTCACCTTAAACACCCATTTCAAACCAATGGCTTTGTGCCCAGCCGGAAGTGTGCTTAGCTTCCAGTGTATGGTTCTCATTGATGCAACGCATTTCTTCATCCATGGCAGCCTTCCAGACGTGTCGCCGAGAGCTGCGTCAACATTACCACGGCTCCTCAAGATCGAGAAGACAGCGCTCGTCAAACTCCCGAACAACGGCATCCTCGGTCTCGTCGAGTATATACTCGAGACGCCGATAACGAATGGGCCCGGAGTCGACATCCCGTGCGTCGTCATGTGTTGGTGGCGTGGCCCAGCCCATGCTGTGGGCCGGCGTAGGCGTAGCAGACACGCCCTCGGTTGTGGACGAAGCCGGCGGCGTGGGTGACCGCAGACTCCCAGGGCTCGGCGACACGGGTGACCGCGGTGACCCAAGAGTTGGTGTAGAGGGTGAGACCATGCTACAGCTCACCTGTGGACTCGAGGCACTGCCGGAGTCCAGCTCGTGCTCACCGGGGCCGGTGGTATAAATCACTGTGAACGTTGCTGCCGCGGACGCCGCCGCGGACGCGTCCGGCTCATCCCAGTTCCATAGCATGTTCTCTTCAAATAAAATGTCACGAGTTACCTGAAGTTTCTTCGCCACTGGATCGTAGACGCGATAACATTTGGCACCCTCCTCATAGCCAATAAACACCATGGGAGTTAAGCGATCAGTGAGCTTGGTCACCCCTGGTCCGAGCTTCTTCACATGTATGTGCAGCCGAATGTACGCAGGTGTTGCACGTTCGGCTTCCGCCGTGCCATGCTTCATACGGCGTGACACCATCAAGGCTGCGAGTCGGTGATCTGTTGAGAATGTACACAGCCGTCCTCACCGCCGCCCCGAACACAGCGGGCATGCCCATGCTCTTCAAGAACACCGCGCCATCTCGACGGCAGTCCGATTACGCCGCCGACCACGCCATTTTGTTGTGGCAAATACGGCACGGTCGTAGTGTTTGATGCCGTGCTCGCTGCAGTAATCCATGAAGTCGCCGGAGTTAAACTTCGCCGCCCCGGTCGGACCGAAACACACGCAGCCTGCATCTCCCTTCAGTTTCAGCCATATTCTGAATTTTCTTGAAAGAACTGAAGGCCTCGTCTTTGGATTTCAGCACAGCTAACCACATGTATCGACTGTAGTCATCAACAACAAGTTAAAAATACTTGTTACATCCGAGTGTTGGCGGGTTTATAGGACCACACAAATCTGTATGGACTAACTCCAGCCCCTGATCAGCTCGGTATGCAGCAACTTGAGGAAAGGGGTGCGATGTTGTTTGCCCAAAGCACAACAGTCACGTAACTTCGTCAACTCTGTCAATGAACTGCATTCCCTTCACCATGCCCTTGGATGACATAGCTCGCAGAGCTCTGAAGTGTAGGTGCCCCATCCGAGCATGCCAAATAGCGAGTTTCATCATCAGTTTTGGTTAGTAAACAGGTTGGTGCAGCGATGGGTAGAACTGCAGTGTAGAGGCGGCTCACTGACCGTCGAGTACGAGCCATCAAGTGCCCTGTTGTGTCATGAATGGTCATCAGTCCCTCATGTATCTGAATCCTGCACCCCCCCTCATCTAGCTGGCCAAGAGAGATTATATTGCCGCGAAGGCTCGGGATGTAGTGAACTTCAGACATTGCATGTTGGTTGCCGCTCTGACCCTTGAAGATGACTGAACCCCTCCCTTGGATTGTGACGTGTGACCCATCTCCAAACTTAACACTGCCCTGCACTGATTCGTCAAGAGTACTTAACATAGCTCGGTCACTACCGGTCATGTGGCTAGTAGCCCCTCAGATCGAAATACCACAGCCCCAGAGGTGAGATCTCCGGATGCACCTTCTCTTCATTCAGATGGACCACCTGGGGCGCGACTATGCTGGTGGTGACACGGTGGTGACCGCGCCATCATAAGCCCCTCATGGTGCTCGTCGCCTTCACGAACTAGATGTGCTTGACCCTGCTTCGCACGTTCCTCTTCCGCCTTGATCCCGGTATAGCACTCTTTCTTCCAATGACCTGGCTTATTGCAGTAGTGGCACTTGCCCTTTTTCTTGACGCCCGAGCCGCCGCTGCCCGGCGCAGGTCTGCCACCGCCGCCGTGAGGTTTGGGCTTGCCCGGCGACTTGTTCTTGCCGCCGCCTCCACCGGACGATAAGCCGCCCCCACCTAGCTGTCGCTCGTGGGCGAGCCACTCCTCACGCAGAAGAGCAAAGCGGCCGCCAGATCGCCGCATTGTCGAGATCATAATGATCTTCACATGCCGAGAAACGCCCGACGAAGCTCCTCGATGGTCATCGTCTTCAGATCGACGAGGCTCTCGATTGCCATCCCCATCTCGACGATACTTCCGCTGCACCACGCGGAGAGGAACTTCTGACCGCCTTGTGCTCCGTCACGGGATTGCCATACAGCTCTGTGTCGAGACGAGGCGGCAAGTCGCAGTTCGAAGTCCTCGGCGGACTCGCCCGTCTTTGAAGCGCAGATCCTCGAACTCGCGGGTAACGCACTGCGCCTTGGCCTCGCGAGCCCGCTCGCTCCCCATGCGGAGCGTCTTGATTGTATCCCATGCCTTCTTTGCCGAGTCCTTCGCGGCCAGCACCCGCAGCATCTCCGGCGGCATGCCGGAGAGTATAATCTGCAGCGCGCGCCGATCGTCGTTCTCGTCGGCGCCGTCTTTGATCACCGTGGTCTAGACGCGGGCGACTTGTAGCTTGACCTGCATCACAAGTGCCCACTCCTGGTAATTGGTGCGGGTGAGCATCATCGACGCCCCTGACTCCTCTCGCACGACGCGCTCCACCACGCGGTACTCGCCGCCGCTGTCGGCTGGTGAGGCGGCGGCGGCGCCTTGGATGAAGGCGTCCTCGGCGACGACTTGCCGCCGCCCTTGTTCTTCTTCTCCTCCTCGCTATCCGACATGGTACGCCGCGGATCGGACACCGCCGGCCACCGGAGAGTGGATCGAACACCACGGCTCTGATGCCAATTGTTGTTGCCGGAGTGGCAAGTTAGATCGCCGGAGAGAGAGAGAAGAACGAGCGAGGACGAACAGGAGACAATAGTATATTTGCCTCGCCTGAACCTACGCAAGTCTTTCAGTTATTCCTTTGAAAAGTGTAGCTCGATTACAATGGATCTCAGCTAACAAACCTCCGGTCAGATTGCCCACGATTTGCGTGATGCCATGCCATCCCATGACTGCATCCGTGTGCCTTACTAACCGGAAGACTAAAACAAAGAAATGAGCAAATAAAAACAACCTGGACATGCTACAAGCACTCCCGGTATACTAGCTACGTGCATGCAGATGTCACATCGGCCATGCACCATACTATTCTGAACAAGGAAACAACGATGAGTTTATCCAACAAAGCCTGGCCTCCTCCCAAAAGCATCTTGCGTGAGAACAGTGCAATAAGGCATGCATCAGTCCTCGTCCATCATAAGACAAAGATTACATAAGTTTGTTTCCTTTATGTGTGTGTGTCCTAGAGTCCTCTCATCTGGAATGATTCCTCGAATAACTCTCCACCAGAACACCCTGACCTTGGGAACTACTTTCAGGTTCCATAGGGCACTCCACATCTGATGTTCATTCGCTGATGGCCCCGCTATCTGCCCTTCTTCTAGAGTTGCACGCTCTTTCTGATTCATTAGAGCTCGATAGGCTGTTTTAACAGAGTAGATGCCAGATCTCTTGTGTGCCCAAGCATAGAAGTCCTCCCCACCACCGTGTCATAGGGGAATGTTTAGGATTGCATCCGCATCAGGTATGATGAATGTTGCATGGACAAGGTCCCGATTCCAAGACCAGTTATCAGTATCAATTAGATCACTAACCATGGTGATTGTCGTGTTTGGCGGCCTGAGTAGTGGTATCGTGGAGACAGTTGACGGCAACCATCGGTCCTCCCACACCGAGGTGGTAGTGCCGTCACCAATCCGCTTTACAAGACCTGCATTAAGCAATTCACGTCCAGCGATGATCGCCCTCCAACTGGCCGAAGCATACTTTGGTATGTGACCTGCATAAAATCACAATCAGGGAAATATCTACCCTTTATCACCCTGGTGCAAAGTGAGTCCGGTTTCGTCATGAACCTCCAGCCATGTTTCCCAAGAAGAGCAATGTTGAACTGTCGGAGGTTGCGGAAACCCACCCCCTCCCTTGATTTTTCGTTTAGCAAGTTTGTCCCAAGCGATCCAGTGGAAAAACCGTCTATCTGGAGAACTCGCCCACCAGAATTTTGCCATGTTTGAGGTCAAACAATTGCACACTTTTTTGGTCAGCAGAAATCATGACATGCTGAAAGTTGGAATGGCCTAAACAATTGATTTGATTAAAGTTTCTCTGCCTGTACATGCAAACAGCCGTTCTGACCAACCTTGCACCTTACCCTTAGCCTGATTGCCAATATGCTCAAATATTCCACTAGTAATCCTTCCAACTTCAGTAGGTAGACTAAGGTAACGTTCAGAAAATCCTTCAGAATGGACATTCAAAAGTTGTTTCAGACTCGCTCTCAGAGCCGTCGGTGTGTTGGGGCTGAAATATATAGAACTTTTTGATCTATTCACTGTTGGGGAACGCAATATTTCAAAAAAATTCCTACGATGACACAAGATCTATCTAGGTGATGCATAGCAACAAGAAGGGAGAGTGTGTCCACGTACCCTCGTAGACCGAAAGCGGAAGCGTTTAGTAATGCGGTTGATGTAGTCGAACGTCTTCGCGATTCAACCGATTCTAGCAGTGAACATACGGCACCTCCGTGTTCAGCACACATTCAGCACGATGACGTCCCTCGAGCTTTTGATCCAGTTCAGGACGAGGGAGAGTTCCATCAGCACGATGGCGTGGCGACGGTGATGATGAAGTTACCAGCACAGGGCTTCGCCTAAGCACTACGACGATATGACCGAGGTGCGTAACTGTGGAGGGGGCACCGCACACAGCTAAGAGAAGACATGGTGTGCCTTTGGGATGCCCCCTTCCCACATATATAAAGGAGGGGGGAAGAGGAGGCCGACCATAGAGGGGGCACGCCAAGGGGGGGGGAGTCCTACTTGGACTCCGGGTCCAAGTAGGATTCGCCCCCCCTTTCCTATTCCAACTAGGAGAAGGAGGGAAGGAGGAAGAGGGGATAAGGAAAGAGGGGGGCGCCGCTCCCTCCCTAGTCCAATTCGGACTGCCATGGGCGGTGCTGTCGGGGAATGTAGTATTTCAAAAAATTTACCTACGATCACGCAAGATCTATCTAGGAGAAGCATAGCAACAAGAGGGGAGAGTGTGTCCATGCACCCTCATAGACCAAAAGCGGAAGCGTTTAGTAATGCGGTTGATGTAGCCGAACGTCTTCGCGAGCCAACCGATCCAAGTACCGAACGTACGGCACCTCCGCGATCTGCACACGTCCAACTCAGTGACGTCCCTCGAACTCTTGATCCAGTTGAGGCCGAGGGAGAGTTTCATCAACACGACGGTGTGGTGACGGTGATGATGATGTTAACGGCGCAGGGCTTCGCCTAAGCACTACGATAATACGACTGAGGTGTAAAACTCTGGAGGGGGCACCACACACGGGTAAGAGATTGTCTGTTGTGCCTTTGGGGTGCCCCCTGCCCCCGTATATAAAGGAGGGGAGGAGGAGGCCGGCCAACAAGGGGCGTGCCAGGGAGAGGGGAGTCCTACTAGGACTCCAGTCCTAGTAGGATTTGGCCCCACCCTTTTTTTCCTTCTATCGGAGGGGGAAAAGGGGAAGGAGAGGGAGTAGGAGAAGGAAAGGGGGGTGGCGCCCCCTTCCCAAGTCCAATTCGGCCTCCACCCTTGTGGGGGGGGGGGGGGGCGCACCAGCCCCGTGTGGGCTGGTTAGCCGCCCACCTATGGCCCAAAAGGCCCAGATATTTACCCGGGGGTTTACGGTAACCTCCCGGTACTCCGAAAAAATGCCCGAACCACTCGGAACCATTCCGATGTCCAAATGCAACCTTCCAATATATGAGTCTTTACCTCTCGACCATTTCGAGACTCCTCGTCATGTCCGTGATCTCATCCGGGACTCCGAACAACCTTTAGTCATCAATTCACATAAACTCATAATACAAATCGTCATCGAACGTTAAGCATGCGGATCCTACGGGTTCGAGAACTATGTAGACATGACCGAGACACATCTTCGGTCAGTAACCAATAGCGGAACCGGAATGCTCATATTGGCTCCTACATATTCTATGAAGATCTTTATCGGCCAAACCGCATAACAACATACGTTGTTTCCTTTATCATCGGTATGTTACTTGCCCGAGATTCGATCGTCGGTATCATCATACCTAGTTCAATCTCACATCTTGGCAAGTCTCTTTACTTGTTCCAGTAATGCATCATCTCGCAACTAACTCATTAGTCACATTGCTTGCAAGGCTTATAGTGATGTGCATTACCGAGAGGGCCCAGAGATACCTCTCTGACAATCGGAGTGACAAATCCTAATCTTGATCTATGACAACTCAACAAACACCATCAGGGACACCTGTAGAGCATCTTTATGAACACCCAGTTACCTTGTGACGTTTGATACCACACTAAGTGTTCCTCCGGTATTTGGGAGTTGCATAATCTCATAGTCATAGGAACATGTATAAGTCATGAAGAAAGCAATAGGAATAAACTAAACGATCATTATGCTAAGCTAACGGATGGGTCTTGTCCATCACATCATTCTCTAATGATGTGATCCCGTTCATCAAATGACAACACATGTCTTTGGCTAGGAAACTTAACCATCTTTGATTAAAGAGCTAGTCAAGTAGAGGCATACTGGGGACACTCTGTTTGTCTATGTATTCACACATGTTCTAAGTTTCCGGTTTATACAATTCTAGCATGAATAATAAACATTTATCATGATATAAGGAAATATAAATAAAAAATTTATTATTACCTCTAGGGCATATTTCCTTCAGTCTCCGACTTGCACTAGAGTCAATAATCTAGTTTACATCATCATGTGATTTCACACCAATAGTTCACATCTTTATGTGATTAGTTCACATCTCCATGTGACTAATACCCAACGATTTTACTAGATTCAATAATCTAGTTCACATCGCTATGTGATTAACACCAAAGAGTGATCATGTTTTGCTTGTGAGAGAAGTTTAGTCAACGGGTCTGCCACATTCAGAGCCGTATGTATTTTGCAATTTTTCTATGTCTACAATGCTCTGCACGAAGCTACTCTAGCTAATCGCTCCCACTTTCAATATGTATCTAGATTGAGACTTAGAGTCATCCAGATCAGTGTCAAAGCTTGAATCGACATAACCCTTTACGACAAACTTTTTGTCACTTCCATAACCAAGAAACATGTCCTTATTCCACTAAGGATAATTTTGACCGCTGTCCAGTGATCCACTCCTGGATCACTATTGTACCCTCTTGCCAAACTCATGGTGAGGTACACAATAGGTCTGGTACACAACATAGCATACTTTATAGAACCTAAAACTGAGGCATAGGGAATGACTTTTCATTCTGTTTCTAGTTTCTGCCGTGGTCGGGTATTGAGTCTTTACTCAACTTCACACATTGCAACACAGGCAAGAACTCCTTCTTTGGCTGTTCCATTTTGAACTACTTCAAAACCTTGTCAAGGTATGTACTCATTTGAAAATTTTTAGCAAGCGTCTTGATCTATCTCTATAGTTCTTGATGCTTAATATGTAAGCAGCTTCACTGAGGTCTTTCTTTGATAAAATCCTTTCAAACAATCCTTTATGCTTTCCAGAAAATTCTACACTATTTCCGATCAATAATATGTCATTCACATATATTTATCAGAAATTCTGTAGTGCTCCCACTCACTTTATTGTAAATACAGGATTCACCGCAAGTCTGTATAAAACATATGCTTTGATCAAACTATCAAAGCGTATATTCGAACTCCAAGATGCTTGCACCAGTCCATAAATGGATTGTTGGAGCTTGCACACTTTGTTAGCACCTTTTGGATTGACAAAACCTTCTGGTTGCATCATATACAACTCTTCTTTATGATATCCATTAAGGAATGCAGTTTTGACATTCATTTGCAAAATTTCATAATCATAAAATGCGGCAATTGCTAACATGATTTGAAAGGACTTAAGCATCGCTACGGGTGAGAAGGTCTCATCGTAGTCAACTCCTTGAACTTGTCAAAAACCTTTCGCAACAAGTCGAGCTTTGTAAATAGTATCATTATCGTCAACGTCAGTCTTCTTCTTGAAGATCCATTTATTCTCTATGGCTTGCCGATTATCGGGCAAGTCAACCAAAGTACAAACTTTGTTGTCATACATGGATCCCATCTCAGATTTCATGGCCTCAAGCCATTTCACGGAATCTGGGCTCATCATCGCTTCCTCATAGTCTGTAGGTTCGTCATGGTCTAGTAACACGACTTCTAGAACAGGATTACCGTACCACTCTGGTGCAGATCTTACTCTGGTTGACCTACGAGGTTTGGTAGTAACTTGATCAGAAGTTTCATGATCATCATCTTTAGCTTCCTCACTAATTGGTGTAGGAATCACGGAAACTCCATCTCTAGAAAGGATCCATTCTTAGCAATGAATATCTTGCCTTCAGATCTATGATAGAAGGTGTACCCAACAGTCTCCTTTGGGTATCCTATGAGGACACATTTCCTCGATTTGGGTTTGAGCATATCAGGCTGAAACTTTTTCACATAAGCATCGTAACCTCAAACTTTAAGAAACGACAGCTTAGGTTTCTAGCTAAACCACAGTTCATACGGTGTCATCTCAACGGATTTTTAGACGGTGCCCTATTTAACGTGAAGGTAGCTGTCTCTAATGCATAACCCCAAAATGATAGTGGTAAATCGGTAAGAGACATCATAGATCGCACCATATCTAATAAAGTACGGTTACGATGTTCGGACACACCATTACGCCGTGGTGTTCCAGGTGGCGTGAGTTGTGAAACTATTCCACATTGTTTCAAATGAAGACCAAACTCATAACTCAAATATTCATCTCCACGATCAGATTATAGAAACTTTATTTTCTTGTTACGATGATTTTCCACTTCATTCTGAAATTCTTTTAACTTTTCAAATGTTTCAGAGTTATGTTTCATCAAGTAGATATACCTATATCTGCTCAAATCATCTGTGAAGGTCAGAAAATAATGATACCCGCCGCGAGCCTCAACACTAGTCGGACCGACCACATACATCAGTATGTATTATTTCCAATAAGTCAGTTGCTTGCTCCATTGTCTCCGGAGAATGGAGTCTTAGTCATCTTGCCCATGAGGCATGGTTCACAAGCATCAAGTGCTTCATAATCAAGTGATACCAAAAGTCCATCAGTAGGGAGTTTCTTCATGCGCTTTACACCAATATGACCTAAATGGCAGTGCCACATATAAGTTGCATTACCATCATTAACTTTGCATCTTTTAGCTTCAATATTATGAATATGTGTATCACTACGATCGAGATTCAATAAACCATTAATATTGAGTGTATGACCATTGAAGGTTTTATTCATGTAAATAGAACAACAATTATTCTTTGACTTAAATGAATAACAGTATTGCAATAAACATGATCTAATCATATTCATGCTCAACGCAAACACCAAATAACATTTATTTTAGGTTCAACACTAATCCCGAAGGTAAAGGGAGTGTGTGATGGTGATCTTATCAACCTTGGAATCACTTCCAACTCACATCATCACCTCTCCCTTAACTAGTCTTCGTTTTATTTTGCAACTCCCGTTTCGAGTTACTACTCTTAGCAACTAAACCAGTATCAAATATTGAGGGGTTGCTATAAACACTAGTAAAGTACACATCAATAACATATATATCAAATATACCTTTGTTCACTTTGCCATCCTTCTTATCCGCCAAGTATCTAGGGCAGTTCCATTTCCAGTGACCATTTCCTTTGCAGTAGAAGCACTCACTTTCAGGCTTGGATCTAGCTTTGGGCTTCTTCATGGGAGTGGAAACTTACTTGCCATTCTTCTTGAAGTTCCCTTTCTTTCCCTTGCCCTTTTACTTGAAACTAGTGGTATTGTAAAGCATCAACACTTGATGCTTTTCTTGATTTCTACCTTCGCTGATTTCAGCATCACGAAGAGCTCGAGAATTGTCTTGTTCATCCCTTGCATATTATAGTTCATCACGAAGATCTAGTAACTTGGTGATAGTGACTAGAGAATGTTGTCAATCGCTATCTTAGCTAGAAGATTAACTCCCACTTGATTCAAGAGATTGTAGTACTCAGACATTCTGAGCACATGCTCACTGGTTGAGCTGTTCTCCTACATCATGTAGGCAAAATACTGGGCTCATACCTCTCGACTCGGGCATGAGTCTGAAATACAAATTTCAGCTCTTGGAACATCTTATATGCTCCGTGTTATTCCAAGCGTTTTTGATGTCCCGGTTCTAAGCCGTAAAGCATGGTGCACTAAACTATCAAGTAGTCATCATATTGAGCTTGCCAAACGTTCATAATGTTTGCATTTGCTCCTGCCATAGGTTCGTCACCTAGCGGTGCATCAAGGACATAATACTTATGTGCAGGAATAAGGATAATCCTCAGATCATGGAGCTAGTCCGCATCATCTCTACTAACATCTTTCAACTTATTTTTCTCTAAGAACATATCAAAAATAAAATAGGTGAGCTATACGCGAGCTATTGATCTACAACAACATAGATATGCAAAATACTATCAGGTAGTAAGTTCATGATAAATTAAAGTTCAATTAATCATATTACTTAAGAACTCCCACTTAGATAGACATCCCTCTAATCATCTAAGTGATCACGTGCATCAACTAAACCATGTCCGATCATCACGTGACATGGAGAAGTTTTCAATGGTGAACATCACTATGTTGATCATATCTACTATATGATTCACGCTCGACTTTCAGTCTCAGTGTTCCGAGGCCATATCTGCATATGCTAGGCTCGTCAAGTTTAACCCGAGTATTCTGCACGTGCAAAACTAGCTTGCACCCGTTGTATGTGAATGTAGAGCTTATCACACCCGATCATCACGTGGTGTCTCGGCACAACAAACTATAGCAACGGTGTATAGTGAGGGAGAACATTTGTACCTTGAAATTTAGTGAGAGATCATCTTATAATGCTACCACCGTACTAACAAAAATAAGATGCATAAAGGATAAAAATCACATGCAATCAAATAAGTGATATGATATGGCCATCATCATCTTGTGCCTTTGATCTCCATCTCCAAAGCACCATCATGATCACAATCATCACTGGCTTGACACCTTGATCTCCATCGAAGCATCATTGTCATCTCGCCAACTATTGCTTCTACGACTATCGCTACCGCTTAGTGATAAAGTAAAGCAATTACATGGCGATTGCATTTCATACAATAAAGTGACAACCATATGGCTCCTGCCAGTTGCCGATAACTGTTACAAAACATGATCATATCATACAACAATTTATATATCATCACGTCTTGACCATATCACATCAGAGCAATCCCTGCAAAAACAAGTTAGATGTCCTCTACTTTGTTGTTGCAAGTTTTACGTGGCTGCTACGGGCTTCTAGCAAGAACCGTTCTTACCTACGCATCAAAACCACAATGATTTTTCATCAAGTGGGCTGTTTTAACCTTCAACAAGGGCCGGGCAGTGTCAAACTTGATTCAACTAAAGTTGGAGAAATAGACACCCACTAGCCACATGTGTGCGGAGCACGGCGGTAGAACCAGTCTCATGAATGCGGTCATGTAATGTCGGTCTAGGCTGCTTCATCCAACAATACCGCCGAATCAAATTATGACATGCTGGTAAGCAGTATGACTATTATCGCACACAACTCTTTATGTTCTACTCATGCATATAACATCTACGCATAGACCTGGCTCGGATGCCACTGTTGGGGAACGTAGTATTTCAAAAAAATTACCTACAATCACGCAAGATCTATCTAGGAGAAGCATAGCAACAAGCGGGGAGAGCGTGTCCACGTACCCTCGTAGACCGGGAGCGGATGCGTTTAGTAGCGCGGTTGATGTAGTCGAACGTCTTTGTGATCCAACCGATCCAAATACCGAACGCATGGCACCTCCGCGATCTGCACACGTTCAGCTCGGTGACGTCCCTCGAACTCTTGATCCAGTTGAGGCCGAGGGAGAGTTTCGTCAATATGACAGCGTGGTGACGGTGATGATGAAGTAACCGGTGCAGGGCTTCGCCTACGACAATATGACCGAGGTGTAAAACTGGAGTGGGGCACCGCACACGGCTAAGAGATTGTCTGTTGTGCCTTTAGGGTGCCTCCTGCCCCCGTATATAAAGGAGGGGAGGAGGAGGCTAGCCAACAAGGGGCGCACCAGGGAGAGGGGAGTCCTACTAGGAATCCAATCCTACTAGGATTCGGCCCCACCCTTTTTTCCTTCTACCGGAGGGGGAAAAGGGGAAGGAGAGGGAGTAGGAGAAGGAAAGGGGGGTGGCGCTCCCTTCCCAAGTACAATTTGGCCTCCTCCCTTGTGGGGGGCACACCAGCCCCTTGTGGGCCGGTTATCCTCCCTCCTATGGCCCATAAGGCCCATATCTTTCCCCAGGGGTTTCCGGTAACCTCCTAGTACTCCGAGAAAATGCCCGAACCACTCGGAACCATTCCGATGTCCAAATGCAACATTCCAATATATGAATCTTTACCTCTCAACCATTTTGAGACTCCACATCATGTCCGTGATCCCATCCGCGACTCCGCACAACCTTCGCTCATCAAATCACAAAAACTCATAATACAAATCATCATCGAACGTTAAGCGTGTGGGCCCTACGAGTTCGATAACTATGTAGACATGACCGAGACACATATCCGGTCAATAACCAATAGCGGAACCTGGATGCTCATATTGGCTCCTACATATTCTATGAAGATCTTTACTGGTCAAACCGCATAACAACATACGTTGTTCCCTTTGTCATCGGTATGTTAGTTGCCCGAGATTCGATCGTCGGTATCATCATACCTAGTTCAATCTCGTTACCGGAAAGTCCTCTTTACTCATTCTGTCATGCATAATACTGCAACTAACTCATTAGTTATATTGCTTGCAAGGCTTATAGTGATGTGCATTACTGAGAGGGCCCAGAGATACCTCTCCGTCAATCGGAGTGATAATCCTAATCTTGATCTATGCCAACTCAACAAACACCATCGGAGACAGCTGTAGAGCATCTTTATGATCACCCAGTTACGCTGTGACGTTTGATATCACACTAAGTGTTCCTCTGGTATTCGGGAGTTGCATAATTTCATAGTCATAGGAACATGTATAAGTCATGAAGAAAGCAATAGCAATAAACTAAACGATCATTATGCTAAGCTAACGGGTGGGTATTGTCCATCACATCATTCTCTAATGATATGACCCCGTTCATCAAATGACAACACATGTCTATGGCTAGGAAACTTAACCATCTTTGATTAACGAGTTGGTCAAGTAGAGGCATACTAGGGTCACTCTGTTTGTCTATGTATTCACACATGTACTAAGTTTCCGGTTAATACAATTCTAGCATGAACAATAAACATTTATCATGATATAAGGAAATATAAATAACAACTTTATTATTGCCTCAAGGGCATATTTACTTCATTCACACATTGGCTGGAGGCCTCAACATAGATCCTGAGAATGTCATTCAGTCTAGCTGCACTCTCAGGGGTCGCCTTGATGAAATTAAGCTGTCATCCATGAACAGAAGATGACTCACCCACGGCGCTCTGAAGTTCACTCCAATGCCACGATCAATGAAATTACCATAGTGATTCAACAGAGTAGAAAAACCTTCGGCATAATGTAAATAGATACAACGGTTGTGCATCTCGCCGGAGGCCTCTTGACGGGGTGAAGTAGGGCATCAGTTCCCCGTTAACACGCACAGAGAAGCGGACAGATGTGGCACACTTCATGATCAATCTGACCAAGATGCCAGCAAAGTCGAGCCTCAAGAGCATGACTTCAAGAAAATGCCACTCGACTCGATCGTAAGCTTTCATCATATCCAATTTAATTGCACATGCATGGGAAAATTTTCCCTTTCTTTCGCCTATTCATCGTATGAACACTTTCAAAAGCAACAAGGGCATTGTCATGTTTTTACGGCTAAGCCAATAGAAATCTCAGATACAAAACTTGAGATACAATGAAGTGTTTGTGAGGAGAAAGCACACTCCCTTGGGAGGCAGCTGTTGGCATCCGCGTCCTCGCTGATTTAGGGTAGAGAGGTTTGGATTGGACATGGGATAAAAATGTTTCTGGTGGAAGTTACTGTCGTGTTCGCCTGGATTCACTTGTATGCGTCGGTCCTAAACAAACGGTTTTTAACCCCTTTCCGCAATGGCATTTCGAACCATCGCCAAGTGAGTGTGGGCGATAGGGGGTCCTTACCACACGACCCAGAAACCGTCGGGGATAGGGCCCCTACAGTACTCCTACTCGTTTCTGCTCGCATTGCCATTGCATTCGGTATTTTGTGGTGCTACATTCACGATGCACGACCCATCACAAATGGTTCACTATTATAGAACATGTATGATGCGCGACCCATCACAAACGGTTCACCGTTAAGAAGATTAGCTAATCGTCGTACGAGTGTCGGACAGGATTACGAAACGTCGGACCGTCGTAACATCGTTGTACACGACAACTATCGCACACGCTATTCTGTGGTGCAATGTTTATGATGCATACTTCATCAGAAACAGTTCATGGTTGCGAATTGTGTAGGATAAGGCAACTAAGACAAACGTTTAGTTTGCCTGCACTGTTTGTGATATTGTCTAACATCGCACACGCTTTGCAAACGGCAACTATGTGCATGCTTGCACACGTTTCCTCTCTATGAACCATCTCGGATTATGGTGCATATAGCAAATGTTTGTGTTTTACCAACCGTGTGTGCCGTAACAGCCTAGAGAGTGTAATTCCATCGTAATTTAATTGCTACTTTTCCAAATTGTATCGGATTTGAATTTGAATTTGAATTTGAATGTATGCTACAGCTTTATTCATATCCACTAGGTTCAAAAAACCAATGCATTATTCGATTCATAGGTACATATGTTCAAGAATTACATAAGAACCAAACAAAGAATGATGAACCACAGTTGTATACTTGTACTATTAAAGACGGTAAAGAAAGAGGCGAAATATATTCTGGTTGTTGAACAATGTGAAGCAGAATGCCCATATTGTGCCCTCCTCCATGTAGAAGGCACGCACGACTCTAGTCCAACCCCTTGTTATGGCCGACCACCCATCCTTCACAGTCTTCATGAGAACATCTAAATAATCATCGTGTTCTGGTAGAAATACTTTAACCTTTGCATGCGCACCAATCATGTAGTTTGAGAGATAATCTTCAGTAAACTGCTTTGGCAACCACTGCAAAGGAAAAAGATTCAGACATTGTCATCTAACACAACTCATTATGGGCAGTAAAAAGAAGGTTGCAGAGTTCTTACTTACCATCCTGCAGTTCACTATTGTCTTGGATAAAGTGTAAATAAATAGTTTAATTGCCATCTTTGAACCCATTTTACTAACAATCTTTATCAGCTTCCTCACTTGATGCTGGTTCATCGATATCTCATTGCTCCATACGGAGAAAGGATCGAAACGCATATCTTTACCAATGACATATGTACCTAAAAGCACCAAGTTAATATTAGAAGCTAAACAGCAATTGCACAATGATGTAGTACAACACTCTTCTATAATATGTCTATATACATCCGTATGTGGTAGTCCATTTGAAATCTCTAAAAAGAAATATATTTAGGAACGGAAGGAGTATCTTATAACATCCAATATACTCACATATTAGATGAATTAACATCTTATATTATGGGCCGAAAGGAGTTTAGTTCATTCTTACAAATTATCGGCTGATTAACTGCTGCTGCATCCATGGGTTACATTTAGTTTGAGCTAGTTCGGGCTCAAATAGCCCTAAAGTATATCTAAGCATGAGGGCTAGTTTGAGCTAGTTGCATCTATAACCCACCAAAAAAACTATCCAACCCAAGAGCTGCTAATTGGAGCTAGTTCTCCAAGTGCATTTATTGTCAATCTAACCCTGCCATGCAAACAACTCTTTGGATGGAGTTACTTTAGGGTTAGTAATGAGCTAGAAACTAACTATAACCTCTAGCTAAGTTGAGTATCCAAACAGGGTTGTGTTGTTGCTGTTTCTGCTGCTGCTCTTCTACGTATATCTAGACATCATTAGAACATTAACGTAACACTCACTACTAGGAAAAGGGCTACTAGTGGCGCACCAGTTTTGCCTACTAATGGCGCACTACTGGTGCGCCACTAGTACCACGCCACTAGTATTTTTTACTAATGGCGCACCTGTGGTGCGCCATTAGTATAGTCCACGGTGCGCCATTAGTATGCCTCCCAGGGGGCGATATATACCCATGTGCTTCGGCATACTAATGGCGCACTGTGTTGTGATGCGCCATTAGTATCCTTTGGCATACTAATGGCGCACTGAGTTGTGATGCGCCATTAGTATCCTTTGGCATACTAATGGCGCACTGTGGGGTGATGCGCCATTAGTATTAATATTAGGTTTTTTTTTTCTAATTTTTTCACAGGTTACAAAATATATTATTTGGCAGAATATAGACAGCACCACACAGCAACAGCAGATTCATCGAATACAATAGAAGGTAAGACTCCGAATACAATTCATCATATTAGTCTCCGGATACAAAAGACCGAACGAAGATAGAACATTACAAGGCTCGGAGACCGCGAGTAGCGAGTTTGTCTTCACATTACAAGTCGATATCGATCATCTAAACTACCATCACATAGAAGAGAGCTGCGATCATCACGATGAGCATCATCGCGATGAAACTGGTCTTCACCCGGTTCCTCCAACGGTCCCTCCTCTCTCCCGCTAGATAGCGGGCGTATCTAGATTCCGCCTTCGCCCTAGTGGTGTACCCTTTGTAACTGTTACCGCTGAAACGGTGAACCTGTCTCCGACACTCCTCCAAGTCGTCGTAGACTCCGGGAACTTTACCCTTGTACACGACATACGACGGCATCTCTATGCACAAGCCAAACAACAGACAATACATAAGAAATATATAAGTATGCAACAAAAGGATCGGAAGAGAAAAGAAAGACATTAATAGCACGATTCATGGTCCTACTAATAAATAGCATCGATTACATCTAAGTTGAACGATTGTCCAAACCAAAGAGACATACAAGTTCATTAAAGTTTAATTACAACATGAGCTAGTCGATGTTTTAGAACTACAAATAGCATCACTACTTTCGACTCGACTCATGGGACCGGAGCGTGGATGAAGCCGCCGTCTTTCGTGATGGTCATGAAGTCGCAGGCTTGTCAGCCTGCATTTGAACGGTTGTGTTTATCTCAATGTTGGACGGTTGTTCTCTGAGGTAGAACTGCCCCGAGGTACGAAGGACATCTTGATGGATGATTTCTGCAAACTCCGACTGGATGCGAAAGAATTCTTGTCGGAGGTCCGCGTCCTGGATTGCCGCCAAGCTTGCGGCCCAATCTTTGACATTATTTGGTAGCAGAAGGTGATTATGGTCCCATACGATCACCCACATGTGATGGAGGGCGTAGTAGGCATCCGTCTGACCGCCAGGCGGCTGCTTGACGCAGAGGAACATCGTATTGTGGGTGAACACGTGCCTGCCGTACCTACGAACTGGCCTCTTAAAGGTGCCTCCAGATGTGGCGTAGGCGGGGAGAGCATCATAAGGAACTTTCTTGATATTTGTGTAGTCTATCTTGGAGTCACGGTCCGGGTCGAAATACGTGGCCATGGAATATTTCGGGCTTAAGAGGATGAGTGTGCAATGTGTGTCACTGTATAGAACACGGAATGTTAGAAAAAAAAAGAAAGATCGAAATCGAAGAAATCATATGTTACGGGGCGGTGAGGGGATGACTTACTCGGGAAAGTAAGGCACGAGGAAGTTATCCTTATCTGGGTTTGCGAGAATGACGCCTTCGAGGTGTGAACTCGCGACTTGCCGGTCCCTAACGCTGCCCAAGATCTTGGCACGCATGTAGAAGGGGTCGACTATCACGATGTCCGGGGTCTTGTCTCAAATGATCCGCATCTCCATACTCAGCGAAAACAGCCGAACGAAGGTGTAGTGCAACGGATGAAGGTTAAACATAGCAAAGATGTCATCAAACCGCAGGACGATCATACCCCCGATGGCGCCATCCACAAAGCCCTTGCCCTCTGGCACCTTGGCCATAAAAACTGGGTATGCCACATCATTCTGGGAGAGACGCATCTTCTCCAAAGAAAGAATGATGTCTTGCAGACTCCACATAGCACCGGTTGCAGCATTGAGCATATTTGTTGGTAGCATCGCCGTACCCGCCACATGCACCCTCCTCAAGATATCCTGAGGTGAAGGTGGCCCATCCTGAGCACGGATCATACTCGGTGCCGGCTGGCTCGCACCGGCGCCCTTGTTAGTCTTTCGTTTCTGTCCCTTCTTCTTGATCTGCTGTAATGGGACCGAGTTCTGCTCACAGACCGCCTTCTTGAGCGTGTTGGGGCTGATAATATTTCGCACCTCAGCTATCTGAGGCTCGGTGAAGGCGGGAGCTGGAGGCGTCTCCTGAGAACTGAACGCCAGACGACGCCTGTTGCAATTGGATTTCTCCGCCGTACCAGCTAGATCGCGGTCGTCTTGGTTGGGTTCTTGAGAAGGAGGCCCGCCGAACTCGTCACCGTACCCATGTTCGGCAAAGTACTTATCGACGTTGGTAAATGTACCCTCGTCGTTGTGGTCGTCGTCTGGATCCTATGCCATATGCATGTCCAGATCCTGTGCCATAGGGATGTACGGCATGTCCGGTACCGTTGCGGCGTTCTTGCCAGGGCTTGGCGCCGGCACGACTGGCGGTCTTGTCTGTGGGGTGGTGTCCCCCTCCCCCAAACGAATTTGGCTCTTCGGCCGAAGCAGGGGCCAGCCTACGCAGGCGCTGAGGGTCATCTCATCTTCTTCGTCGGCCCCAGTGGGTCGAATCGGAGGTAACAGCTCGTTGTAGCCTAGCAGCACCCGAACCAGTTCAACCCTATACACTGTGGGTGGCATCGGATTACCTTGGAACATGGGTTTGCCTGGTTGAACGATTCTGCCCTTGGCGACATCGACCAACTCGCCGCCCACGAAGTGCAGGAGAGTGCAAGGAACGTCGGCGGCGCCCTGCGAAAACATGTAGGGCGTCAGGGATGCCCAGTCAAAGGCAATGAGATGAAGTCATCGGCCGAGAGGCTTGGTTACCGTGATGCCGTCGAGCTCGGCTAATGTCGAGGCACCGCCAACGGCGGGCGTGCAACTGAAGGAGGGGCTGCTTGCTGGCGAGGTGCCGGCCGGCGTACACCTGGGTGCGTTAAGCTCCAATGCCCGTGCCGGCGCCGGAGATACGAATACCGCCTCCATCGGAGACACCAATGGCGCCGTCTGCGCGTTGTGCGAGTTGCTGGCTGTGAAGCTGGGCACCGGGGGAGGCCCCTGTTGGCCGCCCGCAATCCACGTCGTCAGCCCCGGAATCAACGCAGGCACCATGGCGGTGAGCGTCGTTCCCAGTTGTACTTGCACTTGCTCTTGGACAATCTCCGGAATCTGTGCCACTTGTGCCTTGAGTGCTTCAACCTCGCTCGACTGGCTTTCCGAGCTGGTCTTTTTCTCCTTTCGCCCACCAGCGGTATAGTATGACGACCATTTTGTGGACAAGCCTTTGCCGGCCACACGACCAGCTGACGCCGGCTTCTTGAGCTTATCCTTGTTTTTCATTATATTCAACGCCCTATTTAAAGGGGTGTCGAAAGGGGAGCTCTGAGACGACCCCTCGCTACTGCTTTCAGTGTCCTGCGGAAGGAACGTGAACCATTTAGAAATATTGGGGATTAATTAGAATGCAACCATATGGAGCTAATTACGCAGGGGTGTATTCCTTACCAGAACAAGCTCGAGCGCCCTGGTCTTCGGATACGTGGTAAGCTCCTTTGTTACCGGGTCCTCCTTGTACCGAGCCCTGAGAAAGTTCCTGGTCTGCTTGTCACGGTATTTCTCGAAGCGGGGCGGTAGGCCTTGCTCGGCACACTCCGCGTCCTCCTTGTCCCATATAGGCTCCGCCACTCTGTAACCGCCGGGACCGAGTTGGTGGACCCCTAAGTTCAACTGCCGCATTTCTTTCCCCCACTGACTTGATTCGGAGGTTGCGCTGCTCTCGCACTTGATCTTGAACTCCTTGTAGTCATCTTCGCTCATCAAAGGATATTTTGCCTTGATCTTCTCATAACTATCACCTTTTTCAATCATTGCCTTCATCGTGCTTCTCCAAGTAGACAGGGCCGTGCTCATCCTCGTGAGGGCGGCACTGTTCACTTTGTTCCCTGAGAGGCGTGTGTTTGCAAATTCAGCGGGGAAATTGTATCGTTCGTGCAGCTTCGTGAAGAGGAGGCTGCGCAAATTCCCTCGGTCCTTATGCCTTAGGTTCTCGGTGTTGATCGAGACGGTGCCCGTCGGAGTTCACTTCAGTAAATTCCTCCTTGACGGTGCCGAGCACGTTCGGGTGCTGGTCCTTCCATTGCCTCTTCGATTGGCTGCCATCTATGCGTGCGCCGCCATCATCAGTGGTGGCATCCTCGGCGGCACCATCGGTGGTGTCATCCCCGATGCCACTAGGGGTTGTGTAGTCAGGATCGGTGTCTTCCGCGGCGTCCTCATAGCGGTGAGGTTCTTCCTCCAACTCCTGGGATAGCTCCCATAATTGCTTGCCGCCCGAACCGCCGGCCTCATTGTTGTGGGCCATGTTTCGCTCTAAATAGGAAAAAAGTTTGGTCAAGAAGTTGGTTATTGTCAAGGAACAAGATCATGGTCTCATCATTTAGGGTTTTTTGACACCGAGGCATCCTAAAAGCTAAGTTTTTATCATTTAGGGTTTGTCAATGCCGAGGCACCCTAAAAGCCTAAGCGTACATCATTTAGGTTCTCATCGCCACCGAGGCACCCTAAAAGCCAAGGTTTAATCATTTAGGGTTTGTCGACGCCGAGGCACCCTAAATGCTAAGTTAAGTTTTCATCATTTAGGGTTTATCGATGCCGAGGCACCCTGAATGCTAAGTTAAGTTTTAATCATTTAGGGTTTATCGATGCCGAGGCACCCTAGGTTGGGCCTAATCACTTGGCACTAATCACTTGGCTCTATTGCCACCTATGTTGGGTTTATCATCTAGGGTTTATTGATGCTAAGGAGAATTCTAAGTTGGGCCTAATCACTTGGCTCTATTGCCACATATGGTTTAATGCAGCAAGAATGGCGGGGCAGTTGATCCTACTTAACTAAGTACTAAGATACCTCGGCCCATGCATTAGTAGCAAGTACCCCATATGTCCGATTTTTAGCAAAGTCATGCTAAATTTCACGGAAAATTTCAGCATGACCTTTGCTGAAAATAGGACATATGGAGTACCCGAATTTGCCGGAACGGAAGTTAATCGACATTCCGGCAAACTCAAGGGCCTCTCGGGGTACCTGCAAAATCATTATCCCCGTGTAATGAAGTCACCAATGGGTCATTTCAGAAGATCACAAGTAGCATCATCACAAGTACAACATCATACTGATTTAGTTTACCATCACAAGTAATATCATTATCCCAGCTTTTTTATCCCCAAGAAGGAATAAAAGCGTATGATGCATCTACTGATTTAGTTTACTGCCTTGTTAGCTTTTGTTGTTATCAGGAGTATCTCTTTCTTGTAAATCCCTCCTATGTGCATGCACCTTGCTACCCACACCACTACAAAATAATACTGGAATAAAAACATTACTATGCCAAAGCAAGTGACTTCCATAGCCACACAAATTAATTACTACTAGATGGATTACTCCTAACTAAGTTTGTAGTACAAGTGACATGACAAGCATACCAAATAGGCAACTAAACTGTTTTTTTTACCAAATAGGCAAATAGTATATGCACACCATGCATAGAGGGACAAATCAGGAGTTCAGGACGTGGAGTCTCTGCTCCCGAGCTCAAATACACCATCTTGATCAGTAAAATTTTAAAAAAATAGTAAATACATAAATTAAAAAAATTCTTAATTTGTTTGACAACAAACTTTGCTTAATGTTCACCCTCAAACATACTGTAAATTTCCATTGAAAAAAGTCCTGATGCTTATAAGAACAATGAACTTATAGAAACTCCTTAATATGAATATTATACCGATGATAAAAGAAGTGAGACAAGAAGTGTCTGCAGCCTTGAGTAGATTCCCGGGACCTGAAGGTTGTTCACCCTGCTCATATCAAATATTACGTTGTATTAGCAGCAAGTAGACAAGCATCCATACATCAAGCCCTAAATGATGAATGAACTGGCCAGAAAGAATCAACAGAAAATAGCAACATACATTTTTGATCCCGCACAAGTGTGACAAAGATTAGTTGAACATGAACAAATATGTTTACTGACTGGAGTATGACAGATGTTTCAGGTTTCAGTATACAAAGATTAGTTGAACATGAACAAAGATGAACTAGTTTCAGGTTTACTACCAGTTTATAAACCAGTCCGTGCGTACTCAAACTAGAATTAGAAAACAAGATTAAAAATAGGAAACACCCATATCTTTGTCAAGTTATGTCGATGCTCCCACTTGAGGCACCCATTTTCACAATTCTTATTATACTCTCAGCTAATTTTTTGTTATTAGATTTTCATACCAAGTGCTTTGAACTAGAAAATCATCAAAGTTGAAAGCCTAGCTGATTTGAACGGCTTATTCAATCGGAATCATCAGATCCTGCATTCAAAGCTAAATGTTGATAATGCTTTCAACTTTGAGAAAGAAGATGAATGAGCATTCTGGCTAATTCTTTTAACTTTGATCATCAATCCAAAGAGTACACTGTGATCAATCCAGAGGGATCAAAAATCTCAATTTGCATTCAGAAAAGGAAAAGACACTATCATCAAAGGTGAGCGCAGCACATTCAGGCTAATTTGAGAAAGAATTATCAGGCACATTCAGCAACATGGCAGAACAAGGTGAGCGGATTTTTTTCCTCTATAAAATGGCAAGTTTGAAATCAATTTCTATGGGTCACACAACAAATTCAGAACATCATGTTTCCCATCACATGGAAATTTTTTACGAATTCTGTTTTCTAAATCACAACAAAATCTTGAAACAAAATTATAGTTGTCTCATGGCAATTCTGGAAACAAGTTTGTGTTTTCTAAATCATGGCAATTGTTAAAACAAATAGTATATGACCATGGCACCTTAACATATATCGCCATGCTAACATGGCAAAGATCCTGACTGCAAACTATATTTGTCTGAACCTTGACTGCAAACTAACATGGCAGGTGAACATATTTCCAGAGTTCAGATGCAAACGGTTCTGGCGTCGCCACGGTCGAGGGGAGGGAGGGAGGGAATGGGGAAGGGTGGAGAGGGAGGCAGGAGGAAGGAGGAGAGGTTCCTGGTCGCCGGAGGGGTCGGGGTCGGGGTCGGCGAAGGGGTCGGGGTCGGGGTCCGAGCTTGTCTGGGTCCTCGTAGTCGTAGAGGAAGACGGCTGCGGTCGAAGGAGAGCAGCCGCTGGCCAGGCGCAGGAAGAGACGGCGGGAGGTGGCGGTGAGGGTCACGTCACCGTCCTTGGCTCGCCGGCTGCTGCGGAGGTGAACGGTGGTGGAGGACGGCAGGGGCAGGCGGGGTGGGTGCGTTGGGGCCGCACTCGCCGGCTGTTGCAAGGGCCGGAGGAGGCCCTCGCTCGTTGGAGGGAGGAGGAGAGGAGAGGAGCGGGCGACCGGGTGAGGAACCCTAGCGCGCGCGCTCGGCCGATCCTGTTCGGGGGGCGCGGTGGTGGCGGGGGTTGAGTCCCGCGGGGTCGGGGCGGCGGCGTCGGGGCAGCGCAAGACCACAGCCAGGAGAGGCAGCGGCGTCGCCGAACGCGTGCAGGCGCGGCGGACGGAGGGGGCGGAGCAAGGCGGGGCGGCGGCGTACGGTTGGGGTCGAGTGGGGGATCTGGTGAGGGAGGGAGGGAGGCCAGATCGAGGGGAATAGGTGGAGTGGGGGGAGGGTGCGGGGGATCTAGTGGATCTGGTGAGCAATGGCGCACCTCCCCCTAGTGCGCCATAAGTACGAGGACAGCGATGGCGCACCTCACCCTGGTGCGCCATTACACTAGTAGAAAAAGGGCCTGTTGTCCCGGTTGGTAAGGGCCTTTAGTCCCGGTTCGTGAACCGGGACTAAAGGGTCGGTACTAATGCCTCCCCCCTTTAGTCCCGGGTCAATCTGTAACCGGACTAAAGGTCGCGCCACGTGGCTCCACCTTTAGTCTCGGTTGGTAACACCAACCGACTAATGGAAATTTTATGATTTCTTTTTGAAATTTTTTTGAAATTTTTTGGAATAATTTTTATTTTCAAATTTCTGAATTATTTTAACCCCTAATCTCTAATCTGCACCCTCATCACTGCTCAATTTATCCTCTTCTCTAATCACCCTCATCATTCCAAATCACCTAACTTCCCGAACGGTCACCCATCCTCCCACTCCCCCAGCCTGAGCACGCTTAACATACTGGTTCTATTCTCCCTCGCTTCCAGTCTGCACTTGTTGTTTTCCGACAATAGTAAGATGTCAATCCTATTAACCCTCGTGGATTTTGCTTGAGCATGAATTGACACATTTCACTGTTTGAGTTTCAAACTATTGTTTTCAAAAACAATAATTATTTAGAAAACAATAGTTATTTTGAATAATTAGTTTGACCATGGTTTGACCATAGTTTGACCACAGTTTGACCACAGTTTGACCAGATTTGACCAAAATTGAAAATAAATGAACAAATTATTTAGTAACAATAATATTCTAGAATAATTAGTTTGACCATGGTTTGACCATTGTTTGACCACAGTTTGAAATTTTTTCGATTTTTTACACTCTACATATTAAAAGCCCTGTAACTTTTTTTCTGTTAGGTTTTTGAGGATTTTGAAAATGTTTAACGGGGTTCCCCCTGCAAAGAATCGAGAGCACTCGAGAAAAAGAGAGGAACGATGAGAATCGAAAGCTGACGGAATCAGATAGACTATGAAACCACTCGTTCTAACCGGAGTGGTTAAATTGAGAAAAGAAACGAATAAGACTGAAACGATTTAGGTAGCACTCCGGCTGAAACATGGAAGGAATAGAATAAGACTGAAACGACTCAGATAGACTATGAAACCACTCGTTCTAACTTTTCGAGTAGATGATTTTTCATATAAAAAACTTTTTCATCCGAGTTAGTATGCAAAAGTTATGCCCATATTTACAAATTCCAGAGAGATTTTGCAAATAAAGTCGAAATTCACATTTGCAAATATTCCCAAAAACTAGACCACATATCACATGGGAAACTTATTATCTTTTATTTTTTTTGACATTTCTATCATTTTCTTTTATTTTTTTTAAATTGAAAAGGTGATCCACGGGGGGGGGGGGGGGGTAGATTTTGAAAAAGGGACCTTTTAGTACCGTTCGTAGCACGAACCGGACTAAAGGTCTCAACCCATTAGTCCCGGGTTCATGCCTCAAACCGGGACTAAAGGTCTACTCTTTAGTCCCGGTTTGAGGCATGAACCGACTAATGGGCATCGCACCCTTTAGTCCCGGTTTGAGGCACAAACCGGGACTAAAGGGCACAGTGAATTGGGACTAATGCCTTAGCCGCATTTAACCGGGATAAATGCTCACATTAGTCCCGGTTCTGGATTGAACCGGACTAATGGGCTAAACTGGCCCGGACGAAAGCCTGCTTTTCTACTAGTGTTAGTAATTACTAGCCCGACTAGTCAGGTTATATACCACCTAACCGTATCTCCATCGTAACACACACACTAGCCCGACCGGTCAAAGACGCACAAAGACACACACTAGGAGGTCCCGGTTCGATTCCCATGTTCCCCAATTTTTGTTTTTATGCATTTTTTCTTTGCACATATCTTTTTATCCATGCATCCAAATATAACATGTCACATATGCTAGATGCTCGTAATTTCATGTAGAAAAATAATATGCAGTTTGTTGCCATGTTAACAACATTTAAAATGTTGTTTGATATTTATTTGTGTTTAAATATGTTCAAACTTGTTTAAATCATAACAGTAATAATTTTTTATAAAATAGTAATAATTTTTTAGAAAATATCATCAAATTTGTTATTTGAAAATATTTATGAATATAAAAAAATATCATCAAATTTATTATTTGAAAATATCATGATCATAATCTAAACAGGAACTAACAAGAAGAAGCACACAACATAGTAAACACACCACACATGAACATGACAAGATGCACAAACAAGCATGATGCATGACAAGACTACATGAAGCTACTCATGGCAAGAGATGATGCGAACAAGAGCAACACCTCAAAGCAAGTTTAAATGAGGCTGGGAACAACATATAACAATTCCGGTAAGTCCTCATATGCAAATTTCGAAATTGGTCCAGATCTGAATAAACATTATGTTCAAGTTGTTAAACATCAAGTTAAGATGCACCACGATGATCTACACGAAATTCTAGTCAAGTTACATATAAAGTTCAATGGTTCGGAGCTACGGCCTAGAAGATATGAGCAAAACAAGTTAAGCATGGCTTTGATGCAAAATGCACCCAAACATCAAGCAAATACCTCAAAACAAGGATGCAACATGATAATATGAAGCTACATGCAAAATCAAGCAAGTTTCATATAGAGCACACTCAAAACGGAGCAACGGTGCAACACATACACCCTATACAAGTCATGACAACAATCTGTCCAAAACAGCAACTAGGCATATTGCAAGCATCAAAACAACATGCTACAGAATCTCAACATGATAACAAAAGGCATGGGCATGATGTACAGCTAAAGCATGACAAAACATGAACACCGAGCTATCTCCAGAAACAACTAGAACATGCTCAAAATGACATGGCAAGATTGCAAATGATAATAGTTTCAGACTACCAGGAAATAACATCAGGTTGCCATATTTAGAGCTACCAAACAACATGTTACAGGAACTTATCATGGCAAACAAAGGCATGGCATGAATCTACTAATTGCATAGAATAAAATTCCTTTACTGACCGTAAGCCAAAAAGGATCAGAAAATATGATGGCACCCATGTAAACATGGCAAGTTATAATACAGATTCATACATGGCAGGAACAATAATAAGTAGGCATGTTGGTGAGCTTGAACCACTCACCACAGAGCAATACATGGCATGGAAAGGCAACCAACAATAAGAAGACAAGGCATAGAAGCAATACATGGCAATAACAACATCATAGCATACACGGATCAACTACAACAACCTTGGCAAAATTGAATAACATGTAAACAACCTGCCTGGAAACATTTTATAGCGAAAGTAGAGCTCGATTAACTGAAGCTATGGCACTCCATAATTGCAAACAAGGGCATGGATGGATAGAGCATAACTATATGTTCAAAACATCCTTACTGAAGTATCTCAAAATAAGCATGGATATCTCTGTAGCATCAAGTTAACATGGCATAAAAATATCAGCAAAACAGGGGCTGAAATCAGCAACATCATGAAGCCTAGTTTGCATGCTTGTGCTAGTCACCCCAGAGATCACAAAAATACATGGCATACACCCCTGTAAAGATGGCATGGCATATTACAAAACACATGTAGGACTCAAGTTCATAGGATGCACACATCAATCATGGCAAAAATGACAAAAGTGCATGTTCTGATAAGAATCTGAAACTAACATCACATAGCACTATTCTAACACAATTTCGGGCATCAAGATGAGCTCAAATGAAAATAATGCAGTGAGATGAAATGATCAACTCCTCGTGGAAGACATTTTGACATATTGCACGCACAAAACGGAGCAACTGATGCAGAGTTATGATGTGATGAAAATGCATGAAAATAACTGCAGATTCGGGACTTAGTGGAAAAATCAACCTCCGAAACTGGACGGGACGAAGCGGGACGAGGAGATCCGGGCGGAGGCGTTGAATTCGGATCCCGTAGGATCTCATCCCGATCCACCGGATCCGGCCGGCGAGCTCCGGCGAGGAGGCGGTTCTCGCGAGGGCGAAGCGAGGAAGAGGCTGGCGGCGGCGCGGGCGACGAGGAGGCGGCGGGGTTGGCCCGGCGACGGGCGGGGCGGGCGTCGGCCGGGCGGGCGCTGTCGGGCGGGCGAGGCGGCGGCGGGCGGCGGTTGCCGGGGCGGGCGGTTGCCAGCGACGCGGGCGCGGGCGGCGGCGGCGGAGAGGGATGCAGCGGGGCGGATGCGGCGGGCCGAAGTCCGGCGAGGTACGCCGCGGCGAGGCGAGGAGCGCCTGGCGGAGAGGATGCCCGCACGGGCGGCGGACGAAGCTCGGGTTTACCTGCCCGGCGGGGCTGCGGCCTCGCGCTGGTTTTCAGCGGGGCGGCCGGAGGAGAGAGAGGCCGGGGACACGTGGCACTTTATCCGGATTCGCCGGGCGGCGGCTGGACATGTCCGGTGGCGGCGCTGGACGTGTCCGCGGCGCGAGGATGAAGAAGACTAGGTTGGACCCGAAATTTTGGAGGAGACACATATTTATAGGTAGAGGGAGCTAGGAGAGTCCAAAAGTGGTGCGGTTGTCGGCCACGCGATCGGGATCGAACGACCGAGAGCATGGAGGGGAGTTAGGTGGGTTTTGGGCCACTTTGAAAGGGGTGTTGGGCTGCAACTCAAAGAGGGCTTTGCGGTTACCCGGTTAACCGTTGGAGTACCAAACGACCTCCAAATGATCCGAAACTTGATAAAGCGGTTCTACCGGTGCTATACCAAGGCCGCTTGACAAACCTCGGTCCATTCGAGACCGTTTAACACCCGCACCACGAAAAGAGGTAAAAGGGAGCGCCGGAGACATAGGAGTGCCGGATTGCAAAACGGACAACGGGGAAAATGCTCGGATGCATGAGACGAACACGTATGCAAATGCGATGCACATGATGACATGATATGAAATGCAGATGATGACATGGCAAAGTGCAACACGCAAGCACATGACATGGCAAGGACGGCAAATAACTGGCGGACACCTGGCGCATCGAATCCGGGGCGTTACAACACTCCTCCACTAACAAGAGATCTTGTCCCGAGATCTTAGGACCGAGACGGAAGAGAAAAGGGATGAGATGAAGCAAGAATTGAAGAGAAGAAGCAAAGAATCGAGAGCACTCAAGAAAAACAGAGGAACGATGAGAATCGAAAGCTGACGGAATCAGATAGACTATGAAACCACTCGTTCTAACCGGAGTGGTTAGAATGAGAAAAGAAACGAATAAGACTGAAACGATTTAGGTAGCACTCCGGCTGAAACATCGAAGAAATAGAATAAGACTGAAACAATTCAGATAGACTATGAAACCACTCGTTCTAACTTTTCGAGTAGATGATTTTTCATATAAAAAACTTTTTCATCCGAGTTAGTATGCAAAAGTTATGCCCATATTTACAAATTCCAGAGAGATTTTGCAAATAAAGTCGAAATTCACATTTGCAAATTTTCCCAACAACTAGACCACATATCACATGGGAAACTTATTTTATTTTATTTTTTTGACATTTCTATCATTTATTTTATTTTTTTTGAATTGAAAAGGCGATCCATGGGGGGTGTAGAGTTTGAAAATGGGACCTTTAGTACCGATTCGTGGCACGAACCGGGACTAAAGGTCTCAACCCCATTAGTCCCTGTTCGTGCCTCAAACCGGGACTAAAGGTCTACTCTTTAGTCTCGATTTGAGGCATGAACCGGGACTAATGAACATCGCACTTTTAGTCCCGGTTTGAGGCACAAACCGGGACTAAAGGGCACAGTGAACCGGGACTAATGCCTTAGCCGCACGAACCGGATAAATGCTCACATTAGTCCCGGTTCGATTGAACCGGGACTAATGGGCTAAATCGGCTCGGACGAAAGCCCTGCTTTTCTACTAGTGTTAGTAACTACTAGCCCGACCGGGTCAGGTTATATACCACCTAACCGTATCTCCATCGAACACACACACTAGCCCGACCGGGTCAAAGACGCATCACACACACTAGGAGGTCCTGGGTTCGATTCCCAGGTGCCCAATTTTTGTTTTTATGCATTTTTTCTTTGCACATATCTTTTTATCCATGCATCCAAATATAACATGTCACATATGCTAGATGCTCAGAATTTCATGTAGAAAAATAATATGCAGTTTGTTGCCATGTTAACAACATTTAAAATGCTGTTTGATATTTATTTGTGTTTAAATATGTTCAAACTTGTTTAAATCATAACAGTAATATTTTTTTATAAAACAGTAATAATTTTTTAAAAAATATCATCAAATTTGTTATTTGAAAATATTTATGAATATACAAAAATATCATCAAATTTATTATTTGAAAATATCATGATCATAGCAAGCAGGAACTAACAAGAAGAAGCACACAACATAGTAAACACACCACACATGAACATGACAAGATGCACAAACAAGCATGATGCATGACAAGACTACATGAAGCTACTCATGGCAAGAGATGATGCGAACAAGAGCAACACCTCAAAGCAAGTTTAAATGAGGCCGGGAACAACATATAACAATTCCGGTAAGTCCTCATATGCAAATTTCGAAATTGGTCCAGATCTGCATAAACATTATGTTCAAGTTGTTAAACAACAAGTTAAGATGCACCACGATGATCTACACGAAATTCTAGTCAAGTTACATATAAAGTTCAATGGTTCGGAGCTACGGCCTAGAAGATATGAGCAAAACAAGTTAAGCATGGCTTTGATGCAAAATGCACCCAAACATCAAGCAAACACCTCAAAACAAGGATGCAACATGATAATATGAAGCTACATGCAAAATCAAGCAAGTTTCATATAGAGCACACTCAAAACGGAGCAACGATTGCAACACATACACCCTATACAAGTCATGACAACAATCTGTCCAAAACAGCAACTAGGCATATTGCAAGCATCAAAACAACATGCTACAGAACCTCAACATGATAACAAAAGGCATGGGCATGATGTACAGGTAAAGCATGACAAAACATGAACACTGAGCTATCTCCAGAAACAACTAGAACATGCTCAAAATGACATGGCAAGATTGCAAATAATAACAGTTTCAGACTTATCAGGAAATAACATCAGGTTGCAATATTTAGAGCTATCAAACAACATGTTACAGGAACTTATCATGGCAAACAAAGGCATGGCATGAATCTACTAATTGCATAAAAATAAAAGTCCTTTACTGACCGTAAGCCAAAAAGGATCAGAAAATATGATGGCACCCATGTAAACATGGCAAGTTATAATACAGATTCATACATGGCAGGAACAACAATAAGTAGGCATGTTGGTGAGCTTGAACCACTCACCACAGAGCAATACATGGCATGGCAAGGCAACCAACAGTAAGAAGACAAGGCATAGAAGCTATACATGGCAAGAACAACATCATAGCATACACGGATCAACTACAACAACCTTGGCAAATTTGAATAACATGTAAACAACCTGCCGGGAAACATTTTTTATCGAAAGTAGAGCTCGATTGACTCAAGCTATGGAACTCCATAATTGCAAACAAGGGCATGGATGGATAGAGCATAACTATATGTTCAAAACATCCTTACTGAAGTATCTCAAAATAAGCATGGATATCATTGTAGCATCAAGTTAACATGGCATAAAAATATCAGCAAAACAGGGGCTGAAATCAGCAACATCATGAAGTCTAGTTTGCATGCTTGTGCTAGTCACCCCAGAGATCACAAATATACATGGCATACACCCCTGTAAAGATGGCATGGCATATTACAAAACACATGTAGGACTCAAGTTCATAAGATGCACACATCAATCATGGCAAAAATGACAAAAGTGCATGTTCTGATAAGAATCTGAAACTAACATCACATAGCACTCTTTTAACAGCATTTCGGGCATCAAGATGAGCTCAAATGAAAATGATGCAGTGAGATGAAATGATCTACTCTTCGAGGCGAACATTTTGACATATTACACGCACAAAATGGAGCTACTGATGCAGAGTTATGATGTGATGAAAATGCATGAAAATAACTGCAGATTCGGGACTTCGTGGAAAAATCAACCTCCGAAACTGAACGAGACGAAGCGGGACGACGAGATCCGGGCGGGGAGGCGCGTTTGGTTCGGATCCCGGTGGATCTCATCCCGATCCATCGGATCCGGCCGGCGAGCTCCGGCGAGGAGGCGGTCTCCGGCGAGGGCGAGCGAGGAGGAGGCCGGCGAAGGGCGGCGCGACGACGAGGAGGCGGCGGGTTTGGCCCGGCGACTGGTCGGTTGGGCGGGCGCCGGGCGGGCGGCGCCGGGTCGTGAGGCGGCGGCGGGCGAAGGTCGCTGGGGCGGGCGGGCTAAAGCGATCATGGGGCGCGGGCGGCGGCGGACAAGGCTGGCGGCGTGAGAGGGCGGCGGCGCGGCTACGGGCGGCGACGGCCGGGCCGAGTCTGGCGAGGTACGCCGCGGCGTAGGCGAGGAGCGCCAAGGGCGGAGAGGATGGCCGGCGCGGGCGGGCGGACGAAGCTCGGGCCGACCCGCCCGATGGCGGGCTGGCTCGCTGCTGGTTTTCGGGCGGCCGACGGCGGCCGGAGGAGAGAGAGAGGCCGACGGGACACGTGGCACATCCGGATTCGCCGGCGGGCGGCGGCTGGACATGTCCGGTGGCGGCGCGGACGTGTCCGGGCGCGAGGATGAAGAAGACTAGGGTTGGACCCAAATTTTGGAGGAGACACATATTTATAGGTAGAGGGAGCTAGGAGAGTCCAAAAGAGGTGTGGTTTTCGGCCACGCGATCGGGATCGAACAACCGAGAGCATGGAGAGGAGTTAGGTGGGTTTTGGGCCACTTTGAAAGGGGTGTTGGGCTGCAACTCAAAGAGGGCTTTGCGGTTACCCGGTTAACCGTTGGAGTACCAAACGACCTCCAAATGATCCGAAACTTGACAGGCGATCTACCGGTGCTATACCAAGGCCGCTTGACAAACCTCGGTCCATTTCGAGACCGTTTAACACCCGCACACTAAAAGAGGTAAAAGGGGGCGCCGGGAGACATAGGAGTGCCGGATTGCAAAACGGACAACGGGGAAAATGCTCGGATGCATGAGACGAACACGTATGCAAATGCGATGCACATGATGACATGATATGAAATGCAGATGATGACATGGCAAAGTGCAACACGCAAGCACATGACATGGCAAGGACGACAAATAACTGGCGGACACCGGCGATCGAATCTGTATGCTACAACACTCCTCCACTAACAAGAGATCTCGTCCCGAGATCTTAGGACCGAGACGGAAGAGAAAAGGGATGAGATGAAGCAAGAATTGAAGAGAAGAAGCAAAGAATCGAGAGCACTCGAGAAAAAGAGAGGAACGATGAGAATCGAAGTCGACGGAATCAGATAGACTATGAAACCACTCGCTCTAACCGGAGTGGTTAGAATGAGAAAAGAAATGAATAAGATCAAACGATTTAGGTAGCACTCCGGCTGAAACATGGAAGGAATAGAATAAGACTGAAACGATTCAGATAGACTATGAAACCACTCGTTCTAACTTTTCGAGTAGATGATTTTTCATATAAAAAACTTTTTCATCCGAGTTAGTATGCAAAAGTTATGCCCATATTTACAAATTCGGAGAGATTTTGCAAATAAAGTCGAAATTCACATTTGCAAATTTTCCCAACAACTAGACCACATATCACATGGGAAACTTATTTTCTTTTATTTTTTTGACATTTCCATCATTTTCTTTTATTTTTTTTAAAATTGAAAAGGCGATCCACGGGGGGGGGGGGGGGGTAGAGTTTGAAAATGGGACCTTTAGTACCGGTTCGTGGCACGAACCGGGACTAAAGGTCTCAACCCCATTAGTCCCGGTTCATGCCTCAAACCGGGACTAAAGGTCTACTCTTTAGTCCCGGGTTGATGAATGAACCGGGACTAATGGTATCGCAGATTTTTAGTCCCGGTTTGAGGCACAAACCGGGACTAAAGGGCACAGGTGAACCGGGACTAATGCCTTAGACGCACGAACCGGGATAAATGCTCATATTAGTCCCGGTTCTGGATTGAACCGGGACTAATGGGCTAAACTGGCCTGGACGAAAGCCCTGTTTTCTACTAGTGTTAGTAATTACTAGCCCGACTGGTCAGGTTATATACCACCTAACCGTATCTCCATCAGAACACACACACTAGCCCGACTGGTCAGCACGCATCACACACTAGGAGGTCCTGGGTTCGATTCCCATGTTCCCCAATTTTTGTTTTTATGCATTTTTTTCTTTGCACATATCTTTTTATCCATGCATCCAAATATAACATGTCACATATGCTAGATGCTCAATTTCATGTAGAAAAATAATATGCGCTTTGTTGCCATGTTAACAACATTTAAAATGCTGTTTGATATTTATTTGTGTTTAAATATGTTCAAACTTGTTTAAATCATAACAGTAATATTTTTATAAAACAGTAATAATTTATAAAAATATCATCAAATTTGTTATTTGAAAATATTTATGAATATAAAAAATATCAGCAAATTTATTATTTGAAAATATCATGATCGCAACGAAACAGGAACTAACAAGAAGCACACAACATAGTAAACACACCACACATGAACATGACAAGATGCACAAACAAGCATGATGCATGACAAGACTACATGAAGCTACTCATGGCAAGAATTGATGCGAACAAGAGCAACACCTCAAAGCAAGTTTAAATGAGGCCGGGAACAACATATAACAATTCCGGTAAGTCCTCATATGCAAATTTCGAAATTGGTCCAGATCTGAATAAACATTATGTTCAAGTTGTTAAACAGCAAGTTAAGATGCACCACGATGATCTACACGAAATTCTAGTCAAGTTACATATAAAGTTCAATGGTTGAGACTACGGCCTAGAAGATATGAGCAAAACAAGTTAAGCATGGCTTTGATGCAAAATGCACCCAAACATCAAGCAAACACCTCAAAACAAGGATGCAACATGATAATATGAAGCTACTTGCAAAATCAAGCAAGTTTCATATAGAGCACACTCAAAAGCAGACAACGGTGCAACACATACACCCTATACAAGTCATGACAACAATCTGTCCAAAACAGCAACTAGGCATATTGCAAGCATCAAAACAACATGCTACAGAACCTCAACATGATAACAAAAGGCATGGGCATGATGTACAGGTAAAGCATGACAAAACATGAACACTGAGCTATCTCCAGAAACAACTAGAACATGCTCAAAATGACATGGAAAGATTGCAAATAATAACAGTTTCAGACTTATCAGGAAATAACATCAGGTTGCCATATTTAGAGCTATCAAACAACATGTTACAGGAACTTATCATGGCAAACAAAGGCATGTCATGAATCTACTAATTGCATAGAATAAAAGTCCTTTACTGCCCGTAAGCCAAAAAGGATCAGAAAATATGATGGCACCCATGTAAACATGGCAAGTTATAATACAGATTCATACATGGCAGGAACAATAATAAGTAGGCATGTTGGTGAGCTTGAACCATTCACCACAGAGCAATACATGGCATGTCAAGGCAACCAACAGTAAGAAGACAAGGCATAGAAGGTATACATGGCAAGAACAACATCATAGCATACACGGATCAACTACAACAACCTTGGCAAAATTGAATAACATGTAAACAACCTGCCCGGAAACATTTTATAGCGAAAGTAGAGCTCGATTAACTCAAGCTATGGAACTCCATAATTGCAAATAAGGGCATGGATGGATAGAGCATAAATATATGTTCAAAACATCCTTACTGAAGTATCTCAAAATAAGCATGGATATCTCTGTAGCATCAAGTTAACATGGCATAAAAATATCAGCAAAACAGGGGCTGAAATCAGCAACATCATGAAGCCTAGTTTGCATGCTTGTGCTAGTCACCCCAGAGATCACAAAAATACATGGCATACACCCCTGTAAATATGGCATGGCATATTACAAAACACATGTAGGACTCAAGTTCATAGGATGCACACATCAATCATGGAAAAAATGACAAAAGTGCATGTTCTGATAAGAATCTGAAACTAACATCACATAGCACTCTTCTAACACAATTTCGGGCATCAAGATGAGCTCAAATGAAAATAATGCAGTGAGATGAAATGATCTACTCTTCGAGGAGGACACTTTGACATATTGCACGCACAAAACAGAGCAACTAATGCAGAGTTATGATGTGATGAAAATGCATGAAAATAACTGCAGATTCGGGACTTAGTGGAAAAATCAACCTCCGAAACTAGACGGGACGAAGCGGGACGAGGAGATCCGGGCGGGGAGGCGCGTTTGGTTCGGATCCCGTAGGATCTCATCCCGATCCACCGGATCCGCCGGGCGAAGCCCCGAGGAGGCGGTTCTCGGCGAGGGCGAAGCGAGGAGGAGGCCGGCTGGCGGGCGGGCTACGACGAGGCGGCGGGTCGGCCCAATGACCGGGCGGCCGGGGCGGGGCGCTGCCGGGCGGCGCCGGCTGGGGCGGAGGCGGGCATGGCGGGCGCTGGTCGCCGGGCGGGCGGTTGCCAGGCGATGGGCGCGGCGGCGGCGGGATGCTGGCCGGCGGCGAGAAAGGGCGGCGCGGGTGCGCTGGTCACAAGGCTGGCCGAGTCCGGCGAGGTACGCCGCGGCGTAGGCGAGGAGCGCCTGGGCGAGAGGATGCCCGCACGGGCGGTGGAGCCTGGCCGACCCGGGCCCGATGGGCTTGGCGGCCCGCTGGTTTCAAAGCCGGGCGGGCGGCCGGAGGAGAGAGAGAGGCCGGCGGGACACGTGGCACATCCGGATTCGCCGGGCGGCGGCTGGACATGTCCGGTGGCGGCGCTGGACGTGTCCGTGGCGCGAGGATGAAGAAGACTAGGGTTGGACCCGAAATTTCGGAGGGAGACACATATTTATAGGTAGAGGGAGCTAGGAGAGTCCAAAAGTGGTGCGGTTTTCGGCCACCCGATCGGGATCGAACGGCCGAGAGCATGGAGAGGAGTTAGGTGGGTTTTGGGCCACTTTGAAAGGGGTGTTGGGCTGCAACTCAAAGAGGGCTTTGCGGTTACCCGGTTAACCGTTGGAGTACCAAACGACCTCCAAATGATCCGAAACTTGACAGGCGGTCTACCGGTGCTATACCAAGGCCGCTTGAAAAACCTCGGTCCATTCCAAGACCGTTTAACACCCGCACACGAAAAGAGGTAAAAGGGAGCGCCGGAGACATAGGAGTCTTGGGATTGCAAAAGCAGGACAATGAGGGGAAAATGCTCGGATGCATGAGACGAACACGTATGCAAATGCGATGCACATGATGACATGATATGAAATGCAGATGATGACATGGCAAAGTGCAACACGCAAGCACATGACATGGCAAGGACGACAAATAATTGGCGGACACCTGGCGCATCGAATCCAGGGCGTTAAAACACTCCTCCACTAACAAGAGATCTCGTCCCGAGATCTTAGGACCGAGACGGAAGAGAAAAGGGATGAGATGAAGCAAGAATTGAAGAGAAGAAGAAAAGAATCGAGAGCACTCGAGAAAAAGAGAGGAACGACGAGAATCGAAAGCTGACGGAATCAGATAGACTATGAAACCACTCGTTCTAACCGGAGTGGTTAGAATGAGAAAAGAAACGAATAAGACTGAAACGATTTAGGTAGCACTCCGGCTGAAACATGGAAGGAATAGAATAAGACTGAAACGATTCAGATAGACTATGAAACCACTCGTTCTAACTTTTCGAGTAGATGATTTTTCATATAAAAAACTTTTTCATCCGAGTTAGTATGCAAAAGTTATGCCCATATTTACAAATTCCAGAGAGATTTTGCAAATAAAGTCGAAATTCACATTTGCAAATTTTCCCAACAACTAGACCACATATCACATGGGAAACTTACTTTCTTTTATTTTTTTGACATTTCTATCATTTTCTTTTATTTTTTTTAAAATTGAAAAGGCGATCCATGGGGGGGGGGGGGTAGAGTTTGAAAATGGGACCTTTAGTACCGGTTCGTGGCACGAACCGGGACTAAAGGTCTCAACCCCATTAGTCCCGGTTCATGCCTCAAACCGGGACTAAAGGTCTACTCTTTAGTCCCGGTTTGAGGCATGAACCGGGACTAATGGGCATCGCACCCTTTAGTCCCCGTGTGAGGGACAAACCGGGACTAAAGGGCACAGTGAACCGGGACTAATGCCTTAGACGCACGAACCGGATAAATGCTCATATTAGTCAGTTCTCGATTGAACCGGGACTAATGGGCTAAAGCGGCCTGGACGAAAGCCCTGTTTTCTACTAGTGTTAGTAACTACTAGCCCGACTGGTCAGGTTATATACCACCTAACCGTATCTCCATCAGAACACACACACTAGCCCGACTGGTCAGCACGCAGCACACACACTAGGAGGTCCTGGGTTCGATTCCCATGTTCCCCAATTTTTGTTTTTATGCATTTTTTTCTTTGCACATATCTTTTTATCCATGCATCCAAATATAACATGTCACATATGCTAGATGCTCAGAATTTCATGTAGAAAAATAATATGCAGTTTGTTGCCATGTTAACAACATTTAAAATCTTTGTTTGATATTTATTTGTGTTTAAATATGTTCAAACTTGTTTAAATCATAACAGTAATATTTTTTTATAAAACAGTAATAATTTATAAAAAAATATCATCAAATTTGTTATTTGAAAATATTTATGAATATAAAAAAATATCAGCAAATTTATTATTTGAAAATATCATGATCGCAACGAAACAGGAACTAACAAGAAGCACACAACATAGTAAACACACCACACATGAACATGACAAGATGCACAAACAAGCATGATGCATGACAAGACTACATGAAGCTACTCATGGCAAGAATTGATGCGAACAAGAGCAACACCTCAAAGCAAGTTTAAATGAGGCCGGGAACAACATATAACAATTCCGGTAAGTCCTCATATGCAAATTTCGAAATTGGTCCAGATCTGAATAAACATTATGTTCAAGTTGTTAAACAGCAAGTTAAGATGCACCACGATGATCTACACGAAATTCTAGTCAAGTTACATATAAAGTTCAATGGTTCGAGACTACGGCCTAGAAGATATGAGCAAAACAAGTTAAGCATGGCTTTGATGCAAAATGCACCCAAACATCAAGCAAACACCTCAAAACAAGGATGCAACATGATAATATGAAGCTACATGCAAAATGAAGCAAGTTTCATATAGAGCACACTCAAAAGCGAACAACGGTGCAACACATACACCCTATACAAGTCATGACAACAATCATCGAAAACAGCAACTAGGCATATTGCAAGCATCAAAACAACATGCTACAGAACCTCAACATGATAACAAAAGGCATGGGCATGATGTACAGGTAAAGCATGACAAAACATGAACACTGAGCTATCTCCAGAAACAACTAGAACATGCTCAAAATGACATGGCAAGATTGCAAATAATAACAGTTTCAGACTTATCAGGAAATAACATCAGGTTGCCATATTTAGAGCTATCAAACAACATGTTACAGGAACTGATCATGGCAAACAAAGGCATGGCATGAATCTACTAATTGCATAGAATAAAAGTCCTTTACAGACCGTAAGCCAAAAAGGATCAGAAAATATGATGGCACCCATGTAAACATGGCAAGTTATAATACAGATTCATACATGGCAGGAACAACAATAAGTAGGCATGTTTGTGAGCTTGAACCACTCACCACAGAGCAATACATGGCATGTCAAGGCAACCAACAGTAAGAAGACAAGGCATAGAAGCTATACATGGCAAGAACAACATCATAGCATACACGGATCAACTACAACAACCTTGGCAAAATTGAATAACATGTAAACAACCTGCCTGGAAACATTTTATAGCGAAAGTAGAGCTCGATTAACTCAAGCTATGGCACTCCATAATTGCAAACAAGGGCATGGATGGATAGAGCATAACTATATGTTAAAAACATCCTTACTGAAGTATCTCAAAATAAGCATAGATATCTCTGTAGCATCAAGTTAACATGGCATAAAAATATCAGCAAAACAGGGGCTGAAATCAGCAACATCATGAAGCCTAGTTTGCATGCTTGTGCTAGTCACCCCAGAGATCACAAAAATACATGGCATACACCCCTGTAAAGATGGCATGGCATATTACAAAACACATGTAGGACTCAAGTTCATAGGATGCACACATCAATCATGGCAAAAATGACAAAAGTGCATGTTCTGATAAGAATCTGAAACTAACATCACATAGCACTATTCTAACACAATTTCGGGCATCAAGATGAGCTCAAATAAAAATAATGCAGGGAGACGAAATGATCTACTCTTCGAGGAGGACATTTTGACATATTGCACGCACAAAACGGAGCAACTGATGCAGAGTTATGATGTGATGAAAATGCATGAAAATAACTTCAGATTCGGGACTTAGTGGAAAAATCAACCTCCGAAACTGGACGGGACGAAGCGGGACGAGGAGATCCGAGCGGGGATGCGCGTTTGGTACGGATCTCAGGGATCTCATCCCGATCCACCGGATCCGCCGGGCGAAGCTCGCGAGGGCGAAGCGAGGAGGCCGGGCGGGCGGCGCGGCGACGGAGGCGGGCGGAGTCCCGGCGACCGGGCGGCTGAGGCGGGCGCCGCGGGCGGCACGGCTGGGCGGAGGCGGGCTGGCGGCGCCGCAGCGGCCGGGCCAGGCGACAAGGGGGCGCTGGCGGCGGCGAAGGCGCGCTTGGCGACGCGGAGAGGCGCGGGCGCAGGGGCGGGCGGCTGACGGCTCGCCGAAGTCCGGCGAGGTACCGCCGAGGCGAGGAGCGCCGGGCGGAGAGGATGGCCGGGCGCGGCGGGACGAAGCTCGGCCGACCGGCCCGGCGGGCATGGGCGGCTGGGTTTCTCGGGCGGCGGGCGGCCGGAGGAGAGAGAGAGGTCGGCGGGACACGTGGCACATCCGGATTCGCCGGCGGGCGGCGGCTGGACATGTCCGGTGGCGGCGCGGACGTGTCCGGCGGCGCGAGGATGAAGAAGACTAGGGTTGGACCCGAAATTTCGGAGGGAGACACATATTTATAGGTAGAGGGAGCTAGGAGAGTCCAAAAGAGGTGCGGTTTCGCCACGCGATCGGGATCGAACGACCGAGAGCATGGAGAGGAGTTAGGTGGGTTTTGGGCCACTTTGAAAGGGGTGTTGGGCTGCAACTCAAAGAGGGCTTTGCGGTTACCCGGTTAACCGTTGGAGTACCAAACGACCTCCAAATGATCCGAAACTTGACAGGCGGTCTACCGGTGCTATACCAAGGCCGCTTAACAAACCTCGGTCGATTCCGAGGCCGTTTAACACCCGCACACGAAAAGAGGTAAAAGGGAGCGCCGGGAGACATAGGAGTGCCGGATTGCAAAAGCAGACAACAGGGGGAAAATGCTTTCGGATGCATGAGACGAACACGTATGCAAATGCGATGCACATGATGACATGATATGAAATGCAAATGATGACATGGCAAAGTGCAACACGCAAGCACATGACATGGCAAGGACGGCAAATAACTGGCGGACACCTGGCGCATCGAATCCGGGGCGTTACAACACTCCTCCACTAACAAGAGATCTCGTCCCGAGATCTTAGGACCGAGATGGAAGAGAAAAGGGATGAGATGAAGCAAGAATTGAAGAGAAGAAGAAAAGAATCGAGAGCACTCGAGAAAAAGAGAGGAACGACGAGAATCGAAAGCTGACGGAATCAGATAGACTATGAAACCACTCGTTCTAACCGAGTGGTTAGAATGAGAAAAGAAACGAATAAGATCAAACGATTTAGGTAGCACTCAATTTGAAACATGGAAGGAATAGAATAAGACTGAAACGATCCGGATAGACTATGAAACCACTCGTTCTAACTTTTCGAGTAGATGATTTTCATATAAAAACTTTTTCATCCGAGTTAGTATGCAAAAGTGATGCCCATATTTACAAATTCCACAGAGATTTTGCAAATAAAGTCGAAATTCACATTTGCAAATTTTCCCAACAACTAGACCACATATCACATGGGAAACTTATTTTCTTTTATTTTTTTGACATTTCTGTCATTTTCTTTTATTTTTTTTAAAATTGAAAAGGCGATCCACAGGGGGGGGGTAGAGTTTGAAAATGGGACCTTTAGTACCGGTTCGTGGCACGAACCGGGACTAAAGGTCTCAACCCCATTAGTCGGTTCATGCCTCAAACCGGGACTAAAGGTCTACTCTTTAGTCCCGGTTTGAGGCATGAACCGGACTAATGGGCGATATTTTAGTCCCGGTTTGAGGCACAAACCGGGACTAAAGGGCATAGGTGAACCGGGACTAATGCCTTAGCCGCACGAACCGGGATAAATGCTCACATTAGTCCCGGTTCTGGATTGAACCGGGACTAATGGGCTAAACTGGCCTGGACGAAAGCCCTGTTTTCTACTAGTGTTAGTAATTACTAGCCCGACTGGTCAGGTTATATACCACCTAACCGTATCTCCATCAGAACACACACACTAGCCCGACCGTCAAAGACGCAAAGACACACACACTAGGAGGTCCCGGTTCGATCCCCATGTTCCCAATTTTTGTTTTATGCATTTTTTCGTTGCACATATCTTTTATCCATGCATCCAAATATAACATGTCACATATGCTAGATGCTCATAATTTCATGTAGAAAAATAATATGCAGTTTGTTGCCATGTTAACAACATTTAAAATGTTGTTTGATATTTATTTTTGTTTAAATATGTTCAAACTTGTTTAAATCATAACAGTAATATTTTTTTATAAAACAGTAATACTTTTATATAAAATATCATCAAATTTGTTATTTGAAAATATTTATGAATATAAAAAAATATCATCAAATTTATTATTTGAAAATATCATGATCGCAACGAAACAGGAACTAACAAGAAGAAGCACACAACATAGTAAACACACCACACATGAACATGACAAGATGCACAAACAAGCATGATGCATGACAAGACTACAAGAAGCTACTCATGGCAAGAGATGATGCGAACAAGAGCAACACCTCAAAGCAAGTTTAAATGAGGCCGGGAACAACATATAACAATTCCGGTAAGTCCTCATATGCAAATTTCGAAATTGGTCCAGATCTGAATAAACATTATGTTCAAGTTGTTAAACAGCAAGTTAAGATGCACCACGATGATCTACACGAAATTCTAGTCAAGTTACATATAAAGTTCAATGGTTCGGAGCTACGGCCTAGAAGATATGAGCAAAACAAGTTAAGCATGGCTTTGATGCAAAATGCACCCAAACATCAAGCAAACACCTCAAAACAAGGATGCAACATGATAATATGAAGCTACATGCAAAATCAAGCAAGTTTCATATAGAGCACACTCAAAAGCGAGCAACGGTGCAACACATACACCCTATACAAGTCATGACAACAATCTGTCCAAAACAGCAACTAGGCATATTGCAAGCATCAAAACAACATGCTACAGAACCTCAACATGATAACAAAAGGCATGGGCATGATGTACAGGTAAAGCATGACAAAACATGAGCACTGAGCTATCTCCAGAAACAAATAGAACATGCTCAAAATGACATGGCCAGATTGCAAATAATAACAGTTTCAGACTTATCAGGAAATAACATCAGGTTGCAATATTTAGAGATATCAAACAACATGTTACAGGAACTTATCATGGCAAACAAAGGCATGGCATGAATCTACTAATTGAATAGAATAAAAGTCCTTTACTGACCGTAAGCCAAAAAGGATCAGAAAATATGATGGCACCCATGTAAACATGACAAGTTATAATACAGATTCATACATGGCAGGAACAACAATAAGTAGGCATGTTGGTGAGCTTGAACCACTCACCACAGAGCAATACATGGCATGGCAAGGCAACCAACAGTAAGAAGACAAGGCATAGAAGCTATAGATGGCAAGAACAACATCATAGCATACACGGATCAACTACAACAACCTTGGCAGAATTGAATAACATGTAAACAACCTGCCGGGAAACATTTTATATCGAAAGTAGAGCTCGATTGACTCAAGCTATGGAACTCCATAATTGCAAACAAGGGCATGGATGGATAGAGCATAACTATATGTTCAAAACATCCTTACTGAAGTATCTCAAAATAACCATGGATATCATTGTAGCATCAAGGTAACATGGCATAAAAATATCAGCAAAACAGGGGCTGAAATCAGCAACATCATGAAGCCTAGTTTGCATGCTTGTGCTAGTCACCCCAGAGATCACAAAAATACATGGCATACACCCCTACACATATGGCATGGCATATTACAAAACACATGTAGGACTCAAGTTCATAGGATGCACACATCAATCATGGAAAAAATGACAAAAGTGCATGTTCTGATAAGAATCTGAAACTAACATCACATAGCACTCTTCTAACAGCATTTCAGGCATCAATATGAGCTAAAATAAAAATGATGCAATGAGATGAAATGATCTACTCTTCGAGGTGAACATTTTTGACATATTACACGCACAAAACGGAGCTACTGATGCAGAATTATGATGTGATGAAAATGCATGAAAATAACTGCAGATTCGGGACTTAGTGGAAAAATCAACCTCCGAAACTGGACGGGACGAAGCGGGACGAGGAGATCCGGGCGGGGAGGCGCGTTTGGTTCGGATCCCGGTGGATCTCATCCCGATCCATCGGATCCGGCCGGCGAGCTCCGGCGAGGAGGCGGTCTCCGGCGAGGGCGAAGCGGCGAGGAGGCCGCTGGCGGCGGCGCGACGACGAGAGGCGGCGGCCCGGCGACCGGGCGGTTGGGCGGGCGCTGCCGGGCGGCGCTGTCGGGCGGAGGCGGCGGCGGGCGCGGTTGCCGGCGGGCGGCGGTTGCCAGCGATGGGGCGCGGCGGCATGGCGGCGGCGGAGAGGCGGCGCGGGGGCGGGCGGGCGGCGACGGGCCGAGTCCGGCGAGGTACGCCGCGGCGAGGCGAGGAGCGCCATGGGCGAGAGGATGGCTGGCGCGGGCGGCGGACGAAGCTCGACCCGGGCCCGGCGGGCGGGCCCGCGGGCAGCGGGCGGGCGCGGGCCGGAGGAGAGAGAGAGCCGGCGGGACACGTGGCAATATCCGGATTCGCCGGCGGCGGCGGCTGGACATGTCCGGTGGCGGCGCGGACGTGTCCGGCGGCGCGAGGATGAAGAAGACTAGGGTTGGACCCGAAATTTCGGAGGGAGACACATATTTATAGGTAGAGGGAGCTAGGAGAGTCCAAAAGAGGTGCGGTTTTCGGCCACGCGATCGGGATCGAACGACCGAGAGCATGGAGAGGAGTTAGGTGGGTTTTGGGCCACTTTGAAAGGGGTGTTGGGCTGCAACTCAAAGAGGGCTTTGCGGTTACCCGGTTAACTGTTGGAGTACCAAACGACCTCCAAATGATCCGAAACTTGACAGGCGTTCTACGGTGCTATACCAAGGCCGCTTGACAAACCTCGGTCCATTCCGAGACCGTTTAACACCCGCTTACCTAAAAGAGGTAAAAGGAGCGCCGGAGACATAGGAGTGCCGGATTGCAAAAGCAGACAACGGGAAAATGCTCGGATGCATGAGACGAACACGTATGCAAATGCGATGCACATGATGACATGATATGAAATGCAGAAGATGACATGGCAAAGTGCAACACGCAAGCACATGACATGGCAAGGACGGCAAATAATGGCGGACACTGGCGATCGAATCCGGGCGTTACAACACTCCTCCACTAACAAGAGATCTCGTCCCGAGATCTTAGGACCGAGACGGAAGAGAAAAGGGATGAGATGAAGCAAGAATTGAAGAGAAGAAGCAAAGAATCGAGAGCACTCGAGAAAAAGAGAGGAACGATGAGAATCGAAAGCTGACGGAATCAGATAGACTATGAAACCACTCGTTCTAACCGGAGTGGTTAGAATGAGAAAAGAAACGAATAAGACTGAAACAATTTTGGTAGCACTCCACTGAAACATGGAAGGAATAGAATAAGACTGAAACGATTCAGATAGACTATGAAACCACTCGTTCTAACTTTTTGAATAGATGATTTTCATATAAAAACTTTTTCATCCGAGTTAGTATGCAAAAGTTATGCCCATATTTACAAATTCCAGAGAGATTTTGCAAATAAAGTCGAAATTCACATTTGCAAATTTTCCCAACAACTAGACCACATATCACATGGGAAACTTATTTTCTTTTATTTTTTTTGACATTTCTATCATTTTCTTTTATTTTTTTTAAATTGAAAAGGCGGTCCACAGAAGTTGAACTGGGACTAATGGGCTAAACTGGCCTGGACGAAAGCCCTGTTTTCTACTAGTGTTAGTAATTACTAGCCCGACTGGTCAGGTTATATACCACCTAACCGTATCTCCATCAGAACACACACACTAGCCCGACTGGTCAGCACGCAGCACACACACTAGGAGGTCCTGGGTTCGATCCCCATGTTCCCCAATTTTTGTTTTTATGCATTTTTTTCGTTGCACATATCTTTTTATCCATGCATCCAAATATAACATGTCACATATGCTAGATGCTCAGAATTTCATGTAGAAAAATAATATGCAGTTTGTTGCCATGTTAACAACATTTAAAATGTTGTTTGATATTTATTTGTGTTTACATATGTTCAAACTCGTTTAAATCATAACAGTAATATTTTTTATAAAACAGTAATAATTTTTTAAAAAATATCATCAAATTTGTTATTTGAAAATATTTATGAATATAAAAAAATATCATCAAATTTATTATTTGAAAATATCATCAAATTTGTTATTTGAAAATATAATCATTTTTTTGCAATTTTAGTTGCATTCATTTGTGACGGTGGACCGGGCCGGAGAGGGTGCGGGGGAGAGGGTGCGGGGGGTGCTCGGCGACGGAAGAGCGGGGGAGGGTGCGGTGGGTTGTCGGCAGCGGTGGAGTGGGGGAGGGTGCGGGGGGTCGACGGCAGCGGCCGGTGGAGCGGGGGAGATGGTGCGGGGGGTGCTCGGGGGCGAGGGGGACCCGATCTGGCGAGGTGGGATAGCGATCGAGATGGAGGGGGATCGAGATCGAGTGTCCATGAAATTAAAAAACATTCATGAGTTCAAAAAGTGCCCATGAAATACAATCGAGAAATGAAGGCTACAATTTAAATACAGTCGATCTTAGCTAGCTATCTGTTCACCATCTTCTTGCCCTTATTTTTCGTAAATGGAGTTCTTCTCTTGAACGGACGTCCTTTAGGTAGGGTGGTCCTGCTTCTTCTTGTGTTGTATGCTGATACTTCATCATCGTCATCATGTTCCATCTTCGGGTCGCCGTACTTGTCGAAGTCTTGCTCATTGGCGACTCCATCCATTCCGATGATCTTCCTTTTGCCTCTCCTCACGACAACACGACTGGGCTTTGGCGGGTCAGTAATGAAGAAGCATTCGTCCACTTGCGAAGCCAGTACCCATGGCTCATTTTTCGCGGTGATGTTTGCGCCCGCGGTCTTGGATTTGGCTTCGGGCATAACCATGGTGGTGAAATACCGGTCTTCTTTTATGACGCTCTTGGCCCATCCGACACGGAACATCGGGACCTTCTCTCCAGCGTAGCTCAGCTCCCAGATCTCCTCGATCCTTCCGTAGTATCTGTCCTTGTCGTTACCGGTGTAGGATTCCATCGTTACCCCAGAGTTCTGATAACCATCGCTCTTCATGTCCTTTCTCTCGGTGTAGAATGTGTAGCCATTGATGTCGTACGCCTCATACGTCATTAGGTTGTGCTCGGCGCCCCGTGACAAGGCGAATATGAGTTGTTCTTCCGCGGAAGAATCCTCATGTAAAGGGTACGACAGAAGCTTCTGATTGAACCAACGCGTGAAACATGAGTTGTGCTCTTTGATTATATCTCCGTCCGTCCTCTGTTGGCCTCGGTCATTGTACGTCTTCTCAATAAAGGTTTTGTGCTCTACCACCCAAGGATCGACCATGTCTATGTGTTATAGCGCGACTAGGTTTGCTCTTTCAAAGTCGGCGAGTCGACCCTCGAAGTCGACATGCATTTCGCAGCGACCCTCACGGTGACCCCATCCAGCGAGCCTGCCGAGGTGCCCGCTGACGCAGCAGACCAACGGGGTTCTTGATGCCTAGATAATTTGTGCAGTAGGAGATGCACTCTTGATTGAAAAGCCCTGGCTATGCTTCCCTCTGGGCGTGACATGTTGCGTAACGTATCCTTTGATGACACCATTCATCCTTCCGAACGGGATCATGTCTGCAGGAACGCCGGCCCGAAAGTTGGATGATATCATCCACGATATGGACCAACAGATGCACCATAACGTCGAAGAATGCGGGCGGGAAGTACATCTCAAGCTCGCATAGTATCACCATGATCTCTTCCTGTAGCCTTTTGAGTTGCCTCACGCCAACCGACTTCCGAGAGATGGCGTCGAAAAAGTTACATAGGCCAAATAGCGTTTCACGGACGTGCGCGTCCATGATGGCACGGATTGCAACTGGAAGTATCTGCGTCATCAGCACATGACAGTCGTGAGAATTCATCCCGCTGAACTTCTGCTTCGCTGGGTCTAGGTATCTGCTTATCTTCCCCGCGTAACCATAAGGAAGTTTTACTCCTACGAGGCAGGTGAAAAACTGACCGATCTCCTCCTGACTTAGAGTGAAGCACGCGGGAGTGTAGTCATTTCCGGTCTTCTTGGCCTTTTTGCCTTTGTGACGACTTTCCGTGTCCTGCTTCGCCTCATCATCATCATCATTAGCGTGAAGCTCCTCCCTGATGCCCATTGATTTCATGTCTTCCCTCTCTTTCAGCCCATCTTTGGTCCTCTCTGGCATGTTGAGCAGGGTACCAAGCAGACTCTCGCACACATTCTTCGTGATATGCATGACATCAAGGCTATGAGGCACACGGTGGATCTTCCAGTACGGCAAGTCCCAGAAAACAGACCTCGTTTTCCATACCTTCAGCAGCAGCTCTGGCACCTTTCGCTTCTTTCCCGGCTCTGGCGCCTTTTGCTTATTTCCCGGCAGTGGGCAATCTTTCCAATTTTTCAACAACTCGTCTATTTCCTCGCCGCGCCTCGTACGCGGGCGTCTTCGGAGTTCGGTTTCACCATAGAACAGATCCTTGCGTTTCCTCCACGGGTCATCGTCGCGGAGCCACCTTCGATGTCCCATGAACACGGTTTTCGAAGACCCAGGATCTCTATCTAGCTGGCGATACATTGTGTCATCCATGCACCTGACGCATCCAGAAAATCCGTGGACCACCTGCCCCGCGACATATCCGTAACCGAGATAGTCGTGCACCGTCGTGAGCAAAGGCGGCTCTCATAGGGAAATATTCTTTCGTGCGGCGTCCCACGTATTGGCTGGCGTTTTCCACAGCGTGTCTAGCTCCTCTTCGGTAGCCCAGCATTGAGTTGATGTCGTTCCTCGCTTTGTTTCGGCCCTTCAATTACCATACTCATGTGAATGTACTTCCTCTTCATGCACAACCAGGGGGGAAGGTTGTACATCCACACAAACACATGCCAGGTGCTATGTGTGCTTCTTTGGCTGCCAAACGGATTGACTCCATCGGTGCTCGCTACCAAAGACGATGCTCCTTGGACCCTTCCCAAGTTACGGGTGTTCAAGTTCAACGCTTGCCACTGGCTCCCATCCCTAGGGTGACTCAGCATCTTGTCTTTTTTATTTATCTCCGGATCATTTGCGTCATCTTCTCGCTTCTTCTCCTCCCTATCCGCATGCCAACGCAGCAGCTTTGCTACCTTAGGGTCCGCGAAATACCGCTGCAGACGAGGAGTGATCGTAAAGTACCACACCACTTTTCGAGGAGATTTCTTCCTCTTCTTGTATCAAGTGACGCCGCACACCGGACATATGGTAGACTCCGCGTCCTCGTCCCGATAAATGATGCAATTGTTCATGCACACATGGTATTTTACGTGCGGTAAATCTAGAGGACACACGATTTTCTTCGCCTCCTCGAAACTGGTCGGGCACTTGTTCCCTTGGGAAGACGTTCGCGCCAGAATGGCATGTTCTCGTCGAAGCATTCGTCGATCATTTTCTGTTTTACCTTCATCTCCAGAGCCATGAGCGTTACTTTCAGGCGGGTATCCTCGGGCTTGCATCCTTCATACAATGGAGTAACCGCGTCTATCTCCAGTTGATCCAGCTTGGCTTTCTCTCGGGCGGCAGCTCTTGCGTTATCCGTCTCCTTGAGAAGCAGCTCTTGAATATGAGGGTCCTGCACCCAGCCAATCGATGGTCCATCGACGACTGCTCCGGCATCTTCATCTTCATGATCATGCCCTTCGTCTGCTCTGGCATGTTCCTCATCATCATGTCCTGCATCTTCTACATGATGACTGTGTACAACATCATCGTCGTGATCATGTCCTGGAGATTCTTCGTCTTCTCGCCCGCTCGAGTCTTGCTCATTTCTTGCCGCCCGGCCACCATGGATGACTTCATAGTCATCTTCATAACCTTGCCACCGATAGCCATCCATGAAACCACGCAAGAGCAGGTGGTCCCGCACCTTCCCGGAATCCGGGTCCGCAATAAGGCTATTCACCTTGCATCTTCGACACGGACATCTTATCTCCGTCTCGTTCTTTTGAAGCATCTCGGCCTCCGCAGAGCTCAAAAACCTATTCATGATGCCTTCGGTCATCGTGCGGACCATGGTCGCCTGCGGGGTAGAGCAAAACGATATTTTAGAACCAAGAAAAAATTTGGCATGACTTTCCCTAAAAATAGGACAAAAAAGAATGCATAGTGCCAAAATTCTCGCGGAAATGGAAATGAATCAACATTCCGGCAAAATATTGGCAACTATCGCATTTCAAATACCGGTACCTGCAAACACAAACATATATGCAACACCACAAACATATGCAACACCACAAACATACATAGATCTAGCTACGCATACAAAAGTGCATGTGCACGTTGTTGGAGGGAGAACAACATAAAGATAGCTTCCCCCCTTACTTACCTTTCAACAAAAGGTAATTTAACCACTTAATTTGGATGAATCTATGGTGCAAATGAGGTGAGGAGGAGGAGGCAGCCGAGACAAGCTTGGAGGAGGAGGTGGAGAAAATGAAGTGGGGAAAGTGACTGGGTAGGTGTGGCTGTCCAAAATATCTTGTTGGTACCAGGTTACTAATGGCGCACCAGCTGGTGCTGGTGCACCATTAGTAGTTTTGCAAAAAAAAATAATAGTATTGGCGCACCGTGGCATAGTGCGCCATTACTAGTTTAATCTAGTAATGGCGCACTGTGCCACGGTGCGCCATTAGTAGTTTTGCCCAAAAAAAGTATAAAAAAAACAACAGTAGTGGCGCACTTTCTGGCCGGTGCGCCATTACTGTTAGCACTATTAATGGCGCACTGTGCCAGGATGCGCCATTAGTATGTTTCGAAAAATAAAAAAAATTGTTACTAGTGGTGCACCATGTGCCTGGTGCGCCATTAGTGTCTTCCACACTAATGGCGCACCTGCACATGGTGCGGCACTGCTATATAGTAGTGGCGCACCACATGACAGGTGCGCCATTAGTATCCATTTCATCTATAGGCCTTTTCCTAGTAGTGACTCTTCCTTGTTGCTATGTAGCCTAGGATTGCATATTTAGACATTAAGTACAGTGCATGTTGCTATGTAGCCTCAGATATATTACATATGGCCCTAGTTAACCTAACGAAAAATGGGTTGAAGATGTATTAAGTTAAAAGTCCGATTCATTGATCAGTCCCTTATCAGCCGCCGGCCTATATGGTACCAGCTACCAATATCCTGAACAGTGAGCAGATATTAGCCATGGGATGAAACTAACCTCGATGGAAAACAGCAGTCGTTCCCAAAATTTTCCTGTGTAGGTACATCGAGAAGCATGTTAAGCACAACAGGCTAAACGTCAACCAAAATTATACATGGCAGACAAAATAATCTCCAAAAGATAGCTTCAGTGTGCAGGTTTAAGCATGCTAGTAAAGCGAAACAAGTTGAAAGGTGTGCTAGCTGCAACAGGCCTAACATTTAACAGCAAGCAAACATAGTCATTCAAACTGGTATTGTGCCGGGCTAAGTACACTGGTTATGGTTAATTTAAAATGGAAAGGCGTGTTAACTACAAGATGCAGCAACCAAATGTAGTCATTCATAGTGGTATTGTTGAAACTGGTACTGATGAAATTGAACTGCACATTTCATACTTGCACATATAGAACATCACGTTGTGAATAACTGGAATAAACAAGGCATACTACGAACAACCAAAGATAGCATTTGAAACTGAACATATGCTAACTACAAACAACCGAACAATCAAAACACTTTAAAAGAGGCATATGCTAGCTATAACAGGCTTAACAACAAGTGATTTCTAGTACACAACCTTCTTCTTGTAGGCGTTGTTGGGCTTCCAAGTGCAGAGGTTTGTAGGACAGTAGCAAATTTCCCCCAAGTGGATGACCTAAGGTTTATCAATCCATGGGAGGCGTAGGATGAACGTGGTCTCTCTCAAACAACCCTTCAACCAAATAACAAAGAATCTGTTGTGTCCCCAACACACCCAATACAATGGTAAATTGTATAGGTGCACTAGTTCGGCGAAGAGATGGTGATACAAGTGCAATATGGATGGTAGATATAGGTTTTTGTAATCTGAAAATATAAAAACAGCAAGGTAACTAATGATAAAAGTGAGCAAAAATGGTATTGCAATGCTTCGAAACAAGGCCTAGGGTTCATACTTTCACCAGTGTAAGTTCTCTCAACAAGGATAACATAATTAGATCATATAACTATCCAACATGCAACAAAGAGTCACCCCAAAGTCACTAATAGCGGAGAACAAACGAAGAGATTATTGTAGGGTACGAAACCACCTCAAAGTTATTCTTTCCGATCAATCCATTGGGCTATTCCTATAAGTGTCACAAACAGCCCTGGAGTTCATAGTAAAATAACACCTTAAGACACAAATCAACCAAAACCCTAATGTCACCAAGATACTCCAATTTCAGCACAAGTATCCGTGGGTATGATTATACGATATGCATCACACAATCTCAAATTCATCTATTCAAACCAACACAAAGTACTTCAAAGAGTGCCCCAAAGTTTCTACCAGAGAGTCAAGACGAAAACGTGTGCCAACCCCTATGCATAAGTTCACAAGGTCACTGAACCCGCAAGTTGATCACCAAAACATACGTCAAGTAGATCACGTGAATATCCCATTATCACCATAGATAAGCACATGCAAGACATACATCAAGTGTTCTCAAATCCTTAAAGAGTCAATCCGATAAGATAACTTCAAACACTACAAGAAATATGTCAACTAGTGACCTTCTGTCAGTGACCCTGGAAGAATTGGTCATAGATCTACGACCATTTGAGACCAATTGGTCAAAAGCTGCACGGGGGGCTCCAAACCCTCAACTATATCGACCATTTTGGCCATAAAGGTCGTAATTTCCTTGCACGAAATGGTCATAAAGCAGACAACACTGATCCGCTGCCTTATTTCTAGCTGATCACGGCCAATATAGATGGTCATAACCTTGTAAATTGTGGTGGATTGCTATGACTAGGCAACACCTCATCAGTTTTGCCTATGTGTCATGTCCATGTGTTAATTTTTGCCCTAGGTTGTGAAGCAACCTATATTTCTGTCATTCCCAAAATTCCCAAAAAAACTGGGCATTCTTTACTATCCAAATGATTGCCTCATGACAATATTTAACTCCATTTGCCTGGTAAATCTTCCTCGGCAAATTTTCAAAGTTTTTGTTCAACTCGAACTGTTGTGAAGGAAGTACTAGCTAGGCATATCCTAATGAGCTGAATTTTGGCCACATCTTCTATATTTCCAAATCATAGCTCTCCACAAAATTTGAGCCCCATCTAAGAATACATGTGAGTGTGGCTTCAACATTCATATTTCTGTCCAGTGTGGTACGTTGCAAAGCAAGTGACACCTAGGATCCTCCATTTGAGCTGCAAATTTTCCAAGATAGTGTCCTTAGTAGATGATCATCCTCGGCCAAAACTCAGGCCCATTGTCCATGCTCATTTCCCGTACCACTAATCAAACACTTGGGTGCTAATTCATGTTTGAGCTCAGTTCAGTCTCCTTGTGAGATTCTTATATTGCCTTCTTCTTCCTAACACCTATCAGGGGAGTGCCCAACCCACTAGACATGCCTAGGCCGCCCGGAACGCGTGGCAACACCACGGTCACGCGATGACCACGCGGAGGGCATGCGAGTCTACGTGCTTTGGAGTTGGGGCCCTGGGCCACCATCCAAACCTCAACGTATCGCCACCAAACCATGTATTTCTGATTAAATATATACTTATGTACCTATAAATGATTTTTGGAAAAAAAATAAAGAGCAAACTATGAGGCAACTGCAGTTCAAATTTGACCCGCTTCCTACTGAATCGGCAGAAATTTGTCTTTTTCACCATAGGTGTATAGGTACTTTTGGGGACCAACCATTTTGTCAATTGTACATTAAATATGGCCTAATATATTATAAAAATGACCTGGTCCCATTTTGCAACAAATATATGGTAGGTCCTTCACAAAAAAGTTTTGGGCACTCGAAAAATGGAAAATTGATTTTTCGTCCAAAGAAAATGAAAACTCCCTTAGGAAACATTGTTTGCCATTCCAATATGCACCCTTGTGCACAATATGAGATCATTTGAACAAACTATGCCATGAATGTGGCCCTAAGATTGATCATTTGGCTTGAAACCATGAATCTTCAGAGATGATAGCTCATTTCTAAGAACACTTTTTAAAAAGAACTCCGTATTACAAGTTTATTATTTTTCCTGATAACTTGGTCACATCTAATGACACAATGCGAAGGTTTTCCAATTTTTTGATTTTTCTTTGAATTTTTTATGCCCGTTTCAAAATGCGGTCAAAACGGCGGAGAGGATGGCCGGCGCGGGCGGCGGACGAGCTCGGGCCGACCCGGGCCCGATGGGCTTGGCGAGGCTGGCTAAGCGGGCGGCTTGAGGAGAGAGAGGCCGGCGGGACACGTGGCTTTATCCGGATTCGCCCGGCGGCGGATGGACATGTTCGGTGGCAGCGCGGACGTGTCCGGCGGCGCGAGGATGAAGAAGACTAGGGTTGGACCTGAAATTTCGGAGGGAGACACATATTTATAGGTAGAGGGAGCTAGGAGAGTCCAAAAGAGGTGCGGTTTTCGGCCACGCGATCGGGATCGAACGACCGAGAGCATGGAGAGGAGTTAGGTGGGTTTTGGGCCACTTTGAAAGGGGTGTTGGGCTGCAACTCAAAGAGGGCTTTGCGGTTACCCGGTTAACCGTTGGAGTACCAAACGACCTCCAAATGATCCGAAACTTGACAGGCGGTCTACCGGTGCTATACCAAGGCCGCTTGACAAACCTCGGTCCATTCCGAGACCGTTTAACACCCGCATTACGAAAAGAGGTAAAAGGGAGCGCCGGAGACATAGGAGTGCCGGATTGCAAAAGCGGACAACGGGGAAAATGCTCGGATGCATGAGACGAACACGTATGCAAATGCGATGCACATGATGACATGATATGAAATGCAGATGATGACATGGCAAAGTGCAACACGCAAGCACATGACATGGCAAGGACGGCAAATAACTGGCGGACACCTGGCGCATCGAATCCGGGGCGTTACAACACTCCTCCACTAACAAGAGATCTCGTCCCGAGATCTTAGGACCGAGACGGAAGAGAAAAGGGATGAGATGAAGCAAGAATTGAAGAGAAGAAGCAAAGAATCGAGAGCACTCGAGAAAAAGAGAGGAACGATGAGAATCGAAAGCTGACGGAATCAGATAGACTATGAAACCACTCGTTCTAACCGGAGTGGTTAGAATGAGAAAAGAAACGAATAAGACTGAAACGATTTAGGTAGCACTCCGGCTGAAACATGGAAGGAATAGAATCTGAACTTGAGAAGATGGAATGACACCTGATGAGCTCTTGAAGAATGAATTAAATCATGACGATCCACCGTGAAGAACTCCGGTAACAAAACGATGGCGAGATAAAATGAAGGACGAAAGAATAAGATTAAGCCTTGCGATGATTTAGATGGAGATTCCGACGAAAATGGCTGAGGAAATTGAACTCCGGAAAGAAAAGATGAAAACACTTGGAACTAGAATTTATTCATCAAGAACAAACTCCGAAGGAAGGGATTACTCACTTGGAGGAAATAAGAATAAGATTTATTGTATGCTTAACCTTCATCAAATTAAATTGATGACAAGCAATGGATTTTTGCAAACTACTTATTCTTCTTGAAAAAGGATTGAGAAGTGACATGTCGCAAACTTGAGAAGGTCTTCATGAACCACCGGTAGGCTTGGAAAGAACGAATGAATTAAAATGATAATCAAGGAAAAAGAATCTTGAACGAACCACCGTAAGAATTCGGAAATTACTGACGAAAGAGGATGAATCACCGGGAAGAATTAGGAGAACAAATATGCCTGAAGGGATTTAGATGCAAAAGAACAAAGAGATAATGAGCTGATTAAAGAACAATTGAATGAAGCACCGGGATAATTAGAGGGCGATAGTTGGAATGATGGCCTCCGAGAAAAGAAACGGGAAAACAACTTCTGAAATACTCCGGATGGGTAAGAAAGAATATCTGACAAATGGAATAATTCGAGAGGATAGCATGAAGCTAGAACCACGAATCTTTGAGAGAAGAGACAAGATTTAGAGGAAAAACTCTTCTTCGATCTTCAAATGACGACGAGAAACAACACCAAAATTATTGAGGTACTCCGGTGAAACGAAAGGCGGAGAGGTTGAGCCAACAATGAAATGATTTGAAAACGATCTTGGAGAAGGCATGTGATTGATGAAATCCATTCTTACATCACACTTTGAAAAGAATTGAGAATAGCTCCGGAGAAATTAGAAGAGTCAGGTAAGATCCTGGGAAAAGACCTGTGGGTTAGGGCCCACTGAAGAGATAACACCGTTGGAAAAGGATGTTGAACAGATAGATGATGCACCGGAACGATTGAAATATTTGGATGAGGTGACAACCTCGAATTAATTAGAACACAGACGAATCTCCTGAGATGTCTTCCGAACTCCGGAAGGATAAACTGGCGAGAGGCAAACGAGCAAGGGGAAAACATTTGAGCCGAGGAAAAGAATATGATCAACCGAAAAACTTGAATTGAGTGCACCGGAAAAGAAAGAGATGAAGAATGTCGTACAAAACGAGAATTCACCAGTTGGAACAATTGACGAAAGACTGAAGAGGCTCCGCACGAATGAAATTTACGGTCAGAAGAAACTCGAACTCCGGGAATAATAGGGTGGAAGGGCGGGAAAAACAAAAGCAACTTGGAAGGGGAAATCGACGAATATCTTGAAGAGAAAACACCGGTTGAAAACATTGAGGAAAGAAAGCAAAGACTTCGCACGAGTAGGATGGATACTCAATTACGGACTCCGGTTCCGAGAGGAAGAAGGGAGGGTGGGTGGGAAAAGAAAAACAACTGAGGATTGAACTCAAAGATGAAGAGGCTCGAGTCAACTTGATGAGAAATGCACCGGATGAAAAGAGCTGAGGAACAACGATCGGAAAACCAACTGCGTGATCCTAAAGAAAAAAAATTTGAAGGGGAAGAGGAGTAATTCAAAACACCTACGTCAAGATTCCTCACCAGAGCGACGAAGGGGCTGAGGAGTAAAAGAATTTCTACTCTCCGATATAACTAGACTCCGAAAACAGTTTTCTTCTAGACTCAACAACGGCCAAACTACACGATCAATCAAGTGGGCTCCTAGGGTCGGTCGAGGCTCCGATACCAACTTGTCATGCCCAATATGCGACCCTATCCAAAAGGAACTCGACGGTCCCACCAAGGATAGACCCGCATATTGGAACGCTTTTGCAAGGTGGATATCATTACATCAACATTACATAATAGTGGGGATACATACATAAGGCACAAATGCCACAAGAATACATCAACATCATGTACAAGATCAACATCCGACTACGGATGAAACATAAACAGAAACTCAAACGATATCCACCCTGCTAGCCCAGGCTGCCGACTGGAACCTATCCCCGATCAAGAAGAAGCGTAAGAAGAACTCCGTAAACAAGCAAACATCGCTCTCGCGTCAAGATCATCGCATAACCTGTACCTGCAACTGTTGGTGTAGTAATCTGTGAGCCACGAGGACTCAGCAATCCCATTACCATGGGTATCAAGACTAGCAAAGCCTAAGGGAAAGGAAGGGGTAAAGTGGTGAGGTTGCAGCAGCGACTAAGCATATATGGTGGCTAGCATACGCAAATGAGAGCGAGAAGAGAAACAAAGGAACGGTCGTCAACTAGAAATGATCAAGAAGTGATCCTGAACTCCTACTTACGTCAAACATAACCCGTAAAACCGTGTTCTCCTCTCGATCAACCCGAAAAGAGACACTCATGGTCACGCACATGGTTGGTGTATTTTAATTAAGATCAACTTCGGGTTTTCTACAACGGACATTAACAAATTCCCATCCGCCACATAACCGCGGCACGGCTCTCGAAAGTTTATACCTGCAGGGGTGTCCCAACTTAGCCCATGATAAGCTCTCGCGATCAACGAAGGATATTCCTTCTCCCGAGAAGACCCGATCAGTCTCGGAATCCGGCTACAAGACATTTCGACAAAGCAATAAAACAAGACCAGCAAAGCCGCCCGATGTGCCGACAAATCCCGATAGGAGTCGACGCACTCGTTCTCGTGGCACACCGGATAAGTCAGCCTACGAGTAAAACCAAGCCTCGAGTTGCCCGTGGTGGCCCCTTGATCTGCTTCGGTTCGGACCAACACTCAAAGGAGCACCGCCCGGGGGCTAAAATAAAGATGACCCTCGGGCTCCGAAACCCAAGGGAAAAAGGGCATAGGTGAGGCAAATGGTAAAACCAATGTTGGGCCTTCTTTGGAGGAGTCTTATTCAAAGCGAACTGTCAAGGGGGTCCCATAAATCACCCGACCGCGTTAGGGACGCAAAATCCGGGAACATAATACCGATATGACGGAAACTAGGGCGGCAAGAGTGGAACAAAACACCAGGCATAAGGCCGAGCCTTCCACCCTTTACCAAGTATATAGATGCATTAATTAAATAAGATATATTGTGATATCCCAACAAGTAAACATGTTCCAACAAGGAACAACATCTCCATGTTCCAACAAGGAACAAACTTCATCTTCACCGCAACTAACAACGCTATTAGTGGGGCTGAGCAAAGCGGTAACATAGCCAAACAACGGTTTGCTAGGAAGGGTGCAAAAGGTTAGAGGTCGACATGGCAATTTGGGATGGCTTGAGGAGCAGGTAATAGGTAGCGCGACATAGCGATAGAAACGAAACAACTAGCATAGCAATGATAGTAGTGAGATCGAGGATAGCGGTCATCTTGCCTGAAATCCCGCAAGGAAGAAGAACGAGTCCATGAAGAAGACAAACGGATGAAGCCGAACCAAGCGTGAGACGAACGAATCCTCACGATCGCATAGCGAAACAGGAACTAACAAGAAGAAGCACACAACATAGTAAACACACCACACATGAACATGACAAGATGCACAAACAAGCATGATGCATGACAATACTACATGAAGCTACTCATGGCAAGAGATGATGCGAACAAGAGCAACACCTCAAAGCAAGTTTAAATGAGGCCGGGAACAACATATAACAATTCCGGTAATTCCTCATATGCAAATTTCGAAATTGGTCCAGATCTGAATAAACATTATGTTCAAGTTGTTAAACAGCAAGTTAAGATGCACCGCGATTATCTACACGAAATTCTAGTCAAGTTACATATAAAGTTCATTAGGTTCGGAGCTACGGTCTAGAAGATATGAGCAAAACAAGTTAAGCATGGCTTTGATGCAAAATGCACCCAAACATCAAGCAAACACCTCAAAACAAGGATGCAACATGATAATATCAAGCTACATGCAAAATCAAGCAAGTTTCATTTAGAGCACACTCAAAACGGAGCAACGGTGCAACACATACACCCTATACAAGTCATGACAACAATCTGTCCAAAACAGCAACTAGGCATATTGCAAGCATCAAAACAACATGCTACAGAACCTCAACATGATAACAAAAGGCATGGGCATGATGTACAGGTAAAACATGACAAAACATGAACACTGAGCTATCTCCAGAAACAACGAGAACATGCTCAAAATGACATGGCAAGATTGCAAATAATAACAGTTTCAGACTTATCAGGAAATAACATCAGGTTACAATATTTAGAGCTATCAAACAACATGTTACAGGAACTTATCATGGCAAACAAAGGCATGGCATGAATCTACTAAAGGCATGGCATGAATCTACTAATTGCATAGAATAAAAGTCATTTACTGACCATAAGCCAAAAAGGATCAGAAAATATGATGGCACCCATGTAAACATGGCAAGTTATAATACAGATTCATACATGGCAGGAACAACAATAAGTAGGCATGTTGGTGAGCTTGAACCACTCACCACAGAGCAATACATGGCATCGCAAGGCAACCAACAGTAAGTAGACAAGGCATAGAAGCTATACATGGCAAGAACAACATCATAGCATACACGGATCAACTACAACAACCTTGGCAAAATTGAATAACATGTAAACAACCTGCCAGGAAACACCTGATAAGTCAGCCTACGAGTAAAACCAAGCCTCGAGTTGCCCCGTGGGGGCCCCGCAGTCTGCTCGGTTCGGACCAACACTCGAAGGAGCACTGGCCCGGGTGGGCTAAAATAAAGATGACCCTCGGGCTCCGGAAACCCAAGGGAAAAAGGGCATAGGTGAGGCAAATGGTAAAACCAATGTTGGGCCTTCTTTGGAGGAGTCTTATTCAAAGCGAACTGTTAAGGGGTCCCATAAATCACCCGACCACGTTAGGGACGCAAAATCCGGGAACATAATACCGATATGACGGAAACTAGGGCGGCAAGAGTGGAACAAAACACTGCATAAGGCCGAGCCTTCCACCCTTTACCAAGTATATAGATGCATTAATTAAATAAGATATATTGTGATATCCCAACAAGTAAACATGTTCCAACAAGGAACAACATCTCCATGTTCCAACAAGGAACAAACTTCATCTTCACCTGCAACTAACAACGCTATTAGTGGGGCTGAGCAAAGCGGTAACATAGCCAAACAACGGTTTGCTAGGAAGGGTGCAAAAGGTTAGAGGCTGACATGGCAATTTGGGATGGCTTGAGGAACAGGTAATAGGTAGCGCAGCATAGCGATAGAACGAAACAACTAGCATAGCAATGATAGTAGTGAGATCCAGGATAGCGGTCATCTTGCCTGAAATCCCGCAAGGAAGAAGAACGAGTCCATGAAGAAGACAAACGGATGAAGCCGAACCAAGCGTGAGCGAAACGAATCCTCACGATCGCAACGAAACAGGAACTAACAAGAAGAAGCACACAACATAGTAAACACACCACACATGAACATGACAAGATGCACAAACAAGCATGATGCATGACAATACTACATGAAGCTACTCATGGCAAGAGATGATGCGAACAAGAGCAACACCTCAAAGCAAGTTTAAATGAGGCCGGGAACAACATATAACAATTCGGTAATTCCTCATATGCAAATTTCGAAATTGGTCCAGATCTGAATAAACATTATGTTCAAGTTGTTAAACAGCAAGTTAAGATGCACCGCGATTATCTACACGAAATTCTAGTCAAGTTACATATAAAGTTCATTAGGTTCGGAGCTACGGTCTAGAAGATATGAGCAAAACAAGTTAAGCATGGCTTTGATGCAAAATGCACCCAAACATCAAGCAAACACCTCAAAACAAGGATGCAACATGATAATATGAAGCTACATGCAAAATCAAGCAAGTTTCATATAGAGCACACTCAAAACGGAGCAACGGTGCAACACATACACCCTATGCAAGTCATTACAACAATCTGTCCAAAACAGCAACTAGGCATATTGCAAGCATCAAAACAACATGCTACAGAACCTCAACATGATAAAAAAAGGCATGGGCATGATGTACAGGTAAAGCATGACAAAACATGAACACTGAGCTATCTCCAGAAACAACTAGAACATGCTCAAAATGACATGGCAAGATTGCAAATAATAACAGTTTCAGACTTATCAGGAAATAACATCAGGTTGCAATATTTAGAGCTATCAAACAACATGTTACATGAACTTATCATGGAAAACAAAGGCATGGCATGAATCTAATAATTGCATAGAATAAAAGTCCTTTACTGACCATAAGCCAAAAAGGATCAGAAAATATGATGGCACCCATGTAAACATGGCAAGTTATAATACAGATTCATACATGGCAGGAACAACAATAAGTAGGCATGTTGGTGAGCTTGAACCACTCACCAAGGAGCAATACATGGCATGGCAAGGCAACCAACAGTAAGAAGACAAGGCAT